>CM046664.1:114251001-116651001 GCA_025594165.1 Tamias sibiricus
TGGTCCAAAGGAATAAAAGCTTCTGTGTTAAGAAAAATAATTGAACAAAAAAGAACCCCCGCAGCAATTTAAAGAAGGTTTGAAAATAGGTTTGATCCACCTACCAAAGGAGTTAGCAATCCAGAACCAACATATAGGAACTACACTTTTTTCTTCCAAATAGAAAGAATATTCATTTAATCCCTGTTTTATGAAAAATCAGTATGTGCACATTACTCTGTTAGATACAGAAGGTCATTGCTATTGTTCAGATATGGTTTGGGTCCTCCCAAATGTTCATGTACAGGGAATTTGATCCCCAGGGTGGTGGTATTAGAAGACAGTGTGTACCTTTAATAGATGGGTGGGAGGTCCTGAAGTCATTGGTAACATGCCCTCTGAACATAATACTCCCAAGACTCCTTGGTAGTTCTCTTGGGAGAGTTGTAAAATCTCAAGTTTGGCTCTACCCAGTTTTCTCTGCTTCCTGTTAGAAATGTAACCTCTTGCTCCAACACATGCTCCCACCACTGCCATCTGCCATTCACCATGTGGTCCTCACCAGAACTGAGCCTGATGTAGGCACCATGTCCTTGAACCTCCCAAACTGTGAGCTAAATAAACCTGTTTTCTTATTAAGTTAGCTGCCTCAGGTATTTCACTGTAGTAATGCCAAGACTAATACAGCCATTTACATTTGGATTAAATAGCATACTATCCCAGGGAAAACTTGCATAGAACAGATGAACTAAGACATGCATGAGCTGAGATGGGCAGCAAGGGAGGATCATTATGTTATCATGAGATCAGTGAAGTCTGAAAGAGCCTTTGGAGTTCAAAGAAGATAAAGAAAAAGTAAATAGACATTCTTGGGGAGTGACTACAAAAGCCTTCATTCAGAAAGGGTAATATTCTGAGTAGGTTTTCTTTAGGTTCACTTGGAGGGGAGGATAGTCTTTAAGAAAAAAATAAGAACATATTTGAGTAAGGTCTGAAGTCTAGTTTGACCAATAGGTCATGACTTGTAGGTCAAGGGTATGACTCTGAAAATGAGTACACCTTTGTACTTTGCACCCTTAACATTCATTTGCCTCACCCTTGTCCTGACTCTAAATGTAGAAGAAGATGAAGGTCCATACCATGAGCCAGGCCCTTTACATATATGATCTCATTTCATCCTTATAACAACCTATGAAATAAAAGAGGAAACTGTGGTCTCTCTTTCCACAGCACATATTTTTCTGTATTAAAATAAGTACTCTACCTGAATAAAATCTCATCATTTTTTATAGAAAACTTGTGCCAAACCCAAAATACAAACCTGAAATGCGTGGCACTGTGTAGTTGGAGTAATTGAAGTAGAAGTTGATACTGGAGCTCCATGACACCAGGTTGCCACTCTCTTGTTTTCCACCTGCTTACATGTTATCTCCTCACTTCCTACCCTACTCACATTCACAGCAAGAGTATTAAAAAAAAAAAAAAAAGTTCAAAACAAAAACCTCTGCATTATCTCTTTACTCTATTCAACAAAACTTGAGCATCTAGTATGTTCTAGGAAATGTGCTATGTGGTGATGACAAACCGATGACTAGAGAAAGCGTGTGTGGCTCCTGCTTCATGGTACTCACCCTGTAATGAAGTCAGCCAAGGTCGTGGTCAAAACAGGGCCAGGAAGGACATGTCACCTGCCAGAGTTCCAGAGAGTTCAATGCTAAGACAGTATAAATACCATCATTGGAAGCTTTTTAGTCTACTATTTGTTATTTCTACTTTTAGTAGGGTAATGATGGGCTTAAGATGTCAATTATTATATTACTTGTTGAGTATCTTTAATTTGAAAATCCCAACTCCAAGATGCTCCAAAATCTGCTTTAGAGTATCAACCTGATACGATGACAAGTATATTTCACATTATGAAACATTGTTTCATGTACAAAAATTTTTTTTAAATACTGCATAGTATAAAATTAACTTTAGGCGACATATGTATAAGGTATGTACAAAACAAAAATGAATCCATGTTTAGACTTGAGTCCATTCCTGTATCTCATTATGTAGATATATACAAATATTTCAAAATCTGAAAAAATTCAAAACCTAAAAAATCTTCTGTCCCCAAGCATTCTGAATGATAGATCTTAAACCAATAGTTTAGAAGTGTTAATATTTAGGAGGTGTTGTGGTGAGCCAGATGAAATTAAAAACTCTTGTAAGTAGGAGACTATATCAATCCAGATGGGATATGTTCCAAGTCAGTAGGAATAACAAAGATGGAAAACCAGGATGAACCTAAAGTTTGGTGATGAGGTGCTTCATTCAACAATAGTCTCATTTGTCTGATTGGATTTGGAATTTGAAAGAAGAGATGAATACTCCATCAAAGACTTATGGAAATAGAGAAGTCTGACTGATAAAAAAGAGTTCAATCTTATTTTTTTATTTATTTTATATTAAAGAAAGTTGCAAATATTTGCCCTTTTTTTCTTACAACCATACCCACTTCAGCTGACATCAGATGAACTTCAATTCAGGAAACTCTTGTGCATTCATCAATACAACCAAAGCAAACATTGTCCAAACAGGCCATTCATGGAGCTAACATCCTATCAGCCAGCCTTGGCCTCCAAGAGCTCACTGTCCACTGAGGAAGAGAAGCAGTTGGCAAAGACTTCTGAAGCATTGTGGGAAGTCTATTATAGAGAAAGAAAGTGTCCTGCTACATTAAGGAAGAAGACACTGACCCTGTGGGAGGAGCCTAGACCAACTTCACTGAGGAAATAATATACACACCAATCCTTGAAGGATGAGTCATAGCCCACCAGGCAGAGAATTTCATTAAAAAAAAAAGAATCAAAACAAAAATCAAGGTTTTTATGCAAGGAGAGAAAAACATCAAAATTATAGAAGTACAACAGAGAACAATATGTTTGGGACCAATAGTTAGTAGTCTTGTATTGCTTTTATAATATACAATTATTATGGAGAGAAGCCTGAAACTTTAGTTGGGGCCAGATCATAGAAGGCTTACTCTGCTATACTGAGGAGGCACTTTTTAAAAATCCCGTAAGAACAAAGGTTTAAAATAAAGACTTTTGACTAAGGGTGAGGTGATTAGACTTTTACACTGCAAATATATCTGGCCTCATTAATAATGGATTGAATGACCAGGTATAGATCAGGAGACTGAGGCAGGAGGATCCTGAGTTGAAAGCCAGCCTCATCAATTCAGCAGGTGCTGAGTAACTCAGACAGACCTGTCTTTAAATAAAATATTTTTAAAAGGCTGGGGATGTAGCTCAGTGGTTAAATGCCCCTAGGTTCAACCTCCAGTACCAAAAAAAAAAAAAAAATGAATGGACTGAATGGAAAAATAATGAGAAGCAGAATATTAAAGAACCATCATGTAATTAAATTAAAAGACATCATGGCATTATGAATTAATCTGGATAAACACAAATAGTCTGCTTTCATTCCATGTATCAAGACTCACAGATACTATGATTATCTTCCAAAGGAAGTAAATAGAGCAAAAAGTTTCAGCACTAATTCATGGTAATATGAACAGTCTTTTTGGAAAAAATGAATAAAAAGAATCATGTCACAGTTACCAAGGGAAAAGACATCCTTAAGAAGGAGAAAATATCAAATAACTTTAAATATTGAGGAAAGCATGTCAAGTTAGAACTAAAAACACTCATTGGATTTTCCAAGATTGAGCATTTCTTTTATAATTAATTTCCATACCAATTTTTGAAAAGTAATCAAAAAGAAAAGGATCCAATAATCAGAGGATCTAATAATCTATAGCAAATAAAGGACAAAAGCTTAAATTAGAGAGCACTCTTTCAAGGTGCTTGGAAGAGAGGGGTCTTAGAAGGAAGTGATTGAATCAGGGGCATCTGAACCTTGAGAATCCATTTTTAGAATGGAAGAGACATGGGAATGAGTAAATGAATGATAAAGGGATGGAGTCAGAAAAATAATTTTTTTCACTACTGGGGATTGTATGCAGGGGCAGTCTACCACTGAGCCACATCCACAGCCACTTGTACTTTTTACTCTGAGACAGGCTCTTGCTAAGTTGCCCGGGCTGGCCTCAAACTTACCATTCTCCTACCTCAGCCTTCCAAGTAGCTGGGATGATAGGCATGAGCCATCAAGCCCAGCAGAGAAAACAATTTAATTATTTTTATTTTTTTTAGATTTATTCAAAGTTGTTGTATATATAACAGTAGCATGCATTACAATTCATAATACACATATAGAGCACCTTTACACATATCACTTCTGGAACAGATGAAGATTCTGGTTATGTATGGCAAATAAGCAGTGGCAAAAAAAGTAAAGGTTTATCTTGTATAGTGGAGTGTCCTTAAGACAGAGGAAATTAAAAAGAAAAAGAAAAGAAAGAAAGTGCCTGGCATGGAGTAGACATTTATAATTGGATCTTGATGAATCCTAGAAAACTTGGGGATGATGGACATTGAAAGCTTTGCTCTCCATTTTCTTTTCCTGTGCTAGTCCTATGTTCAAGTTAATAGGCTGAGAAAAGCAATAGAGGCTTGGTAACAAACTTAGGAACAGTGAAAAATGTTTGAGGTAGTCCCTACATGGAATGAAAAAGCTAGGTGTCCTTAAAGACATAGAGGAGTTAATGACAATGCGGATGAAGTTGGAAGCCTGGTGTTGTATTGAGCCTCATCTACACCGGTCCCCGTGACTTTTCCCATCATCCGCATCGCAGGTACCAGAGTCCAGAAGGTAGATGAGGCCTTGTCAGAGCAGTTCAGAGTGCTTCTTCAAGGGTTGTTATGGGTATCCATGAGATGACAGCTGAAGTGGTTGGCAATTGCTCCAGGAACATTAAATCAGAAGGGTGCCTGTAAACTGGGAGAACAAAGAGACATTGGGATCATAACGAGGTTAAGAAATGTGGTTGAGTAATGCAACAGTAACAGATTGCAAACAAAGTAGGTTTGGGGTTTTTAGGGTATGCTGGTGGAAGAATTGTGGGAGAAGGAGACTGCCACAGTGTAAGCTGCCTGTCATGGCCAGCCACAGACAGACCGCGGGAGGAAAACTCGGAGGCAGAGTAAAGCTATTACTACTTTTACTTCTACTTTCTTAGAGAGAGCTTAGAGAGAGAAAGAAAGATTTTTCTTCTTCTTAGAAAGAGCTTAGAGAGAAAGATTAGAGATAGCTTTTTCTTCTTCTTCTTAGAGCTTAGAGAGAAAGAGAGTTTGAAAGAGAGAGATTTCTTCTTTAGAGAGAGAGAGCTTAGCTTTTAGAGCTTCTTTCTTCTTTCTTCTTTCTTCTTTCTTTTCTCGGGAGCCTCGGCCTGACTCTGACCAGGAATTACTTCTTCTATCTGGTTTCTCTTCTGTAACCGCTCTGCCTACGTTCTGGCCGCTCTGATTCTTTTCTTCTTCTCTGACCTGAACTCTTCTTCCGACCGAGCGACTGCATGACTGACTGAATGAATTCATTCTTCGTTCTCCTGACTCCGACTGCTTTCACCCGGTTATATACCTTTAGCTTTGCGGGTGCCTCACGTGCAATTACAGGTGCATCACATACATACTTATTATCAGGTGGAACTTATGGCTTCCAGCTGACCGCAATAGCCATCTCCCTAATTGGTGCTCCTTCACCACAGGCATTTGTTTTGCTCATGTAAGTGTTGCTTTGTCACTTGTGGGAGACCTGCCTCCATGACCATAAACAGTCTTCATCCCTAGCAGCCCTAACCAATTTTATCACATGCTGATGGAAATAGCAAAGGAGAGTGTAGATTCTCCAGATTTGATATAGTCCAAATTTTCTCAAGCCATCTGTGATTCCCAGCAGAACTCTGAGTATTTCTTGCCAGGACTGACTATTATATTTAACTTGGTAGGTGAAGTTTCCTACACCAGAATTTAAATTTTGAGTCTTCTCCAAGGGAGTTTTTCTATTTACAATCCATTCATTTCATCATACATGAAATGCCTGCCTATGTCTACTATTTTCACCTTCTACTTTTTTATTTTATTATATATACATTTCTCCCACCAAATAAGCTCCAGGGGAAAAAGCAAAACAAAACAAAAACAAAAATTACAGGGATTACATTAAAAAAGAAGAGCTATTGAGAATAGAAATGTATGCAAATATGCTTAAATTAATAAATACAAAATAACTCTAGCCTTCAAGTCAGTTAATTTGCTTCCAGTACTAGTTTTGCCAGTATAACTTGCGTAACTTTAGTGATTGACTGAAACTGTTGGGACCTCAGTGTATTTATTCTTAAAATCAGTGATTTTACTAACTTAGCTTTAAGCTGCTTGTCTGTTTAGAAATTCTACAGCAGGTTCTCAATGTTTTTGTAATCCATCAGTTGTTATTTTTTATCTGTTTCTTAACTTTATTGAAGACCCCATAATCTTGTCAGATTTATTTTAAAATATATCATACATAACATGTAGAACCTACTATTTCTTAATTTTTCCTTGAAGTTTCTCATCTTTTTCTAACTTAATATATTAGCAGTATAGAATCTTGAATTATTATATCTTCCCATAAAACAGAATTTTTTAATCTTTTTTTAATCATTATTTCCTCTAATCCCCTTTCCCCTAGAAACTAACTTTTTGAGGTAATAATATTGAATACTAACTTTCTTTCCTTGTATTTATTAATTGGTGCTGTTTTGTTTACTATAAGTATAGAAATATTTTTCAATTCATTTTGACATCTTTGTCTTTTAATTTTAGAATCTAGCCTTTTTATGTTTATTATAATTGATAAATTTGAAATTATTTCTCCTGTTTTATGCTTGCCTTTTTATTTGCTCCCCTTTTCTATATGCCATTTTTCTCCTTTCTTGCCTTTTAAAAAATCAGCATAGAACGTTTTTATATGTTTGTTTGCCTCGTCCTTAGGCCTCACATATTTCCCTTCCATGAGTTTGAAAGTTACACATTCTACTTCTACTATTAGTGGTTCTTTTCAAAATACTGACATGCTTATTTAACTTTACATGTCTGGAATTAAGAAACATCTATTCTCTCTTATCAATTTGAAGCAATTAGAGTATTTTATTTCCAAATTTATATTTTTTAATATTTTAATTTAAATATTTAATATTCAAAAATTTCATGTTTTTATGCCATCACATTTTGTTTAGATTGCCTTATGCTTGTCATTTCCTTTGATGACCTTTACTTTATCACTCTTGTTTATTCCCTTTTTTATGATTTTTAACATTTTTGCACAGTTTACCTACTGGAAGTTATTTGGAAAGCACTATTTGGAGTTAGCTCTCTCAAATTTCCCTATTGTTTTATTCCTGAAATTTAAAAAAATTGTAATTATATGTAGGAAGTTAGATTTTCCTATAATACTGAAGATGTTATCCCACAGCTTTCTAACTTCCATTGCTCTTACTGCAGTCAAATATTAAATTATTTTTTCTTTATAATCCATCTTTATTCTCAGTGAGCTTTTCCTCTTTCATTTCAGTAAGTCATGGTGAGATGCTTTTTGATGTATTATTCTTTGGGATAGTTGGGCTTCAAATGTCTTAATTTCATTGATATTAGTTACTTCATTGAATGTTGTCCCTCTATACATTCTATCATCCACTTATGGAACTCAAATTACCTATCTTAGACTTCTAACTCTATTATACCTCTTAGCATGTCTTTTGCATTATTTATTTTTTTTAATTTCTTTGTGCTGAATTGTGAATAGTTTCTTCAGGTCTGTCTTTGATTTCATTATTTCCTTCTCTTCACTTGTGACTAATCTGCTATGTAATTGTTCCAAACAGTTTGTAATTTCAATTTTTGTATTTTTATTTCTGTGAATTTCTTTTGTAATACTTCCTTAATAGTTGTGACAATTTCTTGTTCCTTAGTTACACTTTTTATTCTCTCATTTATTTCTTTGAACATTTACTAATTTATTTACTAATTTTTATATTTTACATATTTTATATTTACTAATTTTATATTTTACATATAATATTTACAAATCCACAGTCTTTTACTGTCAATATTTCTACTGAAGATAACTAATGTTAGCTTGTTTCTGCATATGTTTTATATGATTTTTCCCCTTAGTCTAAGTTTACATACCTTGGAATATTATGTGTGAGAAAATTTGATGTTTCTGAATGTTTGTACTTATCCTAGATTCCTCAGGATATACTTACCTTGCAACATTTTTGATTAAATTGTGATCTTTAATTTTTTGGGTGATATAAAGAGAATGTAAATTAAATATCTAGGCCCATGTATCTTGGTATAAATAATTCTCATTACATATACTTACCAATCTATTGTGGCCTAAATCAACCAATCAATCTATCTATCTGTCTATCGTCTTCCATCTATCTTCAATTCATTTGCATTCTCTACCTGTTTTGACTCCTATATAAGGTGTCCCTCGAAAGGTCTTATGTTAAAGCAGGAATATTTAGAGGAGAAATTTATGGGAGCTATAACCTGATTAATTCATCCTAGTTTGAGTACACTAATTAGATAGGAACTCTGGGCAGGCTGGGCATGACTGGAGGAGGTGGACACTGGGGCATGCCCTGGAGGAGTTCATCTTCCCAGTCACCAGGAGCTGAGTAGTTTCCCTCTGCACCCCCTTCCACTATGATGTTCTGTCTCACCTTTCGCCCCAAACAATGGAATTCAGTCAACCATGGACTGAACCCCTGGGACTGTGAAGAAGAACAAACTTTTCTTTCTCTAAGCTTTCTTATCAGGAATTTTGGTCTCAGCAATGAAAAGTTGACTAACATACTACCTATCACTTTATTTTTCTTTTCTTTTCTTTTCTTTATTTTATTTTATTTATTTATTTATATTTTTTTTTTTTTTTTTTTTTTGTGGTACCAGGGATTGAACTCAGGGGCACTCGACCACTGGGCCACATCCCTGGCCCTTTTTGTATTTTATTTAGAGACAGGGTCTCACTGAGTTGCTAAGTGCCTCGCCATTGCTGAGGCTGGCTTTGAACTCACGATTCTCCTGCCTCAGCCTCCCAAAGTGCTGGGATTACAGGCGTGCGCCACCGCGCCCGGCTTTTATTTTTATTTTTAAATTTTATTTATTTGTTTTAATTCTCTTTGTAGTGTTGGCCATCAAATCTAGGGCCTCATGCATGTCAGGTGAAAGCTTTGCCACCGAGTCAAGCCCTGGTCCTATCACTTTATTCTTAATTTTAAGATCACCCTTTTATTGCCCTTTTATTATCTTTCAGAGGTATAGCCCTATGTAGAGATTTAAATTTTGACTTATTATCTTGAAGAGACCCTAGATTTTGCATTCAGTCCTCTTCCCATGGATCACTTAAATGAAAAATTTAGGTCTCAGGTGATTGGTAAGCACTCTAGGCAACCATAGGCTTTAGTACTGGTGTAATTCTCTGATTGTTTTTCCTCTTTATTTTGACTTCTTAGAATATTCTTTTCTCTATTGAAAGTGCATGCTAATTTGATGGATCATATCTTTGACCCTTTATCTCCAAATAGCTGTTTATTTTATTTATGCTTTTTATAAAGAAGTAATATTTTACAAACATATGGGTTTCTTCCATAATTCAAGTCAAGGATAAAATATAACCTGCAGATCAAATAATAGCACAGTGCCTATTTTTTTGTAAAGAAATTTTTATAAGAGCACAGCCATGTTCATTTATTTATGTATTTCTATGGTTCTTTTATGCTACCAAAGGAGAGTTGAGTAGTTGCTACAGAGACCACATTGCTTGCAGAACTGAAAATATTTACTATCTTTCTTTTACAGAATTAGTTTTCTATCTCTCGCATCCAAATCTCATAACAAATATCTTGAATTGAATAAAACAGCAAAGCTTTATGTAATCTAGGGATCCATTTACTTAATGTATGCATGTGTTCAATATAGGTTTTGAATATCACAGCAGCAGACTGGAACTTCTTTGATGGGATGAGCTATATATTTAAAAGGTTTGAGTAGCATATCCATCATAGGAATATACTTAATAAATGCCTTTGATGATGATGATGGTGATGGTGATGATGATACCTTGAATTCCCATAATTTTCTAATCTGTGACAGATATAAGAACAGATATCATTTTAGAGAGTTAAATGTACTTGTCAAGTCATTTTGGAATGTGGTAAATCACCTTAATTGGGTACGTTTTGCCTCCAGGAATCTTAACTGCTTATGTTCTCTGACACCCTTCCTGATAAAGCTCATTGTCATAGATTAAAGCTGTGAATGTTCCTTACTTTCCAACATTACAGCTTTTATTACAGGGAAATATCTATACTATTTGTGTAATATCCCGCATTCTTTCACTAAAGAAGCAATACACCTTTGCACGAAAACAATACAATATTCCAATGATAGCTCTTCACTGCCTATTTTTAGAGCACACATAGTTCAATTGTTCTGGTCCACATAGCAAAACAGACAACACAGTCCGCTTTTATTTTTAAAGAGGTAAGTTCTTTTTTGAAATAACTCCTAACAGAATAAGGAGGTACAGCCTGCAAATGGAAAAGAAAAGGCTGAATGGAAAATATCATCATAAAGGAAAAAGAGAAATATGTTAGAAAATTTTAGTGCTAGAATTTGGAACACAGCACTTGGTGAGAGAAGTCAGAAGGAGTGAAGGAATAAATGACATTTGCTGGATAGAAGCAAGTGCCAACTGAAATGAATATAGAATTCTTGTAAAATGTCCCTGATGGAGGGATAATGTAGTATATATAAGGGACAGTTGGCATTTGCTGAAACACATGAGTGACATGTCCCAGAGGAAGAAGGGAAGTGCAGGGCATAATGGCAGTTACTGCAGAGAGCCTGGACAGCAGGTTTTCTGCCGAGCAATGTTGTTCATGGCTAGTAGTGATCTGTGGAAAATGTAAGTGAACAGTTTTGACAGAGCAGCCTGTGAAAGGGAATAAACTAACTAGAATATCTGGCTGCCATGCAACTGACTAAGGGGAAGCTGTATGGTTTCAAAGTCAAGCTG
Organism: Tamias sibiricus; assembly: GCA_025594165.1. Lineage (NCBI taxonomy): Eukaryota > Metazoa > Chordata > Mammalia > Rodentia > Sciuridae > Tamias > Tamias sibiricus. The sequence goes on from CM046664.1 coordinate 114,262,000, forward strand.
TAATCTCTTTGGAAACCAAGAAGTAATTCTGAGAAAGGAAAAGAAGGACTACATTCTGAAACAGAAGAGAATGGCATAACATTTAAATCCACTGCATTTAACTAGCATTTGTATGACAATCATTTATGTTAGGGGGAAAAAAGTGTTCTTAATTGCTAAGGAATAACTTACAAAAATTTTAATGTGCAAAACTTTATTATTTCCTTATTTCACTGCTTAAGCTATTTTCATTGATGTGACTTTTCTGAAGTAAAGAGAATTTACTGAGTGAGTTTCATGCACAGAGCCCAGAAAAGAAACTGTTAGGGAGAGGGAAGTGCAGCAGAGGTGATTCTGATTATGAGGAACAAGATTCTAATTTAAACAGAACTTATAAACTCAAAGCACAGACCACTGACAATGTGCATTGAATATATGTGCTGTGGTCCAACATAAATAGATTTCTCAATGTTAACAGAAATATGTCAGAGAATTGCTTTGCAAATGTTAAATGCTATATCAAGGTCAATGTTGCCAAGAATATCCATGAGTGCTATTTTAAAGTGTCATTATAAAGAAAAAACAGTAAAGTCTCTCTAGGGGTTCTTAATAATAACCATAGAATTTCAGTTCCACAGATAAGAAACACGAGATTTTTCCTAAAGAATCATTATTTTAGGAATCTCATTTCTGGCCCAAACTTCCCCATGTTTTATTGACCATCAAACTTTGGTACAAGGCTATCTGTTTTAGATGACGGTTCCTAATGTGGTACTGAATATTGGAAATATAATATCTTTCTTAGATCTGTTTGTGATTTAGCATTCTTACAATATATCTTATTATAGAGGCTATTATTTTCACAAATCCCATAAACATTGAATAAATATTTGCAAGGAGGGTTTAATAGATGACATAGAAATGATTCAACACAGAGTATGTATAAAAAGTGTGGCAAGCTGCATATGGAAAGGGCTCTCAGAAGTGCTGACAATACTACTGAAACAGATTACCTTAAAAGAAAACACATATGGTTCCATTTTGTGCCTTCTTGCTCAACTAAATATGTTTAGAGGCACAAGTTTGCAACCTGCTGAGTGGATCCTATTTTATCCATATGTGGATTACAGAACTGAAGAGGAGACAGCTAAGAAATTCCAACTCAGTGACTTTTTAAAATTCAAGTTGAAAACTATGAGAAAGCTACATGGATTTCTCTATTTTTCATACAGTCTCAGGTCCCAAAATTCCTTGCCCTTCAGTGAGCTACTTACTGACCACCTATGAATCTCCAAACTCTATGACCTTTGGCCCTCTAAAACTCGTAATTCTGCTTTACCATGCGATGTCTCTGAACTGAGATATTGTGTGAAAACAAAGGCAGTGATAGCCAAGCTTCCCTTCAGTCTCCATCTATAATTCCCCCCTATCAGCATATACCACTCTTTTTCATTATAAAACAAGCACCCCAGACCCACTTTCTCTGCAGTTACTGTCGAGTCTCTCTTCTCCACGTCAGACTTATTAACAGTGTTGTCTATCCCCACCCTCTTCAAGAATTTCCTGCCCAAATTCTCCTTAAAACACTCCAATGTGGCTTCCTCTGAAAACTGTATTGAAAAACAACTTAGGTTTAGTCATCAATGACTTTCATATTGTCAGTTTGGATCCTTTTTGATTCTGATTCTCACATTTCCCTTTTTCTTTCTTTCTTTCTTTTTTTTTTTTTTTTTTTGGTACTGGAGATTGAACCCCAAGGTACTTTACTACTGAAACACAACCCCAGGCCTTTTTATTTATAATTTTCAGACAGTGTCTCACTAAGTTGCTTAGGGCCTTGCTAAGCTGAGCATGGCTTTGAACTTGCAATCATCCTGCCTTAGCCTCCTAAATTGCTGGGATTATAGGTGTGTGCCACCACGCCTGCTTGAACCTCTCATTTTCTTCATCTCAAAACTGTTGATGATTCCCCTGTTCTTGATATACCTTCATAGCATCCGTAACATTGAAATTTCTTTTTTTTAATTTATTTTTTATTCTAAGTTGTTAGAAATGACAGCAGAATGTATTACATTTCATATTATACTTGTGGAACACATTTTTCCATATCTCTGGTTGTATACAAAGTATATTCACACCATTCTTTACTTCATACATGCACTGAGGGTAATGATATCCATCTCATTCTGCCATCTTTTTTTTTTCTTCACCCTTTTGCCCCCTCCCTTCCCCTCCCTCCCCACTGGCCATTCTAGTGTTCCTCTAATCCTCCTATGCTCCCCATCCCAACCGGACTGTGCATCGGCTTCCTTATATTAGAGAAAACATTTGGCATTTGGCTTTTGGGGATTGGATAACTTCACTTAGCATTATATTCTCTAACTCCATCCATTTACCTGCGAATGCCATGATTTTATTCTCTCTTATTGCTGAGTAATACTCCATTGTGTATATATACCACATTTTCCTTATCCATTCATCTACTGAAGGGCGTCTAGGTTGGTTCCACAGTGTAGCTATTGTGAATTGTGCTGCTATAAACATTGATGTGGCTCTGTCCCTGTAGTATGCTGTTTTTAAGTCCTTTGGGAAAAGACCAAGAAGTGGGATAGCTGGGTCATAAAGTGGTTCCATTCCAAGTTTTCCAAGGTATCTCCGTACTGCTTTCCATATTGGCTACACCATTTTGCAGTCCCACCAACAATGTATGAGCGTGCCTTTTTCTCCACATCCTCGCCAACATTTATTGTTGTTTGTGTTCTTAATACCTGCCACTCTGACTGGTGTGAGATGAAATCTTAGAGTGGTTTTGATTTGCATTTCTCTAATTGCCAGAGATTTGAACATATTTTCATGTATTTGTTGATTGATTGTATATCTTCTTCTGAGAAGCATCTGATCAGTTCCTTGGCCCATTTATTGATTGGGTTATTTGTTTTTTTGGAGTTAAGATTTTTGAGTTCTTTATATATTCTAGAAATTAGTGCTCTATCTGATGTGCATGTGGTAAAAATTTGTTCCCAATTAGTAGGCTCTCTGTTCACCTCACTGATTGTTTCTTTTGCTGAGAAGAAGATTGGTAATTTGAATCTATCCCATTTATTGATTCTTGATATTAATTCTATGGAGTTCTAGCACCAACTGGGTTTCAATCCTACTTTGGGCCCAACCATTATTCCAATGCCCCTATTCTTTCCTTTTGGAATGGGAATGTTTATACTGTGTCACTGTATGTTGGATATGTGTAATTTGCTTTAGAGTTTTACAGGGACTCACAGCCAAGCGTTTGTCTTGAGTCTCAGAATATACTTTAGTCTTAGACTTTGGGAAATGATATAACTGCTAAGACTATGAGACTCTTAGAGATGAACAATTTAGGAAGCCAAGGCAGGATGATTGCAAGTGCAAAGCCATTCTCAACTTAGCAAGGCCCCTCCTGTACCTCACTCAACTTACCTTTTTTACACTTTTGTACCTCAAATCTCTGTGCAGATTTCTGCACTCTTCAAAAACATTGGTCATCCATTACTCTGGCTTCTATTATCATTTACAGAAACATTGTTTGCATTATACCCACCCTAGGCTTCCTCCCTGATCTACAGATTGATGTATCTCCCAGGTATTTGGCATTCCCTTCTCCATGTCTCAAAAGAAACCTCAAGCTGAATGATCCAAAAGTAATCCACACATCATGGTCCAGTTCCCTAATCACAACACAGCAGCACTCTTTCAGCTGTACAAGTCAGACATGGTATCAACCTTGACACCAGCCTTCCAAAGCATCTGTGATTGGCCCACTTTTGTTTCCCTCTTATCTCTGTAACCCAGTCTTTTCTGCTCCTACAACCCAATTCAGGTGCTTCACCTGTTCTCACTCAGAAATATCCCTTGATTGCTGCCTTCTTTTGATAACACTCACCATCTTTTCTTTATTATCTTTAAATACTGGAAAAGCACCTAATAAGAATCATTACCACCAAGTTTTCTCCAGTTCCAACAATCATTCAAAATAACCTCAGTTATTTTCCTCATTTTTTTTTTTACTTTTTAAAAAGAAAAGAAATATAAATTACTGACAAGTTACAACATTTGATTGATCCCTTTTCCTAATAAGAAATCATCAAATACCTTATCTTAGCTGTGAGCTTCACAAATGGCCCAATCTTAGTTTATAATATTCACCAACTTTACCAATTCTGACTACAAGCCAGAATGAAGTTCACTGTCACCTTTCTCTGGGCTTGCCTATACTTGATCTAGGATTCCTCTGTCTTGCACATGCCTCTTCTTTCTTCCAGGCACAAGTCAAAGGTTACTTGAAACTTTGACTTCATCAGATAAATCATTAGTCTTATGAGCGTCTCCATCTCTTGATACATATATCTGTCGTAGTATGGACCATGCTATAGTTTCAGATCTCTATTTATATATTTATCTGCCTCAAAAGACTGAATTTCATGATATCAAGGATCCATTTAGTCACTGGTCAATATTTATCACCTAGAGTAGTATCTGGCCCGTAATAAGTGCTCAACAAAATTTTTGACCTGTAGTATTTGAATATTTATAAAATTATAAGATGTAAATAAAGGTATAAGGGCACATTGAACTAGGAATATTAAGATCCCTGGGCTGGGGATGTGCCTCAGTTGTTGAGTGCCCCTGAGTTCAATCCCAGTACCAAAAAAAAAAAAAAAAAAAAAAAAAAAATCCCTGTATTTGAGGACCGTATAAATTTAAATCAAGATCAAATACTAGGAAAATATAAATAAATATGATATTAAAACCAACATCAAGGGGGAGAAGCAGGTTTAATAACCAACCAGCTTTAGCCACTCTTAGCTCAAACAGAATAATTTTAAACCATGTATATTTATTTATAGTTGCTCAGCAGGCAAACATAACATCAAAGCCAAAACAAAGGAAAAACAGGAAAAAAAGATAAGAAGAAAGCCAGGATGTGTATGTGTTTTTTAAAGTACATTGCAATGGGAAATATTTTGGGATGAACAGTTTTGAAAGTTCAAATTTCTACCCCACCCTCTGAGTACTTTACCCACTGACTTTATTCATGCAATTTGAGTCAAATGCTTTAACTGTTTCAGATTTATGGGATCCAAACTTCAGAATCCTTAGTGGTCATTCATTTTTTAAATGCACTATGGGTCTCCAACCCTTCCTCCAAAGCCCCAGTGCTTCTTTCAAGTATTTTGAACTTCCTTTTTTTTAAAAAAAATAATTGAACCAATATTTCTATTAGTGCTCTATATTCTTTCTCACAGCTTCATTTCTCATTTATTCATGCCTTTTCTTCTTCCTGAAATACTTTCCCCCTTCTTCTTGCTTATGTCTAACATGCCAATTTTGTTTTCTATACTTTTAGAAACTTTCAGTGACTTTGCAAATTAGGTTAAACACCACCTTTATGAATGGCCAGGGTACTGGGTATTCTTTTCACATCATAGTACTTATTACATTACTGTGTAGTTGTTTATTTACTTATCTTTATCCAATTCCTAGATTATAAACTGATGGATAAATACTTCATGTCTTAATTGTAGTTATTATACCAATGCCTAGCCCTGTTCCTGGAAGAGAGTGGAAGCTCAGTATGTATGTGTTGAATGATAAGGCTCCTTCAGAGAACACATTTGTTCGTGAGGCTGAGTTTTATTAGGGACCTGTCTTCCACCGGCTTATGCTGTCAAGTGCAAGGCCATATACCAAGCAAAAAGGCCAGAATACAATCTCCTTCTGTCCTCTAAATTTTATTGTTGGAGTTATTCTTTTGCAAAATGAGCTGTATTGGTCATGATCTTTTTCATACTTTCTGACACTCCATCATCCTTTCCTTTGACATTGCAATTCCCAGATTTTTGACTAGGAAAGATCATGAAGATCTCTGGTCTCCTGGTTCCTGCTGTGAGTTTTATGGTTGCTACCTTGTCCACTTGCTGCCAAGAACTGGAAGTCTATGCCATTTGATTGCACTTTGACCTAGGATCCCTTAGCAATTTTTTTTTTTTAATTTACATCAATCCTTTTTTTTTTTTTTTTTTTTTTTTTAGGTACCAGGGATTGAATTCATGGGCACTCTGCCACTGAGCCACATCCCCAGCCCTTTCCTTTTTTGTATTTTATTTAGAGACAGGATATCACTGGGTTGCTTAGCTCCCCACTATTGCTGAAGCTAGCTTTGAACTCACAATCTTCCCACCTTAGCCTCCCAAATTGCTGGGATTACAGGCATGTGCCCCTGCAAGTGGCTCAATCCCAGTTTTGTGATCTCAGAGTGAGACCTCACTTTAGTTTTCTGTTGGTTCTGTTCCCTTAACTGATCAACTGTGATTTATATCATTTTGCAAAAATGAATTGAAAAACTGCTACATATATATAATTGAGAAAATTATGACACCATTGAAGGTTTTGAAATGTTTTCCTGAGAAAACATGACAGCTATCACTTTTTTTCTTTATACATTATCTTCTAATATCAGAAGATATTGGCTCACTGGAAGAGTGGTCTGAGCTATCTTATGCTTACATTTAGTTCATATGTTTATTTTGTCATGGATAATTTTAAGGCCACTTTTTAAAAAATAGTTGGTACATACTGAAGATTCATTGACAATTAAAATCTGCAAATTTTCAATTCTTATGAAACCTTCAATAATGATATTTACTTTGAAAAAATAACATGATGGTAGTTTGAAAGCCCTATTAAGATATATAAACATGAAATAGTTTTAATTTTCAATACTAATCATACCTGCAGAATTATTCATGGTAGAAGAATCATTCTACAATGTATTATTGAAAACTAGATGGTGGGTGGACATTAGCTCCCTGGGGCTTCATGCCACATAAATTGATTTCTCACAAATTGCACTTTAGATACAATTCTTTTTTGACATGATATGCATTTTCTTTGGACCAAAATATGAGGGAAAAGATACAGTTAGTCAATAAATGATTTCACAAGAAGTGCACTATTTCTGAAATTCTTAAACTCTATATACACTTGAACTTCTGATTTCAGATATGTTTTGTGTACCTTTATAAATGACCTTCATAAAAAAATAATTTATAAAATTGTTATGTTTTTCTTACTAAGTCATATAGTTGTGGGTTTTTTGCTATAATCATATACTGTGATTATATAGTATAATGAAAACAATTGACATTTGAGAGTTCTCAAAGTCCTGAATTAAATTCAGCATATCATTATAATAGTCAATGCTTGCTTCCATCCCCAATGCATTTAAGAAAAAGAATTGAGCTTAATAAAAATAATCCCAGTTAAATATCTCTCTATATTCTGCTTTTTTACCTATATTCTGCTTCCAAACCATCATAGAAATGAATGCATGCATGCATGCATGCATGAATGAATGAATGAACAAATACAATTAGAACACTTTAAGTTAATTCCCTCTTTGCCTTGAGTTTCTTTGAAAAACACTCTATGGACTTCTAAGGACAAGTCACCTCCCAAAGCAGATGTATGCACTATTTCCCCCATCCCACCCCACCATCACATACAAACACACACACACACACACACACACACACACACACACACATGCACATGCATATGCATACACACACACACACAGTATAGCTTTCTGTTATTTTTTTTTAACAATTCTTTATTCAGGAATCATTACGTATTTTCTCTTATATTTACATTTATTTTTTATCAGTAGGCCAAATAAATTTTCCTACTGAATCCTTCAAAATCTTTGTTTTCAAATGCATTTTAAAATTAAGTAGGATATTTATAACTACCTTTCTAAATACATCCATGTTATATGTATGTTATATGTATGTATAAACACAATATGTAAATATATATACCTACATACTTATGGATACAGTCATACTTGTTAGCCTTGATGTATATTTAGAAAAGTTCCTCAAATTTTACAAAGATAGAATTTTTTAAAAATATTTATTTATTTGCTTTAGTTGTACACAATGCAATTCATTTATGTTTATGTGGTGCTGAGGATCGAACCTGGGCCACGCACGTGCTAGGCGAGCACTCTATCGCTGAGCCACAACCCCAGCCCGACAAAGACAGAATTTTTAGAAGTAATAATTTTATCTAAAATTTAGTCAAATTTATAAGTACATACAAAATTGAGGTACTTTTTGAGCTATAATCAACAAATAATTGCAGATATAAAGCTCTATTTGAGTAAATATAGATTATTTCTAGTAACTCAAAGAGTTGAAGCCCTCTCAAGGATGAAACACATAGAAATCTGTACACATTATATTCCTGAAACAAATACGTAATAATTGAAAAATGAATACAGTTCAAATAATGAATATATAATTTGACACACTGACAAAACTTCCTTTTTTGATATTAAACTCTCCATAGCCTAAGATAAAAAATAAGTGAATTATTGCATTGCTATTTATCCTGGCAATGGAAAAGTTGTAGAGGAATTGAGAGAGTTAATGGAAAATTAATAATAAAAAAGAAGGGCAAAAAAGATACCAATAATAGGTTGGATGAGATATTGGGTCATAGACATTTATATAGTCAAGAGAGGAGAAGATTGAGGGGGATTTGATCACAGTCTATAAATACCTCACAAGTATCTGTATAAATGAAAAAATGTGATTATTCAAAGCATCAGAAGATGGAAGGACAAGAAGCACTGATCTGAAACTAAAGAGAATGTTTCAGCCTCGCATTATATTATTAAGAAATACTCTGCAACAGTAAGAGAATTTGGCATTAGAAATAAAAATCAAGGACGATACATAAAGTTTAGAGAAGGATTGAAAATGATGTACCTATAAGCACAGAGAGTAAATCAGAAACGATGAAGGGAGAATGGGAACTGTGAAGCTTCCAGGATCAGAAGACCCACTTGTTCAGGATGTGGGAAATGTGCTAGCTATCGCTCTTTCTTTTATGTGTAATTCTGCAGAAATTCTCATTCTAAAAAAGCTACACCAAAACTTGAAAAATTCCTGGTCTGGGGGTCTAGTTCAGGGATACACCACACGGTTAACATATGAGACCTAGGGTTCAATCCCTACAACTATTAAAAAAAATTGATCTGTATTATGACAAATTTTTCTAGTGTAATTTATCACTCAACAATTTCTAGTAACTGGCTGTGTACTTATATTTGATAAGTGTCAATTGTTGGTGGCTGGAGTTTATGAAAACTGATTCACATGCATTTCCTGACTCACATAGAGAAACCCACACATGACATGCTCTGTATAATTGCTCCAGTGTCAGAGGTTCACCAGCTCCTAAAGTAAATGGAAAAAAAATTAATAAAGACATCATTAAAAGAAATCTATTTCTTTCCATAAGCAAAACTTTTCTGAGGAAAAAAAAAAAAAGGAAAAACCAATAATAAACTATTTTCATCCTTTTAAAAAATAACAGTACATAAATAAATGTTAATCCTGTAATTAAATAATGAACAATTCGTTGTTTGTTACTTTCAGACTGTGGTGTCATTCAAACTTGAAGTGTTGTTTGTTTACTTTTCTCATTTTTTCTCTTTTGAGTGGACCTTCTGTGGCCTTACCAAAAGCTCTGGAGTATATTTAGTTTTTAGAGAGTTTAAGGAGGAAGAAGAGATTTGCTGTTCCCTTGGCATAAGATATAGTCAAAGGTGAATGAATAAAGAGCTCCTTGCAACCAAAGAAGTGCTCAGCTAATATTCAATCAGAGGAATTTGCTATAGACCCAATTTTCAATTCACTCTATAAAAACAAAAGATGAAATTAAAAAAATAAAAATTCTCTATTCACCTTCCATATATCAATAAATGTATTAATTTGATTTAAGAGTGAAGAATATGGGGAAAGTTCTAGCTAAAGATATTTTGATCAAACCCAGGTGGTGGGTCTGGATTTTTTTCATTTCCCTAGTTTCCTGTACATATTATATCACAATGATCAAAGACGCATAGGTGGAAGAGTGGATATTTTTCACAGGTAAAGACTGGTTATCTAGAAGTTTTGATAGGCAGGAGATTGCTGTGATGTTAATGCCTTACTGTGAAGAAGGCTGGCTATGTTTAAAGGCTGGGTAGAAGAACAAATGGAACCAGAAAGACATTTTGTCTTTGGAGAACAGAGAATGTTTCAAAAGAACATGCTAAGAAAAAGGTAGATTCAGGAGAAAGCAAAACCTAGAGAAAATGGAACTCACAGAGACAATAAAAAGAAAAATGCAGAAATTTGACTTCTAAATATTCTAATCTGAAATTGTAATGAAGCAGTCATTTGGTCACTATGAGTGAATGGAAATACAGGTGATTGTCAGCAAGGAATTTGAAAGTTCTTAGCTCTAAATAAAATATTTTAATAAATGATCCTTAGAGTTATTTAGATATTCTTTATATGCTTTGAGAATTACATAAGAAATAGCAAATGTCTTAAAACTTCAGGTGTTCAAATGAAGTGAATCATTTCCTTTGACTTTTATATTTACAACATGAAAGCTCAAACTCATAAATTAAATATGATCCATTCTTGTACAAATATTCTTTTGTAGCATATGATTGGATCAATTAGAACAGCTCTTGATTAATTGAATGTCACTGTCTTGGGCTTAATACCAAAACATGTGAAAAATGTTTTAAAATAAATAAAAGAGCTAGAATCTATAAAAGGAATGCATAGTACATGATCTTACTATATTTGCTTTATGACTTCTCTTTTTTGCTCCACGTAGAAATGAATGTACAGCTTCTGTTTCAATGACTGATAAAACAGCACAATTTCAAATTGTTCCTCTTTCATTCCCTACCCCTCCCTTTCTCTCCCATCCTGACCTCTCCTCTTCTTTCTTCTTCATCTCTCTCAGAGTGCAAGCATACACACACACACACACACACACACACACACACACACACACTTCTCTTAATCGCCTAATTTGAAATGTTACTTAATAAGTTTTAATCAATTATGTCCCATACTTAAGACTGGCCTATAATATTATTTCTTAAATCGCATATTTTAGAAGACTTCAGTGCCTAACTAATGGAATTCTTGAAAAACCTATCAAAGTGTTTCAGAACATAAGAAATATATCAATTGGACAGAAACAGTTCTTCATTATGCTTTACACACAATTTTGCTCAACTGCTTATTTTAATTAGAGCAGAACTCTAGCTTCTGCTCATTGGTTTAGCATGAGCAATAAAATGAAGTTTATTTAATTTTCTAAAATAAGTAAAGCAGAGTAAAGTTAATTAAAAGTTAATTACAGAATAATGAATCATCTAGCCTTGTGTGTGCTAGTGTTGCCCAGATGATTAGATGCTGTCCTTCCAGAATACACTTCCATTCCCCTAAGCTGGGGCTTCCTTCATTCACTATAAGGATTTTCATTTGTGTATTTTACTTGAAAACTTGGGGTTGTCTTTTTCTGAAGGTATTGGGAAAAATAGAGGTACACACACACCTTCCTAGTTTCTCTCCTTTTATATGCATTCCTTAGGCATAATTTTCATTTAGACTTCTGATTGCCTTTTAAATTTGACAGAATATACCTATAAAATTCGTTAGTAATTGTTTCATTTCCCAGCATGGCATGTGTAGTTAACCTTGAAAGACAGATTGGGCGTTAGCTGCAGTGAACCCAACCTTTGCCAGTATCACAAAGGTCACGGATCTGTCTCCCTGGTACTGTGTCTTTAAATAGAAGGTTTTGTACATATTGGAATTAGAATGCTTTTACTGCTCATTAATTCATCATTAAAATGATGTTAACTAATCATTCTCTATAAAAGTCTAGTGTTCAGATTTTCTGGCATGAATGGCCTTGACTTGGCTCCCAGCCACATCTGACTTGCTGAAAACAACAGTATTCATGTTTGTTATAGACATAAATCTTTTTGTAAAATTTTATTGTAAGTGGCAATTCTTATCAACTTTCATTTGGAACATGAGGTTGTTCTGAGACTACCTTCATTTTTATGAATGGATCAATGTATGGAGTTCAACTTAAGAACAGACTTCATATAACATAAGGAAGAATGTATGATGAACATTATGTCCTCATTCAGCCATGTTTTTTGCATTATTGTATCTTATAGACTAAGAGCTTCTACAAATGTTGTCACTTAAAATATGGAAAGAAAACGAATCCATGCAATTCTGTCTATTTAGATTTGATACAACACATTCACTTTAGCTTTTCAGTTACTGGTTTTATGTCCAGTCTGTTGAAGCAGCTATGGATTATTCATTTTGCAAAATTATATGAAATTCAACAGCATAAATGTGTTATGAACTAACTATAAACAACTGAGTTTCTGAGCCCATCTTTAAAAGTTTATTATGCATTTGATATTTTTTGCAATATAGAAATGTTATGGATTCTATACCCCTATTTTTTTGACCTCTGCTTAATGATGAATGTAGAGGTATTTATTTCTAACATCTTATTAATCAGATCTGAAATATTAAAAAAAAATAATTGGGAAAAAATCTGATTTTAAAAAGTTTCAGGAGAATCTTTTAAACAGGGACTGTGAGAGGTTGGAAGAGAGGATACCAACTCACCCTCATTCTTAATATTTCACTAACTGTGTGCCTATCTTCCTTGTCCTAATGTGTTTTCACATTTTGTTAGGGTTCATTTCCCTTGTCTTTATGTTTTACTTATGTTTGCAACGTTTTTATTAATCATTATAGTCTATTATTCTATGTCTCAATTTTCAAGTTTTAAAAAACTCAGAATAGAGGATCAAAAAAGAAGAAAAAACCCTTCAGTTTAGAAATGCTGACTTATTTCAACTATCATGTTAAAATGTTGATTCAAAACTTCACATTCATGCTTATCTTGAAAACACAGATATTGATTGTACTTTTCATTTGCTTATGAAAAAAAAAAAAAAAAAAAGAGTGCCAAATTAGGGAAAGTGCCTTTGGTAAGAGGGATTGTGCACCACCCCCATCCACTTGGTCTTATAGTTTATATGGCATGATTTCTTAGATGTTTGACTCAAATTACTATTTTTAATCATGTCTAAACTTTTGATAGATAAAATAAAACTGCTCAACTACTGCCATAAAATGAATGATGGAGTTTGCTACAACTGAGCAGAAATGAATATTATGCACAGAATAATGAAAATTCATTTTTTTCTTTTTAGTAGGAAGAGAGATGGGTCAAATAGATACCAAAAAGTGCTGAGCTTATCTAAACAGTTTCATATTGTCTTCATTGTTGGAATAGCACCAAGTTTGGGAGTGTTTCATTTTCCAGAGAGGTAAATTATAAGTTCCAATTCTAAAGATCACAAAATATCCTTATGAGAAATAACTCAAGATGAAAAATGTTATGAATTACAATGCATATTCTCTTTCTCCTTATATATGTGTATATATACATATATATATTCTAAAGATCTATTGTTATTTATTATTGTAACCAATTCATGCATATATTAATAATACAAATTTTACTATTTATGTATGATCACCACCATGAATGAATAGGCAAAGATATACATTTGATATGTCAAGAGCATCCTATTAATTTATAAATTTAGTTTGAACTATGACTGGCAGTAGTGACATTAAAAACAAAACATTAAGTTTCTATATAGGGACCATATGAGTCACCAATTTGTACCATAATCCAGTAAATCTAAATGTTCATATAAATTTTTATATATTAAACCAGTTATTTTGTGCTTTTGCATATTCATTTACTGAATCAAAGTTTTAAATATTTTGAAAATCTTCAGGATAAAAATGATATCACCATATGTGAAAACTATAAGAAACCAAGATGAATTCATAATCCTCACATAAACAATAGACCAAAATGTGTGCATATGTATTAAATAAAATGTGCTAATATTATATTGATGATAATCAATATGATTAGAACAGATAGTTCATAATTGTTAGTCACAGATAGAGTGCAAAAAGCAAATAAATAAGCAAATTTTAAGGCAGTTAGTACAGTAGGGCAGAATATGTTTCTTTTGTGTATATGTAAGAAATGAATAGTAGGAAACCAATGGACATAATATGTTTGTTAATATTTTTTCTCTGCTTCATAGAAACTTTCTGCTCAATATGCTATAAGAAAACAGAAATTATGCAGAATTAGTCTCAAATGTCTTTAACTCTGCCAGCTAAATTAATCTCTGAAGGAAAATATAAATTCATAAACCATTGCCGATCTGTGAATGTTGTTCAGGGACTTGTGTAACACAGGAACCCGCTGAACAGATTGGCAGCACAGTCTTTCTCTAACATAGTCTTTGCCGAAAGAAAAAAAAAAAAAAAGAAAAAAAACTTTTGCTGGATTTAGCTCAATACTGGCATTCCTTTTCAAGAATCTGTGCTGCCTGCTTCAGATTCAAGATTCTGTTGTAGAAGAGGACGTGGTAGTAGCACTTCTAAAAGGTGAATGGAAAACCAGTTACCCCATCATAAGAGTAGCATGCCTACACATTGGTGGTGTACTTTCTAACTTCCTTCTCTGCTACTTCTTTGATTTGATATAGACCCCCTCCAGATCTCATTGGTTTTCTCACTATCTGAACATGCTGGTCATGCTCCTTCCCTGTGGTCCTCATGGTCAACCCCTCTTCATAAAACACTCACTTCCTAAATATCTGCATGTTCCTTCCTAAGACTTCTTTGACTGCCCCGCTTTAAAATTGAAAACCCTCCTTAGTACTTCTTTTTTTAAAGTATTTTTTTAGTTGTTGATAAACCTTTATTTATGTATTTATCTATCTATTTATTTATTTATTTAGTACATGGTGTTGAGAATCGAACCCAATGCCTCACATATGCCAAGCAAGGGCGCTACCACTGAACTACAACCCCAGCCCCCTCCTCAGTACTTCTAATGATTTGCTCTGCTTTAATTTCTCCATAGCATTATCCATAACACACTACATAATTTACTTATCTGTTTAAAGGCTAGTAGTGTCTCTAAACACTAAAATGTAAGTTCTCTGCAGACAGAGATTTATATTTGTTTATTTATTGTGCTTACCAGTGCTAGAACAGTGTCTGATACTTACTGAAACTCAGCAAACATTTCTTGAATGAATAAGTATGAATCATTAAAGGAAAGAGAAAAGTGACTTTTTTCTCAAAGAATTGCATGAGCATAAGACAACTCTTCCCAGACATATAAATCTAAGTAATAGAACTTGCAGCAAGCTAACCCTAATTCCTAGACCGATTTTCAGTGTGTCATTGACTCAGTCAGATATGTTTTTCTCCATTTGCAGACCATATAATTTCCTCTGCTCTAGTTCCATCTATTCTGCACATCAAATACTAGACAGGTGCCAACTGGAGCTCACCTCTCACATTTGTAGTATGAGGACAAAGGAAAAGAACACAAGAGGCAATATAATCCTTCTCCTTTATCAATTAAAACACTAGCTGTCTGGCCATATCTCACATCCTTCCTTCTATTCCCACAGGTCTTGAACATCAGTGACCAGAAGCAGAAGAATTTTCAGCTTAATATTAATTAAATGATTATCAATTCCAAGAATGTTCTATTATAATACTTAAGGCTTTATGTTGACAGATAAATACTTAAAGCAGTCAAAGTCACAAATAGCTTCCCCTTGACAAAAACAGAACCAGGCCAGCAAGAGAAATTCTCAAACATCTCACTTTTTATTCACATATGAAATTACTTATTGGCTTTAGTTAAACTCACAAAGACAATGATCAAATAAATAAAAGAATAGGATTTACTTATTTGACAAATAATTCTTCCAGTTAGCAAACTGGCAAATGAGATGTGCTGGAGATCTTGGCCTTTTTCAAGCTAACAGACAGGTATCCCCGTAAAAACAAAGGTCACTGCCCTGAAAGCATTTTGTAAGTTTCAGCAGATATGAAAAGGTAGACTGATTTTTAGATTAAATTTGCCACTGGAATAAAAAAAAATAGTATCTGGGCATAATGACCAACATCTAAAATCCCAGCAATTTGGGAGGCTGAGGAAAGAGGATGGTGATTTCAAGGTCAGTTTCAGCAAGTTAGTGAGGTCCTAAACAATTTAGTGGGACCCTGTCTCAAAATAAATAAATAAATAAAACGGATTAGGGATATAGCTCAGTGGTAAATTACCCTTGGCTTCAATCCTCAGTACCAAAATTAATTAATTAATTGAAAATAGCCTGAGGATGTAGCTCAGAGGCACAGAACACTCCTGGGTTCAATCCCCTATACCAGAAAAAACAAAAAGGTAAACCATATAACATATCACACAAAAGTATATTACTTTCTTTTTGTAAATAACACATTAAATTAGACCTGACATACATTTTTCAAAAGGGGAAAAATAATATATATTTGCATTTCTAAAATTGAATTCATTCAAGTTAGAGTAGTCCCCCATTTTCTGTAGAGTCAAGTTCCAAGACCCTCAGTGAAGGCTTAAAACTTCTGATGATGTTTAAATATATACATGTGTATGCGTGTGTGTGTGTGTGTGTGTGTGTGTGTCTGTGTATGTGTGTGTACACGCACACTAGGATTTTTCCTTTACATACATGTACAAATTTAATGTCTTTTCTACCTTAACTAAGCACTTACAATGCACTGTGGCAATAACTTTTGTAATTTGAAGTGTGACAACAAAATTAGCATAAGTTTCTTTACCCTTCCTCAGAATTTCATGAATAGAAAATTTATTCTTTTTGTAGATCTTAGTCACCTCAATATATGATCTTTTTTTCTTTCCTCAGTGGAGAATTCTTACCTTTTCACTTAAAGGAAGGACATTATGTTTCCTCTTTTGCACATTCAAACTGCTAACATCACTATTCTTGTGCTTTCAGGCCATTATTTATTTAGGCAAGAACGAGTTTATTCAAGAATGACAAAAAAGGGAGATAGGTTGAATTAACTAAGCTGAAACAAAAAAAATGGGAGGATTTTTAGGCACTGGGAATAGTTATTAGAAAAGTACAGGGGACTTTAGTTGGAGAGGTCGTTCATTGCAATGAAGTCGCCTGTGTTTGATAACTGATACTTACTAAAGTCAAGCTTCTACTCTCTCTCAGAAGTGGGGCCATCATTAAGTAAAATATAGGTTACTTTGAATACAGACACTGTGATAAGGTAGCACAAGTCAATCTGATAAGCTGTTTGGTAACTTGGATGGCTACGGAGTGACTAAGGAGTGAGTAATGTATACAGCATGGATACACTGCACAAAGAGCAGAACAGAGCAAGATTTCACACTGTTCAGAATGGCATGCAATTTAAAACTTCTGAATTGTGTATTTCTATAATTTTCTACATATCTTCAGACTGTAGATAACTGAAACCACAGAAATTAAAATCATGAAATCGGGGATAAGGTGGGTTTGCTTTTAAAATAAATTTATTATTTTACCTTGCATTTTATGTAGTAATTAAAATGCTGAACAACACCAAATATTAAAAAGCATAGAGCATTATCTGAATCTTATCAAGATTTAATTAAGTCCTATGCATTCATTCTTTCACTACACCAAAGAGTGAATTTCAGATTTAGTCCTTAGAAGTAGATGAAGCAAACTGGTTTGCCACTTTAAAGAAGGAAATATCAGTTATTTGAAAGACAATGTATCATATTGGTTAAGACTATGGGTTTGGAGTGAGCTTTTTCTTGATTTAAATCCTTCTCTGCTGAGAGCTCTGTGACATTGAGAGAGTTACTTAATATCTCTGTTCCCTAATTTATTCTTTCAAAAGAAGATGAAAATAGTACCAAATTTATAGGAGTTTTAGAAAGTAAATGAAATAATGCTTGTTATTAGAAGCTTGTTAACAGGTCTGGCAAATAATATCTTTTCAATAATTTTGTTTGTTTGTTTGTTTTAGCCAGAGGAACAATGTGAGAGGGGTTGGCTCAACATATTCTGGAAATTGATACAGACTAAATTTCTTGGCTAAAAGAAGCAGAACAAAACCTCTTTCTTCACAGGAAGAATGAAAAACTTCCCACAAGTAAGAATAGAGGTGTTCTTTGTCCAGGTATTAAGGAGTAAGGGTCCTAAATTAACCAGGATCAGAGAGGCCTCTGTGCTGTGTTCTCCCAGACACACAGGTTCTGTAAGAGTAATAGGATTTGGAGTTAAAAGAAAAGTATTTTTAAAATTATCCCTTGTCCATTATTTCATAGGCTTTCAATGTAAAGGATCACCTTATCCAAAACAGCCCAGGTTCATTTTGCACTCTATTTTAAAAATATATACATTAATTCCACACGTTATGAGCAAGATTTCCAACCACAGTAAGAAAACTGCCTGTTTTTTTATATGCCTCAAAGTCATATAGACCTCAGCTCAATTATACCTCAATGGATTTTTTTAGGAAATTTTATTTAAAATACATGTGCATAAAGTTTAGAAGTCATCATTGTCTACATGAAGATTTTTCTCTCCAGTTTTATTATATAAAGTTTATTATAGATTATACCTGACTATCTGCTGCTGGTTAATCCAGTAGGGTCCATTTTAGTAGCCCTCAACTGTTCAACAAATACGTCCAACTGTATAAATATTTATTTTCTTATCACATTTGTGGAAAAGTTAATGCCAAAATGGCTAAATTGCTCTTCATGTAAGATATTTTAAGTTTTTAATTAAAGGTCTGTATCTCCTATTGTTATTTCAGAGTTGCCTGCAGTTATAAACTTATTTATAAACCCTTAGAGACACAGAGCTTCTTGTGTATTTATAGGTGTTTCTACATATTTAGTATATATTTAATGAAGGTCAAGAATAAAACTGCAAATGAGGTTTATGGGAGTGTTATGAAGGTTCATTATTGTCATTGTGTGGGAAAGTATAATTTCCTTAAGAGAAATGATGACATATACATAATAAAGTCCCTGTCCGTGTCATGACAGCTCAAGAGCATGCCATCGTTCCCACCTATGTCACACCGCAGGTGTGCCTGCTATATGGGTGACAGCCGCTGACTTCTCTGATCAACACATAATTATCTCTGAATAAAAATGCACGTTAAAGTTAGCTGGACATAATGGATTGAAGACCCAGGGCAAAATTATCTTTATCATGGCACATAGCACCACCTGGGGGTGGGACAGGGCTAGGGAGAGGTGTTGGCAATGATGCAACCTTGAGAAGCCTGCTGTGTCGTGGGCTCTTCCCGCGTGCTCATGTTTCTCCTGCTTGTCTTCTTTCGGATAAGAGAGGTCACTCGGTTAATGGTAGGATGCTCCTGATGGAGAAAGGTCCCGCTGATCAGCGCTATCCTCTACTGATCTAACTGTATATCTCCCTCTCAGCATCTGGATAGTTTCCATTTGCAGAGTCCCCTTCCCCCATAAGATAATAAATATCATATCACAAGGATGGCAGTGCTCCTTCATGGAACACTGACTGTTTATTAGAGGCAAAAAAGTTTAAGAGAAATGCTAACAATGTTCATTAATGGCCCGCATCCAGGTTTAATGAGGCATGTCAATATGCGGACTGGGCAACATCAGTGGCATAATAGTGGTGGTAAATGGGAGTAATTGTATCCAATTGTACGGCACAGCTTCCAGGAATGAGCCCGAACTGCCAACTGACAATGACAGAGCAATTATGGGAAGGCAAGCGAGCTGTGTCAAATTAGCACTTGGTGAGAACTCATTTTTCAGAGATATGCTTGCTCTACACCACCACAAGTGATAGCTACTTTATTGTGAGTGATAGGAAGACCAGCACTTAGACTGATGTCCTGATTTGTCAATAGCTGTATTTGAAAGCTTAGTGTCACAAATATATAGAGATATTCAGGGAGAGAGGCACACTGCTCATGATCCGAAGGATAAGAACGTTGCTGAGAAGGTCATCTGTCAGTGTGAGCTGTCAGAGAGAGATCACACTCTATGAAAAGGGAACATTCAGCCGACTTAAGTAATTACCTTTGACTGAGATTTGAAGATGTCTTCTTTTGTTGGCCTACATTGACTGCATAATTTATAATTTACTGCAATCAGCTAAGGGCCAGGAATTGTAACTAAGAAAATTCTTATTTTATTTCCCATAATTACTTTTTTCTCCCTTTTTTAACTCCTTTAGCACTTCAGAAGTGTAAAGTTGGAAACTGATGAAATTGCTTTCACACAACCCGCCCCCCACACGCACACACATACCCTTCCTTCCTTAAACAACTAAGTCCCAAGTATATCAGAAGCAATATATTTACTTTTGGCTCTTGTGTCACAGGGCCGCAGTTCCCTACCATCACCTTATAAAAGGTATAAAGTGCCCCTTTCTCCTTGATGTATTCTGTCTTGCTTTGTGAGATTATAAGTTAAAGAGGATAAAGAAATAATTCAATTTTGTCTTTCTAGTGGTGAAGAGTAAGGAAGGAAAAAAAAAACGGATTTGGAGTACTGAATACTGAATTTGTAATTCACATCTTTATGTACTTATCAGTTGGATTGAGTTGTCAGAACCATAAAGAGATAAGTATAATATCAAATATTTCAGAACCATATAGATTAATAGAATTTTCAATTCTTGTTTTCTCTTCCCCCCAGGACATATCCTGGAATCAACGTTTGAAAAATAATTTCTTTACCTTTAATCGTCATAAAGGAAAAATATATTTTGTGACCCATTATATTCTAGAGTGCAATAACTACTGAAATCTTATTTTCTGTATACTTTTGAAAAAGCAATTGTTCAATTTTGTTAGCTAAAATATAGTAGGAAGTCATGGTGGTTTAGCTTTTTGATGTTTTAGTCCCTGGATTAAAAAAAAAAAAAAAAAGTCCAAAAACAGATTAGCTTCTGTTACTTGGCATTATTATCAAATCCTTTTTGCTTTGCTTTTTATTTTTTTCCCAGTAGTGATGGATTGATTAATGAATTATAACTAAAAATTACCAAGATTGGCCTTCCTTCTGGCAAAAACTGTTGTTTAATTTTAGGTGTATTGATTTACTGTGGAGATATTGACAAAAGAATTAATTTAAGTACTTTAAGTCAATATTAGTTTAGTGGGAACACATTTTAGGTATAAAAATACTTGGAATATTCTTTTATTAATATCATACAAAATTATTATCAGATAATAAACATTCCTTCCTTCCTACCTTAGGAATCTGCATAGATTCATTCTGCTTTCTTTCTTTTTTTTTTTTTTTTTTTATCTCAAGACCCATATAGCACTCTAGTTGGAAACTAGTAATTGTGGGTTTTGAATATTTGTTAATGCATTTAATCTTTTCTCTAAACCTCAGTGATATTGAGAAAACATATTTTGTTTTCCATAGTTTATAATTTACTACCTGAGATTATTTTAAATTATATACTTTGAAGTTTCTAAAACATAGTTTTTAATTATTTTTAAAAAATATTTCAGAATTCATTGGGCCATTCAGTTTCCCAGTTGTAGAGAGCTGTTTAATTCACAATGCCTTGCGTACAGGCCCGTCATCTATTCTATAGTGACTGTGCCACTTAATAATGGAATAGTGCATCAAAGTGGCACTTAGGTCTCAAATTGTTATGTATGACTGTCAAAGCGAGAAGGAAAAAAAAGAATTAAAAAAAAAAAAAAAAAAGAAGAAGAAGAAGGGGGGGGGCTTGATTTGTCTTTACTACTGAAACGTGAATTTGTCAGCCAGGTTCTGAAGTCACAACAGCATTGCCTGTATCCCCAGCGAGATGTTGAAAACTTGACAGGTACATATTTTTTCAACTACAAGCACTTCTATAATGAAAACTAAATACACAAATCTTATTTTTAAATTTTTTTATTTTTATTTTTGCTCTTGTCAGATTGTTGTTGCCAATGGGATTTAGTGTTCAGGTTCAAGTTGTCAAGAAATATAACCAATAAGCAATCCAGAGAGTCACAGTACAAATATTCAAAAGCAAAAAGCCTGGCTTCTATGATATACTGCAAGGATTTAAGTGTATAATTAACCAAGTCAGAACATTGGCACTTAATCTCCCCCTAATGGCAAGTTCAGCCCGTCACAGCCTCTCTCTAGGGGACAAACTGTAACTTGTTTAGTGGTCACAAAAGCTCTTGATTGTCATTGTTCTTTTCACTTCATCATTTAAAGATGAGTTTGATTTGTTCTGGCATTTTTTCGTTTCTCATTCTTATTCTGAGAACATAAACAACATAAACCAGGATTCTGTGTTGAAACTCCATCATCCTGGATGTTAAATCTTTGTAAATATCTATCTAGGAGCTGCCTTCTAAGTTAAATTGAGAGAATAGACTGTAAATATAATTTCTCTGGGTATATTTGTGCACACTGTAAGTTTCCTGACAACCACTATTAATACCCAAAATGATGCTCAGTGTATGGTGATTATTTACCTGTTGGTAGCTTCACTATTACCAACAACCTTATTGGTGTGACTGGATGTTTTGTTTACGGGAAATGAAGGCGACCCATAGTTGTAGTGCAAGTTCTTAGAAATTGCAATCCTAACCGATTGTCACCAACTGCTTTGTATAGCTCCGTCTTGCAAAATTTCATTCAATCACTCGCCTGAAGCAAATGATATTCTTGACAGGTGAGTGGAATTGTGCAAGCCTAGATAAGGCTACATGAACCACAAATGGGTAACTGAAAACTACAACTCCCAGCATACCCTGCAATTGAATATTAAATAATTATGGACCCAAGATGGTGACTCATAACGGTAATCCCAAGAACTCCCGTGGCTGAAGCAGGAGGATCCCAAGTTCAAGGCCAGTCTCAGGATCTTAGCAAGACCCTGTCTTATAATAAAAAAATGAAAAGGACTGGGGAGGTAGCTCAGTGGTAAAGTGCCCCTGGGTTCAATCCCCAGTACCAAAAACAACAAAAGATTAACAGGAGCTTATTTGAGTCAGTTCTTAATCCACCCCCCCCAAAATGAATTAACATGATTTAATTTCAGAAAATAAACCTGCATGTAATTCAGCTCTTTGAATTATGTATTCTTTTACTCTATCAGGAAATTTTTTAAAAAATAGAATGCTTCTGAAAAACTATTTTCACAAGACTAATACAACCAAAAGAGTCACTTGAGTGTGCCTACCAAGGTACACTGATACCTGCTTCTTTGGTTATTTCCACTCCTTATTTTCCACATGCAGTTTATCAGCATGTCTTTCTATGCCACTTACAAAACCTAGCCTGCAAGCATTCTTCCTCTGTTGACTGGATCCCCCGTAACAGCTTTGTAACTATCTCTCTGCATTCCCTATTGCCTCTTCCAGTGTATGCTTCATCCACATGCAGCCTGACGGAATCTTCTTAAAATAAACATCAGACATAATCATTTCAGTTATTTCCATTACATGTATGTTAAAATAGAGCTGCAGGTCCTAACTGGCCAGGGCCTGACTGCCCAGGCCTTCTGATGTCCTGCCACTCTCTGTGCTATACGCTTTGCCCATTGAATAAGCCAATCCTGTGCCCGTGTCAGAACACCCACATTTGCTCTTCCTTGTGGACATGTTTCCATGGCTGAAATCTTTTTGGACCTTTTCACTAAAGCTTAAATGTCATTTCTCCACAAAGGTCTTCCTTGAGTATCCCAAGGAGCCACTTCACAAAGAACTCTGCAGATTACCTTCTAGTTTTATTTACTTAGATTTTTTCCTAACATTTAACATTATTTATAATTTGCTTTCTAGTTTTTTGTCTACATTCTCGCAATAAACTAAGACTCCTCATCTTTCTCACCCTCATTGGTACCATGGTTCTTGGAAGGGCACCTGGCCTGCACTATTTATTCATGATTCTTTTTTTTTTTTTTTTTTGTAGTAATCATGTGCTGAGTGAGTTTGTCTTTTAAATCCAAACTTTTGTCCTTCATTGAAGTGTTTCATTTTAAACTTTGGTATGTGTCACTTGGTGAAGTGAAATTTGCTTTTAGCTGATTTGCATTTTCAAAACTTTGACTTCGTGTTTGATAGTTCTTCAGTGGCAGTGACTCGAAATCACCTACATATTCATGTTGAGTGAATACTTTTAAATGAGTTATGCAGCACCAATGCTTTACAGAATCTTTCCTAATACTTTTATAAACAAAAAATAAAACAAATTATTTCTTTGCCATTTAGCATTTTACGTAACAAGATCAAATTCTGAACAGTGCATATTTAGATAAATTACATTTAGTATTCCCTAAACATAATATTTTCAAATTGCCTATAAGTTTTTGAGATGTTCTTTTTATTTATATAACAAAAAATGAATAAAGCCTTATGAAATCAAATTATGAAAAAATGGAAATCATATATCATATAAGCTATTAAAACTCCAACTTTTGTTTGTTTTTAAAATTGACATGATGTATATTATTAATTATTTAAAATTCCAAATGCTATATAAAATAATATATTAGGGAGAAATAGTTAATCTATGATTCTTAAGAATGAAAAGAATTTCAAATATGTACAAAAATTGATACTCCTCAAGTTTAATCCACTTAAATTCACCTTAGTAAATTGGAAAAAATAAAACTAGAATAATAAACTGTGGAAATATTATTTTAATTGTGTTTAAAATGAACCTATTCAACTATCCACTTTTTTCAGACTCATGAACTTTTATATTTTAAAAATGTATTAAAAGTAACAGGCTAAATTAAAATCTTACATGTTACAACACAAAGTAACAAATTGTGAAATTTATAATGTTGTTTCACAAAATGTCATCAATTTTAAGATAGTTATTCAAAGTTTTGAATTTTTGCAAGACTATATATTTGCAATATAAAAATCTGCCTTCAGACAATAATTTGAGTTGTATTTCTTGCTTATAATATAGATAAATAAGAACTATTTATTTTCTTCTTTCATATTAGATAATTTCTTCATGGTCATAGGTATTATTTTAACATCACTCAACCATGAGAACTTGTACAGGTAGATTTCCGACTTTGATATTTTTAAAAACACTTGGTCCAGTTAAACTGAAGAACTGCAGAGATAATGACTAAAGTTTTAAATTTGATATTAAAAAAAACTTGTACTGTGGAATTTACAGTCATATGTTCAAGGCTTGGCTGGGTCTTTTCA
This sequence comes from Tamias sibiricus, assembly GCA_025594165.1. Taxonomy (NCBI): domain Eukaryota; kingdom Metazoa; phylum Chordata; class Mammalia; order Rodentia; family Sciuridae; genus Tamias; species Tamias sibiricus. The sequence goes on from CM046664.1 coordinate 114,287,013, forward strand.
CTTACTATTAGGTGACTTGGGGGCACATGTCCTAATCCTCATTAGTCATAGACAAATCGACTTTCCTGTCATTTAGTCTTACCTAGATAGTATTATTCCCATTGTAATGTTGGGAAGCAGTTAATTAGATTGCCTGAGTAACTTGTCTGGTTCAGAGTGCTGCTTCTTCATGACTATGATGGTTAAATGTCAAAATGGGTCACAAAAGCAGTGCTGATAAGAAGCCTGGAAAAAAAAAAAAAAAAAGAATGAAAGAAAAAGTTGTTGCATGAGATGGATATCATTATCCTAAATGCATGATTGAAGACCTGAACGGTACGAATATACTTTGTATACAAACAGTTGTACGTAAGAAGATGCTATATGTGTGCATTATGAATTGTAATACATACTACTATTATAAATAAAAAAGAAATAAAAAAATAAATCTATTCAAAGAGAAAAAAAAAGAAGCCTGAGAAAAGTAAACTATTTGGATTGTATTAAAACCAAGCTCAATAAGTACATGTTACTTATTATCATAATGATATCATAGTTTGATGTTTACTCCTTTTAAATCAGAGTTCCAATCTTGTAAAAATAAAATTAGAATGTGGAATAGCTAATTAAATATACCTCAGTGTTAAAATTGTAATGTTTATGATAATACTGTTTGAAATTACTTTTTAATTCATGGATAGACAGATCAAATAAAAAACCTATATCTTAGATTAAATGCACAAACAATAAGCAAGTATAATTACTCAAAAATTTTTATTAGCTCTCAGAGCTGCTATTATATATAACTAATAATAAATCAGCTTGGATTCATGCATCCAAAGCCACAGCATAATTTATAACACTACTCATAATTCACCCTGGGTCCCCCTTTTCTGGTTTGCTTCTGGACACTTTCACATACTAGAAGCTCACAGTAGGAAGGTCAAATCAGACTGCAGTTTTTGATAGTTCTTGTTCCTTTTGGTTTTCCTTTACATATTATGGCTGTTTTTGTGTGTGTGTGTGTGTGTTTTGTGTTTTGTTTTTGTTTTTGCTTTTGTCTGACCCACAGTTCTACCAAACCAACTTCTTGTTCAGACTTTGACATCAGTATTCCTTTCTCTGAGAAAGATTTTGCTCCTTTATCTCAACAAATTACATCACCCCCAAAGTACTGGCAACTCAGTGCCATGTATGTACTTCTATTTTTACTCATATCACAATAAACTGACTTTTTGTACTTGGATATATGTCTTTCCAATAGAATATGAAAATCTTGGGAATTTGCACTGAGTTTTATTCATGGCTTTGTCTTCTACAACTGGCAAAATATTGAACACTGTAGACCCGTAATAAAATTGGTTGAATGAATGAACAAATGAATGAATTAATGACCAAATTATTACCCTGAGGCAAGAGCCACTGTATTAAATTTAATTGAGTTATCCAAATTCAAGATGTCATTAGCTTATCTTGAAAAAGGAACTTTTGTTCTTAGTTTAATCACTTAAAAATTTGAAAAACACCACTGGTATCACATAGCCAATAGAGCTGTAGGATATTAAGATATTGAAAGAAAATAGAGTGCCTTCTATGCAGCAAGGCTTCAATGAATGTTTGTTTTATATTGCATCCTTTTCCATTTTTAAACTGGACTCCTCTACTTAAAACTACACTTTAAATTTTAACTTATTAAAGAACAATAGATACCTTTACAGGATGATCATTTGAAAGAAAAAGAGAAGAGGAGAGGAGATGAAAAGGATATTGTATTTTGTCTAAACATGGCATATCTGTGATTATTTTCTGAGTTCATAAATTTTAAAGTGTACAAGCCTTTGTTTATAATAATGGTGGCATTCAAACAATTCTAACTTTAGAAAAAAATGTTAGTAATTAGTAATAAATGCAAAGTAAGGGCATTTCACTGGGGTTTCTGAAATCTGAATAGCTCAAGGTTATAGTATGTGAGTTAATGGAATGAGATTTGTGGTTTAGCAGGCAGCTTTCTAACATACTGTCATAAATGAACTGAATGAAATACTACTAGCTGTCTTCTGAGAAGAAGTCTTTCAGTCTCTAGTTATAATTTCAAAAAGTTACAGACTTGTGAATTCCCTACACATTGACATATAGAGGTTTCAAAGGGAAACTGTGTGAACTAATAACTCCCATGAAGAGAATTCATGTTTAAAAATTTATCTGATAAGCTGAAGAAAATGAACCTAAGTTTAATTTTGGCAAATGAAAAAGTAATAAAGGAACTCTTTTTATAAAACAAAAGTGATATGAATACTATTTACAGGAGCACATTAATATTAAGCCTATATTCTCAATATAGTCACTACAAAAATATATTTGATTAACCAACATCCTATCTGGATGGTCTGTTTTTTAAGTCTTTATACTACTTACAAGATGTTTCAGGATTTGCAGTAGCATAAACCTTAATTTATATGTATTAGCAGAAAAAAAAAACAACATAAATTACAGACCATGTCAAGGAAAGGGTATTTAATGTCATTATTTTTCTTGTTTCTTTGCAGGATTTATTAGTATGAGTTAATCCATATTTGTTAGGCATTGTTTCCCAAATTGGAATGGATGTACAGAATATGGAAAACAGGTAAGCTATTTGCAGCTCTCAGATTAACTAGAATGTCAGCTGATAGCTATAGTGTTCCCATCTTCCAATCTTCACCATTTGCACTCAGAAGAAATGTTGAACTAGGCAAAGCTACAAGTAAAGCTGTTTCTATAGACTTTTAACCCTACCACATCTGTCTGTGTAGATCCAGACTTCAGCAAAATCTCTCTGGTATCCAAAAGGTCAATGAAATTACAAATTCACCCCTGACTTGGAAGACACAATGTTCTGAAAGCTGTGTTAAGCAAACCAAACCTAGTGTGTTCATCATTTTAAGCTTAAAGTTGATGCATAAAGACCAAAAAACAAGAACATTAACAATATTTTCTTTTTAATTCTAAGGCCAATTTATTCATAACATTTTGAGATTCAACTCTAAGATGACAACAAAGTGTCCAATTTTACATAAGAAGAAGATTAAAACCAAAAACAGGTCAACATCTATTACTTTTCAATGGTGTAATTTTTGGTTGAGTAAGTTTTTTCAATGTATTTAAGACTTGACCTCGATCATGGGTTTTTCCAAGAGCAAAAAGAGAAAATATTACAAAAAAGGAAAATAAAGCTAGCCTTCATGAAGTGGAGCATGGACTGTTCAAACAGCAATTCCCTCACTTCTCTAAAACATCAATGGCATTGCAAACCAGACATGTAACAAAAAAAGAGAAATACAATATACCCTGAAAGTAGAAAACAAGGTCAGAGGTGAGGCTTTAGCTAAGAGACTTTTTTTTAGGTAACAGGGAGAGCAAATCAAGCTTATGCTTCCTTTCTGTTCAAATCCCCATTTTTTTTTTTTTTTTTTTTTAAGGCTGAATACTTCAGGTTTATTTTTAATTTTCCTTCCATGGAGTGCTAAGTTAACACTTTCCTGCATGGTTATTTGCAGTCATCTGATGCGTGAACCAGCATTTCAAAAGGCTATTAATTAAGAAAAGAAGGACGGAAAGAAAGGAGGGCCCAAGAGTGTAAGGGAGGCAAGGAGGTTGGAAAGCAAAGTAGAATGGGGAGAAGGAGAGAGAAGGTGTAGAGGGAAAGAAGGAGATAGGTAAGAGACAGAGAGAGGAAGAAGATGAGAAAAGGGAAGTGAAAGGAAGAAAGGAAAGGAAAATTGGAGGCAGAAAAAGACATATTTTTATGCGAGACCAGCACATGTTATTTGGGTAACTAAGTCTCACCATTAATGGAGATATTAAAAGAAGTTCACAGCAAAAGATCACTCTAAATAATTTTACCAGTTTTGAGATGAGAACAGATTTCTGTATTTTTATCTTTCAGCTACTTAATGACTTCCAAGTTTATTATTTTTATCCTTTTCATTATTAAAAGATGTACCTATTAAAGTATATCTACCATAAACCTCACTACTAATTTTGTTTGTTGATCCTTTTGAAGTGCTTGACTCCTGGAGACTTATTTCTACTTTCCATTACTTTCTTCTCTAAGTTATCCCTTTCTCTTCCTATGTTGAGACATCACCTATCCTCTGGATGCGTATGGAAATATTATGACTTCAAGACTTGTCTCAAGAATGGACCAGAAGCCAAGTGGAGTCATTAAGCTAACCGACATCATTGCCCAGAACTGACCATATTCATAGCTCTCCTTCAAAGGGTAGATTGCTACATTGCAGGAATAAAATCACTTATTTACAATCCACAATTTAAGATTACTTTATGATTACTCAAGAATAATATAGAGAGAGTATAAAGCTTTTGACTTTGAACTTGGTAACCCACTAAATACTAAATTATTTCTATCATTTGTGAGATTCTTATTCACCTCTGCAATTGCGTCTGATTTTTCACCTATTTTATTCTACCCTAAAGTTTTCTTAGCCAACAACAAAGGTGTCTACTGTATAGAAATATTTGTGGGGAGTATTTTATATGTGGATGTATCTAAGAAACAGAATGAAGGGATTGTGACTAAATTCATAGTGGGGGGAGGAGAATAAATGGTTGTATTTGTAAAGAAGAGGGCACAGAACACTGTACCACAATTCTCCCTGAAACATCTGAAAATTGATCTCAGTTGGAGCTGAAGTCCTTACCGGCCTCACCTCAACAAAGTGCCCAAATGACTTTTTAAAAGGGTACAGCTCAAACTGGGGGAGAATGAGGGAAAGGGCAGGTTTGAAACTTACAGTGTTTCTGTAATCAATACTCTGCTCCTGAACAAAAGTGTGAAGAGGCACGGGAACATACTAAACCGCATTTCAAAAATGACATCGTAATTGCTGGCACTGCCCAGCCTACCCTGGCCTCAGCATTGCCAGGTTTTAAATTTATTTCAAACTGTTCTTCCCAAGTCTGCCTAATTTTTTTTTGTCCAAATAGCAGCAACTCGCAGTTAGTGAACAAAGCTTCGGGATTTTTTTTTTACTTACAGCTAAATTTAACTTTACCCATCCAATAAAAAAGAAATAAGGGAGCCTTTATTATCTCCCTGGATTTCTGGGTATGATACCACATCATAGAGAAGTGGTTATTAGAGACAATGGCCTACCAAGGTGAAGTTTGTAATAAAGCCTATTATGTGGTTTCACCATTGACACTAATGGAATGTAACAGTGATTTAGAATGATTTAATGGTTCCCAGGTTGTGCTCTAATAGTGCTCTTTATATTATGATGTATATCACAAAACCTAATGTGGCTGTTGTGATATATTGACAGTATTCATGCTGTTTCATTTTTTTAGGGGAATTTAAAAAACTGTCAAAGAGGAAAATTAATAGGCTGCAACTGCTTTATTTTCAAGGGTTCTGTTTTTTAAATGTATGTGCATAAATTTCCATTTGGTGCCACTCTTAAGCTAATAAATTCATTTGCATTTTTATTCCAAGGTAATAAAGAAGCATGCATGTGTGTACGTTTGCATGTGTGTATTATACATTGGCTAGCAATACATACACATTTGTGTTTGAAACCCAGCTTGGAGAAGACTGCACTGTCATTCTATAATATGTTTACAAAATGGATCTATTAGATAAAATGCACCTGAAGGAATATTACAGAAAAAATCTTAGTTTTATCATGCAAGATAAAAATCACTTGGTTTGAATTGTGAAGCACAAAGCTTGAGTTTTAGAACTAGGTCTAAAAACAAAAACAAAACTCTCGTGTAGTTTTCATATAAGCGTGTAGATTTGTGAGGGAAAGAATGGGATCAGCTTAAATAATAGAGATGAGCTTGTAAGCATCACAGTTCTAAATTTTTAATAATGAGCCATCTTTTGAGTCCAAGTAGAAAAACAGATAATATTGCAAAGCTGCAGCCTATTGTTTGTTAAAAAATGTATGACTGGATTTGTAGGCAAATGGGAAGGGGGAAGGGTTCTCACAACTTTCATATTCTCAAATGTTTTCACCATTGTTCCTTAATATCTGTTAACTTTGTTCATTCAGCAGAATGCTCTACTATCCCCTATTCTAGGCAGCTTCTCCTTCTTAGGAAATCCAAAAGGATTTCTACAAATCCTACTTAATTTATGAAGTCATCTTTATACTTTTCAGCCCACAACAATTTCCATGTCTCTGACTGCTTTTTATAGTCAGTTAAAACCCAGTTCTGCCATTCACTATTTCATGATTAGAGCATCTTTTCCAGTTGTCTGATTGGTTGGATTATGTGCACCTTCCCCCAGCTCAACCATGGTACAAAACCAGACCATGCCTTGCTGTGCAGAAGATGGTAACTTATTATATAGTTGGGTGCAATGTCTTTAGGCATTGAACTACTGCAATAAAAAATAAACAAATTAATCATGATGATAACTTTTTTCTTAGAGAAAATATACTTTCATGCTTTATAGCTGACTTATTATAAATTAGTAAAAGGGAAAAATTTACTTTTAATTTTATTTGAGGTACTTGATTTTCTTTATTACTATTGGAATTGTGTCTTACATATGATTATAGATATGATTGAATACATACCTAATTTTTACAGCAAGTTCTTGCCTCCACCTATGTAAAGATCACTAGTTATGCATGTATCATATGCAAGCAAACATGTATATGCTTAGATATATAGATTGTCCTGGAGGACAGGAACTTAAAGATAAAAGAGTGCATATTCATTTAATACATACAGAACAACATGTTCATACAAATACATGTATTAACTACAGGACAATTTTAAATTATCATATTTGTAAGTTTATGATATTCAATAATGAGCTATTTATTAAATTGGGCTTAAATTTTTATTTGAAAACTTAATAGTGAATACATTCATTGGCCATCTTAAGCTCTCTGCCAAACTTGGCAAAAAAGGTTAAAAGAAAATGACAAAAAGAAAATTTGAGAGGATGGTGTTGTGGCTCAGTGGTATAGCAATTTCCTAGCATGTGTGAGGCACTGGGTTCAATTCTCAGCACTGCATATAAATAAATAAAATAAAGCAAAGGTCCATTGACAACTAAAACATATTGGGAAAAAAAAGAGAAAATTTGAACAAGTGAGAAGCTACTCTGTTATTAGATGCTAACACTCAATATTGCAAAGATGCCAGTTTTTCCCTAAATTAATAAATAATATAAATCTAGTATACATGGGTTTTGTTAAAAGTCAAGAAAATGAAACTGAAGGTCATGCAAAGGTCATCTGGAAAAACTAATATTGAAAAAAATTCAAGATTTCTGAAAGAAAAGAAACTACCAACATATTTCCAAAAAAAAAATTAAAAAAAAAAAAACATTTAATAGTAATAGCTAACTCTGGAAAAAATTAGCCAAATGCACAATTCAGAAATAAATGTAAGTACATATGGAAATTTAGTAAATAAGCAATTTAGTGATAATTCAAGTCAGTAGAGAATAGATATATTAACTGAGAAATGGTGTCTGGACATCTAGGTACTTGGGAAAAAATGAAATTGTAAGTGATTACATCAGTTTTTACTCCGAAATAAACCTCCAGTAGATCAAAAATTTAACTGAAAATTATTAGGATAAATACTGAAACTATAAGACTTAGAACAGAACAGCTACCATTTTTTAAAATAATATTTTGATTTGAGCAGAGGAGGCCATGATAACTGTACACAAATCCAAAACCATAAAAGAAAGAGATCAATAAATTTGGGCACATAAAAATGAAAAACTTTTGCATGGCTAAAAAAAAAGTCCATCAAATCAGAGGGTAAATTAGAGGAAATATTTGCCACAGACAAAAGTCTTAGTAACTGGGAGTAGTCTTTTAGAATCAGTAAGTGATCAACCCAATAAGGAAAAAAACTCAAAAGTCATGACTATATCAGAAGTGACAATAATGGTAAAAACAAACGTAGATCTTTGCTGAAAATCAGTTATTAAATGGAAAAATGCATCTCAATAGAAATGTGATTTCTTTTTCACTTGAAGTTTGATAGTAATCCATGCTTTCAAGAATGTGGGGAAACGTGCATTTTATATTATGATAGTTTTTACTGCAATTGCCAAAATCTACCAAAATTATCCAATAAATATGAAAATTGGTTTGTCTTGACTAATAATGCCAATAAAGCAACAGTATCATTTTATTTTATTTTTATTTTTATTTTTTTGGTACCAGGGATTAAACTCAGGGGCCCTCAACATCTGAGTCACACCCCAGCCCTATTTTATATTTTATTTAGAGACAGGGTTTCACTGAGTTGCTTAATGCCTTGCTTTTGCTGAGGCTAGCTTTGAACTCGCAATCCTCCTGTCTCAACTTCCGGAGCCACTGGGATTACAGGCATGCGCCACCATGCCCATCTCCATATCATTTTATACCCCAAAGTATAGCTACAATTAAGAAGACATTTAACAATGCTGATAGACATAAAACAAACAGGAACTCTGGCATACTGTTGGTTGAAGAATAAATTAGTATAACAATTTTTAAAACAGGCATCATTTTCTCAACTTGACTATATGTACAATTTATGGCTCAGCAACACAACTCCTACTTACACAAATCAACAGAAAAACACACGTGCACTCTGTGCAGATCATTATTATCTGAAACTTGCCCAATCTGAAAACAACCTGAATGTTCATCTGCAGAAGGATGGGTAAATTGATCATGTGATATTCTTAAAATGAATCCTGCACAATGAAAATAACAGAACTACTAATACCCACAGCAAGAATGAGAAATCTGTCAAGCATAATGTTGAATGAAAGAAGTCAGAAAAAAAAATGACTTTATGTATATCAAGTCCAAACAAAATTTCAAGTCAAGAGTCAGACTATCAGTTAAGAAAAAAGTCAAACTAGTGGAGGAAGGAACAAGGTGGGGAGTAATAACCACCAAGGGTCCAAAGGATGCTTCTGGATTGCTGCCAATTTTGTACATCTTGAGCAAGTGAATGTTACTCACAACCTGTGATAATTCTTTGCTATCCATTTACATTTTGTAGAATTGCTCTATAATGTGTATTATACTTTAAAATAAAAAGTTTAAAATACAAAGAATTTCTGAATACTAAAAATGTCCCCCAAATTCTATAGGTGGTAAAAATGCCTTTTAATAAGAATAGTACCTTCTAAACCAATAGCTTGAGAATATAATTATAATTATAGATAATAGGCTAATCATTTATCAGTTTTAACTGGTTGATTCAATTTTGCCATTAAATAAGAATTTGTGGAACTCAAAAAAAATTTACTCTTTCACATGCATAAGTTCAGTACCTCCTTATCATCACATTGTAGTTAAAAGATATAAAAGAAGCCCTGATAATTATACATAAGTGTTTTATTAACAAATAAACTTTATGTCTTTTCACAACTTTTTTCCTTGGTGGGATTATTTTCATTCTCTAGGCTTTGTTCTGAGTGTTAATCCCTGAAGAAAATTTCAGGCCTGAGGGAATAAAAATATTCTGTAGGCTCATTTAGCCCATTCAGTGTTGATTAAACTCCTGCTATATTCAGATTACAATATGAAATAAAATACAGTCCCTGGTTCCATGGATATACAGGTCAATTTAATAAGAGAAGCTCATGTGAAGATTTCTTCATTTATATCCTACTGCATGGTTGACCCTTGGAGTCTTTCCCTTAAAATGAAAAATGGGATTTTCCTTTGAATGATTGTTCTTCACTGGCAGGAACTCCGCCATCACTGTACCTGTATGTAAAAGATACAGTCTTGCTGGGATAATATGGTTTTCTGAGCCAAAAGAACGTGTTTCCAATATAGTATTGCCTTTGTAAGAAGGTGACTTTCCTTAGCCTCGGTAAGGACAGCTTAACAAATGAAAATGATTATCTCGCCATGTGCCTGTGTCTATTAATTACATAGATCTAGTGGCTAGCTGTAAGTGCTTAATAAACTTTAGCCACATTCTCCCCTTTCAACTGTGTGCAATAGTTATTTGTTTAGTGTCTCACCTCCCATGCAGGTCTGTAAGCTTTTTGAAATTAAGGATCACATCTTATTCTTCTTGCTACCCCTTGCAGAGCTCGGCATAATGTCGTGTGCACTACTGAAATTCCATATTTGCTGAAGGAATGAATTTTTTTCAATCACATATTGACCATGAGAAATAAGACACATGCCCTTAATTCTGTTGGAGTTAAAGGAGAACTTACTCAATTAACCCAAACACAATGATGTTTTGCACGTTTGTTCTGAAGAAGACTAAATATATATTTAACAACTGTCAGGAAGAACTTGAGGTTTTTACACAAAGAGTGAAAAGTGACTCACTGATCTTTATAAGGAGATTATAGGAAGAAAGAGCTTTCAACTCATCGAAGAAGCTTGTAATACAATGTATAATACAATACAGATTGATTTTCCTGTTTTGCTCAAAGAATTTGTTTCTCGCTTTAGAGTCATATTGCTTGGTGCAGATACAAATGATGCTAAATTTTGGAATATGGTATAAAATATACCCTCCCCTGCAGTGGCCTGCCTTTTGGATGGCAGGACATAGAGAGAATAGACAAATTAATCCTGAGGTCCTTTGAAGCCCTGTGATGCTTTTGACCTATTTGCTTTTCCCTTGTATTTCACCTCTCAGGAAAGGTTTGAGAACTTTAAACAGATAATTAGACAACTAGAGAAAGAAGTCTAAAACTGTCCAACCATTCCTCTTATTCTGGCAAGGCACATCATAATGAAGAGTATCAATGTTCTATATAACAAAGGTCACATATATATAAAATAGGTAATAGGTAATAATGGGTTTGTGTTAATAGCACACCAAAAGCCATCCTACTGTTTTTGAACTTTCTATGAAAACAATAGCCTGTGGTGAAACAGCTTGTCATAGGCACTAATGAAAACTTGCCCGAGACATCCTGATGGGATTCCTCTTGCACTTATTCTGCCCCTGAGGTCTGGGGATCTACTGAACTCAAAAATAAGATTTTCCTTGGTCTCTCATCACCTGTCCAAAAAAAAACAGTATACAAAAATACAGACTATCTCAGTAGAAAATGTAGGGACCATACACAAAGTGCTTTCTAGAATGTAGCCATAACCTTGTTAATTATTCTGGAGTGCTGAATAGCAAGAAGGCTGCAAGAAGGTGAAAGTCATTTGTTTCTGGACACCAAAGTTATTTCAAACTCACAAGCAAATAGATGTTTACTTTATGACTAGCTTTGTATAAGAGAAACTTCCTTGTGCAGAGCCCAGCAGACTCCTATGAAACAAAATAGGTAAAATGCCTCCTCTTACATAACCTTAATGTTCTCTAAAAATAATAGTGTACTATCATCACTGGCACTTTCCCCAGCCAAAGATTCTGTGTAGTAGGTTTGGAAAAGTAAATGGGGGGAAATGACTAAGAAACACAAAGATATTAAAATGAGATTTGAATAATCATTATCTTATCATGACTTTTCAACTTTAGAGACTCTATATGGGTCAGTCTCTACTGTCTTAATTAGTAAAATCAAAATAACAAAACAAAAAAAAGGCAATTTCCTGCACTTTTCTCAATTTTTTTTTTTTTTTTGTTCTCACCCTGTGGCAATAATTATATTTTCCAAATGCAAAACATCTCATTTAAGATGCAAGCTACCCAGAAGTTGGCCAACTCCTATGGACTCAAAGTGAATCCTTTTTTTTTTTTTTGAAACTGACACCTTCCCCTGTTAAAACTCCTTTTGGCACATGCACCGAATATGAATCAGCCACCGTGTAAATAAATTTCTGTGTCAATATTTTTTGTTGTAAAATATTTTGCCCATTGGAGTAAAAGGAGAGCAAGGGTTTACAAATCAGATTACTAGCATACTTCTAATTTATAACTTCCACGGATAGCCTTTAAGCCACGGTTGACCTCTTACTTTTCTTATATATATTAGCTGGAAACAATTCATCAAGAATGTTACCCCCTTTCCTTTCAAATCCACTTGTATTACTAGAAGGTTGAGTAAGACCTCTGGGGAGCAAGGGCAATTTTTTGACATGGGTCTCACCAGATTAAACTATGCAGGGACAATATAGAATACATTGGAGCAATAACATTATCACATCATAGGCTGATTGAGAGGCATTTCCTTGCATTTCTGTCCTTTTACCATAAGCCAATAGTAGCCACAGGCATTTGACTGGAGAGCCTGGAGGATTGACAGGCCTGGCAGTCATTACACGCTGGATTGAATACTAGATTACTCCAAAGTGGCTGAGGGTCAGGGATCAGTGTGTTCCCTTTTGGCACTAAATGACTTTAATATCCTTACTGTATTAGTCAATTACTTTAAAGCTGCTGCTCTCTGAGCTCTCTCTGCCCCCCTGCAGTTTACTATGGACATTTGAATTGCTCCCATACTTAACCCACACATCTGCTTTTAGCTGTCAAAAGAACAGTGCTATCAGTAGAGCTATTGACGATATGAAAAGAACTGAGATACTTGCTGGAGGTGTCAAGTGCCTCTCTCTTTTGGCTGCTTAGTTTAAAAAAATAAAAAAATAAATAAAAAACTAAATAACTCAGTTACAAAGGTGGTCCTCAGGGGAAAAGGAATTCAGCCTCATTTAATCCAGTGGCTCCGTAAAGTGACCAATAGCAAAAAGTAAAATAAAACATTTTTTTAAAAGGGGGAGTTGGGTTTTTTTCCCTTTGTTTGTTTGCCACTTACTTCCCAAAAGTACACACCCCCTATGTGGGTGCTTTATTAATTTTGTTAAAACATGTTTTGCATAAGACCTGTGAATGGGTGTGAGTGAGTGTGAGAACCTGGATCAAAGATTTTTTTTTTTTTTAATTTCCTTTCACAATGGTTCCTGTGATAGTGAAGAATTATACTGCACTTCTCAATTTATTAGTGCAACACAGGGAAGAATTTTATATTGCAGCCACTGAACTTTAAAAGGTCTGGTGTGGCTTGGTGTTAAACCAACATGTCTAGATTAAATGTGGACTAAGCTGATTTGAAATTTAAAACTACTTGAAAGTCATGCCTTCAGTGTTTCAGAAAAAGTGATATGACTCCCACACAAGAGCACATCTGTTGAGCAGGACCTGTGGGGGGTGGGGGGGTGGGAAGGTGTGCTAGCTTCAGAGTGCCAAGGAGAGCATATATAAGTCACAGTGCTCCAATGATAATAAAGGACATTTCAGGAAACTGCTAGAAGATTCTTCAGAGCTATTTTATATAGAAATAGAAAAATGAGACAGAAACATACGAAAAGGTTAACATATTGTTTTTAGCTTACTTGTACAAGAATGTGGGAAAACCACTGATTTCCTTTTACAGGACATGCTTTCAGAAAGAGGATCTGTCACTTGATCAAAAAGTACTCCTTTACTATTTTGCTGTTCCCATTATTGATTTTGACTCTTAAATATACTAAATTATATGCAGATATGAGCAGTCTTTTATAAGGTGATATTTAAGCAAAAGCCTTATTTTTCTAAAATATTGATTAAATTAATGTAATGGGCACATTTTGTGTTGGCTTGTTGCTGAAAATTTGCACATAAGCTGTGATTTCAGTAACCATCCACTTCCCCTGCTTAGAAAAGATTCCCCTCAGATATGAAAACATACCACAAAACACTGTCAGCAGAAACATGATACCATCAACCCATGTCAAAATGGTTTTGAAAAGAATTGCAAGTTTAGATTGTATCTAAGTCATTAAATATGACAGTTTCATCACCACAATGACTTTTTAAAGGCAATTTACAGGGGGAATGGCATAAAATTAATAGATCTGGGAACTGTTCTGTATTATTTGCTAAACATAAATACTTTTACTTAATTGTTGAAAATGGTATCAACTTAATCCTAGAGATTGAAAATATACCTTTAAACTTCTTAATAATCAGAAGTTTCCCAATTTTATAATTTTATATCATTTTCTCTTTAATGAAAATATTGATGTGTTCCTTAGTCTATCTTAGTGAGCATAGATCTTATAGGTAAACATAGAATAAACCACATATTCTTGGGACTTTAAAATCTGATTCAACTCCTACCATGGGAAAGCAGAAAGGTCAGAATAAAGTAGTGAATGTTTTCTTTCAGTGGGCATCTATCTAATATATAAAGATTATTGCCTTGGGAAATGAATTTCATGACTTTACAAATTTAAAATTTAGTCAACAAAGGTCTTTAAAAATCCTTGATACCTCTTGGCAATCATGCTTCATTAGCACTTTCCATTCATTTGTACCTTGTTGTGTTTGGGGAATTGAGTATCCTGGAGAAGAAAAGTAGGCTGACAAGAAAGTGATTGAATCAGCATCCTTGATGTTGAGATGACAGAAGGTGAAGATGAGTAGCTGCAGCTGACAACTTCTTTACTATGAACCACTTATAAATATTTACAATTCATAATTCAACAATAACTCTGTGGCTAGCACATAAAAAAGCAGCATTTGATGATCTGTTTGGAATCCTGATCATTACTGTTTTGATAGTGTGTGTTTCTATGAGGAAATGTTTTTAACTCATTTTTGCGGGAGACTATTCTTTCCTAAGTCTCACCCATATTTCTAATAGATAAGTTCCTTTGCAGTTGACGTATTACTTTGCATTTTGTAAGAAACATGTAGTTTGCATCACCAAAGAGTAACTCTCTTTTCCATCTGTCATGGTGTATTGATGAATGTATTTAAATTATATTTCCACTAGAATATATTACAAAGTCAATCGAGGACTATTTTGCAATCCTTTATACTAGTTAAGTCTTACACATGAGAAGGACCATCACTGCAAAATCTGCAAAGTAAAAAATACTAAGAATTGCCTTATACAAGAAAAAAATCTACAACAATCTGTTAGTGTACCACCTAATTTTCATTTTTACTGATTCCATTATTGCTTCTCTAATGTAATCAGGGGATTTAAATGACCATTGGGGGTGGATACTCCTTTCTTCCTGACCTAGTGAGTAATGAGGAAGACAGCTCCTAACCCATCCTGCCTTCAATTTGTAGAGTGGGAGTGCAGTTAACTTTCATAGCACAGAAAAAGGTACATATATTTTATGACACAGAAAAATAAAACATGTAGAATCTATGCATTTAACATCTTTATTGAATAATTTCATAGAAAATGAACTAATTCTAGATCTTTATGTTTTCGCCCCTCTGTTGTGCAAAACAACTATATATTGAAGTATATGGTACATCATTCAATATTTTTTGATTTTGAAGATCTTTATAATTTCTAAAGCAGAGAATATAGTTTCTAGAGGGTAACTGGTCTTAAAAATAAACTCCCTTTTAACAATAACAGAAGTTTCTAAGTAGCATAATTAAGGGTTTAAGAGTTTAGTTTTTTTTTTTTTTTTTTCAATATGATCTTTAAAGACTAGCTGAATGAGTTTCTTAGGTTTTGTGTGTGTGTGTGTGTTTGTGAAAATGTGGAGTGTGTGTGCATATGTGTGTGTGTTTAATACTTCTGCTATAAAAGAATTGACAGTTGTTTAGGAAAGTATCACTAGAATTATTTAAAACATCTATTTCTCTTTGAATTTGCTTCATACATCAACAACAGGTAAATGTCTACAGGATCTGCTTGTCATGTATCATGCCTCAATATGTAAACAACTTACTGACTGGCTTTGCATGAGAGTAGGGCTCATAATTTTCAGTCTGAAAATGACATATACAAATAAAGGAACTAAAGCATGGAAAGTAACATATTTTGGTCTTGTGACTAATGGTAACCTGGTGCTATTGAATTACTGAACTGTGTCTGAGAACTAATGAGAAAATTTTCCCAAGGGAATCTTTATCCAGTGCACTTGGAGAGCACCTCAGGGACCTATTCTGAGTCTGTCACCTTCCCCGTCTCATTGACACTCCACTTCTTTACCACCATTACACTGTGCAACCATTTCACTTCACACCTCACGATTAGAATATTAAAAGGAGAGAACACTACTCGATTTGCTCCAGATAGCAGAGTTGTTTTTGACACTTAGAATAGAAATTGTCACCAGAATATCACGAAGACATGAGAGTCTCCAACTGAGTAGAACATTCTAAAGCTTAAAGCTATTTCATTTTACAGCTAATGAAAACTTTCAAGAAATCTCTTAATGGCACCTAATTCATTTACTCAGAGTTATTTAAGGGCTGCATAATATTAACCAAAAAGAATAATTATACTCTTAAAGTTAAAAAAAAAAAAAACAGAACAGCTATAGAAATTTAGCTTGGGCCATTATTGTATTGATCTTTTGTTGATCATTGTTTCATTTAATCTTATGCATTCATGGGTAGAGTGTGTGTTCCTAGACAAAAGGGGTATGTTTTTGATGGGGCAGTAGTTAAGAAAGACAGTACCATCATAGACTTTTTTGCTGTAGAGAATAAGGGTAGAGTTATGACTTTAAGAATTCACAGTGAAATACCTAACAGGGTATTTCTACTTTTTTGATACAAAGGAAAAAGAAGAGGAAAAGATAAGGCCTTATAAGGATATATCCTAAGGATATCTCCTACTATCATATTTTTAAAAATCTACATATTTTACAATGAATCCTTAATTAAGGTATTCTCTTGTGAAAACTGTTTTTTTTTTTTAAATCAAAAATGAAATCCCTACCACTAACAAAACAAAATTAATGTTGATCTGTTATTTTATCACTGCAAAAAATCATGATGACTGCCTCTGGTTAGGCCCAACTATATCCCTGTAGCATAGTGAGCATTATTATTTCCTTTGCCGAGGTCAGGATATTAAATTAAGAGCATCACACGTTCATGCAAAAGGCCCTCCCATGCATATTTTGGTTGGAATTTATTAATTCTGCCAATGACCTTAGCAGTTATCTGTGTATTTTGCAAAATAATTAAAATCCCTTATTAGTATTTCTGATACACTTTCTTTTGTTCCCAACATAGAAAATGTCCATTTTTCTTAATAACTGGTCAAACTAATATGCTCACAAAGACAAATGTAGGCAACTATTATTGGAGATAAGATTCTACAGAACTATAAACATCCAGAGCCATTCTCCTTTTGTAACGAGGTCTCTGTTTTCTACAGCTTAAGCTGATTCTTTATTGGAACTTACTTGAGCTACAAAAAGAATGTAGTCCTTGTTGGATCATTTGGGTTTTCACCCTGAGAGTGTGGGCTGGATTTGCTATTTTTTAAATTCTCATTCCTCAATTAACCTTATATGTTATCATTTCATTTTTAGATCCTATTGCAGAATACAAGGGGACTAGAACAATTACAAAATTCCGGGATTTCCTTCAGGACACATCCAGAAAGATTTACCAGTTTTGCGAAAGTAGGACTGAAAATATTTCCCATACATGGTAGAGTGGAAAACGTAAATACTTGGAATCAATGCAGTATTTTGCAGGGTTTCGTGCTTACTTACTAGGCAAGTGCTCTACCACTGAGCTAATCCCTTAACCCAATGGTGGGCATTTGGATAAAATTGCTTATGGCAAACTATCCATCATGAGAAAAGACTTAAGAAAAAATCCACATTATCAGTTCAATATGATAGGTCCAGGGAGGAGAAAATGAGTGAATTAGACTCAACATTATGGTTGTCGACGTATATTGAGCTTAAGCGTTTTTGCAGCCTCTGATGCATCTTGTATCACATGCTGGGGTAAGAGCCAGGCTTATGGATCTTTCCATTACAGAAAAAATTAGCCAAATTTTCACTCTGTTTCTTTTATATGAATTCAAAAATTTTTCTTTTGATAAATAGTGTAGCTCTGTTAGTATGTCTGTTCACTTAATCTGATAGAAGCAAAAGTAAGAGGAGCATAAAGCTCTAATTTCTGGAACGATATTTGTATTTAAGTACTTGAGTATTAAAGTGGTATTTTCCTGGTGACTTGACTTTCGAATGCTTTTCCACACAGGTATCTTAAGCTTAAGTGGACAAAACCTCATGACTCTTGAGTGGTAATGATTTGAAATGGAACACACATGAGGGAGTTAAAATACACACTCGTAATAAGCCTGCACGAGCCGTCCATTACAAGGGCCTGCTTCATTTTCTATGCCAGAGTCACAAAATAACTTCAAACTTTGTCCCAGAGAAGGAATCAAAAGTCCACCTCACACACATAAAAGGGATATCTCTATGGATTTAAACCAAGACCTGATTATTCAGGAGCAGCTTATTTGGCTCTTGGCTAAGTCAAAGTTTGCTACTTCTGGGCATGTTTGACTATAGGGAACTCGCCCTCATTTTCATCCCTCTGCCTGTTCTGAAGGATGTGAAAAACACACAACTTCATTTTTACTCATGTGAGTTTGAATGGGCTCTTATTTGACTCATTTTCTTTAAAGTGAGGGGAAAAAATAAGAATGCTTTTGCATGTGCAGGGATTTGGGGATTTCTTCTCTTTCTTCTCTTTTCCATTTCTTTTTCCCCTTGACAGAATGTCTGGTCTTTAGGCATTTGTAAGGTCTCTGCTTCATTCTTTCAAACCAGTCCCTGATGGATGGGTGGGGAGGTGGGGGACACAGAAAATAGGAATGAATTCTTATCCACAGGACCACTTAGAACCTCAGGGGCCACAGGTCACCACCCTGGGTGAAACCATGCAGGTAAAAGTGCTTCAGCAGAGCTTATGTAGTCATGAAATGACAACATCCAAGGGCATCCTTGACATTCACTGTTGTTCCCAGCCCTCTCCTTGTTCTATCTTGCACACATGACTTACGAGTACATTTTATTTTATTTTATTTTTAGCTCATTGTATCTGAACCTCCTCCAATCCCTTTATTATGTAAGTTTTTAATTTTGGTACCGAATTAGACTCTTTTTTTTGGGGGGGGGGGGAACAGTAAACAAAAAAAGGATGTGTTTATCCTGCTGAAGATCTGTGTCATGTTATTCCAGTCACTCTCTTTGAAAGGAACAGAGGAGAAAACTCCAGTGCTGTGCAGCTCAGTAGAAGCAAACAGGAATAGCTGCAAAACAGTATCTACAAAGTGTGACGTATGTGCACCAGTAGGAAAAGCCAGTGAAAATATTTTAACTCAGGACTGAATTCATGCAAAAAGAGCCAATTTTAACTTAATCAGTTCAATTCACATTAAGATAATATCCTAAAAGGAAGGGTCATGCTTTTCATTGCTAGACTTTTCTACATTAGTACATG
Source organism: Tamias sibiricus (assembly GCA_025594165.1). NCBI lineage: Eukaryota > Metazoa > Chordata > Mammalia > Rodentia > Sciuridae > Tamias > Tamias sibiricus. The sequence continues at coordinate 114,306,171 of CM046664.1, forward strand.
TTTGGTATTTTATTTTTAATGTCAAAGAACATAGCTGACAGTTTGAATCAGAGTCAATGTATTTCAGCAAGTATTATAAATTGATACCTGGTGTATATTTCTGTTGTTTTGATAATCCATGGCTGAGCTGATTTCCCGACACTCTACTCCTATAACTTCTAAGTGTCATTTGAGAACAGAGGGATTTTATTTTCTCATGATCTTATGCAGTTGAAGAAAAATTTCTTTGAGGTGTTTTTTGGAGATATTTCCATTTGGCTGTCTATGCAATGTCTAAATAAATAATGAAAAGTTGAAAAGTTCAGTCACTGGCTTTCAATGAACTTAACTCAAAATGATATATAAGTTTGTTTAATTAACCTGTCATCTTAGTCAAAAACTTGTGCACAAGTGAGTTTGTGTACTAGTGTAGACTGTGTGAAGGGATATCATAGATAATTCAGATCCATGGAGGAGACAATGCATCAAAGGATTGTATTTGAAATTATTTACCTGAAGCTCTGAAGCAAGGTCTTTTATAATCTTTAATTTTCAACAAACATTGCAAGTTTAAAACTAGCAGAATATGGCTATCAATTGAATTTCATTCTCACATGTAATAAAGTATTTGCACACAGTAAATCATTTACTGGGAATTGAACCTAATCTGACTTTCATTATAGTGAAAATTTTGTAAAGTATCATAGCCACAGAAATGTATGCACAGGCAAACATAGTCACCTTTTATGTAGACAAAAAGTAAGAAAATATTTTTTCACCAAGTATAGGTATGGATGCATTAAGCAATATTCTTTATGACAGAAGATCACAAAATAGATTTTCCCTGGCTAATGACTTGAGGGAGGAATCATTAAGGGTTCTCACTTATTGTTCCTAAAATGTTTTCTGATTTTCTGTGGCTCTGCTATTTTTCTGGGACCATTGTTTGAACCCACGGAAACTAGGATTCAGTAATTCTGCAAAGGCTCAGGGCTTCCCAGATTCAGTCCACTTTCTGAGACTCAACAAGGGGAATCAAGCTAACAAATCTCAATAATGGAACATTAGACATATTGTGAAGTCTCTGATTATATGAATCTAAGCATGTAGTCATAAATGAGGATGATACTGAATCCTGCTCCCAAAATCCACCAAAGTATTTCTTTTATCTAGTTTGTGTTTTTTTGTTGAAGAGAAATTTCTAACCACAAACATCATACTCCAAGTACTTCCTGCCAACCCTTTTTCAATAAAGTGGTGTCCAGCTCATGAGAAACAATGTTAAATTGAATCAAAAGTTCCTCAAATTATTCACACTTCTTCTTAGGTTTTCAGTTGAGATTCTTTAAAAATTTCAACCGACCAGAAGGTGCTGGTGATTAGGTTCCAAAGCACACTGTAGAAATAGTCCATCCTCCCGAGCGACAGGGTATAAAAGTGTACATCTGATTTGGTGATCCAGCCAAATGGTGAGACTGTAAGACAGTACACAACCAGGGATATGGAGTTGTTAAAATCCCTTTGCAGAATATTGGAAGTTTGTATGTGCTGGCTCACTTTGCCATTTTCATTTTGATTTTGTTTGTCTTTTATATTTAGAGTGTTTATGGTTAATACTTAACTAAGAGCTTAATTATTCAGATATAGCATATTTAATATTGATATTTAGAAAATGTGTTCTGTAAAAGATACTTGATCATTTATCTTGAGGAATTTCTCACTTGCTCCTTTCATAGACTCCAATCACCAGCCATAGTGCTTCCATTCTCTCTCTGTTCTCTGATTTCTTCACACTTTTTTCTGTCCTATGTTATATCTGTCTCATATTTATGACACAACACATGATCTTCACATAGAGCGTAGTTAAAAGAATCCTGTGTTTTGCTGTTCTGGTCTACTTAAGGACTTTAACTCTTCTCATTCATTTTCAAATTGGTCCTCCAAACTAATTTCCTTTGAGGATCTTAAAATATGGATTGGCAATCTGTTCATAAAACAAATAGTAAGTTCATTTGAAATTTTGATTTTCATCTAAAACTTTTCAAGGTTCTCATAAATTACACAGCTGAAAATTATGCAATTTTCAACATACTGTAAATATCACAGTTTAAATTATCTTAAATAAATTGATTTATAATAAAATAATTTATATTTAAAGTAAATTAAGGGAAGTACTTTAGGTACAATGGAATAAGGAACTCTGAAAAATCTGTTCCATGATTTAAAAAAAAACAGTGAGGAAACTGACAAGAAATGATCAAAATCCACTTTTCAGAACATGGGAAACTGATCAAATCCAGGAAGAATTAGCTCATGAAAAATACTGAATGTTTCTAAGAACTGTGAATTTATGGCATTTTAATTTGCCGAATTACCATCTCCCTCTCCTCAGATCCCTAGCAATGTAGAAAATTATGGTATCTGTGAAAATCAGCAACCAAGCACCACTAGAAGGCATAGATTGGTTTGGATTCTCCAAAACCCCAGTCCTAGAGAAATATCATCACTTAGAAACTCCTTGAAAAATTCCATTCTCAATTTTTACCTTTATTTGATCAAACTCAGTGCTTGCTACGTGGGAATAACTTTATTCCTAGGTAATTTGCTGAAAGTAATCAGTAGCAATTATTTAACAGCAACATAGCTTGAGATGGAGATAGTAGTAAGGGCTCAAAAGAGATTGACAAAAAAAAATCTTAAATGAAAAATATGGGAAATGATATATTTATAAGCGATTCTAAAAACTTCTGACATATTATTTGGAAACTAGAATTCCAAGTACACATGCAGAGCTGTTCACTTCCCAAGGAAAAAGCTAGTGATATCCTCCTCTCTCACTCCTATCTGACCTTGAAGATCTTCATAAGTAGGAGGCGAAGGCTGAGGTAGAGTTAAAGATTATCTGTTGGAATGTTGAAGCATGCTTTAAAATACACAAAAAGCAAACTTGTAAAGGCTAAGACTTATTGATTGAAAACCTGTAAGACACCATTTTTTAAAATTCTTAAAATAATTTAAACAGTGCTAGGGATTGAACCCATGGCCCCATACTTTCTAGACAAGTGCACCACCACTGAGCTATGTCTATGATCTCAATACATTACTGTATTTAAAAACAAATAAAAAGTCCAACATTATCAAATGTTTAAATATTTTAAAAAGACTTGTAAGGTAATTTATATTCATTCATTAGCTGACCAGTAAGCTTACTGAGCAGAGACTTCAGTGCCTATACACCACACACACACAAAAAAAATACAGACTACAAATTTAGTCCAAGAGACTCTCTAAACAATAATAACAATAAACCAAGGAGGCTAACCAAATTCAATGAGAAAAGAATAGTCATCTTTTTCTTCTTTTGTTAAGAATAGTATTTTTAACAAATGATATTAGATAGCCATATGCAAAAGAATGAAATTGTGCCCTTAATTCACATAATATATAAACTCAGAATATATCAGAGACCTAAATATATTAATGATATTTTATCAAAATTAAGCATTTCATGCTTTAGAGCATACAACTAAGAAAATGAAAAGACAACTGTAGAATGAGAGAACATATTTGCAAATCATATGCAATAAGGAATTTGTATCCAAAATACACAAAAACAACTAAAATTTGATAGCAATAAACAACACGCATGTGACTTTGGAAGTACATAGACTAAAAATGGAATAATATAGAGAAGATCAGCATAGCACTGCCTAAGAATGACATGCAAATTTCTGAAGCATTCCATATTTTCAGTCAACTTAACCAAGAGAGTGGCATTTATGATACATGATACATGATACATGATACATTGGCATCCATGATACAATTAAGGAATTAGAGAAGACACAATAAGTGAAAAGATATTTAATGTTAATAAATTGGAAGAAATAATACTATTAAAACCTCTAGCCAGTAGAAAGCAATCAATAGAGTCAATGTAACTCATATCAAAGTTCTAATGTAATTTTTCACAGAAATAGAAAAATTAATCCCACAAAAGACCATGAATAGATAAGACAATCTTGAATGAAAAGAACCAAAATAGAGTGACCACATTGCCTTATTTAAATTTTCTTAGAAAGCTATCATAATCAAAGTAGCATGAACCTGTCATAAAAACAGATCCATGGACAAATGAAGCTAAAATTAACTCATGCATTTATGGCCAATTGATTTTTGACAAAGGTACTGATGGCACACAATGTGAAAAAGTCTCTTTAGTAATAATGTTGGGAATATTGAACATTCACTTATATAAAAATACAATCAACCCTTATCTCACACCATATACAAAAATCAAGTAAAGATGGACAAAAAAAATGTAGTATTTATATGTGTGTGTACATGCACATGCAATGGAATACTATTTAGCTTTAAACCAAGAAATCCTGTCATCTGTGTCAATGAAGATAAACCTGGAGCACATTATGCCAAGTAAAATAAGCCAGACAGATTAAAACATAATTCAAAAATCAACATAAAGCATGAAACTATAAAACTACCAGAATAAAAAACAGGAAAAATTCTCCATGACATTGACCTGAGCAATATTTTTATTTTTTTATTTGTTCCCAATTTGCAGACTGCAAAAACTAAAATAGACAAATGGTACTACATCAAAGTGATAAGTTTCTACAAAACAAAGGAAATAATTGAGAACAAAGCAGCAATGATGGAATGGAAAAAAAAAAAAAACATTTGCAAAGTATACATCAGATAAGGGGTTAATATCCAAGACACAAACAACTCAAAAATAAGAAAGCAACCTGATGTAAAAATTTGCAAAGGCACTGGAAAGCTATTTCTCAAAAGAAGACATACAAATGTGAACATTCTGTCTGGTACGTGGATGTTAACATGCAACAAGGGGTTAAGGGAGAACAGAAGTTCAGTAGATTAGACAAAGGGGAATGAAGGGAAGGGAGGGAGGACAGAAATAGAAAAGACAGTGGAAAGATTCTCACATAACTTTCCTATGTACATATATAAATACATCATAGTGAATCTCTACACCATGTACAACCATGAGACTGGGAATAAATTGTACTCCTTATTTGTATAAGTAAGTCAAATTATACTCTAATGTCACATGTAACCAAAAAGAACGAAAATAAAAAGAAGACATACAAGTGGCCAAAAGTTGTTTAAAAATGCTCATCATCACTAATCATCAGGGAAATATACATTAAATCTACAAGGAGATAACACCTCTAAGCTATTAGAATGACTATCATCATCATATAATAAAAAATAGCAAGTGTTGCAAATGCAGAGAAAAGGAAACACTTTGTACCCTGTTAGGGGATTGTAAATTAGTTACTCATTCAGGAAAACAGTACAGAGGTTCCTCAAAACACAAGTACAACTACCATATAATTCAGCATTCCCACTATTGGGTGTATAGCCAAATAAAATAAAATCAGTATGTGAAAGAGATATATGTACTCCCATGTTCATTGTTGCATTGTTCACAATAACCAAGATAAGGAATCAACCTAAATGTCAATCAACAGATTAATGGATAAAGAAAATTTTCAGTTAGAAAACATTTAGTCCATAAGAGATATGTAGCATTCCTAGTCATTAAGAATTTCCAGCATTTTACCCCACATTAATGGTACATATTTTAATGAAGATCCTGTATTGAGTTCAAAATTTATCAATGAAAATGCAAGTGTATTTTAAAAATTTTTTAGTTACTTTTAAAAAGGAGCTGGATTAATGAATCTCTAATATTAGCATTAGTGCACAATTGATCAAAGCTTTTTAAAAACAATTAAAAACTAAAAATATTTTTTTTCTTAAAAATATCCTCAATGTGATAGAAATAGAGTGGGGAGATTTAATGTTATGGTCCCTTGAGTGAAGAAACTACAGTTTTCGCTTTTGTTTAGTGTATCAGTGTTTTGCATCATAGGAAATGTACCATGGTATGGAGGGAAAAGGAAAAGGAAGAGGAAGGGAGGGAGAGATAGAAGGACAGAGGAAGAAAGAAGTGAGAATGTCTTTGAACACATATTCCAACCAAATAAATGAGAATCCAAGAAAGTGTAAAAACTTCAAGATAAATTGTCTTTAACCCAATAATGTTATGTTTTAAATTCAGAGCTTATAGCTGGGCATTAGCTCTGTAACAGTAAGGAATCAGTAAAAATTGTTTTTAACCTTAGGTTAAATTTATATTATGGAGAATAGATTTTTCCCATATTAAAATAAAATTTCCATATTCAGTTGGATGAGTCCATTTTAAAATATCCAAGTTTCTATCAGGAGTATTTTGATTACACCTTTCTGAATAAGAAGTCTTCCTGTGGGGACATACTGATGAGGTCTACAAAACAAATCATTATGCATTCAAACAACATTTGGGGCAAAAATGTAGTATGTTAAATTTAGCTTTCACAAATAAAAAATGGGGTAACATAATTTTATATGCATTTAATAGATATTTGCTTTTATTTTAATAGCCCATTTTGTGATTTGATTTCATAACTTTGCTTATTACATTGCTAATATACATTAGCAATTATAAATTATAAAAATTATTAGAATTATTATAATTATATTATAATTATAAAATTATAAAAAATATTAGAATTATTATAATATATTATAATTATAAAATTATAAAAATTATTAGAATTATTAAAAATGATTAGAATTTTAAAACATTAGTATTTGATCAAGTATTTTTAAAATGCTTTCCAAATTGTGGCTTATCTTTTTTGCTTCTATTTTAATTTATATACAAAATTTCAAATGCTTAAATATTAAATATTGAAATTTATTCTTATGGATTTTTCTTTGATATTTCTGCTGTGAAATGACATAAATATTTGCCCATTTTTTGTTGTGTTCCAGATTCCCATATTATATTTAACTATTTGATCAATTTAGATGGTATATTGAAGTATGAAATGTTACTGGAATCTAATTTAGTTTAGAAAATAATACATTGTCCTAAGACTATTTAGCAAACAAGTCATTTGCAATGATTTGATATATGTATATGTATATAAGCACTTATATACATACCTTCTTTATCATATATAAGTTTTTATGGCTATACTTATGTTTGATGGTAAGTTTCCTCTTCAGTTTCTTGTACTGGTATCGCACTATTTACACATAATTTTACAATATATTTTAACATTAAAAAAACTATAATTTGATAGAATTTTCTTGGCTAGTCTTACAAACTGAATCTTCCACATGAGCTAAAATATCTTGATAAAATTCCCCAATTTTTTATTGGGATTTTGAATTATGTTATAAAGTTTAAAGCAGGAAGATTTGAAATTGGATTGCCTGAGATTAGGTTCTAGATCCACCAAGTATGTGACATTTAATCCTGTCAGTTCCTTAACCTCAGTTGCATCATTACAAAGAAGAGTAGTAATGACACCTAACCAATAAGACATTTTAAATCTTAAAAATGCTTATATACATATACATATATAACAACATTACTCGAGAAACAAGCATTTAATAAAAGTAAAATATTACTCTTTTAAAATTTTTCATTGGATTGATAAATTATTTGGGGGAAGAATTAGAATCTTAGATTTAATATGCTTCTAACTCAGGAGAGCAATTATTGAAGTAATTTTCTTATATTTTTCCAAATCCTTATTGATTTTTTTTCATATAAGTCTGGATGATATTTTCATATTATAATCTGTTACAGGTATTACCAATTTTCATTGCTTTATGAATGAGATAAGTATGCTTTGCATTAACTAATGCTTGATTGTGATATTTGAAAAACACCGATTTCATAATTGACCACATTATTGGTCTAGCTTATTAGGTCTAACCATTGTTAATCAATTAATTTGGATTTTCTAAATGATTATGTGATTTCTACCTTTTTAATACTTAAGCCTCATTTTCCTTCCTGTGTTGCATTCTCTACAACCTTCAGAATGATCTTTAAAAATAGTGATAATAGGTATCCACATTTTATTCTGTTTCTTGATTTTAATAAAAACACGTATTTTTTGTTCATTTGTGTTTTTTTTTTTTTTTTGCTTTTTTGTTTCTTTTCATTGTTTTTTTTTTTTTTTTTTTTTTTTTTTTTTGTACCAGGGATTGAACCCAGGAGCATTTAGCCCCTGAACCACATTCCTAGCCATTTTGATATTTTATTTAGAGACAGGGTCTCACTAAGTTGCGTAGGGCCTCACTAAAATGAGAGGCTGACTTTGAACTTGTGAACCTCCTGACTCAGCCACCTGAGCTGTGGGTATTATAGACTTGAATCACCATGCCCAGCCAAAACACAAGTTACAAGTCGAGCAAAATGCTGGTTATTATTGGAGTAAAACATTTTTATCACATAATTATTTGTTTATTATTTGTGCTAATTTTTTTTTTTTAGAAAAGGCATTGCATATTATCTAAATCTTTCTTAGAAATATTACAAAATTAAGTGTTTCCTTCTTGAATTATTGATTGATTTACTGAAATCAATTTATCTATTTTGATCCACTCTAGCATTCCTAGAATAAAAATTTTACAACATATGTACTGAAAACAGATTCCTTGTGTTTAAATACTTCATATGAAACATATTAGCCATATGATTTTGAGCCTAATGCTTAACTTCTGTTTCTTCATCTATAAAGTGGGGATAATGAGAGTACTTTTCTCATGAGATTATTATGGGATTGAAGGTGTTAATATATATTATGGTGGTTTCTTGTTAAATGTTTTTTGATTTTTTTTTTTCTGTAATGATTTTATAGTGTTTGTATCTAGATTTAGAAGTCAATTTCACCATATATTTTTGCATACATTGCTGGCCATATAATGAATCAATTAAAGAGATTCTTGTTTCTTTTAGGTTTTCAAGGTTATGAACATTGAGTTGTATTGGGGATCTACTAATAACAATCTCAGCCATTTATGTTGTTGAATGTTCAGCGTTATTTTAGATTTTTGCAATTTTTTTCCTTTCTCTTTTTAGTTGTCTTAGTTGCCTATTGCCATCATAACAAAATATCAAAACTTCAGTGGTTCAAAAGAACAAAATTTGATTATAAACCCATTTTATTTTAGAGATAATAACAAAAATATATAATAAATCATATAACCTACATATTTTATTGCATATAATATGTAATAATATATGTGTGTATGCATACATATATATACATATATATATATGAATTAGTTATACATGATATAATTGTGCCAGAAGTCTAAGATGTGCCCCTGGGGCTGTGTTCCTTTGGGGGCTCTAGGGGAGACTCATCCCCTTGCTTTTTCTAGCTTCTAGAGCCTATTCTCTTCCTTGACCCCCTTCCTCCAATTTCAAAGCCAGTCGTTTAACATTGCTTCTCTGTTCTGCCATCTACTTTACTATCTCCTTTCTGTTTTCATCTCTGTGGTCTTCTTCTTACTAGGAACCTTGTGATTATAAGCAGCCCACTGGGATATCCAGAGACTCCCCCAATATCACTTTTGCCAGTAAGTCATTTTGCCATATCAAGAAGTTTCAGGGTTAGGAGTTGACATCTTTACAATGCCTAGCAGATTATCTGTACAGTAGCCCACCCTAATCCATGATTTTGCTTGCCATGGTTTTAATTACTCATGGTCAACCATGATCCAAATTATTAAATGGAAAAATTCAGAAATAAACAATTCATAACTTTTAAATTGTGTGCTGTTCTGTGTAGTGGGATGAAATCTTCTCTCCCATCCTGCCCGGAACATGAATCATCCTTTTATCCAGCAAGTAGGCACTGTATTCCGCTACCTGCTTATTTGTCACTTAGTGGCCATCTCAATTATCAGATTGACCATCACAGCATTGGAGCTCCTGTTCAAGCTTATGTTCCTATTTCACTTAATAATGGCCCCAGAGGGCAAGAGTAGTGATACTGGCAATTCGGATATGCCAAAAAGATGCTGTAGAGAACTCCTTTTAAGTGAAAAAGTGAATTTTGTCAACTTATTAAGGAAAGAAAAAAATTATATGCTGAGGTTGCTAAAATCAACAGTATAATAAAACATTTTGAGAGCCATACATATGCTGCATTCACATAATTTTTAGTATAAAATTATCACTGTCTTATTTTATTAGTAGTTATTGTAGAGAATCTTGCTGTGCTTAGTTTATAAATTAAACTTCATCATTAGCATGCATGTGTAGGAGAAAAGAGTATATATATAGTTTGGTACTTTGCTGGGGCTCTTGAAACATATTACCCATAAATGCAGGTTGTGGGGGCTACTATATCATAGATTTGCATAGTTTGGTTTTCTTCAAAGAACACTGTCTTGGAATAATTAGTTAATTTTTTATTTTAATCATTTAATTACTTATTTGTTATTTCTCCTATTTTTAAACTCCAAGTATTTGAGTTAATATTATTTCTTATTTTAAATTTAGCCATGTTCATCTCTGAATTTTTATCTGATTGTACTTTTGGATGCATATCATACATTTTATACTGCAGCAATCACATTATTGCCCTTTTAACCATTGATGATTTCAGTTTAGAAAATTTTCTTGAGTTTAGCATTATTTAGGTGATAATTTTAAAAATTACAATTGCTCTGTATACACTTACACTTTGCTATTAAGTTCTAAATAATATGATAATTTTAAATAGTATCTGCACTTTGAGGTTTTTCTATGACCTAATAAGAAATAGATTTAAAAAATTCAATGGTTACTTTTTCTGTAAGATATGGTGTATGATATTTGGCTATTAATTAGCATTGTTAATTTTATTTTATATCCACTATAGGGCTATTTCTCTTTGCCTATTTCAGGCTTTAATTTGTCATGAATTAGGAAATGTGGCATATTTTAGGAAAGTCAACATGTTCAGAGATTTTAAATTTTTCGATAAAAATTGTAACTAAAAAGTAACATTTATTTGCAGAGAGTCAAAATTCAGGAATCCTCCTTGGCTTTTTTTAATTTTTATTTTATTTTATTTTATTTTCACTGTGTCTGGCAATGTATTTTTAGGGAAACTAACATTTAAACTTCAAAGAGTAAATATATATCCTTTATTAAAATCTGCCAATTTAATCAGTGCTTTTTACCTGCCTTCTGAACTTTTGAAAAAACTTTTTGTCTGCCCATTCATAGCGACATTGAGACATGCCAGAAAAACTGTTGCAAATGGCATTAAGTGTTATAAAAGTATGGGAAACTTAACTGTGGTCCCAGCAAAAACCCAATCTTGGTTTCAGCTAGCTTTTCTTTAACCTTCTGGATAACAGCAGAGAGCTGATACTGAGACCATGTCTGCAAGTTCTAAACTAAATGAGCTTGATGGTGTCAGCTTAACTGGAGCCAAAATAAACCTACAGTATATGTTTATAGTGTCTGTTTTATACATGTCTGGAGCAAAGGAACTATTGAAGTTGAATTACTCCTCACCCCTGGAGAGAATAGTCCTTCAATGTCATGACAAAGGTCACTTACAGGTCATGGTAAAAAGGACAGCTTTTGGATAACAGAGAGCAGTTTCTAAGGCCTGTCAGTTCTTCACTTTTCCAAAAAACAAAAATGTGGAAATGCTTTGTAAGAAAAAAACATACATATACATGTCTGTGCCTATTTACATGTGCAAATTTAAAATAATTACCATCAGTAATTGTACCTGAAAATTATTGTTGTGTTTCTGAGCAATTTTTACTTTGAATTGTATGGAATATTACTAGCAATAAGAAAACTTCACTCATGTGTCAATGTCAAAACATAACAGTTTTGTCCAGGTCAACAGTGACCTTTATCAACAGGTGCCAGGAGCTGATGAATCAAGTGTGAGAAATAAAGTCTCTTAGTATGAAAGTAGAGGACATTTTTCAAATGCTTCAGTATACATAAAGTACATTTGATTTTATATAAAGCAGTCATTGCTTTGACTTTAAATTCCATTTCTTACTCTGAAAGAAGAATGATTAAAGCAGAATGATTTTCCAAAGGTTGATTTTCTTTAAATGTAAATTTTATAAGGACAAATCATTCCAAATGTGTCCTAATTACTACAAATTTCATTTTACTGTCCAGGAGGCTGGTATGAATAAATAATAGGAATGTGATCTAATGCCCACCTTTAGCATTGATCCACTTAGCCATCCCATGTCTTCTTGCCGTTGCTATACTGACCTCTGCAGGCTTCTGAAACTGGGAACAATTGTTTACTTGTGTATAGTGCTGCGGGCCAATGAAGAGTAAAATAGAGTCTGTAGTTGCCAAGACTCGCACATTTTGAGAGTTAATGATGAGTTTAGATTCCTTTTTATTCTATCTTTGGTAAAGAACTTTTGTGTACAAATATTTTCAGGAATGATTTCAAAGCATGATCTCTCCTTCTCAATTACTACATCACTTCTTTGTCCAACAAACCTGGGTAAGCTGAAAATGTTCCTTTAAAATGAACACTTTAAAAGATCTTTTTTTTTGACTTTTAATAAAAGAAACAATCATTAGTGAGTTGATAAGTGCAACAATTTGGGTTGAAAAAAATTACCTTTGCAAATAAACTGCACGTTGACCCTGATTTTATTTCATATTAAGTCTTGCTTCCATTTTACCATCTGTTGCTACTTACTAAGTTATCTGTTGCTACTACTTTCACTAGTAAGTTAGGGAGTCACTTGCAGACCCATCAAAGCTCAAATGAGATTGTCTATAACTTGTGATATAAAAATTAAAACTAGTAAGGAAGTTTTCTGAAGTATCTATGCAGAATTCAATTTAACCAAGTGGATTAGTTACCTGTAAAGAATTTGTCCATTCGTTTTAGCTTCTTTCTTCTTACCGCTCTGTAATCTAAGGTTTATAAAATTTACTCATGCCTAACTATAACTTCTGACTTAGTCTCTGACACTTCTTCTATACATATATATATCATGTGTAACTCATGATCTAGTCCTGTTGATTTGCAGAGCAGTGCCCCGAACGTTATTTATGTTAGAAACAAAAGCAAGTTGAACTAAAGCTCTGTGTATGCCTATTTGTGTTTGAACAAATGATGAAATACAGAATACTTAAACATTTGGACCTGGAAATGTGTTTTTGTCTGGTTTATGTTTTCCTGTTCTTTCCTCCCATTCACTGGTTTTAGTAACTATTCCATTCATTTGTGGTGGCTACCCAAACTGTTTTCTATTGATATCCAAACAGTTCCCAGCTGCTCATTAAGTAGTAAAATCATCTTTGAAATTAACTTTCATTAACACATTTCAAGATCAGTTTGTGCTCTTCTGCCACCTTCACTCCACTTATAAAATACAGATGATACTCATTCTCAAATAGTTAATATTAGCCTACCTGTTGATAACAAAATATCATGTCCTAGAATTTAAATAGTCTGACATTAATTATGTCACTATTTTAAAAAATAACCATTGATGTTTTATTATACCATCCAAAAATGCACTTTTATGTGAAATGGACAGATATTACCATGGCAAAAATTAAATTTTCTTAATATATTGTATTTAAGAACTTTTAGTCAAATAGTCAGGAAAATGTTAACATTTACCAGACATTGGAGGATCTTAAGTGTTTACTGTTGATTTTTTATGTATTGCCCATTACTTTTTTTATAAACCCCTATGATGATATGCACTGAACTGTTTCATAATGAAATAATGTTGGAATTTGCTTCATAATATTTTAGTGGTAGTGTTGGGGTAGTGGCAGATGAAAGATATGGATCAAATGACATTGTCCTTGAAAAGCTGAAGTTCACAGTTCTGCCTACTTTTTATGCTTGAATTTTTCCAACAAGACTTGAAAATCACAGTAATTAATTCACAATATTTTCTTCTCAAAAATCATTCAGCTGAAACATCACCTTTAACCTGAGACCTGGAGATGAAAATTGTGCATAGATCTGGCCAGCTCCCACACTCACATCCCAGCCTCCCTGTCCCTTCTACTATTTTCTGATCCAATATTTGACTTCTCAAATACACTGCCCTGTTGTTCACCACCCTGCTTTACTGACACAACCTGGCGTGTATTATTCCACCCCTCTGTTCCAGCATGTCTATTCTTCCACTTGTCCCTTCAAAAGTGAAGTCAGAAACTACTTAGGAAACCAGGTTTAGCTAAAACCACTGCTCTATCTTGTGCTTTTTTGTGATTGTTATACTTAATCATTCATGGTATTTTAATTTGCCACTTTACACACATCCCATCAAAAGAATGTAGGATTTCATTAAATGTATTTAATTTACTAATCTTAGTTCTAACTACAGTTTATTGCCCTATCCTTGTTTATTCTCCCCATTACCATTCTTACTCATTTCTAAGTCATGTATACTATTATAACATGTTCAAGTTGCCTCAAATTATTCTCAGTACAATTTGGAGCAAGTATAAAAGAGTAAACAAATAATATTGCATACTAGTTGTGAAACTCTCCTGAGAGCTAATGGCTCTTGCTGACTCGTTTACCCAGCAATATACTTGTGTTCCACTGAAAATTAAAATTGAAAAGATCAGTTGGTAAAATAATGTGCTTGCCATAGAAGGAAAAAGGACAGTGAAAGAAGATTGTTATATCGTCCAATTTAGGAAAGGCTCTAATATAATTATTAAAAGCTTTATTTTTCACCTTACCTCTTATTTAACCTATAACATTGCTGCTTTTCATTACATGGAACTAAGTATACTACATAACAAAAAATTTTTAAAAATCATTCATAACTAACTCATTCATTACTATCATGTACTATTCTGTCTGATGTTATTGTTGTTTTGTTTTAAAACAACTGTTTAATAATTTCAATGGTAGACCAAACAAGGTATTATTATTCTATAGTGGCAAACTATGAGTTATAGGACATACTTATACACACGCTAATTTACAAACAAACTTATACAGCTAAGTGTAGTCTTGAATTTAAACAATTAACCTTTCTTTCATTTGTTATGATGAACTTAATTATCAACATGTAAAAAGTAATTGGAGGGGCTTGGGTTGTGGCTCAGCGGTAGAGCACTCGCCTGGCACGTGCGTGGCCCGGGTTTGATCCTCAGCACCACGTACAAATAAACCAATTGTGTAGAGCTAAAGAAAATTTAAAAAAATAATAAAAAAGTAATTGGAAAAGTGAAGATATAATTCTGTTCTTAAGTGTTTTCATGTAATTTCAATTCCCTCTAAATAATATTCCAGGATTATGAACAATTATAACTATGGGCTATAAAATCTAAGCAACTTTATTAAAATTCATAAATTTTCAGTATAGGAGAATGCCATATGCAAATATTT
Organism: Tamias sibiricus; assembly: GCA_025594165.1. Taxonomy (NCBI): domain Eukaryota; kingdom Metazoa; phylum Chordata; class Mammalia; order Rodentia; family Sciuridae; genus Tamias; species Tamias sibiricus. The sequence goes on from CM046664.1 coordinate 114,321,407, forward strand.
TTAATATAGTAGATTTTTATGGTAGCATTCTGTCTAAAATTCAGTAGAGCTATTAGATCATATTTAGGATGTTAAATTGGCACAGACACGCTTGTATAAATATCAATTGGAATAGACAGAAACTTAGTTGTTTTAGGAAGGAATGAAGATATTTCTATAATCCTCCTGTCTATGAAATTTACCTTTATACTAACAGTTTTTAACCACCATTATAAATAGAAGTAAAGGGTTGGCTTTATCACCATAAAAGAGAAAGGAACCTTAGGAATAATAAGACTGATCCAAGTGTGTATCTATGAGATGTGTCTTCCCTCCCTCAACACCACGGTATGATGTACTATGCCTTTTGGATAAACAAACAAAATAATCTAAAACTCCACTATAAGAGATTATTTAAGACATTTAACCTTTTCTCTCAAACCTTGCTTCCTACTCCTTCTACATCCTTATCATTAAGGGGAACATGTGTGAGACCATAGAAGCTCCCCCTAAATATCCTGCTGCTTACCTAAGCCTGTGAGAGGTGGAAGTGATATCAGTAATGACAATCATAACATTATTCCAAACTTACTGTTGCCAAGTTCAAGGTTCATAGTCCTTGCTGTAAATAGTTTCTGTGATTTCAGATCATAAAGTTTTGACTGAATCTTCATCTTTTGATTTTTTTTCATAATAGATATTTTCAGATTAAAAGCCATAGTCAAACAATAAACAAAAAATACTGTATTTGTATGGATTTTCTGGTACAAAAAATAGGTCCAAATAGGATGTTCTTTTTAAATTCAAAACTTAAGGCAAGACACTTTGAAAGTTAAAGCATTCTTTAATGGTTTATTTATATTTTTATGTAATATACAAGCTATGATTTGTAGCCTCAGAGATACACATTTTTGTAGTTTTTTTATTTCTCTATATCTTAACTGAGCTCACAATAAATCCTCCATTCATTCTTACATTACATGTTGTTTTAAGGTACACAATGCCATTTTTAGCTTAAATTTGCTCTTTTAAATTATTGCCTTTTCCCTTGTTTAATCTTATCTCTCCACCAGTGATGCAAATTTGTGGAGGTTGGGAGGAACTCTTTTCTCTATCATTGCATCAGACCTTCTCTGACTTGCCCAGTTCTCATAGAGGCATTCACTATTAGCACCCAATTCTGCTGTATTTATGCCCTCTAGCAACTAGGTTCACTAATGCTCTATCTTTGAATCCTAAACCCAAGTATCTTCAGATTCATCATCTTGTGTTAAGCTGCTTCTATGGCCCATGCCTATCTCACGAGAGGCCTAGACTGTAATATACCATTCCCTATGTCATGCTGAATCCAAGAGATTTTATGTTGCTACCTAAGGCCAACTTGAAAAAGTAAAAGAATTAAAAAGGAAAAAAAAAGAAAAGTTTATTTTAATAATATTCTTATTTAACTCATATATTTAAATACTAACAAATTATGCCTTAATATTGGAAGAAATTCCTGGATCCAATAACTCTATAAAATCCCAAAGACGTTTTTAAAAGTGTTTTTATTCCAACTTTTAAAATGACATTCACAAAAAAATAAGAGGAACGATTATCATATAAGTTGAGAAACATTTTTAAAAATCTAGTTCTTTGGTTATTTATTAGAATATCAACAGTTACTTTTGTATGTCATATACAGAATTACCCTTTCTACCTACTAAAAAAAGAGGAAAACAAATCCTGTAATGTCATCTCAAGGAGGTATGGGCTGCTCAGAGGCAGATGGAGTGAAGATCTCAGGTGACCATATCTTGAGCTTTTTTATAAAGCAGCATGGCAGTCAGTGGTAAAATCTACAAGTAACATTTTTAAGAATTATGGTAACCATACAGTGTAGTGTTTGATTAATATCTTGTATATTGTACTACCTTGAGCTTTTCCAGAAATAAATACATAATTCTTATTTTATATTTGTATTCATTCTGACTTACTCAATAAAAGAATGTTTTTACAATTCCATCTTTAAAACAACAGAAGCACCTTTTCTTTACCCTCTTGCAAAGTACAGTGGGGTCATCCCCAACCAGTGCCCCTATCAGTGTGACTATCACTGCCACCACACATATACCATGAACTCTTCATGTCAGGGGACAAAGATCTTAAGGATGCTGTTGATCCTAAATACAATGTACTCTTTGTCCGGTGAGACATCAGAGTATCAGTCTGTGGGTTGAAGCTTAATGGCAATTTTATTCCACCAACACATGTAACCACTTAATTCTTTACCTCATTTTGACTGGGGTCAGAACAGCTTTACTAAGTGATCAAGTTTCCCTCTACCCTGGTCTAAAATGTGAACAAAAAACTCAAGATGGTTAAATGGCACACATCCAGAGCATTTTAAAATTATGATAATTGTTTTCTATAAACTGGATAATTATATATGTGAAAGACTCTATATAATAAAATTTCGAACAGCATTATAGAGAAAATAAAACAAAAACAAAATTTTAATTTGCTATTATGTCCATTAGACCATACAAGTCAGCACACTGTGTCTAAGTGGGGTTTCCTTTATTTTGTTTTGATTTGCTTATCTGATTTGAAACAATTCAGCTGTGTCTGATGGAGAGATCATAGAAAGTTCCAAATTCTGGGTAACTATGTAATCGGTGAATTAAAAGGAAAAGTGTTTTCACATTTGTATTTCGGCCTTTTTGTGGTTCCTTTTTTCTGTCACTTTGTGCTTTATGATAAAATGCAGAACTGAAGAAAAATGTCTATGAGTCACAAGTCCTGTGTTTTACCCATACTAGTTGTCAAGTGATATACCTATTAATTTATTTGAGCTCATTTTCCTTGTGTTTAATTCGTTAATAATATACATATTCCTTTTAGCTTTTAAATATAATACACTTGGCATCTTCTGTGCTTCTGCATAAAAGAAAAGGACCACATTGAAGAAGCAACCATGGGTTTAAGATAGATAGTTCCTGAACCTGATCCTAGGGTACAGGAACACATAAGTACTAACAGTAATTGAAATCTGTTAGTTGAGTGAGTTGAATGGCAGATTCAGCTTAATAGAACTTTCCAGTTTAGGAGGCTAGAACTTGGTTCTCTCCATAGATAACCATTGGCTTCAGAAGATATTTGAATATTTCCCATAGGTACAGAAACAGATGATGTATTTTAATAAACACCACATATAAGATGGAGAAATTGAAAAAGGCATATTTGAAATCAAACAGTTTGAATTCATGTATTTATATACCGGGCCAATTTTTAAACTGTAAATCTAGAAAAAAAGTATATTACTTGTCCAAATTTGTGCTGATAACTCTAATCCATCTTCGCCCTTTAACTTCAGAGGGAAACTCCCCATCTCTCAACTAGAATAATATCAAAATAAACAGTGTCAAAGGAGAGTAGGAGAAGCAATACTGGCAGTACTGGTTTGGGCTAAGGGAAAACAGTGGACAACCGCACATCTTATTTAGGTGAGTTAGATTGAATAAAGCTTGAAAAAAAAAAAAAAAAAAAAAAAAAAAAACGTTTTACAAGAGCTTATATAGAACTTACTATGTATCAGACGCTGTTCTAAGCATTTTACATATATTGTCAATTAATTCTCACACCCAATAGGGTAGGCTGGATTAATATCCCCCATGAGGCATAGAGGTACATAAGGGTTAAGTGCCATACTTCAAAATACATACATTTTTCATGGGCTACTCACCCAAAAACTACCACTTATCCATTTAGATGTTTTTCATTTTTTTTCTCTTCTATCCCTATAGTACCTGCTTAATTATTATTTATAAAGCAAATTAATTTTGGAAATCATTGCATTTAATTGCTCTATATTTTACAAATATATTTTTCTTGGACTATCAGAGGAATTTTCCCTTGAGTCATAAGTCATTGTTGCATTATAATCCTATGGATCGAAGTCATTTTAATAAACCTCAATCTCTACCTTCTAAAATGGACATCACATTTACAATAATTTATGGAAAGAATCAGAATGGTGTAGAATACTGTAATTAGGTGTATAATAAGAGCATCACAATTTGCAATGCATCCTACAGAGGAATAGCCGCCTACTATGATTTAACTAGGATTGGGCAAATGTGCAGCCCTCAGTGCCATTTATGAATTAATCAGGTGCACAAGCACCTCTTAGGAGCCTTCACACCGAGTGAGGAAACCTCCTAAGGGACATCATATTAAAACAGCCCTACAAAACTCATTAGTAGAAACTACATCTTCCTATTTTTAATTTAAATATATAATAGAAAAAGAAACAACCTCTTCCAATCTATCACTGGACTTGAATTAGGGTCATTGTAATGCAGGAATTACTAAAGTTTTTTTTTTGTTTTGTTTCTGAATAAATGCATATTTTATATCCATGCAATTCCAGACCTAAAATATAGAAAAAAAAAAAAAAACATTTTTCATGTAGTTAATAATGGATACAAAGCACATATACCTTACAAGCTTGCAAACAGAGGAACTCAGAAATGCTTTATTTATCCTGAAGGTAACATAGAACATAGTGGTTAAAATGATCTTCTTGTTCAATTCAGGCCATTGCCAATGTCATACGACTTTTACCTATAATCAGCTCTGAAATTGAACCCAAAATTAGGCAAAGTTGTAAAAAGTCACTATTTTTTTTAGCCTAGCTATTACAGAAATACCTTTACAGAAATACTTTTTAGTGCTTTCAGGCAGAGCAGGTAATATAAAATTTCCAATACTTACTTCAACTTGAGACAAGGTACACTTTAAGAGTTATTAGCACTCTGCAAAGTGTGTTAAGTCTGACATTCATGATATCTCCGTTATTAAATAGATACTGGTAAGTACTGATTTTCTTATAAAACTTAATAATGATAATGACCTTTCCTTTAGGAATTGGGTTTCTATGCTGAAAACACAGGTAGATATATAGAATTTGATGCCAGACACAGACTGCAGCAGACTGTTGAGTTTTTATAGGGAGAGGAGTTGAAATGCATTTTTCACCTTGGACTTTGAACACTGGTGTGCCATCATGGCCATCAAATGTATATATTTCGGTTTATAGTGAATATAATTAGTGTTACACTCAATTTATTACCTGATTCATTGTCCTCATGCCCCAGTGCATCATTCTACAGCAGTGACTTGCACACCAGAGAATCCTATTAAAGGAAGAACAGCCGATGCTACACATTTCTTTTCATGTCACTTTGCTCTATTTGAAAAGCAGTACTGAGCCACATTTTTATAGCTACACAGAAGTTAGGAGCACAATGATACAATGCCACAAACCTTAACCTTATTTACAATCTAAAATTAAGGCTTATTCAGTATTTAAATTAAAGGTTGAAACAGTTATTAATGGTACTCATACATTTTGGCCCTAAGGTAGCCAATTGTTTTATAAAACAATAAATTCTATGGTTTTCACTTCTCAAAGAAAGGAAATCAATGATAAGATAATAGTGTTCATACATATCAGAAAAATTCAGCGGCATGTTTACATTAAAAATCACTTTCTCAGTATTTGAACATATACATTCTTCCTCTAAGCTAATAATATTGGTCTGTGCTATACAACTAACATTTTACCTAAATTCTCATCACTTGGAAAAGCTAACTTTTATACAATTGGCAGTCAAAAATAGACATTCACACATTAAATATTAAAGACTTTAAAAGTTAAACCCAACTAGATTTGAGCCTATTTAAAATTTTGGCCCTTATTTGCTACCTATATAACAAATATATATATATATTTGCTACCTATATAACAAATATATATATTTGATTCCCAGGTACTTTTGAAATCTCTCCTCCCTTAAATTGAGTGTTTTGAGCTCAATTAGTGTGCTTATGTAGATATGAAATACTCAGCAGATAACAAGTTATAATCTGAACACTCATTCTTTTCCAAAATGCCAGGATCATCCCATAATTCCTGTGAAATTTATATATATATATATATATATATATATATATATATATATATATATATATTTTGTTGTTGCTGTTGTTGTTTTTCTGTTTTTTTCAATTAGGGTTTGCTAAATTGCTCAGGAAGTTCTTGAACTCACAATCCTCCCACTTCAGCCTTCTGAGTAGCTGGGGTCACAGGAAACAACACCACACCCAGTTACAAATGTATTGACTCATTCTTATTGATTTGCATGAAGAGAACCTACTAGATTGACAAGGAAATAAGCAAGATTATTCTTCCTTTCACTTGTGCTATAATGATAACTGGGAGGGTACTTAGCTGTAGGAATGCCATCCAGGCCTTGTCTCTAAGGCAAGACATTGGGACTATCCGGAAATGTAACAGTAAAACATATTTTCATCTCACCCAGTAAGGGACCAGCTATTTGGGGCTTTGAGAATACCTTTGGGGTGAATGTGACATAGACAATGATCTTTGGTTTTTAATGTTTGCTGAAGAGTAAGAAGCTGTGCTACTTTGAGAGTGAACAACTTATCACCATCAAGCCCAGTTACTTCATTTATACAAGAAGGCTCAAATCAAAGTCAGAGATTTTTAAACTTTCAGACTTAGAATCTCAGGATTCCATGGTGTGATTCAGAGGCCTTTGAGGGGGTTAAACATTTGGCAAGGATGCAGACCTTTTGTCCCACTTCAAAAACATCAATTTGTTTTCTATTTTGAGCCTGTCTATATGATTCACTTGGGGAAAAAAAATAAAAAAGATGGAGGAGGGAACATGCTGTTAAAAATAAAATCAAAATCACTGTTTCTACATAACTGTTAGTTTTTCATTCACAGCTTTTAAACACCATACCTATGTTTTAAAATTGGAATACTTCTCTCATCTGAAGCATTATAAACCTTCTCACCCAATTATTTATTTATTTGAACACATAGAGTAACTCCTAAGTGCCCAGGTCTGTTTGGACTACTTTGTCAATAATTAATTGGTTTACTCCTCCTAACATCCTCTTAAAGCAGATACCGTACAGTGATCCCTATTTTGCAAATGAAGAACCATGCAGAGAGACTAACTCACATGTGCAAAATCATAAGGATAGTAACTGATTTGCTAGGACTTAAACCCATACTCTTGGCTCTAAAATCTATGCACCTAATTCCTACATTGTTCTGTCTCTCATATTCTTCATGTATTTGTGATATATTAGTGATTTACAAATGTGGATTGCTAGTAAATATTTTTGTAAGTCTTTAATGATTGAAAAAACATAAGAACTTTTTATCTTTTCCCAACAGTGGTAAAATTTAACTTTTCCAATATAAAGTAATGCAACAAATCCTTTGTAGATCTGTAGAAATGAAGTACTTTTAGAAGAGATTTCTACTTTAAGGATGGGTTAGAAGCTGCAGTTGCTAACCACATACTCTTCTTGGAATGCACTTTGCATTCGCACAAATGATGAGATTCACTGGTGATAAGAAATGAAGCCATGTTCAGTCATCTATCCAATTTTTCAATCTCAATGTTACCACCTTTGATTCTTAAGGCATTTCATGGAATATGCATGTGATTTTAGGTGGGTTTTTAATATGCAAATTTAAAGAAGTCAGTGACTGCTGTGCAGGGTTGAAACATCCTCTCACTAGTAGAACATGTATGTATGTATTTATCTCTTGACTATTTGCTGATGGACTGATATAAAAATTTAGTGTTCTCATGAAATTAATATTTACCAAGTTTTCTGAAAATGTAAAGGATTATATTGGAAATATATTGTTTGATAGTACATGTCGGATTTGAATATTCTCAATTCTTCAAAAAACATAAAATTGAGAAACACCTAAATCCACTGTTTTAAAATAACTAAAGATAAACTATAGGAATCTTATTTTAAGAGGCCTTCTAAAGTGGTGGGTCTGTTGGGAGACATAGTACACATTGATAGGTACTGAACATGCCAATTATTTTTAACATCAGAGGTGACCTCCATTGTGAGAGTAATACATGTTAGGAGAATATACTCACCCAGCATATCCTCTTTCAAGGTTTTGACATATTGTAACATTTTTGACAAATTAAGACAACTCTTAGATTGTGGCAAATTGTATGTTTTAGAATTTTAGGATTAATGAATTTATTATCCATTAATTTTGTAACTGAAACACATAATTCATTAGAATTTGATTAAGCAGAAAAAGATAGATAAACCTACACTTATTTTGAAATTTGGTACAGCAGATCCTGAATAGTTAGCATTGTTTTCATTAAAGGACACAGCCAAGTGGGAAAGGAGGCTGAAAAAAAAAAGCTCCAGTGTTATTAGAAATATTTAAATCATTGGTGACTATGTGTTCACTTCTGAATTAATTATCTCTGCTATACCTGATTTTCATTGCTAAAGAATAGCTAGTATTTTTAAGATATAATCCTTATTTGGTGACTATTCACACAATAATAAATAGGTAGAGAGGTCTGAGAAGGCAGTGTGTAGACATACCTTTTATGATTTTCTTACACTGTTATCATAAGTTCTTGAGCCTTATTTAATTGTTCTGACACTTTAGAAAACCTTTTTCCTTCATCTTCACAAAGAATGGTTTTGACATACATATACTTTACAAAGTCATCTTTATATGGAAAACACATAATATCAAAGCACTCAACATTAATGTGATACTTTAAAGTCTCTTTTGAAAAGATTTCTTATCTTTAGATCTTTCTTCCAAGATTTCTTGCTTCAATTATTTACCTATTCATTAATTCTTTTATGCATTTCTCATCTTTTCCCCAAGAGGCTTTAAGGTTCTTTACAAAAGGGACAGTTGAAACAAAAATAATGTCATAGATAGAAAAAGGAGGAAACTAGGACTAAACACGGAGAGTGAACATTCCAAGATCAAGGATTTATACTGTTGCCATAATTCAGTATAAAAACTTCACTAAGTTTCCTGGCAGGCAAGGTAAAAAGTGCAAATCATCAAATTACAAATCTGTCAGAAAAAAAGAAAACATACCATTTGCTCTTGAGAAACAAAGTTTTTCTTAGTACCAACCTTAGAAAGAAATGATTCATGGGAGGCAGTGTTCTGTAAATTGTAAGACAGCCTATGAAATAAATTCCAAGGATTCTGACCAGAATTAAAACGAAAACACAATGAAGTAGATTTTTATTATTCTTAGTAGTTGTGTTCTGTAAAGTCCCTGCAGACTGAATACTGAATCCTTGCCCCCAGGGGAAATATAGGATTCCTTACCTGTGAGTCTCAAGCTACATTTCCTAAACTGATCAATGTATGGCCTTGCTTTATTTGTTTTTTCTGTTTAAAGACAACCTATTTAATTTATATTGTTGATTCATTAACATTAGCCTGTGCCAAAAACACTATAAAGTCATACCTGAATAAAGTTTCTATAATGTATATATTTTCTCTGTAAGATATAGAACAGCTTTCCTGCATTTAGAAACATCAGCTGGCTTTTTGACACTATAGGTGAGGGCCATTTTAAGAAAAAAAAAATTATCAATAAAAAGCACAATAGCCAGGCGCAGTAGTGCATGCCTATAATCCCAGTGGTTCAGGAGGCTGAGGCAGGAAGACAGATAGTTTAAAGGCAGCCTCAGCAAAAGCGAGGAACTAAGCAACTCCGTGAGACCCTGTCTCTAAATTTAAAAAAAGGGGATGAGGATGTGGCTGTCGAGTGACCCTGAGTTCAATCCCTGGTACTGCCCCCCACTCCCCCCCCAAAAAAAATAGCACAGAAGTACAAAAACTTTAACACTGTGGGAACTAAAACAGGAAGGTGGACCATCACCTGGTTTACCTTACCTGCATGTGTTTTACAGGTGACTCAGATTTTTGACAGCTTTATACATGCCCATGTTCATGCAGAAATATGAAATTGTCATGAGTATTGATTCGGGCTGACAATCAAACTTTAGGGAATAGAAAAATTTGCACATCGAGAATCCACTAATAATGAGGATTGACTGGATATTGGAAGTAAATGAAGGGGAATGCAATAGAAAAAATTAGAGCTATCTCAGGCAGTAAGTAAAGATATCTTTTCATGAAATATCTTTAATGATAGTATGAAGATACTGGTATAGATTTATACATAAATAACCATACTTGTGGATTGATAGAGCAAATCAGTGAAAATTTTATTTCTTATAATTTTTAATGTTCGGAAATCACCAGATATTTGTTGATGCGATGGACAATGTAGTAGCAAATTCTGAAACTCAATTAATTGAAGATTTTGTGGAGTTTCTTTAAAAAGATCCATAAGAAAACTGTTCAAGAAATCCTGGGAAGCCGGGCGCGGTGGCGCACGCCTGTAATCCCAGCACTTTGGGAGGCTGAGGCAGGAGGATCATGAGTTCAAAGCCAGCCTCAGCAATGGCGAGGCACTTAGCAACTCAGTGAGACCCTGTCTCTAATAAAAAAATCCCAAAAAAGGGCTGGGGATGTGACCCAGTGGTCGAGTGCCCCTGAGTTCAATCCCCAGTACCACAAAAAAAAAAAAAAAAAAAAAAAAAAAAAAAAAAAGAAATCCTGGGAGAATTAATAAGGAACTTTTCCAGGGTAGCAATAATGGGGGAAAAAAAGAAAGAAAAGGGGACATGAGGGACTCCTACTGTGACAGAAGTGTTAGTGGTGACAGATTGTGAGTGCCAAGGTGAAGGGAGGGTAAGAAAGAGCCAGGGACAAGAAAGCTACTTAGAAGGGGATATAAAGCTACCTAAGGATTATGGTACTACCTTTGGAGAAATTAAACACATTACCAAGAGCAAGGTTTTTCTGTTTTTGTTTTTTTAGGAAAAACTATTGAGAAAATGTAAGAAATGAAAAAGTTAAAGAAAGGTTAAATTAATACAGTTAAGATGTTTTAATTTCTTTCAATCTCCCCTAAAGTAAAAAATAAAATTATATGATAAATAATGTAACTAAATATATCCTCGTAGAGTAAAACTTTATCACCACAGCTGGTCATAAAGACTCAAAGAAATGTGAATTAACTGCAAAGTCAGTCTAAGCAAAAGCGCGCGTGCACGCACACACACACACACACACACACACACACACACACGGGCATTTAAAAGAAGGGAAAGAAAAGAATAATGAAATGTTATCTTTATCACTTTTTTTTTCACTCAGAAGATGTGAAATATAATAAGGAATGGTGAGAAAATTATGGAAATTAAATGGCAATAACCAGGAGAGTGAAGATCAAATTCTAGTTACAGTTATATAGGGAAATACTACTTACCCATGGTACCCATGGATAGAGGTTGACTAACATAGCCTGGTGCAAAGGGGCAAACCTGTCATGCCAGCTACTCAGGAGATTAAGGTAGGAAGATGGCAAGTTAAAGGCCGGCCTAGAAAATAGTGAAACTCTTGTCTCAAAATGAAACAAACAGAAAAGGGTGAGGATGTAGTTCAATGGCAGAGCATCTCTGTGTTTAATCACCAATGCCAATAAATAAATAAATATGTTGGCTCTTAGACTACCTTCTTTAAACTGGCCTTCTTTAGATTACCTAAAACATACTTTAAGACTTTTAGAAATTACAAATCTTAAATGTAAGAAGTTATGCTCTAATCAATGCTTCCTTTCTTCCTTTCCTTTTTCTTCTTTTTTAAAATTCCTTTTTCTCTACCTTCCTTCAAGACCTATTTGGTAGTAGATAATGGGCAAAATGTCCCAATAGCCATATGATGGTGTCTTTCAATGTCTTAATTCCCTATGTGTGTTATTTAATCATCCCATAATGTTTGATTCTACTTTTGTTGCCAGGAGTAAAAGTTTCTCATTACTTATCATTTTCCTTCTGTTATTATGAGGTATTTTTTGTTTGTTTGTTTTTGTTTTTTGTTTTTTTGTCTCACTAGGTATCCTTTGGCTAACTTGCCTTCCTTCTAGTCATCAAAACCATATGATGACAAATACCAAATAAGAATAAACATAGTTCTCCCATTAAAATGTCAATGTTTTGGAATTTAAATATCAATCCCATGTAGTTCCAGTTTACAAGCCTCTCAAAATTTGTTAAGAGTTTTGGTTTCAATTAAGCACACTCCAATCATTTTTTCATACATCAGTACTAATATTTATTGTGTGTTTAAATCTGAACAATAAAACTATTATTAATTTAGAGCTACTGAAAATAAAAAGTTTCTGTGGGGATAATATTAATAAGATTTTACATATTTTCCCTGGGGATAAAGAATTTTATTTTATTAAATAAACACATAAAACTATCAAAAACATGGGATTCCCCATGCTTATGAATTTTAGATTCTTTAAAAATAAAGCATTTTTTTACTAACTTAGGTAATTAAAGAAAATACAGGTATAGACTTATTTTAACATTTAAAAATCCGTATTGAAATCTCATTGTAGAGCTGAGGGTGTAGCTCAGAAGAAGTGAACTTGACTAATATGAGCGAGGCCTGGGAATCTCATTGTATACTGAATCATAATAGCAATATCCATTATTTTTACCTTTGACAATATTTGTTATCAATCTTCATAGAATTATTAAAACTAAAACATCTTGTTTTCATATCTAAGGAAAAATGTATTGCTTCCGTTCCATTTTAGAAACAGATTAAAATTTTATAGTTCACTTTGTTGAAAGTTCAGTAAAGCAAAGGGGAATTTAAGCAAAATTAAACCATCTTCCAATATGGAAATAAAGTGCAGTTTTGTTTTTTCAGTTTCCCTATTCTCAGTATCAGCCTCAGCCAGGTGCAACCAGTGCCCGACGCCCTCCCCTGTAACCCCAACCTTCTGCCCCCGTCTTAGTGCCCAAGTTTGGCTTTGTCTGTTCTTAACATTGAAATAGCACCTTAATATTATTAGACAGATTTATTCAATAAAAACCACATTATTTCTAAATGGCATCCACCTCTCCAAAGTTGAAATATCTGCCAGAAACTTACCCCCGCAATGACCTCGCTTTTCTTGGTAAAGTACAAGCTTTCAATAAAACACTCTGACAATCAACAGCACAAAGCTGCTTGTCTCACCTGAATATATAATAACAAGGATAAGTTTCCATGTACTACTCTATATGAATGTATTTATATAAGTACATAGTCTTCTGGGGTTCTTGGTTTGTTCAAAAACACATATTCCAAATGCACCTAACATACAAGTTCAGCAAATTATGGTTTGTTTTGATCTTGAAAATGTGCTTGACGGTTTGAATGCATCTGTGGGCTTACTTCACGTATTACATGCAGTTAAATTTTAATGCAAACTGACTTGTCCCCTCCTCATAGCCACTCTCCAACTGCTGTCAGTCAGCAGGAGCTCTGCATATACACTTATGTTCACAGTGGCAGAGAGAAGAATGTGATTTCTAGACCATTCAGAGAGTTATGGAAAAGCCCAGATTGTATTTCAAACCAAAGTAAGTTTCTTTAGAGGTAATCATCTATTCCCCATCTTTACTATTGACTAGCACAAGAAATCCACTAAAAAGGAAATACATATTCAACTTTAAATTTGTAACCAAAATGTGAATGTTCTAGCAAGAGCTTGTATGATTATATCCCAGAGAAATATGGGAATGAGAGAGAGGGCATTTCTCCTTCAAAGAACTATGAGAGTAAGAGATGATTTTTAACTTTGGCTACTCCCTCCAGTGAGAGGATTATGTAATGTCCACATTTTCTCTTGGACACATGTCCACTAGCTTAATTTGATGATAAGTTGGCTTAATATAAACATTCTTGCATACATGATGTAGGTACCCACCTTTCAGAATTCAAGAACAAACAACATTTCCACTTTGAAACTTCTGCTTACTCCACAGGCCCTTTTAGGTATTTCCCTATGGTTCTCTAAGTTTCCAAAGCAGTGTTTTCCAAACACCAATATTTAACTTTGTGATTCTGCATAACACCTAGGAAATAAACAGGAACATATTGGACATACAAAATACCACTGTTTGCTAAGTGAATTAACATGGAGATATCCACTCACTACAATCTAAGTTTCAGTCTGTGCCACATCCCTGCAGAACTTCCCTTAGAATCCAAGCCTGAATAGCTCTTTCTTCTCAAAGCCCTTTATTACAACTCCTTCTCATTCATTGTCTCTACCATTCTATACTGCAGTTCTCTATGGCCTTGTATTTTCCACTCAACAAGAATGAAAATTTGTGAAAGGTCAGAAAAATCTACCACAGCCCAGAGCCTAATATATTGATTATATAAATGGTGTGTTGCACTCAGTAGAGATTCAACTAATATTTATTGAATAATTTCTAGCTGCCCTAACCTGATAGTAAATATCTTATTTCTTTTAACTTAGTTCTGATTTCAACCTGAAGTTTTTATTTGCCTTCATTGCTAGAGACCAGCTAAACACCCAAGTGAACAAAAACACCCTTTATCCTGGGGAAAAAAATTTTTTTCTCAACTCACATCTCTAAAACATCATGTTGCCTCTGTTTTGTTATTTCATTAAATGCTTCTCATGTCAACTCTAAGGTTTCCCATGCTTGCAGTTAAACTTTAATAAACTAGCCAAAACTTTAAAACAGAATAACAGGGAAATATAGGTTGTGGTTTATTTTGGAGGAGTTGCTATTAGCCCGACTACAAGGCCGGTCTTCAAACGTGACACTGGAGGAAAGGTTAGCAGCCTGAACTCAAACAGGAATGGTCGTTAATAGATGAATGTGTTGATGAGGCTCTCAGGGTGGGTCAGCTCCGTGACTTTTGACCATCACGAAACACAAGCTGTGAAAACACAAGCACTCTTCATTTTACTTATCATTTGGATCCTCTGCTCTGATTCACTTTTTTCAAAACTTATTTTGGAGCCAAGAGCGATTGGTAAGTGAATGGCTACCTGGGGCTGATTGTCATCAGCAGCGGGGCCCTGTATCCAGGAACATCATTGCTCTGGTTCACAACAGTATGTTTATAATACCTCTAAACTCACCTGGCAAAGGGTTTTTTGAGGAGACTGGAGCAAAGGTGGAAAGAGATAAGAACATGACTTGAAAAAGACACCTTAGTGATTTAGAAAGTTCTTTGCAGGAATATTTTCCTCCTCTATTCACTCTTTGCCATTCTTTATAAACTCGGTTTTATTTGGTATCTGTGTATGAAGTTTAAAAACTTGCTTTGTAATTCTATTTCTATTCAAATAACTGTGTACAAAGCCTAAATGTTTCTTAGCCCAGGTCACATATTTTGCATTTAGTGCTCATGTAGTCACCTAAGAATAACTTGTCTCAGACACCTGGACTTTATTTGGAATACTTAGTCAGTTATTGCCTGCCCAGACCTGAGAAATGAAATTGTGTAGTGGTCTTAGGCGGACCTGGATTCCTGTGGGACTTTGAGAAGAATGCTCATCCTCTCTGATCTTGAGTGGTTAGTAGTCCTGGGAAAGATGAGTGTGATCAGTGTTATATTCAGATCCGACAAATTATATTTCACAGCTACTTTAAAATATTCTCACCAAAGAACCTCTCCACAATAGACAGAATTTTTTATTCTCATGATGCGGGCACTTAGCGATGATTCTGTAGGAATATTGTGTGGTTTTAGTTAACAAAAGTGAAGATTACATATCATTCGACACATCATTACGAAGCTCTTTCTATTTGAAGGGGCAAAGTCTAGATATAACTTGTAACCCCACTGAATTCTATGCCTGAGAACAAAGGGTAATTTCTGCTCAGCAATCCTCAGCGGGTATGCAAATGAATGCTGCTGAAATATTCACAAGCTGATACCAATACAAAGTGAGGCGCAATAATCTAAATGTGCCATTGCTTTCTTCCCCTACTAATTGCTAGCTTTAGGCTTTTTTCACCAATATTTTGTCTCCTTGCCTTTCTTGTACAGAGCGAATGGACACTGACTATACAAGGTCATTACACTTTTATATTACAAATTGCAAGTATTATCTTTATTTTATTGCCTTCATTGTCATCCTATAGCAGAGTTGGTTGATGTGCACCATGGCCAAAGTCATAATTTGCATGGGCTATATTACTCTTTGTTACATATGATAGAAAGCATTCTGACAATGGGGGAAAATCTATTGGTTACAAGAAATATCAAAACTAGTCCATTTCAGAAGGTTCAAAGTGCTCAAAGATGCAGCTCACTGGCAGCATAAAGCTGTCTTCTTGAATACACCTCTTAATGTGAAGGGTGGAACTGAGTTTGGCTTATTCTTTCTCCCTAAGTGTCTTGATAAAGTGTCCTCTTCCAAGAGTATCCTATGAGCCCACCCTTCCATGAACATGTATGTATTCAGCACTCCACTCCTCTTTCTTTTCTAACCTCCACCAACCACAGTGGGCCACTTCCTCCTAACCACCCAATGTTGCTGATTTGCTAAAAAGTTTGAGAACACAAACTGAAACTCAGTTGTCTAAGAATAACTAGTCTTAGACACCTGGACTTAATTTGGAACACTTTGTCAGTTATTTCCTGACCAAAGCAGTGAAGCTTGGTGTTTTCACTTTACATGAAATAATAGTTTTTTCCATTACTAATTATAGCTGTTTTGCTTCCATGCCTGTTTCCTCACTGGACTCTGACTTATCAATGAAACCAAAGGACTAATGAGTATTAACAATGCCTATGCAGAAACAGCTTCTTCTTTTGGACACAAAGAAGGGCCTTGGGTCTGGAAAAGCTTGCTTACTGTCTTTCCCTCTACCAGGATAAGTTCTGTCCTCAAGAGGACTTGAAGCCATCTTGGACACCTAATTCAGTAGACATAAATTCAAGAATTAATTCAGCATATGCTTGAGCCATACTTGGAAACACCAATTATTAACCATAGAAATAACAGAATGATTTTCCTGTTACTTATCGTTATAGGGTTTTTAATATTATTTTATATCATAATGATCTTTTTTGCAAATGATTCCTACTACATAAAAGTAATAGTAGCAGTTGTAAATATGGACATGGGTGAAAAACCCAGAATCTTTTACAACCACTTTCCCTTCCAATAAAAGGAAAACAACTGAAAAAATAGATTAAATGTTTCTACCGAAAAGTCACATTCTCTCAGTTATGCATAAGTCTCAGGAATTAGGAGAATCAAAAATAGTTACAAAATCTGAGGAGGTGCCTAAATATTATTATTAATGTAAAAATTTTATTATTAATGAAATAAGATCAAATGTGATAATAAAATTTTACTAGAATTACTAATAAATATTATTTTTGCTCTGTTTGGCTAAGCACTTTACATAATTTTTCCCCATTTAATCCTCACACAACTCACAATAGGTAGAATTATCCATATTTTATAGTTCAAAAAAGTGAGTCAACAAATTTAAATAATTAAATTAAAGTAAATCAACTAGTATGGGAAAACCAGAACTTGGATATAGGCCATATAACTCCAAACTTTTGTCTTTACAATGTATTGTCATCTTTTTTTTTTTCCTTCTTTTATTTCTTAAAAAATATTTGTTAAATATTTTCTAGCTGTAAGGTTTGGAGTTAATGTCATAAAGTATACTAGAAAATATAAGCGCATTCTTGTCTATAAGATACATGTTCTTTCAAGGATGTACAGTCTTTAAAGAACTTAAAATATCTGGGTGTGGTGGTGCTCGCCTATAATCCCAGCAACTCAGGAGAAGGAGGCAGAGAATTGCAAGTTCAAAGCCAGCTTCAGCAATGTAACTAGGCCCTAAGCAACTTAGCAAAACCCTGTCTCAAAATAAAAATTAAAAAGGACAGGGAATGTGGCTCAGTGGTTAAGCACCCCAGGTTCAATCTCCAGTACCCAAAAAAAGGAAGTTAAAATACATAAGAATTGTGTGTGTGTGTGTGTGTGTGTGTGTGTGTGTGTGTGTGTGTGTGTGTTTGAATAATTATACAACTATCTTTGGTTACATTATAATTTTTAAAAATTTTGCTTTCTAAATAGTAAGAACTTAAAAATAAGGTCTGGAGGAACTGATAAAAGCCTCCAAGAAAGACCAAAAAACAAAAATGTTCATTCTGAGCATAAGTGCTAAGAAGGGAGTAAGGGTAATTTGTGGGAATTTAATTGGGAATCAAATTTTCCATGTTTCAAATGATTAGACAAGTGGTCAATATTTTATGAAACAGCCTAAGGTCTTGAGAAGGAGAATCCAGTGTTTAATAACTTTAGTTAAAATATGGAAAATTCAAACTTAGATGATTTTCTGTTTGCGAAGACAGCTATGAGAATTTTCTAGAAGACGGGAGAGCATCAGAGGAAGAATATAAAATATGGACTCAGAAAAATATTTGTGTTTGAATTCTGGCTCAGCCATGTTGTAGATAAAGTACTTAAATTCTCTGAAGGTGTTCTCACATCAGTAAACTTACAAGATTATTGTAAAATAGCTGAGCTTATATATGAAGCACTTAACAGAAAGAAGATACCCAGTACATGGTACAGCTTTTACTCTTGCTTCATTTTATGTCCTTTGTCTTCAGAGATATCAACATTTTTAGGTAGTTGTCCTTGCCTACCCCAATCCCCTTTTATAGGTTAATTCCTCCTAAAACTATATAATAGTTTAAATGAAAGTGATTTTTCTGATAAAAATAAAATAAAATAAATCCCATGGTATTTGAGGTATAGACTATTCAAACAAATTCAGTTCTGTAACACCAGCTCATCATATCCAGAAAAGAAGTTTTCTTTTCCTTTAAAAAAAAATTAAGATCCAATTTATCAAAGTGTAATTTAATATAAAATAAGTTATCTTTTTATAGCGTATAGTTCTATGGCACTTTACAAACACATATAGTCATTTAACCACAACCAAAAGTATAGAACATCACCCCCCATATTTCCTCATTCCTGTTCATAGTCAGCCCTCTCCACACACCCAGACCTTGGCAATGCTGATAATGACTTTTGTGCCTACAGCTTTGCATTTTCAGAATGTCAAACAAGGAATCATCATTTATTATATAGTAACCTTTCAATTTTGTTTCTTTCAGTTAACCTAAAGCATTGAGACTCATAAAACTAATGCATTTCTTTTTTATTATTATTTCTTTTTTATCATTTCATTATATGAATATAGGAGGACTAAAGATAGTTTAGTTTTTTCCATTCTGGGGTAATTATTAATAAATATTTCACTTGCAAATATTTGTGTAAACACAAATTTTTATCTCTTTTAGGTAAATACCTAGGACATAATTTGCCAAAGTATATGGTAAAGTGAGTTTAGCTTTCTAAGAAACTTTGTAAAGCCATACTGCTTTCCAAAGTGGTTACATAATTTTGCATTTCCACCATCCTGAACATCACTTTTTAAAAATAACCATTCTAATTGGTATGCAGTGGTATCTCATGATAATTTTATTTTATTTTATTTTATTTTTTTAATTTTTTGGTACCGGGGATTGAACTCAGGGGCACTCAACCACTGGGCCACATCCCCAGCCCTTTTTTGTATTTTATTAGAGACAGGATCTCACTGAGTTGCTAAGTGCCTCGCCATTGCTGAGGCTGGCTTTGAACTCAAGATCCTCCTACCTCAGCCTCCCAAGTGCTGGGATTACAAGCATGCACCACCACGCCCGGCTTCTCATGATAATTTTAATTCACATTTTATAAATGACTCCCAGTGTATGTCAGATTGGTCAGTGGCCCTGCTTCACGTGGTTAAATGTTTTTTTAATATCATACCCCTATGCCTCCTTATGATTTAAGGTAGTGGAAACTATATCAAGGTAATATAAAACTTTCTGAAACTATATTTCAATTGGTATTTGATTGCTTATTGGTACCTCAATATTTGTCCATGTACAACTTTTAATATAAAAATTTGTCATTATTTCTACATTGATTTTTTTTTCCTCTGAGCATATTATGCTTTCCCAACTAGACTAGACTCTTCAAAAAGACAGTAAATAAATGATATCCCACTTAAACTTATGCTGTCTAGGAGCCTCATTCTACCAATGCTTGTAGAATAAATTGAGAGCATTTTAGTCACAACTTTGTACTGCCCTTTTCCAAACTAAATATCACCAGTTACTGAGGGTCAAAATTGAACAGAAAAGATGACAGAGGAGGAAATAGTAAGGACATGAAAACATTTGAGAGCATAGGTGGGAACTGAATAGAACTCTGAAGAAAGTTGAAGAGAAAAAATGCAAAGTAAAGTATTATGCAAAGTAAATAAAGAGGAACAGGTAAAAGTAAAGAAGATTTAGAAAAACTAAGCAAAGGCAATACCAAAAATACAATAAAATAATTTCATCACAAAAGAGGGTAGGACTAAAGAGCAGAAATGCCAAAATTACTTACATATGAATACATTTACTTTGTTGAAATTATTTAATTATCTTGAACTGTATTTCAAGTTAAATTAATTATTTTGGTTGAGATATGAAATAATGGGTGAATAATTTATTATTTGATAAATTTAGGAGGATAAATTTTGAGTGGACTTTTTCCTATTAACTAATCTCTTGAGATTTTATTAAAATGAGAAACATTAATATAGACTCTAAAATAATCAATATACGATCATATGAGTAAGACTGGGAGAAGATGAGGGAAACCCAGCATTCCTCTGAGGGCTATCATCCCCTCTTTATAATTTTAAATCAGACCATGGTTTTTAAATACTACTAAACACTGAGGAAAACCCAATTATTACTCTGATCTCTCTGTGTCCAGCTGCCCACTCAGTACCTCCCCTTGGATATTTTATAAGGCCTAAAATTTTGACATGATCAAAGAGAATTATCCATGTGCTCTTCATGTCTCCTCTAACTTCATTTTCCTCTAACGGTAAATAGCAAGTGCATTCTTCAAAAACCTCTTTTTATGTCAAGATTTCTGAGATTCTAAGATTTGTCAAAATGTTAAGAGTGGTTATTCAGCCCTTCTCACATTTCATTCCAACCCATCAGCTAATTCAACTGGCTACACCTCCACAATTCACCCAGAATCCCACCATTGTCAAAGCAACCTCCAAGTCTCATTTGAATCATTGGCAAGAACTTTCACACTGGTGTCCCTATTTCCACCCTTGTTTTAATATAATGTATTGTTCACACGCTAGTAAGAGGAATCATTTTAAAGGGAAAGGCTGATGATGTCATATTTCTGTTCCAGAAACATCTAGTAGCCTCTAGCCTACTCACCACAAAAATCCCACATGACCTTGCCCCTGCAACTGGTTCTTTGCTAGCCAAACTGCCCTCCTTATTCCAAAACAAGTCAAACGATTCCCCTATTCTCTGTAGAACCTTAGAACTTTTATCTTTTCTTTCTATAAAATTTCTTCTCAGAGATGTATGAATGCCTTTGATCCATACTTCCTTTCAATCTCTGCTCAAAGGACTTATTCCTTTTCAGAGAGTCTGTACCTGATCATTCTGCAGAAATAGCTCCATCTTCTATTTCTCTAAATTTTTCTGCCTTAATTTTCTTAAGAACATTTGCTACTGATACTTTATATACTAACTTCTTCATGTTTATTTATTTTACCATCACATTGGTCTGCCAACTAGAACCCAAGCTTCATGAGAAATCTGGCCTATTTTGTTCATAATTGAGAACCTATTGCCTAGAAGAATGATTGGCTATAGCATGTGCTGATGTGTATTTGTTGAATGAGTGAATGGAAATTGAATGAATGAATGAATTATAGGTGAACCTAAAAAAAATAAACTTTCTCTGCTTCAAGTCACATCAAATGGTAAAGTGAGAAAGGAGAACCCAACTTTGATATTAAATCTGGCTTCAAACTATTTTTCTCTATTAACCTTTAGAGTTTTTGCAAGCTTAAGTCAATTTCTACCCTCACGCTGGATATATGTTAATTAATGAATAAATGAAAATATCTACTTATTCCCCTAGGACTTCCCAAACTTCAGTCCCCCCATGGTTGGTATAGCAGATGAAATCTGTTAACAATCATTGATAGTGTAAATATACATCTTGAAATTGACTTGATATTTGTTAGAGTAGGGGAAAAGTGAAGTGTTCATCCTTAATATTTAGGTAAAGTGAGGTTTTTGTCTATTATTTCTCATGATTTATAGTCACACCTGTCTCTACCCTACATCAAGCTAAAACACAGAAAGACTATACCATATATTCCATATAAGGATAGAATGTATGTAGAATCTACTAAGTTTGGGCTGCTCTCTGATTGAGCAAGAACTTTCAGAATGCCTTGGCTTAATTGGAAGGTCAAACACTATTCAGATTGTTCAGAGCCAAAGTAATGTTGTCTTTCCTTCTATCCCCTCCCTCAGTGTCCTACTTCTTTCCATATTCACAGCATTGAATCTTTAGTAGGATCAAGTTAAGGTCAGCAGTAGATAGACAGGTGGCACACTGTAGAAATAATAACAATATTTAGATTGTAATAAGCAAGGAATTCTTGAAGTAAAATTAAACTTATTTTACACTAATATTGAACTATAACTGGAAAGCCCCAGATTTGAGGTCTCTATAGTGTATCCAGCATTCCTAAATATAGCAGAACTATTTATTTGGGGAGACAAAAGGAAAATGTTAAAACTTCTCTATCTTTTTAGTTTTGTCTAATAAAATAAAAATGGAATGAAGTTTTAGTGATAATTACTCCATGGTTTACAGTAGTTAAACATGTAGCATAAATAAAACAAATACATTGGGGTATAAAATAACATTATTTTGTTGATGCTATTTCTTGATCAGAACATATCAGTCTGTACTAATTTTCTTTTCCTCTGTTAAAACAAAAATTACCACAAACTTATGGCTTAAATCCATGTGCATTTATTATCACACAGTACCATCAATCATGAGTCTTACCTCTTTCCTTATCTGGAGGCTCAAATGGAGAACAATCTGCTTCCAAGTTCATTCAAAGTTGTTGGAAGTTGTACAAATATATATATATATATATATATATATATATATATATATATATATTTTTTTTTTTTTTTTTTCCAGTATCATCAGACTTAGGCACTCAGCCCCATGAAACTTTCCCTCTTTGAGGCCCTCTCCACAGGCAGTGCACAACATGGCTAATTTGTTTCTTCACAGCTGAATGGAGAAACTCTCTGGCTTCAATGTCTGAAGGTAAAGTCTGACACAACAAAACACAATCATAGGAAGGAAACGCCATCACCTTTGCATTCTTTATCACTTAGGGATGCTCACTGGTTCCACCTGCACTCAAGAAAAGGGAATTCTACAAGGGTGAGAATTGCAGTCACATTTGGGTGTCTTCTTCAGAGACCATTCCTTGAAAGAACACCTGGAAGATGTCTTTCCATCTTCAGAACACTAGGAATAATTTTAACTCTTCTAAAACCGAGCTAAAATATGCCCTTCCTCCTGGAAAATTTGTAAAGTCAACTGACTTCAACTCTGATCATCACTTCCTGCATTGGATTTCTTCTCAGCAATTCTGTCCTGCATTCCAACTATCCTCAGTTTCACATCTCAGCTGATGTTAACTATTGCATTGATAAAGTGTGATATCTAATATACATACCCTTCAAGGGCATGGATGTCTATTTCTTTTCTGAATAATAATACTGTTATAATAATATTGTCAGACCAGGCAACCTTTTGCATCTTCCTGTGCTCTGCTAACATACTTTCAGTCTAAAAATGGAAATTCCACATCTTGCATAAAGCAATACAGAACAGAGAGGCAACGCAATGCAATTAAAAACACATGCAATAGTAACTGGCCAAGGAGGGATTGCATCTTGTTAGGGTAAACACTCACCAGTGCCTGGGAAAAGTTGCAATGAGATAAGAGGGTATCTAAAAGATGTTATAACAAGAACATGGAAAGAGGAGCTGGGCACTGCCTGATCTCCAATCTTTAGGTGAGGATCAAAGCAGCATGATCTTAGTTCTAAAGTAAAAGAATGTGTTCCTAAAACATCTGAAGATGTGCAGCTGCACAGTGGGTTTGCAACCTAATCTATATAATACAGCCTGCTTGTAAGCACTATATCCTGATTTGCCCCCACCAAAGACTGCATGAGTAATAAAATGTGCAAAACCTCTCTATTGATTCCTGCAAATTCTTTCTGTGGAATGGGTAAACTGTACAGTTGGGGCCTTTGCAACCCTGGGGTTGAACAGACCTCAACATTTGCAATCCTATATCCTTTGTTCATTCCATTAGTTCATACT
This sequence comes from Tamias sibiricus, assembly GCA_025594165.1. Classification (NCBI taxonomy): domain Eukaryota; kingdom Metazoa; phylum Chordata; class Mammalia; order Rodentia; family Sciuridae; genus Tamias; species Tamias sibiricus. Next base: position 114,345,508 of record CM046664.1, read on the forward strand.
GTTTCCAATTAACTAGGAGAAATCTTTAAAAGAAGAAATGATCTTCAAAATAAAAATGAAAGCCTTAAGAATGCAGTCAGCATTAAAATTTCCAGTGCTACCATCTGGATGAATAACTCCATCTGTGAGGTGGGGCTATTTTTACATTTAAATTTTCAGGGATGGTCATCAGATCATTTGCTTCTTTATAAAGTGCATTCATGAGTCAAGGTCTCCTGGGTCAGAATTCTCAAGAGTGGGAAATCAAGCTCAGTGTCCTATTCCATTTTGTGCAGTTGCTTAAGTCCCAGAAGCAACTTCTTTTAGTTGATTCATTTTAAGTTCAATTTACTTTTAACAATTTGTTAAAAAAAAAAAAAAAAGATTTTAGATTATATATTAATGCAATGTGATCTCTAATTAATCAAATATAACCCAATTTGGGGGCAATAAAAGTAACTGAATTAGTTCTATCCCATAAGTTTTTGGACCTTTTTCTTTCATATTATTGAGGGAAGTTAACAGACAAAAAAGACTAAACTTTATGCAGAGCTTGTCATGGTTTGTAACATGCTAAGGGAAAAAAATATATAAGAACAATTTACCAAATCTAGTCCCTTTCTCTGGGCAAAGACATAAATGACTACAAATGCTATTGGAATATATTTCTGAGGTTTCAATGACTACTTTACCAAGAAACACTGTACAAACAGGCATTACTTCTGTAGAAGATTCTCTTGGGTCCTCAGTCACTAACCTCTGTCTCTTTATTATTAGGAGGTTTCTTTCCATTGTATGAAGGCTGATGACAGGAGGGAGGCCATGGGGGGCAGGAGAATGGGAGGATCATTAATGGTCTGATCTCTGAGAACACCATGATTCTTCCCTTCCTTCCTCTTGTATAGATAACAGAAACACAAGGTAACAGCAATACCTGCTTTTGTTACAGCAAATCTCTAACATGCTGTTGCCACATTTGGGTCTCTTTTAAAGCTTTTTATCATTTAAATTAAAATAAAGAAAAGAATAGAAAGGGAAGTTTGCCATTTCTCATTTAAATCAGTTATCCAAGAACAAAATGAATTTCTTCAATATTGTAAGGTTCACACAGCGAACGCTAAGCGATCTTTTCAGGAAAACAGAGTGTTGGTTAAGTCCTTTGTCATATTATGAGCACATTTTAAAATAATAAAAATGATCTTTAATCCTGATTTAACATAATTTCTAATAAATTCAAACATATATTTGTTCCTCATTGAATTTTAATGTCAGTATTTTGTAAATGAAATGCCAGTATTTTTCTAATTGGTTCTCTGCTGATTTTTTTTTTAATCATCAACTCTACGATACATTTTGGGAGTTTAGTGTAGGGAGTACACACACATTGCATTCTGTCATTTTTTTTAAGTCCCCCCTAATGAATTCTTAATTACATTATTCAAAAGATCCATTATTCAGCATTCATCTCACTGCTAAATGAAAGTCTTTACCTGACATGTGAATGAAATGAGTCTAAATGCTTTCTATGCCACCTAGGGATTCTGAATAGACTTTTAGCTTAACAGCAGCAAAAGGTTTCATTTCTGTTTTAAATTTATGTGGATTGTTTTTAGAGATGGGTAACTATACAATAGTCTACCAATCTGAGCAGCACTTGGCTTTCATTGTGTTCTCAGACTTACCTTGGGCCGGAAAAGGTCAAATGGTTACAGAAAGTGAAAAAAAAAAAAAAAAAAAAAAAAAAAGTCCTACAAGAGTTGATGACCTGTATAAAGCTTTCACATGCAAACATTGACTAATTGCTAATGAGGTAAGCAAACTTCCTAGAAGTTCCTTTAAAACTTTTTTTGTTTTCTTTCACATCATTAAAAAAAAAAAAAAAAGGTGCTAAATGTCAGCAGGAGAAATTCACAATTTCAGATGATAACAGGATCTTCCATACTGTTGACATGCTTCCATTGTGTCCAACAGACTAATGCTTGGAAGAAAGCAATAGTCTCAGGGCCTGTGTGCCTTTGGTAGTCAAGTCTAAAAATGAGCTATAGTAACTAGCAGTCCCCATATCTCCAAATAATACCCTAAGAAGATATATGCCAAGAAGGTAAATTGATAAAATAGTAATATGTAGCCTGGGGTGGTAGCACATGCCTATAATCCCAGCGGCTCAGGAAACTGAGGCAGGAGTAGGGCAAGTTCAAAGCCAGCCTCAGCAAAAGCAAGGTGCTAAGCAACTCAGTAAGATCATGTCTCTAAATAAACTACAAAATAGGGCTGGGGAGGTGACTCAGTGGTTCTGTGCCCCTGAGTTCAATCCCCTGTATTCTCCCCCAACAAAAATAGTAATATGTAGTATATACTCTAGAAGTCTTGCTGGTTCTATAGAATACAAACAAACCTGCTGAAGATATAGATTTAGTTCATATTCTAAATAACCTAAAGCAACAAACTCAGAATCTTCACTCTCCCTGACCCCAATTTCAGAGAAGAATATTAGCAAGAACATCTGTGAAGATGGGCTTAGTTTCATTTTTGTTCATTTTGTTTTGGATTGCCTTGGCTTGATTTCGACCTCTAGCATATATGAAACATAGCTGGAGATATCATTTTTTGCTTTGCTAAGGGTGGGGTTGTGTCTGTGCACATGTGTAAAGGTGCAAGTCTTCTCCCACACTCAGCTCCAAATAGCTGAGGTACTGAAAGTCTTCATATCATTGCATCTAATATGGAGTTGACAAAAAGATTAATGAAATCTTTTTGATTTCCAACTCCATCTCAAAACATCATTCTTACAGAAAGCATAAGTTAATAGTTTATGATTCAGGGCTCTCTCTTTGAAGATAGCAGGAAATACCTCTGGGCAAAAAACACTACATTCCTCTCCCACTATTGTTTTTTATGATAACTGCCATTGTACCTAAAATTGGAGAAGAAATTGTTCTACAATTGCTACAGAGTGAAGAAAGTAATAGAGAAGAAATTTTAGCATGAAATTACACCAAACACAGTAGGTTTGTTGTATCTTCAGGGGAGAAATGTCTTCTAATGTTTCCATATTAACATTAGCTGAATACCTTAAAATTCAATGATAAATCTACACATCTTAAAATTCAAAGTCTTCATATTTTTTAAGAATACAGAATAAATGTCAGTTCATAATTCACTAACAAGAAAGATGAATCAAAGAAATAGAATGTTATTAATTCAGTAGAAGGCATGTATAGGGAGAGATTTACCTCTTACTCATTTTTGATTAGTTTAAGATTATTACATCAATGGAAAGTCCAATCTTAAGATATATTTCTGATCAGCCAGAGGGGAAGCTTAAGGTGTGGCCTTGGAGTCATTCAGACTCTAATCCCTGCTTTATTGGAAAGAGGAGTGAAAAGGTTAAAACTTTCCTTAGAATCAGTAACACTGTTTGTACTTCTTTCTAGAAGAGAAGTACCGCTATAATCTGGTTAGAGATTGTTAATGAAACCTCTGATGTCTTCTAATAGGAATTCAGTACTTCCTGGTGGCAAATAAATAAATGAATAAATCCATCCTTTACAATGTATATGACATATCAGGGAAATACCTATGTTAATTCATTTATTTTTGATGGGCATTGAGTGTGAGTGCAGCCCAGATCACAGGGATCTGGGTTCCCAAATAGTATGGAGTGGGGATATTGCTGAGGGTTCCACTGAACTTCAACTCTAGGGTTAAGGGCCCTCAGAGCAAGAGACTACATCAATGGTAAAAGGTTTTGTTGTAGTTGGGGGTTTTTGTTGTTGTTGTTGTTGTTGTTTGTGTGTTTTTGATTTTTTTGATGTAAGTAAAACTAGAGAATTTAAAAGTTATCAAATTTAAAACAAATTTACATATGGATGAAACCAGTGCTTACCTTATCAGAGTATCTGCGTAGCTTCAGTTCCTGAGCCAGTAAAATAAAGGACCACACAAACCCCATTTCAAAGATGGTGCTGCATTTGTGAGGAGTTCAGTTTCATGATAAAAGAAAAGATTCTATGTTCATCAGAGCCTCTTTCATTTGACAGAAGAAAACATAGATCCGACTTTAGTCCTACGGAGGGCACTCCCCACTGCCTGGCTGGACTATTTCATGTTTCTTTGCCCCCATCCCACCACAGGTAGAAAGCAAACCTTCAAAATAGCAGAAGCAGACAAGGAATTGGCCAACCTCCCACACAAGGCATGTCTATGGAAAATAAAAGGTGCATTTAAGGGAAATTGAGGCTAAGTCGACAGTGCTACAGGAATTTGTGACCCCTCGCTTGATGTTCGGCGGTTTACAAGGCCCTGCACAATTTACTTTTCATCTGTAGCACAATAATTTATATTTCTGTCTGCTGCTGGGAGAAAAAAATGAACTAGCAGAATTTATGAATGATATTTAAAATGAAAGAAGTAACTACTTAATTATTTTGGTTTTTCTTATAAAAGCTGATGCTACCCTCAAATCCCAAAAGCTCCTTTTTTATTTGCCCTCAGATACATTGTAAACATCAACTATTGTTTACCAAATATGACTTATTACTTTCAGAGTGGCATTTTATTATTTTTAAACGAGGTAATTTGCAATTCCCTGTGCCATTCATAGGTATCTCTGAGCCCCTTTAAAAAGGAAATTCATGAAATAATAATAGTGTTTTTTATGTGACAATTTCATTTATTTTTAACCAATCTATGTTGCACTTTAACCTTTTGATTGTTTACCTTTTATGTATCTCTTAGAGCAACTGCACTATAGAATACTTGCAATCTCTGCTGATAATAATAAACAGAATAAAAACATGAAATTCCTTTGATAAAGGGCATTCATACACAATTATGATTAATATTTTCTTCCCTTGTTAAAAACAATAGCCTTTTTCTCTTGGTGCCTTCTTATTTCAATTAAAACATCCTAAATATTTCATATAGAAAGGTTTCTTTTGTTTTCACTAGAGAGCCAGCATTTGAACTTGCTCTTGATTTGATAATGTTGGCTATAGCAAGCTCATATACAGCAAACTAACATTGAAGCCTATTTTCTACTTTAGTTGGCAACTATTCTGAATGAGCATATTATGTTAAAGGCAGTTAAAAAAAAAAACAATTTCAAATGCATTACATAGGTTTCATTAAATTGTTCTGTAAATTGTTCCTCAGTCCCAACTCCACCAGTCTGTGTAGCCCTAGAGGTATTTTCAATCCCTTGAACACTTTTGCTATTTATTCTGAAATCCTTATGAATCATAAGGCAGGAGTGCGAGTTTCTCATAGTCATTAATGTGTTAAAACAGACACACACTAGAGGCGAGCCTTAAAGTTTAAACTCAGAATCACTGATAGCTATAAAAGCACTAGCTAAAAACCACCTAACCTTCTTAGCTGGTTAAAAGAGTTTAATCCTCTCAGTTATTAGAAGACCTTTGAAGTGAAACACAGAAACTCAGCCCTTCTGCCTGTTTTTAAAATTCTCCTTGACTATAGGCTAAATCACAGGGCAGAGTGGGCTGAGCCCCGTCTGCACGGTGAGCAGCAGATTACTTGACTTGAACTTCGCTCCAGTCGGGACATTTTAAGGCTTATAAATCTTGAATCCATCTAAGTTCACCTTAAATTAGCCTTGCAAAAACACACTCCAAACTCCAGTTGTCAGTCTGGTGGCTTTTGGCCAGATGCCACTCAGCAGCTGAAACACTGATTAATTCTCATCTTCTCTTTCTTTCTCTCTCTCTCTTTTTTTCCCCCATCCCAGACACAACTTTTTAGTGTGTGTGTGTGGGGGGGGGAGAATATGCAAACTAATTGGATGTGGAGAACAACTATAGCTGAATAATGGTACTGTTAGCAGGTACATTTTATATTTCAAATCTCTGTGATGAAGACAGAGGGCTTGGCAACCTCACTGTGTATGCAGTAATGCTATCGACGGCACAAGAAATCCGGGTCTGGGCCAACGAGCCATGCCAAGATACAACAGATTTTTCAATTTTCCAGCAAATAGAAACAAAATACTGGTTTCAGGAGGTGTACTCCACAAACACTTCCCAATGTGTTTCTGATTTGTGGTCAGAATGTTTTTACTGTTGGTGCCCTGCACTTTTGAGACATTTATTTCCTAAAAGAAAGATTCCTTTCTATAAACCTCAACTGTCTGTTTTCAAAGCAATTCAAAATCAAACACACAAATAAAATTCTTAACATATGGAAACCTTCATATAAGGCCTTACGTATTCAGAGTTAAAATTGTTTTATAAACCGTAATGCTTTGCAGATGAAAATACAGAGAGGATGACTGTTTTTAGCACTAATGCTTTTTGACAGCGTTAAACCTTGTTTTAGTAATTGACATCAAAATGTTTGGTGGTTTTAAATGGACCATTAATAAAAATGGCATGTTTTAAGTTTTTTAGAAATTGTACTTAATACTGTGAAGTGGGATAAAATTGCAAATGTAATATGCTGTTTTTATTATTTTAAAAAAAATTATAACAAAATAACCCTGATTCTTCCCTCCATGTCTCTAGAGAAACTTTTGAAGCTCAAAGGGAGAAAAATTTTCCTCTTCATTAATCCTCAGATTCTCTACGAAACCTTTCATAATTTCCAGTTTAGAAAAGGATAGAAAACAAGACAAAATCAAACAATGCCATCTTCTGCCACCAGGACTCTAGATAGCTACTATATCCAACTGGATGCCATAATAATATGAACATGTACCAAGTTCTCTAACATCAACTGGGGAAAAAATAAATCTGAACACTTGAATTTCAGTACCAGCTTTCTCAAAATTATATTGCATACAGAAAATCACTTAAACTTCTCTGCCTCAACTCACTTATCTGCAACATGGGAACAGCAGTGTTTATTCTGCCGAATAGAAATACTATTGGAACAAGCTCATCAAATACCATATATGAAAAATCTTTGTAATGGAAGCAAGATTATTTAATATAATTTACTTCAACGAGTACCTATTATTTCTCATCCATGGTACATAGGAAAGAACAAATGCAAATCAACATTAGAGATCTTAACCTTGTGGAAATTTTGAAGAGTGAATTGAATTAAAGTAGAAAATGGAATAGAATTGGTTAAGCGAGTCCTTTGGTTTGGAGAAAACTACTTAAGAGAAATGAGGGCAGGAAACAGCACAATGCATGTGTTATTCAGCTTTTCATTGCTGTGACCAAAATACCTGACAACAACTAGAAGAAGAAAGATTTATTTTGGCTCATGGTTTTAGAGAGTCTCGGATCAGCAGGCTCTAAAACAGAAACATCATGGCAGAAGGGTGTGAAGGGGGAAAGCTGCTCAGCTCATGGAGTCTGGAATGCAGAGAGAGAGATACCAAAGGGAAATGGACAGGTAGAGCCCAAGGCCAAACACCCCCAGAGCCAGAGCCGTACTTCCTCCAGCCAAGCCCCCACCTGCCTGCAGTACTCCATTCAAATTATTAATTCATCAAGAAAATTAATCATCAAATGAATTAATTCCTCAAATGAATTAATCCACTGACAAGGTTACAGCTCTCATAATCCAATGTTCTCACCTCTGAACACTGCTGCATTGCCTAACACTTGACACTTTGGGGGTCTTTCCTAGGTCTAAACCATAGCAGTGTTTCTAAAACCTCAAGTGATGCAGCATTTCAATACAAAGATAGATTGGTAGGCAGGGGCAGATATGCCTGGCCTACAGCCTATAAGGGAACATTGTAAAAGGATGTCATCCATCTATTTATTCAGTATTTGCTGAGAGCCTATCATGATCCAAAACTGCACTCATCAGTCAGTAAGCAGGTGAAATAGACCCAGACCCTGACCTTGTTGTCCTTCAGTTCAGTGTTAGAGATTTTGACCTTACTAAGCAGAACATTAGAAAAGTGCAGTTCGTGACTGATGATGTCTACTCTGATACCAGTGTAGGGTGAATTTCAGGGAATAAGAAATGAAGACCTAAGTTAGTACATGGAATTTCCTTTCTACTACCTCTAGGTCCCCTCCTGTCTCCTTGCTATGCAGTTACTTAGCCTCGTATTATTTTGACTAAAACAATGGGGAGAAAAACTGTGATAAGACAATAAAGAGAATTTACTTTGGAAATGGGCAGAATTATGAGGCAGTTCTACTGCAGGGAAGGGGAGAAGTAAAGGAATGAAGACCCACTGGGTTTCATTTTGAGAAGAATTTAGCTTAGAATTTGAGATATAATTAAGTTTGAGATGAGTAGCTGTTGACCATGTTAAAAAACATTGAGAATGGCGGAGATGAAAAAGAAATAGTTAAATGGTATGAAGAAATGTAAACACTGTCACTAATTACTCTTGAAATTACACCAGAAAAAGCAGAAAATCATGGTGAAGACAATGTTCCAGTGGGTGCTGAACTGTCATATGAGGAAGAATGCACAGCTCAGGAATCCGTGTTTCAGACTGAGGCTGAGACAAATGCATTCACCGACATGGGAAAAAAAAAAATGCTATAAAAATCGTTCTTGGGAATTTACACCAGTCCACAAATACTGAGAAACTTCAAATATAGGTCTTATCTCAAGGAGTCTTCATTATTTTACTAGAATTAGAAGATGTAACTAAATAACATTTTTTTTCTAAAATTGAGTTGTAATAAAATTATTAACTAGATTTAGTCATTCTATATTATGGTTTGAATATGAGGTGCCCTCCTTCCGAAACTCCTGTATTACAGCAGGATTGTTCAGAAGTGAAATTATTGAATTATGAGAGCTGTAACCTAGTTAGTCCATCCTAGTTTGAATAGACTAAATGGGAGGTAACTACAGGCAGGTGGGGTGTGACTGGAGGAGAAGGGTCACTGGGGGGGTGTCTTTGGGTTTGTATTTTCCTGGTGTGTGCCACACTCTCTCTCTTACCTCCCCACATCCCACTCACAGCTTCCTGGCTACCATGAGGTGAACAGCTTCCCTCTACCATGATGTTCCACCTCACCTTGGGCTCAAAGCAATTGAGTTGACCGAACATGAACTGAATCTCTGAGACCATGAGCTCAAAATACACTTTTTCTTCTCTACATTGTTCTTCTCATATCTTTCAGACACAGCAACCGAAGAACCATCCTAACACAATCCACCATATAGATAGACAGACACAATACACATACACATGTATTTCAAAACAATGTAGTATACATGATAACTATATACAATCTTTGTCAATAAACAGATCAAAAGCTAATGAAATACAAATAAAAATTGTATATATTACATCATAAAACATGATGTTTTGCTATATGTACATATTGTGACATGATTAAATCAAGCTAATTGACATACCCTCTGCCTTAGAAAATTATCATTTTTGTGGGTAACAACATTTAGAATATATTCTTAACAGCTTTCCGTGTATATTACTAATTATATTCACCATGTTGTACAATAGATATTCTGAACTTATTCATCCCAACTGTAACTTTATACTTATTGACCAATATCTCCTCATTCACGCCCTGACATCCAACCCATGCAACTGCAGTTCTACTCCCTATTTCTATGAATATTGTGCATTTTCTTGTATTCCAGTGCCTGGCTTATTTCAACTAAAATAATGTCCTCCAGGTTCATTCATATTGTCATAAATGAGGATTTTCTTTTTTAAGGCCAAATAATATTCCATTGCATATAAATGCTGTTGTTTTTTACCCATTCATCTGTTGATTCCATACTTGACTATTATTTAAATATATATATATAGCAATGAACATGGCAGTGGAGATAACTCTGATTTCATTTCCTATGACTATTTACCTAGTAGTGGATTTGCTATACTACTACTATGTAGTAGTCCTAGTTTTTATTTTTTGAGATCCTTACTATTTTATATAATGGCTCTACTAATTTGCATTCCTATTGAGTATATAAAGATTCTATTTTCTCAGTTTTTCCACCAAATCTTTCTTTTATTTTTTGATAGTAGCTATTCTATCAGCAGTGAGGTGGTACCTCTTGTTGCTATGTGGATAAGCTTTTGGTGGGCAATTAGGGGAGATATTATAAAGACTAAGGGAGGACCTAAGGGCTGTCCAGTGCATTGTTAGCTGGGGAAGGAGAATATGTTTAAAATATAGAATGGGTGAGTATGAAGTAGGAGTCAACATTTTGTATTTGTCATGATAAATTGATCAGGTACTGTTAGATATTTATAGGAGATCAAAATATTTACTCGGAGAAAAGTTCTAGGTGAATATCATCAGCACAGAAATGTTATGTGAAGCCAAAACTGTAGAAAGAGAAAGGAGAAGGTGAAGAACAGCCCTGGGAAATTCTGACATTTACAAATTGGTAAAGAAATGGAAATAAGGAAAGGAAATTGAGGAATAGCCATCTTGAGTAGAAAATATATTAAGAGAATAAAATCCATTAAGAGAAAATTATTAAGAAAAAAGTCAGATAGTTCATATGTTGATGAAAGGCCAAAGAAAATAAAAACACACACACAAAAAAAATGATCACTGCCTTGACAAGATGAAGAAAATGTGACTTTGACAAAATTCACTTAGTACTGTGACAGGAATGACTGAAGAGGGCTAGAGACAGAAAAAGAAGTGGGAGCAATGAATATTGATTCCTTACCTGCCATTCTTTCAATAAAATGTGTTTTCCTCTGTTCTACGGGAAATTCTTCACTTATAAATGCTGTGGATGTCACCCTCTCTCAGTTTCTCTTGAAATTCCCTTCTACACTATTATACCTCTTTCACTCCTGGAATTTTAGCTTCTCGTTGCAATTAAACCTTCCTAATTATGCCCATGTAACATGGCTTACTTTCGCCCATCTTAAAATATTTGCCTTAAACTTACTTCTTCATTGCAACTTTTGCCCCAATTTTCTTCTTTTCCTCTTATCCAAATTACAAGGTGAAAATTGTTTGTAACCTGTATCAAATTTATCAAGAAATTAGAGTCATCCCTTGAAAGAGGATCACAATATGATCCCCTGGTGATTTTGTGTCCTTTCGAGTAGGCTACAGAACAAATGGAACACATTAATTGTCAGTGTGAATATAGGATCAGGAATTCACAGGGGTCACCATACCACAGACCAGAGAAGAATCTAGTTACTTCTGGATTAGAAAATGCTGCTGAAATTCCATAGGAATGGCAAGCATCAAGGCAGAGAAATACTGACACCTGAAGGAAGCATCCAAAAAACCCAGTACTAGAGAAAATTCACGAATGCGCAGCAACCAGGCAATGTGGCCGATGCTTATCCTGTGTTGATTGCAAGTCAGAGTAGAAAATGTCTAAAACCTATGTGAAAACTAATGCCCAAACCAATAAGGAAAAATGTTTCACCTTTAAAGAAAAAGAAGAAAAATCAGATCTGAGAGATAATCATTGTGGCCCAGATGCCAGGAAGTCAGAATAATTTGACGCTAGTTCTTTTGTGAGAATTTGTAGGAAAATATTAAATTTTGTCTTTCATCTTAATACTGAGAGACTCCTAGTTCTCACTGTTGGTGAAAAGAGTTAATCTACACTAAGAATGGAGAAAAGCACTCATGGAAGCTCTCAAGAACTAGTACAGTTCATGGTGTGCCACAGATATAAATCAGACTCCTGAAAGATTTGCTCGTAGGGAAAAAGAATCAAGTTTCTAGTTTTCTTCCAGAAAATTCCTCCAAGCTAATCTGTACCAAGTTTGGAGAATGAACTCAGTAATTTTTTTTCTAGTATGGCAGGGTAGGTCACAAACAAGATGGCATGACTGTAAATGAGTTTCTGGCCCTTTGCAGATACCAGAAGGGTAAGATGACCCATATTTACAATATACAGAGGCACACTGTATGGTTAATTTAATTTCTAGAGAAAACAACTCATGGGTAATCATCCTATCCCTGTTAGAGACCTATTAAAACGAAAAAACTGACATGTTAACCTACAAGTGTACTCATGAGAAAGCTGAAAGATATGACCAGACAATAACAGATAATAGTCTCATAAATACCCAAATAAAATGTCATTTGATCCAGTAGGACAGAGAAAGTACAGGTTGTGTAGGGAGTGACTGAATGGGTTGGTGGTGGCTGGGTATATAAGGAGGAAGAGCTTCTATACAGCAGGAACAGGTGTGTGGAGGAAAATTTGGAGTCTTATCAAACATCTCCTTTATTCAGCCCTACCATATTTTTTTCTTTTTCTTTTTTTTTTTTTTCCTCCAAATCCTAATGAGGAGTCTGGGTCTTCCTGCATAGCACCAAGACCTTTTGAGAAACAATAAGGATAGTCAGGAAAAGCCTGTCTCAGTAAAAGAAACTGATTATTTAAAGGAATTACATTGGAAAAAGTAGAAATCATAGGCTAAAGAAAACGATATACTAGACTTGAGTGTTGATCATACAGTGCTTAGAAGAAGGTCTCATCCACATAGTGTCAGGTTTGTCTTTAGGTATTTTCTAAGAGACATATTAAATTAGATTCAATTATATAAGAGTAAATATCAGAATTTATTTGGATTCTAATTTTTCCCTGCTGTGTTTCCTCTTATTTGGTTACATGTGAAGACTAAGTCTCTACTTGCATTTGGGTTATATTATTGACAATCCAAACAAGAAAAAATAAAGGCTTAAACTAGGCTGTGGTCCTGGAAATTTTGAAAATGGTGTAATAGGAGTAAATATTTAGAATATAGAATCCCAGGATAAGAAAATTGACTTCACTATCAAGAAGAAAAGAAAGAAGCAGTCTAGGATGTTTGCCAGGCTTAGTTGTTTGGCTCAGTAAAAATGCCAACACCTATTCAAGTTGAGGAATTAAAAACATTAACTCAAGAAAGAGATAATCAATAGGTAAAGAAATATCAACGTCTGGAGCTTGTGGCAGTGTTAGAGCCAGATAGTACCTTTGCTTGATAGAGGAAAAACAAACACAAACAAACAAAAGACTTTTCTTTCCTACTCTCACACACTAAATACAATGTGCAGTACAAAATACTTCCCTTCTGGTCTCCAAAATGCTTGTGGGTTTTTGCCACAGAGTAAGCAGTTCTCCAGGAGACACACAGTCAGTTCGTCCCATAACTTAATTCAATTCTGATATTATCTGAAGGAGCCCTAATTAGGAAGGGCTGTTGTAGCTAGCTGGAAGCCATAAGTTCCACCTGATATGTATGTGACGCACCTGTAGGCACCCGCAAACCTGAAGGTATATAACCGGGTGAAAGCGGTCCGAGTTAGGAGAACGGAGAATTCAGTTAGCCGGGCAGTCACTCGGTCGGTCAGAAGAATCAGAGCGGCCAGAACGTAGGCAGAGCGGTTACAGAAGAGAAACCAGATAGAAGACAGAAGAGAAACCAGATAGAAGAAGTAATGACTGGTCAGAGTTAGGCCGAGGCTCCTGAGGAAGACAGAAGACAGAAGAAAGAAGAAGGAAGAAAGAAGAGAGAAGAAAGAAGCTCTATATCTTTCTTTCTCTCTAAGATCTTTCTTTATCTTTCTTTACTCTAAGCTACTCTACTCTAAGATCTTTCTTTACTCTAAGCTACTCTCTCTAAGCTCTAAGAAAGTAGAAGTAAAAGTAGCAAAAGCTATACTCTGCCTCCGAGAATTTTCCTCCCGTGGCGGCGCCGTGGCTGGCCATGACAGGCAGCTTACAAATGGTGGTCCGTCCGGGGCTCGGCAGGCAGAGAAGAAAAGCTAAGAAATAAGAGCAATGAAAAAGCATAGCCTCAGACTCAGTTGAGACCAGCAAAAAGAGTAGAAACAAGAGAGCATAGCCTCTGACTCAGTTGAGGCCAGTTAAGAATTAAGCCGAAGCAGAGTAGCCGGCCAAAAGCCGAAAAAAGCCGAAGCGAGCCGGCCAAAAGCCGAAGCAGAGTAGCCGGCCAAAAGCCATAAAAAATATAGAGAAAAAGCCTTGAGCTTTAGTATAAAGAAAAAAGCCATGAGCTTAAAAGAAAATAGAGAATTAAATAGCATGGTAAAAACCATGCAGAAAAAAAGCCATTGAGCTTTGGCAAGAAAGCCATAAAGAAAAAAGCCATAAAAATAAAGAAGAGACAAGAAAAAAAAAAAAAAAAAAGTCAAAGCTGCTTATGCAGTTGTGCTTAACTAAGTGCGTTAGCTGCTCCTCAGCAGTAGGCTTCCTTAAAGCCACAGCACCTTCTCAAAAAGGGCTCAAATATCCACCCTTTCAAAAATAAAAGGTGAAAAGCTAGGTAGGGACAAGAAAATAAAAGAAAATAGAGAAAATAAAATAGAGAAAATAGAATTAAAGCACCTTTTTAAACTAAAGGGAAGGAATATGAAGGAGCCCTAATTAGGAAGGGCTGTTGTAGCTAGCTGGAAGCCATAAGTTCCACCTGATATGTATGTGACGCACCTGTAGGCACCCGCAAACCTGAAGGTATATAACCGGGTGAAAGCGGTCCGAGTTAGGAGAACGGAGAATTCAGTTAGCCGGGCAGTCACTCGGTCGGTCAGAAGAATCAGAGCGGCCAGAACGTAGGCAGAGCGGTTACAGAAGAGAAACCAGATAGAAGACAGAAGAGAAACCAGATAGAAGAAGTAATGACTGGTCAGAGTTAGGCCGAGGCTCCTGAGGAAGACAGAAGACAGAAGAAAGAAGAAGGAAGAAAGAAGAGAGAAGAAAGAAGCTCTAATCTTTCTCTAAGCTAAGCTCTATCTTTCTTTACTCTAAGCTACTCTAAGCTACTAAGAAAAAATCTTTCTTTCCCTCTCTAAGCTACAGAAGAAAGAAGAAGGAAGAAAGAAGAGAGAAGAAAGAAGCTCTAATCTTTCTCTAAGCTAAGCTCTATCTTTCTTTATTCTAAGCTATCTTTCTCTAAGCTAAGCTCTATCTTTCTTTACTCTAAGCTACTCTAAGCTACTAAGAATCTTTCTTTCCCTCTCTAAGCTACAGAAGAAAGAAGAAGGAAGAAAGAAGAGAGAAGAAAGAAGCTCTATATCTTTCTTTCTCTCTAAGATCTTTCTTTATCTTTCTTTACTCTAAGCTACTCTACTCTAAGATCTTTCTTTACTCTAAGCTAGTCTCTCTAAGCTCTAAGAAAGTAGAAGTAAAAGTAGCAAAAGCTGCCGGGCGCGGTGGCGCACGCCTGTAATCCCAGCACTTTGGGAGGCTGAGACAGGAGAATCGCGAGTTCAAAGCCAGCCTCAGCAATGGCGAGGCACTTAGCAACTTAGTGAGACCCTGTCTCTAAAATAAAATACAAAAAAGGGCTGGGGATGTGGCCCAGTGGTCAAGTGCCCCTGAGTTCAATCCCCAGTACCACAAAAAAAAAAAAAAAAAAAAAAAAAAGTAGCAAAAGCTATACTCTGCCTCCGAGAATTTTCCTCCCGTGGCGGCGCCGTGGCTGGCCATGACAGGCAGCTTACAATTATCTACCTAGAGATAGTGTCAAATTTAAGGTTTACTGCCACGAGACTGCCTCTATTTCAGATGCTAATCTGAAACCCCATACTGTGGACTATACTTCTGATTAACTGATTATAAATTGAGATTCCCATGACCCCCTCCTCTGGCTCAAGTAACTTGCTAGAGCAGTTCATAGAATTCAGGGAAACTGTTTACCTGTTTATTATATTACATTTACATACATATATTACATATTATGTTTACCCGTTTATCATAAAAGACATTACAAAAGATACTGATGAACTTCGAGATGGAAGAGTTCCATTAGGCAAGGTATGGGGGAAGGGATCTCATGTTAGGAGCACCACCCTCCAGAACCCTTCAGAAGCTCAGTGAACCCTGTCCTTTCCAGTTTTTATGGAAGCTTCATACATAGGAACTATTGATTCCATCACTAACCACTGGCAAACAACTTAACTTTCAGTTCCTCTCCTCACCCTCACCAGCTCATGGGGAGGGACTGAAAGTATCAACCCTCTAACCACATAATTGGTTTCCTGGCAAACAACTCACATTCTGAAGCTATCCTGCAGTCCACCCATGGTCACCTCATTAGAAAAAAAAGATGTTTCAATCACCCAGGAAATTCCTAGGACTTTAGTAGCTCTACGTCCTACGTTCCTATCATTTAGGACATTACAAAGGTTTAGGACTCTGTCAGAACCAACTATAAGAACATAAGATTCTCCTAGCACCACTATGCAAACAGGTTTTAGAAACTTTGTTTCAGGAACTGGGAACAGAGAGAAAATATGTAATTCATATTATATGACAATATCATCACCCTCTAGTCAGGTGAAAAATAAACTCATGGGAAGAGACAAGATTTTCCATGTTGGATGAATCAGTGAGGATCCCAACAGGAACCTAACATGTTCCATGTTCCTATTACAAGATAGCAAACCAATTTTTTTTCTTGGTAATTGTGATAAATTTCCCAGGACAGCATAATGGCCTCCATTTCTGCCTGATTGTCCAGCAGCATGAGAAAGATAGTGTCCAGGCATTCTACGTCCTATCAAGCCAGCTGCTTCAGGATCATGAAGCATGTGACAATACTAGTGAACTGCAAGCTTTGGCCTATGGCCATTGAACGTGGCCCTTGTCAGGAAAGATACACATGACAGGTTCATGAATAGCATTGCTTAAAGAAATATTGCAGGCAGAGAAGGTAATTGCCTTTCCAGAACACATAGCTATACCTGTGAGGACATGCCTCTGTTCTCTCCCCAGCTGTATACTTTACCCAGTCTCTCCAACTATATCCATGTTTTGCATTATACTCTAATACTGACATGTCCGTAGCCAAATAAGCCTGGGCAGAAAACACGTGGGTATCCTATATCCCTGACACCATAGTCATTTTATGAATGGGTACATTGAACAAGCACTGGATATCTAATGAAAGGCGGATGGTATCCACTGCACGGGCCCCTTGTCTAATTATTGAGAACCTCTTTTTTAATGGATTACCTCTGGGGAGCATTTAAGTGAAATACAACTTATTATAATATTCTGGGAGTTACCAGAATTATCATTTCATACAATCTCTTCCCCAGACCTACTTTTTCAATTTTCAATTTAAAACGTGTTTCTTTCAAAGTCACAAACAAGTCAGGTAACTTGCAAGCTACCACCAACACTATCAGTTTCAATCTGTACTTTAAGTCACCTCTCCTTCAATTTCAGTGAGCAACTAGATGGACATATATGGACATTTTTCTCTTTACCTCATCTTTCAGGGCTATCCATGAGTGAAACTGTGGTATGATGTTCATGTATTTCCCTCCTTCTTTCTGGCACTGGAGTTCTGATTTTCTTCTGGAAAATGGTGCCATATGCATCATAGAAAATAGGGTTACCATTATCCAGTCACTAGAGAAGACTATGACTAATAAACTACATGAGAATATTCTAAGCCAGTCATGGAAATGTGTTTTGCTTGGTGGACAAGTAATAAAATTTGTAATATGGAGACTTAGGAGAATTGTGCTATGGTATTTCTTGGAAATTCGTCCTTCTCCTAAAATTTTGTGTAAAAGAAGAGGATTTTTTCAGCCTCTGGCGATTGTTGTGGGTATGTGACACATGGAACTAAAGCAAACCTCTTGAGAAGATGAAGGACACTTGCTTAAGAGGACAAGCCAAAACACCAGGGACAATGTACTGGGAAGATGGAAAGAATCTAGCTCCCTGGTCATGCTGTTGGGCCACTGAGTTAACCATTCTCAGAACTGCTTTGCCTTTAGGCTTCTTGTTTGTAAGTTAGCTCATTCCAACATGTGGAAATAACTAAGAGAAGGAAGCAGAACAGAAGGTAAAGGTGAGAATCTTGTTTTCCAGTTTAGAAGTTCAGAAGCTTTGCAAAAGCAGGGAGGGAAGACAACTAAGCCATAACTAATAAAATGGAGTCTTTTCACTGAGGCTTTCCAAAAGACCAAGAGGTCAAGCTGGGACAAACACAGGATTATGGATTGTTCCTTCTACCAGAGTTCACTTCTAAAGCCCTTTTGTAGATGCCACTAAAGCTGAGAACTTGGAGGTCGAACAGAACACCAAGTCTGAGTGCCAAGAATTCACTAAATGTAAGAGTAACCATAGATTCTGACTCTCAATACAACATTAGAATCATCTGAGAGTTTATTACAATTGCTAACTCTTGAGCTCTGCACAGATCTATTTAATCAGAATCTGCATTTTAGCGAGATTCCCAAGTGATGCATAAGCACATTAAAATTTGAGAAGCATTTTTCAACACAAAAATTTTGAATGCAGTTATAGGCACATAGAATTGACCAGAAGAAAATAGACTGAAAACTTATTAAATTCTTAAGGAAAATGCATTTCCCATTGGGTTTTCTAGTACTTGTTGCTTCATGCAAACTCCTTGACACAGAAGGGATCGTTTTTAAATGGAAGAAGCATAATAATATTTATAACCCTTGTTTGTTATGGTAAATAATTTTGGATTATAAAGTAGGAAAAACTATAAAGAACATTAACATTTTAATTCTGAGCTCAGTAATTCTGTAAGATGAGGAAATAAATGTATAGGTTTTTGAACAAAATGTGTTTAAAAAATTGTTTAAGACAATGAAGTCAGGCCAGGCACGGTGGTGCACACCTATACTCCCAGCAGCTCAGGAGGCTGAGGCAGGTGGACTGTGAGTTCAAAGCTAGGCTCTGCAAAAGCAAGGCACTAAGCAACTCAGTAAGACCCTGTCTCTAACTAAAATACAAAATTGGGCTATGGATGTGGCTCAGTGGTTGAGTGCCCTGAGTTCAATCCCTGGTGTCAAAAAAAAAAAAAGACAATGAAGTCAACATCCCATAAAAGCGATACTCTCAGCTAATAAACAAAAGCAACTCATTTTTGCCAGGTGTTATCTAAATAGAGGACTAAAAATATGAATGACATAATCTTTGCCTTAGGAAAACAGTCAATCTAAAATACCTCTCAGACTAAAATAAGAGGAACCAAACAAGGGATATGTTTTTGAAAATTGTTGGTAAATACATCCTCAAATAACAGTGAGAAGACTCACAATGGTATTGTTTTATTTTCGTTGTGTAAAAAGTTTTCCAGCACACATTCTCCGCTATGAACAGCACCTTGATAACCTTTGAGGTGCCAGCTCTCCCTTCTTTTCCATGCAGGTGGTCAAGGTGAGCTACAGTGCTCCAGGGAAGCAGCATGAGATCTAAACATGGTCATTCAATGCTCATGGAATAGACCCTCCTATTTTTTCCAGAGATCAATCCTTCCCTCCACACCCAACCCAACTGCTGCAAGAAGAGTAAATATCCAGGCTTTTGCCATAGTATTTGTGGTATTTTCTCTGTAGAAACAAACTAGGGAGGAAGAAATCACTCTCTACAGTTGTAAGTCTGGGTAACCAGAAAAATGATTCCATTTGTACTGATAGAAATGTCAGTAAATGAAGAGCATTTGGGAAGGAAGATGAATTCAATTTTAGATAATGAGATTTAATTTAAAATAACAGTTATTATTTCTTTTTGATTATAAAAGTAATGCCTGGTTTTGCAGATAATTTTGAATATAGGGGAAAATGGAAGGAAGACATTTAAAATAATCTTGTTAACATTTTGATGTATTTCCTCCCTAGCTTTTTTTTCTTTCACATATAAATATATAAAACAAATATGGAATTATGTTTTATACACATCCTTGGATCTTGCTATTTTCTCTCAACTTCTAAGGGAGCATTTGAATGTAAAAAAAAATACTTTGGACAAAAGATTTATAATATCTATAAAATAATCTATAAAATAATTATTAACTGATTTCTCACTATTTTCATAATTGCAATAAGAATATTTAAAGTCATATAAACATGTACATAACTATGATATTTATATTGAAACCTATGTGGACCTCTAATAATTTCTTGTGCTTAAAGTCTAGAAATGGAAATACCAAGACAGAGAGTATGCAGTACTTTAAGGCAATGTAGAGATGTATAGCCATTTCCAAACTTTGATCCCATGAACCAGTGCCTGAGTGGGCTGAATAATAATTTCCTTGAGAAATTGTTATTAATTATTGAAGAAAATACCAGAATCTGATATTAAGTGTCATGAGTAGAATCAAAGTTTTCTGTGGACTTTTGTTCCTATTTTTTAAAGAATTTTGGGGGAGATGACTATGTAAAAATGCCCCCAGTAAAGAATGTACTCTGTTATTATGGTAGAAATGGGTGTCTAAAATTGGACTTCTCATTGTACTAGCTATAAGAACTTTAATGTTTTACTTGATATCCCAAAGTCAAGATTCTTCATCCCAAAAGTAGGGTTAATAATAGAATATATGGCATAGTGGGGTTTTAAATTTAAATTTTATTTTTTATATTGACAGATAAATTGGATAAATTGTATGCACAGTTAGCACTGCATAATGGCTTTTTGGTTCACATGGACTACATATATGACAGAGGTCCCATAAAATTAAAATGCAGCTGAAAAATCCCTATCCATTCACTAGAATGGATAGCTGAAGAAGAGAGGAGAACAAAGAAAACTGCCAAAGAAGATAAAGAGGAACCTCCAGGAAAAGGGATTTGAAGGGATTTGAAGCAGCTTTCATAGACATCAATGTGTTCCTTTAAAATGTTCAACAACATGGATGACAATGCCAAAAGGTTTTCATTAATAAAGAAAAAATATTTATGGTGTACTTTCTAATTATAAGAAAAGCTAGGATGAGAAAAAGAAACAGAGCAAGAAATTCATCATGGAGATACCCTTCAGAAGAAAGCACTGTGCTTGCAGGAGCTAAGAGTGTTATGCATGTTATTGCCCCTACAGACCTTTCAATAGGACAAGACATAGAGGATGATGACAAGGACATAGATAATCCTGACCCTGGTAGGCCAAGGCCAATGTGCATGTTAGTGCCTTAGTTCTTAACAAAGAAATTTTAAAATTAAAAAAATAATAATAATAATTAGAAGGCTTATAGAATAAGGATAGCAAGAAAATATATTTGTACAGCTATTCAATGTTCTGTGTCTTTAATTGTTATTTAAAAAGAATCATAATTTTTTTTTAAAAAAATTATATAGTCAAGCAGTAATTTAAGGTTCATTTATTATAGAAGAAGGAAAAATGTTTTTATAAAATTTAGTGTAGCCTAAAGCTTACAATCACATAAGGCTGCAGCAGTGCACAGTGATGCCGGGGCCTTCACCTTCACTGGACACCCACACCCTGACTCACCCGGAGCAGCTTCCAGTCCTGCAAGCTCTTCATGGTAAGTGCCATATGCAGTTGTACCATTTTTTATCTTTTATACTATATTGTTATCTTATCTAGGTTTACATATATAAATACTGTGGTGTTATAATTGCCTTCAGTCCTCAGTGCAGAAACATGCTGTGCAGGTTTGTAGCCTAGGAACAGTATCTTATACCATATAGCCTACATTTTTACTAGACTATGCCACCTATATTTGTATGACTACACTCTAAGCATTCTAAGATGTTTGCACAATGACGAAATCACTCGTGATACAGTTCTCAGAATGTAACCTGTGCGAAGCAATGCATGACTCTGTGGGTATCCACACACTCATGTGTATAGAGACACAGGTAGCTCAATAAATTTCAAAGAGGATAAAATAAACTGAAAAAAAAATAGAAATTATGATTCATCATCATGAGATCATAGAAAACAATGCCACAAAGAAGTTTACCTACATAGAAAAGACAGATTATCTTCAATGTAATGGCAAACAAAATCAAATTGAACCATTTATATTAAGGTTGTGGGGAAAAGTATACCAGCCAAAACTAACCAAACAAATAGGTTTTGTGTTTAGCTAGTTTATTTATGGATTTTTTGTGGTACTAGAGATTGAACTCAGGATTCTTCACTATGGAGCTACAATGCCAGTCCCTTTTACTATTATTATTTTTTTAGTTTTAGACAGGGTCTCCCCAGAGGTTGAAGCTGGCCTCAAACTTACATCCTCCAGAATAACTGGTACTGTACCCAGTATTATTAATATCAGACAAATAGAACTGAAGGAGGAAGGAGACAAATAATGTCAACATGTGTTGCCGCCTAAAGCGATTGCCGCTTGGAGCAACGAAGCCGCAGGAAGAAGTTCAGAGGCAAACTGGAAACCAACAGGCTTTTTATTCTGATAATTTCTCTCTCCGGCTCTAACAACAACTCTAACACGCACCACCAAAAAAAACCCACAAAACAAAATGGCGCCGACCCAATCCGATCTCGGCTCAAGTCTCGTGAGATCCCGGGCCAAGTCCCATGAGACCACAGAAGGCGGCAATGTCCGAATATCTCTATGGCCCGCAGCCAACCGCAATATCAGCTATCTCCCCAATCAGAGCTCCTACATTTCCCCCCTTTTGTTTTAAAAGAGGGGATGCTCTAGGACGTCTATGTGCAACCAACATTCTTACCCGTCATCAGATAATCAAGGCTGTGCCCTTGACTCCTGTCTTAGGTTGATATGTTGGCCACATGAGACTGTCCCGTGCGACTGTGCCTGTCTTAGGTTGTCCCCCTCTGAGGTTCTTACCCGTCATTGGTTAACCAGCCATCCAATGGAGCCCTTTAGGATCAACTGTGTATGATGACTAACAGCCGTCCAATTGTGAGGAGATGGTGCGGCTTTAAGGCAACAAGCCTTCTGCTGGCGAGCCAAGTTGCACAGCATATCAAAATTTTTAAACAAATCAGCTGTCCTAAGTTCTATCAAGTAACACACTGAGTTCTCTAGACAAATACCCGCAAGGCATTGTCCCGTAAAGTACCAAACAATGAAAGATCAAAATGTCCACTTGTTATAACACTTTGATGTAGGAGACCCCATGCATGTAGAGCAGAGGCCACACTGTTGGTGAGGTTGTTTGATGCTTGAGCAGCAGGGATGTTTGAAGCAACCGCGATCCCTGCAGCTGTAGCAGCAGCGGTCTTTTTTATGTCTAGACAATGCCACCGGCAAATCTTCAGGGCCTGCTACCTAGAAACTCAAGCATCAATTATTAAAGGAAAGGCAGTGCTATTCTAGCACTGAGTCAAGAGGCGAGTTGTCAAACTAAAAATAGAATTATTAGATTAGAAAATTAAAGTTGATTTCTGCTCACACACATTGCTGCTTGAGCTCCCACAAACATAAGCTGGCAAAATATCATATTTAGAACAAAACAAAGAAAGACTGAGGGTATTTACTGCATTAAAGATAGATTAAAGAAAAGCTAAAGGCACTTTGGAAAATTAATTTGTTAGCTGGAACCCTCGAGTCTCTGTAACTTTCCATGAGATTATCTGTTGAAATAAGTCAAATTAATCAGCTATAAAACAAATAAAGTTAATTACAAATAAACATTTTATCTCAAAACACCAAAATATCAGGTTATACAGCACTAGTCATATTCTTCGCCAAAGAGAAATCCCTGGGACACCTATAAAACAAAATTGAAGGTACCTTCACTTATTAAATTATTTACCCAAATTTAATACTCTTAAACTTAAATGAATTAAAGTTATTTGGATCCATATATATATTTTTTTCATAAGCGCTTTGTTATTTGTGACGTCACACTGGACAGACGCACAAACATACAAACATATATTTGTGACGTCACATTAACATGAAATGTAGACAAATGCACAGACATAAAGACATGTATAAAAAGAAAAAAAATACAATTGTGTGCACACTAAAGAGAGATCTCCTCGTCCCGGCCGGGAGGAATGACACTTAAGTTGTGAAATATTTTGAAGGACTCTTTTGAGGGAATCATTCCATACCTTCATCTTGGTCCTCTTGATTTTGTACTTTTTTTATTAATCTTGATTCCACAACAACTTCATCTTGATCCTTTTGATGTGGTACCTGCTTTATTAATCTAGATGATATCCATATTGGAGAGGATTCATGCTGTGGAAAAACACAAACAGATCCTCTCCCCCAAATTAATACTGGATCTGGACACTTCCATTTACCTGAAAGAACATCCTTCCAGTAAACCAAAGGTTTATGTTGTTGGTGTGGGTTCCATTGTCTGTCTCCAGCAGAATAACCTTTAGAGTCTAAAGTTAAAAAATTTAAGGTAAACAGGGCAACTGCCAATCTGTCCCTAGGACTTTCCCAATTTCCTTCCTTTTGTTTTAATAACATAATTTTCAGTGTGCGGTTTGCTCTTTCAATAATGCCCTGACCCTGAGGATTATATGGGATGCCTGTTTTATGGGATATATTGAATTTTGCGCAAAACTGTTTGAAAGATGAGGACGTATATGCAGGACCATTATCTGTTTTAAGCATTTGGGGGATGCCCAATGCAGCAAAAGCTTGCAAACAATGAGATGTAACATCTTTAACTTTTTCTCCAGAATGTAAGGAAGCAAAAACCATGCCTGAGCATGTATCTATGGTCACATGAATAAATCGCAATTTTCCAAAACTTGGCTCATGAGTAACATCCATCTGCCACAAATGATTGGGCATTAATCCTCTAGGGTTAACACCATAATGAGGATTGGGCAAATGTGTCATACAAGATTTACAATCTTTTACAATTGTTCTGGCTTGCTCCTTTGTGATTTTAAACCTACGCTGCAAGGTGGTGCTATTGACGTGAAACTGGGAGTGAAATAAAGTAGCTTGCTGGAGGGCTGAAAGTATAAAGATTGTTTGGGTAAGAGCATCAGCCTTTTGATTACCTTCATGGAGGGGACCAGGCAAGTTAATATGTTAATATGTGCTCTAATATGCCCTACGAATAAAGGTTCTTTTTTTGCCCACAAAAGTTTTTGTATTTGATAAAACAATTTAAAGGCTGGAGTATGAGGTGCTATTGGTCCTGCTAGCTCTAATATTGGGACGGCATGTACAATATAGTGGCTATCTGAAAAAATGTTCATGGGCTGCTCTCTAAAATTTTCCAGAGCTCTTACCACAGCTTCCAGTTCCACTAATTGAGCTGATTTGTGTGCAGTTATGACTTACATATTTTTCTTTTTTAGTGACTACTGCAGCAGTACTATTTGAGGACCCATCTGTAAATACATATAATGCCTTAGTAATAGGTTGATTTTTTATTACCTGTGGAAATATAATAGGATGATTAATACAAAAAGATAATATACGAGACTTAGGAAGATGATTATCAAAATTTGCAGAAGTAGAGCATTTAGCTATAGCCCAATCATTATCATTGAAGCATAAATATTCAATCTGTGATGATGAATAGGGAGTAATAATAGTAGCAGGGTGAATGCCAAATATTTTAGTAGAAGTCTTAAGTGTTTGAAGAATAAGTTTAGCCACCATGGAGGTATAAGATTCAATTATACTTTTAGGAGAGACGGGCAAATGTATCCATAATAAAGGCCCTTGTTGCCAAAATACTCCTGTGGGTGTATATTGTGAAGAAATAATAATCAATATCAGCGGTTGAGTTAAATCAAATCTATCACAATGAGCTCCTTCAATGGCTTTTTCTACTAACTTTAACGCTTTCCTAGCATCAGGAGTCAATGTTCGCGGTGAAGATGGATCAGGGTCCCCAGGAAGGATGTCAGATAAAGGTTTTAGTTGGCCAGTAGTGAGGTTTAGTGTAGGGCGAAGCCAATTAATGTCTCCCAGTAGTTTTTGGAAATCATTGAGAGTGGTCAAATGTTCTTTATTTATTAAAATTTTGGGGGGGTCTAACAAAGGTATCTATGATTTTAAATCCTAATATAATATGGGTGATCTGGTTTGAACATTTTCTTCTGCTATATGTAATCCACATTTTTTTAAATTTTCTGCCACGTCACTGAATATATTAAATAAGATTTTTTGATTAGGGTGGGCCAGTAAAAAAACATCATCCATGTAATGTAGACACATGAGGTTTGGATATTTATTTTATATTTATTTTTAATGGGTTGGATTGCTTTGTCCACATATATTTGGCATATGGTGGGGCTATTAGCCATTCCCTGTGGTAGCACTTTCCACTGATATCTTTTATCAGGGCCATTATTATTGATAGAAGGAACTGAAAAAGCAAACATGGGGGCATCCAGAGGATGTAGGGGAATGGAAAAGAAACAATCCTTTATATCAAGAGTAATAAGATGGAAATTTTTTGGAATAGCTACAGGATTAGGAAGTCCAGGTTGAGTAGGGCCCATGATTTGCATGGTTTTGTTAATTTCTCTGAGATCATGTAACAATCGCCATTTTCCTGATTTTTTCTTGATCACAAATATGGGGTAACTCCAGGGAGAGGTGGAAGGTTCTATATGTCCTGCTTCTAGTTGTTCCTGAACTAGTAGGTGGGCCGCTTGTAATTTCTCTTTAGATAGGGGCCACTGAGGGACCCACACTGGCTTATCAGAAAGCCATGGTATTTTCAAAATCATTTTCTCAGTTGCCCAAAAATATCTTTTTCCTTTATGATAATGATTATTTTTAGGGTTAAGATTACTCTGTACTTTTTGATAATGATTTCTTTTAGGGTTAAAATTACCCTGTACTTTTTGATAATGATTTATTTTAGGGTTAAGATTACCTTGTAGATTTTCACATTTAACACCTGCAGGCTTGGTTGCAAGGTGTACTCCCATTTGTTGCAAAATATCTCTTCCCCATAAAGTAACCAGTAGATTAGGTAAAACATAAGGCTGAAATGTTCCTTTATGCCCTTCATCATCCTCCCATTTTAAAATTACCGCACTTTTCTCTGGGAGGTTATTATATCCCAAGCCTCTTAAACTGGTTGACGCTTTTTGCAGAGGCCAGTGCTTGGGCCATTGCCGTAGATTAATGATGGAAGAGTCAGCTCCAGTATCTATCAGTCCTTCCATCTTTATTCCTTGGATTTTTATTTTACACATAGGCCTCCTTGAATAATCCTGAACCCAGCAAGCCATAGGTCCCGAGTCAGTGGAACAAAATCCTCTATTGTTTCTTTTTTGAGGCATACTCATTTTAAATGAATTATGTAAATTGGGAAGGAGAAGCAACTGAGCAATTCTATCTCCTTGATTAACAGAACTTATACTTTGGGTTGAGCTAAGCATTATTTTTATTTCCCCTTTGTAGTCTGAGTTTATTACACCTAGGGTCACTTGCAAACCTAATAAGCTTTTAGGACTTCGCCCAAGAATAAGTCCTATAGTCCCTGAGGGACGAGGTCCCCTGACCCCTGTGGGAATCTGTTGAACCCCCATTTCAGGTGTTAACACTATTCAGGCAGTGGAACAGAGGTCTAATCGTGCATTTCCTCCTGTTCCTCTGGCGAGGGAGTGGATGGGTAGTAGGGATTGTGTCGGGGAAGCATCTGAGTGGATGCTTGAGGATACTCCTCCTCCAATGCCTCGTACATTTGTAGGCCCCAGGGCATTGGGCCCCATGCCCCATTTTTTGAATTCCTGGACAAATGATTTCCATAGATTTCAAATTTTAAATGGCATTTATTGGCCCAATGATTTCCCTTTTTACACCTGGGGCAGCGGCCTGGGGCACGGTATGAGCTTGGTCTTATTTCTCTTTGGGATTTTGCCTAGAATAGCCTGATTATTTATGAAAATTTTGCCTGGAATATCCTGATTGATTATGATGTCTAGGTTGAGCCCTTGTGAAATTTTGAGGGGAAGCACCTCTCATTGCGGCTGCAATCACATTTTCTGTGACAAAGGCATCATTTATATCTCTACATAGTTGTATATATACAGAAAGATCCTTTTTATTTCTCCATGGCCTGATGGCTTCCTGGCAGTATTTATTAGCATTTTCGTATGCTAATTGAACAACTAATGGCATAGCTTGATCAACATCTGCAAACACACTCTACCTGCAGCTCTCAAAAGTCGATCAGCAAAGTCAGCATATGTCTCATTAGGTCCTTGAATCACTTTTGACAAGCTACCTTGTAGATCCCCAGGTCCTTGTACAGTTTTCCATGCCTCTAAGGCAGCTGTGTTTATCTGAGCATATACACCTGGGTCATAATTTTTTTGAGTCTGTAAGTCTGCGAATTGCCCTTCTCCTGTGAGCATTTCTTTTTCTTTTTTTTTTTTTTTTTTTTTTTTTTGTGGTACCGGGGATTGAACTCAGGGACACTTGACCACTGAGTCACATCCCCAGCCCTTTCTTTGTATTTTATTTAGAGACAGGGTCTTACTCAGTTGCTAAGTGCCTCGCCATTGCTGAGGCTGGCTTTGAACTTGCAATCCTCCTGCCTCAGCCTCCCAAAGTGCTGGGATTACAGGCGTGCGCCACCGCGCCCCCGGCTTCCTGTGAGCATTTCTATATTATGGTCTCCAAACACTGCAGCTGCGTTTCTTTTAGCCGTTTCTATACAAAGTTCTTGAAATTGCGATTGCCAAACCAAGTATTGCCCCCCACTTAATGCTGCTTTACATAGACTTTTCCAGTCTAAGGGGGTTAAGCTAAAGGTGTTAAGGGACTCCAGCATACTCAACGTGAAAGGAGCTTGGGGTCCATACGTCATTACTGCCTCTTTGAGATTTTTTTATTGTTTTGAAATCTACTGACTGGTGGACCCTCTGTCCATTTTTCTTTTCAAATACTGGCAGTTTCCAATGTATCTGCGAGTTACCCTTGAGAGCGCATAAGTGCTCAGAAAGTCCTTTTTATTTCTGTTTCTAGGGTATGCAAATGCCTAGTAATACCCTTCATATTTTCTGTAATGGATTCCACCCATGGGGGAGTAGAGGACACAAGTGGTTTCTCTACTTGACGGTCCTTTTTCTTGGTCTTTTTTAGTTTCTTTTTCCTCATTTTCTCAGGATCACTTTTACTAGATTTCTCACTACTGCCAATTTCACTGACAGCAATATCCTGAGTCCCAGGTTCCATGAAGAGCAAGTATTCTTCAGCTATCTCCAATAACTCCCGAATAGCTCTAACAGCTTGGATTTTTGTCATTTTTGGGACTCTTCTAATACTCTCTTTACTGGTCTTAGTTGACCCAGTGGAAGCTACGCTTTCTTGATCACTTTCACTTTTTTCTAAATCCTCCTCACTGATAACGGAGTCAGCTATATCAAGGATTCTTTCCATAACCTCTATCATTTGGGATTTAGTTATATTCGAACCCATCTTTAGAGACCTTTCAGTTCTTACCTGTCCGCTCTGAAGTCCCTGTACGGGCCGCCACCTGTCGCCACCTGAAGCGATTGCCACTTGGATCAATGAAGCCACGGGAAGAAGTTCAGAGGCAAACTGGAAACCAACAGGCTTTTTATTCTGATAACTTCTCTCTCTGTCTCTAACAACGACTCTAACACGCACCACCATAAAACCCACAAAACAAAATGGCGCCGACCCAATCTGATCTCGGCTCAAGTCTCGAGAGATCCCGGGCCAAGTCCCACAAGATCCCAGGCCAAGTCCCATGAGACCAAAGAAGGCGGCAATGTCCGAATATCTCTATGGCCCGCAGCCAACCGCAATCTCAGTCATCTCCCCAATCAGGGCTCCTGCAAACATGTATTTTTAAAAATCTACCAAGAAGTTAAGATAATTTTAAAGTTGCATAAAACTAATAGAGTAGATTTGAGAGATGAGAAAAGAAAAAGATCAGTGGGAAATTTGAAGAGAAAGATAAGGAAAGAAAATTGTCTGTTGGATGTGATATTAGGGATTTCGCACTGAGATTAAAGAGAGCAGTATTAGTGATCAGATAGAGGAGTAAAGCAGGTTGCAATAGGAAGAAGATAAGGAAGAAGGGAGACAGTGGAGAAGCCATTGTAGTATCTGGGAAGTGAGAGGGAGAGTCGTTTATAGAAGCTGGAGGGGAACAGGGAGCCAAGGGAACTGCTGCTTTTTCCTTTTAAAAATTAGACATCTTTTCAACAAAAACTTAGATTTTGCTATATTTACTTGGCAATAGGTAAATTATAATGCTACTTTTCTTTCTTTGTGGTTTTCTCCTCTCTTCACACAGATGAGGGGATCAGAGAAGAAAGTCCTTTAGGTTTAGACCTGGGATCATGTGCTGCTGAGGTAAGTACAAGAGAGACAGTTGAAGTCATTGATTCAGATCCATGTGCCTGGCTTCCCACTGCAATGCCATGTCACCTAGTAAATTGGCCTTCCAGTGTTCTGGGAACTGACCAGGATGATCAGCAACTCTATCGAGGAAGGCAAGACTCAAGAAGCAAGCAAGAGGCTACTAGAGGCTGAACTGTGTCCCTCTAAGCTCGGACATTGAAGCTCTAGCACCTACTACCTCAGAAGGTGACTCTATTTGAAAATAGGGTCTTTAAACAAGCCATTAAGATACGATGAGGTCATGAGGCTGTGCCTTAAACCAGTGTGGCTGGGGTCTGCACAAGAAGATGCAAGGAAACCAGCACTGAAAGAGAAGAACACTGCAGACACAAGGAAAAGATGCCCACCCTCTGCAAGGCAAGGAAGAGGCTACCTAAGAACTCAACCATGCTGTCACCTTGGTCACAGATTTCTAGCCTTTGCAATTATGAGAAAATAAATTTCTGTTGTTTAAGCCACCCAGCCTGTGATGCTTCATGAGACAACCCTAGCAAGCTGATAGGGCATTGGATGAAAGGATAGAATTCTGAACTCACTCACTCCTTAGATTTCCAAACCTTTTTATTTACTTCCTTCTTCATTTAAAATACAACCAAACCCCTGGTCAGACCAGAGATTCAGATGAGATCAGAGAATTTGACCCTAGGCACTACAAAAGCCACATTCTCCATGATACTGAAAAATTATCCCTTGCTCCTTCTCAGTCTTGAATTATGTTCAGGTATGTTTTGTAACTCAGTGTACCAGGAATGGGTTTTTATACCCAGGCAATAGTATAGCCCAAATTATAAAAGCACTAACAATTGTTAAATACTCAATTTGAAGAATATGAGACTCATTCATTATTATGAATCCAGCAAGGGAAACAAAACTTATGCCCCAAAATACTTAATACCACACAATGACAATTATCCCTCCTTGTTGTCACAGGTAAATATAAAATATTGCATAAGGAAAAGTGATTAGGAAAGTAAATTCAAAGTTCAAAAAGCAACCTTTGTAACTTGACCAGAAACATTAAAATTAAATGAATATTGTTGTATATATAACTTTATATACATATAAATATATATAAACATATGTACGTAATACATATACATAATATATAACTTTATGTTATATTATTCATTTATTTCATGTATTTATATAGATACTTAACTTTATATATATGTGTGTGTGTATGTGTGTATATATATAAACTTTCTAACAAACCCTATGAGATTTCTAATAGTTTATGATACCCTTGGGAATCATTTTCAATAAATAAAAACATCAGTCTTTAGATTCTTAGTAACAAACTTAGGCTCTGTAATTAAATCTATGTGTTTAAATCCTAAATCTTTCCCTTATTACTGGCTTCATTTTGTGAAATACTTTAGTTCCTTGCCTCCCACTCTTCTCATATGCAAATAAGAATGATAGCTATAAACCATCCATGACATTATAGAGATAAATTAGGGAGGTTATTTGAAGCTGCTTTGTGAACTACAATATTTGTTATTTCGTGTGTTATCCTTGCTATTATTATTTTTATTTATGCTTGAGAAAACAAAAGAGAAAAATAGTCCCAAGGATTTTTTCCTTCTGAAATTGTTAGCTAAACTTTTCTCACATGAAATCCACTGGGGTCTTATGTCATGGTAGTTGTCAACTTTTGCCACATTATATTCTGATTGCAGATTGCTACAATGATGTCATGAAATCAAAATTTCTTCACTTCTAACATCCCAAATTGTCCATGTTTCAGTCCTCACAGTATATTTTTATAGTAGTAAGAGGAAGCAATGGCCATTCAGGCTTACTCCAGCCAGTATTATACTGCAAGGGGTAGGCATTTGTGATACCCAGGCCACAGAGGCCAAATGCAAGGGATCTTTGAAGATTAGCCTCACCCTTGAAGATAAATAAAATTAAACATCTTAACAGTCAAAAAAATGTACACTGATATTGAATAAAGTTCACTCTGGATTTAAGTTTACATCCAGAAATGTGTGATGATTGTATGCTGTAAATTATGTTTAAAATAGGAGATAAAGTTGAAGTTCCAAGTACCCAAAAGAAAAATTTGAAGTTGCTGTTCTTTGGAGTGTCAAGTGACTAGATTTAGTGTGCCCATTCTTTTTTTTAAAAATAGTTATTTATTTGCTTTAGTTGTACACAATGCATTTATTTTTATGTGGTGCTGAGGATCTAACCCGTGCCTCACACATGCTAGGCAAGCACTCTACCACTGAGCCACAAGCCCAGCCCCTAGTGTACGAATTCTTAGGAATGTAATGATCAAGGTTTTCTGCCCTCTAATATTTGTGATGCTAAATCAAGGCTGTATGTAATTGACACTTTCAGGGCCATTTATTTATTTATTTATTATTCTAAGATGTTATAAATGACAGCAGAATGCATTACATTTCATATTACACATATAGAGCACTTTTTTACAAATCTCTGGTTGTATGCAAAGTATATTCACACCATTCGTGACTTCATACATGCACTTAGGGTAATGATATCCATCTCATTCTACCATCTTTTTATTTTTCCTTCACCCTTTTGCCCCCTCCCTTCCCCTCCCTCCCCATTGACCATTCTAGTGTTCCTCTAATCCTCCTATGCTCCCCATCCCAACCCCACTGTGAATTGGCCTCCTTATATCAGAGAAAACATTTGGCATTTGGCTTTTCGGGATTGGCTAACTTCACTTAGCATTATATTCTCTAACTCCATCCATTTTCTTGCAAAAGCCATGATTTTATTCTCTCTTATTGCTGAGTAATATTCCATTGTGTGTATATACCACATTTTCTTTATCCATTCAACTACTGAAGGGCATCTAGGTTGGTTCCACAGTTTAGCTATTGTGAATTGTGCTGCTATAAACATTGATGTGGCTATGTCCCTGGAGTATGCTGTTTTCAGGTCTTTTGGGTAAAGACCAAGAAGTGGGATAGCTGGGTCATAAGGTGGTTCCATTCCAAGTTTTCCAAGGTATCTCCATACTGCTTTCCATATTGGCTGCACCATTTTGCAGTCCCACCAACAATGTATGAGTGTGCCTTTTTCTCCACATCCTCTCCAACATTTATTGTCGTTTGTGTTCTTAATAGCTGCCATTCTGACTGGTGTGAGATGAAATCTTAGAGTGGTTTTGATTTGCATTTCTCTAATTGCCAGAGAGTTTGAGCATTTTTTCATGTATTTGTTGATTGATTGTATATCTTCTTCTGAGAAGTGTCTGTTCAGTTCCTTGGCCCATTTATTGATTGGGTTATTTGTTTTTTTGGTGTTAAGCTTTTTGAGTTCTTTATATATTCTAGAGATTAGTGCTCTATCTGACTTGCATGTGGTAAAAAATTGTTCCCAATTAGTAGGCTCTCTGTTCACCTCACTGATTGTTTCTTTTGCTGAGAATTTTTGCAAATTATTTTTACCCAGCTTCCTAATTTGCAAACAAAAATTATTTGGGCAAATACTTCTGGTAGTTAGATAAAAATGCATTATTTAAGGATATTATTTGATGCACATAATTTTAAAAACCATGCCAGAAGAAGGTAAAGTTGACACCCCCCCCACACACACACACACAAAAAAAAAGATATTTAAAAACCTGGAAGTAGAGTCATATCCTCAAAGTTTTTATCTAAAGAGTTAAAAGGAAGGCATAATGGAATATAAAAATAGTTTATGATGGGTACAGTGGTACACACCTGGAATCCTAGTTACTCAGAGGCTGAGGGAGGAGGATCACATGTTCGAGGCCAGCCTGGGCATATTAGTGAAATCCTGTCTCAAAATAAAATATGAAAAGTGCTGAGTATATAGCCCAGTGTTAGAACACCTCTAGGTTCAATATTGCTTAAAAAGAAAAAAAAAAGGAAGAAGGAATGAATGAAAACTTTATTATATCCATCAGATGACCTCTAAACTTAAATTGTTATGTACAATTAACAAATGCAGGCAGTTGCCATATCATTTTCTTTTTAAATTCCTGGACGTTTTGAATTCCTCATCTCATATTTCCCAGTTGATAATAAAATAAAACCCTATAAACTAACCAAGAGGCCTATGGGGATTGAACATGTAGGATAGGATGCACTTCTTCCTGCTGCTTGAATGGAGGACTCAGGGAAATGCTTCTCCAATGTTCTGACTGGTCAAGGTCCTATTCAGGTTTTCAATGCATCCACTTGAACATCAGCTTAATACAGTCACTATGTTTCTTTCTGAATTCTAATAATAAAATCAATACAAAATGGAATTTTCCAATCTGCATTTAATTGTGATTTTCTTTTATTTGTTTTTTTTTTTTTTAAATCTTTTCTAATGCTCGATGAGTGGTCTACCCAAAGTGTAAGTACCTGATTGATTGACAGATTATTTTACAACCAGTACTTATTATTCTTTTCTATTAAAAGCTGAGTGGCTTTTAAAGTAAAAACAATAGGGTGAAAAAAAGGTCTTTAATTCACTTATTTCAAGTAGAAAATTGGAGAGAATAAAGTTCTAAAGTCAGTGATTTTGACAGTGTGTGCATTTCTTGCATCATATATTCATTGACAGTCATAAATTGTGAGAAGTAGACCTACAATGCAAGGGATAAAGGCAAAAAAATGTATGGAGGAAATTCAAAGTAATATGCAGTAGGTAATAATTGATCTTTTCTTCATTCTTATGTGAGCATTTAAATATAAGACTAAAATAAATGGTGTGCAGGGATTTTGACTCCAGTGCATATTTTATGAGACTGTGGAAATTAGTTCATATGTAAAAGGCAGACACTGCCTTCTCCTTTAATGTCCTTACAATTTTTCCCTTTTAAAACAGTTGCTTCTTTTATAAAATGTACGTAACTGAGAATTTTCTACGATTTTGTCCATAGTCTGTATCATATAATTTTATTCCACATACAGCTTTTGTAGGTTACTCCCTGTTTGATTTTCCTGTGGTTGATATTTGGGTGGGGGGTGGAGGAAAAGAAAACAATTAGTCAAGTTCTTTTATATTGTTCAAGGACCTAGTACAACCTGTCAACTGCATTCTGATCTTATTGCGTTGATTTTAAACAGTACTATCTACATAGTAGTTTTATAGTGTTATCTAGTATCTAAGAATATAGAAACTCTGTATAACTTTCAATGAAAAATAAACATGGCAATAATTTAGAAAGTTTGAGCTCTATAGACTCCCGCACGAAATGTAGTTCTCAAAATCTAATACTTGGAAAAGATATTTTAATTACATGCTGTGGATAGCAGCTGTCTTATTCTGTTCAGGTTACTATAAAAACAGTGTAAACTGAGTGATTTATAAATAATAGAAATACCAGTTCTGGAAGCTGGGAAATTCAAGATCAAGGTGTCAGCAGATTTGTTGTCTGGTGAGGACCCACTTCCTAGAAGAGGGTTGCTGTCACCACCTATGACAAAAGTGAGAGGACTCTCTAAGGCCATTTGTAAGGGCACTAATCCCTCCCAAGGCTCACCTCCTAACACCATCAGAATGGGCATTGGATTCCAAAATGTGATTTCCGAGGGGACATAGCATTCTTGCCATAACAGTAACCTACAACTGAACAAAAACATACTATGGGCTTAGATATTTTCTGTCCTCCAACATATCCATCTGAAGTTTGTTGGTCAGCAATGTATGATACACAAAAGAAATGAACAATTTTTTTTTTAATTAACCTACTATTTGCAAATGATTTGTGTTTCATAGCCACGTGTACCAAAGAGCAACTACTGCAAGATAGCTCTTTAAGTGAAAGGCCTGCTTTCTTTCCAGGTACTTCACGTGAATGATTCTTTATAAAGTGGTGATGTGCAAAAAAAAAAAAAAAGTTTGGTACATTTGCTGCTCATTATGCTGCAGTCCCATAACTGATTTTAAGGTATTTCTTGGGGCAAGCAGGAAAGCTAATCATAAGAAACTGGTTCTAAATCTCATATTGCTGTGTACAGCAAACTCTCTGCACACATGAAATAATATCCAAATTGAGCCAAGAGGGAAGAATAGGTAAGTCAGGAAGTGCTTCTATTATTTATTTTTCGGTGTGATTCAAACAGTGACTTTTAAGCTCATGCTGCGAGTGTCTTTAAATCTCTTTTTTTGGGATTCATGATTAATTTTAGCCTAGGGAGACTGACTTAGAGCTCCAGATTTAGATGATACTGCTGAGCTCTTGAAATTGAGGGAAGTTGCCGAATGTTTGGCCTAGAAATGGAAGCCTGTTACATAAAGGGAGACCAGGGCACTGAGGCCAAATTGCAGAAGGCAAAACCAAAAATGAGATTGGACCTACATGCAGCACACGTGGGAAGAAAGGGTGAAGCTGATTGTGCAACTGAACCAAGACCAGGTTGGTGAATGAAAGAGTGATGAATGATCAAGTGAGTGCCATAATCAGATCAGTGTGTTATCAAGCAAGGGCTGGGTAAAGGGGCCCTTGTTAGGAAGTAAGTGTTAAAAGTATGACTTCATGCTAGATTTCTGAACAGTGGAATCTATTGAGAGTAGGCAATTTCTTGCTGCTAACTAAGTAAGGAAGCATGTCCTGCCAGCAGAGCCTTTTGAGCATTCA
The DNA here is from genome assembly GCA_025594165.1 of Tamias sibiricus. Classification (NCBI taxonomy): domain Eukaryota; kingdom Metazoa; phylum Chordata; class Mammalia; order Rodentia; family Sciuridae; genus Tamias; species Tamias sibiricus. The sequence continues at coordinate 114,382,023 of CM046664.1, forward strand.
CCTACTCCAGGTGTCAATCACATGCCTTCACTATTCTCTGCACATTCAAATTTGTTATTTTTTGTTTGTTTGTTTTTGGTACCAGGGATTGAACCCAGAGTGCTTAACCACATCCCCAGCCCTTCAGCCCTTTATATATATATATATATATTTTTTTTTTTTTTGGGGGGGGAATATATATGTATGTATTTTGAAAGCTTTGAGACAAAGTTTTTCTAAGTTGCTTAGGGACTCCCTAAGTAGCTAAGGCTGTCTTTGAATTTGCCATTCTCCTGCCTCAGCCTCTGAGCCACTAGAATTACAGGTGTGCACTACTGCACCTGGCTTCATATTTGGTTTTGATGCTTCTTGTTCCTCAGGATTTTCCTTGCTTTTCCTTGTAAGGCATCTTTCTTATTTATATTCCTGTTTAATTCTTCCTTATCAGTAGCAATGCTCAGCCCTTACTCTGGGCCCTGTGATGGCCATTTTCTTGTGTTTTTAAATTGGTTTGGAAAATCACTTTTTAGAATTGGTTCGTGTGGGCACACATCTAACTGTTACAAGAATTTTTTCCAATAATTTTGTAGACTATTCCAAAATAGTATATTAATAGGGTTACACTTGTCTTTTTCTGGATTTTTGTATCTAGAAAGAAATTAATAACAAGGTAAGAAATAAATGGGGGGGCATTGGAACACCATTGTAGAGCAACTGAAACATCATTGGTAGTGTATAAACACTCATAAAATGGTACCACTAACTTTGGAAAACTGCTCCTGATTTTCAGTGACGCTGAACATGCCTACTCTACAATATGGTAACTTCATTTGGGGGCATATCCTAAAAGAATGGGTGCTTTATATCAACACCAAAAGTTTTACATGTACAATAAAGTTTATGTTAGCTTTAGTAATCATAGAAAAGAAAAAGACTAGAAAAATCTAAATGTCAGCAAATTGGAAAAGGAAAAACCAAATGGGAGATTCACAAAATGATATGGATATATCTCAAATTAATTATATTTCCTGAAAAAAGCCAGACAGAAATGAGTATCTAATGTATATTTCCACTTGTATGAATTTCAAAAATTGGCTAAATGAGTTGATGATGATAGAAGTCAAGCTAAAGCCTGCTCTTGGAGAAGGATTGTTATCTGAGAAAGAGGACAATGTAATTTCTTGTGGTATAAAAATATATTTGTCTTGCTCTGGGTGATGGTTACTTGTCTAAATATTTATTGAAAATTCCAAGCTTTACAGCTAAGATTGATACATTTTACTGTATGGAAAGTAAACATTATTTTAAAAGGAAAAAGGAAAGAATAAAATAAGATATTGTGAATAGAGCAGAAATTTGAAAACAAGAAGGACCTGGATTCAGAATCATAGGTCTCAGCTAACAATTATAGAATTTTGACCAAATTACATAATCTCTTTCAACTTTAGTTTCTGCATCAGCAAAATAGGGAAAATCACCTAACTCATAGCTATAGTAATCATATTCCTTTCCTGTCTCCCTTCTTCCCTGTTTTGACTAATTATTAGCAATAGCATGATTCCCACCCCAGAGTATTTCTACCATTCCATGAAATTGAGTTATATGTACATGGAACTTTGAGAAGTACACTCTTCTAGAAGGTTCTCAGTGTATTTTAGCACTTTTGATGCTCTGATAAATTATGCAGTAAAGAAATTTCTTTAGAATCTCTTGAAATGGCATCTCCTAATCTTATTAGACCAAAGAACTGACCTCCAAGCATGTAATTTTGAGGGAAAAGGAACTACACAGGATTTTGTTCTAAAGAAAACATTTTGAGAAATAGATAAGAGTAGCACAACTCCCCAACTCCGGATATTATTTTAGGACACACCTGGTACATCCCAGAATTATTAAAATGTTAAGTACAGAATAAGTCTGTGGGATACAGATAGCATTCTGTGTGTGTGTGTGTGTGTGTGTGTGTGTGTGTGTGTGTATGGTACTGGGGATTTAACCCAGTTGTGCCACTGTGTATGGTACTGGGGATTTAACCTAGTTGTTCCACTGTGTATAGTACTGGAGATTTAACCCAGTTGTGCCACTGAACTGGATCCCTAGCCCTTTTTTATTTTTATTTTGAAACAGAGTCCCAGTAAGATTCCTTCCTCAAACTCCAGAGTCCTCAAACTCCTTCCTCAAACTCCAAAGTCCCTGAGATTACAGACAAGCACCACCACACGAGGCAGACTATAGCTCTTGGAATATATCAGTTTGTTGCTTTGGTCTCATAAATGAATACGTGCTTCAACAGATAATCTGTTTAAGTGATTCGCAAATGTGAGTGAAAAATCAATATCAGTATTACCTGGTGAGTTTTGTATAAATAAACACTAAGGTGCCATTCAGAAACTTCTCTGGAGGAAGAGAATACATAGCAAGATAATCCCTAGGAACTTTTTAAACACTGTCTCTGACTCTGATTCCACTTTCTGTACATCCTGGAAGCTATCATAATGTGATTACGATATACATTCTCAACCCAGGTGAGAACCTTTGGTTTAAATAAGAGCATCTCAAATCTGATTGTACATTAGTATCACTGGAACTTAAAAACACCAGTTCTCAAAACTGACACCTAAAGACTGATTTAATAGTGCTTAGATTAGACCTGGGCATCAGCGTGTTTTAAAGTTTCCCAGGTAATTCTAATGTGCAGCATTCTTTGGGAACCAGCAGTCTAGGAAAAAAAAAGCAATTAAGAGTCCCAATGACCCCCATTGCCAAAACTGCCCATCATTTTGCTCTTCTGTTTAAAAAAAAATAGTCATTTTGGGGATGGGTTAGTCAAAAGAATGTCTATGCTGAAATTTTTCCATTTAAGAGCACTGTCTCTATATGGAGTACCAGTGAACATCAAAGTGGTATTTCAGAAAATAGAGGACAGTAAGTCAGTTGAGAATTGCTGCTCCTAGTCATTAAGATAAAATGAGGATCTGGGCGGTTTGCACACTGCCCTCCATCCATATTCATTCAGAGCTTTAATACTGGATATTACATACAAGCAATTTGTAGACATCTGGGTGTACAGAAACCTCTAAAAGGCTTTTTCATTGTCTTTAAAAATAATCATTTTATAATTTAACTTCATTGAACAATTTTTACATAAATGCAGTTACCAGAGAACTAGTTTTTTCCCAAGTCACCTAATTCATACTAAGTAAAGGTCAGAACGAGGCTTTTAAAAAATAAGCATTATTCTTCTTCCAGAGAAAGAATTTACCATTAACACAGATGTTTTCAAAGTTTCCATCATTTGGTGCCTCTAAGACTTCACTTCATATTTATTATAGATTGAAGCTGGTATATAATTAAATGCTATCAAATTGGTAAGTAGTAAAAGATTTTTAAAAATTAATAATGTCTTACCTAAAGTGCAGCATTTCAAGGTTATATTTCTTGTTTACTTGGTTGTCTTATATATGAATATCTCACATTTTTACCATTTGGAAATAAGGAAACTTATAGGTTCAGACAGAAGGTTTTACGCAGAAAGAAAATATCTATTTACTTAAAACCTTCTAATATTATATAATGGGGCAGAGGGAGCTTGAATAAGTCTCCTGGGAGATGACTTAATGTGATGTTATTAAGACAACTGTGTGGGCATGAACACATTAGAAATCTGAGCATCAGGGTGTTTTGCAAAAAGTCTTTCCTGATTTACCTGGATTATCAAAACACACAAAGCAGCACCCCCACCCCCAACTATCAAGTGATAGATAATAAATGTCTATAGAAGTGTGTGATATAAGGTTTTTTCAGTAATAGTAAATGTAATTTGGGATACTCTTTTTTATCAATGGAAGGCATTGTAATATTACTATTGATAGAACTTTTATATACCTAACCGTATATAATTTAAATAATGCTGGTCACTAAACCTTTGCAAGGTTTAATTGCTCTTCGGGGGAACGATGTGGAGCAATTATAAGAATGATAACAGATCTTAATGATTAAGTTATGATAAAGACAGGGAAAGTTGAGCAAATTCTCAGTGGAAAAGAGACTTCATGTATCCCAATTGAAGTTTTAAAAATTATAAGGTGGATTGATAAAAATCGATTCAAGCAAACTCTTTATGCTTCAAGACCAGAGAAGTGAGTAGATACAATCTGAAAATTAGAAAGTTGGGAACAAGGGGGAAAAAACGAAGGCAAAACTCTTTTACACAAAGGATAATAAGCATATGGAATAAATTACTATAAAGGGCCCCTGAAGCAAGGAGCATCATTGAATACAGGAGGGAATGAAATGAATTTCTAAATGAAAAGGGAAGATAGAGTAGAACGGGAAGAAAATAGGCTAATGGAAATAAGGGAAACTTTAAAAGCAGGTGTGATGAGCAGAGAAACCTTTCTTTGGGATTCCTTTGCTTCTTTCTGATAGTGCTGTTAAATGGCTTTTGGCATAGCCTCTAATCTAAAATAATGTCATAGTGTGGTGCTCCATGCTGTCACATTTACCTAAATGCTACATGGCACTTAACATTCTTCTGTCTTTAGGGATATCTAAATACAGATCTATGCAATATAATTCTACTCTGAAAAAAGATGATTTGGGAGCACTGCCCACCTTTGTGACCAATGAAGTTCAACTTTCCAGTGAATGTTGCATATTCAAATAATTTTTCTTTAATCTGTTGCTTTAAAAAATAAATCAGGAATTGCTCATAAGTACCTATAATCTAGTGCATGTCTTAATAATAGATGAGATGATTTTCAGTAGGACAGGCAGAAAATATGAAGGCATATTAACCAATTGTAAACTATTCATAATGGGACTGATTGTCTCTCCTTTGGGCACATTATAGACTGTTACATTCAAAAAGAATCCTCTGACTTTTTTTGCTGGGAGCATGAATCTTTTTTTTTTTTTTTTTTTTTTTTTTTTAAAGGGTGTTGAGGCTGAATTCAGGATTTCAAATGATGGATGATTTGAAGCATTAATATGTAAGGTATTGCTTGCTAATTATTCAGCAGTTACTCCAGTGACTTAGATGGGGAATAGGTTACCTTTGGGACAGAGGATTGTGCTTTTAAGTCATGCTAACTAAAGTATTATTACCAAAAGTTATATGGTACATATTACTGCTAACTTTCTCCCAAACGGAATAGACACATGGATTCCTGGTCTAAAATATAAAGTGCTTAATATAGAAATACTCATCAAAATCTTAGAAACTATCTACCTGATTCACACATATAAGAAGAGAGTTTTCTTTAATTTAGGTTTAATGGTGATTTTTATCCTTTTAGGTTAGGGCTCTAGTCTTTTCCAGACTCTTGGACAGGAGCTGAATAACAACATCTCTGAGGCCGGGCGCGGTGGCGCACGCCTGTAATCCCAGCACTTTGGGAGGCTGAGGCAGGAGGATCGCGAGTTCAAAGCCAGCCTCAGCAATAGCGAGGCACTTAGCAACTCAGTGAGACCCTGTCTCTAAATAAAATACCAAAAAAAGGGGGGGGGGCTGGGGACGTGGCCCAGTGGTCGAGTGTCCCTGAGTTCAATCCCTGGTACCACACACACACACACACACACACACACACACACACACACAAAAGTACCAAGAGTAGGACAATGATTTATTAATGACTAATCCAGAACTTTTTGGAATGCTCAGTCATAAGGGAACATTTCCAGGTGTAAGTTCATCAATCATGCATCAAAACCATTATCAAGGTTTGTTGGCCTGGAGGTCTAACATGGGACCCGTCCATTGTTCACAAGCAACATTAGTGTGAAGGAAATCAATCACAGACAGCAGTCTGCTAAAATGCAGAAGAGTCTAGTTTTCAGAAAGAGTCCCAAATGCCATAATATGTCTATGCAGAGAGGAAGAAAGAGGTGAATAGGTAGGAGAGGCACCACTCACTTCCTTGACTGGTGTAGATTCCTAAACTGTCAGAGAGTGTTTAGTACTGGCACAATGGGTAAGGCCAGAACTTCCGGGTCATCAGTCCACAGCATGACAAAACTATGGAATTGATATGGCTATACTCCTCTTGTTCCTCAGCTCTCACCTCACCCTGAGCAAAGCCAAAGAAAGCTATTGCTAAAGAACATGGCATTCTTTTCCAATGAATTAACAGTCTTTCTTAAGACTGCTCTCCCAAGAGATCCTAGCAATCTATTGGGTTTTGCAGTAGAGATGAAACCTATTTAACAATCCTTGCACAGATATAAATGCAGAACAGGGCTGGAGAAAAATGTGTATGGAAAACACTGAGGCAATTTTGAGCAACAAAACAAAACACTTTACTGCACAATGTCTTTCCTTTCTGACCTATTGCATAATACATAATAAAGGTGGAGGAGATGGAGATTTTCTGATTCAAAGAGCACCAGATGTTAGTTAGAATGTTCTTGTTTTGTGGACACATAGTCTCAGAGTGGGTTTTTTTCCCTTCAGAGTTTTTTGGTCTCCTTTGCTCAAAAGTTTGATATAGATTGATAAGTAGATACAGTACTAGGTGAACACAGGAAATAATAGCATTGATTCATTTTGGTTTGCAAAGAGTTGAGAATTTTATTTTGCAAGCTGATTGTATATTATAAAAATGCATAGATGATAATATAATAGAGAAACATTTGTTCTGTGTTTAAATTTTAGGGGCACAAGCTTTTCAGTGTATGGTTAAAGTAATGCATACTAGTATTTTCTGGATGCTGAGATTAATTTTCAATATGCAATCTCCCTTGGGATATTTATATTCTTCCAATCAGCATGGAACTGTCCATCAAAACTAACACTATAAATTTTTTTTTAACTTGGCACTGCAAATGTTTCAGGGCTTTCTTTAAAGAGCTCTAGACAGATTAGCAATCTTCCTGTAAAAATGACCTCTGTCATTCTCCCTAGTGCTGGCTAGTTATTTCAATGCAGTTGAATTCAGAGGAGGAGAGGGGCTTCCCTCATATTCTCTTCTCTGTTAGATAATTTTAGAGCCATTTGTTTAAGTCATAGAACTTATGGATATTGCAAAACTGTATTGAGATTTACTTTAGAATGCAATGTACACTACAATTTAAAGTTTGTTTCTAATTAGACCAGAGAAAAATAAATAGTTTCCAAAAGGGAAAAAAGATTTTTTTTTTCATAAATTGCTTCCATCATTTTTGAACCCTGCTAAGCATTTTTAGTAGATATGTGCCCTTAGCTCATCTTTTGCATGCTAACAATTTAATCTGAATACCAATATAGACACAAAATAAACGATTGTTTCCTGCCAGAGGTATCTGCAGAAGAAATCTTGGAGTAAAACATTGTCTTTGCAGCTCATTGTGTCTCTAATTAGAGTGGAAGGAGGCAGAAGCTTGCTGGTGTCAGTCTGTGTTTAGCATGCCCTGGAGCCTCAAACTCCTGTGGGTATCAAAGTGCACTAATTAAATGAGGGGTCCACAATACAGCACTAAACATCAGAGTGCAAGAAAGAGTCCAGTGTCCTCAGTGCCTTTGAGAATCCGTGGCCCACGCTAATTACCCATTGTTGAATTGACTTTCCATTCTGCGAGGAATGAATGGTTCCACTCTCCCTCCTCCTTCGACCCCCTCCCCCTTTCTATTTTACCATCTTTGCTTTGGCCGCCTAATTAATCTTATGGAAATCTCCCGAAGCCAGATTCCAGCAAGGTTGCCCCGATGTTTATAATTTGATTTGTGATGATAAAAGTGAAGGCACCCGGTGATGGAACAGTGTCATTTTCAACACTCTCGAGAATCGAAGAGGCTATCAATCTTTCCCACGTGCACAGCAAACTGATATCCTAGAAAATTAACTTCAATTAATAACAGAAATCCCCAGACACACCGGAAAGTGGAGCTGCTTTGAAAGAGAACCTTCAAAGATGTCTCTGGACTGTCTTTTATATGCAGACCTTTTTATATAAGAGATCCTCAATGAGGAAATATATGTGCATCTGTGTTTGACTTTTTTTTAATACTAATTTCAGGGAGATATGATATCATTCATATCTAGTGTAGAAAGAATTTAACTGAAATTCTCTCGATTTAATGTCAAAATATTCCTGTATTTAAACTCCAATATTTTGTCTTTTTTTCTTGATTTGATGAACAATCCAATTTTAAACATCATTTGACAACTTTTCTCTTCATCCATAAAGGCTTTATACAGATATCAACAACTTATATTTAACACATATGTGTAAACATATATAACCAGATAAAACTCATTGACAATTATGACAGGAAATTTCCAATATATTAATAACTAGATTGAATAAGGAATAAAAGACCTGTTTTCCATTAACTTTTATACCAAATATACTTGATTCACATATCTACTCTCTGTATTGCTACACTCCAATTGTGGATTATGTATTTTTAATAAAAAGCAAAGGCAATTATTTGGGGACAGTGTAATTTCAGTTTATTGATTAAAATATTTAAAACATTTATAATATTGAACCACAACCAGCAGAATAAATGGATCCCAGAAATCAGTGCCTAATTCCTTCTCTACACCCTGTCCTGTAGCCTTATCTCCTTTTTCTGCTTCTTGCTCTCCTTATATTTCTACTTCTTCTACTTCTTTGTCTTCTTTTAAGACTTCAGGTTATAAAGACTTAATGCTCTATATGTTGTAGAAAATGATTTTCACAAATAAATCATGAGTTTCTTTGAATGCCTTATTCAACTTATTAGTGGAAAAACCAGTAGGATGGCAAAACTTGATAAAAGAGAATTTGAAGAACTGGGTTTATGTCTGACCATAGGAACCAGGACCGGTGAAACAATGTTATGAAATTACAAAAACAACATTAAGGATAAATGAATATATAACATTTAGAATTACATTTTTATCAAACAAAAAAGGAAAATCACCACACCTAAAGTTTCCTAAAAGTTGACTTCTAACTTTTCAGAGTTGTAAAATGCTGGAGCTCTGCTCAAGTGTGAATTTCCAATACAAACAAAATTATATTCCCAAAGACTCAGAAGGTCCCTCAGCCACAGGCAACATTGCTGGATAATTTTCTTGTAGTCCATTAAGAAAATGCAATGATTTTTGTTTTATTTCCAATGTTTTGGATAGATAATTTAGCAAGGGGAACACATTGACCACTTTTACGATGAAAATTAATGACTAAGGTTAATATTTTATAAGTCAAAAGCAAGAGGACATGGACACTGTAAATTGAATGGAATAGCTCTGAAGGCCCTGGTTTAGTAATTTTATTGGTTAATTTCAAATTCTGGTTAGAATTGTTATTTATTATTGAATTCATTCTCTTGTATTTACAGACTGAGTAGGACTGTTTGTGGAATCCTCTGAATTGTCACTGCACTTTAGTATCTTGACATTTGTATATGCTCTATTTTGATTGCTAAGAAGGGTAGAATTGTCATCCAATTAAAATACTAGAAAGTAAAGGCGGCAAATTATATGTCATCATATAAGTTCATACTTCCATATTAAAGTTAATATTTTGAGACCTCTAGCAAGTAATTGGAAACTACTTTTGCTGAAGGAAAGGAATAAGTAGCAACCTTGATGTTTTAAATTTCATATATTAATTTTGTGTCCCTGATATTATAGGTGAATAATGAGTTATCAGAATTCTCCATTTTCTCAACTTTTCATTAAAAACATTATATGTATTTGCCTAGAAATCCTTATAGGAAAATAATTTACTTGTACTTGTGTTGTTGATGGCATGTATAAAATTAATAACAACAATTCTCAGAAATAAGGTAACCTTGACTTATTTCTATTAAAATATTATTTTTAGAGATATGATTTCATTAAATGGACACATTATTTTTATAATATCTTTATTGTACATAATTCGATTATAAAACTACTTAATCTTGTGCTATATAGCATGCTCATAATTACAAATAGGATTTTTTCCCTTTTAAATAAACATTTTCTTAGTATAATTGGTTTTAACAAAGTGGAAAGAATCAAGATTGAGAATAAACCAGAGGTATCATGCAGATTCACGAATACTATTAACTTGATTATGCAAAATCTGTCCATAGACATCCTCACAAAGAAGACAATGAAATATCAGTGTTTAGATATGTGCTGTTGCGGTCAATACAGACTTTACCTGAGCAATTGTATTGTGAAAGTCTAAAAGTGATATTTAAATTATCAAAGCATTACACAAAACATCAAGAATTAGAGAACCAGAGTTCATGATGAATAGCGAAAGGCATGTTTACCCTGGGTGCAGTGAGGTCATGTGGTATGGTTATCAAATGCTAAAAAGAAAAACCTGCCTATGTACAGGGTCATGTTTGAAAACACAAAGCTACATCTTAAGTCCCCTAGGGTTCTTTCTTCTTTCTAAAAGACAGATGTTTGAGGTTGCCCTAATGCTTCCCAAAAGCCAATTAAAGGTAGGGTATATATATTCCACCAAATATTAGAAAAACCCATTAATTCAGTTTTTGCAGAACTATGTAAAAATCCTAGAGTACTGGGCAGGGTCCTATTATTATTTTCTCATATCTCCCAGTTAGCACTAAAGGATCATTTGCAGATCCAGTGGGTTTCCCAGCTTGCAAGCACTAGGTTACCTCCACAGAGCATGATTAGCTCTCATCTTAGAAATTGTTTAACACATTTCATGTTAAATAAAAAGGAACTGGATGATGTAATAAATGTTTTATATTCAATAAGATAATCATCATATTTCATACATTCATTCTTAGAGAGTGCCTGTTTCTATCCTTCAGAAATGACCTGCAAGTAGCCTAGCAATAATGTTAACTCTATATGGGCTTTATTCTTTGCTCAGTTAATCACACATTCAATTTACCTATCTTCCTGCCCATGTGCATTATAATGCAAATCAATTCAAGTAGAGATGTGAGAGCTTAGGAAGTCTGGCCTGGCGAGCAAGCTTCCTTTATTTCTAGCCTTAGAGCTAGCCAAGCTCCGGAGATGAAGATGAGCTTAATTAGAATGATAGAAGGATTTAAAAGTCAGTTAAAAAAATAGCAAACTATTCAGACTGAATATTCAATTCACAACAAAGTAGAAGAAGGCCTTAGCTCCCTAAGTCTAAACATCCCAAACCTCATAGGGTCAGATGACTATCTTTAAGAGAAAGCAATTTGTGGCTTCTGCTGCAGCTCTTACTCAGGAGGGAAAGTGCTTAAAGGAGACCCTGTGACTTCTGACCTGGCAGTCAGGCCAGCACACAGGGCACCCCTTCCACCCCTCTTGCAGATCTAGTCTTGTTCCCCTCTGCCTCCACGTAATCCAGGGCAGTGACTCACTATGCTATAGGTTCAGAAGGCCCAGGAGCCTCACAAGATGCAAGTGCTGCAGTCAGAGCTACCTAAAGAAAACAGCCTTTAATCTGACAGTATGAACTTGACCCATCCCTGTACTCATGGAAAACAGTGAATGTTAAGAAATCCTCTTCCTCCTTTGCTTTTTGGAAAAGGGCTAGTTTCAAATAAATAAATGTAAATAAAATTTTCCCCCACGAGACTTAAATTAGAAAGCCAGATGCCCATTTTTTGTTTAGTTATGTGTACGTTTTTTGTTCATTTGCTTTTGCAGTACTGGGGATTGAACCCAGGGCCTTGTGCATGCCAGGCAAGCATTTTACCACTGACATACATCCCCAGCACTCTCTGTCTAGTTAAGACACAGGACTCCCACATTCCAATATTTGGCCTTACCAGTGATTAGCTGAACTGCTGTTCTCCCTGATCAGTCTAGGAAAAATTCTTATTAACTAGATTTTGGTTAAGCTGTCTCCTCTCTAGGCCCTGAATTTTGGCCCTCTCCCATCCAGAGCCAGCACACAACCCCTCATGAGGGCAGGCTGGTCTCTAGAAGCACATTCTCTGATCTGTTCTCAGATGGTGTCATTATTTGATTTCACTTTCCCACACTAGGATCTTTCTAGCTTTGTGATCCCTTTCTACATGAAAGAAAAATTCATTCTGCTGAACTCTAAAGCAGCTTGCAGATCTCAGAGTCAGTGGTCTTCTGTGGCAATAGTCCTCTGCCCATTTCAATCATCCCTTTCTCTCCTTTTACAATAAATCTTTGAATAAAGTCTCTATACTAAATTCAGACTTTTTTTTTTTTCACTTCACAAATCTTTACACATGCCCCTCTCTCAGGGATTGGATTTTCCTGAACTCCTAGCAGTAACCCCTAAAAGATCCCTAGACCTATCTTTACCAAAATTATACATTTACCTTTCCATGGAGTTAAGCTCAAGCTGAGTCTTCTAGGAAATCAGGTTTATTAATGATCTGGCAATAGGGATTGTGTGTGTGTGTGTGTGTGTGTGTGTGTGTGTGTTTTCAGGCCAGTTGTCACATTTTCACAAAAGCAAAATCTGTAACTCCCAGTTATATAAGGCCATTCTTAGGAATTTTAATAAAAGAATAAATTCTAAACTATCCTATATAAAGGAAATGATCTACTGTGGTAGAAAACAATGGAAATGTATTGTAGTCATAAAAAAAAAAAAAAAAAGAGGCATCAAAATATAGGAAATATAGGCAAATCCCACTATGTTGCTGTCTGCTTCTCCAGATCAGCAAAGCAGCTAAGAATGAGACTAGTCTGAGCTTGAGCTGCTAGTTAGTTATCAATAGTTTTACTAAATTGCTTTGTTTATTTGCACAAACACCACACACACACACACACACACCACACACACACACGTACACACATATCATTGTCTCTCCAAAACAAGTTCAAGTTCTGTCAAGTTGTCCTTAAATCCTAGGAGTAAAGTATCCAAATTTCATACAATTTGAACAATATCAATAGTTCTGTTTATATTATATACTTTTGTTAATCTTTAGTTACCCTATAAATGCGGGAGTATATTGCCCACTGCAGTGGTGCACACTTGTGATCCCAGCAGCTCCAGAGGAGGCTGAGGCAAGCGGATTGCAAGTTCAAAGCCAGCCTCAGCAACTTAGGAGGCCCTAGGCAACTTAGTAAGAACCTATCTCAAAAAAAAAAAAAAAAAAAAAAAAAAGGGCTGGGGATGTGGCTCAGTGGTTAAGTGCCCCTGGGTTCAGTCCCTGGTACCAAAAAAAAAAAAAAAAAGATTTGAGTATCTCCAAATTAAATTTACAACATACATTAGCATATAAAAATGACAGTATATTGCTGTAATTAGTTCATTAAAATTTAAAGAAAGTGTAACATTCAAAACAAATGAAAATCTGGAAGTAGATCCACATTCTCTGACTCTAAACAATGAACTAGACAAAGAAGATGAAGTGAAGTCAGCCCAGTAATAGTTAATTTATCAGTAGGAAAACCTCAGTTTAAACAGGTACCGAATATACTTAGACACGTGTTCAAATATGTTTTTGTTATTTTAAAGCTATAGGATTAAAGTTTAGTGTTGTTCATGGGAAACTACCCTGAATAACTGGATGGAAGTATTTCTCTTTTAAAAGATTTCCAAGTCGGAGGGGGCGGGACTCACTAAATTATTTTATAAAAATGAAAAAGTGGCATATGGTGGCAATGATATTATACCACAATAAAAAATGCAGACATCATTTATTGACATTGAAGACATTTCCATAGCCTCTTCTTCCCCATAAGATAAACAAAACCTTTAAAAACATAACTATATAATACTGATGGAAATGAATGAGAACTAGTGTTTACTGAGAGCTTAATCAGAAAAGCCTTATTGTTGGGCAATATATCACTTTTAATCAAATTTTAAAATGAACCTACTTTGGAGGAGGCAATATCTTGTACTGTGTCTGAGTGGAGGACTCTTACATTATCCATTCCAATCTCTCATCTTCACCACTTTATAGTGTGTTGCTTTGGGAAAGTTACTTACTTCTCAATTTATGATTTAAAAATAGAAATAATAGCACTTAATTCACACTGTTGAAATTATATACTCAAATGTATCTAAAATGTTCAGATGCAATGCCTGATATACTCCTCCTTTTATAGGAATCTAGCCTATAAAAATATGCACCCATATGCACAAAGATATATACAAAAGGATGTTTGTTGCAGCTTTAATTGTTTTGCAATATTCAAAATCTAGACATAATGTAAATGACCACAAATAAGAGAATGCTTAAATTGTGGAACTAGACAATAGAATATTTTGCAATTGCTAAAATGAATGAGATAGGTGTGAATTTACAATCACAGAAATATTCTGAAGATAAAAATGCAATTTGGGGAATGTCATCCTATTTGCATAAAATAAATATGAAGATAAGTTGAAAAAGGAATAGAAGGGTACACATAAAAAAGGATTGTGATTTTAGAGCAATAAAACTGACTTAAATATATATATATATATATACATATATTTGTATAAGTACACACATTAATACTTTGTAATGAGATGGATGTATTTCTGCTTGTGATTCAACCTAAATCAACTGGAGACCAAAGCATGAGACTAGGATTAAGGTGCTGGTTGCTTAAAGATGAGAGCTGAGGGAGGCAGAGGTAAGGGAAAGGTGGAAATGATGCGGAACAAGTACGAAGCAAGAGGACAGGATGTATTGCTGAGTTGGTTACCACCTTGCACAGTGTCACAGAGACACAGGATGTTTCTGAGAAGTTCTGTTGACTTTGCCAATGTAACTTTCTCAGAGGACTGAAGAGGAAATATCCTAGTAGTCTGCAGGGGAAAGAAGGACAGTAGCATTTGTTTTGTTTTCTTTCCAACTGCAAGACTTCTGATTTCAGTGCAGATATTATAATGAGGATAAAAATTGTAATAACTAGTCACACAACAACACCAAAATATGGATAAACAAAATTATCAACTTATCTTGGACCCACCAGAAAGTCAGTCATAGGGCAAATCACTGATCCCAAATCTGGAAAACAAATGCCTCTAGAGAGACACTGTATCCAAGATTTTCTTAGCTGGAATAGACATTATCAGGTGCCATAAATCAGTGGGAACATTAAACTAGAACTTTTGATGAACTGCTTTAGTTCCCAGCAGGAGACCAAGAAGCTCCTGGGAACAAAACCTAGGAGGCTCCCATGCTTGTGTTGACTTCTAAGAACCTCCCCAAACTTTCTAAGAGGATCTGGAGAAAGCTCCTCTCATAAACCAACCCCTGTAGGAGTAGGGAAGTGCAGCAGTTGTGAGAATTGTCAAAATCCTTCTCATTTACAGAACAAAACCCTTCATCTGCAGGGGAAGGGGCAGCCAGAGGGCCACAGTCAGCTCATCTCCAGCCTTCTGTAGCTTTTTTGTTCACCTAAGAGAGAAGAAAACAAACAATAACCCACAACAGAGAGAGTTTTAAGGACTGAAACAATGGAAGATAACTGCTGTAGCTGAAAAGGGGGCTAGAAGGTTGGGGCAGAAGCCATACCCTGAAGATAAATACCCTCTCTGCAGAGCAAAATTTGAGGACTCATTAGAATATCTCTTCCCATCCTACCACCAATCTAATAAGATTTCAGGAAAAAGAACAGGGAAGTCTAGTTGGGAGACACAAAGGGAAGAACCAAAACCAAGAGGGGAGGCACAAAAGAGGTGACTAGAGGACACCTTTGATGCCCTCAACAATATTGATCACAGCCCAATTATTGGCCAAGTTATACATAAATTACACACCAAAGACTCACTTGCCTCAGCTTCTTCTGCCCTTAACAAGGTTAAAAGATAGGTCAAAGGCAAGCAAAAACACAAGCTGAAGAGGCAAAACAATCATCAGAATTATACTCCAGTATGACACAGATCTTAGAATAATCAGGGATTTAAAAATAATTATGAGTAATATGATAAAGGTTCTAAAGGAAAAAGGTAGATAGCAAAGAAGACTTATTGGGCAATGTCAATAAAAAGATGAAGACTGTAAAAATTATCAAAAGTAAATGCCAAAATTTACAAAAATACAGTAATGAGATAGGGATAGGGAGATTAAACAGATTACAAGCACACAGAACTAACAGAACTACAAAGGTTGTCCCTCAGTTCAAAGACCCCACTTTCAAAGAAAGTCGTGTACAAACAGATATTAAATGTTTACTAGATCCTGGTTACTGGGCTTCTGAGCACACAATGGACTACATTCCAGCACAGTTGTTAAGCTCTGACTCTAAATCACACACAGATTACATAGTAAGTGTATAGAGAGACTAAATTAATAGTTTCTGTTTAACTCCAATGAAAATGATTTGGCTTCAAGATAGAGGAAAAATCATTTCCAGATAGTCATAAGATAAGCCTACTTGTTGATAGTGAATGATTCCAAGTCTAACTTTAGACAAGTATCTTAGGTCACCTACTTGAGACTATCTGAAAAATTCCAAATAGTCTCTAATCCTCAGACCACAGCACGTCTCCCTCCTCCTCTGAGTACCTGCAGTTGATTCTCTCTGAGCATGTACTAACTTTGACTCTGCTTAATAAACCAGCCTAGGCCTCTTACTGACATGTCCTGAAATTCTTTTCACAGCGTATTAGTCAGGGTTCTTTAGACTAACTGAATCAACCAGAAGCATTATTATAAGAAGGGGACTTATTAGATTGGCTTACACGACCAGAATTTGGATAGTCCACAATGGCTGACTGCAGGCTGGAAAGCTGGACGAACCAGTAGCTACATTGTACAAGAGGCTGAAGCCTCAGAGCAAGAGGGATAAACAGTGCTATCCAGCCTGAGACTGCAGGCTTCTGGAAACTCCCTGGAGAATCACTGGCAGAGTCCACTTTGGAAGAGTGAAAGAGCAAGAGTCTGATATATTTGGGCGATTGCAACAGCAATCAAGAACCCATTCAAGAAGAATAGAGCTTGCATCTGCTGCTGTGTCCTTGTGCTTCCAACTTCTATACTAACCAAGCCACCATCCTATTGAATGGTGCTGCCCATACTCAGGGAGGTTCTCCACTTCAGTTCCCTTTCCCACATGCCAATCATTTCTAGATACACCCTCATCGACACACCCAGAAACCTCTTAATCTTAGGCATCTCTTAATCCAATCAAGTTGACAATTCAAATTAACCATTACACACAGAGAACATCAAGGACCTATTTGTCCTGAGTTGAGGACCCCTCTAGGGACCTTCTTAGACCCCTTTCCTAGTAACTTTAACAGAAACAGAGAAAGCTTTTGACATACTTAAAGAAATATGGCTGAAGCTTTTCCATTGCAAAAAGTGCTAACTCAGACTAACTTGAGAGCTTCATGGTCCTGCCTCTTGGCAGATGCTTAGAAGACTACATGTCATATTCTGTAGTGTGTAGGGGCCACCAGCCTAGGTGAAGTGCTACCCAAGAGAAAGAAAGATATAGCAGGGGAAATGTGAGAAGGTATTAAGGCTAGCTTCAAACACTTGTATAGTTCATTTCTGTAAATCATCAAATATAGTATCTACAAGATTTAAGATTCTAGTAAGTATTGTCAAGAACTCTGAAAGATCTGAAATTGTACTCAACTTGTAAGTTAACAAGTTAGCCTGCAATAGTTTTAATGGTACCAGTAGAAGACATGAAACTTCTGAGTCACAGAAAAAAAGATGTTGCTATTCCAGGCACAGTGAGTTGCATGACCATTATCATGTTTGCATCAGTGTTCCTTCCTCCCAAATTTCACAGGGGTGAAGTGGAGACATCCAAGTGGTACTGCACATGCAGAGAGTTTATGTTACAGTGAAGAAATTGGAGCTCAAGGAATCAGTCTTTTATAACAGTCTTCAAAGAAACGTGCTTGACCTTTACCCAGAGGGAGCTATAGCCTTCATTTTACTGGAGAGTAAAAAAATCTGCCCTTTGCTCTGCTAGGCACTATTGTTATTCTTCCAAAGTATTCATTACACATACATCCTTGGAAAGATACTCTGCACCAAAGGCTGTTGGTGTCTCTGCTCACAAGTCATGCAGTTATATGTAGTTATATTCCCAAGAATTTGATACCAATACAGAGAAAAAGAAATTGCCTGATACAAAGAAACTTGGAGCAAAAACAATCATAACTTCACTTATTCTGATTTGTGAACTTTATAGCTAAGGAAACTGAACCTTAGTGTTTTAATCAGTTATTTTGTTGCTATGACTAAAGGACCTGACCAGAACAGCGTTAGAGGAGGAAAAGTTTATTTGAGGGATCATGGTTTCATAGCTCTTAATACATAAAAGGCCAGCTCCATTCCTTGGGGCTTAAGGTGAGGCAGAGCATCATGGTGGAAGAGTGTGGCAGAGGGAAGCAGCTCATGTGATGATCAAGAAGCAGAGAGAGAAACTCCACTTTCCAGATACAAAATATATACCCCAAAGCCACGCCCCCAATGAACCATCATTCCCTCCAGCTACACCCCACCTGCCTCCAGTTGCTGCTCAGTTAATCCCATCAGGGATCAATTCACTAATCAGGTTAAGGCTATAACACAATCACTTCTCTTACAAACCTTCTTGCATTGTCTTAAACATGAGCTTTTGGGGGACACCACATTTAAACCATAACACTTAGTGATATAAAGTGAAGCATAAGATTCAGTTTTCTTTCCTGTAAAGTTAAAAATCTGAATAAGTGATGTTACAATTCTTCCAGGTTGAAGGTTCTGTGTATCAAATATGTACTTGGCCTGAGATATTATACTAATATACTATTATACTAATATTCCATATTAGTATAGCATCAGCATTTATTTAGGACCTTTCACCTATCACATACTATACTCTACATTTGGTGTAGGATACACTATACTCTGTTTTCCTCAGATACCCAAAGGCAATATGTGGTCTGGGGTTCTATATTTCTCTGTTTCCCTATCCCATTGTAAGTCTAACAACCCTTCTAAGTTTACAGATTTTTCCAGATCCATTAGGCTATTACAACTTTAAAGTCTAGATTTTCTTAGACATTGACTATACTCTCTTCTATTTGCCAAGATGATGAAAGATTATGAGGGGAATTAGTCCAGTTGTAAGTTTTAATACCTATTGAACTTATGTATTAAACTTCCCAGAGGAATTTTTATTTTAACAGTGGATTACTGGAACTATACTTTCTATTTCCAAAGGAATTTGGGTCATTTTGTTCATTATTACCATCTATCTGAATGTAGAAGGAAATTTCAGAAAAATTCTAATGTTACAAGGCAGGATACATTTGGTTTTCATAACGAATAGGAAGTTGTTTTATGTCCAGGGTCAAATCATCCTGTGATAAAGACTAAGGAGATTTTTCTGGGAGCTAGAATTCATTTTAAGTGTAATGAATTTTATTTAATATAGGCAATAAATTCAGGCAATGTGCTATATAGTAGAAAGAACATGGAATTGGAAAAAAATAACAACAATGACAAGATCAATAACCAGCATGCACTGTCAGTGTGTATTAAATCTTATTATGTTTAGCCTGTCTTCTTCCCATTTTTCTCATCAGCTAAATCTAGAAAGAAATAAAATTAAACCTACTATGTGAACCAAATATGATAACCATGTACATCATACAAAAGTTAATGGATATGGATTAGTGAATATTACACAAAGGAGAGGAAATTTAGATGAAAATGTAGAATATAGTAAAAAGACAAGAAAGTGCAACTGAAAAATTAAAAAAAAAAAAAACAGTTATTTTTCAATTTTTTTTTCCTAGAGTAAAAGAGTCAGGAAATATCCACTTTCCCATTTAACTTTCAAGAGTGCCCCTCAGCATTACTCAGGAGTTTTCCCAAAACATTTCCCTGATGAAGATCATTATCTTATATGATCATATATTTTATATGTATATGTATGTTTGTGTATGTATATGTGTATGCTGAATATATATATACACATATACATACATACACACACACATACACATATATATAATCTTCTTAAGGTACTTCAGTAAAAACCTCAGACAAGACCTGTCCATCTTCAGCTGTACGTTCTCTTGCTACTCAAGCACACCATGCAGATACGGCTGAAGACACCTAGAGCAATATGGGCAGCACCTGTGGAACATCAGTGTGGAACATTGCTAGCAAATTTTGAATCATCTTCCCATGGATTAAATATGATACATATTTCTAATAACTAACAGAAACGAGGTATATACATAAGGGTCAATGTTTTAGTCAGCTTTTTCACTGTGTGACTAAAGGACCCAACTAGCACAATTACAGAGAAGCAACAGTTTATTTGAGGGCTTATGGTTTCAGAGGTCTTAATCCATAGAAGGCCAGCTCCATTGATGTGAGGCTCTATCAGGAAGCAGAGAGACTCCACTTGCCAGATACAAATATATATTCAAAGCCACTCCCCAATTCCCATCTCCTCCAGCCACACCCCACCACATCAGTTACCACTTGGTTAATCCCTATCAGGGGACTAAATCACTGATTGGGATAAGACTCTTACAACCCAATCATTTCTCCTCTGAATCTTCTTGCATTGTCTCACACGTGACCTTTTGGGGGACACCTCACATTCAAACCATAACATTCAATGTTTCTTTAGATGGAGTATCATAACCTTTTTAAACACGGAAAAGTCCAATACTACCACCTCCATCCAAACTAACTCTTTCATTGAAATGCTATTCCTATTGTGAAGAACTTTGCTCTCAGAAGCCACACCCTATGGGGGATTAACTTCTTGTTTGTACCATTTGCTTAGTTTTTCAATTGCAAAAACTGTCACTTCACTCTCCAGTAATTATGCCTTTTCTTATTCAGCACATAGTTGATAGTTTACTCTCAGAATGTGAATTGTTCACCTTTTGTCTCCAGCAGCTATAGCTGTTGAATTTTCCATTATAATCTAAACCTAAAGGACCAATTTTTAAAAAATTCCTAATATCCCAAGGCACCTTGCTTCTTTAGACATGAATATTAAATAGGGTGAAAGCTTAAAACCCTTGGTGGCAAGTCCCGTCAAGAGAGGCCACATGAGGACATTCAAAATACAACTAGCCAAGTCACATTCTATTGTGGGATTAATTAGCTGTGAGCTACCGAGTCCATGTTGTAGTAAAGGTACTTTTCCACAGAGCTTTTGTCACATGCTTCTACCTGGTCCGTTCCTTTTTTCCCTCAGTCTCAAGCCATAGTTTGAGGAAAAAGCAGCTGGATGTGGTGGCAGAGGCAGGAGACAGAGGAGGAGTGTTCTGGATGGTCCCACTCTCTTTACATCACACTTTGCCCAAGCAGCAACTGACTAGCTACTTCGTCTGAGAAAGTCTTTCTCTTCTTCCACATTGACACCATTAGGGGAAGCTATTCTTAACATCCAGATCAAGTAAGCTGACTTAAAATGAAACAGAAATCTTTTAAGTTTGAAATTTTTATTTCATTGTCAGATTGGTAAGAGGGAAGAGGGGAAAAAAAAAATCTCTCCATCTAGCAAAGCGGGGGGGGGGGGGGGGGGGGGGGGGACTCTTTTCTGCTTTTCAAACTCTTGTGATGTTTTCCAGTATGTTGCTCAGAATTGAAGAAAGGGCTTATTTCTTGACTATCGCCAGATTTTCACTGAGATTTATATTC
Source organism: Tamias sibiricus (assembly GCA_025594165.1). Classification (NCBI taxonomy): domain Eukaryota; kingdom Metazoa; phylum Chordata; class Mammalia; order Rodentia; family Sciuridae; genus Tamias; species Tamias sibiricus. Next base: position 114,403,486 of record CM046664.1, read on the forward strand.
AATGACACCTGAAGATTACACATAAACCCTGACACTAGTGTAGGTTAGATCCTGCCGCCTGAACTACAAAAATGTTTGACTGCAGACGCATCACAGGGCTCATTAGAAATCTTATTCTCCTCTGCCCCGCTGGCGTGGTTTAGGTTACTTTCTTTGGGTGCCCCTCTCTCGTTTTTGTTCCACACCTGCTTTAGTTTATGAATGTTGGAAATTTAAAAATGCAATACCTTACAAATAAAATAATGTAATAAAACTAAGATTAATGAAAACGATGTGTTTTTTCTGAACCACCAATTAGCATTATAATTTTTTAATTGGCACATTTCTATTTCGACCAGACCATGCCAATTAAGATGATTATACCATGTTTCAAAACTTTCAGTAGTGCTGTTTAATAGTTGAAACTTTTTCTCCTTTGGTTAAGAGATGTGATTTTCTGGGTTTTGGATTACAAAAAGCTCTACCATGTGTTCAGATTTTGTTTGTTATAGCATGAATTATTTCCCAGGAGTGTTTAAATAGTGTTTGACTCCTAAATCACTAAACTGTCTGCAGATTTTGTGGGTTTCTATCACACCCTGCTCAAATAGGCATTAGTTTCTAAAATTCACATAGTTCCATAACACTACTGAAGAATATGAGAATCAATTAGAGATTCCATTGAAAAACAAATAAAGCCAAAATACATTGTCTCTTAAATGAGTGTATTATGATAACTAAGTTATGGTCATCATGTGATATAAAATGCTTAATTAAAACATAACCAGAGAAAGTATGAAAGCTGACTTTGTGCTTATTGAAATAATATTTCTTACTAAAACTGATGTTTTTAATGACTGTTATTGAGAGATATCAGCTATTCTGTGAGTACATCTATATTAACTCATGTTCTCTGTTATATATGAATCACAGCTGCCTGTAAAATGTTGTCTCCATGTAGTGGTTTGAAGACAGATAAAACACTAATGATGATATGCATACACCACTTTTGTGAAAGGAAGATTTACAGAAAATAATGAGAGGAAAAATAAATTAGTTTTAAAGACTTGAAAAAGTCCACTTTGTTAAATAAAAAATACAAGAGCAATTTAAAGTGGTAAAAAAAAAAAAAAAAAAAAAGCAAGGCTACTAAGTTTAGATTAGTCTCCTTATGGTGCAAAAAGAGCCATCTTAATTATCTGCTAAAAATTTTTACCATGGCAAAAATCTTGTTTAATTAGATATGACAATATTAAGAAATAATAACTATATTTTTTCAAGTTAGAATTATGTATATAATCTCCTCCTAGGAAAATGGCCAGTTCTTGTTCTATGATTCAAAACTCATATCACAAATAATAAAGAATGTCACTTCCTGACAGGTCAGGAATATTGTCAAATTTGTAAATCTTTGAGATAGGATTAACCATTTGTTTTATAGACAAAAAATAAGTAGAAGTAGGAAGAAATAATTTTGGTGGTTCTTGGTCCCAATCTTAACAGATAAGCTTATTAATACAGCAAAATATTTCTAACACAAAACAATAAATAAAATCCTAAAAGCTTTACAAATCCTCTACATTATCAGCTCCTAAGCCTTAGATCCTTGTGGATCCATTCCACACTCTCAGTGACTTTTTCTACTTTTTCTATAAATCACTGAAAATAGAGTAAGTTCTACAGGTATAGTTTTTGATTGACCTATTTCTTCTTTTCTATCTGGCAGTTATTATTTTCACACTTCTTTTTGTCCATCTTCTTTATTACTTCTTTTCATGCTTTTGTTGTTGTTGTTGTTGTTGTTGTTCATTTAACTGAATATATTTTAGTATTCCATTTATCTCCTATTTGGGATTTTTAGCAATAAATCTGTCTCATTATTTTTAGTCTCTGGGGAGACAAATATGCATTCTTAATTTATTTCAGACTAAGTTGAATTGCTTTTATACCAATTCACACACAATGCAAGGCACTTATAAAGCCACCTGCCATTTGTGCTATGGTTATCATGTATTTCTTTCAATTTATGTTATGAAGGCCACCATTCCTTACCGGTATTTTACTTTCAAGAATTAATATCCTTTTAAATAAATGAAGAATATATTTTTTATATCTACTCACATATTTCTAGTACCCGTTTCCTTCCTTATTCCAAATTAAACAAGTGATAAAGATTACCACCTCTATCACTCCAACCTTTGAGGGCAGTACTAATGGCTTGGATTTACCAGGGTTGCTATTCTTTGTGGTTTACCATTTCAGCAGGATGGAGAAGCTCCAGCAGCTTCCACTTCCTAGGATGATGATTCTGACTCCAGAAGTCAGGAAATCATGGTAGCACTTCTGCCCATTTCTGATTGTATTTATTTCAGTTTTATTCAGTCTTGTACTCGGGAGTACAAAAGTAACCACAGAATGCTGTTACAGACCCACAGAGCCCATTGTGAAGCAAACTTGGGGAAAAACACCTTTTTCCATCAGACCTCATAAGCTTCTGTTTTGACCATTGATATCCTATATCTCTAGGAATTAGTACAGGTTCAGAGCCAACGTCCCATAATCCCGAAAGAGTTGGATATGCTCCTTTCCCACTGCTACCAGTGCTTTGGTAAACAGATGCCAGGGCAGAAATAGTTATAGTATATACTTTTTTAAATATCATGCTGGGCATGGTGGTGCACAGTTGTAATCCCAGTGGCTCAGAAGGCTGAGGTTGGGGGATTGCAAGTCCAAAGCCAGCCTTAGCAATTTAGTGAGGCCCTGTCTCAAAATAAAAATAATAATAATAAAATAAAAAGGGCTGGGGATGTGTTCAGTGGTTTAAATTCCTGGTACCAAAATAAATAAATAAATAATTAAATTAAAAAATATATCATTATAAAACCTTTTCCCAAGGACATTCATATTCCCAGTAATTGCATGGGGTATGGAACTATCTTATGGAACTTAGGTCAACCCTTTGGTTCCCTAGTCCTAAAATTTTATTCATTAAAGAGAGCACGTAGTGCCTCAGTGTACTTTTTAATCTATTTTGAACTTAGGGATCAATGACTTATCAGCCACTAGCAAAGATCTCCATGGATGAAGCAATTATCACTACTGTTCTAACAATTTCACTATTGTGGTAACCCAGCCTTCAGTGACTCACATCACCTGGCATACTCTTCTGATTCTCATTTCTTCAAAGTCAAACATACCAAATATTCTATCAGTCAGAGTCTACTTGCAATTTTTAGACATAAACTAGCTAATATTTTTAACTCATAAGGAATTTGGAAGAAATTAGAACTGTACAAGAACTGTACATCAGTACTAAAACAGAAGCCTCTAGGCTAGATTTCCAGGAATTATTACTTAAAAAATATCACAGAATGAATGAAACAGAGATTTTACCTATGTCATTATGTGGAAGTTGGAGTAGCAGGAATCTGCTCTAGCCACTTTCAGTTTTAAGATGCAACTGCATTAAATCCAGTCCTTGAAACAGTTGCCTAGTCCGCTTTCAGAGGGAACACAATAACTTGAACGAAATCATTGATTCATCAGAAATTGTTACTAAAATTTTAGCCTCCAAAATTGCACCACATCTTCTACAATTTCACAAGAAAAGATGATGTCTTCCTTGCTGCTCTCTATTTCCCACTAATCTTGGTTTAAAATCCAAAGGCTTTAAAATCACATTACTACAGAGATGCAGCCACATCAATTTTTACAGCAGCATAATTCACAATAGCTAAGCTATGGAGCCAAACTAGATGCCTTTCAACATATTAATGGATAAAGAAAATGTGAGGTAAACACACACATGCACACACACACATATACCACACACACACACACACACACACACACACACACAATAGAGTATTACTCAGCCATTAAGAGTGACTTTATGACTTTGCCAGTAAATGGATGGATCTGTAGACTATGATGTTAAGTGAAGTAAGCCTGTCCCCAAAAGCCAAAGGGTGAATGTTTGAATGTTTTCTCTGATATGTGGAAGCTAACCCCCAATTAGGCATGGTTGGGAGGCATAGAAATTCAGTAGATTAGACAAAGAGAAATGAAGGGAAGGGAGGAGGATATGAAAAGGAAAGACAGTGAAATGAATTAGAAAGAATTGTCCTATGTACATATATAAATACACCACAGTGAAGCCCACCAAGGTGTACATTTACAAGAATGGGGTCCTAATTAGGATAAGATGTATTCCATACTTGTATAATTATATCAAAATGGACTCTACTGTCATGTAGAACTAAAAAGAACAAATAGAAAAAAGGGGGAAAAATCCATGCTGATGTTGTAGCACATGAGAAGGAAAATCAGGTCACATTCAGAAATCAATCTGAATGACATTTCAGAAAATGCCTCTGAATCATTACTGTCTCTCCTGAACAAGGACATACTAGATGCTAAGCAAGTCTATCTAATGTATTTCAACAAGCTCCTTCCTGTCTTCTTCAGTCTTTGACATTGAATAACATACCCTCTTGCCAATACACTGTACTCTCTGGCATTCTGTGATACTATTCTTTCAGGCTTCCTCTCACCTCATAAATACATCTTCTTTATCTTCTCTTGATGTCTAACTTTCTTTTATTTATGATTATGTATTAGAAGTTCAAGTCCTGTGTCTCAGACCACATCTTCTCTTTCATCAGATCTTCTCTTTCTTCAGATTATCTCATTTGCTTGTAAAAATTCCACCTGTCCAGATCAATATGCCATTGAATCCATACTTCAGTACAGGTAATTTCTCACCCAGTATCTCCAGTCATATGCTCCTCAGGATCCTGAAACTTAACTAAGCAAAGTAGAACTTTTGAATTATCCACTACTACTGTCCTATCTTATTCAAAACTACTCAATTTTTTAAGATCAAGCTCTTCCCCACCCAAGGACCATTTTCACATGCTTTCTTGAAGTTTTTTGTTTGTTTGTTTGTTTTGCATGACTTGTTTATTTATATCTTTTTTTTTTTTTTGTATCATCTATGGATGGTTTAGATTAGGTACTCCCCAAAAGCTTATGTGTGAGACAATGCAAGAAAATTTAGAGGTAAAATGTGTGGGTTATAAAAGATTTAACCTGATCAGTGCATTAATCCCCTGGTAGGGATTAATTGGGTGATAGCTGTAGGCACATAGAGTGTGACTGGAGGAGGTGGGTCTCTGAGGGGCATGTCTTTGATGGTGTATTTTGTCTTGGTGAGGAGAGCTCTCTCTTTTCAGCTTTCTGGTGATGTCCCAAGCTACTTTCCTCTATCACACCCTTCCTCCATGATGTCCTGCTTTCCCTCTACCCCTGAGGAATGGAGTTAGCCATCTGTGAACTGAGACCTCTGAAACCATAAGCCCCCAAATAAACTTTTCCTTCTCTATATTGTTCCTTTTAGGTCTTTAGTCAAAGCAGTGAAAAACTGACCTAAGGAATTTAAAATTTTATTTTCTCCTGAGTTCAAGAAGTCTCTGTATGCTTTAACTAAAATAAACAATTCCTTTATTCTCTACCTTAGGAAATGTTGACAACTCTCATTTCCCTTACTTGAGGATTTTACCTATTTATTATACATCTTATCCCATTCTTCTTCAAGGAAAGGAAGCAACTTGGCTTGAGGTGCTCAATACTGAAAACTTGGCACCAAGTTCTGTAGGAAACACTTGGTGTTTAATGTTCATTGACTAAATGAAGGAAAGTAAATAAGCAAAAATTTCCCTAAATACTAACTCTATCTTCCTCAAAGTAATACATTTTTTGCAAAATAAAAGTGCAAATTACTTGTTTCTTTTAAAAATTATTCTTCTCATTTTCAATTGAGTTCTTTCTTTTCCCAAGTCTTTCTAATGATTCTTTTTTTTTTCTCTTTTGTTCACCACATATATCAGGATATTTTTCTTCCCACCTTGGTATAGAGGTTATTTTATTTTATTTTTTGCAGTAAAATATTTTCTATGTATCTTTGTATATCAATACAACTCTGTTTTTAAAAAAATCATTTATCTGAAAACAGAATGTCAAAAACTGTGAAGGGTATGAGCATTCATTCTACATGCAATGAACCAGTTAACATTCCACAGTTTCACAGGTGCTGCCAGAAAAGCAAGACACGTGGGTCAGAAACAAAGGTCAGTTTATTACTCAGAGCAACAGCAGCATCCAGAGTATCACTGTTTTCTTATACTGGTGTTTGCAGCTCCAATCTCCACAGGGAAATGCAATTGGGCTAGATGAAGCCTGCAGGCAGTGGCAGGATGTGCCACAGGACCCCAAGATTAAGAAAGCCTGACCTAAAATGAGAATAAACAAACTTGTTCAGTTTTTGCCCTGGAGAGAAATAGTACTTGTGTTATACTAGCCAGTAAACAAACCTGCCATTTTCTCCATGGAGGAATATTATCTCTATCTTCTAAAGCTGTATAATAAACATCCTTGATGAGATGCTTTAGCTGGCAAGGCATGAAGAACTTTAGAGACAAATGGAGAATTGTGAAAGCTTACTACTTCAGTAATTATTATAAGCAGTTCTCTCACTAAACTGTCAACTAAATCATTCATTCATTCCTCAATAACTATGTATCAAGGATCTATTATACTCCAGGCATGTAACCACAAAAAAGGGGTGGGGGAAGAAAGACCTACCCTTGGCTTCATGGAGCTTCCATTCTTCCATTCTGATAAAAACAGATAAAATATAAATATATAATATAACACAAGGTGGTCTAGTAAGGTATATGACACAATACAACATGAAGTGTTTTAACACAATAACAAAACATAGCACACCACAATACCAGGTGGTATGTGAATCCAGTTTCTTCCCAAGGATGTCAGCAATACTGTATTTTAAATAGGAAAATCTCCTTTCAAGGCAAAAAATGTATGAAACTATATTCCCATTGTTGATTACAAATGATTCATTGCCCTTTTTAAAAGACTGAAATGTGTAAATATTATTTGTATTCACTTAAGCTCTTTCAGAGTAAAATTACAACATGGTAGTGTGGTATAGAGTCAGATGACCAAATGGAAAAATGAACATAAAAATATTATGACAAATGGATAATTCTGTGGCATTCTCCATGAACTGTAAATAGTTAATAATGCCCAGATTCTGCCTCATGCCAGGCAGCACATCCTCCTTTGAGGTTCGTCTGGTCATACCACCCACACGCTTTTGATCATTACCTACATATGCAGTGGTCATGTCAGTAGCTAATTGCCCACGTTACTTTCTTCATTTTTCTTGTTAAAGAGAGATTTTTAAAATGAGCTCAATATATCAGCCCTTTTAGCAGAATTATTAATAATATGAATAACCTCATTTATTATTTGGTCTTTTTTTTCCCTGAGCTCTTCTTTCCCTGATAAATCTGTAAAGCCTCTCAGAGACTGTTAGAAATCATTTTGCTCTCACTTTAATATGACTCTACTGTTACCTAAAACTACAACAAACATAATCCTTGCAGTTTATTCTTTCTTAGCAATTTGGCCTGAAGTTGAACAATCAGTTAAATTTATTCACTTGAACATTAACCTTAAAATTAAAACAAAACAAACTTTGGCCATAAGCAGGATGAGTTAAGACTCCTATAATAAATACGAAAAAATGTGAAAGGTGTCTGTAAAGCGTAGGGATCAACAACAACAGAGTGCAATTGTTTAAGTAGAAACCTGACTATAGTTCCCTAGTAGTCAAGTTCAGGAAGAAAACATGGTGCTTTCTTTCATTATATTCCCAAGTAAGCAAATTCTTCCTTGGTGCTAAATTCTAAAAGATATTGTTCATTAGGACCAGTGAATGATAGAACTGTGATTTTCACCAAGTAACAAAATTCCTGATTCATGTGAAGGATGTAGCATTGGGACATTCCAGGATAAATAGAAGATGAGAGAATTCTAAAAACAAGTAGTTACTGTGATAAGGGAAAAGCAGTGGATCATGATGTCTTAGAAGACATGTGAACACACTGATCTCAAAGGTAAAGAAGTAACTAACCATCAATCATCAATGCTGTTGAGATTAAGCAAGTAAAGACTTGGGATTGGGTGGGATGGAGCCTACTGGGGAACCTGACATGGTGAGTTTGAAAGTCTGAGGAAATCATTTAGGACGCATGAAAAAAATGAAGATAGAAAATACACACAACTTTTATTAATTTTAACGGGAATTATATTCACACTTTTTATTCACCCTATACATTTATTCACACAACTTTTTCCTAGAACTGCCATTCATAACATTTGAATGTTTCTCCTTCCAGATCCCTGCACAAACAAGGCACTCACCTCAGTCTATGAGTCTGTATATTTTCTCACCTAGAACACTTTATTTATCATACTAATTGCACAATCAGATGCATCATCCCCACAGCTCTTCCCATTGGAAGAAGTTCTTACCATCACTGTCTTTCAAGGTCCCTCCTGCATTGAACTGCAACCATGGTTCAGCAGACCCATTCATAAATTAAGCCCAAAACTTTTCCTCCTTTATTAGCTGGCCACTACAGGCCTCTGTGCAGCCACAGGTCTGAGCAGTAGGTATGAACAAGAGACACCAGTACAACAGTGGTTGATAACATGAGTCTGCTCTTTGACCCTGCTCTTGCTTGATACAAGATGTACCACTTCTCTCTTACAACAGATTGCAGGGTCTGCTGAACCTTGTGTTTTGCAAGACATACAGAGCCCAGTTCATGATGGCCAGCTCTGGCTGTGTGGCCAATTCATGTCCCATGGGCAGATGCCCATTCTCCACTGAAGTACAGAAGTGTTGTGCTTGTTTTTCCTCCCAGGGGTGTATACATTTATCTAAAGACATCATGCTCCAGAAATCAAGAGCTCTATATTATCATCATGATCCTCCTGGAGCTTGCCATAAATTCCACATGGTTTCTTTTTCAACCACAGGTATATCTACAATCAGAGTCTTTAATCCTCATCTCAGAGGCTGCTTCCTGAAGAGCCCAAGTGCAACAGGCCTCCACGATCTTTCATCTTTAAACAAGTTTTAAAGTAATAGATACACTACAATAAAACCATTATTTCCTTTACATAATAAAGACTAGACAAAAGTTGAAATAACTTATAAAATCAAATAAAAAAATGAATATAATGTGACCTAACTATAATAGTTTTAACCTGCTATTCTTTATCAGAAGATTACACACTGAGCCTTCATTGATACATTAAGGGTAGGAGTAGATAGGTCATTTTGACAATGGCAATGGTGAATCTTAATAATTTGTTAGAATAACCCATCTTAGGAACACAACAGTCAGTTTTAAGTTATTTGATCACATTAATTGCCTATAACCTAAAATATGCTAACATGTAAATTTAGGATTGAATCAACCTCTCCATTTTCAAACTACATAATCAAAATCTAGACCATCTGGACAATGTAGAAAGAACGTTCTAGAAAGTGGATCCTCAACTTTTGATATGCTTCTTATGTTTTCTGGATAGAAAACTAACAATCTTTATTTGCATCTGAAGTCAATTTATTTAACAATACTATTTTGATGTAAAGTTCATGTGGAACAAAAATATATTTACAGAAAAAATAGGCTTTAAAGCTTAATTTATATTATCTTCAGAACATATTTTAATTCCAAAGCACAGTTTAAAGTAAGCTATTTGTAAAAGAAAATCATATGAGCTCTAACCAACAGAGCTGACTGTGAAAGTTCTCATTTCAGAAAAAAAAAAAAAAAAGAAGAAGAAGAAGAAAAATTCCACTTTCAGTAACCAGTACCTTATTAACAGTAAAGTTGGTAATAATACCTGGAGCCCTGAATTTTGATAACTTCACCTGCTGGACTGACCAGTGGTTTTCAAAATGTGCTATAAAGGGGAGGTGAAAATAAATTTGTCAAATTCAACACCAGCTCAGTTCCAGCCTCCATAAACAAAATAACTCTAATTTTCTATGCTTCCCATTGTAGACCCCCAAGAAAGAATAAAGAATATCTTTGCAAGATGATCATAAACTCCCTAAGTGGAAGATTGCACCCTATTTTTCTCTTCACATTTTGCTGTATATACACAGCTGGCTTGATCTGTGTTGAAGAAAATTTATGTTAACGTATTAAGGTAAAATCCTATGATAAAATTTGAGTGTTATGATCAATATCTCTATGATAATTGACCCTCTTGGTTATACTGATGAGAGATTTTTAATGAAGGAAAAGAAAAGATTTACTCAGAAGTGGGGTTTTACATACAGAAAAACATTTAGAATTTTATTTTGGGACTAAGATCTGTTATTCCATTTTAAAAGTTACACTTTTTAAAAATTTCAGTTTTCCTCTATTTTTTAAGTTCAATTTTCCAATCTAAATATTGCATTTGTGATTATTCAGATTTTAATCAACTTTTAAAAAATGAATAATGTTGGTTTTATTTACTAGCAAATATTTCCACACATTTTAAATGGCATTTATAAATTTATATATTTTTCTTTATTAAATAATTTTACTCAATTAATAAATCAGATATTTCCAACTACCAAAAGGATGTTGTTAATGTAAAAATTAACCACGAATATAGGCAGATTTACATTTTTTAAGGTTCTAGTTCTATTACAAAAACAGTAGTTTTCAACTTAAATGCTTTTCCAAACAAATTGCTCAGATTACACATTTGAAATTGGAGTCATAAGACCTTACTTTAAAAGCCAAAATTCTCTTAAACATAACAGTAAATAAAATATCAGTTATATACAATTTTTTTTTCTAAGGAGGTATTTGCACTCTTCCTTATTTTCTTCTTTTGTAGATTCAGAGATTTATTGGTGCGACTGATTGTATTTTCCAAAAATCAGTAACACCTCACTTCCCATCAAGCAGGAGTGTCTATTTTCCTACCTCTTAAATATGGGCAAGATTTTACCATTGTCTTGAAAGATGAAATGCAGAGGAAGTGATATTGCCTCCATGCCAGGAATCTCAGGCTACATGGAGATGTCTAAGCAGCTCAAGGCTGAGAGGACAGCAGCATTCACCTCCAAAAATGTGAGCAAGAAGTCTTCAGATAATTTTAGCTCCTAGCCTTTGAACAACTACCATTGAGGTTCGGTGGAACAGAACACAGTTACTCCACTGAGTCATGCCCAAATTGAAATTTGTGAGTAATCTCCAACTCCATGTTGTTGTTTCTTTAAGCCATTAAATTTGAAGGAAGTTTGTTGAGCAGTAGCATGTAACTAACACAGCTGTTCAGAAAGACCTTTCAGAACTGTTATACCCATTTCTGCAACTAGCAGGAGTGTGGCAGCTGATGCGAAAGCTGTAAACCACACAATTCTCCATAAATTGTCCTCAGCTAAAGGGATTATCCATGCCCAGATAAGCTGCCTTCCCAGAGTCCACTTGCATGAAATGACTGGATGATTAGAAATGCAAACAAACATCATCGCCTTCCCTAACATAATCAAGGTAGAAGCACTGAAGGAAGATCTAAGTTCCTGAGTTCCCTTTGAGTTACTATGAGATAGATCTTCATTGAGATGGATCATACATCAACTCTTCTCTCTGAAGAGAGTATTCCTTTAAAGAGTTCCCTCATACAAATTCCGATCTCAGACTGTTCTCCTGGAATCCAATGTTTGAATACTTCATTAAAAATCTTCCTAGGGTCTGCTATTATTCCTATCCCCTTGCCTCCTTCCCCCTCCCCCACAGACTGAGTTATCCGTGATTACCCCAAATACATGTATGAAGACACATTGTTGTAAAAATACTTTATATAAAACCAGCAACTTGAGAAATTGTGCTCTTTATATGTAATATAAAATGAAATGTACTCTGCAATCATGTATAACAAATTAGAATAAAAAAATTTTTAAATCTTCCTAGGGTCAAAAGATACACACTTACTAATGAAGACAATTTCTTAAGCTTTTGAAGAGGATGCCAGCCGGATTCTTGTTGGTGATCCTAATGGAACATACTGAACCCTATTGATACTTTTTATCAATAATTTTATTACTCAAAAGAGATGATCCACACATACTGTGATTTAGTATTCATAGATGTCTTCAAAACCTACACAGGTCATCATTTAAGGTCCAATCAGAAGATAGTAATCAGTGTGGTTATTTGACCTTAATGGAAAGAATTAATTATCTGTTAAGTGAAATAAGCCAGGCACAGAAAGACCAATGAGGTATATCTCATTCATATGTGAAATCTAAACAACTAGATCACATACAAGTAGACAGTAGAATGAGGTGTCTGGTTAGGAGAGAGGAAGGGAGTAGGGACATGTTGGCCAAAGGATTAATAACTACAGTTTGATAGGAATATATTTTTAAATGTGTTCAGAATAGGCAAATATACAGACAGAGGGAGATCACTAATTTCCCAAGGCTGGGGGTAGGGGGATTAAGGATGCATTCCAGGTAACCTGCCTGTAAGCAAGGGACTAAAATGGGAAATGATTACTAATTATTATAAGATTTCTTTTTTTGTGTGAAAATGTTCTAAAATTGATTGTGATAAGAATTCCATTACTCTGTGAACATACTAAGAACCATTGGTTATATACTACAAATGGGTGAATTGTTCAATAGATACATGAAGTATCTCAATAAACACGACTTTAAAAGAAACGAAAAATGAAGCCAAAAAAATCAAATAAAATGAGGAGTTAGCAGCTAAGGTTGAGATTCAATGGGATGACCATGCAGACTTCTGGTTGCAGAGATTCCCAGAGTCTGTGATGGGAACTAGCCTAGAGAAGCAGTTTGCAAGCCAGAGCTGCTCAGCAGGGCCCATTGGTAAGGAGATGATTACATGAGGGCATAGCTTGGTTGTTTCTGCAGGACGCCTCTTGGCTCTGACACTGAGTAATAATAATGGAAGCCCAGAACCACAAAGGGAGTTACTTTCTGCTATCACAGTCTTGTGATATCTTTCCATTACTCCCTATTGATGATGCCTCACATTTTGCCTGTTGGCAAAGTAAAAATAACAGTGTCCAATTTCATCATCACAAACTGTGAAAAAGAGATGAATTTGGAGCTGAAAGAAAATAACTGATTATTGACACACCAGGTTAATCACTTGATTGTATTTTGCATTCTTTAGTTCTTTGTAAGCCTGGCAAACTTAAAGCGTAAAGACCTTTGAGCTTGACAGAATTCTGTGCAATTGACTGCTTACACCGTACAACCCTAACTGACATTTAAAATGCTATTTGAATGAATTTAGGTTACCATACATGGCTTTGTAGAACTTGCTTTTGCACTTTATAAGATCAGTTTAGAATCCTGCCACATGGTACAGATTTACTTTTCTTAGCTCAGTTAACAAGAAATTTATTTCTAGGAAGTACATGAGAACCATCAAGAAGGAATAGGAATTTCAGCAACAGGATCAGTTTTAACAAGAGCCTTGTTGTATGCTCAGCAGTAGTAAATTAATCATCCTGCCACAGTGTAGTCTCAGCTGATGTCTATCTTTCCTTCTGCACCTCCCAACCAAGTACCTCACTTTTACTTTGTAATTTTTTCAACTTCATAGCAGAGAGTAAGTATGGCTTCTCCTTCTTGGCATCTGCAGATTGTTTCTTATCTGTGAGTCTTTTAGCTTGTGTTTCTTCTACTAACATGTTGATGACCCCACCCCCCATCTCTAGTTCAAATTGCAAATAAATAAACTTTTATTGGCTTGGTCAATTAGTAATATTTCTTCTCAAAAGTGACTTCATTTTAAGCCATCTTCTAAGTCCCTAGCCTTTCTATGGACTGATTCTCATTGAGCTGGTAGTCAACCTCTGACATATGTAGATGATTAGCTTTCATCAGTAGTATAAGTTCATATGGCAGAGAAATTGGTCAACACCTGTGTTAGAAATTGCACAGAGTTGTTTTCATTAGCAAAGGACTGTCCACATGAAAGTGTTATATTTTAATGATGGAGCAGTCCAGAAACTTTCAATGATCTTGCCCAGTACATCACTCAATCTAAAAATACTGATTAAACAGAGTTCTCCAAAGAAGTTCCAATAACTAGTTCCCATCAGTGGCTTTTGTCACTGTATGTCAGTGCCCTCAGTCACTTGTGTTGACTGTGTTGATGAACAGTAATAAGAGTCTTCTGTGGCTTCCTCAGCCAATATCCAATGTGCCTTACCAATAGCCTAAAAGCCCGTTGAAGAAAGAAGTGTTCACAATTGCTTTTCCTCTTAATGCACAACTGAGCCATTCCTGAGGCACAGCCTTTTTAAAAGTTCTTTTCATAATCACCTAATACTGCATTTGATCCTGTGACTTTTAACTGAATCCTCTTTGACTTTAGAGTCAGCTAAGCTGTCACCATGTAGAATATGCCCTCCAGGGGGAGGGGAAGGGCATTGCAATATGGGGCTGTCTCACACAGAAATTATAAAGGATGAAAACATGTTGCTTTAGTCTAAGTTTTGATATGGTGAACATGGACTTGGCTTTAATTCTACCTTTGCAAAAATTATTTATTAGATCAAATTAGACATAGATGCATAAAGTGTAAAGAACCCTTTTGGATTCTGTACTCAATATTCATTTAGAAGTGAACAAAAAAAGAAGAAGAAAAACAATGATCATGAGGTTATTCCTTTTCCCTTTGTCAATGGGTAAGTGGAGACTAGAACCCAGGCTCCTTGAAGAGCCCTGTGCTCTTTCTTCTGTACCATGCTGCCCCCTAGTGTTATTTCAGTTTCATTAGAACTGGTGATTTCCATTCATAAGAATACATTTCAACTGGTTCAAAGATGTATTTCCAAATCAAGAATGCATGAGCTTATTTAAAATGATCCAAAGAAGATCTGATATAAGCCTCTATTCCACAGTATTTGCCATTTATTTGTATTACTATGCATACTTAGAAATGTTTGTGTTATCCATTAAGTCTTCTAAGATTAAAGAAAGGCCTTAATGAGGAGAGAACAAATGCAAAGTTATGTATTGGGATGGCAGTGAGGAGACAGGCTTCCTTTAAAAAAAGAACATTATCTTTAATTAATACTTAACCTTTCTTCATATATCAATGAGTCTCTTTTCTGTAGTTATAGATAGGGTTAATTGGTGTCCTGAGGCATCCTGGAGGTCTCTGAGAAAAATCACAGAATTAAAAGAATTGAAGAACCAATTTTATAATAAGAGGCATTAAACAAGATAATAGAAAAACAAGCCAAATAAGAATATAGTAGTCAATTTTACCACATGTTCCCACTCATCACTTTTCCAAGAAAAAGTTAGACATTTATAAATAGAAGAAAAAAAAAAACAATCAAATAGAAATAAGCAAATAAAAAACTCTGACTTGAAATTATAATAGGAAAAATAATTTAAAAGGGTATAACAGATGTATTAGGAAGAAGATGGAATCAGAAGAAAAATAGAGCAACTAATAAATGAGAGAAAGCAACGAATTAATTATTACACTAAGAAGGCTGATATATTGAGCTCATTTTAAAAATGTCTTTTGAAAAGAATGAAGAAGAAAAATTTAAATAAGGAGGAACTAATGAAGACAATGAAAATTACTAATAAAAATGTTGAGAAGGAAAATGTAGAATACATTTTAAAACAGTGATTCAGAGGATTTTAAGTAGGGTCAAAAGATTCCTGTGAAAAAAAAAACTATGACAAATAACAAATATATGAACATTGCCCTGGATGTAATTAATTAGGAAATTCCAAAAACATGTAAATCATACTCTAAAATATATATTATTCAAAAAGGATTTCATAGGAACTGCAAAATCAGTCCATACCTCTATTGCTTGCTGTTCTTCTTACCTGAGTTTTTATCTGATCATCTTTCAAGAGATTTCCAGCATCAAATGTCACTTGACTAGCATTTTCCAATACAGCCCATCCTATACATATACCTAAATACCCAGTAAGAACAGATAATAATGAAAGCTCACTACCTTTAAAACTAAAACTGATTAACAAACTCTGCCAGAATTGTTGAGAATTACCCATCTAGACTTTGGAGCACGGACAGGTACCTTATGAAGTAAAACCTATTTGTGTAAGTGGTAGAAAATTGTTTTTTACTTTTGCATTGTCTCCCCATAAATCATAGACCATACCCACCATTCTCTATCCATTCAATTCTTTGTGGGTGCAAATGGCCACAGCACCCTTCTTGTTGGCTTTCCCTTCCCAAGTTTATATTCATTCAGAAACGAGAAGCTTGGGAGATAGCCAAACAAGAATAGATGGAGAATGTCTTAGTCCATTTTCTCTTGCTCATAACACAATACCACAGACGGGGTAAGTTACAAAGAAAAAGTTTTAATTTGGTTCACAGTTCTAGTTGAAGAACCAGGGTCCACATCTGGGAATGGCCTCTTTGCTGGTTGAGACCCTAGGCAGCAGAGGGCATCAGATGGCAAAATTCATTAAATAAACTGACCTTTATAACAGTGCTATTCTCAAGATAACCCATTAACCAATTATTCCAGTAATACATTTACAGGAGTGGATTAATCTATTCATGAAGGCAATGCCCCTGATCATCTCTGAAAGACTCCGTCTGGCCCACCTCGTGCTATATCATAATGGGGATTAAATTTCAATGTGAGTTTCAGAAGGAAGAGACAAACCATATATAAACCGCAGCAAGGAGGATAGAATAGGAATAGAATTAGGGTGCATTTAGTTCCCCATGCACAAAGTATTGTTGAAGGATTAAAAAAATGAAATAAAATCTCTCTGTGCTACCTGTATAGTTTGATCTTGAATGTTTCTCAAAGGTGCATGTGTTAGGGCTTATTCCCCAGCTAGGAGCTAATGGGACTTGGAAGAAACTTTAAGAGGTGGAGCCTAGAGGTGGGTCTTTAGGTCATTGTGGAGGTGCCCTTAAAGGGCATGGTGGAACCCTGGTCTCTTCCTCTCTCTCTTTCACTTCCTAGGCATGAGGTAAGCAGTTCTGCTTTACCATATGTTTCTGGCTTGTTAAGCTGCATCACCACATGCCCAAAAGAAACAGGGCCAATTGAACTAGAACTCTGAAACCATGAATGAGGATAAACCTTTTCTCTTCAAAAGTTGATTGACTCAGCGATTTTGTTATAGTGGTTGAAAGCTGACTTACACAGCTATATCCTGGGGATTGTATCTATTCACCCAAACCATTAGTTTGACCAGAAAATAGGAGACTCTACATTGATATATCATGCATGACCGGGAGTGAGATGCACAGTAATGCTGCAAAAATTTAAAACAAATGGATACAAAATGCAATTTAAAAGAAAAAAAATACCAAAATGCAGAAAACAAGTAAAGGGTTAGAAGAGATACTAATGAAAATGACTGATATGGAGAACAAATTCAATACCATTCCTAGGATTTTTGTGTATTTCCAAGGAGGGTAGCAGAATAACTGAAATAAAACCAATTAGAAAGCCTGTTTGCCAAAGGAAAAGTCTATCTAGGTAAACTCTACAAAGTAGACATTATGAGAAGGCTCGCTAAATATCCATTTCAACTTCTGTCTCCCTGCCTTCTTTTGCTCTTGAGCTATAAAGAGAAATGCTTGACATCCCATCCCCTCTTGAATCTGGAAATGGGCTTGACGCTTAGTCCTATTTATTGAAATATAAGCAGAAACTTGGGGAGGAACTTCCCTTACTAAATATAAGGACAAAGACAGTATCCTGGTTATTTTTACATTCCTAATACTATATGATTGGTGGAGGGGGTCCAGGAAACAGAAGACTCTTATTATTATTTAATAGAAAGCCAGGGTGGAATCCTTATGAACAGTATCTATCAATATGCAACCATCAGAGATGTGCAACCTAATCACTAGGGATTGCTCATGTTCACATTCCTGGGCCATAGATAAAGTAGAACATCAGAATCTCTGGGGAGGTAGGCAGGACAAGCAGAAATGCATTCTAAATGGCACCCCAGGTGATTTTAATGTGGGTTAGAAATCGAGAGTCACTGGCTGAGAGGAATGGTCACCACTAATAAGATGCTGATAAATGTAGCTTTGAGAGGCAATGCATGCATATTAGGGACCCAATTGTGTAGAGCACAGAAAAATAATATGGGAGAAAACTACACAGAATTTTTTTTTATTTCATTTAGGCACATTACCTGAAAATAGAGAAAGTGCAGATAGAAGTATAAGACCTGATAACCACTTGTACATTTGTGTCCTCTCCAGAATTCTTGTTGAAATTTGATCCTCAAAGTGACAATTTTGAAAGGTATGACCTTTGGGAGGTGATTAGGTCATTCAGACTCTACTCTCATAAGTGGACCACTTCTATTATAAAAGGGCCCAGGGGTAGTGGGTGAGGCCTCTTTTGGTATTTCCATCTCTTCTACCATATAAGGACACAGCATTTTTCCCTCCAGAGGATACAGATGTCAAGTTATCATCTTAGAAGCTGAGTTTAGATGCCAAACTGGCCAGCCCTTGACCTTGGAATGCCAGCCTCTAGAACTGCAAGAAGTAAATTTCTGTTGTTTATAAATTACTTAACTTCAGGAATTTTGTTACAGCAACAAAGATAGAGTAAGACAAGACCTTGAAACTACATACCAATAATAAAGCACAAGAAGGGTTTTTTGTTTTTTTTTTCTTTAAAGGGGAAAATATTGACCTGAATTTCTTACATATGATAACAAAGATGATTTCTACATATGTTTGTTGCTGGAATATGAATGTGTTTTATGTCATTGCAAATAGCCACCACATACAGGAAAAATGAAAAATCCACTTGAATTAATGAATTAGTGGCTTATTGTAAAATAACCACCCCCAAAATGACCATTCAATTTCCCCTCAACTGTATCAAATAAGTTTATCACTGAAATGGCAATTTCTGCTTTCATTAAAACTGCCCATCTGATTCAACCATATTTTCTTGTAAACAGTCAAAATTCTATGGTTTCTAATGATATGAAGAATCTTAATGTCAGATTCAGCCAATTTGCAGAAGAAAACTATTTTCTCCAAGTAAATTTTAAACTGAATGAATAAAATATCAAATGAAGAGCCATTATAAATGATCATTTGCTCAATGCAGTTCAATTGTGCATCTAGACCCCAAGCATTGGTTTTTACAAGAAATGCAGGATTTAATGCCTCTGAGAAGAACAGTCACAATCTAACCATCTTGTCAAATCCATTCCCTGGAACCTCAGGGGTAGAGCCTTCCTACCACTTTCACGGAGCCCATATCAGCCTTCCCTTCCATTCCTCAATCTTCCATTGTCAGACAGTGTTGGTAATTGGTTTTTAATTGGTTCATTTACCCGAATGATTTATACTGCCTCAGGTAGGCACGATTTAATGACACCCATTACAGTGCTTTAGATTATTTCACAAATAGATATGCTGTTGTCCTTCAAGATTGAAGATCCATGCATATGAGTGTTATCAGTCATACTTCTTTGATGTGTTAAAAAAAAAAGTGAAGGGCATGACTAACAATGATAAAAAAAAAAAACAATAGTTTATCAAGTGAGAACTAGGTACCAGGTATTTTTCTAAGGGCTTTATATGCATCATCTCATTTAAAAAGCATTTTCATTAAAACAGAAATAACCACTGTCCACAGAATCACATTTGTTCAGAAAGAGAGTGTTTACAAATGTTTCTACTTAATTTTCAGATTATTGGTTCCTTTGCTCAAAATTAAGTCAGTCTACTTTGAGCAGTAATAATGTATGGGAAAATCTCCAGACAGATTGGCAAAGAAATCTAAGTTCAGTTTTGATTCTAGCAGTAATTGTGAGACCTTAACCCAGTTGCTTAACCTTTGGGTCTCAACCAGCTTTCCTGAAAGGACTCCTGTAGTTCTGAAATAATGAATTTCACTGTATATTGCTATCTCTCATTTTGATTGATTAGCTACTTGGGGTGCTGTCAAACCTTCTATGGTGCAACCTATGTGTGTACTTCAATGTTCCCTTAAAATATAATTTCTGCCTAAACTGTTTAAAAACATTCTACTCATCTTTCAGTCACTGAGGAGTTGCATACTATGACACAAATACCTCACCAAATAAAGGACATTTTCTCAGGAGCTGTATTGGCTGTGTAATCAAAAGTGAAAAAAAAGCAACAAGGGCGTTGATAGAGTTATCAGAAGACTTAGGAAACTTTCTGACAACAAATACACTGTTTTTGTTTTTGTTTTTTATTTCAACCTGTCTTTTTTGCTAAGTAAGTATCCGAAGTATACATATTTTTTACACATTTCTAGTAGTTAACTTACCTATATGCAAAATAGAAAATGTGAATTAAAAGTTAAAATTGATGCTTGGGAAATGATTCTGATGTTATTTTTGTAAAAAAAAAAAATTCACAAGATTGGATTAAATTTGGATAAATTTAAAGAGGCTCATTCTAAGATTGGGGCTTCATCTGAATACAAAGATTTGCAAAGAAATCATAAAACAAGTAATTGAAAATGATATACATTGTCTTGGTTTAACCAAGAGAAAATCTTAAACAAACCTTAATATTTTGCAATACTTTATTACTTGAATTAAATTTTCTTTTTCATATTCATGTATAATAATTCACAGAATTTCATTACATATTCAGTTCTTCAACATGTACATTTTATGAGGAGAATGTTGCATTTTTCTAATTCTTTGTCAGAGTGCCCCAAGTTTGGGCAAGCAGAACCCCTACAATTTTACTTGACCATTGTATCATAATTCTGCAAGTAGTGCAGGCATATTTAGGTATGATCAGCCCTTGAACATAACCCAGGCTTTTCCCTTCTTTAAAGGCCTTCACCTCAGTCATATGTAAATGCAACTGGAAGCAAAAGAGAGTGGAGTGGCAAGCTCACCTCCAAATTGTATCTGACCCAAGGAAGAGAAAAGCAGTCATTGAAAAGTGTCCTGTAGGTCTTTTTTTTTTTTTTTTTTTTTTTTTTTTTTTTTTTTTTTAATCCAGATGATGAGACTACCAAAACTTTGTTAACTGGAAAAGATTGACAATAACAGATCTTGTATGAACATAAAGACATTTGTGTCTTTTATCTCCTCCTTAGTGTAGCTAGCTCTGCACTGTCCAATGCAGCAGCCAATAACCACTTGTAGTTACTGACCACTTGAAATATGCCTAGTCCAAATAAAGATGTATTGTAGATGCAAAACACACATCAGATTTGGAAGATTAGGTATATTTTTTAAAAGAATATGAATTATACCATTAATGATTTTATATTGCACACACATTGAAAGAATAAATTTTAGACATGATTGGTTAAATAAGATATATTATTAAAAATAATGTTGCTTGTTTCTTTTTTACTTTGGCTATTCAAAAGATTAAGATGACATGTGGTTCAAATTGTTCTACTGAACAGTGCTGATCTAGGGTCAGACTACATGGTCTCTGAAAATTACTTTTTGGTTGTTGGGATATAGGTATAGTACAACTATCACTCGCTAAATGATAAGAAATAACACAGGGTTTTGAGTTCATCCAGCTGAGATTTGTCAAAACTCCCCAGATTGCCTTGTCAAAATTCTTTCTTGCATCACACCTACCACCATCCCCTTGCCCACCTCAATCACCATTTTATCATACTAAATTTAACAATTTAGGCCTTGGGAAGATATTCCACATGATATTTCTAATGCTAGATGCAAGGCATAGTTCTCAAGCCTTTATAACTCTCAATGCATTTAATTCTTACAACAACTCTATGAAGTAGTTTCTATGAACATCCTCATTTAATAGAGGAGGAAACCAAGGTACAGAGAAACTAATGAACTGATAACATAAGAAGTTTAAAATTTCTTGGAGAAAGAGAGGACCTGGGAGTGCCAGCAATTGGGGTAGGGATGAGGGGTACATGGAACGCATTATCAGTCAATGAAAGAGAGAGAGAGAGAGAGAGAGAGAGAGAGAGAGAGAGAGAGAGAGAGCGCTTGTGTGCACACAGTTTGGGTTTTTCAACCATGTTTGACTAGGATTTCACTCAATTTCATTTGACTTGCAAGGAACAGTTTCACCTGAACTATTTAAAATATGTGTTCAGACTCAGGCCAAACCACCTCTTTTTTTACTTTTTCTCACAGTCTCTGTGACCTAACACCAATTAGTTAGATGGCCACAGCTCTGCCAGCCGTGCCAGCATTATCACCATACAAGGACCACTGAGCTACCCTCCCTGACAGTACAGCAATGAGTTGTCCAGTGGCTCTGAGAACACTCTTCCCCCACCTATGCCAGTGTTTTGAAAAGAAACACGATTGTATTTTATTGTGAACATAAATGGTGTCTTTGGCCAGAAACCTATGTAGCTTAGAAATCAAAACAAACCTCCCCAATCTATACTTCTTATCACCACATAGATAAAGGGAAGATGAAGGTCAGGAAGTGCTATTTTCTCTCTGCTAAATTAGGAAATAATAAATGCTTTCCAGACACGAACGATGAAAAAATTGAGGCTATTAGAAAAGAAATTATTAGTGGATCAAAAATAGTTAAAAGAAATGTGAGTGTTCAGAACTTGACTAGAGAGCAAACTGATCAGCCAATGAAACCCTTTTGAGTTAATAATGAATGTCTCATCTCAACTTGAAACAAATCTGTCTGCTCTATT
This sequence comes from Tamias sibiricus, assembly GCA_025594165.1. Lineage (NCBI taxonomy): Eukaryota > Metazoa > Chordata > Mammalia > Rodentia > Sciuridae > Tamias > Tamias sibiricus. Next base: position 114,426,049 of record CM046664.1, read on the forward strand.
GGAAACATATAATATCAAAGGAGAGGAAAGCTGTCCCATAAAGGCATGGTAGCATTTGAACATCAATTTGACAGGTAGTGTAATTTTCTTACTAAGGACCGTGAATATCATATTGAAACCTACTACAGAAATACTACTCAAATTCTCCAACATAAGTCATCTGAATAGGAAAAGTTTCAGCACAAGTCAGAGAAGATATAAGAAAAAAGGCTGAGGCTGATGAATTTCACTTATGACCAAAAACCATGACCTTGACTTATTTCCATTTAATACTAATCTATTATCTCTAAACCAGGAACAAGTGAAACTGAAATCAGTCAGAAGCCAGAGTTATTTCTGCTCCAGATTTACTCTCGGTAGTGCTATGTCATCCGAATACATTTGTATGCAAGTGACAAGCGCCAGGGAATGTGCAGTTCTGATCTGTGCTTTTTCTACTATTTTAAGTACCAGGGAAAGATGATAGTTGTTTGAACCCTTGTGTTTCCAGCGTATAGCACATGGCATGCATGTAGAAGATGAGAAAAACATTTTATTAATCTTCTTCCAGTGTTATCTTGTATAATATATTCAGAAGGTAGCTTTTTATTATCCATATAGGAAAAAGTTTTGAGAAATGTCAAGCTAATATTTCAATTGTTTTAAAATACGTTTTTCCCTAGGCATCCCAGAAGTGTGTCACCGTGCAGAGGATGGAAGAGCTTCAACTAGTTATGCATTTCCATTTCAATGTGATTTACAAGAATAGGGGAACATAACAGAAACCATGATGATAACTCAAGCCCCCAAGGGTCTCTGGATTCAGGTTTGGTTACATCTCCCAAGTACTCAGCCGACCTTCCTTAAATAATTTCTGAATGACCTCCAAATCTTGGGTGATGGTTTATTTTAGTAAGGTGTACATCTGAATGCATTATATAGAATTATAAACCATTATTTACTTTCAGATATTATTAAGTAGACTTTACTAATTCCTAGGGAGAATCACTTAGAGCAGAAACCACCAACCAATGGGCAGTGGGTTGTCCATCAAGCAGTGATTTGTTTGTTTTTTAGTCAATATTTTAAAATTAGATTTTATATTTAAATTAGAATTTCTACCTTCTCTTGAAAAATCTGAAGATATGACCACTTGGGACACAGAACTCCAATGTGTCTTTCACATGTCATTCTTTCTTCCTGGCATATAATTTTCCCCCCTGTCCTTGATAAAAATATACCTCTTCTTTCTTTAAGATCTAGGTCAAAATGTGATTTTAGTATGGAAATGTCTTCATTTCTGCAATTGATACAGTTGTTCAGGTCTCTGGATTCTCAAAGTAATTACCAATTTCTTTAGGTCACTATACTATACTGCCCCCTCCTTTCCCACACCAAAAATAAACACATCCATCCACCAGATTTTGAGATTCCTTAATGGCAAAGCCAGCATTGGTGAATTCTAAATACTGGTTGCAGTAGCTATCCTGTGCTAGGATAGGGGTCATTATAATTCAGTTGAGTCAAAATATATTTTTATCTGACTTTATCGTGTGATTCCTCCCAATAACAGCCACCATGTTTCAGGAATTATTCATAAAAGTACAGAAAAATAAAAGTTCAGTGAAACTCTTAGTTAAAATTTGTAGATGGCGGAACAGTTATGTTACCCGCTAATGTCCATGCTTTATCTAAAACACAACTCAGAGTTTTTTTCAACAAATCTTTGTTGAATTAGTGAATGATTCATTAAACAAATTCAAGGTGTTGGGTAAATCTTTACCAATTTTCACATGGTGAGCTATTTGAATAGTAAATGCTATAAAACTCCTCAAAAGTTTAAGATATTTTAGCATTAGTTTACAACTACAACTAATTAAATTCATTTTCTGTTTTTCAATATTAAATAATAATATCCCATATATTACCTTCCAAAAGTAATCTAGTTTACTTATTAAGCAACATATTTCATCTTGTTTCTTCAAAAACATTCAAATTTTCATATGTACATATTTTAATATACTGTGAAACTAAAATTTTAAATTAATGCCAATGAACACAAGAGTTTCTGCTTGTCATTTTATGTTTCTTAAAGTTATTGTATTGTTATGAGATTAATCTAGTTTTTAATTATTTTGTTGTAAATCAGGGTCAGTGAAAAAGCCAAGCAATTATTAAAAAATACTTCAAGGAGATTACTTTTAACAAGAGAAGGTCCATTAGTGTACTGTATAGTTTCAAATTTGTTTTGGTAATAATTTCATATTTCACATAGTTACAAACATATTCCTTTTTTAGCTGCATTACAAAATGCTAATAACAATACCATTAATTGGTTATACATATTCATTGAAATGTAGTGACTTATGGATCTATCTAGCTTCATATTTGTATTGTCCTTTGGGACACATATTCCAAATCTAACATAACATCCTACTATACACAGAATGAAAACAGACCTTTGAGATCATCTAGTTACCCCTCTACATTTATGAAAGAGGAAAAGAGGACCAGGGAGTACCTGCACCCTTAGTCCTACGTGAAAAACTAGGAGGATGACAAAGGACTGGAATTCAGTGTCATCACCCTTGAGCCAGTAAATATTTTTTTCTACTAAGATTGATGCCTATTTTCAATAATAAACAATAGAACAACTATCTGATAATATATCACTCTACCCCAGATAAAAGATCTAGAGTCCTCTCTTCTTTGCTGAGGCTACTTATTAGCCTTTATTACACTGATGTTGCATATATACCTACAAATACACTTAGTCATATTTGCTTAATTAGTTTGACTAAGTATGTGACTAACTTATTGGTTTATAAGAGTGACTCAGTCAATTCACGATTAAATAACTAGTTAATCTGGTTGTTTGTTTATAAGTAAACACATTCACTCACTCCTTGAGGAAATATTTTATTTTTTGTTCTATTGATTGGGTCCAAACTCAGCTTCTGAATAAAGCTATCAGCAATTATTAAGATGATTGCAGTAAACTCATAACATTTTTTCCACATGACATCAAATGACTACTTTGCTTTGATTTTCATCTTTGTCCTAGTAACTCTGGCATCATGTTTCCAAAGAAGACACTGTTTTCTGGATTTCCTTTGTCCCTTCTGGAAGTCATGAAGAGGAAGGAAAGTTGGTGGTGTCTACAGCCCAGAAACGCAGGCCTAAAGGAAACAGAGGGAATCTTGGGTAATAATAGCTCACATGAAAACGTAAACAAAGAACAGACATCAAGAGCGAGAGGGAAAAAAAGGAAGAAATGAGAAGTTGGTTGATGTAAAGTATCACCATTATCTAATTTTAATAAAAACCCCACTTGGTTGTGCTGCTGTACTCCAAGGCTTAGAAACACCTTTAAGGATTAGAGGGAGAACTTACACCTATTTGAATGTTGACCTGATGGTTGATCTAATGGCATCTGTGTTAAGGGTGGCTATCATATGAAGAAATCTATCCCAAAACAAAGATGTGTGACAGAAACTGGACACATAACTTCCAAGTAGTATTTTGCTTAAAAAGTTTCCAAAAATGGTTGCAAGTCAGTAGTCAGTTCTCAGTACTCCTGTAAAGGACTCCACTCCCTGCTTTATTTTAAATTCTCACTATTCTCACTTCTCTGGACATGAAGTAACAAATGAGATCAGGGTAGATGAGAAGTGATTTAGACCCCTTTAAATTTATATTTTTTTCTGCATCCCAATTGCCCTAAATATCCCCCACCCCCGAAAAAGATTGAGTTTATTTCATATAGAGAAGGAAATTCTGGAAAGAAAAAAAAAGAGTGGGGGAAGAGCACATGTCAAAAGATAAAATAGTGCAGCAAAAGGATTCATTGCCTAGGTAACTTTTTTCGTCTCTCATTTTTACTTTGCGATAAGTTCTCAATGGACTGATTCATTTAAGCTATGATTTTTATTCATATTTTTAAGCTGTTGGGTCTGATGTTGAAATCTCCCTTGTCACTAGTTAGACTTACTAGTTTTAATGATTTGAGTTTTAAATGAAGGTCATTATATAATATCCTGCATTGCATGCAGATTATAAAGTTCCTGCCGGCTTTGCCTTTTAATTAAATTATTCTTTCAAGTGGAATATAGGAGTAGAAAAGTCCATCTTCTTTTTATAATGAAGAGGCTCTATAGCCAAACTTTTCTGCTTTATTACTAATGAATGTTTAAAATAATGTTCTTAAATAAACGTTGATTATGTCTAAAAGAATTATTTGTTTAATATATTTTCCCCACCCAATTCAATTATCCATATTCTACAGATAATGCAATTCAGTATATGACATATAGTTTTCCTTTGTATTGCCCTTAATTTTCAGATATCTCTGATACACAGTTAAAAAAAGCGAACCAAAAGAGAGAGCTGTGGAGTTATGACAGTTAAGAATAGGAATATAAGTTTGATGATGACTCAATACTCCAGAAGGAGTAATAGGGTAATCAAAAGTCTGAAGGAAAAGGGAAGGAGACAGGTGTTCCGAAGGAGCAGAATGCTTGGAGTTCTCTTAGGAAAGGCCCTTTTTCCTGGGTAGTTCACTTCTGTAAGATGGGCATCCTCTAAGAAGGGAGTAGGTGAGAGAGCCACTGACTCTAGATGGAAGAAGAGTCTAAACTTGAACCTTGGAGGAGAATCTGCAGATTACTGTGCTAAGGTATGGAGCCAACAGCCACCACCAAGTGGACAGGGCATGGAGTGTTTCTGGGCCATGACAATGTTTTCAGGCCAGATGGCTTAAACCTGGGAGATTACCCCAACACCCCAGGAGCCCAAGAAGCCACTCCTGAGATGGAGAAAAATGGCAACTCTCAGGTTTCAAAGTGAACCCCAAAAGGGAATCATGATACCAGGAATAATCCATCCACAAATTATATTTCAGGACCAAGGAGGTAAAAACCACCAGAACAGGCCCATTATCTTAGGAAAAGTGGATAAGCCTGGAAGGACTGCTAAATAGAGGTTAAAAGTGAACTTCTGAAAGAAAGAAAATAGCAGGAAAAACCAGTCTTTGTTCTTTTTTTATCTGTTACCACCTTGAACTGTGCCATAAATCTTGACCAGAAATGTCAATAGATGACATCTGAATACTTTTAAAATCTTCCATTTCTGACGTTATTGCCCTGACTTCCCTGAATGGCCTCCTCTATCTAGAATAACAAACAGTTGTTGGGTGGCACCCTTAAGTCTGTGATCTGATTATACTATCAACTCATAATGTGCCTGCAACCCTTTTAACTAACACTATCTGTTGAACCATAGGACTGACCCTGGGAACTTCTGTCTAGAGGTTGGGTGCCTTTGCATCCATTTGATGACCATGATGCAGGGCCTCTTGTTTATTTGCTTGCTCTGAAATCCGATCCTGTTTTTCAGCACCCCTTTCTAGGTCTGATATAGAACTAATTGTTGGCAGATGTGGAAAGTATTTTGAGCCAAGATATAGTATTTGTTTGCACTGTCTGGTTTTTCAGCCTTAACCAGTATCAGGGCATAGCAGCTGGTTTTTATCAAGGCTCTGTATACTATAGACTGTCCACCTGACAAAACAAGAGTTGCTCACATGACCTTCATTTGGAAAACTTAAGTACGAGAATTCCACCAAAGCAATAGAAAATTTTTGTTGAAAATTCCTAATCAAATTAATGAATTGGCTTAACTTAATTTTTGTTTATTTACATGTAAATGACTGTCTTATAGCATACAGGAAAAATGAGTGCTTTAAAAATATTTGTTAAGATTTATAGTTTTAGCTGATTGTGAATTTTAATTTTAGGACTAAAACATCTTTTAAACACTTATACTTTATGTAGGCATCACTCACAAAACAAAGCTTACCAACCACTTTTTGTCCTTAGAGGAAAAGAGTGATCTCACGTCAAAACTATAGTAAACAGCATGAGTTGGAGCCAGCACACTAATTTTGTATTAACATTCCTTTCCTTACTGACAGGGCCTTCATATTCCCTTTACATGCCAGAATCGGTATGGTGAATTATTTTCATGACCTTCCTCTTTGTTTTAAATAAATAAAAGATTAGCATTTCAGCCACCCTGTTTACATTAAACTACAAATTCCATAAGCCTCAGTAGTGTTTGTGTTTTCAACTTTCATGCATTTTTTTTATGAGTGTATGAGTTCATTTGATTTGTTTCGACTACCCAAAATATTTAAAGAGTACAGTACTGTGGAGAAGTATTTATTTGAAGTAGCTGTGGATAATTTGCAAACTCAATGATGATGCAGTGGTCTTTACTAATGAAACAGAGAAGCTTTTATTCTGTAGTCTCCCTGACACTGTGGGAAATAAAATCTCAAAGAGACCTAAGCTTTTATTAAAATGATTTTAGTTTTGGATTATATCTGCTGCTTGGGTTGTAATGTCTCTAATATAATGCTATTCACAGGCAATTTTATCTGTTTTTATGCCATCTCTGCAGTTACATGAGGTACTTTCCAGTGCTTTGGAATAAAAGTTGTCTGAATCTAAAAGCCGTAATAAACAATACATTTAAAAAAATCTGGTTAGAAAAACACAAAAGAAATCTCACCTTTAGCTTTGGAAAATGTTGAAAATAAATTTATTTGGGAAAGTTTTAAAATACCTCACAATACCAAATATAACAACAACACTAAACAAAGCAACTCTATTTTTCAGTGAGAAGATTCAAAGATTGTTTTCAGTCCATTTGAATATACAGAGGGATGCAGAAGAACTGGTCAAATTATTACCAGAATATTTAAAATAATTACCTTAATTGCACACACTTAAAATTTATATTATGTAATCTAATAGAGTAATTATGAATTTTTCTTTGCTTTCTAAATTCATGAAAAATCTTATCCTATTCTTCATATACATCATCAACCCCAATCTAATGATCATTACTACAGAAACTTTTAAGTTACTTAAAATACTTTTTCCCAGAGAATATAATTTTTATTTTTCGTGATGGCTGTTTGCAACATAGGAGTTCTTCATTCTTTTGATGAACTATCTTTGGAAAGTATATCCCAAGAGACTAGAACCCATGAGTTTAACATTAGGACATATTTTTCATTGTTATTTTGAACTCTAAACCATATAGTTCAACATTATTTTTAAGAGATGTTTAACAGGATTATTTATCACAGAGTCTAACATCTATTGAGAAATAAAGCTCTGTTAAATTTCTGTTCTTGCTTTGTAAAAATCCCATCAGTTAACCTCTAAGGTCATGCCAAGCTAGCATTGATTTTAACACTAATAAAAACGACTTGCTGAACAGCACACTGATGTTCAAAATAAGGTAATTGGGAGAGCACCTGTAACTGGAGATATTTTGTAAATGTTTAAATATAAAGCAACTAAGTTAATGGGGAGATAGGAACCTCCTTTTATATTCAGGCATACACAGCTCTTTCTTCCTTTAAGTCATTTAATTACCCAAGTTTTACTTTAGCCTCTTAATTTCCTTTTTTTTTAATTTTTTTTTTTAGTTGTCAATGGACCTTGATTTTATTTATTTATATGCAGTGCTGAGAATTGAACCCAGTGCCTTGCACATGCTAGGCAGGTGCTCTATCACTGAGCCACCACTCCAGCCCCTAGCCTCTTAATTTCTATCAAGACAATTGACTTCACTTTTTATTTCAATATATATCAAGTTATTAAATAGGTAACATATTCTTGTATTCAATATTTTTAAAAGGCACTGGAAATATATAGTAAGAAGTTTCCTTCTTATGCCATCTGCCTCTGACCACAGTTCCCTGTCCGGAAAGCAGCCAATGTTGTCAATGTTTGTGTGTCATTCCAAAGATATTTTGTTGCATATATAAATATTATAGTTTATTATCAAAGTCATATATTGGTATATGCTGACGACTATAATTAAGCCATAGAAACTTACACAGACACTTATTGTTTTATTTCCAAGAAAAAACATAAATGATTCAGGAGCAGCAGTGCACACCTTGTAATCCCAGCAACTTGGGAGGCTGAGGCAGGAGGCTCACAAGTTCAAAGCTAGCTTCAGCAATTTAGCAAGGCCTTAAGCAATTTAGTGAGACCCTGTCTCATAATTTCAAAAAGTATGAATGAAATTTGAAACAATAGATTTTCTAATAATTCTTCCTACTATAAATATTACTTCATTTCCATATTGAACAATAATATTTTTACACATATATTACTCATACTCGTTAATTCAATGGATAAATTCAAACTATCATCTTATCAGGTGTTGTTCATCATATACTAATTATTTATTGAAGAGTTTACTGTAAGATACCAAGTCAAAACATATTTACTTTGAAATCAGCAACTTATAAATTACAATAATAATAAATTCATTGCAGATATTTTTAAAAACATGGGCATGTGTGAAGAAAATACAAATCCCATGCCACCTCAACAACATATTGTGGGGCTGCATGGTTTGTGAGTACATTTCTGGTTCTGGACTGTTTACTTGGTTGAGAAGTGAAGGAGCCTATAATCAAGGAGATAGCTAAAGATTGTGGTTAGCTGAGAGCCATAAAAGATGTTCTAGTTTCCACCTGATGTTGATACATTATTCAAAGAATCTTTGTATGCCCGTGAACACTGCGTGACGCACCTGTAAGCTCGAGCTGTAAGCACGTGTCCTTGTTAAAGCTATATGTATATAACTGGGTGAGGTTCGTTAGTGTGTGTGGGGAAGAAGAAGGTGGTGGTTGGAGTTAGAGCATTTGGAGTGATTGCTGGAGCTGGAGAGAGGAGAAGAATAAAAGACCTTTTTTCATTTTCATCCTGCCTCCGAATTTTCCTGTGGCGTTCGCTGCTCCAAGCGACTTCCGCTTCAGGCAGCGACAGAGAAGGGATTTGGTCTTGCTCCTTTTCTCCTAAGTAAATACTGCATCAAAGTCTTTAAAAGTGCAGTGAAATCTCTTAACTCACCAGCTTAGTCTTAGCTCTCAGCAACAAAGGCTTGTCCTGAGAAAGCTCAATCTGCACCCTCTCTCTACCAGGTACCCAGAATGGACCATGCAATTACTTCATTCTTATAAGCGACCAAAGCTTGTGTCCAAGATATCCAAATCACTGTAATTTTTACCCTTCCTTCTGCTCTAGGACCACAGGTAACTGGTTCTCCTGACCTTGTCCCTGGTTTTAACTCCATTCCAATTGTCTGCTGGGACTGCAGCTTCTTCAGCAGACCCTGAAGTCCTCGCCAGTGTCTTTTAGTTCTGAGTTGGGACCCTATCTCTGAAATCCTTTATATAACCCTGGATGGACTTCTTGGTTCTGTGATTCCTTCACTCATCTAATGCTGAGACTTCTTGTCGCTGCCTAGAATCCACATTTCCATTCCCTTCCAACTGAATTTGAACTGGGAAGAATTGTTGATGCTAGTCCATTTTGAAATTGGATTTTTTTTCCATATTAATTTTTAGTTGTGGTTTATATCATCTCAACCTCTGTCTGTTGAAATTTCCCAGTGACTGGTTTTAAAAGTCTCAGCACCTTCTCTTTGAACAGGAGCTCCCAAAAAGCCGGTGGCAGTGGCAGTAGAAAATAATAGCCTAATGTTTCCTTCCTAGGTTGGCCCATAGACAACCACTCAGATCAGGTATAGTATACAATCTATCCTAGAAATTAAACACTACATATATGCATTTGTTCTGATTCTGGAAGCTAATAATTCCAGTTTGGGGCTTACTGTGGAAGGTTCCCAAATGGTGCAAATGTCACACTTCCTGAAGCTATAACCCAAGGGACAATTTTGGAGTGTAAGAACTTAGCTCCTAGGCAAGTTCCTGGTTTGCGAGGAAATAGAATGACCTCTGGATGCAGGAACATAAAACTCCTGGACTTAAGAAGGTACATCATGAACCTCTGTGAGAACAGAATGGACAAACTCAAGAGGACAGTTATGGAGATGTTAGAGGAATTCCTTAACCATCTTGCTGAAAATTCATTAAGCACAAACCCTCTGTTAGCAATGAACCCACTGGAAACTGTCAACCTTGCTTCTTTTGTCCTGTGCTTTTATTCTCATCTTTTCCCTAGTCAGACAAGCATCCCTGTACTTTTTGTGCTAGCCCTTATTTTCTATTTTTGTCTCTTTTAGATAAATTCTACTTATGACTCTTCTTTTGTGAGTAAGCTCTGCCTAGCCACAAATAGCTAGAAATGCCAATTCTGCCTCTGCTGGTCCTGCACATCTCAACCTAACCCTCTGCTTATGACTACAGGGTTGTAACACCTGCAAGCAAGCTCCTCACATCCACTCTGACTTGGCTAACATTCTCTAGGCTTTCAGAGATCAGTTATGCCTTCATACTCCTGGCTGTCTATATATGGAGGTAATTTAACCTACTGATGGAAATAAACTTATTGGAAGGAAAATAAAATTCTGTCAAAAATCTGTTTTTTTCAAGCTAGAATTTTGTACAGACGATTTCTTACTTTAAATTGGTGCAAATTAATAATTCTCTTATTCAACCATATTAATGTTAATGCAGCAGAAGTCATAGCTGTCAGAATATGGAATGTCCTTGCAAAAGTTAGCTTGGCAGGAAAATCGGATGTTTTGATTGTTTTTCATAAATATGTAGAGAAAGGGAGGCTTAGGCTTTAGAAAATAAAACATAGATGTGTTTATGGCAATCAATAGAAATTAAGAATTCTCAACCCTTTTATTTCCTCTCCTCTTTGATGAAATTCTGTGAGGTTGGAAGAAGTTCCATTATGAATAAGATATTCTGAGCATACAGAGGACTGACCTACTAGATCATTTTTTTCTTTGCTGTTTGGTCCAAGGTCCATAAAAAATTGATGTTCTCTTCTCAGGTAACATGCTTATTTTTATCTACATGAAACTCATTGATCTCCTTCCAATTTGGTGTTAGCCTCTTCATTCCACTATCATTCCCGAGGTAACGAATGATATTTTCATAGGCATGGCTGGTAATCAATATAGACAAGCTCTGCTCATTGATCTGAGGAAGACCTTTGATCTGGAAAATCACCAATTATGGCTATTTAAAGTAGATTCAATTGGATTAGGAAGAACAAAAAAGAACTGGTATCCACAGTATTCTTTAATAGTTTGAAAAACCATAAAGTTACAAAGTTAAATATAAGGCTTCAAAGAATAAGGGTTAATTTTCACCCTTTCAATTTTAAATGAAGATTTTTCTTGCACCTTCTACTTTATCTCTGAATTTTTTATGGCTGCGTAATGTGATATTCTTATAAGGGACATCCCAGGTACAAGGTAATTGACGATTTGCAGTGAGTTTCTGACAACCTTCAAATCCTAATTAATAAAAATAGATTCAGCTTAAATATTGATATGCTAAGCATTAGTCTTATTTTAACTTAAAAAGGTGGACTCCTGGTCCTAGAAAATTAAGTCTTTAATAGTATGCAGGCTACCTGGTTGATTGATCGATTACATTTTCTAGTGAAATTTCTAGTTATTATTATTTTCAGGCCATGACCACATTTAAATTAGAAATGAAAATGTGGATGGTTCCTTGCCTCTGTGAGATGAATTGTTCTCCAGAATGCAATCTATATTACTTAATATACAATAGTCTGTACCACTTCTAAAGACCACGAATCATTATGTATACTGAAGGAAAAGATGTAGCAGACCCAGCTGTGTTTTTACTTCACTATTTCTTCTCTATAAGCAAGGAGTCCTGAATTTTGGTGGAGGATGTATAGTCCCAAAAGTTGTTTAATTTATGATTTATAGCAACGATTATGGGGTAGAGAGATCTGGATTCAGAACCCAGTTCTACAATTTGCTAGATGTGTGGCCTGAAAAATCATTTAATCTTTCTTCTCTTTAGTTTTCTTCTGTGTACTAATAAACCTACTTCTTAGGTTGTAAGGCTTAAATAAATTAATACTTCATAACAACAATAAAAATCTTATTTACTCAGATATTATTACTAAATGATAAGTAATGCTCTGAATACTTCAAATTGTTTAATCTTCACAACAGCCCTATGAATTTAATATTCTTTATTTCTCATTTTACAGATGAGAAGTGTTTAAATAAAGAGTTTTAAGTTATCTGCCACCAGGCTGGGAATATAGCTCAGTGACAGAGCCCTTGCCTAATATGCACAAGCCCCTGAATTTGATTCCCAGACTGGAAACAAAACTGAACAAAATGTTATCTGTGATAGACATGAACAAATAAATGATTGAGTACATACTAAAATACACATATTCTTATTTCAGAGCCTGACCTCCTAACCACTGCTAGATTCGTGTGAAACATTTAACTTAGAAACTGGCACACAGTAAGTGCTAAATAAATTATATTGAAAGTTAACTAATGTAAGTGATAAATACCAGGAACCATTTTACTTTTTAGATATGAAGTATAATAGTGTGTCTAGACTTAAAGCAACAGCTTATTTATTTTCTGTGGAATTAAAACCAAAGACTTTTTTCTGTCAATGTTTGCTGTAATCACTCTATAAGGTACAAGTTCCATTTTGATGCTCTTTTTCATCTTTCAACAGAAATCATTACTCATTACTCATTCCTTAGTCACTTCTTTCTTTCTCCCCTAAACACTTGCCACTTTTTCTAGTGTTTTCCTTTGGCTAGATATTGGCTAACTTTTGATTCATTAACTTTGGTATGAAAACCATAACCAAACTTCCTTCCTAGGCAACACCCTCTCCCACTCTGCTAGTATGTAGGTTCCTGTGGTGGGGTCAACTCCCTTGGCAGCTCCAGGAATGACAATGTGACATTTCAGAGCAGACATATTACCTGAGGTAGTGAGAGCTTTACAGATGGATATGTAAAAGAAATATTACTGAAATATCTAGAAACAAATCAACTTGTTTTTCTGTTTGGTTGGCCTTCAAATTATGAGGACATAAATCCTGGAGCTGTTCAGCCATTGTGTGTGCATCAACAATGTGCCTTTCTTAGACTACTTGGAAGTACAGGTGGATATACTGGGTTCTGGTGGAGTCACTTAAACCTCTGTCTCAAACTGTGCTGGAGTCACTTCTATAGACATTTCCATTATGTGACACAAGTTCTCTTGTTGCTTAAACCAATTGGGTTAATGTTTCTTTCACTCCCAAACAAAACTCCCAAAGAGTTTTAGTTGAGACTGTTTCTTTACACATTAACAGAATATTCTTTATGACTTAAAAAAAAAAGTTACAGTGTTGTTATGTCAGCAGTGGCTTTGGATAGTTTGTATGAGGTACAAGTTGGAGTACTATGGGATCATTGTGCAGGAAGCAATAATAGGTAATGAATTATTGATCCCTCCCTTCACCAACCTTTTAACCAGACCCTTTTCAAGAATTTCTTCATCTCTGTAAGTAGTCCTAGGGGCTTCTTGCAATTGTTCCCCTGGGGTTCAGAGGGAGTAAAAGAAGCACACTTTTATCCTTGGAGATTTTTATATCTTACTCACTCCCAGGGCTGACATTTGTAGGTGAATATCATTCAAGTACAGTAAATGTTTCTCTTGAAGCTACGGCCCACCCATTATCTAAAAAAAACTTCATGCTCTTGAATTCAATTTTTTACCTGGCTATATTACCTGCACCTGAAGTACATGTTGATTTAGAAATCCTGATTCTATTTTAGGACATATATGGGCAGATGCAGAAAAACATCAAGTCTAGAGTCGAATGATAGAGGTTTGGAAACCCTGATCTTGTTAGTCATATTTCAGAGAAAAGTCCACAAAACATACCAATAGTGATTTTTGCACATGGCAAAATGTCAGGGTTCTGCCAGAGATGTTTGGTGTCACCCCTTCAAAGGTCTCATTATTATTTTACCCCACTTCTATCTTTTTATTAACTTCATTTATCAGAGCACTATGCCTGATCTCTCTGATATAATTAAGTTTGCATTATGTTACCACATATGTGTCCAACAGCGACCCTCAGGAACTAGGCAATTCACTACCTCTTAAGGGGAAACCTCAGTCATCTGGATATATAGAAGCTACATAATGACCGAAGTCATAATATAAAGAGATAACCAAAAGCAAGATGAAACTAATACATAAACACAGTGAGAAATTGCTTCCCACCTAGGGAATGCTGAACAAAAGGACCAATCCCAGTAAGGCTGGTTCCAAATAATGCTTTCTATTAGCAAAATGCAATTGAAATATTATTTTAAGTTAAGGTTAAGATTAATGATTAGGTGAGGGTTAGTAAAATTATTTTTGCACCTCAGTTGGGTTTGTCTTTTTAGTAACTTGCTCAACATTTTAGGATGATGTACAATTTCTATTCCAATTTCATCCTAAGCTACTTTGTTAGCATCATGAATATTTCCTTCTACATACTTTTCTGTGACTTAAATGTTTTCTTATTCCATATACCATGCACTTGTAAAACCTTAAGCCTTAAGCTTGTTAACCCTAAATAGTTGGTGGTCCTCCTACATTCTTGTTAATAGAACCCTGAATTCCTCAGATTCCAGTCAGCCACATGCTTCAATAGAAGCTTTGACTTCTCAGAGGACAGGAAGGTTATCAAAAATCAAGCACTGCAATTCCTTTTCTTTCAACAATAATGAGAAATGGGGATATAATGAAATCATGACCATCATAACAAGAGAAGGGTCTTGTGGAGTTTCTAAGTATTCTTGGTTCTTAACCCAGATAAGAGAGGACATGTACTCGGTTCCCCATCTAAGCACTATATATTGTATGGAGATGTGTCTGATTCGGGCAGATACTTTACCCATCACAACACCATAAAAAGTCAAGCCAGGCCAAAGGCCAACTGAATGAAGTCTGCAGAAGGAAGTGATGGGAAGATGCTGGATTCTTGCTGACAGCACGGGGTTAAGAAGTGATCAACCTGGAACTGATGAAGCACTGGACTTTTGATTCCATGTGTACCATGAACATCTAACTTCCTTTTTGATTATCTAACAATGCCATCCCCTTTCTTGCTAGCACATCCCCCTCCCTATTAAATAGACTCAGCCTTCATTGCTAGATGCTTTTCCCATTTTCCCTTGTAGTTTGGGCATGGGAATGCCAGCTAGATCCTGCCCTAGATTTTCAGGATAGCTGTGGACATGAAGGGGCATAACCCATGTGGAAGCACTTTGAATGAAGGTAGTGGAAGCTAGGGCAGCTGGATAGCACTGCTGACAATAGTATCTCAGGTTCAGGGTTGATGTGGCCGTTGGTTGGTGTGCCCAGTGGTGATGACAATGTTGTCTTCATATGACTCACCCTGTGACTTCAGTTTTCTCCTTGGTATATCACATCCATATCTAATTCTCTGATCACCCCAGAGAGGTTAAGAGCCATCCAAACCAAGGTTTTCTCTTTAAATACTCTGCAGTTGATTTGTATTTCCTTTAAGAACCTTGGGTGGTAGAAAGATAATCAATGTTTTATTATTTATTTATTTGCAATTATCTTCCTAATTTTGCAGCTGAAGTCTTCCTACAGATATGCACATTCTAGTCCTTTGACCTTGGATTCCTTCTCTATTCTTGCCAAGTTAAAAAAATAAAAAAGAGACTGGTTGTTCTATAAAATATTGGCCATACATATTAAGTAATGTCATTTAAATAAGATTGAGTGGATTTCCTTATTACAGGAATTCTCAAAATTATATTATACTGACATAGATAGGGAATTACCAGGAAAAGTATATGAGGAATTTGACACTCTTTATTCTAAAGTCAGCATTTAAGTTTGAAATCATATATGTTTAAAATTACCTTAAAGTCCCATAAGCAGACATCTCTTTGAAAAATGGCAAGCTCAACAAATCTGCTTTCCTGGAGTTATAATAGATATCTGTTTCTTTTGTTGGGTGCTAGGAGAGGTCAGCAACTATGAATCAACTTTGTTATATAAAGCATTTCTCTCTCTTCTTCTTTGTCCCTCTCTCCCTTCAGTCTTCCTTCCCTTCTAAGACATAATCACATCACAGTGAATAGTGACCATCCATGTGAGGTAGAAGCAAAATACATATTCTTTGCGTTATTGTGATTAGAGATATGGCAGGGCCAGTTTTAATATGGGAAAAGAGGATGGAGGCCTGTATTTTGTAATTACCTTAATACCAACTGACCATTTGTCTCCATTAAACAGAAAGAAAGAAGCAAGGGTAGTGCATGTATGAAGTCACAAATGGTGTGAATATACTTTGCATACAACCAGAGATATGTAAAAATGTGATCTATATGTGTAATATGAAATGTAATGCATTCTGCTGTCATTTATAACAACTTAGAATAAAAAATAAATTAAAAAAATAAAAAGAAAAGAAAGAAGGAGACAGAGGGAGGGAGCATGCATGTGTGTGTGTGTGTGTGTGTGTGTGTGTGTGTGTGTGTGGAGAGAGAGAGTGTGGGGGGGGACATCCCAGAAACTTATTTCCCATATTTCTATTATAACCTTACTTACCATGAATGGATAGACTGGTGATTGTTTATGCTGTCATTGATGTTTGAGATCTTATATAAATACAGAACCCCTTTCTTGGGATATGGGAACCTGTGGATCAAGGAGAGGGATGATTGGAAAATGTTACTGACATTGATGTAAAAATTCACTACACCAATGTCAAAATTTTCTTATTTTCCTGTCTCACCTAGAGTCAGAAATAGATGGCATCTGAATGTTTTGTTCTATGAAGTATATTTAAATGAAATATCATTGGTTCTTATTTTTATAATATCTTTTCTTGACTTTTTTTTAAGGCAATAATGCTTTTTACTCAGTCCTTATTTAGAGCCCATTTTTTTTAAAAAAAATCTATCAACTATTATCTTCATAAGCATGGGATTCTAATATCATCAAGACACATGCTATTGTAGTTATTCAGATTTATAAAACAGAATTTAGAATTCATACAATAGAAATAAACTTTCTAGTTCTCGTAGGAAAAAGAGGAAGTGATTTTTAATTTATTCACAAAGATGGTCACCAGGTTTACTTAAGTGATGGTATCTTCGACAGCAATCCTAATATATTTCTTGACACTGTGGAGGGGTTATTTATTATAACCTTCTTTCAAAGTCTTATCTAACTAAGACTAAATGCTCCTGGTTATAACATGTCTTTAATGAGTTCTTTTATTTTATTCTAATTTTGAGACACAGCTCTCCCTGACTTAACCTAGGGCTAAAATTGAGTATCAAAATCCCATTGTGGTTTCTGGTTCATCAAGAAACACACTGAGCTCCCCCAAAAGGCTTATTTCTCTACTTTTATAACAGAAAAGTGAGCAAATCCAGGATAGGTAATGCTTTCTGGTCTCTTTTAATTATTAGAACACAGAGCCCAGGTTTGACAATGACATTGCACAGCTGATGTAGCACTAGAGGTCTGAAGGTGACGGCTTGCTGTAGCCGGGAAAAAGACAACATTTGCCAGGCTCTTCACACATCCGATTCCACTGCTCTTTTTCCTGGACTTCATAATTTGAGCTCAGACTCTTCTTGTTAGTATACCCTTTCCAACACAGAGATGCTCTATTTGTCTTATCATAGACTTTTTCTATATCATGATGCAGAGTAGCTCAGTTATGTGGCCTGGAAGTCATCTGACAGTGTCACCCTTTGCCACTATGTTCCAAGACTATTATCTGGTATTTTCTGACAAAAGATGCCACAAAAGAGGCACTAGGCAACTCAACTAATTTTTCTCTCCTTCATGGGATTGAGCTCATTGTGCTGCAAAAACGAACTTATAGATATATTTCTCCAAATTCAGAACTATACATTTCTTGCATACGGGTTGCTCCTTTTGAAATCTGTAGGAGCTTCACATCTATAAAAGGAATAGTGCTTCCAACCACCTTGCCCTTGCCCTTGTTCTTTCCCTTTATGGATTACTACGATTTCTAAACTCTTTCTTACAGTTGCAAATCAAGATTTGTTTTTAAATCTTCACAGGAAAATATAAATTTTTATTAAATATTTGTTGCAGATACTAGGATAATAATTATTATTATCTTATTACATATATTATTATATACAACTGGAATTCAGAATTTCCTCCACTTTTTTTCTAAATAAAAATCTCTTTTATTATTTATGACCTAGGAAAAGACCAGGAAAATATGGTAAAGACAGTAATGTAAAACGAAGAAAAGATCTTGCCTTCTTTTAGAGCTACATTGATTTAAAATGCATCATTGACAATATCACCATCATTCAAAATACTGTACTTTATTCAGGTGGCAGGTACTATTTGCAAATGCAGAGCTTATCAGAGAGGGATTTTTTTTTCCTTCTTCTTCTTCTTTCAGTCCCACAAATCTCTTCTATTCCATTAAAACAAAGAATTAGAAAAATTATGAAAAACAGCCTGAAGCTGCCTCTTTTGTTCTTTAACATACAGTACTTCTATTGAGGATTTCAAATGGAATTTATTCATATGACAGATGCATGGGATTGGATTGTCCCCATTTTGAAAAGTTAGGTATTCTTCATTGCGCTTTTGCCCATATTTCTGAATACTTTAACTGGTACGAGGCTCCAGCTGTATTAGATCGAATCTAAGTGTGATAGTTTTAATTCAGACCTAGCTGTTTATTTCTTGCATTGGGGCTGATGTCAGTATCATCTCCTATATTTATCATTGTCCACTCTTTTTAAGGTTTAAAAAAAAAAAAAAAGAGGGTTTGGTTTTCTCTTTATGTTGTTTATTTATACAAGTTCAATGAAAATGAAAGAAATACAGATATGGATAGTTTACAATAATTGTGATGTTAGAAAGCATATATTCATAAAGTATTTTTTTAATTCCAAAAATTCATTTATGGAAGCTTTAATATATTTTTAGCTTTATATATATCAACAACACATATGCATAATAAAGGTGTATGAATCATATGTACTTTAGAGACATGAGAAACAAAATAATGCACTCATTTAACATTTTTGAAAAAGCAAAAAGAATAACCTGTCGTTTCATTACATGAAAATGGTGTTATATAATATAGGAATTGGTGTGCTCAGGCCCAGGGAATGCTATCCATTTTTGTAAACACAGTTTTACTGAAACACAGCTATGCCTCATCGCTTACATGTTGTCTATACTGTATTCACCTACAATGGCAGAATTTGCGTAGTTGCAACAGAAACCATGCAGCCTACAGAGCCCTAAAGTATTTACTTTCTGGACATTTAGAGAAAAAGTTTTATTGATAAGCTGCTAGTCTTCAAATTTAGAGGTTGAATACAGAAGCCATCACATTCTCTAATGTAAATAATAAATGTATTTTATTTTCAGATAACCAGGCATGATACTTAGCAACTATAGCTAACATATACAAAGAAAGAAAGTTTTATTTCAAAAGGCTTTGCATCAGCAGCATAAACCCCCACCACTCGAGCTATGCTATAGGGAACTTTTCATCAGACACTGAAGGAGCCATTCATCTTCTTTGCAAAAGATCTAACTTCCCAGAGAACAGAAAGTGTCAGCCATTACACTAAACCACACACACCTTTTCTCTAATGTAAAATGACAATAAGATCTGTGCAAGCTAACATGAGGTCTACAAACTGCTCTTCAATAAAACTCAGTCATCCTCTCTGGAGGGATGAATCCAGAGAAATGGAAATGTAAGGATAATTTTAGTTAGCAAGGAGTTTGCTGTAAGAACTTGTTTGGATTCTGCATTCATTTCATAATGTTTGATCAAAATTTTTAATTCATCAAGAGTTGTGTGTGGTGCCATTAAAATAATCTTCTCTTATTTAGTATTCTTATAAATAGTGATTTTCCCCTTGAAAAACTGGGCTTGTTATTTATAATTTCACATTTGTTTTTGTGTCACTGTTGTTTGAAATATAACCATCCAGTATTCCCATCTCCTTTCATCCCATGATTTGGACTTTGCTATAGGGAAATGTATTTTTGTCCTGACAGTCACTAATCTTCACATAGTCTGCTTAACAGCTGTTGACAAACACAGTTGTTCTTTTAAAAGAAGAAATCCTCCTTCTTTTTGGCATCTATATCTTCAATGAGAACATGAAAGTTGTAAGACTATGATATTGATATTTTCAATATGTAACAGTCTGCTTTGGTTAAAGATCTAATCTCTATGTTTCTTTGACCTCCTAACCTTCTACCTCAACTTTCAGTCTGTGTTCCATTTAAAAATGTAAATATTATTAGTGCATATAGGAAAGATCACCTCTGTTTGAAAATTGCATATAAATAACTCCAGAGGACTGGAAAGAGGCCTACACTAGAATCATTGCATAAGGATTAGATCTGTATTACATTAACTGCAGAAAGAGGGAATTTCATCTATTAACATGTAAAGTGCTAGTGAGGAGGCTGAGCTAAAATTTATAAACAACACAGATGTGAGCCAGTCAATGAAGCTCATGTTGAAAGATCTTTTCTCCACTGTTGTCTCTCTGAATTTTAAGTGGCATACTAGTTATTAACTATCAATACAGTCAAGTGATTAAAACAAAATGAAGGTTCTGCTTGTGCTCTGGAATACTAAGGAAGCTGATCATTTGAGTCCAGGGGTCTAATTTCCATCCTGTTACATATCTCCTGAAATGACCAAAGGAATATAAAAATAGACACTAATCTGCATCAGTTAAAGGACCAGAGAAGAGTTATCATTTCCATTGTCAGAAATAGCAAAGTATTTCTGCTAGATTTAGTGCCGATAGAATGACAAAGCACTGAAAGCATTTCAAAATTCCCCTCTGGAGAAAGTGTTTCAGCCTCTCAGGAAGTAATTGGGGGATGGTTTGGCAGACCACTGACACTTTTTAATTGGAACCATGAACATGGGAGTCAAGAAGATTCTAGGGGGCAAATGGGGAGTTTAAATTTGATATTACTTTTGCTATTGAAGATACAGAGCATTTCTAATCGATTGTTCAGGGAGGTCCCAACATTTCCTTATTTTCCCATTAGAAATAATAATCAATAGTTAATATTTTATAAAAGTTTATTATGGGCCTGTAAGTTTTCTAAATGAATAACATGGATTGTCACACTTAATGTTCCTACTGTAGATAATTACAGTTATTAGATAAATTTCATAGGAAAGAAAACAAAGGTGCAGACAGTTAAATTTATCCAAGGTCAAACAGTAAGTGAAGGAACCAGGATTCACACCCTCAGATGCTATGTCCTCCTAAAAAGTCAGGAGTGCAGCCAGAATCTTGTGGCTTCTTAACTATATTCAAAAGGAATTCCACTGGGTAGGGCAGGCTTTGTTTTACCCAATGTAGCAAATGAAAATACAGAATGCAAAGTAAAATTTGAATTTGAAGCAAACCAAAAAAAAATTTTATTGTAATTTAATTGTACCATATTTAGTAGATGCTCAAACTAAATGCTTCACTTATCTGAAATTAAAATTTATGTAGATATTCCATATTTCATCCATGTACCCCAACAGGGCTCCTTAATGACAAGGAGGTAGCCATGCCAGCAGGAGGCAAGGGAGCAGCCTAAGAACACACCTGGCCTCCAGGCTGAGCAGGAAGTCCCAAACACTCTATCCTGTGCACCAGCTTCCCAAACCCCAGAAAAAACTACATGAAGAGCTGCTTTCTCTGCCAGGAATGGTCTACTTTTGAGTCTGTCTTTTGCTTCTTTTGGGAAGCTGGGCTTTTACTCAACAATGTAAGTAAGCCTTTATCAGCTCGTCAGCTGAATATCTCCAATCAGAAATCTGAGATCAACTGAGGAAATAATGCGAGGACCTAAAACAAAAGGTTGTGTCTAAAAACAGATTTCTAGCTGAATTTCTCACTCTTCTTTCAAGAACAAGTGAATCAATAAAAACCCAAGTGAATATTGTGAAGAAAGTCTGCAATATGAAAGAAAAGCATCCATTAGGAAGTACCTATTCTTGTTTACTTTTTAATATAAAGAAGGCAGAAGTAAATGTTTAACAGCGTCTGCTTTAAACTATCAGAAAAAAATCCAATAAAACCACAAATATTAACTGATCACTTCTTATGGGCATGCCACACTGTAGTAACATAGCCTGAAACAAGATCCTGCCATTCAAAAAATCTTTGTAAAATAACTGTTGTGAAGTGGGAAAATGAATGAATGAATGAATGAATGAATGAATCTAACCTAGGGAAAGGAGAAAGAGTAATTCTATGTGGGAATGAACTGGGGTAGGAGCATTGCTAACTTCACTCCAACCTCCTTTATTGTGCCCCCTATTCTGATTTAGACTTTTACACCTTAAATTTTGGAGGTGATTTAGGTTTTATCAATTGTATGGCTTGGGTAATATTGAAAGGAAAATATATGGTAGTTACCTTATTTGTACTGTAGGCAAGGCCACAAGCAAGATATTTGGTTTTCTGGCAGCAGCATTAGTAGATGCCAGAGTGTCTAGATAAAATCTCTGTGGACGTTGAGAGGCAACATGTGGGGCATTCATTTCTTTAGGTCTTCCTTGGTTCTATGAGCCATTTGAAACCTTATATTATTCCTTTAACTTTAACTGCCTGGAGTACCATTCCAGTATCCAGTATGTACTGTGATGGGTTTGGTCACTAATAGAGGAAACAGTCTGAGAAGAAGGAAATACAGGCTTGAGTTCCTGAATTAGTTGAACGTGCTCAGCCAGCAACTTAAGACAGGTTGATTCCACTGGATCCCTTCAATCAATGAAAGAGAAGGTGAATATACAGACTGGAAGAGATATTTATTTGGAGTATGACTTTGCCTTGTACTACTTTTTGACTTATTGAATAGTTTATTTTTTTTATCATGGTATAACCACACAACACTACACCTGACCAACCATGAAATTCATTACATAGAAGAAAAAGGGATTCTTAACATATGCTCAGAAACAATGGGCCTTTTGTAAAGATAGAACAGACTATTAAAGAATGTAAGTCAAGACCTTACTGAATAATAATGTTTGCCTACAGGATGGTATATGCTTTGAGTCAACACATGGTCTGTAGTCCTTTTGTTCTCATACCTGGAACACACTGGTCTAGGTACTGAGAAGCTAAGTGCTAATACACTCTGCTTTAGTACATATAATGAACCACACACAACATTTTTGTTTCTCATTTCTGTGATTTTGCTTCTGCAAATTTAGAGGTTGTAGTACTAGAAGGAGAAAGGAAGTCACCAAAAAAGAACACATCAAGTCACAGTTTATTTGAACTCAAAAGTTGAGGCTGCAACCCTTCAATATTGGGCTACCCATGACACTGAGCCAAAAGACAGAAAAGAGAATCATTGGATTTTCTGGCATAATTGAACCTGATTATTAAGAGTAAATAGGTCCACTGCTAATATGTTAGGCAGGAAAAAGCAAATCACAACTCAAGAAATGCTTTACCATAAAACCTGGCTCTGCCATGTCTAACTGTAGAACTTGAGGATTAGCATACAAGAGCAACACATGTGCAGACCCCAAGTATAACAGTCTGGGTCACTCCACAAGGAAAAAAAAAAAATCCCAGCTTATTTAATATGTTGCCCAGGAGAAAGCAACCTAAGAAAGGGTTTTAGAAGGAAGGAAGTTGTACATAATAATTATGATTTTATGAGCAAGTGCAAAAATAAGGGCTAAAACATCTACTCTTATTTGTCTTATTTGTGTGATTATGACAATTTTGTTAAATGATTTTCTTTTCTATCTCACTTTCTCCTGTCATCTTATACAGGGTTGATTAGTGTCAGTTTACTTTAAAATTTTGTCCTGTTAAAGAATATCAAGTGTAAGCTGCCTGTCACGGCCAGCCACGGCGCCGCCACGGGAGGAAAATTCTCGGAGGCAGAGTTAAGCTTTTACTACTTTTACTTCTACTTTCTTAGAGCTTAGAGAGTTAGAAAGAAAGATAGAGAAAGATTTCTTCTTGTCTTCTTAGCTTAGAGTCTTAGAAAGAAAGATAGAGAAATATTCTTAGCTTAGAGTAGAGTAGCTTAGCTTAGAGTTAGAGTTAGAAAGATAGAGCTTAGCTTAGAGAAAGATTAGAGCTTCTTTCTTCTCTCTTCTTTCTTCCTTCTTCTTTCTTCTGTCTTCTGTCTTCCTCAGGAGTCTCGGCCTAACTCTGACCAGTCATTACTTCTTCTATCTGGTTTCTCTTCTGTAACCGCTCTGCCTACGTTCTGGCCGCTCTGATTCTTCTGACCGACCGAGTGACTGCCCGGCTGACTGAATTCTCCGTTCTCCTAACTCGGACCGCTTTCACCCGGTTATATACCTTCAGCTTTTCGGGTGCCTACAGGTGCGTCACATACATATCAGGTGGAACTTATGGCTTCCAGCTAGCTGCAACAGCCCTTCCTAATTAGGGCTCCTTCATATTCCTTCCCTTTAGTTTAAAAAGGTGCTTTCTATTTTCTCTATTTTATTTTCTCTATTTTCTTTTATTTTCCCTACCTAGCTTTTCACCTTTTATTTTTGAAAGGGTGGATATTTGAGCCCTTTTTGAGGAGGTGCTGCGGCTTTTAAGGAAGCCTACTGCTGAGGAGCAGCTAACGCACTTAGTTAAGCACAACTGCATAAGCGGCTTTGACTTTTTTTTTTTTTTTCTCTTCTTTATTTTTATGGCTTTTTTGCCAAAGCTCAATGGCTTTCTATTTTCTTTTAAGCTCATGGCTTTTTTCTTTATGGCTTTTTGCTAAAGCTCAAGGCTTTTTCTTTGTATAGCTTTTCTAGCTTCTTTATTTTTTATGGCTTTATGGCCGGCTACTCTGCTTCGGCTTTTGGCCGGCTCGCTTCGGCTTTTCGCTGGCTACTCTGCTTCGGCTTTTCGCTGTCTACTCTGCTTCAGCTTTTGGCCAGCTACTCTGCTTCGGCTTAATTCTTAACTGGCTTCAACTGAGTCTGAGGCTATGCTTTTTCATTGCTCTTATTTCTTAGCTTTTCTTCTCTGCCTGCCGAGCCCCGGACGGACCACCATTTGTAAGCTGCCTGGTACCGTAAACCGGGATAAAAACTCTCGGGGGCAGAGTTAAGCTTTTACTACTTTTACTTCTACTTTCTTAGAGCTTAGAGAGGGAAAGAAAGATTTTTAGAGAGAAAGATTAAAGCGAGCTTTTCTTCTTGTCTTCTTAGCTTAGAGTAGAAAGAAAGATAGAACTTAGCTTAAAGAAAGATTAGAGCTTCTTTCTTCTCTCTTTCTTTCTTCCTTCTTCTTTCTTCTGTCTTCTGTCTTCCTCAGGAGTCTCGGCCTAACTCTGACCAGTCATTACTTCTTCTATCTGGTTTCTCTTCTGTAACCGCTCTGCCTACGTTCTGGCCGCTCTGATTCTTCTGACCGACCGAGTGACTGCCCGGCTGACTGAATTCTCCGTTCTCCTAACTCGGACCGCTTTCACCCGGTTATATACCTTCAGCTTTTCGGGTGCCTACAGGTGCGTCACATACATATCAGGTGGAACTTATGGCTTCCAGCTAGCTGCAACAGCCCTTCCTAATTAGGGCTCCTTCAATCAAGATGGTACAAGGATGGAACATAAGGGGAAATGAGTATCACCTGCTTGTGGACGTGATGACCAGTGATAAAGAGAAGATGAAAGCAGTTTCATTACTACATAGAAACCTGCATTCTTGCAGTCTGCATTTTACTGCTCTATTCAGGCATCTGAAAGTTTAAGTTTGGAAAGTATTACCCAAAGTAATAGACTGAGGTAGATATGGTGGTTCAGTATGTCCCAAAAACATCTTATTAGATAATACTGCCACATATTTAAAAGTAACTAATTCGCCATATAAAGGGTTTAAAAAAACCTCTGCTAAATAACTCCCTCTATAATATAAAGTTACTATTATAAATTTTAGTTGCATAATATTCAGAAAAATAGAAACAAAAGCAATGCAAACTAAATATGTTTAATATAAGTGGAGAATGTTTTTCATTTTAAAATCTTTGATTATTTAGCAAAAAAATAAATACATAAACTGCATTTTACAGAGGTCACACTTAAAAATTCAAAGCTAAAGGAAATAAAACAATTGAGTTAAAAGTAGAAAAGCAAAAATTACCAATTTGCATGTGAAAAAACTAGTAAGCTTGATATCCACAAGTTGGCTATCAAAATAATGCATGCTCAAATAAATTGTGTTTGTTTTCATGAAAAAAGATGATAACAGAATAGGAAAATGTAAATCATAAATCTAGTGATTAGAAAAGTAAAAACCCAAGATAATACAAAGTATAATTCTATTCTAACAGATGTGGGAATTTCTAAATGAATTATTTCTGAGACTAAAAGCCCTGCAACATTATACAAATTTAGGCAAATAAATAAATATAAAAGCACACTAAAAAATAAAAAACTCTGGAAATGTTATAGAATTGTATATTTCAATTTTCTAAAGATGGACAACAAATTCCAAAACTAAATTAATTACTCTAAAACCATTGTCCAATAGAAACATGCCAATTTTGTCTACCAACCTAATATACTCTTGTATCAGAACATGAAAAAGCACATACAATAAAAACTGGACTAATATAATTTGTGAATCAAGACACGTAAATTCTAATAGAATTAAGAAGTGTATTATTAACTATTTTTATTAATTTTATAAGGTGTTAATCAAATGGTGTTTGCTAATAGATATTATATATATGTTTATGTGCATATTTTAAAGCAATTTGTATCTATTATATAGCAACCTAGACATGAAAGTTTATTAGAATGAAAAGCAAGTCATTCCAAGTCCTTAGCTCCTAATGCATCTTGTGAGTGAGATATGATAGTAGTTACTATCTGATATCTTCAACGTGTGTTTTGCATATTTAAAAATTTTAAATAATAGCTTTAAATAAATGTTTAATATAAAACCATGATTTTAAAAGTCTTTTACTTGTATATAAATAGATTAATTCACAGAATAGAACACCCAGATTCAGAAAGTTTCCATGATAATCAGAAACAAGTACCCTTAAACATTATTTATGAGCATACTAAGGTATTTTGAAGTGCAATTTGGCAGAATTAATCAAAAGTGTACATTTATGAATACACTTTCATTTAGAAAATCTATGTCTAGAAATGAAACCTATAAATGATCAGATATCTGTGCAATATTTCTGTAGATCAAGATTCACGTCAAAGCCGGGCGCGGTGGTGCACGCCTGTAATCCCAGCACTTGGGAGGCTGAGGCAGGAGGCGAGTTCAAAGCCAGCCTCAGCAATGGCAAGGCACTTAGAAACTCAGTGAGACCCTATCTCTAATAAAATACAAAAAAAGGGCTGGGGATGTGGCCCAGTGGTCGAGTGCCCCTGAGTTCAATCCCCAGTACCAAAAAAAAAAAAAAAAGATTCACGTCAAAGTTACTTATAAAACTGGGGAATGAAAACAAGGTAAATGTACAAAACAATTATTTAATTCTAAAGTATAAAACATGTTATTAATATTAAATCACTCAATGTATTATATTAAAAAGTTTTATTGATATATAGTCCACGTTCTATGAAATTTACCTATGTAGAATGCACAGTTAAATATCTTGTTATATTCACATATTTGCACAAACATCACTATTTGCTTCCTGTAATCTGAAACATTGTTGTTAGGTGCATATATGTGCATAATTGTTTTATCTTCTTGATAGATTTATCTACTTATGATTATAAAATGTCCCTCTTTATTTCTAGTAAACTTGTCTCTTATTTTAAAATCTATTTTATCTAATATTATTATAGCCACTTTAGCTCCCTAAGTTTATTGTTGGCAGGGCAAATATATTTCCATCATTTTATATTTAATCTATTAGTTTTTTCTAAACTAAAGGATATCAACTGTAGACAGCATATCATTGAAAATTGGTAATTTTTGTTTTTATCAAGTCTGACAATCTCTGCCTTTTGGTTGGATTGTTTAATTGCAATTATTGGTATGGTTGGCTTTCCTTCTGGGATTTTGCTGTTTGTTTTCTTTTTGTCTTATGTCTTCTTTTAATTTCTTTTCTTCTCCCTTCCTATCTTATTTTGTATTAATGGCATATTTCCTTGAGAAAATATTTTAATTCATTTAGCAAATTTTTTACTGTGTATTTTCAGTTTGCTTAGTGGTTCATTTAGGATTTTCAACATACTTAAATTATTAGACTTTTGTTTATATTTATGCTAACAATTCTAGTGTTTCTAGTATGATGTAGAATTTTACTCCTATTTGGCTGTACTTCCCCCTTTTTATGTTAGTATTATACATTATGTATTTATATATATTACAAATAAAACATACATTATTACTTCATGTCATTTTTGTCTCTTAAAAAGCAGACAAAAAGCCGGGCGCGGTGGCGCACGCCTGTAATCCCAGCACTTTGGGAGACTGAGGCAGGAGGATGGCGAGTTCAAAGCCAGCCTCAGCAATGGCGAGGCACTTAGCAACTCAGTGAGACCCTGTCTCTAAATAAAATACAAAAAAAAGGTCTGGGGATGTGACCCAGTGGTCGAGTGCCCCTGAGTTCAATCCCCAGTACCACAAAAAAAAAAAAAAAAAGCAGACAAAAGGCAGGGAAAGAAGTATATACTTACAAAGTGTGTTATATTGAATTTCTGGTTCTTGTCACTTGTTCCTATGGATTTGAGTTACAATCTAACTTTCTCATTCTAATACATTTTTATCCTCATTCCTTTTTTTTGTGTATGATTATTTTGCATGTGTGATGTTATATTTTATATTTTAGTTTCACTGATATTATTTAATACATACTATTTTAAGTGGTTTCAAATGAGATAAAGAAATATGTATGTATACTATTTTTTAAATGACCTAAATACTTACTTTTACTGAAATTCTTTGTGTATGTGTGGGCCTAATATGTTGTTAAGTAAAAAGTATATTATTAAAGGGGAAACTATAACACTATTTATAATATACACTAATTTGCATGTGTAAATAAGACAATTTGAAATAAAATTTGCCAAAATATCAATCATTGTTCTTTATGATTTGCCTCAATTTCAAGGGTTTTATATTATCATTTTTCAAAATTAATATTTTCCAATTTTTTTTTTACCATGAACATATGTTATTTTGCAACAAAGAACTGTGCTTTAAAATACAGATTCTAAGGTGTCTATTCTGTTTCTTCAAAGTCTTTTAAGTTTTCTCTGAATGTCCCATTCTACTCACTCAACTTCTGGAGCCTTGATAAAGGTCACAATATCTGTGTCATCCTGTAATGTCTTTAAGATTCCACAAGAATCTCATCATTTATAAGCCCTCAAACCAAAGGATTTGCTTTCCTTAAAGAATACTGTTGTGTCTTGTCAGGAAAAAATAAATTCCTCCAAAAGATGTGAAAAAGAAAGAACAGTCTAAAGTGCAATAATAGAACCCCTTATGTAAGTAGAATATTGAATTTTTTTCTTCTCATTCTTGAATTTTTAGTCATAAACAGGACTTGTTTGTCTAAAACAAAAACCAAAAACATGTTAACTAGTGATGACAGCTGAGCTGGTAATCCCACAGATAAATACCCAAGGTGACCCTAAGGAAAATGAACATAACCATTTCAAAGTGTAAAAATAAAGTCCCATTACTTATCATAGGAAGTTTTTTTTTTTTTTTTTTTTTTTTTGAAATGGAATTGAGCCTGTTATCTTAATAAGGGATGGAAACATTTGATCCACTCATGTCTAAATTATTTTTCTGAGTGACACCCTAGACCTTTACCTTTCATTCAACTTCCTTCCTTTGAAGTTTCAATACATTTTTATCCATATTGTTTTGATGTAATCCAAGGCTTTTAAATGGGTTTGATTTGTGGGTGAACCATTTTTAACTCACCATGTTTTCATTCACTTCCTAAATATCTTACTTCAGTGTCTTTCAACAAAGACAGGTTAATAGCTATTAACTGTCTCAATTATATTTCTTCTCCTTTTCATGGTTTTAATATGCAAAATGAGTTAAATAACAAGCGATACTTAGACCTCAAAATGAGAGCATTGCATCGTTAATTAGAGGCTACACGTGGTATAGCATGAATGGGGGTGCTTTTATATTACAAGTATATATCCAATTACAGGCTCTATTTTTAAGAAAAAGGACTTTGGTACAGGAAAAGTCTCTCTTCAGATCCCAGGTAAAATTAAGCAAAAAAGAGTGAATGTTAAGCATTTTACTTCACAAAATATTAATTTAGTCATATAAAATAACTTTTGCTCCATGATTATTGGCAAAGGCAAGATGTGCATGTTTTTCTTTTGAATAGTGTATTAATGAAATTGAAGGTTTGGGCCTTATGCTGTGCATGTTCTGCAACATTTTGAAAGCTTAGCTGGGAATCCCTGTGGTGCTGACTGAAGGAAAAAGGCAAGCAAAGTCTTCTCCAGTTTTTGAGAACCAGAAGCATTTTTCAGAAGTCATGTATCAAATAAACTGCTTATGAGCAAATGATTGTAATGCTGCCTCAGTTTTCAGTGATAGAGGGATCTCTTTAAAACACTCTGACATAAAAAATAAATCAGCTTTAACTTCAATTATTAAGAGCTAAAGTAGCATTCTTTGATAGAGAGGGGTGGGTTTCTGGCATTTCAATGATAAATATGTATGAAAAAATACTTGTGTCACCATGGAAACCAAGACCTCACAGATACATATATAGGCACAGGGCATAATGGGAACTTAGGATCTCTAAAAACAAATGGGTGAAGACCCACCTCTATTAAGGTATGTTTTTATATTCTTAAGTTTTAGCATTCCTGGATTTTTAGCATTCGTTTAGTGTTCCAAAGAATAGAATAATTTTAGATTTTTCTCCATTTTTGCAATTTCAAAGATTTTAATAAAGACTCCTAAATAAGCATTGTTGAAAGTTCCTATAGGGTTACATTGTTAACTATGATTTGGGAACTTGGAGCAACTTCACTTTAAAGGAATCAAATAGGTCTCATTTTAGACTGACACAGTTCCTCATAAGCAGACAGACAGAAGGGCTTTATTTTTCTCCTACTAATTTTTGTTTTTCTGTGAGTGAATTCTGGATTAGAGGAGAGGAAGACACTATCAGAAAGCACTGTTTTTCCTGTGACAAATTTAACAAATTCTTCATGGAGTTTCTGATAGGACATGTTCCCTGGCTCTATTACCTGGGACTACCTTCTGCTAGGAGCCAAGGCCTTTCATAGTCCCTGCTTCCCTAAAAGTACAGAATTTAATTATCTTCAATGACTTAATTTCAACTATCTGTATATTTAAGTGAGGGGAGTATGGGCAATTCAAAGGTATACCTCTTTCATAAAAGTCAGTGTTAAAAAAGAGAAAAGGCCTCTGACCCCAAATATCCAAAACTCTAATTCCTGTTCTGTTTCTAAATAGGAATTTGACCTTGGAAAAATCACTTCATATCTCTGAACCCTGATTTCCAAATTCATAGAATCAGACTCATAATATATGCATATGTCCAGGATAATTTTGGGAATCGGTTCACTTGGAAACTTTTTAAAAAACCATAAATCATATTCCAAATATGGTGAAACAAATTCTATTGCAGCTAAAAAAAAAATCCACCTAGTTTAAATCTTTCATAATATCAATATGTGATGAACTAAATTTATAGCTCACAAAGCACATCTAAGCTGTACTTATGCAACACCAAAATATCCGGGTTAAAAGTAAAAATTTGTATAAAGTGTATTTAAAATGAAATCTCACCTGCTTACTTGCTTTCTCTATTTTTTTTATTCAACCATCAGAATTATTGGTGGTGATGGATTTATCATTATACAGTTCAAAGATTATCTTCAAATTTAAAATCATTGTGCTAAATTCCTACCTCAAGAGACATCATCATAACAACAAAACACATTATGTACAACTATAATGCACAAATTAAAAATGTGGAAAGAAGAATAAGAAAAGGAAATATCATCAGTTTTTATATGCTTACCTGATTGGTAATCACACTATTTCAATGAATGAGGAGAAATATTTCATCTAAGTGAACAGTAGGTGTTTTGAAAACAAAACAAAAAATTGTCTAGCAGTGATAATGAGCAACAAAAATATTTCAACTTTGTAGAGCATCACTCTACCTATAAATGTGTCATAAGTTTCCTGTTTCTTCCATAGCATTCTCCCCTTCTCTACCATTCCACAGTTTAGGATTGCTGCACACATGACAACTTATCATGGTCCCTAGAGCTAGTGCCACACATTTGTGGAAAGGGAGGTATTACCTTTTGTTGGATAAGATTCAGGCTGGCAGGCCATACCCCAAGGCGCCTTCCCGGAAGTGCCCAACTCTCGCGAGAATTAACCTTTGGCGGGCTCTGAGTCCCCACCCTTCCTGATCCTGGGAATACTCGCCTCTCAAAGAATTCAACCCTGGGCTCTCCCTTTCTGAGCCAATCCGGACCATACAAGTCACGCTCCCACCCCTCTGTACTTAAGCCCCGGCTTGTCCAGAACTCTCTCTCCTCTTTTCACTGTCATCTTCTCACTAGCTCTCCCCTTTCCTGTTCCCCCTTTCCCTTTCTCCCTTTCCCCCTTCCCCCTTTCTCCCCTTCCCTTAATAAACCCCCCCTTTTCTACAAGGCGGTCCCGGTGTGGTTCTTGCCCTTCACCTTTTATGTTTCAATTGTTGCTGTAAAGGTGTTAAGCCTCTTTGACTCTCGGTAAATCCTTACAATTAGAAAACACAGTCCACAGAGCACAGGAATGTTCTCTTCCACACTGAGACCCATCAAAAGATTACAACATGATGCATTGTTTACTCCATGTGTTATTTATTCTTTGTATCCACCTGTTGTATAACAGCTGATTTTGTCACATGAGGAATTTATCTTCCAGCAGATTTAAAGAGTTTTTAATATAAAATATAATTACAAAACATGCAGTTGTATATCTTTCTTATGTAAATGAAAAAAGAATATTAGCACATTTAAAAACTTTGAAAACTATTTTTTTTCCTTTGCAGCATTCAAAATAATGATCTTAGTCTCATGGTACCAATTCTAACCGAAGACTAGAAAAGCCATACGGTTTAACACCGTTAAAAGGGTTGAATAGATCTCATCAATTTATAGTCTCAATGAACATTAGAATAGATTGTGACAAGAAATACACTCATCCCCAAATGGAATAATCGAACTCATGCTACTTTTTAGAATTTATTTGTGTTTATTTCAATAGGGAGAACATATTTAGTAATTTCCACTTATTAGGCAGATTTGTTTTAAGTTCTATACATCCTTAAGTAAGTCACAATATTTCTGGTTTAATGACTATTTTCAAATCTGGAAGATTGATATATGTGTTTTCAAATAAACTTTCCTGTATTTTTTCTTAAGGTAGGATCCTATTGTAAAGAAAACTGGGGAATATTGGGAGTACTTAAAAAAAAGAATTCATAAAATACCTTTCTTATTGAATGAACATATTGAATTATAAAAAGTTGTATCTGTCACTGTACAGTCATAACTTTAAATGCTGTCACTTGTTATATAAAAATTTAAACCTCAGCCACCTTAAAAGGCAAAAAAAAAAAAAAAAAAATGAGGAACTACTTGTGCATATCCACCTATTGCTTCTAAAACAGACTTGAATATTATGGTCAAAATATACAGAAAAGTAAACACTTAGATAAAATAAAACAAATCAGAAACATGCCCAAATCCACACTGTTTCTTACACACTGTTGAACATCTTGAACTTTATAATTATTCAGGTTTTTTGTTTTACTAATATCATTAAATGTAATCAGATACTGCAGTCTCTTAGATAATAATTTACTGCAAAGAACAATACTATCCAGTATTGCCACCCCACCTCAATAAACTAATTTTCTACTGTGGAAGAAAGAGAAGGAGTTCTGCCTTCTTCCTCTGCAACCCCCCCCTCCCCACCCCCATCCACCCCACCCCACTCCCCACCCACTCCACCCCATCCCCCACCCCCACCTCCACCCCCTTCTCCATAAAGGTTTTAAAACCTTCTTAAACAATTACACACACAAATCTTTGGATTGGGGGGGGGGGAGTTGTAACTTTTTTTTGTTTTTAATCAAGTTTGGTCAATGCCATATTTCATGCTAAGTTCTAGTGATTATTATAGTGATTTTGCAGCATTAATTTATTTAAGAAAACTTGAGGTTTAACAGAGTCAAATGTCAGTAATTAAGAACTAATAGTCAAAGTAAGTTTAAATAAGTTAACATAGACATCAACCGACTTTTTAAAGACAATGAAATAGTATCGACTTATAAACTAACACTTTTTTTTTAAAAAAAAAGCACTGTTCCAATATGCTATTTAAGTAAAAATGTCAGGCACATATGATAAATAATCAATAGTGTGTTTTACCACAAAACCTCCTCATCCCTACTCCTTCTATCTAGCTGTGTTCTACGTGAATCTAATTTATCACAGAAGGGGAAAGACAAAAGGTGATGGGAAGCTTGGTGGAAGTCTGTCACAACTAAGGAGAAAAGAAGTTCAAAATACACTGTAATACTTTAGTACCCAAATATGTCAGTTGCCCTCAGACGTTAATAGAAAAGAAGGGATTTACACTCTTGTTATGGAATTATTATGTAGTAATCAGTTTTATCAGTGATTTCTTTCAAAGTTGCATTTAAAAATACTGTATTTGCATCATATTTATAATTGCTATGATTATTCAAAATCATGGAATATAATTAAAAAATATAAAGACCTAAAGAAAAAATATAAAAATCTTAAATGTAAAAAATCATATACTGAGTTTATTGAAAGGAACATTCTGCCCACAAATGTATATGCAAAGTGAGGTTAAAGCCAGGTTAATGTAGCAAGAGATAAGCTGCGGTGTTAATTTAGGAACTCTAGGTAAATTTTTTTCTCAAGTGTCAGGCATTTTTGTCCTGTTTTACTTAAGAGTTTAGTAGCTTTAAGATTCTCCCAGCACAGGGTAGAAAAAGTGAGTGGGTTGGGGGGGGGGTGGGTATTGTGTAAAAGAAAACAAAAGGAGGTTTAGGGATTATAAGAGAAATCTGAAGTCCTTGAAAATAAACTCCCCTTTTTTCCAAGCTCTTTCTAAGCTGGACCACATCCTATCTTCTTGGAAAAAGCTTCTCTGCCCTATTCAGGAATGCAAACTGACACTGCAGTTGTCTTCTGCATTCCTGGTTTATCTCAACACCCGGGGGAATACACAAACACAGGCATTCTTTCACACATGGTTACACAGGTAAGTTGTCAGCCAATCATGTTGGTGCATATATAAGCTGAGAATTGGAAAAGAGAAGATGAACTAGAAAAGAGATTTATCTAACTCCTGATCTCTAGGAAACCAGGAGTAGATCAGTATAAATAAAACTCAAACAAGCAATTTAAAAAAAAGTGAGCTATAAAATGAAAGCAACTCTTTGGTAGTAGTTGTTGAGGATAGTGCTCACAACCTTTCTTTTAATTTTTTTTTAAAGTTTGTGTATATTTGAGACCAATATGCTGCTATCTTTCTTTCTTTCTTTTTTTTTCCCCAGATATTTTTCTCCATTTATGAAACTTTCCAGGACACAAAATTCAACTTGTAATAATTTTGGCTTGGCAAAGCCTCATATGCACTAACAGATTACATACTGTTCTGATTAGACACACCAAACATGCTACTCAATATGTAGACGTGTTTCAACTCATGATGACAGCTGATGTATGATTTACTGCACTGAATGCTCAAGGCATTTGTATTGGTTCAATATTCATATTTATTTATGCCAAAATTTAGTTGTATAAATGATGTATCAGATGGCTACTGACACAGAGTTTTTAAAATGTTCACTTGTACTTTAAAGAAAAAAAAATCACATAAACATGTCAAAATCCTAGGAAAATAAAATAGGTCTTTTTAAAAGTAAAATAAAGCCAATGACTCTCTACTGTATGCTTTCTATGCCATTTTAGTCATCTGCCAAAATGAGAGAAACTTCAACAAGATGATCCAAACATCTGCTTCAGAAAAATAATCTTTGTCCATGAAGAGAAAGTCCTTTAAAGAATAAAAAGCCACATTCTTCTTTTAAATTCACTCAAGTCAGAGCTAATGTCTTAAGCGCCTATTGCTGGTCCGTGTACTAACTTCAATGTGATCTCAGCCATGAACAGTCATTGGCCAGGCAGCATGACACGTGCTATTTTACTTTAACAACCAGCTGCAAATCACTCTGTCAAGGAAATACTTGTGAAAAGCTTAATGGTCAGAGGAAAAACATGCAAATTTCCAAAACGAAAATAAGAATCTATTTCTGGCTTTGTCTCATAAATTGCACCCACATCCCGATTGGACACACAGACAGAGGCATAGCTCATTTCCTAGGCAACAAACCAAGCCTTTTCCCTAGAGGGAAAAATCCATTGTTGATCCATATTTTCCTGGAATTTTACATAATATTATTTATTTTTGATTAGGGATTATTATAACCTACAATTTAATGCTGGGAGGGAACGCCTGAATAATTCAATTCCCATGGTGGGGATATAAACATAGATGTAGATATAGATGTAGGTATAGGTATAGGTGGAGAGATATATTGTATATACATGTACGTGCATAAATACATTCACATATATACACATATATGAATTAAGAAACACACAGTTTAAAAATCACTAAAACATTTTTGTATTGTTTTCCAAGTGGTTTTCATTGACCTAATGAAACTCATCTACTTTTTAAAAATTGGAAATGGGAACAAAAGCTAAGCAAATAATTTTCTAAAATGTCACAGGAGAATGAAAGAGAAAAGAATAAAAAAGGATTAAAGGATAGAGGAAAAACAGTAAATGGAGAAGAAATGAAAGAAAAGTCTTCTTGGATTTCCACAGTTTGTTTGTTTGATTTGCCTCACTCCAAAGCATATTAAAAGCAAACTTTGTTAGTTATTAAGACAACAATAAAGTCTGAATCAATCTGACTCAAATCAATTGCATTTCTTTTTACTTTCCTGCTAATTAAAAAAACATTATTTTTACTTAAAAGGTTACTTGTTATGTTATTTATAATAGTTTTTCCCCATGATATTTTCAATATCAGAATGTTAATAATTATCTGAATTAAAGTGATCTGATAGATACACAGGATCATCAGCATAAACTACCCTACTTACAGAATCCATAGAGAGAGATCTCATAACGATGCAAAGTCATGTTCTGTTCAAGGAAAAAGCCAGCTATTTTCCTCTACTTCTAATTTCTTTCATAGACGTTTTTAGTTTCCATATTTTAATGACAAATTATAGATATATAGTATATATACATATATATGTACATATACACATACATATATGTATGTATATATATGTATATGTATATATATGTATATGTATATATATATGCATTCCTCTTTCAAAATTATACTTTGAAAAGTACAAGTTTGTGGACTAATTTCAACAACAAACTGCCCTGACAAGGAAAGGAAAAGAAAAACTGTCCCTTCATAGAACCATTTTGTGTTGCTCTAATTTTAGGTTGTTGTTGGTTTGAGAGGGTGTTAGTGATTCAGTTAATCTATCCTCTTAATAATTAGAATATTCCGAGTTAACTAAAAAATAATAATAATTGCCTGAAGGAATAGATATTAGTTCATAAGTCAGAAACATGAAGGAAACATACCTTTAGGGGTATAGTGTCCACTGATAGATAAAAAAATCCAGCCTGCTTTGAATGCCTACCCTGAAAACTGATCTTTCTTAAAGATAGCACTTATTTTACATTTCACTAAAATGAGCCAATTAATATTCTGTAAAAATAACTGTTTCCATAATAGAATGCCATTAGCATGTCCGTAACCCTCAGCATTTAGAATCTGCATATTTCTGAGGTGTACACACTCTATGATTCTACCGAACTACTGCTTGTTTGGATGGTTTTTAAACATTCTGGACTTTTTCTCCACTAACAGAATAATACAGTCATATAGGGGTCCTAGAGTGCTAATTTAACCTTGCTAACCAGTGTCATTAATGCTAAAATGAATAAATTGGTCTCAGACTCCTACCTGAGGTGAACTTTACGTGAGTGTGTAATGCCTGTGCTTTCGTTCCAGCCAAGGTGCTGCTCAAACAGGTCACCCGTGTGTGCTTTGTGGGGAGCCAGGCACTAACACAGAGAGACCAAAACTTTGTAAAACTATCTGTGTGATTTAGTCCACGAGTTTAAAAAAAGAAAAGAATTTCCAACCAGTCCTATATTTGCTGTCACTGGTGATTTTTATACATTAATTGAACAGTGATTCAGTTAAAATAGTTGAAGTGGCTGCCTATGTAGATTGAGCTTCCATCACTAAACATGTTGATATGTCTGAAGCGGAGTTGAAAGAAAACAGGTCTTTCATTGCTTAATAATTTACAGTTGGTGGAGGAGATATTGGGTAAATGCTTTTGGTAGGAGAATAAAATTTCAATGATGTAAATAATGCATTATCTATTTTCTGCTTCCATTATAGTAAGGTTTCTGATTCTCAAAACTGTTGTCTGACAGGTCTGTGTTCTCCTGGCCAGGTTGTGGTACATTTTGCAGCTTGTCAAATTTCCTCGCTTCCTCGCGCCCTTTTTCATTATACAGTATTGCTCTGTGCTTAGCCACTGTATCCGTTCCTGCAGACATACTCTACCTTCAGTATAACACTAAAATTGATTTGCTGGGCGCTCCTTTGCTTCTTCACATTTCACATCTTCCCATTGAATTTCTTGTGTCAAGAACACAGCTCTGTCTTTCTACTTCCATCCTCAGAAATCTGAACATTCTTTGGGTTTTCTGAATATTTAAATAGCTTTGTGACAGATGTCGGTGTTTCATTCTACAGTACTTTGTTCAATGCAATTTTGGATTATGCTTTGAGACCATTCTGGGCTTATTTTCATTTTAGATTCATTCTGTGGTAAAATTACTGCAACATATTGGTCTTTTCACCTGAATTAATGGCAGAAGACTTTTGGCAAAAAAGTAAAGTCTCTAATTAGTATTTCCTTCAAAAAGCATATACTAAAAGGAAAAAAAAAAACTCCATTACATAATATGAATTTTAATATGGATTTTTCTGAAGTTAATAGTTTATTTTCTATGCAAGAAACAGAACAGGAAATAGCAAAAAAATCCTAACTACCTGTACACAAATGAGAAAATATGCTTTATTCCCCTGAAAAAAAAAAAAAAAAAAACGAAAGAAATGAACGTAAAAATGGTTCGGGCTTGCAATTATATGATCTAAGTTAGATCTCAGGTATTCTCCAGAGAATTCAAAGCCCCACCTTTTAGTGCTTCTTGATAAGGCACATTTATTTTAGCATATTGTTTTAACTGGTCAAATTTTGAGACTTTTGGAAGCGTAGGTGAAAGTTCAAACTTCTTTACTAAAGTGTAGCCATTGTGTAATAAAATACCCAAGATGATTCATTCAGTCAACCTAATATCTACTCATCAAAGAGGAGAACAAGCTAAGGAGGCATTATATCTTTCCCTAGGATAACATGTTAAGTGCAGCATTCCAATCTAAAAGGCAGAATTGTTCCTTTGAGTAAAATAATTAATGATCCCAACAAAAGGAAAGCCGTTACGAGAGAGACCTCTAGTGGGAAAAAATGCAAGTGTCTTGGAAAAGGGTTTTATTGTTTATGCCTCATCTAAAAAACGGAACTTGCACAGCTATTTAAGGCTGCGTCTATAAAGCAGCCAACTAAATTCCTCTTTAATGCTTAGTACATGCTATTTGTCCAGGCAAATAATGCTTTTCAGAGCGGAGCCAACAAAGTGCTTCAGGAAGGCTTAACTTCTTAGACATCAGATTTTGAAAAACAAGTTACAGATATCAAAGAAGAAAGACAAGAAGATTTTTCTTAAGAGGGACAAGCAGAAGCTGGAGGCATTTTCTAGAGCCATAGCCTTTTATTTGTTTGTTGAACCAATATTTTAATTATAGGAATTTTTTACATATAAAAATATCAAAGCACTTTTCTGAGCATGAGGCAGGGAGTAGGAAGATTTATCAGTTAAAAAAATAGAAACACATTAAATATCAATGCAAAATTATTTTTTAACGACAAATGGCAAAGGTCTGTGATACATGGAGTAGAGAGGCACCCAAGTACAGGTTATGTAAAGAAAACTGTCACCTCTGGATTAGAGTATTTCATTTTAATGCTCCTTAGAAGATTATTCCTCCTTTGTTCTCCACACAATTGCATTTAATTTATCCTCTGATGTATAATCTAATTGTAACTTCTTATTAAAGTTTTTCCACCTTAAACTACATTAATGGTAAATATGAAAATTAGGGTATGTTTTCTGGCTAGAGATCTAGCATTAAATCCCAGAGAAATTTGCATTTCTCTGTGTTTACCTACTAGGTAGTAATATAACTTATAATTTAATTTAGGACATACACTTTAGTCCAGAGGGACACTGTGACCCAGAGAATACATATCTTAAGAAAGCAGTCTAGCATGGAGAAAAAAAGTGAAAGAAGTTAGGAATCCA
This sequence comes from Tamias sibiricus, assembly GCA_025594165.1. Taxonomy (NCBI): domain Eukaryota; kingdom Metazoa; phylum Chordata; class Mammalia; order Rodentia; family Sciuridae; genus Tamias; species Tamias sibiricus. Next base: position 114,466,453 of record CM046664.1, read on the forward strand.
AAAATAGAGTGTTAACTCAGCCCTGAACGTGGTCACAATTTTTATGAACAGAATTATAGCTGTGGAAACTAGTTGCTTATAATAACAATTCCTAAAATTCTATTCTATAATAATGACAAATGTAACATTTTTCTTTTTAAAAAACTATAACCACAATGAAGATTTAGAATTTATTGTTCATCTAAATTTAGAGGAAAGTTGTTTTGTAAATCTCTATTTTCAATGTCAACACCTAGCTTTCCTATACATTTTGACTTCTGCCTGTTGTCTTTACTAATACCTCTAATACCTCTTCCATTTCTCCTTCCTTAGGATGGTGAAATTTTAGAGCCTAGTTGAAAGGCAGGTCATTCACAGCCCTTACATGCGGCATGGTGATATATCTCAGTTAATTCTGAAGAAGTGTTATTTTCCTCTTCTACCAAAGTCAGAGCATCCCATCAAAAGGACATCATTATTCCAAGGATGTGTCGTTCATGAATCTCTTCAATTTTGGGCAGGTGGTTGGCAGCCACTTAAATGAGAATTGGTAGTAGGGTGGACGAGATGAGAAGAGAAGGGAGGAGACAGTGTCACACAAATTTTATTTCTCTGACTTTTTTTCTAGCTTAGAATGGAGCTTTTTCAGAGAAAGAAAAAAAATGACTTCAAATTTTGGAGGTTTAAGATGGGATTTGTTGTTTATATTTAAAAATAATTATATAGTTACAGTTGTTTTGCTGTTTTACTAGTCTCTCTCTGTGTGCATGTGTGTATGCAGACCTATATGATTTAATTTTGAGCACATTTATGACATTCAGTTTAAAAAAAATGTTAAACTATTTGTTCTTAAATTATTTATAATCCATGTTGAGGTAATAGATATATCCGGTCTCATATTTCTCATTATCTTTCCTGTTTTGTGAAATGGATACTAAGTTGTTTGCTTTCAATCACATATATTAAATAGAAGCTTTAAAAATACTCAATACAGGGACTGGGGTTGTGGCTCGGCGATACAGCGCTCGCCTAGCATGTGCGTGGCCCAGGGTTCAATCCTCAGCACCACGTAAAAATAAAGGCATTGTGTACAACTATTAAAAAATAAATAAATATTTAAAAAAGAATACTCAATTCAACTGCTTTTTTTTTTTTTTTTTTTTTTTTTTTTTTTGTGGTACCGGGGATTGAACTCAGAGGCACTAGTCCACTGGGCCATATCCCCAGCCCTTTTTTTTGTATTTTATTTAGAGACGGGGTCTCACTGAGTTGCTAAGTGCCTCGCCATTGCTGAGGCTGGCTTTGAACTCGTGATCCTCCTGCCTCAGCCTCCCAAAGTGCTGGGATTACAGGCGTGCGCCACTGCGCCCGGCTCAACTGCTTTTTAAGAACATCTGTGGACTCATAATTTCCCTAAGTATTGGTGACAATAAAATTGATTATCCTCTGAACTTCTGAAAAAATGATAATGGCTAAAAAAATTTCCCAAGTTCGGAAAACATATTTATCTGATCTCTTTTCTGTTGACTTTTTCTTTTAAATAAAAATGAGTCACAATCCTATGTTTCCCTGTGTTCTTCAGATAAAACCACACATTTCAGTTCAAGCTATGTCCCCTAACCATGTAGAACACTGATTCTAACTGGCACACACAGCTCCTGAAGGGCTTCCTTACCCTCTTCCTAATCCTAATAACTCACCCTGTTGCTCTACAAACAATTTTCACAAGCACCTTGAGTTGTAAGAAAGAATGAAAAGTGGAAACAAAAGTCTTTCGAGTTTACTAGAATGCCCATGGGAACATAAAAGTCACAATCTGGTTTGCCAAGGAAGCTGAAATACAAATGGTTCCCCAATCACAATGTTTTGCCGTGCTTGAAGAACACACCAAACACACACATACACACACACACACACACAAACGCACACTAGCAATAGCAAAGAACGCCACAAATACAATTACACTTTCATTTTAGGGATTCTTTAGACTCTTGTCTTCTTGCCTTAATTATTAATATTTATATACCTAATATTGACTTTTTGTTTTCTTTTTTGGGGGAACAAATGATGGAGGGGAAAAATACCAAAAGAGAATCTGAGTCCTTCTTGCACTAAATGTACATTATTTTTAATTTTGTTTTTCTTTAGTTTGGGCTTATTTTTGTTTACTCTTCTTATGGGTTTCAACAAGTTAGTTCAAAAATTATAATTTCCCTACCAATCAATGTCATTGTTACCCTTATTCCCATTTTAAAAGCTGTGAATTACTCAGTGGGCACAATATGTACTAACACAAAAAAGTGATCTAGTAAAAAACAAAGACCACCAGAACAGCCTTCAGTGGACCTGGGTTCTCATGACTGCACCCTGGGTAGTTGTCTTTGTGCCACCATATAACTACTTAGTCACCTTAGTGGTCCCTAATGGTTCTGTGCTTTTGTTTCTTTGTCTGCAAAATGAAAATATCAGTATTTCACTGATCCAAATATTGATGTAAAGGGCCTTAAAAATACAAATATAAGTAACATTGCATCTGAAAATGAAGAGACCAGCTATGGGATACTGTGTGGAGAATTCCTTTGCTAATAAAATCGATGCTTGTACTTGAAATCCTCCTAGCTTAAATCCTGTGTTCATTGCTTTGGGACCTTACTACAGTTACATAAATGACGGGCACTGAATTATGGGTGAGACTAAGCAGAACTTTCAATTGACTTGGTCATACTGTCTTCCCTTCACTGATAAGGCATCTGTGGGCAATTAGTGTTAATACCAACTTTCAGCAGATAAATGATTTTATGTACCAAATGCAATTGTAAGGTAAAGGTTTCTAACTCCTAATTATTCTAGGCTTTTCATCCACTCACACAACACAAATTATTTAAGCACCTAATAAGTATCTAGAACATTTTTACATTTTTTTCTTTTCCTTTTCCTCTCTTCTTCTTCATTTTTGTTGCTTTTGTTGTTGCTATGACCAATATACACAACAAGAACAACTTGGAGTCAGAAAAGTTTATTTTGGCTTACAGTTTCAGAGGTCTATTCAATTGGTTCCAGACCTCTGAGCAGAACATCATGGTGAAAGGTTGTGGCACAGGAGAGCTGCTCAGTTCATGACATTCAGGAAGCAGAGAGAACTGAAGGGAATTTAAAAAAAAATAGAAGAGGAAGAAGAAGAAGAAAGGGAAAAGAAAAGATAAAAGAAAAAGAGAACATTTCTTGTGCTGTAAGTTATTATAACTGACATCTTTACCAAATTAACTTTTTTTCTCTCTATAGTTAAACATTAAGTTTACTTCCCCTTTCTCATGAGAAATCAAAAAGATCAGTGAGTATAGGCATTATGGAGGGTCATTGTTTCTACATCAAGGGTAGGAAGATAGGATATAGGAGTTATTCACCAATCTTCCTTTAAAAGGCAGACATATAGTATGAACTTATCTTCCTCCTTACACATATCATATTAAAAAAAACTCTCCTAACTTTGACTTTATTCTTCTAAAAGAATAAAACTTTGAGTTTATTCTTCTATAATCACATGGCAGAATTCATAGGAATTTGAAAATAATACGTATTAGTGTGAACTTGGATTTGTATTTGCATAGTTACATGTATGTTTGCACACAGAAAAGAAAAAAATATAGAAATTATCAGATAGATGATTAACATAACACTACTGAGGTTGTCCAGGTATGTGTTATATTTATGTTATAAACATATCATATATGTGTCCATCTCTTCTACTTCATTTTTAGTTTTCTGACAGCATGATCATATTAATCTTTGCAACTCCAGTACCCTGAATTTATTCACTCATACATCCATTCAACATTTACTGAGCAATTGATGTGTGCCAACCAATGTTAAGACATTTCTATAAAGGTGAATATCACATGATCCTAGCCCTTAAAGACCTCACAGTCTAATGAAAATATATTAATATTATATAATTTTAGCAACCATGTCTTTTGAAAAGCACATTTACTCCCATGATATCTTTTGAAACTTCATAACCATGTGTTTGGCATAATTATTCCCATTTTTATTGATGATGAAAATGATTTTCACAGAGTTTAGTTATGTGGCTCAACTAATCAATATCAGATCATATGCCCCAGCTTTCTTACTTCAAATCCTGTGGATACAAAAATAAAGATCACCACTAATCCCACAATACAATATTGCATTGTGGCATTATTAGTACTGTTAGATTGTTTGTTGTCTTGTAATTTTTTTCTTCTGATCAAATGAAAATATTTATAAAATATCTCTCTAAACATCTGCCCTAAATCCATTCCATAAGTAAATTACATGGAAACAAAACTGAAATTCCTGATCTTACCAGATGAATTGTGAACACAGAATCTTTCAAAATAAATCAAAATATTCACAGACCCTTGAAAATTTAGTACCACAAATCTGAGTCAGTCCATTTCAACAGCCAGAAAAAACTGCTTTTGTACATAGGCATTTCATGCAATAGAAGGATACGTTAGTACTTGCCCTCATGGTTCCAGTTCAAAGAATTACTGTGCCAGAAGTTGTTTCCTCTATTATAGGTCCAGGAAAATCTGATTCTTGTTAGTATCACATCCTATACACAGAGAAGGGAGGAGAATGCTGCTTTGATTCAATCCAGTCTACACATTGCACTGTGCCTGCCAGGCCGGATTTGTATTAAAAAAAGAAAAAAGAATAATATGTTACTCAAAAGGCTTCTGTGTTGCAACCAAAGGGGGGACCGTGGAGGGGGATGGGGCATTAATGGTATCCTGGGTACACTGATGAAATATCTTACAGAATAATTTAAGAGAATCAAACTACAAGATACGCATGCAAATTAGAATAAACAATGGATCAACCCAGATAAAAATTGCATGAGGAATTTTTAATTTGAAGAATCATTTGAACAAAATGTTTAATTTTAAAAGTCAACATGGCAGATCTTGTCTGGTAGCACTTGTAGAAAGTTCTGTGGATCACATCTTGACTTTGCATTTATTTTATTCTTACACATAGCCATACTCTAAGGGACATCTGTGGCCCACATTGAATCATAAGCTTTCCTTTTTGTGTTTTTATTTTAATTTTTCCCCATTTAAGGTCTGGGAAGTGAATAGTTTTTAAGATGATGGAAGTAAATAGTTTTTAAGATGATCTTGTGCCATGGGGAAGTTTGTGTATGCCATGTTGAACACAAGAAAGCTACAGATTACAATTCAGCTGTTATATATCTTGTTTATTAGTTTATTTATTCTTTCACTAATTTATTCATTTTACATATTTTTGTTCAACCCTTGCCCTGGAGTCATGCAAATGATGAAGAATAGTTGTTTCCCTGTAGGATTCCACAGCTTAGTGAAGTCAAGAAAGACAAATGTAATTCTCTCTTTCAGTGAAATCCTAAGAGCTAATAATGAAGATGAGCATCGAAATGAAGATGAGGAAGGTCAAGTCACCCGGTGAGGGTATAATGGTGAGATGATTACCAGGTCTTCAAAGACAGAGGCAGTGTATGGTTATTCGTCATCACGTGCAGTGCCTAGAAGAACTGTTGGTACATGGAAGACAATAAATGCTGAGAGAGTAAATGAATGGACAAAATGAACATTGCAGGTTAAATTCTCCAAGAATCCAGCAAAGGTCTATTTTCTCAGCTCTGATAACTAAATAAATGTTAAGCTAATGAAAAATGAATGAAATAAATGTCTTAGGTCTAATGTTCAAAATATCTAGCCAAGGCCAGTTTTCTTGGCTCAGTAGCCTGTACACTGCCAGCTGGCACTGTATTGCTGTCCTCATACCACCACCCAGTCATTTTATAAGACAGACTGAGTGGGCAAGGAGACAGGGACAGCCTTGGTTTCCATAGGGGCCTGTCTGACTAGCTGGTAAAATCTACCCAGTCTCCGGATAGTATTTTGGTTTTACAGTTTGGTCTTCGTGTGCTCTGAGTTGTGGGTTTTTTTGTTTTTTTTTTTTTGTTTTTTTTTTTTGGTTGTTTTGTTTTGTTTTAATCCACATGCTGAAAACATCATCTCTTTTAGTGTTCTGCATATGACATCACTCAGGCATACTGTAAACATGATAGCATATTTTATGGAGATGGAAAAATAAGCAAGAAAAGGAAACGTCTTTCCTTCATGCTTTGGTCAAATATATTTTATAGTTAACTAAACTTAGCACACACAGGATTTTCAGAAATATGCATAAAGGAACTTTCTACTTTGAGTAAATTGGATCTGATGAATGCAACTATTCACAGAAAAACTTAGATTCCTTGAAAATGTATTATTTCCTGTTTCAGAGATGTATTATATCCTCTATAAAAAGTCTTTACTATAATTCTAGTTCTAGGTCACTAATATTGATAGGCTTATGGCTCACTTTCAAGCTCCCAGAATGCAAATAAAGTGCTTAAATCTGAAGTTTTCTATTGATTTTAATTTTTTTCCCCCACACCCAAACCTAACAGAGCAGTCACAGTTATAAGCTCAGTCTCATTTTTATTTAATGGTCACCAGGAAGGGAAGAAATGAGAGTAAAATGGAAGGAATTAAATTCTGTAGAGGATGTATAGGGAAGCAAGGGGTAGACATCTAAGAGAACAGAAACAGAAATTGGCTCAGCTGTGAGCTTCCTCTCCAGCAAGACAGAGAGCAGAGAGGGTCTCCATGCTCCCAGTATATCCTGGTGGTTTGGGACACATATTTGAATGTGCCATAAGCCATGTAAATATTTAAAATTATGCATAAAGAGTACTGTTTAGCCGATTCTTAAGTGTTACTCAAAAACTGAGTTTGCGTTACTCTAATATTGCCACAAATTATTTTTTTAGCTTCAATTCCCATGTAAAAATGCATTTGAAAACATGCTTTTGTAAATACTGCTTAAACACCCAGTCCCAACTTATCCTGTGAATGTTAAGTCATTTCTTCCAGTGTTTTAATGTGGAAATCATCTTAGACATATTAATAGAATAAGGTGCTTGACTGATTGATTTTTAAAATTTAAGGAAAAAGAACATGTAATTCAATTCAATTAGTCCAGTATTCCTCAAAGGTTTAAAGAATGAAGTTTTCCATATAAAAAAAATGACATAAAAGAAAAAAACAATGTACTGGCCTGGGGATGTTGAAAGCATAACTGGTTTGCTATCTTTCATCCAGCTGATCCAAGCAGAGAAATTCTGTTCCACTATATTCATAAAGTAAAAGTAAATTGCTACCTGTACTATTGTAAGGATAAGATTTGCTTTCTTTCTTTCTTTCTCTCTCTCTCTCTCTCTCTCTCTCTCTTCTTGTTGTTGTTCTAGAATTTACCAAGGATATTTAAAATAATCTTGAGTTACTTCGGCAGCTATTTATCAATGAATTTTATGCCTTTTGTTAGCTATAATTTTAGTCATTTTAGTACATCTAGCCCTAATCTTCAAGTCTGTCAGTCCCATTTTGCATTACAAATCATTTGTAGTTTTATAACTGTCATTTCCAAGGACATCTGGAAAAGATGGATTTATGAAAGGTTACCATGCATTCTAAGAAGGCCGAGAATTAGCATGACTTTGTAAAGGTTCTTATAAATTGAGCAGCAGCCATCACTAGCAATAAGGTGTTTTTTGCTCTTGTCAAGTATCTTTATTTAAATATTAAGGGAGAGATATGACCTTTGACCTTGGAGATCACTGTGACATGCCAATGGCCCAATCTATTAGCTGTCAATGGAGTGCAATCGCCTGACTCTCTCTCTAGGCCCCTATTTGTGGACAGTGTTATAATAACCCTTCCATTAGGCATCCCCAAGGCAAATAACCTCAGCTTTAACAGAGTCAGTTTAAAACTCCTTAGAGTAACATTAAGAGACTATCTGGTTTGTGTCAGTTTAAGATCAACTACTGTCTGCATGGGTTCAAATCTGTAAATTTTAAGTAGCCATAGTTATTTAACAGTTATTTCATACATGCCTGCAGGTAAATATTAGACACATAGAATGTAGAAATAACCCAATCTATGTCTTTGATTTTCTTAACCAATCTCTTTAGAGATTAACTGAATCCAAATAGGCCTGAGGATTTTTTTAAGCATAATCTTTTTTATCTATATACATATCTTTTGTTGATAGAAATTGCACAGAGTTGCTGCAGTGATGTGGTATGAGACACTAAATTGGTATTGGAGATCTCAAATCCCCTCCTGGTACACATACACTATCACAAAAGGAAGAGATAAGATAATATTCATTAAGAAGCAGAAATACTTCTCTAGGTGTGTGCTCAGAGTAAATCATGATTGCAAGACCCCAATGTCTAGTTTCCTCTACCTTTTCACCTTGATTTTGCCTGCCTCTTACACTATTTTGCTCAAATCAAGTCATCTGGTTATGCTCAGATAAAATGCTTGCATTTGAATCTCAAATTGTTGCTCTGATCTCTGACTACTTAGGGTCATGACTAAGCTTAGACTTGGGAGGAATGATAGAATCTGAGATCAAACGATATTTATCCTGTGAAATATCAAGGTCAAACTACCCTAAAATGTTTTGAGAAATTATGGTTGTCATCCTTAGCCTAAAATATACCACTAGAAATGATAATAATATTTTTAATATTTGGTCAAGACATGAATTTAGTGTCTCCTATAAATTCAACTTTTGCATTGGATGTCTGTGACTTCTCTTATTAAAACATATAATCCAAATTAAAACTTAAAAAAAAAATCATTGGTAGCCGGGCGCGGTGGCACACGCCTGTAATCCCAGCACTTTGGGAGGCTGAGGCAGGAGGATCCCGAGTTCAAAGCCAGCCTCAGCAATGGTGAGGCACTTAGCAACTCAGTGAGACCCTGTCTCTAAATAATATACAAAAAAAAAAAAAGGGCTGGGGATGTGGCCCAGTGGTCAACTGCCCCTGAGTTCAATCCCTGGTACCAAAAAAAAAAAAAAAAATCATTGGTGACTATAGATGGCTTCTAGAGTGCAACTTCCATTTTTTCTTCATTAAATATCAGTAGAAAATTAGTTTAATTTGGAAATGTTTTTAAAACTAATAGAGTCAACCAATATTTACAGGTGCCCATAATGTATATATATTGTTAGGATAGGCATACATCTTTAATAGTTTTCCATTTACACAGTAAAATATCAGCCAATTTTAAGACAAAAGACTAATTTTTAAGAAAATTAGGTATATATTTAGTACCTGGCTTTATTTATTGATGCCTAAGACATTAAAATATGAGTAATTATTCATTGAATTAAGTTTTGTCCTACATCAGGTTAACTGGAGTGAAATGATATTACATGCTAAAACCTCCAGTGCTCATAAACAACACTTAGCTTTTGATTTACAGTGAAACCACAATTCTCTATTTCTCATTCCCTCTGTCTCTGACATTGCACACAAGACTATAGGGCAATACATGCCCTACAACATAATATAGGATGTAATTTAAAGAGTTCTATTGATGCCATAAATCACAAGTAGTCCTGCTGAAGCAGTTTATGCATGGCAGTAAAACACTAAGACTGGATTATATCATTAGAATTATGTACTGCGTGCAGGTATTGTTATTTGTAATTAGGGATAAACTATTACTAAACATATCTATGGAAATGTCATTTTTCTTGGTATTTATAAACTTCTTTTCTGTAAGCAGCTATATTCTGCGGTAAAAAATAAAACATCTATTCTGGGAAACAAATAAGAAATTCAGGATTGTAAAATATCTGTCATTCTAGAGAAAAGATTTGTGCTTTCTGAGAGTAGGACATAATAGTTAGAACCTATTCTGACAGGTCATACATAACCTAAGTGTTAGAAGCACAGAAGATCATCTGCATATGGACTACCAGCAATCTTGAGAAGGTTTGTTAGTACTCATTTAAAAAGAAATTAAACCACAATAACTATAACAGTATGAAGCTTTAAAAATAAGTTGAAGGGTTTGAAAGGTCAGCCAACCTGTTAATACTCTCTACAAAAAACAATTACAGCTCTAATGAACTTAGGTTTCCACTGAATTGATTGGATTTTGTACATACATAGCTATTCTGTTCTTAGTTTTTGTGGTACTGAGGATTGAACCCAGGTCCTCATGCATGCTAAAGAAGCATTCTACTATTAAACTACATCCCCAGCTCCACACATGGCTATTCTGAAACTTTGAAATAGTCTGCACTTAAAAAAATATATATTTTCTGGAAGGATAAAATGACAATAGTAATTCTTTAATGATTTGAGCACATCTTTGATGATGAAGAAGAATTCCAGTGTTCTGTCTCTTTTGCCTGCATCCTTCTGTTATTGTGAGTAAACTGTCCTAGTGGATCTGCTTATGTAACTAAACCAGATGGCCTGGCTTAAAGCCAAGACAGTTCTTTCATCTGCTATTTAATTTTTTTTTCAAAGAAAAGAACATATAGTAGAATATTGCAAGCAATTTCAGAATATTTTAGGTGGACCTTTATATTTAGATTCTTCAGATTAATTTCCTAAAATGAAGTTGATCCAGATTAAAGTCTTAAATATGTTAAGACTTGAATACCTGTCTTTCTCTTCCAGCTATGGGACAGCAATGGCCATCAACCTCCAAGACTATGTCTAGTTTCCTAAGAATAAAACAGGGAATTCCAGAATCATTTATTGGAATGATCACCTGTCAGAGCCACGTCCTATCATTTCAGGCTTTTTGCTGCCACATTTTCCTTTTCACAGAAAGAGATTTATTCCAATATCATTCCTTTAGAACAAGGATAATAATTAACCAACTAATAAACTATCTGCATTCATTTGTAAAGGCGGTTATTACAATACTATATAGATTATTTTAAAGTAACTTACTGGGAATGACTTGAGAGTTGATTAATCCAAAGATTATAAAAGGCAGAAATAATGAGCTATGACAGTTTAGACATGATAAAGATGACTTCCCGCCAGAGGTTCTATGGAAAGTTCCTGGGAGGAAGCAAAATTTTAACAGAATCATGAAGGTTAATCAGCATAAGGAGATAAGAAGAGCAGCCATAGTAGAGGAGCTTAATCAAGGCTTAAGAGTAGAAAAGTGAGAAATTCCGGGTGCATAAAAGAGAGGACTTTGAGGAACTATCATTGTGTGAAACTTGGAAAATACAGAAGCATGTTGAGAAGACAGCAATTTTATATTATAGTTTTGCAGCCCCCCCAAAATCAATATTAGTGTTCTTATATTTTCAGTTACTTTATGCATATAATATTAATTAAATAATTGATAATATACTGAGTATATAATTATATATATATGCATCTGTAGGTTTCTATAACATACATTTAAATTACATATTCTGCATTTTAAAATAACTATTTTAAAAAACCACATACATTTTCATAAGGATGATTGATTATTATTAATTATTATACCTATTCTATACTATCCTATGCTTCTTATAATCAACTCTATAGGAAATTTATATCATTCTTAACATTTTGCTATTGTTCATAAGTTAGATTTATACTTACATGTAAATCTTTGTCTGCATTTGGAATTGTTTTCCTAAGGCATATTCCTAGAAATAAAATTAGTGTGAAATAGGTTAAAGACTTAAAACTTTCAGATAGATATTGTGTTGCTCGAGAAGGTACAAGTTACACTCTCCAAGTCATGATGAAGAGTTCCACCTTATTATCTATTTGAATCTTTCATTTATCTTTAACTTTGCAGTTTCAACAAGGATGGTACCTCATTGAACCTTATTATTCACGTTTCCTCTTTGCATTTCCTTACACTGATCTCCTCTGTATGCTTAAAGGGCCATTCATTACCTATGAGAATGTTAGAATTATTAAAACAGAAGTAGAAAAAGAAAGGAAGGTTTTTTATTTACTGTCTACACAAAATAGCATTTTTTACAGAAACAAAAATATTTGGAAAGTTAAGGTTTGTTGAGAAAGGAAGGATACTTTTCAAAACACTCAAAAAAATAAGAAGGGTCCAGTCAAAAAGGAAAGACCAGAGTAGACAGAAAATTTTCCATTTTCTTTATATTCATACTGCTTGGAGTCCACAGTGCTTAAGTGAGTTGATAGCTTCCATACCATTTAGAAAGATCTTGGCCTTTATTTCTTTACATATTGCTTTGGTTCCACAATCTCTTTTTCTCTCCATCTATGACTCCAATAACACTTATTAGGCATTTTTATAGTTTTCCTTGTCCCACATGCATTTTTTTCTGGAATTTTCAAACTGTTCTTTCTCTCTGGTTTCAATTTTAATATTCTTCTATTTTCCTGTCTTTAAGTTTGCTGTCTTATATTCTGCTATATTCAGTAATCTGTTTGACTTATTAAACATGTTTTTAAAATCAGATATCGTATTTTACAGTTTTCATTTAATATTTATTTAAGGATTCTTATTCTTTATTGAAATTGCATCTTTTAGAAATATTTTTATGTATTTTCCTCTATTTTCTTTGAAGTAGGAACCACAACTATTTTGAAGTTATTTTCTGCTAGATCCAACATCTATATTATACATGGATTTGCTCCTATTGAGATTTTAAAGGACCTCTTCATTGTCAGTAACATTTTACTCCTCCTTCACAGGTCTAGTGATATTGTACTATATCCCAAGTATTGTGTAAAATATATTAGAGGAACTCTATATTATTTTCCTCTGCATAGTGTAAAATTTACTTTTGGCAAAATGTTAAATAATTGGAGAGTGATTTGGAGCTGTCAAGCCTTGGCTTCAGGCTTTGTTAAAGTGGGTATGATTTAGCTTTGCTATTACTCCTAGAAAAGATCCATTGCAACTCTTAGGTGCGATCCTTACTCTTAGGGCATAGACTTTCTTGACAAAAAGCCTAAGATATTTACTAAGGATTCTCCACTTTATCTGGGCCTGATCTTTAATTTTGCTATGGTATGCTCTGCTTTCGGAAATTTATGCCCAACTTTTCAGCCTCCCTGCAAATGTTTCATGCTACAATTTCCAGAGGTTTCCCCTGTGTATGAACACTATAAGCACTGGCTGAGGACTGAGAGAGATTTTATGCAAATTTTGTTTAAGTATCCTTCTTTATTTTTACCCTTCTCTGATACCCCATCCTCCAAATCCTACCTGACAGGCAGGTCCAAATGCCAGTTTTTCCTTCCCCAACAGAAAGATGCATCAATTTCTATTTGAGCTCTATTTCCATATTTCTTGAATGTGGGGATCACTATTTGGGCTTTCTTCTTTTCAAAAATTATAACCCTACCTTAAATGCTATTCAGTGATGCAAAAGGTTGCTTTATTTATCTAAGTTTTGCTGTTATTATAATAGGATGCTAAATCTGATACTAGCTCCCTAATCAAGTCCAAGACCAGGTATTATGAAATAAAATTTGAACAGACAGAATGAGCATATGCAACTTTAAAATTTTTAGAGATTGTTCATTTGTATGTTTGGTGGAGGCCTGTATAAAAGAAAAGGCATTTTCACAAAATAAAAAAAAATGTATATCATATCTACACAACTAAAATGGTATAAATTATGTTCTAACCATACTGCATGTTTTTGGAATTATTTGAGAGACTGATTGTTTTACACATTTGTATTTCTTTATTTTTAAGTAAAGTATGTTAACGTTCTACCTTGGATGATTTTTAAAAACAAATAACAAGCTTCTGGCCACGATAAAATATAGGAAATGGATTTATGTTTCCACTCAGAATGATAATGGTATTTTTTAAAGATACAAAGTGAATATGAGAAAAAGATTAGAAGGACCTGGATATCAGGAAGCAAAATAGTCATTCAAAAGATAGTCAATATAAATAAAGTGAGCATCATGACTGCCCCAGTTCACTGTCCTAAGATGGCTTTAAGGCCATAGTATTAAAAAGTCAAACCATGTAGAATCCAGAGACTCCCAGGGTTAAGGAGACAAAACTAAAAATCTGGAAAGACAAAGACAGGTGTGGTTTGCAGAGTACTAGAGAGGGAAGAGACTCCCAGAGATATTCCCCTTGCATATTCAGCACAGTCCTGATTAGTAGGTGTGCTTAAAGGGAACTATGCAAGGCTAGAGAAAGAACCATTAAGAGTACCTTACTCTCACTAGTAAAAAAAGGCAAACACACACACACACACACACACACACACACACACACAGAGTTTCATAGGATTTGTTTAGCATGCTAAGGAAGGTCATGCCTTAGTGGTGGGAAATAAGGGACCTACAATGAGTACTTTTCCAGATTCCCCAAAAAATTACAAAGCAAAATCCAAAAGGATTAAACAGTTTCCAAGTAACTTAACTGCATTCCAGAATAAAACATCCATGCGAATGAGCTAAGAGTCGACTCTTTCTCAGTTGAACCTTGATACTGCAAAGTTGTAAAGACTCAGAGTCAAGATAGGCTAAATCATGTCTGGATTCCTGGCCCACAGAGACTGCAGGGTTATAAATGCAGTTGTGTTAAGCTATTGTTTTGGTGTAATATTTGTGTAACAATGATAACTAATCCAGAAAAGAACTTCCTTAACTTGATAAAGGGTATTTATGAAACACCTATGCCAAACATTTAATGGTGAAAAAAAAAAAAAAAAATCAAAAGCTTTCTCTCCAAAGATCAGGAAAAGACAACTATGTCTGTTCTCACTACTTTTATTCATTCTGTATTGTGGGTTCTAGCCAATGAGATGGCTAGGCAATAAAAAGGAATAAAATGTTCCAAATTGAAAAGGAATCTGTAAAATTGTCTTCATTCATAGACAACATGAATGCTATGTAAAAAAGCTGAAGAACTCTGAAATAAACTACTAGGATGAACAAGTGAAATTAGCAAGTTTGAACATTATAAGACAAATTAATAAAAATTAACTATATTCCCATACTATGGAAGCAAAAATATCAGAAGTTGAAATAAAAGATACCATCAAAATGGCATGAAAACATGAAATACTTAAGATAAAATAGACAAAAAATGTGTAAGATTTACACATCAAAACTACAAAACTAACAGAAATCAAAGAGGGCCTAAATAAATGGAGAAACATACTATTTTCATTGTGGGGAAGGATCAATATTGTTAAAATTGCATTTCTCCTGAAGTTAGTTTATTGATTCAAAGAATTCCAATTAAAATCACAGTTGTCTATTTGAAAAAAATTGACAGACTGATTCTAAAATTCATGCGGAAATGTAAAAACTTTGAAAAATAAGCAAAAAACATAATAAAATTCAAAAGCAGACTAACTCTTGTATGGGCCATTGGGTTTTTTTTAAAGGTCTATAGGTATTTCCATGGAGAAAGATCAGTCTTTTAAATAAATGATACTGTGAAACCGAATCCTATATACACAGAAAAAAAAAAAAAAAAAAAAAAAAAAAACACTCCACTAGACATATAGCATTCCTCTCTCCACACAAATATGAGTAGATTGAACTTCCTTAGCCTGCTTAAAATTTCTGAGCATATCACAATTCATATTCATTCATATTCATTGATAAAAGGTATACAAACATTCCCAGAAAATAAAGCATATTTTTAAAAGTTAAAACGTAATTCTCTTACATACAATAAACTTGTATTTAAACCAATTGCATAATTATCAGACAAAATTACTTTGTATAGATATAGACAGGATCAATTTCTTGCTCTAAACACATAAAATAATTTACATGCAATCAATTTTCTACATGTTCACATCTATCTCTTCAGAGTTGTAAAACAATTTAGTCAATAGAAAGTCAAAATCAAAGTCATAGGCACTCTATATGCTGGGAATATGAGTATTTCTATCTGAAACTTGTTTTATGCATTTTGACCCATCATCACACTTGCAAATTATTTTAGGAACTTGGGCTATTACATAAAATTACATACTTTATCTTATTGATAATATTTTCTCAAATTTTACATATTTAGACTAAAGAATAAATACTTCATTGAAAAACAAGTATTAATTAATTTTTTAAAAACAAAAGAAATACTTTTAAAATGCAAAACCCTGCTTACAGTGACACTTTCCATAAACTCAGGACAGAAGAAGGCACTGTCTTGAAATCTCCTGACCCCCATGATTCTGGGTTACTTAGGCCTGTATGTGATCCTCCTGTGTTTAATCATGAGGGTGCTAATCCATCTCTTCCACCACTAAGTTAGTTATGGATGGGAGCTAAGGAAATCTTATTTCTCTCTACCCACTGAAAGAATGTAAAATACCAGACACCTAAGCAGGATAATCAATAGATATTTGATAAATAGATAAATGATTGAATGGAAGAGGCCATATTTTCACAGCGACCTAGATATTCTACATGCATAATTACTTGCATTTCTGTGTATACCAAGTGAAAATTTTTTTTCAGATATAGAAATGAAGTTATTTTCCTGTAGGAGAAAGAATTCAGTTATGTTCAAGGTATGCAGCAAAAACTAACTGTGATTAACTTGTGTTGTTTGAAAAGGAAAAAATATCTTTCTGACATCTAAATTTCCTCATGCACAGATGTCAAGCTAAAGGAACTTAACACATAGGACATGTGCTCCTAAGACATGGAAATTAGGAGTTTCAATATGTGAATGATCCCTTGCTGCCTAAAACATTTCAGATGGGGAATCTTGAGCTGCTGCTCTCATCTTAAACATCAACACATGGGAACCACGTTCTGCAGCTCTGCAGATGACCATATCTCACACACAAAACCAAGTCTGTCAAAAGATTAGGAGTGATTCCTTAGTTTGGGGGTATCCATTAACATAGTTTCCTTAGCCAGTGGAAATTCCCACCCAAATCGCCTGTAAAGTTAGAAGAAACTTTTTTCTCTAACCACAGAACTTTAGAAGATGTATAATGTGCCAGGATTTAGGCATGATTCAATTAGCACTCCAGTCCTGCTCCTCCAGAATTCTCTAAGGTCCTTCTTCCCTATGTATGTCAGCTTTGTCCTCAGACTCACAAACATGGAGATATAGCAAGCAAATCACTTTGCAACAGCATCACACAAAATTTGTGGGCTTCCTGAGGGTTGAACCACCCTGGTGCCAATTGTGTTACAAAAGAAAACCCATGAACCAATTATTCTGCAAAGGAAAATCCATGAATAAATTGTTGTTTTCTGGGGCTGGGGTTGTGGCTCAGCGGTAGAGCATTCGCCTGGCACTTGCGCAGCCCGGGTTTGATCCTCAGCACCACGTACAAATAAACCCATTGTGTACAGCTAAAGCAAATAAATATTTAAAAAAAAAATGTTGTTTTCCTGGGTTATCTGAACCAAGGTACATGGCAAGAATCCATACCTGAAACTCAGGATGAAATCAGGCCCACCAAAGCAACACAGAGGCAGCCTACAGGGAAGGGCTGGAATGGTTGATGGCCTATACCATATCTATACTGTTGAAGAAGGCCTGGAACGCTTCTGCCAACAATCAAATATTTTAGAGTATGCTTTTGTTATGTTTACAAGAATAATGCCTTCTAATATTCTTGAGTCATATTTGCCTGGACAGTATTTAGAAGACAAATTCATTCAACACATAGAAATAACTGACTCAGGAAATATTCTAGCCACCACAGTGCTAACCACACTACTTTGATTAGTATAAACAACTTACTTATATTAGTGAGAGGTTATGATAAATAACTTGTTATATCCTGTTAATAACTTAGTGTGTTAGCTTTATGATACTGTAAAAAATATCCAAGTTAATCAACTTTAAAAAAATAATACAAGAAAGGTTTATTTTGGCTCACAGTTTTGGAAGTTTCAGATCACTGACATGTGGGCCCTGTTGCCTTTGGATATGAGACAAGGCAGTTTATCAACGTGGGAAGCATGTGTGGAGCAAAGCTATACCCAAAGACTGAGAAGCAAAAGAGAAAAAGGATGCCTATCACCAAGGGTCCCACCCTCAATGACCTAAAATATCCCACTTGATCCTACCTCTACCACTTCTCAATAGTGCCAAGCTGGGGACTAAGACTTGAACACGTGAATTTAGGGGAGACATTCTAGACCTAAAAATAGCATCTGGTAATGGTACAATTGGGGAAAAACAACTTAATATCATATGACACATGTGGCCATAATTCTAGCCTATTAGTTACTCCAAACAGACCTGTCCTACTATGTGAAGAACAACAGGTTGTTGGAACAAATTCAGGTGAAACCTGCATAACTTGAAGAGTCCACCTGTCTTGGTACCCATGCCTCTTCTATATTCTTCCTATTTCTCTATAATGCAGCATACTGACATTCTTGTTATTCCTCATAAAAGCTAACCTGTATCCACATTGAGTCTTTTTGAACATTTGCTTTCTTCTCTCTCTTCTGTTCCTTTATATGGCTTATATGGCTTGTACTGGTACAGTTTTGTGATCTGTTTCATTGTCATGTGATACGTGATACAACTGTTGCCACTGCTCTTATTTTTCCCTCTTTTATTTTCTTCAGGGAATTCATAGCACTCTAGAGCACTATCTAATTTATTTTACTAATATTTACTATTCATTAATTTTTATTTGTTCATTGCTTATCCTCTCTCTCTTTCCTCTTAATTCCCTCTTATTCTTGACTACTCTATCCTTTTCCTGATTTTGACTTTTCAAGGATCCTGCTTATTGCCAAGGTTTTGAATACCAAATCTACCATGACAAATCTCTGTTACAGACCAAATGTTGTATCCCCTTCTCTCAAATATGTGTTGAAGTAGTAACTCTCAAACTGGTCATATTAGGAGATGGGGCCTTTGGAAGTTGAGTCATGAGAACAGAGACCTCCTAGATGGAATTAGCACCCTTCCTAAAAGACCTCAGAGAACATGTTTGCCCTTCCTGACATGTAGGAACACACCAAAAAGATGATATATCTGAACCAAGAAGCAAGTCACCAAATCTTCCAATGCCTTGATCTTATGCTCCCTTGTCTCCAGAACTATAAGAAATAAATTTCTATTGTTGATAAGCCACCCTGTCCGTGACACTTTTGTTATAGCAGCCTGAATGGACTAAGACAGCATCTCCTTGAGAGTCTCTTCTTTAGCGATCCTTTAGTGATCTACAAAACTAACAGCTACCCCAGTGTATCTTCAAATAAACTGTACATATTACCCGTATCATTCCAAATTGGATGTTTTTAAAGTCTCAAGTCTTTTTAGGCATTATGAATTTCCTCATCTTTACAATTAAAAACTTTGAACTAATTCTTTACTGTGTACTCCTCCATTCACTGATAAATTCTAAATTCTACTCATCCTGTGAACAATGTTTATTGAAAAAAAATCATTCCACTGCAAGCACAATCAGCTGCTTTTGTAACCAGACAGGGACCCTATAATGTGCATGAAGGTATGTTGGACTTAAAACCGATGATCTGGGATTTTAGTTCTAGGTTTCCTTCTGTCAGGCAGCAAGTATACCACTACTCCCCTCTCAATTGAGTATTGAGATGCTTGACACTTCCAACCACAGTGACCACAAATCGCTTTTAAGGTTCCTTGAGATTTGATTGTGCCCACCTTAATAAACTGGGATAATCTCACATTTTAAAATCCTGAACTTAAACACACTTGTGAAGACCTTCTTGTCATGTAAGATAATATATCCAAGAGGTTCAAGGAAAGGGATGTGGATGTCTTTGGAGGCCATTCTTTTGCTTACCACAGGGCTTACTCTTACAGCTAATGTTCTTATTAGGATGGAGATGTTGTTACTTCTAAGAACTGCCCCCACAAAATAAGTGCCAGCACCCCATCCCTTTTGTTTCCTCTGCCTTTCTTATGTTTAAATGAAAAAGTTAGAAGTGTCACAGGCTAAAAGGACTTAAAAGACAACATTACTACAGGTATATAAGGAGAATTGAAAATGAACCAATTAGAGGAAAAAATCATTATGTAAACATACTGTGAATCCTCATTTTTTCTTTTGAACTAATAGCTCATTTATATGATTTAAAAATATACAAAATATTATAAATAATAAAAAAATAAAAAGTGAAGGCATCTATTGAAAATATTCCCATATTTGCTCCAATAACACAGTTGTTATGTTCTTTTATATCTTTCCACATTTTATTACTTATATATAATAAATATGAATAGAAAGCCCTATCTTTTCCCATCACTAGAGAAGGAAATGCCCTACATGCAGTTCTACCATAGGGAACTTTCCATAACAGAACACAAGACACAGGAGCATAGCATGTTTTTTTTTTCAGTTACTTCCTACATCTCATATTAATGTACATTTGGTGAAATTCCAACATTTCTTGAATAGTTTATTCTATGCTGGTTTGCAATGCTTTTTGGTGTTTGGTTTCAAAACTTTTAGGCATATTTATGCCCTTTGGAATGTCTATTTATGTCCTATATATCTGAGTTATAATTAGTGACTTTAGAATGTATGTTAATATCAGAGCCCTTGTCTTCCCTCATTGCTCCTCTTTCTCAGATATCTCTTTTCTTAGTTGTTTATCTTTCCATATAAAGTTTAATACCAACTTGTCTAGTTTATAAAATGGAGTGATATTTTTATTGCTATCCATAAAGATTATAAATTAACTTAGGGAGCATTGATATCTTTATTGCATTGAGTCATCCCATTTAGGGATATTGTACCCCATCCTCCTTAGGCAGTAACTTTTAACACCAGGTTTCTAAAATGACATTTGTAGATTTTTCATGAATAGAAGCAAGATGTTATTGGTTGCTTTGGGCATTCTTAATGTGGGAGATGAACTTAAAAGTCTGTGGGAAATGAACTAAGGCTGCTGGCTGTTAGTGTTTATACTTAATACTAGGAGGAAGAGAGTGGAGGTGAGTAGGGGTAGAGCTACCCCTGATTTGCCACGTCAGCATCTTTCCTCCTACACAGAGAGAGAGAGAGAGAGAGAGAGAGAGAGAGAGAGAGAGAAAGAGAGAGAGAGAGAAAGTATGTGCTTCCTTAATCTGTACCTAGAAGAAGTGACACAAGGATCTTCTGGCTAACTGTCCCTTTCCAAAACAACCTGGATCATGTGTGATAAGGAGAAGTTTTTAAGATTTATTACTCCAGATAGACCCAAATCTAATAAAACCACAAAAGAGTTATGTCCTAGGGTATAAAAAGCACTGATGAAAAACCCCCTGATGAGTGATGGTAATCTGGTTGCATGAACTTAAGAGTCTCCTCTGGCCTCTCCTCACACCAGGCTAGCTCTCTTTCTTCCTCCAGTTCTCTGTTTGTCTTAAACTCATTCAGATACCCTGATATGCCTTCCAGAACATTCCTAATTCCACCAGCATAGCATTTACCACCCTTTATTAAGAATTTCATTGACCTCTATCTTCTATATTATACCTTGGGGATGCTTATTAAAGGAAAGTTGAAGGAATAAGTATCTAGGATAGGTTGATCTAGAACCATTATTTAAAAAAAAAAAACACTAACATTATTTTTATTTCTTTTTTTTATTGTATTTTTTTTATTTTTATTTTATAATTTTTAATATGTACAACTCATAGTGCATATATTTAGTATCTTTTTACATACAACTGTTTGTATACAAAGTATATTCGTGCAATTTAGGTCTTCAATCATGCATTAAGGAAAATGATATCCGTCTCATTCAACCACCTTTTTTTTTCCCCCCCTCCCTCCCCTCTTGCTCCCTCCCCTCTTGCTCCCTCCCTTACCCTCCCTTCCCTTGACCATTCTAGTGTTCCTCTAATCCTCCTATGTACCCCATCCAACAATACTTTGAAATAGCCTCCTTATATAAGAGAGAACATTTGGTACTTGGATTTTTGAGACTGACTAACTTCACTTAGCATTATGTCTTCCAACTTCATCCATTTACCTGCAAATGCCATTAATTTATTTTCTTTTATTGCTGAGTAAAATTCCATTGTGCGTATATACCACATTTTCTTAATCCACTCATTTACTGAGGGACATCTAGGTTGATTCCACAACCTAGCTATTGTGAATTGTGCAGCTACAAACATTGAGATAGCTGTGTCACTGTAATATGCTGTTTTTAAGTCCTTTGGGAATAGACCCAAGAGTGGGATGGCTGGGTCATAGGATGGTTCCATTCCCAGTTTTCCAAGAAATCTCCATACTGCTTTCCATAACGGTTGCACCATTTTGCAGTCCCACCAGCAATGTATGAGTGTGCCTTTTTCTCCACATCCTCTCCAACATTTATTGTTGCTTGTGTTCTTGATGGCTGCCATTCTGACTGGAGTGAAGTGAAATCTTAGAGTAGTTTTGATTTGCATTTCTCTAATTGCCAGCGATGTTGAACATTTTTTCATGTATTTGTTGATTAATCGTGTATCTTCTTCTGAGAGGTGTCTTCTCAATTCCTTAGCCCATTTATTGATTGGGTTATTTGTTTTTTTAGTGTAAAGTTTTTTGAGTTCTTTATATATTCTAGAGATTAGTGCTCTATCTGATGTGCATGTATTAAATATTTGTTCCCAATTAGTTGGCTCTCTATTCACCTCACTGATTGTTTCTTTTGCTGAAAAGAAGCTTTTTAGTTTAAATCTATCCCATTCATTAATTCTTGGTAGTAATTCTTGCGCTACAGGATTCTTATTAAGGAACTTGGGGCCTAATCCAACATGTTGGAAATTGGAGCTTACTTTTTCTTCTATTAGGTGTATTGTCTCTGATCTAATTCCTAGGTCTTTGATCCACTTTGAATTGAGTTTTGTGCATGGTGAGAGATAAAGGTTTAATTTCATTTTGTTGCATATGGATTTCCAGTTTTCCCAGCACCATTTGTTGAAGAGGCTATCCTTTCTCCACTGTACATTTTTGGCACCTTTGTCTAATATAAGATAGCTGTAATTAAATGTATTAGTCTCTGTATCCTCAATTCTGTACCATTGGTCCACCAGTCTGTTTTGGTGCCAATACCATGCTGTTTTTGTTACTATTGCTTTATAGTATAATTTAAAGTCTGGTATGGTGATGCCCCCTGCTTCACTTTTCTTGCTCAGGATTGCTTTGGCTATTCTGGGTCTCTTATTTTTCCAGATGAATTTCATGACTGCTATTTCTATTTCTTTGAAGAATGACATTGGGATTTTGATAGGAATTGCATTAAATCTGTATAATGCTTTTGGTAGTATGGACATTTTGACAATATTAATTCTACCTATCCAAGAGCAAGGTAGGTCTTTCCATCTTCTGAGTTCATCTATAATTTCTTTCTTTAGTGTTCTATAATTTTCGTTATACAGGTCTTTCACCTCTTTCGTTAGGTTGATTCCCAGGTATTTTATTTTTTTTTGATGCTATTGCAAATGGGGTATTTTTCATCATTTCCCTTTCAGAGTCTTTGTCGCTGATGTACACAAATGCCTTTGACTTATGTGTATTGATTTTGTATCCTGCAACTTTGCCAAATTTGTTTACTAGTTGTAAAAGTTTTCTGGTAGAGTTTTTTGGGTCTTCTAGGTAGATTATCATGTCATCAGCAAATAGTGCTAATTTGAGCTCTTCTTTTCCTATCTTAATCCCTTTAATTTCTTTCGTCTGTCTAATTGCTCTGGCCAGAGTTTCCAGTACTATGTTAAATAGCAGTGGTGAAAGGGGACATCCCTGTCTTGTTCCAGTTTTTAGAGGGAATGCTTTCAATTTTTCTCCATTTAAGATAATGTTAGCTCGGGGCCTTGCATAAATAGCTTTTATTATGTTAAGATATGTTCCTGATATTCCTAGTTTTTCTAGTGTTTTCAACATAAAGGGGTGTTGTATTTTGTCAAATGCTTTTTCTGCGTCAATTGAGATGATCATATGATTTTTGTCTTTAAGTCTATTGATGTGATGTATTATGTTTATTGATTTCCGAATATTGAACCAGCCTTGCATCCCCGGGATAAACCCCACTTGATCGTGGTGCACTATCTTTTTGATATGTTTTTGTATCCGATTTGCCAGGAAGATTTTGTTGAGGATTTTTGCATCTATGTTCATTAAAGATATGGGCCTGAAGTTTTCTTTTTTGGATGTGTCTTTGCCAGGCTTTGGAATTAATGTAATATTGGCCTCATAGAAAGAGTCTGGAAGAGCTCCCTCTTTTTCTATTTCTTGAAATAGTTTGAAGAGCATTGGTATTAGTTCTTCTTTGAAAGTCTTATAGAACTCGGCTGTAAACCCATCAGGTCCTGGACTTTTCCTTGTTGGTAGCTTTTTGATGACATCTTCTATTTCTTCGCTTGTAATTGATCTATTTAAATTATGTATAGCCTCCACATCCAGTTTAGGCAAATCATATGACTCTAGAAATCTGTCAATGCATTCAGTATTTTCTATTTTATTAGAGTACAAGTTTTCAAAGTAATTTCTAATTATATTCTGTATATCTGAGGTGTTTGTTGTGATATTCCCTTTTTCATCACGAATGTTAGTAATTTGAGTTTTTTCTCTTCTTCTTTTCGTTAGCATTGCTAAGGGTCTGTCAATTTTGTTTATTTTTTCAAAGAACCAACTTTTAGTTTTGTCAATTCTTTGAATGGTTTCCTTAGTCTCAATTTCATTAATTTCTGCTCTGATTTTAATTATTTCCTGTCTTCTACTGCTCTTGGTGTTGGTCTGTTCTTCTTTTTCTAATGCTTTGAGGTGTGATGTTAAGTCATTTATTTGTTGGTTTTTTTTCCTCTTAAGGAATGAACTCAGTGCAATGAATTTTCCTCTTACTACTGCCTTCATAGTGTCCCAGAGATTTCTATATGATGTATCTGTGTTCTCATTTACCTCTAGGAATTTTTTGATCTCCTCTTTGATGTCTTCTTCAACCCCTTGTTCATTCAGTAGCATGTTGTTTAGCTTCCAGTTGATGGAGTAGTTTTTCTTATTCCTTGTTTTGTCGTTGATTTCCAATTTTATCCCTTTATGGTCCGATAGCATGCAGGGTAGTATCTCTATTTTTTTATATTTGCTGAGAGTTGCCTTGTGACATAATATATGGTCTATTTTGGAGAAGGAGCCATGTGCTGCTGAGAAAAATGTGTATTCGTTTACTGAGGGATGAAATATTCTATATATGTCTGTTAGGTCTAAATTGTTAATTGTTTTGAGGAGGCTTAAAGTTTCTTTGTTTAGCTTTTGTTTGGATGATCTATCCATTGGTGAGAGAGGTGTGTTGAAGTCCCCTAGAATAACTGTGTTGTGGTCTATTTTACTCTTGAACTTAAGAAGCGTTTGTTTGATGAATGTAGGTGCTCCATTATTTGGGGCATACAGATTTATGATTGTTATATCCTGTTGATGGATGGTTCCCTTAAGTAATAAGAAATATCCATCTTTGTCCCTCTTGATTAATTTTGGTTTGAAGTCTACCTTATTTGATATGAGAATGGAAACCCCTGCTTGCTTCCGCCGGCCATGTGAGTGATAAGACTTTTCCCAGCCTTTCACTTTCAGTCTGTTGATGTCTTTTTCTATGAGGTGTGTTTCTTGGAGACAGCAAATTGTTGGGTCATTTCTTTTAATCCATTCTGATAATCTGTGTCTTTTGATTGGCGAGTTTAGGCCATTAACATTCAGGGTTATTATTGAGATGTGATTTTTATTCCCATCCATTTTTATTTGACTTATGGTCTTTAGCTTGATTTGGTTTCTCTTCTGGTTGGTATTTCCTTTAGTTTAATATCTCCCTTTGTTGATTTTCGTTATCATCTTTCTCTTCTTCTTCATGAAATATGTTGCCCAGGATGTTCAGAAGTGCTGGCTTTCGAGTTGTGAAATCTTTTAACTTTTGCTTGTCGTGGAAGGTTTTTATTTCATCTTCGAATCTAAAGCTCAATTTTGCTGGATATAAGATTCTTGGTTGACATCCCTTTTCTTTCAGAGCTTGAAATATGCTATTCCAGGATCTTCTTGCTTTTAAGGTCTGGGTTGAAAAATCTGAACATAATCTGATTGGTTTCCCCCTATATGTAATTTGCTTCCTTTCTCTTGTGGCTTTTAGTATTCTCTCCTTGCTCAGTGTATTAGGCATTTTCATTATAATGTGTCTAGGTGTGGCTCTGTTGAGATTTTGTTTGTTTGGTGTTCGGTATGCCTCTTGAACTTGGTTTTCCATTTCATTCCTCAAGCTTGGAAAATTTTCTGTAATTATTTCATTAAATAGATTACTCATTCCTTTGGCTTGAAACTCTGCCCCTTCCTCTACGCCAATCACTCTTAAGTTTGGTCTTTTTATGCTGTCCCATAATTCCTGGATGTTATGTTCATGATTATTAACAAGTTTTGCTGTATGGTTTAAATTCTTCTCTAAGACATATATTTTGTCTTCATTGTCTGAGGTTCTATCTTCCAGATGGTCTATTCTGTTGGAGATGTTTTCAATTGAGCTTTTATTTTGGTTTATTGCTTCTTTCATTTCTGGAATTTCTGTTTGGATTCTCTTTAGAGCCTCTATTTCCCTATTGAAGTAATCTTTTACTTCCTGTATTTGTTTTTGGAGTTCTTTGTCAAAATGATCTTTTGCCTCCTGTACCTGCTCCCTCATCTCATTTTTGAGTTCATTCTTAAGTTCCATAAACATTTGGCATATGTAATTTCTAAATTCCATCTCTGGCATTTGACCAACTGTGCTTGCCATGACATCTGCCGATGAGGTATCTTGATTTGTTTGTGTCATTTTCTTTCCTTGTTTTTTCATGTTGCTTGTGTGTCTATTCTTCCTGCACTGTGGGACCTTGACTGTTTCGATTTTACCTTAAAGCCTTATGTTGTTCCTGTAGTACAATGCTATCAGATCACCTTATAATTCCTTTATACTTTTAAAACCTAACACTTTCTATTCAGAAAATCCAAGTTTGGTCACAATGTACAGATTTTGTTATCCCAGATATTATTTCCAATTTACTCTGTACGTTTCTGATAGGGTTTTATAGCTTCAAGTATTGGATACAGAGGTGTTATGTTTGGGAAGAAGGAAGTGTCTTGAATTGTTCTTTCTTGGAAAGTATGAAAAGAGATATCTATTGAAATGGTTTAGTGGAAGTGGTTTAGTATCAGTAGACGATGGAAGAAAGAGAATGGGGTTGACAATTAGGTAAAAAGATCAATTTATATATATAGTAAGTTGGAAAAGAAAAAAAAATGATAAAGAGTAGGAATTGGTGTAAGAGAGAGGAGAGAGAGAATCAAGGAAATAGAGAGTAAACTGTATATAACACCACTTTGCTACCCAATTCAATTGCGCCGGTTCTAGAAATCCCAAGTTTTGCGTATAACTTGTTTTTGGCTCTGTTTAGTATGCACTGGCAGCATGTAAACATGAAAGATGAAGGAGGAAGAAAAGATACAAGGGTGAGAAGGAGTAAAAGAATGAAAGAAAAAAGGGAGCGGAAGCAGATAAACACACTAACAATCAATGCGGAAGGAAAAAAAAAAAAAAAAGCAGAACAAAACAAAGCCAAAAAAAGAAAAAGAAAAATAAACAAACAAACATACAAACAACAACAACAACAACAAAAAAAAAAAAAAACCCCTCCCTGCAATCCAGAAAATCAAGCAGACCAATAAAAAGAAAGGGAAACAAAACAAAAAAAAAAAAGTCAAACCCCAAGTCTCAGACAAAACGGGCCCTGGGAAGCCCCCCTCTTTTTTTCCTTTCCAGTTCAAACCAATTGCTATTGGATCACAGTCTGTGATCCTGTCAGTGAAATCAAGGCTGCATCCTAGGCCAGCGGCTGCACGGTTCAGTGAAGGAGTGGCCCAGGGGGACCGTGTGTGTCAGCAGATGAATGGCGCCGGGAAGGGGGATCTTCCAGAAGGCACCACCTCCCCAAGCCCACCCACAGTTGCAGTCCCCTGTGGCTGCTGTGCCAGCCTCAGAAACGCCTTCCCCTGCTGACCAACCAAGTCTCACCCAATTGTGTGTTGTCTTCAGAGAGCTGTAGAGTCCCTGGGTGGATGCAGCCGTCGCTCTCCGTCTCCTCCCCTTTGTCAGGACCAGCCCCTGCAGCTTTCAAAGATGGCGGCGCTCTCCTTCCAGTCAACAGTAGCTCCGCAGACTCCCAGACTCCCGTATCCTTGCCGATCGCACCGGGAAGCCACACCGAGGGTCACGTCAGGCGGAGTGTGGATTCGAACTGGTGTGTGGACCCGCGGTCTCCCGTGGCTCCCCAGCACCAATCCCGCCGGCTGTTATCGCTGGTTTTTATCGCCGGTTTCACGCTAGTGTGCAGTGAGTTTGGCTGGGGTTGCAGCAGTAGCGCGGTCTCCTCACCCTGACCTTGTTTCGCACGGCCTGTGCACCGCCCAGGCGGTTTTGCAGGAGCCTCGCGGCTCCAGCCGCTGCAGACAGCTTGTCTCTTTCTCTCTCTGGTAGTGGTAATCAAACCATCCAGGATATCGGTATTTTCAGTCCATATATATATAATGAAAGGCAATTTATCTGCTTTGTTGGATTCTTTCTACGGAACTGTCCTGAAGTGCGGGTTCCTCTAATCCGCCATCTTGGATCTCCCATTATTTTTATTTCTAAGTCATATTTTAGATAAATCCAAAGAAGAGAAAATACTTATTTTACACCATTTGAAAGAAATGCAAAGAAAGATTGAAAGGCAACTATTTCAATGTCTGATTATAGCCTTGAGTGAGTACCATTTCATTATCTGAAGAAACTAAGCCATATGTACCTTCCCAAAATATATATCTTGCATCCAGTGCCTATCCAGGTACTAATGAGATAATCTGTGTATTAAATAGAAATACAAATTTAGAATTTAAGTAGTAGCTAGCTAGTACATCCATAAAAGACTACAATGAGAGTAACCACTGACAATGGCAGTGAGGAAAAGCTTTAAGATAGGAAAATCTTGAGTGTCCTTGTTCTACTAAAGAACCAAAGCCAGACTAGGATGCAAGTTTTTACCAAAGTCCTTTAGAAGTCACATCCATTGTGAGCCCTGATGCTAGATATGGAGCAACAGGATTTATTGTTTGCCCTGCTGAGTTTTGGTCTTTGTTTGGCCCAATCCTTCCCTGATATTCTCTTATTCCTCCCATTCCTCTATTTTTGGAATGGAAATAATATGGTGTATACTGTGCCACTACACTTCACGTTCTTTAAGTTCCCTCCTCGCATCTCCTTCCATCCTCCTTATGGTGAGCAGCTTAGCTCTTCCATGCCCTCCCTGTCATCATGATCTGCCTAAACACAGACCCAGAGAGAAGAGAGCCAAGTGACTAAAGACTGAAACCAAACATGAGCCCAAATAAATCTTTCTTCCTTTTAAGTTGTTTATGCCATGTATTTTGTCACAGTGATGAAAAGCTAACACATTTGCAAAAACTGATTGATTGAATTGGAGACCATTTATAGAAAAGGTAATCCATTCGCATCTCAAATTGACTTTTTATATTTACCAGTGAATTAACATAAATTTAATGCTAGAATGAATAATGTTTCAATATCCTACTTCCTGTCCTTAGGAATACCAGAATGGTTGGTAAATGATTACATACTGCTTCTAACACCATTAGAGTGATTGCAAATCTTGAAGGACTTAGAAATCTACTTATTCCGTATAGTTTCTAGAAATAAGTATTTTTTAAAAGAGAACCATAAAACTCAAACACTATTTTCCTCTACACTTATACACATTATTTTTCATTTGTGTAAGTAAATAAATTATGATCTTGACTATAGTATTGTTTGCAGCAATTTAGTTTTTTTCTGAACATAGCTCTTATTCTATTATAATGCTTGAATGATTCACATGCAATGTTTCCAATCCACTTTCCTAGCTTATAAAACTTTTTAACGAAATGTTAGCATTTGCAGGCACCAGATGTTTTGACATAAGGAGAAGCAATATGTAAATTTTAATCCATGCTAGGAACAATAGCCTGAAGGCACCTTTTTCTTATTATGTGAATCATATATTTAACCACAATGTGGTCGATCCTTTCTAAATCATCACCATTAAGAACACTGTACTCTTGTCTTACAGTTGCCAATTAATGAAACTGATAGCTACTTAAAATGATGGGTATCCATTATGTAATGAATAAGTCTTATTGAACCCTGCAGGTGATAGCAACAATAATAACAACATCAACAACCTCCTTGAAATAGGTTTTACTCTTCCTTTTGGTGGTCAATAAAATTATTGCTTGTCTTACATTGTAATGTTTTAGAGCTGCAGATATCACAAATTTTAGCAAATAAATATTAAAGTACATTACAGCTTTCTTCATCTTTTTGACTTAAGGTAAGATTTATGTGTGTGTGTGTGTGTGTGTGTGTGTGCGCGCGCGCGCAAGTGTACAAGCTTGCGCGCACACATGCAATATTCCCAATAAAAGAGATTTGAAAATAGCTTAAAATGTTTCTTACCTGTATAACCTAATAAAGAATAACATAAAATAACATTTTATGTACATAATCTTTATCAATATAGAGAGATTAGAAAAATTTTCAATAAGCTTTCTCAGGTAAACACATCATATGTACACATATGCATACAACATCAATCAAATATATAATTCATTCAGTCATACATTGTTTTCAGTCTTTAAAGTCTTAAAAAGTCCTGATTTGTCTTTTTCTATATTAGTTTGGGTATTCTTTCCATACTGAAATTATTATGATCAGTATTTTGGGCATTGATAGTTTTTTGCAATACCTACTTATGTAGCATTAATTTTCAAAAAACCCATGAGCCTATGTTTAGACATAGAATATCATTCTTTACAGTTAACTCACCAGCAGTTCTGTGTCATATTTGAAGCAGAAATATACCAAAGAAATTCATAAACATGGTATAAAATATTAGAAAGTCTTAACACAGCTGAAATTCTTATTAATCTCATTACCAAGGGATAGTTCTAGTCAATACCAATTAACAGTTTTAAAAGTTTTACATATTAGAGTACAGTATTCTATATATCTTAGATTGTCTGGGGAACATCTAGTAGATTAAAAAGTATTTCAGAATTTCTTAGTGATTTGCCTGCTACTATTATGCCTGTTAGCAATTTTGCAACATCCTGATAAATATTTTCCATAAATCAAAGCCATAACAGCATGAAGAAGCAGATGGCAGGAGACCACATTGTTACATACTTTCAATAATAGGGAAATATTGGATCATGGTTTTCAACATGGACTCTGTAGTGAGCAGTTGTCAATTGTGAAGTCTCATAGCTGTTAACCATCCTTTTCAATGATAAACCCACACTCTATTTTCTAGTGCAGTCTATATATGGAGGCAGAACAAAAAGTATATTAAAAGCTTTTATAATTATAGTCTTTCATTTAATATGTGCAAAGAAAATATTGGTGCGTTTTAAAAGTACTTGTACAAAGATTCATGTATGTATTAAAATACACCAATGTTCTTCATTTTCTTAGAAAATAAGACATATTACTTTGTTATTAAAAATGAAAAATAGCAATAATTACAAAGTCTACAGTCTTATTACATTAACATTGTTTTCCTGATCTAACCAATGTTAGATTAAAATTATAGGAATGTTACTTCAGCTATTCATATATATAAAATGCTATTAAAGTCAAATATTTTTAACTACATTGTTATTATTAAGATTAAATAGCTGAATTAATTTTAGCCTAGCATGCCATAAGCAACTGCTTTGCTGCTAGACAAGATTCTTGAACTTACTTTGCTTTTAAACTTTAGTAAGTTATATTTTAAAGAAAAATTCAATGTATAAGTTACTGATTTTAAATTCTTTCAGAAGAATAATAGTCTCCCCTTTCTTTTGTACATTTTATTTGTCATATACAACAACACACTTTAAATAATAAAAACAAAATTTATTTCTCTGGAAAAAACAGAATTTTGAAATAAAAAGATAGTGCAGGAATGGGAGAGGTAGTGCTGCAAACACAAAAGTCTTTAATTTTATTCTTTAATCCTGTTGTATAATGTAAGAAAAAGACATTTTACAGAGGAATTTAATCAGCAGAAAACAACAGAAATCATTTGATCATATAGCAAGACACATACAAATCCCTTATAAGAAGATAAAAAAGTTCCCTTTTATGTATAAAGCAGTATTTTATCCTCAAATTGGTATGATATTGGGAGAGGCCTTTTAAAATCAAAATAGCTGTTTTCTGAGAATCTCTTATACACTTGAATTCTCTATGAAGCTCACAGGGAAATGTGTGGCATGGACAATTTTAAGGAAGTCTATTTTTTCCCCCAATTTTTGAATAGTTTCCTTGTTATTGAATTAAAAATCATATAAGAACTAAAATACTGTATGTAGAATCTGATATAACACAAAAGCTTAATTTTTTTGCTCTTTTAATTTGTTTTATGAATAATAATGGCAGGAGGGTCATATGACACATTAGATCATCAGCACGCCCAATGTGTTTAGTATTTATTAAATACATATGATGAAATCCCTGTACACATAGTGTATAAAAACTCAAATTGGTATCTTCTACTTATTGGCATTCAGATTACTGGAGGGGAAAAGGACATGATCCATGTAGCACATACAGGCAAGCCATTATCAATATGGAACCAAAATTCAACACTTCAGGTGTTTTCAAGAAAATCAGGTGATTAATCTAATGTTAATAACACAGTGAAGTGCTTAATTGATTCCAGTTTTATCCATATTATAGATTATAGATACCAAAGATCAGTAAATACCAGCCTAGAAGCATTATAGAAAATGTTGGAGAATTCATTCAAATTCCTGTCTTCACTTTTGAGATATATAAATGATTATTATTAATTATATTTACCAAGATGTGAATATTAGGTGTTGATTAAAAATCTACTGGAACATTTAGTTAAGATATTTATGTATTTAAATCCCACAATGGCAGAAAAACAAAAAATATTTTACTGATACCTTGAAGTATAAGAAAATTCCAATATGACTCAGTCAATTCAAACAGAAGAAAAATAGATCTTCTCTTAATTTGTGAAATTTAACTTCTCTTCTGATAATAAGATAAATGAGCACACTAAATCAAGAAAATTAGTTGTGTCTATTTCTTTTAAATAAGAGCTATTAAGTATTTTATGTATAGTTATGTGAGTGGGGAAAACAGATTTTTAAAATGGCAGGGGGAGCTACTGCTCAATGTTGCTAGCTCATCTCACTATTTATTATTCTCAAAATTTTTAACCTATATTAAGAAAGCTATGGTCACTGATATGACTGAAAACTGAGGAAATATGGTTGGTATATGTGCTAAAATTCATATAGGAAATTTCAAAAGAAAAAACTAAGACAAAAAATTATAAACAGATATATCTATTCATAGGAAATCTCCAAGATATTTGGGGACTAGAAAAAGCTGCATAAAAGAATACACTAAAAGTTATCCAACATTTTATCATAAATAGAAAAAATATTGGATTGGACATTATCTTGAAAATATAGCTAAAGATAGTAAAATTATTTAATATTATTTTACTAAAATAAGAAATCTTAATTAAAATTATGCAGTAACCCTTTGAATGAACAAGGCCTAGTTAATTATTACAAGTCCTGTAATAAAGTGATGTTTTTATAAACAAATTGACTGATAAACAATTTGCCTCTTTTGCTGTTATGAGAAGTTTCATTTCTGCAGAAATATTCTAGATACTTATCAGTTTTCCTAAGGGTCTCTCTTGATTCTTAGATACTCAAATTAGATGCTTTTGAACTCACATTATTTTCATTTTGAAATGTATGTTCATCATTTCCAATGTTATGGTTGGATGTGTACAACATTTAATAATGATAGAGAACAGCTCCACAAATATGTAACATAAGGGAAGCATAATTTGTTGAGTAAGGAGGGGATGTTTGAAAGTGTACTACTTTATAAATAAAAAAATTAATTAACAAATAATCTAGTATTTGGTAAAAATTTACCATGCTATGCAGCTTCAATACCATTAGAATTGGAATAATAATAATATTAAGGTAAGTAGTGTACTCTCTGCTCCCTCATTATGTTATGACAATAACTACACACCCCATCTCTTGATATATAGTTAAGTAGGTGTCTATGAACGTACAGGAATGATGCAGAAATTTTTTTATCTGGGATTCAACCTTCTGAAGCATGCAATTTATTGTCCTATATGGACAACATACAGATCTACATTTTCTTTGGGGGGATGGTCTACATCTTCTACTAGATTCTCAAGAGAATGTAACAAAGATTTTTAAACTACTGTCTAATTAATTTTTAGCCTATTTCCATTGACAGGCACAGTAACACTCTTCACTCTGACTTTAAAAATCCATTACCCATTTTACAATTCCCTGATATCTCATAATTAGAATACAGCAGCAAATATTAGTCTCTAGATCTCTTGTGTACACTATCCTGTGCCAAGTCCTTATGTCAGCCCAGATACGGGAGATAGGGTCAAGGACAAGTAGAACTTCAACTGAATGGAAAATGGTGTCAGAGTGACAGCATCATCAGGTCAAGTCATCTTAGAATGTAAAGAAAGGAGAACTATGAATAGAAGAACAGAAACCAGCTTCCCTACAATCATGTGTTTTCCATTGACTCCAAAGAGATTTCTCTACAATTTGTAAAGTTGAATGAGTTATCAACTCAGATAATCAAGTAGACTTTGTTATATAGCTCTACATATTCAATATCCTCTTCAAAAATTATGGAGAAAGTATATCTAATTGCTCTCTTTCACAGGAACAGTTTATATAAGCCAAACTACCTGCTTTTAATGACTGTTGTGAAAAATTAATACTTATTTTTCCATGTCAGTTAAAATTATTTTAATTCTCCAAAATATGAGCTACTGATGTAAACCAAGCATGAGGCAATTATTATATCTTAGAATTTCATATTTCCCCACTTTTATCAGCATTAGAATCTCAAATTTTGTGATGACATATTTTCCATGTGAAAAAAAGTAAGACCCTTTCAAATATTTATCTCAAAGTTTAATATTTCATGACAGATTATGTCTTAGGTTAGCAATATATATTTTAATTTTTGGTTGCTCACTCCCACTAAAAACTTCCATTGCTATGTTATAATTTCATTCTCATTTTCAAGGACCTCCACAACCTGTTGCCAATTTCATTTTCTAGAACTCTCCAACTGCATGTTAGTAGATTGCCCAGATCCCTTAATGAATGTCTCATGGAGGTACCTCCCCAATTTAATCATTATTTTTATTATTAATTGATATTATTCCCATATACCACCTCCCTTTCACCCAACTTATACCTTTAAAGAGAAGTCAAATTCCATATTTTCCGTAGACATTGTCATTCATTTTCATTTTTTGAATGTCTCTCTATGTTACAGCTTATGCTTAGATTTTTATTCTATATATTTTTCTATTCGTTTTTGTTGTCTTGCAAGTCTTATTAATCTCCCACCCAGTAGTAACATCATCTTTCTCATTTGTTTAATATTTTCCCAGGACCTACTGCAATTCCAAGAATCCCTTTATTAGGTACCAATACAATTTTCAATACTTTTCAATTTAGAGCAAAACCATATTAACAATTAATCTATATCCAACATTGAACAAGATGATAAATTTTACATACCTCACAAAATTTCCTAGTAGGGGAACTTTGTATGTTTTATGTACTGAAATTGATTATTTAAACTCTCTCAAAGAAGAAGACAATTTGAAATGTGATTTGTAATCCTAATTAGATAATCAGAAAAATGAATGAAAATAAAAGAATATGTACTACTTGTATTGTGTGCATTTGTGTGGGTGTCTGTGTGAAATGATAAAATTCTAGACCACGTTATGGAGGAAATTATTCAATTTGTTCATTTTTCTGAACAGATCATGGAGACATAAATATGCAAGAATGCTTTTAGAATTCATGTAATTGAACTGACTAGGAAACAAGGGTCTCATTTTGGTAACACGTTTTTGTAAATTTTCTATAGTTTATTATGGAAAGTCCTCTTATAGTCACTTTTCAGTTATAAATGACAGATAATCTATTTTATACTTATTTCCCCTATAAGATTTGAATTTTGAACTTTAGACAACACAGAAAAAAAAAACAATGACCACAGGACTTGTTGATCTTGATCCTTGGAAACTGATGCTTTGATATGTGAATAGCAGGACAAGGAAGTGAACAGCTAAGAGAAGTGCTGTTTATTTTGGTCAGTTTACTCTTCACAAGCTGTTAAGCCCAATACTACATATCAACACTGAGCTATTTCTTATGATGTGCCTCTTTCCAGGAAAAAAAAAAAAAATGTTTAAGTAGATTCTTTAAAAAAAGAAAAAAATATTTAGTCCTAAATAATTCTTCAACACCATGTCTACTTCCTCTGAATTCTCCTGTTGCTTCTAATCAGCTTTTCATGGGCAACAGATTCCTGTCAGGAAAATTAAGCCAAAGCAATACACAGAACACAACTGCATAGCACCAGCGCAGATTTGCTTCCCAGGTGATGAATTGAGCTTGTTTATTTCTTATAACTCATCGCCATCCTCTGAGCTAAAGCTACTTCTCCTACTGCTTGCTTTGGAAACTGCAGGGGAAGCAGCAGATAGCAGAGGGTCTGTTCCAAACGGGGATATTGTGTCGTCCAGTAGCATGTCATCCAATCTTTGTTCCTCTTTCAAAGCAGCACTAAATGATAAATCTGTGAAGTGTGACAAAGGATCAGAGAAGGCCATAGCTTGATCGCAGAGCTCAGGGCTTGGCCCCTGAGACAGAGTCAGTTGTTGGCAATAGTCTACTGAATTCTGCTCAGGATGGGTCTGCTGTTTGGTGACGTGGGCACCTAAATCAACAGTGCCAAGTGAAGCCAGGGTTGGCAGACCATGAGCTCGAGCCTGGATTTCTAGTTCCTGCAAAAATAGTTCAAACAAAAATCATTTAAAATGTCTTCGAAAGTGGACATAATGCTAGCAAATAAACCAGAAACAAAACAAAAATATTTACAAGCTTTCAAAGCAAAGAGTAATACAAATTATGTGTGTTTTTCCCAAATAAAGGAATGTGTTGCATTTCTGATGCCTGAAAATTAACCATAGAAAATTACCCAGATTTTTTAAAATTCTTCTCTCATTGTTCTATAAAGGAATTCATGCCATATTATGGTCCCAGAGTGGCTCAGACTACAATATAGCCATTTGGAAATAGTATCAAATCTTCTATTTATTCTTTCTGATTAATTTCTCACCATAATTCAAGACCATCATATGGAAACAGAGTAAATGCTTTACCTGGCTACAGGCATGCTCACATTAAAGAGAAAGAGTTATGAAAGCTCATATTTGGGTATTTGGGGTCACATTGAACAGATGACATAAACTGATAATATAAGCAAGTACAATATGCCCTAAGGCAATGAAATCTATTGCCATGTTACTAAAAGAACGCAAGGGGGAGGGGAGAATTTAGTATCTAATATAATCTAGAGAAGCAAATGTTCTACTTGGTATTTTTTTTTTTTGGTGAAACAATATTGTGTAGTTATGAAATGAGTGCTATTTTCTGCATTTTGT
The DNA here is from genome assembly GCA_025594165.1 of Tamias sibiricus. Taxonomy (NCBI): domain Eukaryota; kingdom Metazoa; phylum Chordata; class Mammalia; order Rodentia; family Sciuridae; genus Tamias; species Tamias sibiricus. Next base: position 114,503,868 of record CM046664.1, read on the forward strand.
GATTAGTCATTGTCATTCATTGTATGCATATTTTAGGTCATCTTGATCTTGGATTTCTAATCAAAACCTAATTGAAAGAAACCAGTCCATGAACTTCTAAAAGGCAATAAAATGATCTTTCAGAAGGAAAAATAACTGTTAATAACAAAAAAGAATAAATGACACCAATGAATAAAACGGATGACAAGTGAGTCATGTGTTAGCTACACAGTGTGTGGCATCATTCTTATAAAAACCTGAATCCGGAGTAGAAGTCGCCTGTTAGCCTGCTCTAATTTCTTCTGTCTGTGTTCTAACTCCCGGGCTCTTTGTTGTTCTTTTTGTAGCCACTTGATGTACTCCACTGATGCTTTTAGGATGGTTCCTTTGTTCCAGCGCATATCACTATAGAACGGAGAGATAACCTTTTCACAATTGTGCATGTCAGCAGAATTTCATAAGAACTTACAAAATCTTTTACATTAATATGAAATAATGATTTACATGACTATTATTCACTCTTAGATATTATTGCTTCTGAATAGAAATTTTAATAGAATAGTTAAGAAGCCCTTATATAGTAAAATTAATCCCAGAATGAAAATAAGTGTCAAAAGAAAGTAATAAAGTGACTTTTTGTGGGAGAGCTAAATGCAATATCATGATTCTACCATTACAGTTTTTATATTTTTAGTGAAAATTGCTTTTATTATTAACTCTGAGATTAAAATCTATGTGCAGTATTTCTGCATTAATGAACTAGGAAATGTACATTACTGACGACTTAAGCCTAAATTTTTAAAGATCATTTCAAATGTACCAATATTTTTTAAAAAATCATTTTTAGTTGTAAATGGACACAATACCTTTATTTTGTTTACTTATTTTTATGTGGTGCTGAGGGTCTAACCCAGTGCCTCACACTTGAGAGGCAAGCACTCTACCACTGAGCCACAACCCCAGCCCCTCAAATGTACCCATCTTTTAACCTACTTCCTAATAAGGCTGTTTGTGTTTCTAAGAAAAAAATAAATAAATTCTCCCCTGAATGGTGATCCTCAGGGATTGTGAAACAAATCTCAGTTTAGAAACATCTTGGTACAATAAGGCAAACTTTCTGAAACTGTTTGGCCAACTTTTCTGCACAAACAGCATCAAGCTTTTTTTAAAAAAAGCTGGATACAGATAGCTATTTTTAAATAAATTTAAGATGAGTAAATGTAGTTAAGTAATACTGTTATTGCATAGAAAATACTTTATTAAAACTTATTTTTAACATAGGAGAAATTTGAGGTATAGAATTGTAGAACATTCTACACATTTTATTGTCTGAAAGCATATATCCATGAACGCAATTCTGTATGAAAATTGATATTGATTGTGATTGCAAATAAGAATGAACTAATTGATAAACATTAATCAGAATGGCTAAAACAACTTGACAAATTTTCAAATTAAGAGTTATGAGATGTTTTGAATACTGCATAAAGTAAGCATGTAAGGAAAACATATTTTCCTACATATGTTTTTGGCTTACATGCACCTATTTTTGGTTTATGTGATCTGTGTGAATTATGTTGATCTTAATATGTATTTAGTAAAAATCATGTTATTATATTTTTGTATAAACATTCAAAATTCTAACTTGACACTTTGATTAATTATTTTTCGAGGCTTGTAACCACAAACAATGTATTTGAGTCTGTGTGTTTGCCACAAAACCCTGGTAGGCATCAATCAACAGGTTTTTACAACTCCATTTTTTACTTTTGTGTCTCCACAGGTTGGAGACCTCTGAAGAATCTGACAATTACATTATTAGGAACACATAAATCTTAAGTTGTAAAAGATACTATAACCATAAACTGACTATCCCAGTCAGCATCATAAATAGATCTTCATACCACTAAATCTGCCAGTATTGTTATACTGAGAGACAATATGAACTGAAGAGAAATAATTAACTTATTTCCTATGCTCAGAAGGACAACTCTAGAAACAGAGTTGATGTTTAATAATGACCACTCTGGACTAGATATATTACAATGGGGGACAGCAATAGCTTTAGCTTTGCCGTAAACTGCTTCGTTTCCTAATTATTGCTTCTGTCCTCCCTTATCCCCTCCCACCCATTTTGGGGGGCATTGAAACCATAACATTATTACAGAAATGATTTTAAACTCACGGATCATTAGACTTTGGAATAAGTGTGCCAAGCTCCTTGATTCGGTAATTAATATTATACCTTCTTCTTCTTTCAACTATTAAAGAAGAAATATTATTGATTATTCTCATTAAAACACAGTTCATTTTTGGTCAGCTGTAAGCTTTCTTAAAAATATTTTAAAAAACAGTGACAAAAATATTGCCATTTAGTCAAGAGATAGCACCTCTCAATAATAAGTAAGAATTCAAATGGATCTTATTCTAAGTTTCAGTACTAGAATTGAATATATGATTTACAATATTTTAAAAACATTTTGTCTTAAAACAATATTTTCCATTGCTATAATATTTACTCACACACAAACATGTCTGTCCTCTTTGATTGTTATTATACACACACATGTATTGTCAGTTCATCAAAGTTGTGATCTTTTGAAGTCGTGCACCATACTTTACTCTTCCCATCCATTTTCAATGTGTAGCAAGCACATCACAGGTTTGTGCCCTGCTAACCAAGACTACCTTGAGGAAGGTGGTCATGTCTTCCTTGTTTTTGTATCTCTAGATAACTTGGCCTATGTAGGAAGTATATAAATGTAAAGTAAATAAATGTATATTGGTTAGACTATTGATTTATTTTTCCAATTTAAGTTTTTAATAACATATAGGTCAATTTTTTTTCAAATTTTGGCATGCATCAGACATACCTGGAGGAATTTTAAAATAGATGTTTACACCATACTCAGAGATTCTACTTTTATTAGATCTGTAATAGAGTCCAAGATATCTATTTCTGATGAATATTCAGGTGATGCTGATGCAGACTGTAGAAGGCCCACAATTTGAGAACTACTGATATAGGCTCTTTTGGGGTGGAGGCATGTACCAGGGAGATTCAACTCAGAGCCACTTGACCACTAAGCCAGATGCCCAGACCTATTTTGTATTTAGAGACAGGGTCTCACTGAGTTGCTTAGTGCCTTGCTTTTGCTGAGACTGGCTTTGAACTTGTGATCTTCCTGCCTCAGCCACCTGAGCACCTCGGATTACAGGTGTGTGCCACTGTACCTGGCTGATATAGGATCTTATTCAGATCTTATTTCCTCCATTTTCATTTCCATACATCCATTACCTCTGGCAATTTTGTTTCTATGCTGTTTCATAAATGCCAGATATATGATGAGTCTCCTATATTGATTGTGAACAGTTACTCTATATTCTTATTATCAAAAACCATAGCAAATACTTACATATAATACTTTTGCAATAGCTAATGTATTTAAAGATTTCAGGGATACAAAGGTAGAAAAAGGCCACAAAGAAGAAAAATATGTTACAAAAATATTGTAAAATACTTGAAGAGTATACACCTAAAAAGGAAAATCTACAATTGTAAATAATGAAAGGCATCAAAGAACATCCATTGCTTGGTGAACCTATTCCATGAAGCAAATTACTATGAATGGATTTAATCTTCAGATCGAGAACACTGAATTTCTTCTAAAATTAGAATATAACTGATCCTTGAAATAGTTATTTTGCCTGTGTACCAATCCTGTTTCTTCTGTGCATGTGATTCAAAAACCAGGAATGATACCACATAAAAACGCTGAAGAAAAAATAAATAAAGGTAAAGCTGATAGCAAGACATATTCATTTTACAGTGAGAATTTGTTAGTAATTCTATTTTCACATACATTATCCTTATATTACAGAGTTTTAAATATGCTATTTCTCTACTCTTATTAGACTGTATGTATCAATTTTTAAATGGCTAATTATTTCTTTGGTTTCTCAATGCTGTTCATTTGTAAAAGAGTCATGTTTTAAGAAAATACTAAATCATTTCATGCTTTGTGGTTTCACTCTTCACAACATTTTTGACTTAGCCACTCAATCCAGATGCAGACAAAAGAGGCCCCTCCTCCAACACATACTTAGAAGACACACTCATTTCTGCCTTAGCTACACCTCTCCCCACTAAGCAAGACAGCCACAAGCCCAAGGAAATCTTTTTAAACTAATTCTTCTAATTTGCACCAGAAATTTCCTCTCTACTTTCCTGGCACACTTCCAAGCCTGTGTAGGCCATGTCCCTGGGTCTAGCCTCTTGGAACATGGCAACTGTGTACTGACCCCCAGATATAGGACATGGCCAAAATGTTTAGGGGTGTGTATAGAGCTTGAATGTACAGGGTGGGGTGTACACACACACATGTTTGAGGCCATTTGCAGTACCGAATGGAATATAGGGTGGGAAAAGAAGTGAAGTGAGCTTCAAGCTGAGGGCCGGAACTGCCCTGCCCTGACATTCCCACACCAGACTCCAACAACCTGAAAATTCCAAATTCACTTCTGGCCTTCCAGGAAACACTTCATTTAGCACTTTCCAGCTTGACTTATACTTTTTACATATTTAGAACTCTGGTAAATGGGACTTCTGCGCTTTTGCCATGACCCCATTAGTTTTACAGTTTTTAAAAGTTGATCTAGATCCATTATACTTAACATCTATGGTATTAATTTTTTAACGTTGATATTTTTCCCTTGAAAGCAAGATGAATTAGCAAGAGAATTCAGATTAGAGAACACTTTGATAAGGCACATACCAGGTAACTACCATACTCTATATTAAATGACCTGTCACATAAGCTGCAGACATACAGGAGATAAGGGAAAAGCAAGGACAGTAATCATTCACAGGTTTACTAAGAGAGAACCCAGTACTTCCTCAATGTACTCATTTCTTCTACAGCCATTAGCTCTCCTTACTCATATTCACCTTGTCCCTCTCCTACTGAGGGCTTTAGGAGTTAGATCAGTTCCCTGAGGATTGCTGTAACCATATGTTAGCTCCTTCCCCCCAGTCCCACCATCAGCTAACTGTCATCACCTTGGGATACAAGTGCATTATGCACAGATGTAGGTTTCATAGACAGGTGGAGAATCCATTTCAACTAATTGCATGTAAAGAAATTACATTGTAAGGCTTTACATTTTTATTTACTTTTGTTCAGTTTTACTCTTTCCTCAGTTTTTGATTTGGCTTCACACTCAATTGATCAAGCTCATTTGAGATAGTTAAGCACTTAAGACATGACCAAGCACTCTAAAGCTTGGCCTTATTGCTAATCTACTTCTTTTGCCTGTATTTCTCCATCTCATGTGACTCGTGATCAGAGTCAAATTGACCTTGAGGAAGGCATAAGAGTTCTTTTTTTTCCCAGAGGTGGAATTCAGCATTACCACATAAGCAATGCCTTTCAGATAACATATCATTAGGAAGGAAGGAGCAAATTGACACAGAAAAATGAGAACCTGAACTTGGGCTTCTGATATTTAAATGGTTACACTTTCTAAAGTCATTTTTTCTCTTTTTTTTAATCTTGGAATCAATGAGTCACGGCACAGTGCCAATATAAGCAAATGCATTTATTTCAGGCACAGGCAGCCTCCTTGAGAATGAATGATCAAGGAGAGAATTCAGGATGTTTCACTTTGTGAAAATATGCACCTTTTTTCTTTGAGAGTTCATATGGTTCACTTTTCCCAAAGTAGCTCATCTGTGACTATGTAATTTTGGTCATCTGACTTCGAGTACTTATTGAGTGATAATGAATGACCATACACTTTAAACTCCATCCATGTAGTTCCTTTTGAATTAAAAAAAAAAAAAAAGAAAGAAAGAAAAACATACTCACTCAGGTTGTGATTGTCCTTTTTTTGTCTTTCCTTTGCCAAAGCTCTAGTGTCAGTTTCTGATCAAAAGAAAAATAATTAAAGCAGTGCTTAGTTATAACTCAAAACTTTTCTAGGCAACATAATTCAGAAATATTAAATGAAAATACAATACTCCTTCCTCCAAAATGGCACAATAATATTTTTGATTCAAACATTCAGAAATTTGAAATAGGGAACTCTTTAGTAAAAGACCATGGCAAAATCTGGGGTTGTATAGCCTGAATTTGTTTTCTGGCTCTCCATTTAATAGTCATCTGATTGATTACCAGACTTCTCTTTATCTCAAGTTCCTCAACTGTAGAATGAATACAATTTTAATACCAACCTGAAAATCACTGTGATGATTATAAAAACGGTGCAGCACACAGACTATATTAAACTATTTAATCACTGCTGTTTCTACCTATTAGTTTCCAAATTTTGAAACTAAAAAAAAATTATTTCAATCTGAATTCTTCATAAATAAATGTGATTTTTGTACACCCAGAGAGTTGGAACTAACTACATTTCTCTGTTATTATATTGAACTTCACACTTTCTTCCAGTAAATTATTCTACCCTCCATGTGCTATGTGGTTGTGTTTGTGGCCATCAGCCTTCAAGATGGCCCATAATGATTCTCAATTCCTAGTATTCACACCCTTGGTGATTCTCTCTAGTGCTGAATGGGTTTGACCTATGAAACCAATAGAATGTTGTAGAAATGTTTATTATGGCTTCCAAGATATTTTCAGCTTCCACTTTGGTACCCCTTGGATCACCAGTTTTCATATCATGAGGAAACTCAAGCAACCCATGGAGAGAAAGATCCATGCAGGTATCAACCAAGACTGATTGTCAACAAGCAGCACTAAGATGCAAGAGCCATGAATGAGCTGCCTTGGCCTTGCATCTTCCAGCCTAAGTCAAGGGTCAGCTTGTGGACCTCTGAGAGGTCCACAGGACATCTGGATTATAGCTTCACAATAGACTCTGATTCAGCACCAATTTTCTAAGCCTCTCTTTGTTCCCCAATCCTCAGAGATTGGATGATGTCACAAATGTTTACGTCAAGCTGCTAAATTTGGAATTTAACTTGTTATTATATAACAACAGATAATTAGAAAGTGTTCTTAGAATTATTATAATATTAAAATAGGTAATAAAGTAATACATTGTTTAAATGCATTTAAACTATGGTCATTAATTATAATCTAAATAATTTAAATGCTTAAACATGCCTCAATTATTAAGCTCCAAGAACATCCATTTTGTATTTACTTAAAATGTTAGTCTTAACTATGTAAAATTACTGAAGAATGGTTTTGAGCTCCAAATCTATGAACATTTTATAAAAATTTCAAATAAATTTTATTTTATTATTGTAAGAGATCTGACATTGGATTTGTAAGTCAAGAAATCCTTACATTAAACTATTTCTGCTTCTTACCAGATGTATAACTGTGGGAAAATAACTCCTCTGATCCTTATGCTGTGTCTATATATCATGAAGAATTTGACTCTGTCCTTTATCTCCTCTGAGTTGTAACAGTTTTTAAATGAAATATAGAAAATTTAGGGTTTTTTTCCCAATTGAAAAAGTTAAATGCAAGTCTTTCATGAAATCCATAAAACAAGTTAAAAGAGAATAAAACAAATTAAGCTTTTTGTCTTATATCAAATTCTAATCACAAAAACAATTTCCCTAATTTAAAATATCATTTTTTAGCCATATTAATAAATTCTATCTATTCAATAGCAAAATGAATCCATGTTAAATGAAGGATGTGTTGTGTGTGTGTGTATGTGTGTGTGTGTATACAATCACTAAAAACTAATTAATCAATTCAGTCAAACTGTTAATTAAGTTACCTTACAGTGTAGGTACTATAAAAATGATTAATTTACTCTCATTTGCTTCCTTTTTAACTAAATATCCTAATATTTTTAATAATTCTATTTGGTATGATCAAGCATGTCTCTCATATTTTATGTAGTTAATAATAGTTAAACAGAATAAAAATATAAAAATAACATTACCTGTAATTTCTCTTTTCATTGGTAAACCACTTGGACAGGAAGCACTTGTAAGCCCCATATTAACTGGTGAAATCCCTGGATCACCACTATAGACATCCAAAATACTTCCAGATAACTTTAGAGGAATAAGAAAAAGATCAATCAAACACCTTCTGTACACATGGATACATTTAGTTGTAGACTTTAAAATCCTCATTTTAAATGTGTTGGTTTGTTAATAATAATAATAATGGGAATATATAGTGTTTTAATTTTAAACAAGAAGTGAGTATGCATTGACTATTTTAAAATACATTATAAAATACTTGTGGATAAGGTATGCTGAAAAAAAATCTATTCATATTTAAACAAAAAGAGAAATCAGTTCATGCATGAAGGAAAATTCTGATTAATATTTACAAAGCTATGGAAGTTTGAGCCAGCACAGGACGGGATTATAAATGAATACAATTAAAATTATCATTTTGGACAGAAATCAATACACATCTTAGCAGAACTGGAAAGTTCCTTCTGTACCACAAATTAGGTATAATGGTTGAATATCTGAGAGTCTTTTGAATGCCATCAGTGCTACCAGAAACTCACAGTCAAGAGGCATTTACACTTCTAATTAAGTGAGGAACTCTCCTTCTTGGAAGGCATACATTTTCTCATTGCACACTCAATGTTCTAGATTATTATAAATATGCCAGTTGGTAACCAAAAGTACTCTAAAACTATTTATTCCTCTAGTGAATATACGGTACATCCAATTATAGCAACACTGCGATACATGAAGTGCTTCTTGGGAACAGATTTTTAGAAAAGCTAAGGCCTTTTATACACAATTCAAAACTGTACCAATTCATTATTCAAAACATATTTATGGACTTGATCTTCCAAGAAAATTAAATTTAAATAATATTCATATTTCAACTGAGTACTATTACTCTACAACAAGCTACATTTACACTGTAGGATCTTAAATTTTAAAATATTTCCATTCCAAAGGTTTTCATTCCATTTCTAGGCAATTAACCAAAAGCTAAGAGTCAACATTTTTTCTTTCCTAAAAGGACTAGGAAAAATACATATAATCAAACACATCTTCAACAAGATTATTGTGGAAAATCCAACTCCACATTTGTAAGATGCCTGGTACCGAAACCCGGGAGGAAATTTCTCGGAGGCAGAGTTATGCTTTTACTACTTTTACTTCTACTTTCTTAGAGCTTAGAGAGGGAAAGAAAGATTTTTAGAGAGAAAGATTAAAGCGAGCTTTTCTTCTTGTCTTCTTAGCTTAGAGTTAGAGTTAGAAAGATAGAGCTTAGCTTAGAGCTTAGAGTTAGAAAGATAGAGCTTAGCTTAGAGAAAGATTAGAGCTTCTTTCTTCTCTCTTCTTTCTTCCCTCTTCTTTCTTCCCTCTTCTGTCTTCCTCAGGAGTCTCGGCCTAACTCTGACCAGTCATTACTTCTTCTATCTGGTTTCTCTTCTGTAACCGCTCTGCCTACGTTCTGGCCGCTCTGATTCTTCTGACCGACCGAGTGACTGCCCAGCTGACTGAATTCTCCGTTCTCCTAACTCGGACCGCTTTCACCCGGTTATATACCTTCAGGTTTGCGGGTGCCTACAGGTGCGTCACATACATATCAGGTGGAACCCATGGCTTCCAGCTAGCTACAACAGCCCTTCCTAATTAGGGCTCCTTCACACATTCCCACTTTTTGCACAACTACAATTCAACCTGAGAAAACTTTTTGATACTTATAAAATCAGAGTGGAAACAAATACAAACAAAGGACATATTGATATCCAAATTAGTTTCTAAGGTAATACACCACGACAGTATATGTAATAAATGTTATATATTTCTAAGGAAAAAGAATTTTGAAAATGTGATTGAAATTACCTAAATACATAAATTAATGTACATGTCAATGAAGACCATTCTATGGTGCACATAATACTTCTTTATTTCCTTATTCTGTTTTGTCTTGTTGGTAGTACTGGGGATTGAACTCAGGGCTTCACAAACAACTGACAAAATCTTTACCACTGAGTTATGTCCCAAGCTTTTTAAATAATATTTTATTTTGAGGCAAGATCTTACTGATGTGCTTAGGTTGACCTTGAACTTACAATCCTCCTGCCTCAGCTTCCCAGGTAGTTGTGATCATAGGCTATGCTACCACATACCTAACTCTATTAGGCTTCATTACCTTTATTTTATACACACTTAATGTTTCAGATGTGTTTTTACTTATGGAAATTGGATGGGAACTATTTAAGTCAAGTATCTATTCCTTCTCAATTTCCTCATGTGCAAAATGAGGACAAAGTTGACCAAATTGGAAAGACATATAAGATAAATAAAATTAGAAGTATCTGATGAATACAATTAGAAGGGGGAAGGGCGGGGGCAAGGGGTTAAAAAGAAAAAAAAAAGGATAGTAGAATGAGATGGATATCATAACCTAAGTGCATGTATGAAGACACAAATGGTGTGATATATTTTGTGTACAACCAGAGATATGTAAAAATGTGCTCTATATGTGTATTATTAATTATAATGTGTTCTACTGTCATATACAACTTTGAATAAAAAATTTAAAAAATTAAGAAAAAGGAAAAAGCAGAGCTTTCCCTATGTTATGAGTCATTTAGTAACAGTTTTAAAAGTACAACATTACAATATTGTTTTTGAAAATTGTGTTAGTTTTTATGAGATAAGGAATCCCCAACCTGAGTTGTACATTTCCACTGTACTTTGGAGAAACATAATGGACATGCTGAACAAACGAATAGGGAGTGAAGGGGAAGATACCAGGGAAAGAGTGCTTTTCTTTAAAGAGCTTGAATTCAGATGGATGTCAATACCGAGGTGGCAAATTGCAGAAATGTTACAGAAGAGAAAGAGCTATACTACATACACACTGTAACAATAAAGTGAGAGGTTCCTAACTATAGCACTTCATGGGTCCGTATTACCTGGTTGGACGGTAGCCAATGAATTGTTCCTTAGAAATGGGGCAGGAATTCTGATAATGAATCTAATCCTGCTTAACTATAGCTATGCTACATCTTCTCTTGACCTTGGTTATTGTCTAATTTATGCCCTAAAGCACTATGATTAATAACCTATTTAATTTTATGCTGTAGGTACTATTCTATTTCATGTAAATGGCTAATCACTTTTTGAATATCATTACACTATTGGGTTTCGATTTCCAAGCATGTAATACACTTCATGTAGTCTAAAGTGCCTTTTCTCTATTAAAAGACGTAAGAGTACAACGTTAGTGAAAATTTAACAATTATATACACATCTGGAAGAGCTTACAAAGCAAATTTATATCTACAGTTATCAAGGGTGTAAGTTACTTAGGCAATAAGGTCTAAATCTTAACTTCATTTTGAAGATCATTAGGCAATGGGATAGGTACTTCATGAAGAAATACTGATTTTGATTGGAAAAAAAAACAGATTACTTTCTCAGTAAGGCAAAACCTTTGGTATGGCAATAGATGAACATTTTTATTAACAACAAACACATTTTAAAAACATGAAATAAGGAATTTGTTACAAAATCTATTCAACAAGGTAAAACTCATTTCTCTATAAGACAATATTTCTCTCTGGTAGAAAAATGTGAACTTCTGATCTGAGAAGTTACTGTGAGGTGATGAGTGATTGACAGTGATTTACTGGTATCTAGATTGTATTCACATCTCCATTATTGAAATCATAAGAATTATCGGTCTGACCTTTCTGCATATATATTTTCATTAACAATAGCCAACAGTTCCTGAAGAAAATGAGCTCATGGGCCAAATTGCAAAATATCTAGGAAAATGTCTATTTCAAAAGTAAAATAATATGTGGCATTATAAATATCATGAAAATAATAAAAGAAAATAAAGCAAATAAATCCAAATTTCATAAATTAGCCTAAAAGAAATGAGAAAGAATTTGTAATAGTTTACAATAGAAAATAATAATGAGTAAATGTAATAATGACCAATGAGACCAATAAGAACCAAGCAGAAATAGGAAGTTATGAAAAATATATTACTTAGGGAATAAACCCTAAAAAAATAACAAAAAATAGCATTTATTAATGTATTCATTGGGAAAGGAATAAAATAATTAATAAAGTATAAGCTCAGATTAAAGTAACATGAAAGGAGAGTGAAGGAAAAGACCAAGAAGTAGGACTTATTAAACTAAAGTTAAACAATATGGAGGGTGAATTTGTTAAAATCAAAACACAGATGATAATAGTCTTAGAAAGAAAAAAGATAAAGTGAACAAGTGAAATGTAAGAAGTAATGGAGACAAATTTCAAATAATTATCTGTAAGTAAAAAAAACTACAATTTTTATTTTGTTTTATTGTTACTTGATTTTGTTTTAAAAATATATTATGTTAATAATTCTATTATATTAAGATTATCATATTATAATTATTATATTATATTAATATCATATTAATATATTATAATATAATATAAATTAATATAAGATAATAAAACTAATATTATAATTACATCATGCTAACAAACCAAGATAGTAGGAAAACCGTATATCCAGACATATCATACTGAAATTGAAGAGTGAAGAGAAAAATCTAAAAGCCTAAATAAAGAAAGAGGAAAAAGAGGTTATTTGTGAAGAATCAGGAATCAGACTAATAAAAATTTTCAATAACAAAATTAAATGGAAAGAGAGAATGAATCAATATTTTTAGAAATTGAAAGAAAAAAAAACACAGTTGTACATCCAGCTCAAATGTTATTCACATATAAGGCCATGATAAAAATATTCTTAAGCATACAATGTTAAATAAATAAAATGTTTAAGAAGGTTCATTCCCACAAAGACTAAAATTGAAAATAGTTTAAATGAAATATACCTAAGTAAGAAAAGAAATTAAAGAATATGCTTCAAAAAATTAAAATAAAATTGATCAAATATTATTACACAGTTATCATGAATAAAAAAAAAGTAGCAATGAGGGACAAGAACAAAGATAAAGTGAAATCTATAACCTTATAACTTGGTATGATATTATGGATAATTTCAGTATCAGTGGATTAAAATAGCATGAAAACAAAAAGACATGAAAGTTATAAGAAAGTATCAAAGATAAATATATTAAATATGAAACACAAATAACAAAATAAGAGAAGCATGTGAAATATATCAATAATAATAATCAATGTAAATAGGTCAAACAGCTGGCTGAAGGGTTAGCATAGTGAATAAGAAGATAGGAGCTACATGTAAATAGTTTACAAGATACAAATATGCCTAGCGAAAGGATATACAAAGGTTGGGAATTAAATAATGAAATCCAATATATCCACAAATAAAAACTTTAGGAAAATTTATATTAACTAAAATTATATTAATATTGAGAAAATGGGCTTTAAAATTAGAATCATTATTAGAGAAAGAGTCAATATAAAATAGAAATCTTTCCAAAAAAAGGTCTTACAATAATTAGCATGCATGCATGAAAAATTTTAAATATGTGACAGAAAAAAGTTAGGAATATAAGGAAAATGAATAATCAGTCATTATAGTGAAATAGGAAAAATGAATAATCAGTCATTATAGTGAAATAGTTCAGCCTATTTCTACTTGTGTTTGAAAAATCTAGCAGACAAAAATAATTAGTAATGCTACAGAAAACTTGACAAGCAAAAGTAAATACATGGCCTGATATATATGTGTGTGTGTGTGTGTGTTTTATATATATGTATGTCTATACATATATATATATCATGGAAAACTGTATATGTATAGTGCTATATACAAAAATACAGAATACACAGCTTTCTCAAGTACATATGGTACATTTAAAAGTGATATGTACTCGGTCAAAAGAAATGCTCAACATATTTCATAAAACACTGGATTACAAAATATTGGCAGATATTTAAAAGGTGTTAAACAACTCAAGGATAAAGATAAAATCACACTGGAATTGAAAAAAACATAAAGAAATGTCTGGAATATGACAAAACAATGTTTTAAAGAAAGTGTGTAGTCAAATAATAATATGAGAAAAATAGATTAATTTTTAGATTTAGATAAACTAAACACACTTCTGGCAAGACTGATTAAAATGAGAGAAGATTAAATAAACAATATTTCAAATAAAAAGGAATCATAACTACAGCACAAGTCAGTTTTTCTTGTACATGCTAGTGTAAGAAAATGATGCCCGTTTTCATCATTTCCACTTCATATCGTATTAGATGTTCTAGCCAGAAAAATTAGGCAAGAAAATGAAACAAAAGTGATGCAAATTAGAAAGGAATGCACAAAATTATTTCTGTTCACAGATGGCTTGATACATTTTGAAAATTCAAAGATTCTACCAAGAGGGGAACTCTTGAATTCAGTCAAGGTACAGGACATAAAATCAAGCCATCAAACTCAGTTGCATTTCCATACATTAATGAGGCACACTCTGATAAAGAAATTAAGAAAACAATTCCATTTAAAATAACATAAAGAGGGCTGGGGTTGTGGCTCAGTGGTAGAATGCTCGCCTAGCACATGCACGGCCCGGGTTCAATCCTCAGCACCACATAAAAATAAATACATTGTGCACAACTAAAGCAAATAAATAAATATTTAAAAAACATAAAGAAGAATGATATACATAGGAATATGCTTAGCCAAGAAATTAAATACTTATACACCACAAAACTAAAAAATACAACTGAAAGAAATTAAAGAAAATATCAATAAATGAAAAGACATTCCATGTTCCTGGATGGAAAGACAATATTGTTGATGGTAATACTACCCAAACAATCTACACATTCATGCAATCAATATCAAAAATCAACTGCATTTTTTTAAGAAATAAAGAAGTTCAGTGGAGTGAAGGATAATATCAAGAGTGTGAAAAGACATCCCACACAAGAAAAGTTGTTTGTAAATAATACCTGATAAAAAAATTAATATCCACTCTCTTTATCTGTGTATACACATATGTATATTTATATAAACATATGTATTATCTATATTTACCTATTTTTCTTTTATTGCCCATGATTTGGGTATCATATAATACCACATGTATATGAGATTCATATATATTTTATACACACACACACATTCTACAACTCAACAAGAACACCAAAAGCCTAACAATCTAATTTTTAAAATAAGTAAAGGACTCATATAAACAATTCTCCCAAGTAGGTATACAAACAGTCAGTAAACACTTGAAGATGTCAAACATCACAAGTCATTAGGGTCATGAAAATCAGAACCATAATATAATATCACTTCTCACTTATTAAAATGACTATTTTCCAAAGAAAAAAGGGGGCAGAAAATAGCAAGTGTTGGAAAAGATGTGGAGAAACGAAAACACTGGTCCACTGCTGGTAGGAATGTAAAACGATACAACCATTGTGAGATGCAAGATGATGGTTCCTCCAAAAGTTATAGAATTAACATATGATCCAGCAATTCCACTTCTAATTTTGTACCCAGAATAACTGAAAACAAGGACTTAAACAGATACTGTATGCCAAAGTTCATATATAAAATAGCCAAAAAATAGAAATTCAAATGTCCATCAACAGGTGAATGGATAAATAAAATGTGCTATACACATAAAACAGAATATTCATCAGCTTAAAAAGTAAGTGAAATTCTGATACATTCTACAACATGGATGAACCTTGTAAACATGATGCTAGATGACACAGACTAGACACAAAAGGTATGATTCCATTTATATGAGACACCTAGAATAAGTACATTGATGGAGACTGAAAGCAGAATAAAGATTACTAGGAACTGGGATCTGTTTGGGATAATGAAAAGATTCACAAAATTTGTAGTGGTGATGGTTCCACAACATTGTGAATTTATTTAATGCCACAGAATTATATACTTAAAAATGGTTAAAATGGTAAATTTTGTGCTATTTTTATTTTACCATAGTAAAAAATGATGAGATCCTACCAATGATAATTTGTCTGTGATTGTGTTTAGACAAAATGCATAAATTTTTAGAAAAATATTATTTGATAAAGCTGACCAAAATGTAATTAATAGCTTCAATGGTCTTATGACTACTGAAGAAATAAAAATAAACTGAACATATTTCATGAGAAAAATATCTGGACTAGGTAGATTTATGAGGGGAAATGTCATATTTTCAAAAAATATATCATGCCACTTTTGTACAAAAACTCTTCAATAAAAGAGGCAAGATGGAATGTGACCCAATTCATTGAGACCAGAATCACACAATGACATTATGAGGAAGGGAAATTATAGGCCCATTTCACTCATGATTGTAAATCTTAAGTAAAATATTATTAGCAATTTGAATTCAAGAGATATAAACAAGGTAATATTCCATAATGAAGTTGGATTTCCCATAAGTGAACTTTATGATATTAAAAGAGAAAAAGAAATTTATGATCATTTCCACAAATTCAGAAAAAGCAATTGATAAAAGTTAATCCCATTATGATAAGACTCTTACTTTATTAGGAAGACAAGGGAGCTTCCTTAATTTGGTAAAAAAACATCAAAACATTACAGCGTGTTTGACCCTAATTGAGAAACTATTCTAATTCATCTCTTTGACATCATTTCTTTTTACAACTTCGTGTGTAAAATTCTAGCCAAAATAATAAGGTAAGAGAAGAAATGTGTTGTGTTCACAGAAATAAGTCCACTTCTTCATAAAGAATATAATAGAGAAAACATGCAAGTTACAGTATACCATACACACCTTCATGTACTTCACATTTACAAAACTAAAAGCATCTAAAATAAGTTTTCTATATTTCCTAGCTAAAATCATGGTAGAGTTGCAAACAAAGGAAGAGCAGAGAGATCAAAATTGATCTATTTATATTGTTCTGTTTCGTGCATGTGCAAATATATAAATTCCACTATTATGTATAATTCCAAAACACCAAAAATAAAAAAAGCAGAAAAGCCAATGCTATCTATCAAGTGTGATAATAAATGTAGAAATGATAACAACTTAAAAGTAGTGTAAGATTTTGGAAAGAAGGAAAAAATCTTCAACTAGAGTCTTTTTTACAGTCCCAAATAAATTTAAATAAATTTTAACATATATGAATATAAAATGATTCTACCTATAAAATATACATTTCATAGACTTTTTTAAAAAGGACAAATATTTATTTCCTAACAAAACTCTACCACAGAAAGAGTTTCCTACAGGAAAGTTTTCCTACCTGAGAATTTTCTGGAAGTAAGTATGTGTGTATATACATATATGTATGTACTCACCAGATAATTTTACTATAAATACAAAAATGGAAAAAGAATTTTATATACTTGCACATTATATTCTCAGATAAATTTTCAGTATAAATAGCAAGAGAAAAAGAAACCAAATTTTTATATAAGTGTGTATGTGTATTTGTAATATATCACATATTTAGTGACAGTTTTAGGGAAAGCTGATGGAAAATTTCAAGTTTTTTAGATCCTTTGTTTTTCTTTTCTGTGAAAACATTTATAGTAAACTGAAAATCACCAAAAAAAAAAAAAAAATGAGCAGGAGACTAATACACAGAGCAACTGTAGACATTAAAAGAGATAAAATTTAAGTAAAAAGAGAAGAATTGTAAGGCAGTATCTATTGTGATGTTCGCACACATGAAAAAAAGAGAAAAAAGAAAAAGTCATATGAAGATAGATTAATTGCCTTCCTTTTGGGTGCTTGTTCATTTAGTGTGGTAAACCCACTTTTCCCAGTATTAGTCTACATATCACTTTTTTCCCTCTAACTTTATTTTATTTGTTTAAATTTCACTATGAGTCATCAATGACAAACATTGACCAGAGAAATCCCATGATGTTGTTTTTGCTCTTATTATTATTTTTTTCTTTCTTAGGAGAAAAGAAAAATAATTAGTTGGACTAGAGTGGGAGACCCCTTGTCTATAGCAAACTGGTTTATAACATAAATTGAAAAGTTAAAATACAAAACAGAAAATGGTAACATAAGTATTTTTTCATCATGTATTGTACACACACATTGTCTAGTATTAAATTAACAAAATTGTTAATTACAACAGAAAAGTACTGGAACTTTCATCTTTTTTTATATAAAAGTCATAATAAAACTTTAGTAATTTTTAACCAAATAGACTATAGCAATATTTTTAATGTAGCACAGAGCACTAAAAGCAATCTTATAAATAAACAAGCCTGTTAATACAGTAAATAGTACTTTACATATTCCAAATCTCAACTTCTACATACCTTATTTTATTGAATACAAATTTATAAAATTTAAATTCAGTATTTAAGCTGGATTCATCTCCAAACACTGTAAGAATTCCAAAATACACTTGCTCACCAGTTTTAACTTTGAAGGATCTATAACCTTCACAATAGCAATGGTTTTCTCTTTCTCCTTCATCATTTTCTTTTCCTTAAACTTGCAAACAATAACCAGGAGAAGTGTGCAGAAATTTCAGCACTAAGGTGAACTTTGCTTCTTTCTTGGACTTTAAGACTAATCTGGTCTAGATTGTGATTGACAGAAGCTTGCTCATTGATGTTATGTAGTCCTTTCAAGTTCCAACTAAGAATGGGGTGGAGGAAAGTTGTTAATATTTACTCAGTCCTCATCTCTGGAAGGGTCTTGAACTATAACAGTTTACTTAGATTGCCAAATGCCACCAGCGTTTACAATACTTGATTGAAAAATACCTAAATATGCTAAAAGAACTAAATTACTCTGTACAACCACAACTCTGAAAGAAAGGAGTGAAACAGATCAATGAGTGGAAATTACAGAGAGGAAGATCTAAACTCAGAGGCTAAACAATCATTTAGCTGGAGTGTGTCAGAGGATCAGATCTATCGCAGGTCCTTTCAAATTTTATAATTCTATAATTCTGTGAAAGGGCTACATTCTTGCATCTGCTGGCACAGCAGAGTGGATAAGATCATTGCATTTGGTTTTTATATAAGACTGGATTCAAGCCTCAGTTCTGCTTTTTACTAAATGTATGAACTTCAGTAAGTTTCTGAATTTCCCTAAACCTTTCTTCTCTTTTGTAAAATGATGTCTCCACCTCATAGATTTGTTGTAAAGATTAAATTCATTTTTCATCAAAAGAGTTTTGCCAAATTCTTGTCACATAATAACAAATGTGAAGTAGCTATTAAAATTGTTGTTATTATCTTTGTTGCTCCTGTCTTTTATCCACCAACAGTATTCCTACATAGAAATTATGATGGGAACAGTTATTTTCAATATATCTATGAAGTTTATACTAATTTAGTTAATATGTATTTGCTGAGCACCTACGATGTGCTAGGTACTGTGCTAAGTGGTAAGAATAAAATAATGAACAGACCATTATTTTAGGAGAGGAGATGGTGAGAAATATTATATTCAGGGCTTACAAGAGAACTGATCATAGTGGCAGACCAAGGACTTTTAAGAAAGAAATTTTTTAAATATTGCCAGGGGAAAGTAATAGCAATAAAAAACAGTAATAGAGGCAACTGATTTGGCATCTCAAGGGGCTTAAACAATTAGTGAACTAGGAACACTAGAAGTCCTCTGGAAAAAATAAGATGTAATAAAAATGTTACAGATATAGAGAAATTGGCAATAAGATCTAGGATATGAGCATGTGAGGGGATGGTTGAAATGGAGAAGAGAAAAATACCATTGATGCTAAGAAGAAGAGTCTGACAGGTTGCATCCAAGAAAGCAGAGATTTGACTGGATGCTTCTTGCACTTTGGCTCTGTTCAGTCCAGTTTACATAAATGTTACAGTGGAACTAATTCCTTGGACAGGTGGCTAACTCTCTTGACCAAATAGAAATTGAGAGGTAATTATTCAAACTGTAGTCGCTCAGTTCATTGATAGGTCAGAAATACCTGTGCTAAATAGATCCATAATATCCTCAACTACTTCCTCCAAGGTGGTAAATTTGAAGGATCACCCCAAGTCCCACTCCTCTGTAACAGCCTCAAAGTTAGTTAAGTCTATGTGTACTACTTACTGGTCTTTGGATAAATCTTAGCTTAGTAACCTCCAGACTTTTCTGCTCAGGCCACAGCAAAGGATCCCCAAAGTGACTAACAGTACACTCAATAGATTGCTCAAAACCTTGCATATTTTGTGATAACTGTGAAAAATACATTAAAAAATATAGCACTAAGAAAAAATATTTGTTACATAGTAAGTGAACAATTGATAATAATTATTACTATTGAAAATAGCTTCCATTTTGAAACTTGCTACAATGTCTGTTGATTTAGCTCAATTTACATTTACTTTGGTGAAAAATCCTGCTTCCCTGATTCTCAAACTAAGTAATTTGTTGTGTGGGGCTGCCCAACCCTCAGTGCTAGGATGGACAGAGAAATTAGCTTATGGATAGATATTTGTCAGAAGTTGCTTCAGTAAGAATTATCTCAGGGTTTTAACTGTAACTAAGGGCAAAAAGAAGCACTTTTTCTCAGAGGTTGTCATGCCTGTCTAAATACACCTTCTAGGAATCATGTTGGTCATGAGAATCAGAAGACACTGACATAAAGAACTTATCCAATAATAATTTAAAACATACATAATGTGAAATCCATAGGCAAACAAATCTCTAGGGGATAGAAACAATATTTCTTTGCATGTCTTTTATTTCTTTCATTTTCCTCAACTTATCTACCCTTTGGCAATCACAGGGCTACAGACATTCCATAAGTCACATTGTCCCATAACATCATAGAAAGGCCAAAAAGACGCTCTCTCTTTTGAGACTATGTTATATAATGAAGGAAACTTCCTAGCAGTTCTTGGCTCTGCCAAAAATTCAGCATAAGCCCATTCTTGCAACAATTTCTGGGAAAGATAATAGGAACACTAGAATGGCTTAAATTAATCATAAACATCCTCCTTCTTCCGAACAATAAGATGTTGGGGGAAAAAATCTGGGTTAGCAAGAAAAACAGTATATGCATGGCTGGAATAGGCCCTGAGAGAGTCTGTTCAACGGTTGAGAATGAGGCAGCACGTAAGAAAACAGGCAAGTTTATAGAGGGCTGATCACATGCCATATTATTTAGGGATTTTGTGACAGCATGAACCAATAAATTCCTTTCATGCTTGAGCCTCATATGAATTACCATCTCGCACCTGCAACCAAAAGTTCACTGGCTAATCCGCTATTCGAAGAATTCTTCTGAATCAAACGTCTTTATCCATATGAACTATTAAATGTCTTCTATTTTCTACCTCTATTCTACCAACTAATCTTATACATTCTCTTTTTCTCACTTCTTCTTGTTATCCTAACTTGTTACCTTTCTTCCTTTTTATGTTTATTTCTTAAAATTTTAACTGTAGTTCACATTCCAAACATCATCTCTTCCTAAAGCATGTTTTTAGGAATTCTTGGTTTTGCATGATTTCTCACTCATTTAGGCCCCAAGGCAATGCTCGGACTGGCATTCAAAATACATACATGTTGTCTACTAGGGTATAAATTTAAACTAGCCATAGAGATCAATATTTTTAACTAGTCCCATAATGCAGAAATAGAGAATAAAGAGAAGCTAGGATAAGTGATATGTATAATGTCTAGATTAGAACTTGGGCATCACACCAAGATCCACACCAATTCCCTCCCTGACTCCCAGGGGTATCTCACTGTGGGACATCTCTTGATGTGTCTCATTCAATGTTTAGTCTCACATAGGTGAATAGTATGCTTTGCATATTGTATGCATTCAACAATATTTGGTTAATTGAATTGCTTAGTTTAATATGTAGATCTAGAATTATCAATGATCATTGATTGTTTGGGCAACAAATATTTTTATATAATTACAGATAGGCCAGTAGAATCTATCTTTGTAAAATTATGTTCTATAGAAAAAAATTTTTTTTGATAGTCATTACCACCAATTTTCCCCAAGTAAGCCATTCTATACCACCTTTATAAAACTGGCAAGATAATTTGACTAAGAATGTTTCAATATATGATTGCAGTAAAGTAAGTACCACAGGCAGGGAAAAAGAAAACTGTAGGAAATTAATATCATTTCCTCAAATACAGAAGTTAAATAGTATCCTCATGTTGTGAAATTAGGGAAAATTAGCATTAGTAATCTATTTATCTATAAGATTGGTTCTCATGCAACTATACTACTTGAAAATCTGAAGGAAGATAGAAAGATCTATTACTCCATCTTTAAAACTACTGCAACAAAAACTAGATTATAATTTTAATTCCATCTGAACTTTGACAGGTAATATTAGTATTAATGACTTGTTACACAAGGAGTCCTGCATGCTAAAGGAAATGAAGGAAGGAATACTTCTTATATTAGTCTGCTTAGCAATTAATGAAGAAAAGGGATGCTTTCCTGAACTGCATCTTAAGGCCCTAAATTTAAAATATCCACTACAACATAGTCCAGCCCATTGATTTACTAATGAAGAATCGTGGTCTGTCTAAAAAATAAATCATTGATTTTCCTTAAATTAAATCTTTAAAACAGCAACTCAATTAAAATATATCATTTTCTTTTTGTTCTTAATGTTTTCCCAAAGGTCTTAAACTGTAAACAAACTAACAACAATTCTTCAAAATGTGTGGAAAAACCTTAAACACCCTTAGTGATAAAATTTTTTTCTGATTAATAAATGAATGAGACACCAACAGCAATTGAATAGGAGATAAGATACCATGCCTTCCTTGAATATTATTCTAGGAATTTGGACTGATTTCAACACAGAAGTTTGCCACATACTTTAAAGTAGGGTGAGGCCTATTCTTTTTTTTTTTTTTTTTTTTTTAAGTTTATCTTTAACCTCCAGTTATTTGCTAAGAAATAAATTTATATCTTCTATTGTTGTGATCTTTTTCTGTCCTGTACAAAGGTGCAGTGCCTCTGAATCTCATAGCTATTAGTCATGGTAAAATAGTCAAAACTGAATCATGACCTCATGAAGATGTTAGATTACATGCTGAGCTACAAATAGAAAAAATTAAATGATTAAATCACTCATAGAAAATGCTGTCATGGATTAAATATATAATTATATGCATGTATTTAGAGATCAAATACCCAGAGAGACAGACAGAGGTACAGACAGAAAGAGAGACTAGAATAAATTCTATAATCTTCTCAATGACATTATATAAGCTTTGGTCTGCACCAACAAATGCTTCCTAATATTTTTCTGTTATCTCTGTCTGTTTCAAAAGTGCAAAAGAAAACACCATTTGATAATAAAATTAAATTTCTTTTTTAAAATCATCAGATTATTTATTTTAGTATTTCCATCTTGTTGCCCTCCTGGGGTTTGGAAACACTGTTTTTTGTGCTAGCAGAGGAGAGTCTGTTCTTTCCTCTTTAAAACCTGATTCCATACCAATTATATTCTTAAAAATGTTCTCCATCTAGCAAAATATGTTTAAAATAATGTGCATAATGATAAAAGTGGAGCTTCAATCTGAAGTTACAGAGAGTAATTCTAGTAATCTTTAAGTTTTTAAAATCTGTTTAAATTGAGGTTTTATGTATGTAAAAACCCAGAATACTTTAGAACTGAAAATGAGGTCACCCTGACACTCTGGTCCATTTGCTTCCATGCATTCTCAGGTGACAATGGAGAAAGCTGCTCCCTTGGAAATCAGTATTGATAAAAGTAGTGTTTCACATGAAGTGTTTCATCCCAGAGCCCACAAATTTAACATACAGAGAGATGATTTCACACAAGCATCATCTTCCTTTTAAAATATTTTGATTGCCTCTTGCAGATATATGTCCAAATGTCAATGGTCAAGTTTTAGCTAACTAGAGCACATGGATGTAGAATATGTGGAGACATATTACCCCACCTTCTCTAGTGACGAATAATAGTAATAATAGCAATAACAATGATAAAACTATTCATTAAAAAGTAACAATATAAAATACCTACATAGTGCACGAAAAGTACCAGACACCCTTTTAAGTGCTTTGCATATATCAAGTCATTTAATTGTCACAACAACCCTTAAGGTAGGTACTATTATTATCTGAATTAAACAGATTAGGAAATCAGGAGATGATCAATAGCTCATTCCAAGTTATATAGTTAGTGAGTGACAGAGGCAGGATTGGGCTCCTAACACTGGCTCAGTAGTCCTAACTTCAGTCAACTTTTTATTCTCATTCTCAGCTCCTTTCTAAAATAAACTTCCTTTCACTGCAGAGAAGACCTAAGCTGAAGAAGATCTTAAAAGCTTATATTTTTAAAAGAACATGCTTGTCTCTCTCTCTTTCATTCTCTCTCTCTCTCTCTCACTCTTTTTCTCTCCCCCCCCCACTATTATTCTAGATCTTTTCTATCTAATTATATTCTCTTTCATAAAATATTAAAGTTTTAAAATATAAACTCAAAAATCCTGTGAAAGCTGAATTTATATGTATGTAGTATTGCTAATCTCTGTAACACAGGCAGAAACAACTAGGAGTAAACTCTGCTAGATTTGAAAAAAATATCTTATGGTACCATCAATGTTATCTTCTAAGCAAGATTTTTGGCAAATTTGAATCAAGTGTTGAGATACTTTCAGATAATTTTCCAATAAATCAGATCACTATTCATACGTTAATTTAACAAATACCTATTAAATGATGCTTATTGAGAGACTTTGTTGTAAGAACTGGAAACACAATGGTCATGAGTATAAAGTTCCTGCTCTCACGGAGCTCAAACTCTATATGAATGGCAGAACCCATGGATGCCAAGGGCTGGCTGACTGAATTATTCATTGACTCATAAATTTGCCCAAAATCTGTGGTAGTATTTTGCAGGACAATGCTTAGAAGAAAGAACACCAAAAATGGTAACAGCTGCCTCTCTCCCCTTGTGTTTGGAACTCTTAAAACACTAGCATCAATACCAGTCTTCAAGGTATAGAAATGTGGGTGAGAAAGGTTGAGGGCTGAAGCCCCACAACTAAGAGGTTGTGATTCTCTACTAAAATTTCTGTGTAAAGAGACTTTCTGCTATGAGACATGGACTCCTAGTACCAATCAAAAAATATTAGAAAATTTCAACAGCACAGGATTCCTCCTATTAAAGATAGTAGGTCTATGGATGATGTCAGGGTGGGACTATGTGTACATGATAAGCTAAAGAGATCACACACTGACTAAAATGATTAAAGACCAAATAAAACTATGATTAAATGGACATCAATGATGGCTATAATGCACTTTTGTATACACTGTTTAAAGTACAATTGTTTAAAAAATAGAAAATTAAATTTGCAGACATTGTTCATATTGCCCCTAGGCAACTGTATTCCTTCCTTAGGACTTTCACCTCTTCCCAGGAATCACCTGAAGGACCAATAAAGATAAAATTCCTGTGTATGTACAAACTTATCATAAAGACAAAAGTAAGATGTGTACCTAAAGATAAAAAACATGCTAAGAGTAATTCCAGCGGCTCACAAGGCTGAAGCAGAAGGAGCGTGAGTTCAAAGCCAGCCTCAGCAACTTAGTGAGACCCTGTCTCTAAATAAAATATTTTTAAAAGGTGCTGGGGATGTAGCTTGGTGGTTAAGCGCCCATGAGTTCAATCCCTGGTACCAAAAAAAAAAAAAAAAAAATGTTAATAAAACTTCAGAAGATATATATGTTGCTCATCTATCTAAACTTAAAAAGCATGTTTTATAAGATCCATGAACATTTTCTGGTTTTGCCTACATATAACTAGTATATTCATATACTTTGGGAAATTCTTTTTCCTTTAAAAAAATCCAT
The DNA here is from genome assembly GCA_025594165.1 of Tamias sibiricus. Taxonomy (NCBI): domain Eukaryota; kingdom Metazoa; phylum Chordata; class Mammalia; order Rodentia; family Sciuridae; genus Tamias; species Tamias sibiricus. Next base: position 114,529,564 of record CM046664.1, read on the forward strand.
CTCCCACACAAGAAAATGAACTTTGTAAAAGGTGGTTGTAAGATAAATTGTATTGAGTGTAATTCTAATAATTAATGTAGAAATGATGATTTTCATCCTACATATATTTTTATGATTGTTGCAGAGTGAATAGAGAACCTGGTTCTACATTGTATTTTTTGAAAGTTCTTTATGTGTCCACTATCAAAAAGTTTCAAATAAAAACATGCGGAGAGATTTACATTTCATTTTGAATTTTAGAGTGTCCTAATATGTGGTTGTTTCATATTTCATTAAACCACCTACCAGATCTTTATTTTTTCTTTTTCAGATTGATATAAAATTTGTCTAAAAAAACTTCCTCTATCATTTGGATTCAAATAATGGGATTTCTGAGCACTGCTCTTTTGTGCTTGGAGGCCATAGACTTAATAGCTGAGAAGTATCATCCTGAAATCAGCAGTAATCACCAGGAATTTAGATTGGGAGATTAAACCTGAGAGATCATAGGAACATGGCTCCATCTAACAAATCAAAGGGGGAAAAAAAGAAAAAGAAAAGACAGCTCAGTTATTGTAATTCTTCTACATTGAGATATTAAAGTACTTTTTCAAATTCTAGTTGTGTCCCATTTTAATTCATTTTTAAGTGTTTTTTGAAGATTCATTTAAAAGCAAGTCACAATAAACATAAACTCCATAAAACCTTATGATTCCTCAGCCCCACTAAATTCCTATTATTTAGCAAGTGGTAGGCAAGTAAAAAAAAAAAAAATAGACATTAATATACTGAAAATAAAAAGTAAAAAATAAATCCAGATGCAATTTCATGAAATAGTAAGTACAATAAGATTATTAATTTTATTCTAGTGAATATTTTAAAGCACAAATTTACTGCTATTTAAATAAGTTGCACCTGTTTCATATTAGTGGTTACTTAAGATAATATTAACTACTGACAAATATTTCAACTAAAGTTACTCAGGAAACCTATAAAATTAAATCTTATAAACATATGTTACTCTTAGGGCCTATTTTGACTCTTGTTGGTATCTAATTGAAAATTAATCATTGCAATTTACTATGCACAATAACTAATATGTATATAATGCATGATTACAGATTAATTAGAACATTATTTCTGTTAAGTTAATTTGCATCGGGAATGTTTACTATAAACACATTGATTTCAATTTCTTTAAGTGTTTTCTCAAACACTGGTGACACAGTTTTCACAACCAGCCATTAGACATACATGCCATTCCTCACTGCCATCTTCTTTCCCAAGAGCTAGTGACTTGGTGAGTGGGTTTCCTGTGAGGCCAGCATCACTGTCCGGACTCATGAGTCCATGTTGTGGCAGAAGCACGCAGCTTGGCCCTGGAGGGTGTGACTGTTTGAGGGTCTGGTGGACAATTTGGTGGTCAAGGGTCATGAAGGGTTTTACTTGCTGTTTCTGGGCTCTCTGCAGCTGAGGTCTTGCAGGACTTTCCAGGTATGCTGGGACCTACAGAATCAAAAACAAACAAATAGATGTGGTGCATCATCTGGTAAATCAGAGTCCTCCTTCCAGCAGTGCAGTTCTAACAATAAATACTGTAACATCTAGTTTCTCTCAGGTCTGTGGTCTACGCTTCTGTCCTAAGTTACATACAATTTGAATGGATTTTGGTTTTTAAGAACCATAAGTTTTTAGCTGTAATAAAATATCTTCAATGTTTACCAGTTTTTTTTTATACAAATGACTCTAACAATTAGGAATAAATATAAAAGCAACAATTCTGTTTGAGAATCTAAAAAGAAGAAGGCCTAAAATGATTCAAGAAAACTGTAGCTGATTCACTATTATATGTGATTTATATATGGAATATAATAAAACCTTTTTATTAAGAAAATTCAAAAATTATTTATCATGTAAGAGAAACTAGAAATTCATGTACCAAGTATCAAGTGTGGTACTCTATGGATGGTAAAAATCTAGGTGAATTTTTCTACTTTTTGCCCTTGTAAAGTCTGTACATTGAGCCTAGTTTTATTTTGTAAAAATATTATTTTTCAACCTTTCTGTATTCTAACTTACAATAACAATGAATTGGCAGAGTCATTATTATGAATTGACAGATAAACAGATTCAGGAAAAAAAATCTAACCACTGCAATGTGTTAACCAATCATCAAAAATGCCCTGTCTTTCAAAATTCCATCCACAGAACATACCAGTAAAATTCTGGGCCTCTTCAATCTAGCTGTCATAATTAATGTAGTACCATCAGCAGTAAAAGGACAATTTTAAGCATCTCAAGCTTTCCCTTTAAAAGCCTATGAATGCAGCATTGCTTGCCAGTTGCCTTTGTATTTACTATGTAGTAATATGGCTTCTAATATATTTTCCTCAAGTGGCCTATATATAAACCTATTTAATATTTCCCTCATGTTAAACAATAGCAAAGATTGCTGTACAGTGCTTATTTTTTTCTTTTTATTTCAGTTATACAAACTACTCCTTAAATCCCTTAACATGCATTAGCCCAGATAAATAGCCTTTACAAAGTATTTTGCATTTAAATTAGCTGGTTTGGGGTACAATATTGTCGTAGTTACTTTAGTTTAATTCTGTTATGCTGACATTTTTAGCATTATTTTAATTGTACTACCATAAAATAATTTTTCAGTCATATAAAAAAGATTAAGATTGGTAATAAAGATTACACATATTACTAATTATATTGCTATGAGCTTTAAAGTTGTAAAATAACATTTCATTAAAATGCCAGTGGTAATTTTTTAAGGGTAGCTATTTAGATTATCCTACAGTTTTAAGTTAATCTGTCTTAATCTGTATACATTTACAAAATATACATTATAGATAACATTTTCAGTTTCATGAATCTGAATGATCTTTTACATTGTGTAACTGGATGCTCAAGAACATTGTATACTGACAAATGGAAAATATCTTTAATTGTAAGGAAAGCATGTTTAATCAAAATTTACAACATTCATTAGCTAACTCATTTTTCACTCTTGAGCCATTGACTCTAAAAGCATTTGTTGGAGTGCATACTCTCCTGTTCTATGAGGGAGCACAAGAAAAATTGTGAGATGATATCAGGGTTCGAGGAGTTTACAATCTCTTAGGTAGTGTTAATATCAATTATAGCAACACCAACAATAATAAACAATAAACACTATGTACTGTGCTAAGCAATTTACATGTATTATTTAATCTTTTTTTATAAACTTAGGAGATAAGATTTATTAGTATGCCTTCTGAGACTTAGAAAGGTTAAATGATGTGCCTATTATTGCTCAGCTAGTGGAGTGGAACTGCAATACAGAACCTGCCTTCCTAAGCCCTACAATGACTGAAATAATTGAAGTACAAAGGAAATGTCTAGTAGTGTATGCAATGAGCTGAAAATGCCACAAAAATCGTGCTTTTCTAAAAACATATTAGAAGAGAAAATGATAATAAGCTAGGTGTTGGAAGAAGAGATGGTACTGCCCAGGCAGCAAAGCAATGGAAATTTCAACATGAAATAATATAAGAAGTTGGAGATAATCACAAATCTTACTCATGAAAAAAAACACAGGCACTTCCCTTTTTAAAGCAAGACTACCATCTCCTATTCAGACCATTCAGTACAGACATAGGATACAATACAAATGAAACCAATTCTAATTCTAATTACATTATTAGCTACATATGTAGAATTACAAAGGCCTAGCAGGCAAAAGTAAGAGCTGTCAGAGATTCCGTCTATGCAATATTTATTTATTTATTTATTTATTTATTTATTTACATATTTAATTTTTTGGTACTGTGGATTGAACTCAGGGGCACTCTACCACTGAGCCATATCCCTAGTCCTTTTTGTATTTTATTTAGAGACAGGGTCTCACTGAGCTGCTTAGCCTCACTTTTGCTGAGGCTGGCTTTGAACTCACAATCCTCCTGCCTCAGCCTCCTGAGCTGCTGGGATTACAGGCGTGCGCCTCTGCTCCTGGCTTCTATGCAACATTTGAAAACTGAGAAGAAGATTCTAAAAGCTTCATGGAACAGGGGAAGAATAAAATCACAATGTGGTTATACTACTGTCCAGACAATCTCTGACCTTTGCTATCACAGACTAATATCAGAACAGTGGCACAACAAAGTGTGAAACACCAGTTAAACCATGTATATCCCATTTTAAAATACTTTTAAATTGCATGGGATCTAAAGACATAAAAAGATCTATTGCATTTCTTTTACTGACTACCCCCATATTTCATTGGATGAAGTAAATTAAATTATAGGTTGATATTAATTATTTATTCACTTAATCAAGAAACATTTTTTGAGTGTCAAAAACATCTAGGCACATACAGCACACTGAAGGAAGAAGGGAGATGCCTAAAGCACCTGCTCTCACATGGCTGATGGTCAAGTCACAGTCAGGACAGTGATGAAGAAAACACACTCTTCAAGGGCAAGAACTATATTTATCTTAATGGGTGCCGTACTGCCATACTTTCTGTACATAGTCCAGAGAATGATACACAGCAGGAATTTAAAAATTAGGTTCTCATATGTATGAAGTTCATGAGTGAAATACTGAGTTATTAGAATGTAGTGTGAAAGTATTATGGTGAACCTAGAGAGCTTTGGGAATCCAAAGCTTTTGGAATCTAAACTATTATTCAGAATATCAAAGTCTTCACCTAGAAGGCCAGTGCTGCTGCAGGTTCTCATTTGTCTCATTGGACTGCCAAACCGATTAAGACTGTTGAAATAAAGGGTATATATACACAATGGAATGTTACTCAGCATTAAAAGAGAATAAAAGCATGGTATTTGTAGGTAAATGGATGGAGTTGGAGTATATTATGTTAAGCAAAGTAAGCCAATCCCAAAAAACTAATACCAAATGTTTTCTCTGATTAGTGGATGCTAATCTATGATGGGGCTGGGAAGCATAAGAATGGAGGAATTTGGGACTGGGCAAAGGGAAGGATGGGGAGGGGTTATGAGGATAGGAAAGATGGTGGAATGAGATGCACATCATTACCATAGGTACATGTACGATTGCACAAATTGTGTGTCTATGCCATGTACAACCAGAGAATTGAAAAGTTTCACTCCATTTGTGTATGAAGAATTGAAATGCATTCTGCTGTCATGTACAACTAAGTAAAACAAATAAAAAATTTTATAAAAAGAAAACAATAAACAAACCAAATATCCAGAACTCTGACTTATGTTTCAACAATGAGTCCCTTAATTTGTTGCAAACTAAAAATATATGTAATGCTTCCACTTCCTTGACCCCTTACCATCACATTACTAAAAGCATATTAATAGCAGTTTTCTTTTTTTTATTCTAAGTTGTTATAAATGACAGCAGAATGCATTACATTTCATATTATACTTATAAAGCACATTTTTACATATCTCTGGTTATATACAAAGTATATTCAAACCATTCATGTCTTCATACATGCACAGCAGTTTTCTTTTATTGTTTTTCTTTTTACCCAGCACATCCTATCTGCCTATTAAAAAAAAAATTACAAGGCATACTAGAAAGCAAATAACATTGTTTGAAGGCACAGAGAAAGCATCTAACCCAGACTCAGATATAGCATGAAAATTGGAATTATCAGCCTGGGAATTTAAAACAACTATGCTTAGTATGCCAATGGTTCTAATGGATAGACTAGACCACATTCAAGTACACATGGGCAATGTATATACAGCAATGAAAATTCCAATAAAGAATTAAAAAGAAATGCTAAAAAATCAAAACTTATAACAGAAAACAAGAATGTTTTTGATAGATTTATCAGTAGATGGGATACAAATGAATTAAAAAAAACAGAACTTGAAGATTCTAAACTAAACCATGAAAATCTAAATGCAGGGGTTGGGGATTTAGCTCAGCAGCAGAATGCTTGCATGGTACACACAAGGCCCTGTGTTGGATCCTCAATCCTTTAAAAAAAAAAAAAAAAAAAAAAAAAAAAAAAAGCAAAGAAAATTAAAATGAGAGGAGAAGTAAAAGCTTGAAAAAATGAGACTACTGAAGAACTGTGAAACAATACAAAAGTCATAACTTACACAGAATAAAAATACCAAAATATTAAGAGAAATGAACAGAGATAAATTTGAAAGAGTAATGACTGAGAATTTCTCCAAATTAATGTCAGAAACAAAAGCAAAGATCCAGAAAATCCAGAGAATATCAAGGATAAACATAAGACAAAAGAAAAAGGAAAGGAAAAGAAAAAGAAGAAAGGAAGAAGCAAGTAAATTATACTGCATGTATGATATTCAAAGTACAGAAAAAATCAAAGACAAAGGAAAAAGTCTTGAAAAAAGCTAGGGGCAGCAAAAGGGAAAGAATTCACTTATAGAAGAGGAAAGATAAAATTTACAGCTGACTACTCTTCAGAAACCATGCTAGTAAAAAGAGAATAGAGTAAAATATTTAAAATGTTGAGACATACCAACCTAAAATTCTGTGACATTTCCTTCAAAAATGAAGGGGAAAAAAGGGGGGGGGGGTGGATTTTCTCAAGCAAACAAAAATTGAGGGAATTTATTGCTTATAGATCTGCCTAACTAGAAGTGTTAAGAGAAATTATTTAGCAGGAATATAAATGATATAGATCAAAAACTCAGTTCTACATAAAGAAAAGACCATCAGAAAAGAAACAAATGAGGAATAAATAAGACCTTTTATTTTTCTTATTTAATTGATCTAATACAAGATTTTCAAAATAATTATAGCAGTAATGTATTATATATTTTCATACATATGCATGTATCAATATATATGCATATGCTTATGTATTATTATAAATAAGTGAACAAATGCAAATAAAGTGATGGGAGAGTAGGGGAGGGGAAGTGGTATTAGGAAAGATAGTACAATCAAACAGACATTATTACTTTATGTATATATGTTACTGAATGACCAATATGATTCTACAACATGTACATTCAGAAAAATGAGAAATTATGCCCCATTTATATATGATATATTAAAGTGCATAAATGCATTCTACTGTCATGTATAACTAATTAAAACAAATTAAAAATTTATTAAAATAAATAAATAGAAGAAAGGAAAGAACAAAAGAAAATAAATGAAGGTTCATCATTACAGAATCTATAAATGCTAAAAGGATAATAAGTTACTACAGTGAAGAACTCTATACCCACTGGTTTGTTATTCTACATAAAATGGACCTTTTCCTTAAAAGATATAACATGACAACATTCAAAAAAAGAGGAAACAATCTATTAGGCCTATATATATTAAGCAAATTTAATTAATCACCAATACATTTCCCAAGCAGAAATTACTAAACCCATATGAACTCACAGATAAATTCTACCAGTCTTTACCAAACTTTCAAGGAATATATAATACTTATTCTCTGTAATAATTTTTTGAAATTAGAAACAGAAGGAATACTCCAGCATTATCTTAATGTCGAAAACAGACAACAAAACTACAAGAAAAGAAACTCAGACCAACATATATCACAAATACAGATACAACAATTGTCAATGAAATACAAAAAAAAATAATTATACACAATGACCATCTGAGATTTATCCAAGGTATGCAAGCTTGGTTTAACATTTAAAACTGAATTAACTTAATCAACAGGCTAAAGAAAAATTGCAATTGTTTCAATAGAGCAGAAAAAGCATTTATTGAAAATTCAACACTGCTAGGAAATTAGGAATTGATCTTCTCTAACTGCATAAGGACTATGTACAAAACCACTGCAGCTAGCATCATACTTATTGATGAAAAGCTAGAAGCTCTCCACTAAAGTCAGGGACAAGGCAAGAATGTTCCCTATCAGCATTCGTTTTCAACACTGTACTTGAAGTAATAACTAAAGCAGTAATACAAGAAAAGTAAATAAAACACATATAGATGGGAAGGATAAAATAGAACTCTCCCTGTTCACAGATAACATGATCATTGATGTGAAACTCTAAAAAAAAATTAACAAAAAAGAGAAAACAACCTCATAAAAAATGAACCAAAGACCTTATCAGACATCTCAACAAAGACGATACACAATTGACAAATAAGCATGTGAAAAAATGTTCTACATCATATGTCATCATGGAAATGCTAATTAAAACAACAATAATATACCACTGCACACCTATTAGAATGGCCAAAATCTGGAATACTGACATCATCAAATGCTGGCAAGAATATGGAGCAAGAGGAATTTTCATTCACTGCTGGTCAAAATGTAAAATGGTACAGATATTTTAAAAGACAGTTTTGCAATTTTTAATAGAACTAACCATACTTTTACTATACAACCCACCAATTGCACCTTTGTTATTTACACAAATGAATTGAAAACAGGTCCACTCAAAAACACACACATGGATATTTATATATCATCTTTATACAAAATCTTGGAAGCAATCATGTTATTCTTCCTAGCAGGTGGATAAATCAGCTATGGTACATTCAAACAATGGAAGTGGATTATGCACCAAAAAGAAATGAGTTTTGAAGCTACAAAAAAATATTTAAAGGAATCTGAAGTCCGTGTTTCTAAATGAAAGAAGCCAATCTTAAAAAGTGCTTCCTATGGTGTGAACTATATAACACTCTGGGAAAGGCAAAACTATGAAAACCTGCATTTGCCATAGGTTAAAAAGTGGGAGGGATGCTTAGGTAGACCAGAGATGACTGGAGTTTCAAAGCAATTAAATTATGTGTATGATACTACAATGGTGGATAACATAATTATATTTTTCAAAATAATGGAATGTACAGCACCAACTGCAAACCCTTAAATATTGATTTCAGGTGATGGTGAGGTATCAGTGCAGGATCATCAATTTTAACAAATGTACCACTCAGGTGGGGATGTTGACAGTGCAGAAGGTTGTGCAAGTGCAGGGTAGGGAATATATGGGAAATCTCAGTACTTGCAACAATCTTGCTGTGAACCTAAAACTTGTTTAAAAAATGAAGTATTTGTTAAAAATTTAACAGAGAGTTAAATCTATTAAAAGAAACAGGGACAATGAGGTTGATGAGTAAACAACAGTATTTAAGAAAGAATAGAATCACATAAATTCATTGCAAGAATAATGAACTAAAAAGAGTTGGTCAAGAAAGAAAAAAGCCATCTCTGAATTACAGGAAGCACAATATTTAGAAAAATATAATCACAAATGCAAAATGTATGTATCTATGCATTTAATCTGTTTCCTTTCTCTATTTGTTTTTAGAGTAGAATAAGTGCAGGAATTCTGTCTGCTAAGAGAATTACTGGAAGTCCATGAGAAAATAGCATAGGACATAGAAGAAGTCAGGTATCATTCTTTGATAATAGCAATTGAAAAAACAGTAAAATATGATTTTAGGATATGTAGTACCTGATTTAAAACCCCAGAGTTTGGATTAGTCTTGGAAGGGTTCAAGTTTATAAATAACCAAAGATTTAGTTAGAAATTAATTAAGATCAACTAAATATCATTAATTGATCTGCTTGCACTTGGATGTAACATTGCCCAGTAGGTGGAAGAGTGGTGGAGTAACAGGTCAGCCAAGCAGTGCTGTTGGAAGATTCTCTTCCCCATGTGGAAATATGCTTATTTTCACATAGTAGTTTTCAAATTACTCTTCTAGGTGAATGCATTCATTCCTCCAATTTACTTTGCTATGCTCTACAAGGTAGTCTTTTGATATAGTTTTTATATAAAATTTTAGATCCTACCAAATGGATATCAGACTACATTCTACAAGGAAATTTACAGAACAAATGGGAAGTTATGTCAGAAAACTTTGAAAAGCTCCACAAACCCCATGATTTTCTATTCTATAACACTATCTACCGGTATTATAACTCCTTAAATATTGCTAGACATCATATAAATTTTTTGAAATATAATTCATATTTAGGTAGGTTTACATTTCTTTTAGTTTCTTTAAAAATGTTATCTCTTTATAGAGAAAGCATAAGATAATGGTTAAAGTTCCCAGCTAATTCTTTCAGCATTCACTCAGCAAACATTTAATGACAGTTTGCTTTTGGTAAATTTAGTCCCATGGGAGTCATTCATCTCCCGAAGCCAGGCTGTGACTCATGTATCTGTTCACCTAGAGACCACTTTATCTAAACAGAGGGCAAAGAACTATGAGGAGATAAATCAGCTCCTGTGTATTGGCCTTAGAAACTCAGAACTAAAATATGATGACAAACACCACACAAGCAATTATCTCAATAAAAATACCTTTTATCAGCATTATTTTGACAAGACAATTCAGTATGTCAAATTAGTGAACACTTAACTATTAAGGTGGGAACATAAATAAAAATATCTTCAGCCAGAAATAGATTTATTTTAAGGATATTACCTAGTGATAATAATTAAAAACTCATAGACCACCACCAAATACATACACATGCAAGTATGCGCACACATATCCAAAACCAAGACACACAATTCTGTTCACTACAATATGACAGCCCTTATTTAATTTTGTTCATTTTATACTAAGATTGAATTTAATAAATGAAGTAAAAAAGTTTGGACTTCACAAGTGAATAATAGGTAACTATTAATTATGTTCCTGGTATCAGAGGTATATAAGGGGAAATCTATTTTGGGGGGCTTATGAATGTACTACCTCCTAGGTACCAACTCATAAAAGCCACATGACATTTGTTAATGTTCTGCAGTAAAGATTAATAACTCATTTCTTCAAATCTTACTTTCCCCACAGCAGTCTGTGGATATGATATACCCATAAATCTCATTTTGACTAAACCTAAAATTATACAGTCGAGCTTGTCTGATTGAGATATAACTACTGAACTAAAGTAGGACTCAGTTCATCAAAAGTTTTACTTAGTTTTCTGAATAACTGTCAGCATATTTCAATTGAGTATTATATAATCCAAAGCTATTTAATGGATAATAATATAAAATGTGATTGTAACATATTCCTTCAGTCTCAATCATTTGAATTTGGATAATTTCACTGGTGTGTCATTGAGAAGAGATCCACACTTAAAAGACTTTAGAAAGATATGAATATTATTAAGCAGAGTTTTACTAATTTAATAGTGTTCTAGCAGCAAAATTCTTGCACTCAACAAATACTTGTATTTAGACTCTAAAGTCTAACTTCTCTTATAACTCCGTCTAACTCCATTTATGTGTGTGCTTATTTGTTTTGTTTATACTGGTTCCTTGGTAAAATTACCATTTCATACCATTAAAAGAATTAGAACAAACATCAGAAATAACTGGCTGTCTTAGTGTGATATATTTTTTAAGAGTATGGGTATTTGATTTTTTTTGAACTGTAAACATGAATCAAGAATCACATCACACTACTCTCCGAGGGCTTCAAAACAATGCAACAATCATGCACTCACTATGGTCAACTGGTCACATCAATAACCAAAACAAGGCAATATGAAACATTCAGAAAACTTAAACTATGAGATTTTAAAATATATTTGACATTGTGTTTTAAAATTTTAGCATTTAATGATTCTGTGAATAGTTTTGAATGCCTACTACACATCAGGTTTTATGCTACTGTAATAGGTTCCGGGGATATAATGATAACAAATCAGACATAACACATTTTTCAAAGAGTTCACAGTCTATTAGGAGAGATCAATATTTAAACATATAATTATAATACAATGTGACAAGTCCTATGAAAGTAAAAGGTGTCATAAAATCAAGCAGAGAGACCTAGATAAAATGTGAACAAGTCATTTGAATGAAAGTCAGTTTCTGCTGCTAATTGCACTGACTCATTCATTTAGCAAATGCATGAATGCCTAGTACATAGGAATTTGGGTGGGTAACAGTGGTCAGCAAAGTCAAATATGGTCCCTATCCTCAGGTAGCTAATGGCAGATGAAAGACACATATTATAATACAACAGTCACACAAATAACTATATGTTTTCAAGTGTTATAAAGTGCTGGGAAGAAGAAATAAAAATGACTGTGAGCATGTAGAAAAAGGATATTATCTAGGCAAAGGCAAATGAGTTCCCAGAGGAAGGACTGAGGGCTGATTCCGAATCTGCTGGACAAGAAGGAATTAACTAGAGGAAGAGTACAGGAAAAAGCATTCCAAAGAAACTGATCATCACGTGCAAGAACCATGGAGTGGGGGTAAGTGAGGTGAGAAAAATACACTGAAAAGACATAAGGAGGCTAGAACAGATTATGACAGGGTCAGAGGCTACAGAGGCCAGAAGCACCAGTTTATGCAATTCTTTAGATTTCAAAATGTGTCTTATTTTCTTTATCACAGGGTATGGTATGATAAAAGTCTAGTCAGATGAATTCTCAAAGGGTAAATGAGGAATTAAGGAAAGGAGAAAATGTTGCTTAAGCCGGGCGCAGTGGCGCACGCCTGTAATCCCAGCACTTTGGGAGGCTGAGGCAGGAGGATCGCGAGTTCAAAGCCAGCCTCAGCAATGGCGAGGCACTTAGTAACTCAGTGAGACCCTGTCTCTAATAAAATACAAAAAAGGGCTGGGGATGTGGCCCAGTGGTCAAGTGCCCCTGAATTCAATCCCCAGTACCAAAAAAATTTTTTAAAAAATGTTACTTAAACTCTTGTGAAGAGGGCAAGGTGGTCAGGTAGACACAAGTAAAGAGAGTAAAGAGATGTTCAGAAATGAATTAAGAAATTGTACCAGGCTTCTTGGCTTATGTGACTGGATGTATAGTGGTGTTCTTCATTGAGAAGACAGGAATTTGGGTATGACAGGCAATTGAAAATTTGGTTTTGAATGTATTACATTTTTGAGGACTTAAAGGTGTCCAGAAAGAACATGAAGTATTGGTAGGTCTATGTGTCTGATACTCAGAAGTAAGTTCTGGGCTTAATTATGTCAAGGATATAATTTACATACTACCTAAACATAGATAACAATTGGTGAGATGAACACAGAAGGATGAAGATGAGAGGCCTAGAACTGAACATGGTAGATTCCCAACTTCTAACTGCACATAGGAAAATCTATTCTGATAATAAACCCTTTTCCCTCAGTTCCACTGTGTGTGTGTGTGCACACGTGTGTGTGCATATTTTTTTAAAATGTTTATTTGATGTTTCTGTGTGTTACATTGTCAGGTAAGTCTTCCTTAATTAGAAAACTATATCAGTTTGCTCCATTTCCAAAATTCTGCACTTACCCCTATTATATAATAAGAACCTTATTTTCTTACTAAAACTGTTTTAGAACATACATATTACCAGTCCTCAAGCTTGCAATTCCAAAATGCAAAAAGTTTTTAAAATCAGAGGGACTACACACTATTATGCACAATTAAAAAATATGGAAAAAATCAGAGGTTTTTTTTTTTTAGATTAACACAATCTCATTTATTAACCTAATCATACCTGAAATGAAATGAGGCTGCTAATATGGTCTTCTTTATCATGCTTAGAGAAAATATTCATATGATTTACTGCAGATGTATTAATGTGTTTAATTATAGAATGCTGTCTTGAGCCCCCAGGGGGTGTCAAATTATAAATAATATATGGACTATATTACCTTTCTAGATCTGAAACCTTAAGAATTCTGAAACACATTTAGCTGTAGGCTTTTGGATAATATATTTGTATTTTTTTTGTTGTTGTTGATTGAGTGAACAACATGTGAAAAACTAAGCTACATATTTTATATATATTAAACTTATTTAATTTCATGATATCATAAAATTTCACAATATCATAAAACTTAAATGGGCTTACACTTGGTGGGCTGATGCAGGAGGCTTACCTGAGCTCAGAAGTCCAAGACCAACCTGGACAACCTAGTGAGATCCTATCTCTTAAAAAAAGCAAATATAAATAAAAATTGGAAATGTCAGTAATGTATTTAATTTCTCGTTATTTTTAGAAATTATAATGTATCAGAAAGTAAAACCCAAATTGAGCATCTGGTGTCTTGAAGAAAAAAATCAAGATGAGGAAATGTCTTTTCCAACCTAACAAACCAATTCAATGAAATATTTATTCTTCATTTAATAGGAATGCATTGTCCAAGTATAACAACAGTTTATTTAGAGGCAGTAAACATGTTTGTGTTTAGGATTTATAAAGCTAAACTAAAATAGTTTATATGCTTTTTAGTAGTTTACCTTCCCCTACAATTCAACAGTTAACCATACGTGTAGAAATATGCAGGTTTGTTACTGAAGTTAGATTTAGTAATGTGTCTTCATTTTTTTTCAAAAATAGTTTATCTTATTGCATTAGAGGTTAAATATTAATATTTATTAAGAAGACTTCTTATAAAGCAAAATGCATTTTGCTTCATAAATCAACAACTATGTTTAAATGAGGCTTCATACTTCACAGTCACTTTCAAGTTAAAACAAAGCTCTACTGTAATGCTTAAATGTACTATTTTTCATCCTTGGTACAGTGACCTTTTGATATCATTTTCATTATGAAGTTGTGAACGCTCTTTCAAGGATGCAGAGAAGAAAGGAGAAACAAGACTGACTTCTTTAAAAGGTCATATTTCAGATATCTTAGAAACTCATCAATGCATTTAAAAAAAACCATATGTTCTAAAATAGATATAAAGCCATAAATGGGAACATCTGTGATAAAAATCCAAACCTTAATATGTTTTCTATCTCTCATATCATTCTGTTAACAAATACACTATATTTATCATTTTTATTACATCCTAATGGTTGGATTTGGGATGACACCAATATAGCACTGAACTATTCAGACCTTAAAAAAGAAATTCATAGGCTACTTAATGTAATTGAGTATATGATAAAGAAATTTGCATAGTTTTGCAAGAATAAAGATCATAAAAGTTTACTCTTGAAAAAAAATCCTAAACAATTAAAATGGTTTTATACTCTCAGCTGGAAAACTTTTTATATCCTTTATCCACTTACTTTATGGGTTGATATATTATCGTCAATTAATGAAGTCATTTCTATCATAATAAAATGTCATCATTAGAACTGCAGTATTCTAGTCTAACCATTTTCTAAAGAATATGATTGGGGCATTTTAGGTAGTTAAATATTAAAATAATCTAATTGAAAATGAGACTTTTAGATTATTCATTTTGATTGACAAACTGCAGAAAATAGCTTTGTTTCATAAGTACATTTCTATCTTTCAAATTTTGTAGATATTGCTAGCATTTCTGAGAAAGGAAAAAAAAATGTACCTTGCCTTTTCTTACTTAACTAGTAAATATGGAGGGTTTTGCTTTCCATGCTTTACAGGTACCTATTATTAGAATATCTACATTAATCAAATTCCTCAATATTATGCTTCTCTGTAGGAAAGATCTTCAGTTATACAGTTGTCATAGTTTCATCTTCCCCTGATAACTGAAGAACAATGTTCCTTTAGAAACAAAGAAACATACTTCTGCATTAAATTTTTATGGTTATAAAAAGTACATAATTGATTAAGTACATTAATTGATTAAGAAGAATCACAGGACCCATGCACTAGTCAAAAGCACCAAAATGCAAAATAATAGTAGTAGTCATCCTAAATTGAATCGAATATTCTAGTGATTTAAGTAAGGGAACCCCTCTCCTGCCCTCTTTCATGGAGAAACTAAAGCCCAAGCCAGTTATATTTGCTACAATCAACACTGGGGAAAAGTAAATTCAGTTTCCCACTTTTTGATTCTAAGTAGGATATTCTTTCACACTGCAAGCTCTTTGTTATGAGTGCACAACAATGATCAAATTAAATTCCAGGCTCTATTATTAAGGTGAAAAAAAGTGTAACCTATAGAGATACACAAATATGAGACAAGCTACCTCACTCTCTGATGAAAACTAGTTGCAGTTTATTTCTCAATATTAGGAAAATTTGCCTTGATTCTCTCACTATTCTGATTTTTGTTTTACTTAATGTTTACTTGTCTATTTTGTGACCATTTCATGCTACAAAATCTGGGTTCTCCATACAGGACAATGTTATAACCAAAATCTACCTCCAGGAAATATTAATTCTAGAAAAGTGTTTCCTTTCTTTAAGATTCTTTGTTCCACTTTAGTCTCAAGATTTATGTAATAAAAGCACACTGAAGTCCCAGCCCTCTTCCCCAAGAGAACTGTTGTTTCCTTATAACCATCTTTGCTGTTATCTTAATGTTTCACTTCCCCAAAATCTCTTAACTCCTTTTCACAAGAGAGAAAGCGTGGGTGGGGAGGAAGGGAGCAGAGGGAAAAAAATTATTTTCAGTTTGGCTTATTCTAACTAAATAATATAACTATTCCATATAGTACCTTTTAACTTCTTTCTCTGAGGAATAAATGTAAGATATGAACAAATGCATATAAGAAGTTGGCAAGAATTAAAGTGATAGAAAAGTTCTAAGGTTTTTGTTAGGTGTCAATTACTTTTGAGAAATTTTAAAAAAATCAAATGCTGGGTAATATTGTAGTTTGGGATATGTGAAAAGTATTTTACTATTATTTCAGGGAGGATGACTCAGGATCATTTTTCCATACTGATTTGAGCAGACACACCAACTTAATAAAAGAAAAGGAAAAAAAATAGCTTTTTCATGGAAACTAAAAGGAGACAACAAAAATGCATTCAAAAATACAATTGTCTTAGCCCTTTTAAATTCTTTCCAACTATTTGCAATGACTCTGTTGAAGGTATAATAATCCCTTCTCCACCAAAGATGTCCTCAGTTTAATCCCCAGAACCTCTATATGTAGCTTTACATTATACAAGGTACTTTGTAGGTACCAGTAAATTAAAGATAATGAAATGGAGAGATGATTCTGGTGTGTGCAGTGCAATCTCAAGGGCTCTTAACAGGAAGGCAGGACAGAATCTGACAGGAGATGTGACTATGGAAGCAAATGTCAGGGTGGTGTGGAGCACAGAGCCCAAGAATGTGGGCCTCCTCCAGAAACTGGAAAAGATAGAAAACAGATCCTCCCCTGGACTCTTCAGATAGGGACTAAGCCTTGCCAACACTGATTAAAGCTCAGTACAACTCATTTTGCAATTCTGTCCTTTCGAACTGAATGCTAATAAATTTCTGTCCTGGTTTAAAAATCACTAAATATTTGGGAAATTTGCTAAAGCAACAAGAGGACAGAAATGAATGTAGAGTTTTTAAATCTGATTTTGTTTTCTCCTTCTTGTAACATTGTAAATGTTGCTGATGACTTCTAAGAAATAGCCTACTAGAAATGCTGGTAATATGGACTTCCCAGTTCATAGCTGAAGTTACTTGAGGAAAATTGAAACAAAGATCCAGTTCCTCAAATCTAATGTTTTAACTAACTTCTAAATGTTACTAAGATGCCCAGTAGCAGAATTTATCTAAGCAAAATATTATCTCTCCCTCTATCTCTCTCTTTCCCTGTTTCCTCTTTTCTTTTCTAAGTTTTATCTCTACAAAGTGTAGATGATAATAGAAATTAGCAGAAGATAGCTCATAACAATATGCAAGTCCTATTTGTTCTCAAATCCCTATTAAACCATTTACAGCCATTAGTAGGATACTAACATGATCAATCAGAATCTCAAAAATATCCCTCACATAATCATATGGAGACTGAGTTATTGAAATACCATCCTAGGTGCAAAGATATATATTATACATAGATATACACTATATAATACTATATATTATATAATTATATAGGGAGATATAGATATAATATATAAGTCTATATATTACTTTATATATGATATAGTCATATATTTATTTTATATATATATGTATATACATACATGTAGTATTTTGGTAATATTCTGAGAGGCAATAATAGATGATTTAAGCTGAAGCAATGGTAGGTATCTGGAATTATTAAAAAAAATAGGCCAAATATTACTCATAATACAGAGGAATTAAAGAAAAAGTACATGAAGGACTTTTGATTGGTTTAGGCAGGTGGCAAAGGGGAAAGAAGATTTATATACAATGCTGTGTTATGAAAGGGAGAAGATGAAGTTATCAAAATAAGTAATAAAAGTAAAAGAAAAAATTTTGAAGGAAAAGTGATACATTCAGCATTGACGTAATAAAATCTGAGTGCCTAGGGAACATCGAAGAGGGAGGCCTCGTGCACAGCTGGATGTGTGGAGTCAGGGGCACAGACTTGGTGGTCAGTTCACAAGTCACTGAATTAGGGTTTTAGATAAAGTCACACAGGTTGAAGAATTAGAATTAGAAGGACAGAACGTTAAGTCAGGAATTCTGCGGTGCTTCAACATCTAAGGGGTAGAAGAAACTGAAAGAATCTCAAAAAAGGACAAGGAAAATGAGTACAGCGCACTATCACAAAGCCAATGTCAAATAGAGTTTCAAGAAAAAAGTGGTTAACAAAGCCAAACGCCACAGAGACGAGGGAGGAGAAAGAGCAGAAGGTACTGCCAGCAGACTGGGGAAAACTGGGTCACTGGTGATCCTCAGGAGTACACTTTCAGGCATAAATGAAGAATTGCAGGCGGCCTGCAGAGACTGAAGGGACTCAGAGAATTTTGACTGAGGCAACCTCAGGGCCTGGAAGCACCAACTCTCTGCACACTCCCCAGGGAAGAGCTCATCTGTCCTCATGGTTTGAAATACCACCACAACATGCCAATGACTCTCCAATTTGCATTTTTTTTCCAGATCTGTGTGAGGTAGAAGCTAGAATGCAGTGATTTGAGATGTGAATTGGAGATGCCCTCTTCTCTATTTACTACTTTCTATGTCAATAATAGATCTACTCTCAGAGGTAAAAATACCATTTACATGTTAATAAAATATAAATCCCAGACCATAATCCCCAACATTGTTTCTACTCCAGAATTTTCTCATTCTTTCCAGGAGGTACAGCTTTATACATATGCACTATATCTATGTATAGTGCATCATACATATAATATAAATTATATATAGTATGTACTATATATATGTAGTGTATTATCTACAGAAGACCAGTTTTATATATATGATATACTATAAGTATTGTATACTATGTCAATATCTATAATCACAAACATCTCAAAATTTAAAATTTACATGCCTCAAATATTTATTTTTACCCCCCTCTAATATCTTCTTCTCCCCAGTCTTTCCTTCAGAAAGGTAGTCTTCCTTTATTCCTTCATTTTCCTTACCCTCAACACACAACCAACCCCCCATCCTTTCTAGCTCACATGTATCTCACATAGATCCAGCTTTATCTCCTCTATCAAAGTTTTAGTTCAAGCCACCATCATTCCATATCGTAAATCCTTCCATACTGATCTTCCAGTTTCCTCAGTTGCTTTCTCCAACCATTCTTCATGCAGCCTTCAGAATGAACCTTTAGAATCACAAAATGCATTACCCTCTCTCCTGTCTCAAATCTTTCAGTTGCTTTCTGTTTCCATCTAGAATAGAATCCAGTTTCCTCATCATGGCCTAAAAGTTGAATAGGTGGCACCCCAGCTACCTGCCCAGCTTCGTTTCATACTGCTCTCCCTGAGCTCACTAGGGTCCACCCATATTGAACTCTTTTGCTCAGTTCCTGCAATAAGCAAGGCATCATCTCACCTTCAGAACTTCCAGAGGTGCTTTTCTTTTTAAAGGAGCATGGAATGCTCTATCCTGTGTTCTACAGTTATCTCTCCTCTCAGGACTTGGTTACACTGTCTTCTGACCACTATTTAAACAGAAACTTGCTTAATATTTTCCATTTCAGAGCCTTTCATAAAGTTGGCATTTTGTAATGAGCAATTCATGTTGGGTTTTTAATTTATCATCTATGTTATTACCACATTCTAAGCTGCTTTAGGACAAGGAATTTGTCTTTTTTGTTTATTATTATAAATTCAGTCCTTTGTACTGTACTTGGTAAAGGGTAGTATTTGTTAAATAAACAAATAAGTGAATGAGGGGAAAAAATAATGACAATAATGACTACCATGTATGGAATGCTTACAATATGTCAAGAAATATTCTAAGCATTTTACATGTACTAATGCTTTAATCTTCACAATAACCCTATGAGGTAGGAACTATTACTATCTCATTTCAATGGTGAGTATAATAAATAATAATTATTATATTAATAATTAATAAATATATTAAAAATAATCAAAACAATGTTTAAATTCTATTAGTATAATAAATCATAGTATTAATCATCATCATCACATAAATTGCTAGGTACAGAAAGCTTGCTCTGAATCAGGCCCATTGCTTGGTGCTGTACTTCCAAGTCATGTCATCATCACATAAGGCCAGCAAGGCCAGCAGCTTTGTGCTCTATGCACACAACCCTGAGAAGCCAGACCTAAAGGACAGTAAAGAGCTCTGGAGCAAAGCAAGAACTCAGATCCACACTAGTTTCACTACTAAATCTTTGCTTCAAATCAGTATCAACTGTTAAAGTTTTGTTTTTCACATGAACACTTCTTTTTTTCTTTAAGCAGGGAAAGGAATACTGGGGATTGAACTCAGGGGCACTCAACCACTGAGCCACATCCTTGGCCCTATTTTGTATTTTATTTAGAGACAGGGTCTCATGGAGTTGCTTAGCACCTAGCTTGTGCTGAGGCTGGCTTTGAACTCGTGATCCTCCTGCCTCAGACTCCTAAGCCATTGGGATTATAGGCATGCACCACTGTGCCTGGCTAACTGAACAAATATTTTTAATGAGAATATCTAGTGCTGAGACACAGCAATGTAAGACACCCCTGGAAATGCCACAAAGGGCGTGAATTTGTACAATATATTTGGATAGCCTGAGGAAATTATCCCAAACATGTACAAGATTTGAGGCATCAAGATGGTCATTGAAACAATATGAACAGTGATTCTAGAGTGTCAAGAACATATAAAATTTAAATATATACTCCAAAGACCTCCCTATAGCATTCTTTAAAATGTGGGATTTGATTTCGTTCTTGTTTGCTCAGGTCAAAGGGCTCTATTGATAGGAACATGCTCATAGAATGACTAGAAAGCATAAAGTTGGAAAGCAAAGCTAAAGAAAGCTTCCTTTCCCTCTACTAATCACAAATTTTTTTAAAAAAATAGAATGATACATAAAGTGACTCAAATAGAGAAAATATGACTGTTAAGCTATTTTAAGAAATGTGTCATCATTTTAAAGTCACTCTTGACATTCTATTCCTAACTTATAACTGATGTTACCATTGAATTGACTTTTAAAAAGTACATGAGATAGCATCTACGTCCTGAAAATTTGCAAAACATTATCACAGGAGAAGTTAGAACTTTAGGAAAGTTAGGGAGCAGCATGTGAATAAGTATTCCAAATCATAACAGGATATTTCAAATTCTCAATGTAAACACATTGAGATGCTCCACCAACTCAAGCCAGAGTTTATAAAACTGTTCTCACATTAGACAATAACCTTGTTATGTTCTTACCATAGTATCCAGGACTATAATGTGAGCATAAATCATTCTCTCCATAGTGTTAATTTTGTTTTGCCCATATCCAGAAGCTCATTTCAAATTGAGTTTACTAAAGGAATACAACAATGGATACCTAAAGAGGCTTGCTTCTAAAAAGTAGCTCAAATAGTAATTTCAGCCACATTTTCTTGCCTCTCATAAAAGGTATTCTTTGTTTTTGGGTTTTTGTTTTCTTTCATTCTTCTTACAAGGACTACCATTAATCGCAAGGTCAACTATGCTCTTACCACAAGTGACAATGACTTGGTAACCCAATATCCAAGAAATGATTTGCTGTCATATATCTATCATCAACCCTTCAGAAAAGCAAGAGAATATGATGCCTTATTAGAGTGCTACCTGAGTTGGGGTAGAGGCACCATCATATTGAAATGACTGCTTGTATAGGAAAATGGGACCGTATTGCAGCCTATAAATACATTGCCACCACTAACAAGCGGCAAGACATCTCACTCTAGAAAGCCAAATACTGCAATGTGTCTTTCAAAGTTCTCTCCTTGGTCCCAAGAAATTAGATACAGATTCAAATAAAGTTATTCAAAGTAGATTCTGATATACAGACACCCACGTCTCCCTGAGTTAAATTTTTCTTCCTCTTTAGACTGTCTCCAGTCAATCTGACCACTTCAACCTGACAGGCAAACCAGTTAAATAAGCAGTTTGTGGGCCAAAAATATGTCAAAATGGTTGGCTTCACTGGTGATTACTTTTTGACTGACTGGAGCAGTCAAGTTCATCAAAACAGTCAAACCACATTTCCCATATACACAGTCTCAGCACTTGCTGTTTCCGTAGGCGTGTCCTGTTTATATGTTTGAAGGAAGTATTACTAAGCTACAGTGCTGAAGAGAAACAAGTTGAAAAATTGCGAGCAACTAGTTTGACAATTAGGATTCCCCCAGAGTTGGTCCCCAGCTTCCCCACCCAGGAAAAAACGCTTCATAGCCCTGCTTGAGAGTCATGAAAGGAACCTGGTGGTGGGGGTCATCCACATGCCCTGCTGCTAACATTTTCCAGTTAGGGGACTAAGACATGTGTCCTGACAGGGAAATGAGCTTGTCATACTTTCTGGGATTAAATAAAAACACTTGGAATGAATCCAGTGGAGGTGTAGGTAATATTGATGTCATGTTAACAGGGGTTATATATTCCTAGTGGGAATAACCATTTTTGTCAGAAGAAAGATAAGCTTGAAAAAAAAATCCTTAATAAATTTAAAACTGGGGTGAAGGCACTTTAATTTCTTAGCGGGAACAAATGCCAACACTGAAATGCAATCTGTTGGTTTCAAAAGCATTGTGAGAGCAGCAGTTAAAATCACAAGCTTTGGAATCAATCAACCTGACTTCAAACCTGAGCTCCCCACGAACAGGCTGTGTAACTTTGGGATAGATATTTTCCGACCCACATGCAGTACCCTTAACTGCACAATGGAGGCAATAGTATCACTCAATTTCCAGGGTTGTTCTAAATCCTAGATAACTTAATGTGGGTACAACGTATCAAATAGGGTAAAGTGGACTTAATGTGGGCCAGAGGAAGGTGGTCCAGCTCAAATGGGAGCATCTTGTTTAAATAAAGGATTTTATAAAGTATTGGACTCTTTTTTTAATATTAGCATCTTTTGTTTGTTGTAAATCATATCCAAGTTAATAGTTCATTCATTCCATATCTTCATAATCTCTGATAACACCACCAATACACATAGTGGCTAGCAGTACAAGCACCCCATTCTGTGCAGACATTAACCAGATGCTTCACCCTCACTTTCTCCTCTAACAGCCATGAAAATTCTAGGAAGTAGATCAGATTCACATATGAAGGAAGTAAATGCTAATTAAATGGCACAATTTGTCTCAATCAAACAGATACTAGGTTAAAGTTGGTTTTAAAACCTATGCACATTAGCTGGGCGCGGTGGCGCACGCCTGTAATCTCAGCACACTTTGGGAGGCTGAGGCAGGAGGATCGCGAGTTCAAAGCCAGCCTTAGCAATGGCGAGGCACTTAGCAACTCAGTGAGACCCTGTCTCTAAATAAAATACAAAAAAGGGCTGGGGATGTGACCCAGAGGACAAGTGCCCCTGAGTTCAATCCCTGGTACCACAAAAAAAAAAAAAAAAAAAAAAAAAAGCCTATGCACATTCTAATTCATCATGTTTCAAAGAACTCATAATGCAAAAAATACCAACTAATAATTACCAATATTTCTGGCTAGCATAGCAAAGAATGGCTGATGTTTCAGGCTGTGTCTTCCTAAAGAAAAATGTTCATCTATTGAGTTTCCAAAGGCATTAAGAGTAAATCAGCTGGGCTCTGTGCCTCACGTCTGTAATCCCAGCACTTGGGAGGCTGAGGCAGGAGGATCGCAAGTTCAAAGCCATCCTCAGCAATGGCAAGGCACTTAGCAACTCAGTGAGACCCTGTCTCTAATAAAATACAAAAAAAGGGCTGGGGATGTGGCCTAGTGGTCAAGTGCCCCTGAGTTCAATCCCTGGTACGAAAAAAAAAAAAAAAAAAAAAAAAAAGAGTAAATCAGAGGGGCCAGGATGATTCAAACCTGCTGTATTGTATCCTGAATCCTTCCTATGTTGTTTCTATTTTCTAAATTGAATCTTTGGATTCCAAAACAACAAATGTCAGAAAGGTAAAACTAACATGCTCCAAAGAACCTGGGGATACACAGGATTCAAAAACTGGTTAATTCAGCAAACACACGGTAGAAAGCCTTGTTATATGAAGACAACTCAAGCATGAATTCAAAGCCTGAAACCTAGGAAATTGTTGAGACATCAAAATGGTATAATATTTTTTGGGAGTGATTTTTCAGTCGTTGCTAGAGGTAGCAATCTCAGACAGTGATGTACAAAAAGCCTAAAGACTCTGAAGGAGTGTGAATGAACGGTACCACTGGGAAGAGCCCAGGCTTCCAGCTAAACCCCAACATTGGAGGGTGTAATCTAACATACAGGATTAACATCTCAGGAGTCCTGCCCTGGGTCAGTTCATCTCTTTGTGATGCCTTATCCTCTAGATGGAAATAAAAACAGTGAACTCTTTTAAATGTGCCCTATGGTCTGATTAAAGATTGAAAAGGGCTCTAAAAATCCACAGCACTCCCAGGGAAAAATGCTAAATATCATTATCATTATTACACCAAATGCCATAATTTGGTCTCCTCAGATTCCCTTTTTATGTAGATTCCATCAAACTCTGACTTTTGACTTTTCGCCTCTCTGACCAAATCTCCAATGACAAAGCAAAGGGAAATGTTGAGGCAATTAGTGGGAAATGGAAGCAATTAATTCCCTTTTTTAGTGGAGACCTGGCCTCTGTGAACCAGTTTAACCAAAAATAATCAATGACCTTTCTCTGCCCAAACTGAAGCAAATCTACTTGATATTTGTCACTGGTTATCCATCTACTGCTTCAACATTAATGAGTCTCTTCACTCTGCCCCCTTCCTTTTATGAAATAGAGCCATCACTTCTAGTCCCCTGTTACCTCTGCATCTGCTATTTTTTGCAAATCAAATACAAAGACCTCGTTATCCATGTGTAAGCCCAGGAAACATTTTAGCATAACCATGGTTTCTGATGCCCCCAATGCTTCCTCCTCAAACTGTTTCCCCTTTTCTTCTATAGAAGCCAGATCTTGTTCAAAATGCATGAAGAAGAACAACAAAGATAAAATTTAAGTGTCCCAGAAATGTTTGCATAATTTATCTAGGTCTGAGCACCATATCAACCTCGATCCAAGTCCCTGCCACTCCACTTTCTCCCTGGTGTCCTTGGGAAAGTTACCTGACCTTCAAAACCCTCACTTTTCTCTTCCGAATAATGGAGATAGCAGCACTTTCCTCAAAGGTATTGTCAGACTGAAATGAAGTGATACACATAAAACCTTAGCACATGAAAAGCGTCTAATCAATGGTTCCTATTATCACCTGAGAAGAGGAGAGGAGGAAAGAGGAGGATTTCATGAAATGTAGCTGATTTTGATACTTACTAAAATCCTTCTAAGAAAACTGTCATGCAAGCAGGAAGTAGTTAGCATTCTGGGTCTCCCTTTCATCCTATAGTAAATGACTTATTATTTAAACTTATCTGTTTTATGAATTAGCACATTCTGGAATAACCTTGCTTGCTAGTTTTGTTGATGTTGCTACTTGTTTCACCTTTAGATAACTATACTCTAAGAAAATGCTCGAAAGCTTTACACTTCATAAGAGTAAATCCAGTGGAAGGAATCCAAGGGAATTTGGAGACAACTGAGTACAACAGGGTATCAAATGCAAACCAATGAAAATGCAAAGGAATTGACAATACATTTGGAGAACACATGGAAAAGTAAAAGAAAAAAATGCCCTATGAAGAAAAAGCAACTTAACCATTACTTCCCAAATTATGCAGAGTTGCTTCTTCATTTCCTTTTTCTCTGTAAACTCTTTCCTAAGGCAGAGTATTGAAGACGGTTTTAATAAGAGATGATATTGAGTGGGAGAAGGCCAGATGTATGAGCCATTGGCTCATTGTTATGCTTCTTGTTATGAAAATCTGTCAGAAACATGGGTCAAGGCCTCATAGGGAGAACAAAAGAAGTTCTTTGCTGTGAACTAGATTTCCAATCCTGGAGCACCCATGTCCAACATAGGTATGCTCTCCTAGGGACAGAATCAGGGCAACTCTTCTGGTACAGGACAGAATTTAAGCATCATTAGATTCCTCATTCTTTAGCCTCAGGCCAAACCTCAAAACTTCACTCTCTATACTAGATATTAACTCAACCTAAAATCCTCAGGAAACAGGCCTATAAACACAGACAGACTTATTCAAAATCACATGGTAAGTTGGTAGCAAGCTGAAAGTGCTGAACTTCTGACTTCCTATTTCGGAGTGTTCCATCAACACCAAGCCAAGCAACCACAGAGAAATCACTGAATCATTTGCACATATTGGCTTGGGCCACTGGTTTTGAAATTAATTCATGTTCAGTTTAAACAATTATTTCTCCAGTGGAAAAGATTGCTCTTTGTCACCTTTGATTCTCTCGTGAAGTAGGTTGTACCATATCCTACCAAAAGGCACACCTACTTTGCAAGGTATTACACACACACACACACACACACACACACACACACACACACACACACACACACGCCTTTGCTCCTTTAAAGTAGATTCAGGAGTGCTCTATCAATGAAAATCTAAAACTAATGACTCCAATCTTTCATCTTCCAATTAATCTTCCAAATGGCTAGGGTCAGAGATATCCTGCTAACACATAAATAGATTGAGCTAATGTTCTTGTTAAAGTCCTACCACTCTTAAACAAAAGCATAGTGCTCTTTGGTCAGTCCCCACCTAACCTCTCTGAGCTTACTTCATGTTATTTCCCACAATGACCCAAGCTCTGCTCAAAGGCCTTTGGATGTGCCATGGTCCTCATAACTCTGCATGTTCCAGTCTTTCTCCCACCATTTTCCTGCCTAGAGAATAGCTAATTATTTTCAAGACATGCTTTAACCATCATCTCTTTGAATACTTCCAACACCCCCAAACTCACAGAGTATTCACATATACTTTTATTATACACTGGTCTCTACAATTAATTGTTGAAATCCCTAAACTGCTCCTTCCTTGGTAGATATATTATCTTACGCATCTGAGCATCCTCAGGACCTAGCCTAGCACCAAGTGCACTCCTTTATTTATATATTTGCAATGTATCTAATTTGCATCGATATTAATAAGTTAAAATTATATATTCTCTGCCCTCTTTAGAAAATGGTGTTGTTACTTAACTCACTGGGCAGACTAACCCTCTGGTTCTTCTTACTCAGCTTCAGGGTAGATAGGCTGAGGGTTTTCCAAGCATTATATCACCAGGTATTCACAAGAAGTATTCAAAAGGCTAATAAAAATACCATCAAAACAACAGACATTTTAAATTTTGAGAAAATTAAAAAGAAGTTGAATATACGTACTGAAACAGTCTTTAATGGTAGGTGCAAATCTCATGGAAAGGACAAATCATCCTTCCTGTGAAAAACTGCCTTGCAGATGTGAAGAGCAATCATATCTATAGAAGAGGGAAAGTGATTGGCTAAGTGAAGAGAAATATTTGAGAGTGTGACTAAAAGAATGAATGTCTCTTCAGAATAATTAAGGAAAAACTCAGAATTTTACCAAAATTTAAAGTCTGGTGGTGAAAATGCTGCTGACAAAACTTCTGTTGCAGAAGGTTCAGTAAATTCAAATGTATTTGCATCTGCCTGGGCTACAAAGGAGCAGAGAGGGTAAACATCTTAACTGCTGAGGAATTCCCTGTAGAAACTAGCAGAGATCATGACCTGCTATAGACCAATTGCCAGGGTAATAAGTATTGACCTAGGTTTTTAGAGAGTCAGGAAAGATGCTTGATAAAATAAGTATTAGCAAAAAGGGGGGAAAAGTATAAAACTAAAAAGCTGATTAAACAGATAACCTGACATCCATTCTTACTTGAGTAGAAATACATCTAAATAAAGACAAATATCCACCAGAACTTAATTTATTCATCTTCTGCATTTGGAACATAATTGTGGGGAAGAAATATAGAAAGAAAGAAGGGATTATGGAGGGAGTCTGTTCTGTTTCAGTAAGCAAGCAGAAAGAGAATTATTTCAGAAAAGATGAGAGATGATTTGGAAACATTCTTCCATGGTAACTCTTGGGAACAAACATGGGGCAGGCAAATCCTTATCAAAAGTCCACCTCTACTTCCTAGACTCATTTCCTTCAATTGCCTCCCTTAGATACATTCTCTAAAAAGATCAAAGAGATCTTTTTGAGATCAAACGTTTACCTATTCTTTCAAACCTGAAAAGATAAAAGAAAAATACAACCTCATGGTCTTTAATATCATCAGGCTCGATTTCCCTGGATCCTTCAAACAATTAATAAATTAAGAACAAGAGCTTTCTCCTACTTGAACAGCACATTCTTAAATCTGGTTACCTAAGGATATCTCCTGAGTATTTTACTTTTTCATTATATGGATTCCCTCAATTTTCTTAATGTTTAACATAAACTACCTCTATGCTAATACTGGGGTTTTTTTGGGGGGGGGTGGTGGGGGTGGCCAAGGCCTGTACCAATGAATCCAATTTAATAGAATCACAAAACCATTTATCATCAACTATGTTTTCATTAGTCTACCAAATTTTGATACTTCTCCAAACACCCACAACCCAACTCCACAGATTCCTTGATTGGTGATTCACAATTCTATAAAATATAGTTTTGTATATTATTTTTTTACTGCTTATTTTTCCTTTCCTACAACCCCACTGTTAACTTTTCTCTTCGTAGGTTGTATTTTTGCAGAGGTTTGTCATTGCTACTGCTCAATGTCTCACAAATGCTTCTCCATGATCTTAGTAAATATCATCAGCAAAACCTTAGCAGCAACTCTTATTTTACACTCTACATCTGTTTTGCTTAGTTGCCAAATAGTCCAAAATAGCAATCTGCTGTTTGTAAACGTTGCCTTTCTAGATCTTGCTCCATTTCTTAATCCAGTGTTTTTGACTACACGAAGAATCTGGAATGTTTAACTGATTTTAGAAGCTTTATTTGTGCAATGATGTATATAAGATTAAATGTTGGGTTTTCTACATGTATGCAGTGTTCATTATGTCAATACATGTCATAATTCCATTTGAATCATACTCCATTGAGTTTACTTGAAACCATGATATAAGAACATTTTGTTTCTTTTGATTTTTCCTTTCCTTATTTCTCCTTTCTGGCTATCCAACCCTTTTCAAAATTATTTTCTACTTCCATTATACTAATTACTACAATTTCTGAAAAGTATACTTATACTAAAAATTTGCATTATATTTAAACATCTAATAATCATTTTGGCTATCTAGAAGTTAAACACTTGTGCCTCAGTCACCAAAATTAAGCTGACTTTTAAGAAACATGTTTCAATTTTAACATCAACTCAGTTTCAGTTCAACAAATAGTACTCATACATTACACTATTCTACAGCTTTGGAATGAAACTGAAAATTGAAAAATTATGACAATAATTAAAGCCAATCAAATATGAAAATTAAACATACTCCATTTGTTTTGTAGCTAAAAAGGTCTTGTAATTCTCAAAACAGAAGCCATAAAGTTTGGCCTATTTAAGGTAGTTTCCACCAAAAAAAAATTAAAAGATTTATTATTAAATCAAAAGATTTAAAAGTATTTAGCTGTACTCAAATTCATTTAAAATACAAGTGAAACAAAATTGTCTGAATAATCCTGATAATAAACTCCATATTTTGTTTCACTTTGCTTTGCTGACAGTCTCTGAACAGGGAAGTCATCAAGGTTATTTTAAACTCTCTTAATGTTAAATGAAGTTTCTGGTAAATAAATTACTAATAGCTACTCAAGATTAACTAAAGATTACCTCAGGTTTATTATTTTTCTCAAAATTTCTATTCCCAATAAAACATTCTGAAACAATATTCAAAGTATAGAATAATAACTGATTTAAACAAATATATATGTATATATATGAATGTATATATGTATATAGAGATATACAAATAATCTTTAAACCCTACTATAACTTTTAAATTATTATAATGAAAACATATTAGTTTAAAAAGTAATTGCTTTAATTTACTTCAAACCTCCTAAATAAACTTCTAGAATATATATATATATATATATATATATATATATATATATGACAAAAATGATTTTTTATTCCCTGGAAAAAGAACATATGCTAACACACTGGTGTTATTTCATACTTCTATGAACAGAACTTATATTTTTGTACCTTGAAAAGCCAATAAAATATATATTTTCTAGAGTGTAAATAGAAATTAACATTTACTCATAAAATAACATGAGGCAATAAGATGTTAAATCATATTTCAATTTAGTAAATATCTGAGAATATTAAACCATCAGAAGAAATTCCTTTGGTTACCATGAACTAAAACAGTGATTTCTTCATCTTGATTAAAATAAAACATTAATAGATTTTCTGTTATACTTTACCCAAATTACAGCAAATCACAGCTTGACTACTCTAACATCCTGATACCTACTCATCACACAAGATGAAATCATAATTATAAGCAAGCTACACACAGCAAAGTAAAATAGATATTGATTAGACTTGTCTTCATAGTTTGTTTAAAGTACAGAAAATTAACCTGCCAGTTTCGTTACCTACCAGCACTGATTGGATTCTATCAGTGTAATCACCTCTACAAACAGCATCAAATTACAATCCCTTTTCCCATAACACAAGCACTGTGCCCAAAGAGACAACTGGAGTAAATGATCTGATCATGAGTAATGAATAGTTTGGACTGGTTGGAATCCACTTAGTTGAGGAAAGAGAAAAGAGAAGTGGCTCATTAGGGCACTTCCTGAACCCTGGTTGGAATTTCAGTTAAGGAAGAAGAAATGACACAGCAGTTTCAAGTTAAGGCGACTTCCTTTCTTTATCTGAAATATGCTGCTAATTTGAGAAATAGCACTCCAACAAAACTACTCCACAGTGGTGTGGCCACTGTAGAAACTCCCATTGATACAATTATTGCCCCATAATTAACATTTTTTCCCAGATTATACACAAGCAGTACATGGTTATCATAAAAATGGACCAAGATCCCACATTCATTGCAACATGATATGTTTCACGAGTAACATTTCCTCAACACACTGACCTGCACCATGTTTTAGTTTTAAATAATTGCACTTTTCTGTTAAGTATTAACAGATTTTTATTTTTGCTTGAGGCAAATTTTCCATACTCATGTAATAAAGCATTTGATTTTGCTCTCAAAGTGACTCTAGGATCATTTTTATCTTACCCAAGAATATTTTAGCTTTCCATGTAGATGGAAGATACACAATTCAGCTTTTGAGATTTTATTATTATTTATGTCCTACTTTGGCATGTATTTTCAAAAGACATGAGCACTGGTTACTCAGGGCTTTTATAAATGAAACTACTGAAAAGGAATATTTCATGTATTAGTTATCTGTAGAAACATATAATCAGAAGGTGTGACTTTATTCTCACCTGGTAAGTTTTGCTGTGAAACTATATTCATAACAGTTACACTCTTTGCTTTTTTTTTTACCTATATCTAAAAATATATACAAAGCAAGATGTTCAGGTAAATTACTGAAATTTCATGTAAAGGTTATGCACAAAATTTTATTGCCTTTGTGTTTTAAAAGTTGTGCAATCAAACAGATATTTATGTTTGTCAAGAATAGAATTATATGAAAATATCTTGGAACTTTCTATCTTGTTTTAAGCACTTTAAAAGTGAGGGGTTTTTTGGTTTTTTTTTAAAGATTCAGACATTATCAATAGAAGATTTTTAAGTCCTCTCATATTTTCTGGTTATTTTAGCATACATCTAAGTCTTCTAAGATGTTCGGAAGTAGTAAATGTTTAATTTATGGTAAATTATTTTATTTAGCCTAATATTAAAAAGATAAGATTTATATCAGAAACATCACTGGAAAAGAAAATTATTTTTATTTTAATTCATATTAGAAACTGGATCAAATTAGAGTTTAATACATTTGTGTGATACAATATGTTTAACCTTTAATAGATGTATGTATAACACATTTGTGTAATTCAGAAGGCAAGTTTTAAAACTATATTACTCTATGGGCATAAGTTTGACTTTCAAAAGTTGAAGATGTGTGCATACTTATATATTCACACCTAAAGAATCAGAAATGTATGAGTTAATAGCAGTTATTTCATCTCTTAATAGGTCCCAATGGGATAGTTAAGAATTAAAATTTCATTATCTATTGCTTCTATGTTTTATATAACAAGCATGTATATTATTCTTAACAAAATATAGTTTAAAGGGCTTTTATTTCCTGCTTCTTTTATTTTGTGGTAGTGGGGATTGAACACATGACCATGCACAAGTTAAGTGGTCTTAATTTTTAAGCATAATTTATACATCAAAATTTAATTAAAGGCCAGGCACAGTGGCGCACACCTATAATCCCAGCAGCTCAGAAAGCTGAGGCAGGAGAATCGCAAGTTCAAAGCCAGCCTCAGCAAAAGTGAGGCACCAAGCAACTCAGTGAGACCCTGTCTCTAAATAAAATACAAAAATAGGGCCGTGGATGAGGTTCAGTGGTCGAGTGCCCCTGAGTTCAATCTCTGGTACCCAAAGAAAACAAATTTAGTTATACTGTGCTAATTACCACAAAATAATATTACCACATATTGTCTTCTTGCTTCCCCTATGACAAGAATAAC
Organism: Tamias sibiricus; assembly: GCA_025594165.1. NCBI lineage: Eukaryota > Metazoa > Chordata > Mammalia > Rodentia > Sciuridae > Tamias > Tamias sibiricus. The sequence goes on from CM046664.1 coordinate 114,562,314, forward strand.
AGAGACCTTGTAGATAATTCATCTTAATTTAATTCTTCACTTTGGTTTTTACCTGATTGATGTTTATGGAGTCCCTGCAAGAAGCATTTCAGTTAATTAATAATGTGACAAAGAAAAGGACAATCCATCTTCTTGTAATTTACCAAAAATTCTTATTGTATGGGGAAGCATTTTCACTTCTCATGTTCAAATGGTCATCAAGTCTCATTATCACTATACTTGAAGTAGTTCTCACAAATAAAAAAATATGTCAAAATGCTTAGGAACCAAAGCTCCTATTAGGATTTGGATCTGGAACATTTCTCAAAGGCTCATGTACTTAAAGGCTTGGTCCCAATGCAGCCATGTCCACAAGTGAAGCTTTTAGGAAATGATTGCATCGTGTGGGCTCTAACTTCATCAAAAGATTAATTCATTTGATGGGTTAATAATTTGAATGGATTTAGGGAAGATTGGAGGAAGCAAGTGGCTCTCTTGCTGTGTGCACATTAAAAGGGTTTATCTTATCCCCAGCCTCTTTCTCTCTCTGCTTCCAGGCTACCATGAACCAAGTGGCTTTCCTCTGCCATGCCCTTCTGCGATGATGTTCTGCCTCACCTCAGGTCTAACGCAATGGGGTCAGCTGACCATGGACTGAAATGTCTGAAACTGGAAGTTGGAATAAATCTTTTCTCCTCTAAGTTGTATATGTCAGATGTTTTTGGTAACAGTGATGAAAAGCAGACTAAAACAACTTCTAACGTGTGCTTGACTATTTTGTTCAAATTCTAGCTCTGCCTCTTCTTAGCTATGGTGAATACTTCATATCTCTTTGCCTCAGTCTCCTCATCTGTAAAATAAAGATAATAATAGTACCTAGGACCAGGCTTTCATGAGCATTAAAAGCTTAGTCAATATAAATTGTTTAAACAGCACCAGGCAGTAAATAAATGCTATGTGATTTTTCCTCCTTTTCTTAATTGTCTCTATCACATTATTTTTTGTTAATTTATTTTTTGTTAATTTATTTATTTATTCTAATTTGTTATATATGACAGCAGAATGCATTTCAATTCATAGTACTCATATAGAGCACGGTTTTTCATGTCTCTGGTTGTACACAAAGTAGAGTTACACATTTGTGTCTTCATACATGTACTTGGGGTGATGATGTCCATCTCATTCCACCGTCTTTCCTATCCCCCTGCCCCCTCACTTCCCCTCCCTCCACTTTGCCCTATTTGAAGTTCCTCCATTCTACCCATGCTCCCCCAACCCCTGCATCCCCATTATGGATCAGCATCCTCATACCAGAGAAAACATCTGGCATTTGGTTTTTGGGAATTGGCTTACTTCATTTAGCATAATATTCTCCATCTCCATCCATTTACCTGAAACGCCATGATTATATTCTCTTTTAATACTGAGTAATATTCCATTGTGTATATATGCCCCAGTTTCTTTATCCATTCGTGTACTGAAGAGCATCTGGGTTGGTTCCACAATTTAGCTATTGTGAATTGTGCTGCTATAAACATTGATGTGGCTGCATTACTGTAGTATGCTATTTTTAAGTCCTTTGGGTATAAATCAAGGAGTGGGATAGTTGGGTCAAATGGTGGTTCCATTCCAAGTTTTCCAAGAAATCTCCATACTGCTTTCCATATTGGTTGCACCCATTTGCAGTCCCACCAACAATGTATGAGTGTGCCTTTCTCCCCACATCCTTGCCAACACTTTTTGTTGCTTGTATTCTTAATAGTTGCCATTCTGAATAGAGTGAGATGAAATCTTAGAGTGGTTTTGATTTGCATTTCTCAATTGCTAGAGATGTTGAACATTTTTTCACATATTTGTTGATTTATTATATATTATCTTCTGAGAAGTGTCTGTTCAGGTCTTTGACCCATTTATTGATTGGGTTAGTTGTTTTTTTGGTGTTAAGATTTTTGAGTTCTTTATATATCCTAGAGATTAGTGCTCTATCTGATGTGCGTGTGGTAAAAATCTGCTCCCAAAATGTAGGCTCTCTATTCACATCACTGATTGGTTCTTTTGCTGAGAAGAAGCCTTTTAGTTTGAATCCATCCCATTTATTGATTCTTGATTTTATTTCTTGTACTATAGTAGTATTATTAAGGAAATCATGGCCTAATCTGACATGATGAAGATTTGGGCCTGCTTTTTTTTTCTATTAGGCACTGGGTCTCTGGTTATCTTTTACTTTTACTGTCACTGTCATCTTTCACCATCCATCATATCTACCCACTGCCAATTCCTTTATCCAAACATTAGCTTTCCATTTGTTTTTAGAGATGATTACAGGTCACCTTATGCAGAGAATAGCTCCCCATATTTACACCTGATTCCATCCTCCTCCCCTACTCAAAAGCATCCCTCAGAATATTTCCCCTCTCCTCTATAACCTACAGTGGCAAACATCAATTATCAACTCTCTGTAAAGCTATTTCCATTAGAATATAAACAAGTGTCCCTTCTCTCATCTAAAGAATAAAAATAAAAATAAACTTTCTCTTGTCTCCACTCCAGATCACTCCATTGCTACCCACCCCCCTACACCAACCAGCAAGCACAGTTTGTACTTAAAAGGCAACCAGAATGGTTCTTTTAAACCCCAAAGCTAATCTTATAGTTTTCTCTTCAACATTCACTTACTATACTCAGAGCAAAAATTAAAGCAATTCCAATTCATTAAAATAAATTCTAAAATCCTTATTCTACATACCTCCTTTAAGACTTTCTAAAATATCAACTTCACACTGAAGTTTGCAGTGTAAAAATTTGCCTTTTCCTCCTTCCTCTCATCAGCCCCCTCTGCCACTCATCATCATCCCCACCCTGCTCTGTTTATTCTTTCTTCCAGAGACCCCATTACCCCCCAGGTTTACTGTTTACTTTTTATCTCCCACTGGAAAGCAGGCTTCACAAAGATTCCCCATTTGCCTGATCATTGACACATCCTACCCACTCAGAGCAGCACAGCACACTAGCTGCTTAATGTATGTGTGCTCAATAAATGAATGAATGCTCGCACCAGAGTGGCCTCTAGCTGATCTTGTGGACCAATCTCCTTCAAAATGTCCTGATATTACTTCCAATTCATCTTTGTAAACCACACTTTCAATCACTGTATTCCTTTTATTTATAACCACTAGAAACTTCATACTCTTAAAAGTTTGATTCCAAATTCCCTAGAATGGCTTTATGAAAGTCTTCACAACTAAATCTGAGTCTGGATTTCAAGTTTCTTCATCAAACTGATCCTTCCTTCCTTTTGTCCAAAATATCTTTATTCAGGACTCTCTGCTTTTCAAAGCCTAGATCATATCTGGCCCCCTGTCTTGAATTTTGCATGAAAGATAGAATTGAATGCCTATGTGTGTTATGTATAAACTAATGATACTTTGCCATACTTTTATTGCAAATACTAATGTCAATATGTTTTTATCCCACAAAATATTATAAATACAACAGAATATTCACCAAAACTCTATACTTATTAATATTTACTGAGAAGATAAATGAAAGGTCATGTCAAAATATTTTGAAAATAAATAATAGGAAAGACTTGAGCAATGTGATGCTACATACATTGTAAAGCTACACTAATTAAAACAGTTCACTAGTGGCACTGACATAAAATAGAAAACGCAAATCTTTCATATTTTTAGAAATTTCTTATATGTTCAAGGTTGTATTTTATAGTATCAAGAGATTGATGTATTCTTTAACACATTTTTAGGTCAAGTGACTCATAATTCAATGTGCATGAGAGAGAGGATGAGATTGTACATACTATATAAAAAATTCAATTTCAAAAATCTTACATATTTAAATATGAAAATTTAAAAACATTACTGAGAAAAATATTTCATTGTCTAATTTTTAACCCACAGAGTAGAGAAAATATCATTGAAGAAAAAGTTGGCCACCTAAATATTAAACCATTTTTTGTGTTATATGTAGTACTGGGGAACACACTACCACTGAGCCACATCCCCATCCCTTTTTATTTTTTATTTTGAAACAGGATCTCATTAAGTTTACCCAGACTGGCCTCTTACTTGTAATTCTGTCTTAGTCCTCCAAGTCAATAAGGAAAAAAATTATTTTTTTTTCCTTTCTAAGGAAAAAAATTATTTTTTTTTAATTTGACAAAACAAAAGCTGAGAAATTTGTTTTTCAATAGTTTTAAAACATATATTGGTGATTATTATACTATATTACAGACATTTTTCCTCATTTGTCTTCTTACCTGGAAAAAAAATTCTTATTGCTGAATTGAACCATAACATTTTCTTCTTTGGATTAATTGTTACATCTTAGTGTTATCACACTGAAAATCATGTAAAATACATGCTTCAGACATATCTCAGGCAAAAAGCAAAGGAGCTAGGGTACTTACCTTCCCTAAAAGCTATTAGTCACTGCCTGCAGACTGCCTCCAGGAGAGGAGAACATTAATTCCCAGGTCCCCAGTTTGACCCAATTAGAAAGTAGTGGAAACTTTAAAAGGTAAGGCTCAGTGGAAGGTCTTTGGGGCACTGAGGGTGTGTCCTGGAAGAGGATATTAAGACCCCTGTGTTTTTCTCTTTTCTTTCACTTACAGCCATGAGGAGAGCAGCTTTGCTCTGCCATGGATTCCTGTCACAAAATCCCTCACAACAGGCCCCAAAGCTTCAAGGCCAACCAATCATGGGCTGAAACTTACAAAACTGGGAGCCCAAATAAATCTTTTATCTTATAAGTTGATTATCTCAGGTTAGTGGCAGAGACCTAACTCACACAGAGAGATATGACAATATAGATCAAAAAACAATGGCATATACTTCAGTTATTTATAATTAACCATATCACATAGTAGACCATATCTATATTAAGCTTTGATGTCCTTTACACAAATCTCACCATAAAACTAATTTCGTGCCTATTTATTCATTTTTAAAAATAATATTCTATTAAAAACATGGCATGTTTTTAGGTACTAGATATATAAAGACAGTCTCACCCTCAAGGAGATTAAAATCTAATAGTTTTTTGTTGTTGTTGTTGTTGTTGTTGTTGTTGTTTTTGATCCCAGGGAGTGAACTTAGAGGCACTCAACCACTGGGTCACATCCCCAGCCCTTTTTTGTATTTTATTGGAGACAGGGTCTCACTGAGTTGCTAAGTGCCTCACCATTGCTGAAGCTGGCTTTGAACTTGCGATCCTCCTGCCTCAGCCTCCCTAGTGCTGGGATTATAGGCGTGCGCCACTGCACCCAGCTCTAATAGATTTTTTTTAATGATAAAATACCCGTGGTTTAAACTAATTCATAATAGAAAACACAGTAATTTAATGGGGTAATATGTAAATTATTGATCAAAGACTATGTCAGGATAAGATTGCCTTTCTTGAAACTGGTTTTTGGGAAGGCATAGGATATTGAAATGAGAAATGCTATGAAAATAAGGATTGTTTGGTTTCCAAGACCAAACATATTTTTGTCCATTATAGAAACAATCAATAATAGATAATGTTTAAGTTAAAAATATTAAAAAATTATATGGGAAAAATTATGTGTGCCAAGTGGCAGCTAATAAACTTTTGAAAATGGACTGAGAATGGAATTCTACAAGTAAAAGTACATAAGTAGATCTTATGTTAACCCTTCAAGGAAAACTAGCATCTTCCTTCTTACTTTAGATTGCTTTCAAAGAAGTTTCAAAAACAAAAGATAATTTGGTAACAATCCTTTTAATGGCAACTGATTTTGTTTGTGGGATGTTGAACATCTCATGCTCAAAAAGAATGCCCTTTTTTAACCAAAAATTTTCCCAGTTAAAGATAATCATTAATTTAGGATAAACCTCCAATATTGAACACCAAAGAAACCTAGATTTGGTATTAAAAGTCAAAGCAAAGGAAAAGTTATCTCATAAGAATTATCATAGAAACCTCAGAACGAATATAACATAGAAAATAAGCAAACAAAATCAGATGTAGATATATAGAACAGGAATTTAGAAGTTATACATTTAGAGAGATTAATATTAAATTTTGACTCATCAAATAATAAATGATTCAAAGACTGGTTTCATTACCAGTTTTAATAAATGCAGAAGTTAGAAAGTGAAGGTTCCCTGATTTTATGTGATTAGATGAGATTCTGCACTATAAGACAAACAAGGTCAAATCCAACCTTAGATTACAACATCATTTAAGCACTACATACCTATATATGTTATATATAGGAAATCATCCCTATAAAACATTTCAATTGAAACATTTCAATTGAAACTTCTCTCAATTTCTACTGTTTCACTAGCATATTAGTTAAGTATGCTATTTGTAAACTTTTAAAATCTTTTTAAAACTGCACTTACGGTTTCTCTAACAAAGTTGTGATGTCCTAGAAGCACACCAGGCAGAACTGCTAGAGAATACATTTTAAACATGTATATCATTATACAAGTAAAATAATGGTGTTTTTTTTTTTCACTTCTAAATGCTTTTCATTCACATTAGTGAACTTCAGAAACATCAACTCGTCAATGTTTCACCAGTTTTAGCAGAAGCACATGAGCATATCATTGCTCTATGAGAAAAATAAAATCAGTCAAAATAATCAAATGACTTTCCCCAGTTTTCTGTCCCCCAGTGACTCAGTTTTGAAGAATAAGGAATCTAGAAATTTTTAAGGCATTAATATAATCTAGTACTTCTATGATACCAAGGATTTTAAATTTCTCTAGACCTTATATTTAATTCTGACATGCACTAGAATATTACACAAAGAACCAGTCCATCTAAAACTACTGAAATAGGCAAAATTTGTCTTTAACATGCAATCTCTGTGTCATTTTCCTTTTGCCAGACAGGTTCTGTAGTTCCCTTGTCATCTTCCCATCTACGCCACTACCAATAACTATTTTTAGAAAATACTCTAATTCATCACATACCTTATTCACTGAGGTATAAATGGCTGGTAAAACTTAAAATAGTCTCCCTCCCAAAGGCATTTATATTTGGAAGAAATGAAATCTTAAGATGAGATATATTAAAGATGGGAAGGGGAAGATTATATGCAATCCAGAAGTCAAAAATATTTTAGGGACTCTGGTATCTAATTTGAGCCTGCTATATTCAGACTTAACAACATGTTATTTATAAAACAAATAAAAGCAGAGTTTCTTCCTTTGTATTGTTAGGATATTTCAAATGAGATGGCATAGCTTATGATTGACACTGAAGTTCCTTAGAGATTAGAAAAATGACAAGTCCTTCTATAATCTGTTAAAATTATACAGTTGTACTCTGTACAGGGTAGGATAAGATATGCTGTCCTAACAAATAACTCCAAAAAACACCAAGAATTTAAAAATAAAATGATATATCATATTCAACATATCTGATGAAGAGGATTAGTGTGGGAGCTCTACCCAACATTGATGAAGGATCTATCTCCAAATAAGCTTTCAATATAATTGAGGTAGGAAATGATATGGAAAACCATAAACAGGTTCTCAAAGCTCCTGCAAGAAGTGCATCCATCACTTCTGTTCATCATTTATTGGCTACGACTACTTCAAAGGAAATTAGCAGTAATTCTACCTTGTTATAAAAAGAGATAAATTGATTCATTTATTTATTTTTATTAGGACCAATGACTATGTCACCCTGAAGTACTCTTCAACATAACTTCTCCCAGGGACTCATTCTTTAGTAAAGATAAGCTCTTCCATACTGTTACATAACAAAGAAATCTGGTCCTTTGAATAAGCTATCTGCTTTATTCTTAACCATTTTACTATAAATAAAAATAAGAATAAAGAAGAGATTAGAGAAGAGTTACAGGAAGAGGGGAGGGAGCAGGTTGATAAACAGTTAAAAGCAAAAATAATTTTGATAGTCATGAATTAGAGGTAAAACTAAAATAAAAGAATATCTTCTGTGTATATATGAGTATTATGATTTTTTTGTTGTTAAGCTCTGTGCCAATACTCCTTCCAGAATCTATCTGAAAGGGGGAAATTGTAATCTTTCAGAGAAGTATAGAAATATGAGATAGACATTGTACAAATACAAATTCTGCTAAAAGAAAACATGAAAATTTTCCAGGGAAACTATGATAACAATACCAATACAATTATCTAGAAAGAAGGAAAATCTGGAAAGGGTAATAAGATCAGAGAGAGGGAGTAGAAATATGTGGAAGTATTTTTCCATGTTTCTCATTTTTCAGTGTTTTATGGCTTCAGAGGTTAAAAATGCCCTTGCATATGAAAGAATCATCAATGCTCAATTTCATTTTACTTTATGATTTTGGTTTGTATTTTTAACTATAATAAAACTGCAATCTGACAAGTAAAATTAGAAGAAAAAGGAGAAATGGAATAAGATTCCTTTGTTCCTTAAGTAAGATAGATGCAATTTGCAGTAATATAAAAACAAAATATGGATGTGACCTGGACAAAGAATAAACTAAAGCAAAGTTTGAACTGTTTTCTTAGGGATAACTCATACTCCTGGAGACAGCACGTGTCAATGGCAGTGAGAAATTTTTGGCTCATTGTGTGGGAATAAAGCAGAAGAAAATAAAAAGCTTGCAGAACATCAATAAAATTTGTCAATAAATCTGAAGAAAATGAGTGTACTGGCAGGAACAGCATTTTTTTTCTTTTATGGATAGTATCTAAGGAATGATTTGTTCTTAATCCTAATTTTAAAAGTAAAAATAGAGAGGCAGCAGTAGAGAGAAATATTTTATATCGACAAGTTTTTTATCCCATAAAATGTAATCTTTGAACTCTGAATAGAGAAGCCAAAATAAAGACCCATATCAGCATTTGAGATATCTTTTCTTTTAAAATTTTATAGGAATACACAAAATAGAAATTATTAAAACTTGATTTTTTAATTTTATTTCTTCTTTATAATTGCATGTTATGTGCTACATTCTTATTTATTCTTTTGCCAGATTCAGAATGTATATAACATCTGAATTGTACACTGTTGCAATGGTCAACTTTGAGTGTCTAAATCAAAGCCATACAATCTGGCAAGTGCAAATGTGCAGACACACACTCGCAATGCCTGGCTGTTAACATCATGGCTATTGAAAACTGCCTCACACTTTCCAAACCATTTTCCCAGCCCCACTCCACCACTTGGGACTCATCTGATGTGCTTTAACCCTGATTTTCCATACCTCATATATGGCTTCTGCTTTCATATAAGAATTAACATTGTAGTATTCACTTTTATTTTGACAGAGTTCAAATAGCAAAATAGATTAGATATACTGTCACGGCTTAGGAAATTTAAAATGGAATGCATTCATATTAGGTAGAGGTTTCCACCAAGGGAATGTTAATACTTAATTTCCCAGGATAGTTATTTCATATGCCTCCAGTATGTATCTCCTGTCCTGACACTGAGATATAAAGGATCCATTAAACTTGTAACTGAAATATTTCCCAAAATGTAAATAAGTGTGTGTGTCCAGACTAGTCTTAGTAAGCACACTGATTATACTGGGTGTGAGCTATGAGTTGCCTTATTATTTAATATACACTTATATATATATTGTCTGTATTTTTGACACAATAATATTTTCCTTCATTTTGCTGATGACAACTAAGAAGGAAAAAGGAAGGAAGCATAAAAAGAAAAAAATATATCCAATGAAAATGTGAGAGAAAGTAAGCCAACTATCATAGAATATAAGCACAGTTCTGTTCAAATATCAACTGCAGTTTTAAGTAATTTGGGGCATGGGTGTTAAGCATCATGAAATTTCACCTACATATGTTATGGAATGCAATAACTTAAAAACACGCAACAAAACAAAAATCAGGTAATGAACTTCAGAAATTATAAAGCTGGAATATTGGAAAATTCAACCCCTGGAAAGGTTTCCATATTAAACAAGAGAAAATAAAAGCTGGCTAGCAGTGACCATGGTGGTATACCTGAAAATGTATGGCAAGTAACCGTGTGCTCAGAAATGATTCTTTTCTATTGTGTGCAGACTTTCCTAATCATGTAGAAAACTGTACTTCATTGTCTGGATTCAACTCAAAGCAGGCAAGCTTTGAAAACCCCAAAGATCTCACAGGTTCTATAGCCCTTGTTATACACTATTTTGGATGACAGTTCTTAAACAAAGGGCACATGTGCATACACACACACACACACACACACACACACACACAATTTGCACAACTTGGCTGTTGGTGACTATAACCCCTCCCAGATGGTGCTGCAAGCTCAGCCAGTTTCCAAAACAAAAAGGACAAGACATATCTCTCTTTCACATGGTATACAGACCTACAACTGTTCACCTTCTACTGCAACCTAACCCGAAGGTGCAAATCTGGCATTAGAGAAACATAACAAGTGTGAAAGGGGAGGAACAATAGTGGAAATGATGCCTACTAACCTTAAAGAAAAACACAGGTGAAAATATCAGACATAGTTTGATTTTAGATGTCTATATATTATCAATTCACAGAGTATAGGTAGCAAAGTGAAAATGACATTTAGTACAATGGGATAAAAGCAATCCCACAGGTACCACTGAGAATTGGTAGAATGACATTCTTTTCTAGAATAGAGCCACGGAAGACCATTCTTGGCTTTAAAAAATTTATAGTACAGCATAAGCGTTAGAAGGATTACATTGTATATGAAGATGAAACAATTAAATGAAAAACAGTATAAATGACTTTAACTAGATATTAATACAAAGAAAACTGGGATAGGCACCACCCTATCTCACAAGCAAGTTTAGAGTTGTTCAGCTGGTATTATTTAATCCTGTATTATATATGTTTTGTTAAAAGCAGAACTTCATAGTTACAATGAACAAATCTGAGTTCATGATTAATTTGTTAATAGTTTACCCCGACAGGAATATTAAGCTTAACTTTGGACTTATAAATAATCTACAATGGCTTTTTATCAAACATAATTGTCACAAAAGTATTTTTAAGTTAAAACTAAACATTTAAAAAGCATTCACCCAACACAATGAAAGATTCATTTCGAAAGTCAGACAGGGACAGTGGAGAAAATGAATCAGAATAAGTCAATATCTAAGTCAATATGACTTCTGTCTCTCTAAATTCCATTAACAAATCTCATTAATTCAATGGGGACATTGCTGAATAAATCTCAAAATTATAAACTTGAATGGCATATTTGGACTTCTTTTAAAGCTAATGGTTCATATTTTCTAGAAATCCAAAGTAAACTTTCCTTACATTGAGAGAGCGATGACTATAATATGTGGGAGAATTGTTCATAAATATATGTACTTTTGTTGCTAAAACTTGAATCTCTTTACTCTTTAATTCAAACTGCCTTGACTTCTCATGTTTATGCAAAACAGATTTTTTTGGAGGAAAAAAAAAAGAGAGGTACTGTAACATCAGAGGAAATCATCAAAGAACTAGTGGCAACATCTTAAGGCTTTTATCAAAGTAGTGAGGGAATGCATTAAAGCAACAATATCTGAAGCTTACATGTGATGGGACTGCTCAATTTAATAGTGTATCTTATGAACATATGTGGATATAATGATTTTTCTGTAAGAATACTCCACTCTAAAGGACTTTTTTTCTGAGTAAGAGAACATTATTCTCTCAAGACAATTCAGGAAAAAAAACACCAATATTTCATAAATAATAGATGTCTCACACTCTACAAACAGAGGACCAAAGTTTTTGAAAAACTATATTCACTCTAAGTGAAGGTTATAACAAATGGGAATAGTCTTATGAATGAAAAACAGTCCTTAAAAATTATGCATCAAAAAATATTATGCATCAAATTTCTGCCAGAAAAGTAAAATGTGTGCTAAAACACAAAGTTTTAAACTTGACAGAGTACATAAAGATTTAAATAAAAATAAGGGGCTCTCATCTTGGAAATTTCACTAAGAAAGCTACGGTTAAATTTGAAATATCTATTTACATTTATCGAAAGATATTAAACATAAAGCATTTCTTATTCTCAAAGAAAACATACTAAAAACAATATAGCTTTCTCTGCAAATAATAAGAAGAAAGAGAAAAGAAATTCATGTGAAAACACATGGCTAAGTATTTCACAGAGCATGACTATTTGAGACACTCCTACTGAGAAACATCATGGAAGATGACCAATGTGTTCACAAATATGAGGAGTCTTAGGCCAACATCTTTTTTTTTTTTAGAAGAAAGATTCTTTTATTTTTTTTAATATTTATTTATTTGCTTTTTAGTTGTACACAATGTTTTTACGTGGTGCTGAGGATCGAACCCGGGCTGCGCACGTGCTAGGCGAGCGCTCTACCGCTGAGCCACAACCCCAGCCCCCTCTGAGGCCAACATCTTATGTGTATTCTATCTAACTGAGGTCATGAAGTGAAGCAGATACTACCCAGCTCTTTGGTAAGGAGACAGAATGTATGAATGAGTAGTATCACACAAAGCAAGCCTCTCCTGGGTGTTCCCATAGGCCTCTCTGTGAACTTGAACTACAAAATCACTAGGATTCTATTTCTGGAGCCTACCTTTGTCACATAATACTTCTGTTTTCTCAAAAATAAAAATATACTCTATGACCTTCAAAGTCATATCATCTAAATTTTTTTTTTTTTTTTTTTTTTTTTTTTTTTTTTTTGGTACTGGGGATTGAACTCAGAGGCGCTTGACCACTGGGCCACATCCCTAGCCCTTTTTTTGTATTTTTTATTAGAGACAGGGTCTCACTGAGTTGCTAAGTGCCTCACCATTGCTGAGGCTGGCTTTGAACTTGCGATCCTCCTACCTCAGCCTCCCAAGTGCTGGGATTACAGGCGTGCGCCACTGCACCTGGCCATATCATCTAAATTTATGGCAGATTTAGAAGCTAAATTTTCCAATATGAATGATATAAAATTTTACTCTGAAATTGTGAACTTGAATCTCTGAATATTAAACATAAAAGTGTCTTGCTCTAAAGAAGGCAGAAGTGGAATTCATTAAGTGCTCTGAAGTCTGATTGATACTTTAGGGTATTTCTAACAAATGTATTTGATGAGAGGGGAAATTTGCTCTTAATTGTTGATAATAATAATATGTCTCTTTATATTCAAAGTAAAACATATATTACATGTTCTGAAGGGAAAATTCAGCATTTTCTTTCATTTCACAGTGTTATAGACACAAGAGTAGATGTAACTAACTTACATTTATTTGTTACAAATACTTAATAAAATAGAAGTTAATTTTCTTCCAAGTACTTATCAGCAAATTGTTCTTCAATTTCTTTAGTTCTTGTTTTCTCCTCAGTATAGTTTGGGAGGCATATTCAAGATTTTTACAGTTAGGTTACAAAGTGAATCACTGGTACCTGGTCAAGAGCCCAATGCTGAACATCATCTTCCTTGAGCATTTGACTGCCTGCATTTGACTTCAGGTACCTCACAGCTGCCTGGTTTCAGACACACAATCTGCAGTTCTACTTGAAACCTGCCTAAGTAAGATGCAAAATATTTAACTGGGACAGCATCATGAAGAGGTTTTTTTCTCCTAGATTTATTTCCACTCTTCAGCACTGTCTACCTGAGTGGAAGGGAGATTAAATTAGATTTGATCATCTTTGTAAGGAATTGTGTGAGGAAGCATAAACTCTCACGTTTATCCAGTACCTTCCAGTGTTGTAGCAGGGCCTCCTGAAAACTGACATCTCACAGTGCCACAAAATTGTCTAAACATTAATCCGACATGGATATCATAAAGAAAAAAATGGGTGGGCTTATAGCAATATCATCATCAAAAGGAAGAAGTACTGCAGGTTACATGCCATTGTGTCTTATCCAAAATTCAGTGTACAGAACATGAATAGCATTTAACACCATTTTTTGGATGGATGAAAGTAGCAGTAGTTAGTTATTATGTGACCAACACTTTAACTGCTGATAAAATCTTTTTGTTGTTGTTGTTTTGAAAGATGTATATACTAAAAATGGGGCAAAAATCATGTTGTGATTTATATTTTTGAAGTTATGAAAAACTATTCCTATATGCATTGACCATTAAACTGGGTGAGCCATGATACAATTCTTTGAATTTAATCCTTGGAATCTTCTTGGAGAAGATCACTTTGTTATAATAAAAACAAAAAAAATGGTAACACTTATAAAGCACTTCTATGTCCCTTGCTGCATGACACAGTACTCAAATATGAAAGAAATGCTCCATCTTGTGTGGAGGTACTATTATAATTGCCATGTTCCAGATGAGAAAAGAGAGGCATATGGTTCAAGTAAGTTGCCAAAGCAATGCTGGAGGTCAAATTCACATTCCAAGAGTTGGGATCAAGTTGAGATCATGGCACAACTTCTCAAGATGAGATTCTCTAGGTGCCTCTCAAATGAACCTCACATGAGGACTTCAACAGAACTAGGACAAATAGCATAGTTTGCATTAATGTACACGGATGACATGTAAACCCATTGCATTTTATATTTGGGTGCGTGTATGTGTATATCTGCATGACTATAGCCTGAATCTATTTCATAGAGAAAGAAGAAAGAGGTGTATTAAGAGTAAAAACAGCTGCAAATAAAGATTAATATTTATATCTGTCTCTGTGGTCAGCCTTTTTCATGTATTATTAATTTAATCTCCCCAAAATGCTTGATAAATACTATATAATTTGTTATCATCTATATTTTCCAGATTAAAAAACTAATGATTAGGTAAATTAACTTTTTTATGTTTATGTGTCTTCAGGGCTTCATGCAAAACATATATAGTTCAAAAGGAAAGTAGGGGCAAAGGCTTTCGCCTGAGGAACTGTAAAGATGAAGTTGGCAGGGGGAGGGAGGCAGGATCCAAGGCTAGGAAAAGTGGCTGCGAGACTGTGGAGGCTCTCTTCTACTTCCATTGCCTCAGTGAAGCAGAAGCTAAGAGTGGGGAGAGATGTTTGAGGTTGATGAGAAAGGAAAAGATGTCAACAAAGATAGAATGAATGTTGGACAAGTATTTTCTATGTCCAAATACAAAGTACAGTTGGATTCAAAAGATTTGATGGACAAATGACTTTAGAGTGTGAGCAAGGGCATTTGGGCACTGATGATAATGATGATGATGATAACAAAAGTTGACTTTATACTGCATATTATGTTCCCAGAAGGACCTATTCTAAGCACGTCACATCAATTATTAACTTGCCACAATAACCCAATGTGGTACATCTAAATATTATTATTGCCATTTTTAGAGTGAACTGAGACTGAAATACTGAGTAAATGTTGAAGATTACAGCTAATAAGTGGTGAAGGTAGGAAAAGCTCTTTAAGTCTGAGTAGCCTGGCTCCACATAACAATAATTCTATACAGCCATAAAGGACTGTGGTACCCTTCATATAAGGAAAGAATTAAGAGCATGAAGAATGAATGTAATGAAATAGTAGATGAAGTAAGGAATGGTGGATCCAGTGGAATAAAAAAGAACAAGTGTGGGATGTGGGATCTTCAAAGAGGTAAACTAGAAAAAATGGGATATGTTAGTTGGAGAGCAGGCTGCTTGAAATTAAAGATTATGGAAGAGGTCAGTAAATTCACAATGTTCAAGTCTAGAATATAATCATATAAAAAGTGTAGCTAAGATAATAGAGCCCAAGATCACTAGCAGAAAAGCCATCAAGAAATGAAGAGAACAAAGCATTGGGACTATTGTCTTTAGGGGTCTTGAAATTACCAACACAGTACCAGTTTGGGATTGGGAGAGGAATAACTTAAATCCAGTGACTAAAATAGTCAATGAACAAAGGGAATTGACAATCAGCTGGTGATTGATGAATAATAAGATAACTAGGCTTAATGAATAAAACTATAGGATGACTGGATATATTTGAGTTTCAAATTTTAAAACATAATTGTTTTTTTAGTCTGATTCACATATTGCATGGAACATACACAAGCCAAAAATTATTTATTGCTCATTTGAATTTCAAATATAGCTGAGCATCTTGTATTTTTTCTGGAAATCCTACTAATGAAACCAGCATCTCAATTCAGACTTGTCCCACTCAACACACAGAATTCCTGAACTAGATTTGACAGATCTTACCACAGGCATTAATTTAAGCAAATAACATGATGAATAAGTCTTACCAAGTCAAAATTTTGCTCTTAGTTTGCTAAATTAGAGTAAATGTATTCCATTATCTTACAATAATATATTCACATAAAAATAAAAAATGCATATGGCATTTTATGAAAGCAAAGCTACTTTAACAGTATAAACCGAAATCTAAAATTTTTATCCCTAGTAATATGTGTAATAAGATATCAATGGTAGGCTCCCTGATCATCTCTCTGTTGTTAATTCAGTTTAGTGAATAAGTCCAATTATGATGACAGGAAAATAGCCTATGCATTATCACAAATCATCTTTCATCTTTGATATAAATGGGAAAAGATGCCTCTCAGTAATTCTATAGTTATATTTAAAATAAATTTAGCATTGTGTTTGAAGTTATGCTTTTAAAAGCAATAGGCTCCACAATTTGGAATCAATACCATAAAAACGTATGTCATTTAAATATGGCATTATTTTGCTTTTTCTAATGCTATTTCATACTGTTTCATCTTTAATTTAATCCTTATTAAATTTTGTAGACAAAATCCTGAAATAGGACAGTATATGTATTAAAAAGAATAGAAATATATGTAATTTCAAATTAATTAAATACTAATATTTTCTACCATTACATGATAATTTTATAATATATTAGGACTATTTTTGCTTTTTCATATTATGGGCTTTTCCTGTGAAACATATAAGTGATATAGGAAATATAGATGGAAACATACATATACTGAAAAAAAATCTTTTACTAAATATTTTATAAAATTAAACTTAAAAACTTTTAAAGAGATTTCATGTTGCATAAGATGTTGATTTTTCAAAGTAATTTTACATATATTGTTAAAATGATTGTCACAATTCTGTGAACAAAATAGTATAAGTATGATAATAATAACATTAATTAAATAATAATTTATAATTATGTAAATAAGAAAATTAAAGATGAAGAGAAACAAACAGTCACAAGTTAATTAATGGGATATTGGGTTCAAGAAACAGATATTCCCACTATACCTTCATGACTCTTTCAGTACAATAACTATATAACTATATACAATAATTCCTATTTGGTGGATGCCATACCATACTCTTTCTTCTTTTTTGAACTTATAATTAGTGTTTAAAGATAATTTTATAAATGTTGCTAGGCTGTTGCTGAAATCTCACTAAAGTGTAAGGAATACAAACATTAATTGCTACTCTACCCAACCAAGACAAAATACCAGAGACCAGATTTATCCTAACTGAAACAACCAAAAAACAGGCATAATACTTGATACATCAGCTTTTAAGAGACTGAATATCAGTCAACAAAAATCCCCAAGAGAAAGGAAACAAGCTAAACAAGGGACCTGGATGATTGTCCTAGCTTACCATCTTGGGAGCACTTCCAGGCTTTGTTACAAAGGAAGTAAATCCAGGCAGACTCCCCTGAGTTGTGGAAGCAGGTCTGATAGTAATAAGGCCAGCATTGTCAAGACAGTATACCCAGAGGGAATGAGCTACCGACAAAGAACTCTAGAGAGCACTAGTTGTCCCAGAGTGTTCCACTAAATACTGATCAGCACACTCATGTGAGGAAAACACTCAAGACCAGGAAGAGAATTACCTGAAAGGACTAAAGGTAACAGTGTCCAATTCTCTCACAGGACCAAGAGTAGTGCCATTTCTCACAAGCCATGCTGGAAATTTTACTGATCTTGCCATAATTGTCAGAAAAAATGTTGATCTTTATAGAACATTCCACCCAACAAAAACAAATATACATTTTTAATGAGCACATGAAGATTTGGCCAAGATAGACAGTATTATGTACAATAAAATATAAATAATTAAATAAATAAATTTAAAAGAAATCATGTCATGCATTGTGTAATTAAATTGAAATATATATATATTTTTTTTTTTTTTTGGAAAATCACTACATATTTGGAACAAAATAATACACTTTTAAATAACCCCTGGGTCAAAAAAAGATATCAAAAAGGAAATTAGAAAGTATTTTGAACTAAATAAAAGCAAAAGTAAAAGAGCTAAATATGTTAACATTTCAGGAGCAATTTTTAGCACAAAATGCCCATGTCAAACAATAAAGACATCTTATATCAAATACTTCAGCTTCTAATTTAAGAAAACAGAAAAAGAAAGCATATTACACCCAAAGCAAATATAAGGAAAGAAGATAAAAGTGAAAAATAATGAAATGAAAAATAAAGAACGTTAAAAACCTCCAAATCTTGATATTTCTCCCCATTATATTAAATGAAGAAAACCCATGAGAAAAGAGTACAAACTTTATGATTTTATTTATATGAACTTTAGACAACACAAACTAATGCATAGTGACGGAAAGTAGTAGGTTGCCTGAGGATGGCAGTGGAGGGAAGAGGAACAAGGTGGTCAGGAAGAAGAGACTGTAAAGAGTCAAGAGGAAAGATTTAGGGAATGATGGGAACACAGATTATCTTGATTTATGGTGAATTTCCCAGGTGTACAAATATAAAGTTATCAAGATACATCCTTTACATTATGTTTTCCAAATTCATCCATGTTGTTGAAAATGACAGGGTTTTCCTTCTTTTTTAAGGCCAAATAATATTCCCTTAGATAAGGATATCACATTTCCTTTATCAATTCATCTTTTAATGAACAAAAGGTTGATTCAGTTTACTGATTATTGAGAATAATGCTGCCATAAGCATGGAAGTCCAAATCTTTCATCAACATAATGATTTCATTTCCTTTGGATATGAAATAAAAGCAAAATAAGCCAGTCACAGAACAACAATATGAAGGAATGATTTCACTTATCTATGGAATCCAAAAACATTGAACTCAATAAACTAGAGAGTAGAATGGCTGTTACCAGGGTGGGGTTGGGAAGAAGGAAGGGTGTGAAGAGATGTTGATCAGATAAAAGCAATAAGTTCAAGAAACCTAACACACAGAATAGTGATTATAGTTAATAAGAATGTATTGTTTTCTTTAAAAATCCTAGGAGAGTAGATCATAAATGTTATGATCACACAAAAAAAGTAAAGTAATACATGCCTAATTAGTTTGTTTGAGTCACTCCACCATGTATACAATTTCAAAACATCATGTTGTGCACAATAAATTTTTATTTTCCAATTAAAATGTCATTTTAAAATATTTTGCTTTAGATGTTTGCAATTTGTCCTATGCAAATTATACATGGATAAATTGTTATAAAGAAGAAAACCTGCCTGGGGTTTTGGCTCAGTGGTAGAGCCTAGCATGTGTGAGGACCTGGGTTCAATTCTCAGTACCACATAATGATAAATAAAAATAAAGATTTTTTTTTTAAAAAAAGAAGAAAAGCCACAAGAACAAAGAAAAAGGAAAGAGAAAAACAACTAAATTTATGAAAAAAAATGAGAAACAACAGAATACATAGGAACTTACAAAAGATCTGAGAAAACTGGATGCATAGAAACCATCACGGAAAGTCAAGGAGTTATTGATGTTAAACCAAAAACTCTGAAATTTTTGGTCCAAGGTAACTCTACAAAAAAGGTGAAAAAGAAAATACTCCCATAAAGAGATTAGTTTAAAAAACACATTAAGAAATTGTTAGATCCTAGTATTATCTGATTTACTACAATCGACTACTGAAGTTTCTCTAAAGAGAGTAAAACAGATTCTATGTCCTAGACACCAGAATCAGTTAAGAGTGGAGTGTTCCCCTGAAAACAAGAGGGTGAAATAAACATACACCCACCCCCACCAGTCTTCTCCAAAACACAAAACAAGAAAGGGAAGTTCTACAGTAAAGCAACATTCCACAAAACAGAAAGTGAATTGGAAATTAAAGTTATAATCTTATTATAAAACTCTTGATAATTAAAAATACAAAAGTAGAAATAAAATATTTAATAAAAGTGCTAGAATATAAAATTGAGACAATCTTCTGGGGTTTGGGGGGGATTAAAAGAACAAGGAAATTTTTAAAAATTTGAAAAGATTTTTAAAAATGAGAAAATCAGCTCAGAAGCCACTATTCAAAAAATAAATAAATAAAAGAATTTTCAAAAGGGAAAGGGAAAGAGAATGAGACAAGAGGAAATAATCAACAAAATAATTCAGGATATGTCTGAGAATTTAAGGACATAAGTTTAAAGATTAAAATGATCCAAGGAGAGCCGGGCGCAGTGGCGCACGCCTGTAATCCCAGCACTTTGGGAGGCTGAGGCAGGAGGATCGCGAGTTCAAAGCCAGCCTCAGCAATGGCGAGGCACTTAGCAACTCAGTGAGACCCTGTCTCTAAATAAAATACAAAAAAGGGCTGGGGATGTGACCCAGTGGTCGAGTGCCCCTGAGTTCAATCCCCGGTACCACACAAAAAAAAAAAAAAAAAAAAAAATGATCCAAGGAGGACAATGCCTAAAAGCATACCTAACCCAACTGGGAAAAAGAAGACCAAAAGTGAAGCCAGAATTAGACAGGTAGTCAGTATAGATAGGCAAATCAAGTCAAGTTGGATCAAGGAAGCCAATTTGAGTGAATCCACAAAATTGGAGAGAGATTGAAATGCTAATGCCTTCAGAGCCCTTCCTCCACCCTTATCAGATAGATAACCTGCACCTCCTCCAACCTGTTGCTAGGGTAACCTGTCCCAGGAATCATCCATCCCTACAGGTAGTTGTTAATTATACCCCCTTTCTGCCCAGATCAGGCCAGCTTGGCCTCTCCAGCCCATCTGCTTCTCACCTTTCAGCCATTCCACTGAGCATCTCCTGGGCCTAGTCGTGTAAGCAGGAAGAAGAGAGATAAGGGGAAGAGAGCAGGAGAACCAAGGAAGTCTAAGACATGTAAAAAAAGGCAGAACACCCTCACTTCTTGGGATACCAGGATACCAGCTATGACCCCCTTCTCCCTCCAGGGAGAAGTCTATGTTACACATTTTTAAATAAACGTTGCTTTATATGCTTGCCTCAGCGTGCTTCTCTAATGTTATACTTCAACGTGTGAGGAAGCAGGACTTGTCACCATTTACCAGCAATATCAAAAACAGATCCCACAAGCTTCAGAGATGGTGGGGATGGTGTTAGGCATTGCAAAAGTCAAATATTAGAATGGCCTCCGTCTTTTGAATAACCATCACCAAAAGTGAAATGAAATTTTAAAAAATAATAATTCTGAAAGAAAATAATTTCCAAACTAAAAGATATCAGCATGCATGCAAAAATTCACCATTTTCCTGCATAAGACAAGGAACTAAGCCAAAACAAAGATGTGGGATAGGACAGAAAATTACAAATGTGAGGGAGAAGGGAGATCCCATGTAACATCTCTATACCAGGGTAGAAGTACAGCCAGTCTGTACGGGCTTCCTTCCAAAAGATTTATGCTAAATGGGTATATCTGAAAAACCTGAGAAAAGATGTGGACAAGTTTCTAGGAGACTTCAACACTAAATCAGTTATAAATACATAGAAAACTAATTTTAAATGAGAGGTGAGTAAAACTCAAAACTCCAGGAAAAATAAGACCTAGAGTAATAAAGGAAATCAATCAAGGTTAATCATTGCATTCAATTTTGAATAGTGTTTAAGAGGTCAAAATAATGTAAACACAAAAATATTGATCTAACCCAATAACAACATAACTATATTGGGAAGTGGGGAAATGGATTTCGGGGGTAAGTGGAAGGAAGAGTTAATTTCTTATCTTTTGGCCTGGGAGATCAATGGATAATACTCAAAAGTAACAAACCAAAGGTATAGTTTTCAATCACATTGTCAAGACACTTGACTGGTGACAGACAAATTAGCTAAAGTTGTATGCTTGGGATGGCTTCTGAGGCAGGGACAATAGGGGAATTCCAGAGGTACAGACAGTGAGCTATTGGTTTTTCTAAAAGTCTTGATGAACTATTTGAGTATGAATAGCTTTGATAAAAATGGAAACCAACAAAAAGATTTGCAGCCAGCACAGACATTTAAATTTAACACATACATGCACTATAGCATGAATTAGTAATTATATAAATGAAGAATATTTCACCATTGGAAGTTGCCACTGTCTTCATTATCTATAGTGGCTAATATAAAGATGATTTTACATATGTACACTATGCATGGATTTAATGTGGAGGATACACAAGAATAATAATCCCCTTACATTCCCATAGGAAGATCAGATTACCCTCTGCAGCAGAACTAATATATAACGGATCACACTAAGGTTACATAACATCATCTTAAAGAGATAAAAATGGCTCCCCACTTACCTAAAAAATGAAAAGCAACCTTATTGTGATTATTCACTTACACTATGAAAGAATGCATCAAACAGAAAAAGTGTCTACTCCAGCAAAGGAAACAAAGTAAAATTAGAATCTAGTCTCAAATGCTGGCAATGTTCCTTCAAGACCTGTCCAAGGAAGAATATGCTCTGCTTAGAGCATCATGGCCCCAGTGGTTCCTCTATTCCTATTGAGGACACGAATTTACCTATCTGACATTTGCTACTGCCTTAGACATTTGAGTTGCTTAGCCAAGTCCCTTGTATTCCGATTCCAGGCCCATCACAAGGCTGACCTATAAAGATCAAATGTACTCATCAGAGGACAAAACGTGTAGTTCCCTTGGTAGTTGTGTTTCTCATTGGAAATTAATATAATTTACACATTTCTTTTGATCTGGGTTAATGTAAACTCATCCCTAAGAGATTAATCAACTTTTAATGTGCTAGAGAATAAGATTTTTTTTGTTTGTAATTATGGGTTAGTGGAGATACAATAGGGGATCATGTTTTTAAAACTATCAGGGAATATGTGTATGAGATAAATCTGAAGAGCAATATATTTTCTAATTTTTAAATGTCAAAGTACATTTGGGAATAAAAATTTTCTTTCTCAGAGTTGTAATGAGCCTGGGAAAAATGTAAAATGCTTAAGAGCTTTGAACTTCACTAGGGAAGCATAAACTAGTTCAGGTGAAACAATTTAACCTAATTGCAATTGTTTTGTACGATTTTTTTTTAATGAACTTATATATTGAAAAAAAAATATTTGGACCTGAATACAGAACATGGATTATGTCTACTAGGTAGATGGCCACTTCAATGAGTTGAATGGTACCCTGGTGGTCTTGAGAGGATAATAAAATTTACAAAAGGTTTAGGTTATTTTTTAGGCACAGTTTACAATACTGGGAAAATATGGTCTTTTAAAGTCAAAGTACACTTTATGAAAAGGTCATAACATGTCTTGACCAAGGGATGATGATTCCAAGTGATAAATATTGAGAGTTCATACATTCATTCACCTAAGAAATATTTATATTTTTTAAAAATTAAATATGTAAACTTTAAGATAACATTTTTATAAAAGTAAAACCATGTTTTAATAAACATTTAATTTCTGATTTGTCTATTGACATTTCTTGGATTTTAGTTGCTACATGTGTCATTTCATAAAGGGGAGAGTTGGGGGTGTCCCTGGAATAACCCCTATAGGCCAGAAGCACAGGCCATGGAAGACAGGTCAGGTCCAGGGAACCGCTATTTATCTTTCTTTCTTTTTTTTTTTTTTTTTTTTTTTGTGGTACCGGGATTTGAACTCGGGGGCACTCGTCCACTGGGCCACATCCCCAGCCCTTTTTTGTATCTTATTAGAGACAGGGTCTCACTGATTTGCTAAGTGCCTCGCCATTGCTGAGGCTGGCTTTGAACTCACGATCCTCCTGCCTCAGCCTCCCAAAGTGCTGGGATTACAGGCATGTGCCACCACGCCCGGCCTGCTATTTATCTTTCAGAGCTGATCTTACTCAGGGTTTTCTGGTTTCCCAGAGGCTTTGATTTACTCATTAAGATGATTAAACAAGACCTAATATTGATGGTTATTTCCAGGCTTAAAGCATAAATGAGCTCAAATTTGAAAAACTGCAATGCATCTGATATCAGTAAAAACAGTCTCCCCACCCCAGTGAGATGTTGTCCATTCTTCATTCTGGATTATGAAACAAAAAGTGAAATAAGAAATGAAAACAGGGCTGGGGTTTTAGTTCAGTGGTAGAATACCTAACACATGTGAGGCACTGGGTTCAATCCTCAGCACCACATATAAACAAATAAATAAAATAAAGATACTGTGTCCATCTACAACTTTAAATTTTTTTAAATAAATGCATACAATAATAACAATAGAGAAAAGATTGTAGTTGTTCAACCAAGTATTTTGAATATCCATGAGTACATGCATTTCAACTTGAATGGTTTCTACCTTCTTTTGCTTCAAAGAGGTATACAAGGAAATTTTCTGTCATACAGACTAATAGACAGTGCCTTGTCATGTCTTCATTGCCGTGAATATTGACAGCTGCTTCTATCCTCTTAAGCATGCATTTATTTAATTGAGCAAATGTTTCTTATAATTTACTATGTGCTAATTGTAATTATGACTCCTAAACTCACTCTTACTTTAATGTACTTTAGTTAAAATGGACCAGATCCTAGACTCAAGTCTTTCTCACACTTATTCTACACTTTTCTTTGACCTAAAAATGTGTTTGAGTGTTAACATACAGTTTGAAAAACCTGTAATGATAGGAGAGCCCATGTGAGGGGATAGTGTGGACGTGGAACTAAATGAGAAAAGGCCAGAAAATGCACATTTATGTCTAAAACATAATTAAACTGAGTTCCTGGTGATAAAATATTCTAATATTTCAAATAACATATACAATATGGTATATTTATAATTTTTAAAATAATTTGGAAATTTTAGGAGTAAGTAAAAGAGAGGGAGAAAAATCTACTTGTATTACAAACAGATTACCTATGAAATGAAATCCTAATGATTATTTTAACAATGCTAGAAAAAAATGTTTTATCTTCATGTTTCAATAATGACTAAAAAATTCTAAAAAGAAAAAGAAAAAGAAATATCCCAAAGACAGAAAGAAGCTGCAGAAAACCTATTAGACATATTTTGTTAATTAATCCAAAAGAAGACTAACGAAGAATGGTTTCCTCTCACTGTTTTATTTATATTTTCCAAGAATATTTCTAAAACTAGAATATACTGAACCTGATCACATTGAAATACTATAAAGGAATATGAACCATGAACACAGTGAAATAATGGGAATGACAATGCAAGTTTAAGAAAATAGGGGGAAAAAGGATACTTACAATTCTTCAAGATTTTTTAAATTTGCATTTGTAATTTTCACATTTTTCCATACTCCAATTTTGGGGTAGCATTTGCATTTGAACTTCCAGATAGGAAGGAAGGGTGATTATTTTGGAAATTTAATGAGTAGAAGCCAACATTACTCTAAGATCAACAAGGATGAAATTGTTTTTTGTTTTTTGTTTTTTGGTTTTTTTTTTTTTTTTTTTTGGTTTTTTTTGTTTTGTTTTTTTGTTTTGTTTTTTTTTAGGCGGGGTACTAATAAATAAACATATCTTTAGCAGAGAAGACATAAAAATATGATGAATTAAAAGACAGATAATCACAGAAAAATTAGAAACTAGAAAGATAAAGACAATATTGTCAAACCCTGTATGGTTATGATTTGGGGAAAAAATTTTATCTCTGAAAAAAAAAAAGTCTCATCAGAATTGACTCAAGAAGAAATAAAGAGCTTGAGTAATTCTATGCAGATGTTTGATAAATATTCACTCTACATGTTGATGATAAAAACATGGAAGAAGAAAAGTTCAAAGGCTACATCCTCTGAAATGTTCCTGGAACCATATACCCAGGGTGCTTGAACACTGTCAATCAACAGTGTAATAGTATACTGTCATAATTTTAGCCATAATTTTAGATTGATATGATGTATTCAGATAGACTTTCAGTAAGCACTGCTTCCTTTCCCAAAGCAGTTACAACTAATGGCTAATCCTACACCCAGGAATGTATTATCAGTTATTTTAAAAACTTCCTACTTCTTTTCTTCCCATTGAGCCTCCCTTAGTTGATGGATTCATGGTTTTCCTGTCTGAAAAAATCATAAAATCATCCTACATGCTCTTTTGTTAAGCACAATTACCTAATTTCTTTACTAATTAATTTTAAAATACTTAGACATTTACCTCAAATTACTGGTCTAGGGTAACAATCTACCAAGATACATGGCATTTTTAGCCCCCAGTTAGAATGCACTATAATTCTCTCAGATGTACTCCTTTTAAAACAATGTAAAAGTATAAGTAGATGAATACATACATGTATACAAGAGGATAAAACCATTTCTAGCCAAGTGTTGTAGTGAACACCTGTAATCCCAGAGACTCAGGATCGTAAATGAGGCAGGACGATCACAAAAATTAAAATAACTTATATGTAAATCTAATGGCTATGAAGAAATATTGAGCATATAAACTTTTAAAGTGCCTAATACAAAATTATACTTTCAGATACTTTAGTATTTTGATGCTAAATAATCTAGGACTATAAGATGAATCTGAAGAAGAAAATAAATATAAATGCATTGGAAATAAAAAGAAACACAATTCAATATACAAATATTTTTTTACTATGGCACAGAAATGTCATTTTGAAATGTATGTAACCATGATCATTAAGGTTTATTAGCTTTGAATTGAGGTTTCATTGTCAAAATTTAGTTTTAAAGTCATAAAGTTCTTTGAAGACCAATTACAAAATACTTTTAGATATCTATATTAGGTAGTTAAATCAAATTTAACAATGCCTCTGTTTCATAAGGGAAGAATGAAAATAATATTTCTTCAAAGTGTATTTCAAAAAGTAATCCCATAAGAAGAATGAGACAGAATGAAAAGATAAGGGCAAAAACTCAAAAGCAAAACACAGGTACACACACACACACACATGCACACTCAAATAGTGCAGAATGACATTCACTTGAAATATTCCACTAAGTTATAAACCATGAACATAGTCTGTGTTCTTTATGCAGAATGATTAAAGGGAAGAAGAGCAAAGTTTCAAAAGATAAAATACATGCATCACAGGTTTTAAGCTGTTATTTGGTTATTCTGTAAAGAAGAGAGTTTTTTAGAATAAAATGTCTTGATCAAGAAGTTAACATTTTTACTACATTTAGACGATGCTAAAATAGACAACTAAATGAAAATAAAAATATTGCTGACACAAAAATAACTTTTAAATATTACTTTTAAAGTTTAACAATTCTCTGAATTTAAGCTTACCCCAACAGCTATGACATAATGATATTCTATATATCAAGTGAAATTAATACAAGATGAGATGACTCTTTCATCACAGCAGGCAGGCTAGAGTTTAAAAAAACTGAATATGGATCAAGGTATTAGGTGTTTAAAGGGCAACTCAGGTATATAGCAATACAGAAATATTTATCTTAAACTGACATTTTAATATATTGTATAATCAAAAGTATTTTAAAGACATGGTTTATTATTTTAAGAAAAACTACTAAATTTGAAAAATATATGTATTCCTTTTTCCTAAAAAGCATACTTGACTAGAAAGCAATTTCTTTAGTGATTTATAATCATCACTATATTTATATAAAGGATACAGTGAAAGAAATTCTGTAGTTGCCACATAATGAACTAGTCTTATTTTAAATAATTCTCTTATGAATGCTAATAATATCCTGTTCTGACCCAAACTTCTGCTTTCATTAGAATGTCTCACTATCTATAACAATGTGCTTAGATTTTCTCAAGTTTAAATACCAAAGCAGAAACTCATTTTCAGTTATTTGAGTATGTCATAAATTTAAGTAAAATATACCATATTATTTAAACTAAAAAAAAAAGTTTCTTTTCTCTTAACAGAAATATATACAAGAGCTGAAGAAGAAAATTTTCTCATTGTTCATTTCTTTCCCAAATATTAGTGCTATTCTATCTTCATTGAAAATACATAAAAATTGTAGCTGCAACTGCATACTTGTTTATGTTTATGAAATAAGTTAAATTTTATTTTATGAGTAAAAATAATGTATTTAAATTATATACAAAATTATACATTTATAGGGGATACTAAAGTATAGGATACACAGATCAAACTTTTATAGTTGTGCTTATTTTTTAATATATTACACATATATACACATTAAGTATATACATTAAATACACACACACATATGTGCACTTTTTTTCTGACAGGATCTTACTAGGTTGCTAAGACTGGTATCAAATTGCGATCCTCCTTCTGAAGCCTCCTGAGTTGCTGGAATTATATTCATGTGCCACCATGCCTGGCCTGGCCAATAAATATTCTTAAAAATAAAGATTTAGGGGCTGGGGTTGTGGTTCAGCGGTAGAGCACTCGCCTAGCATGTGCACAGCCCGGGTTCAATCCACAGCACCATGTAAAAACGCATTGTGTACAACTAAAAGAAAATAAATAAATATTTTTAAAATAAAAAATAAAGATTTATGGGTGGTTGTGGCTCAGTGGTAGAGCACTTGCCTAGCACATGTGAAGTGCTAAATTCAATCCTCAAAACCAATAAAAATAAATAAATAAAGGTCTAAAATTTTTTTAAATAAAGATTTATTACAGAAGTGTTTAAGTTTGATATTTAAGTAATTATATGTGTATTGATATATCTATGGACTTCTAAATTTGAATTTTTTAAATTTCATCTTATCAAAACCACACAACCATCTCAATAAATGCAGAGAAAACATCTGGCAATATCTAACACACTTTCATGATTAAAACAAAGAAAACCTCAACAAAGCAGGAATAGAAAGGATCAATCTGATTAAGAGTAACTATGAAGAACACAACTAAGTTTAAAGTTAATGGTGAAAAACTGGATACATGCTCCCTAAGACCAGAAATAAGACAAGGATGCCCACTTTTACCTCTTCTATTTGATATTATACTAGACAGTTCAGCCAGGGTAATCAGGCAAAAATAAATAAATGAATGGTACCCAAATTAGATAGGAAAAAATAAAACTATATTTTTCAGATGGCATGATCTATACACATAACATCTTGAAGAATCCACTGGAAAGCTAATA
Source organism: Tamias sibiricus (assembly GCA_025594165.1). Lineage (NCBI taxonomy): Eukaryota > Metazoa > Chordata > Mammalia > Rodentia > Sciuridae > Tamias > Tamias sibiricus. Next base: position 114,591,404 of record CM046664.1, read on the forward strand.
TATCAAAAAGAAAAGTTCAGAAAGTTTGCAGAATATGAGATTAATAAGCTATATACCTATAAATCTATAGGTAGATACATAGCTATACATAAGCTATAATAAATATATAAACTAAATAAGATATACATATAGATAGATAGATATGTATATACCAAAAATGAGCAAAACAGAAATTCAGAAAACAATTCAATCTCCAACACATCAGAAAAATAAAGAAAAACAAAATACTTAGGATTAAATAGTATAAGCCTTGTATCCTAAAACACAAAATACAGTTGAAAGAAAGTGAACATCTAAATAGCTGAAGAGACATGGTTATAGATAGAAATGTATAATTCTGTTGAGATTTCAATCCCTTGCAAGTTAATCTAAAGATTCAAGGAAATCTCTACCAGAATCCCAGCAGGCTTTGTGCAGAAATTGACAAGCTGATCCTAATATTCATATGGAAATTCAATAGACCCAGAATAGCCAACAAGTCTTCAAAAAGAAAAATAAAGAACTAAGTTGGAAGACAGGATTTCCAATTTCAAAACTTACAACACAGCTATAGTAATTAAGACTATGTGGAACTGGCCAAGGAGAAACATAGATGAATGGAAATAGAAATGAGTCCAGAAATAAACCCTTACATTTAGAGTCAATTGATTTTTAACAAGGGGCTCCCACAATATTAGAGGAAAGAATAACCTCTTCAACAAATGATTCTTGGTCTACTGGATATTCACATGCAAAAGAATAAAGCTGGACCCCTTCTTCACGCCAGACACACACAAAAAAGATTTAAAATAAATTACATACCTAAACATAAAAGCTAAAATTATAAAATTTTTAGAAATATACATGCACGTATATATATTCATGCATGGGAGGCAATTAACAAGAAAAAAAATAATATAAACACACACACTTAAGAAATTAAAAATGTTTGTCCTTTAAAGGAAATCATCAAGAAAATGAAAATGAAAGAATATATCTGAGTCATATACATGACAAGAGACTTTTTGCCAAACTATATAAAGAATCCTTTAAATCTGAGTAATAAAGGATATTTAAATACCCAATTTAAAAGTGAGCAAAGGATCTGAATAGACTTTTCTCCAAAGAAGATAGACAAATAGCCAATCAACATATGAAAAGATTCTAAGTATCATTATTCATTAGGAAAATGTGAATCAAAACCACAATGAGATTCCTCTTCACACGCACTAGGATGGCTATATGCAAAAAGATGATGACACATTTTGGTAATGATATGGATAAACTAGAACTTTCACACATTTCTAATGAAAATATGAAAATATCCTGAATTATTTTGTTGATTATTTTGGCAGTTTCCTAACATATTAACCTTAGGGTTAACATGTTAAGAGTAATTGTACACCAAAGATATATATAATTAAAATGAAACATGTCCACACAACATGTATGTTATAAAAACATTATTCATAACAGTTAAAAGCAGAAGCAACTCAAATGTCCATCAACTGCTTCACAGGTAAATAAAATGTGTTATGTCCATCAATGACACATTATTTGCCAAAAAAAAAAAATGAAGAATGGAGTTCTGAGACATATTGCATCATGGATGAACACTGAAAACATATATAATTTTTAAAAGCTAGTTACAAAAGACCACATATTATATGATTCTATTTATATGAAACGGGCCAGAATAAGAGGGGGGGGGGAGGCGGGAAAGAAAGCATAGTGGTAGTTGACCAGATTTAGAAAAAAAAGAGTAATGGAAAGTGACTGTAGATGGGTATGGTGGGATTTTCTTTCAGACAGAGATTAAAATGTTCTAAAGTTAGATTGTGGCAATGTTTGCACAACTCTGTAAGAATATACTAGAAACCATTGAATTATATAATTTACTTAGGTGACCTGAATGAATGTATGAATTGTATCTCAGTGGAAGCTGGTTGTTTTTTGTTGTTGTTGTGGTTTGTTGTTTGTTTGTTTGTTTTTTAATGTTCATTTCATTATCTTTCCACAAAGAAATGATGTACCCATGATATCCCAAACACCAAAAATAAACATCTTAGGGATTTCATTGGAATCCTGTGGAATCTATCTATCTCAGCAATCTTTTTTAAATCAGCCCACTCTTCCCCGTGGCCACTGCCCCTGCCTCCATTGAGTAGGTCATGGTTTATTGTCACAATAATTACAAACTCCCAAAGTTCTTGCTGCAGCCACCAGACTCTCCAGACCAACTACCCACTGCCTCGTCTTTCTAAAGCATATGCTTTGATAGATATCTCAAAATGCTTTCTACAGCTTACAGAATTAAGTCCAAAATCTTTAATAGAGATAAAAGATACTGACTCTACATAATATATTTATATAATATCCCAGCAACTTTTCAACCAGTAGTCTATACTCAAGGTAATATTTCCAACAACTGAATTTGCAGCTTTTTGAACACTGTACATGCTCTATGCCTTGTAACTTCAAATGCTGCGTTTCTTCCACCTTTAAACTTTCTTAATTAACGTATTAATGTGCCTTTCCTACCTTATTAATGTTTATCTCTTAAGATTCCTATTTAAATGCCACCTCCTCTATAAAGTAATCTTGGTGTCTCCACTTGTGCATTTAGAGGCTCCTTTCTTCTCTGGAGAAAAACTTATTTATATCTTTAGTATGGTATTGAATACTATTGTATTGTTATTTTTTGTTTACATATTTATCTCCCCAATTAGACTATGAGCTTAGTGCTGACATCCTAATTCATCAGTGATTTTCCAGCCCATCTATTACAATGCTGGTTATGTCAGGAAATGCTTAACTAGTATTTATACAATCATGGAAAGTATACAGAAGTAATAAATGTATGTGTACACACATCTGCCCAGGATGAGTGGGATCTTTCAGAGAGGCAAATTCTCCCAGTGTCTCACTCCCAAATTCACCACTTCCAGGTTTAGCATAGTTTATTAGAGCTAGGAGGACTGTCTACCAAATTAATTTGATAAAGGATAATGAAAGGATGATATTAAGAACTCCTAAACTCAAATTGTAAGTCTAAAAAGATTTTCACTAGAGGAAATATTTGGCCATTTTGTACTAAGTCATTTGTCAACCAAAATGAAAAGGTGATTTCTATTACTCCTTCAATAAATAAATATCTTTTTCATTTAAAAATCTCACGCAAACGGTGATCAAAGACAAAGAAAATATGTCAAGATAAATACTGTCCAGCAAGAAATGTAAAAGCTAAGTTTGGAGGTTTATGAATTTATTAGAGAGAATTTATGATTTTTCAACAATATTTTCATTGAACTAGTAATGAAGGTCACAAAATTTTTGTTGCCAAATATTAAATGTTTAGGAGATACATCCTTTGTAATTAGTAGAGATTTCATTAGTGTGTACACACACACACACACACACACACACAAAATATAGTGTCCACAAGGCTCTAGTTAAGTACTTCCAGGCACTCTCTGTTCTAGTTATCATTTTCAGTGCATATCAATAGATATTTTATTTAACAGAAGTCACAAAACTAAATATTTAACTCTATCAAACTCATATTTGATATTTTAATCCAATATGTCTTTAAAGTTCTAGAAAATTTTAATTGAGATGTCAACAAATAGATGGATTACTAACCAATACACAGTATGCTTTTGAGAAAGAAAATGTAATAAATAACCAAAAATAGAGAAGCTTTTCAATAACATTCTAGTTCAAAATATACATCTATTTTTAGTTAGAATTAATGATGTTAGGTACTATGAAAATACTATAAATTTTAAATAATAAACCTCAGATGCTCTTAATGCCTTTAATCTGATATTTGGAATTGCCTAGTAGTATCTAAATTTCTAAAATTGAAAATAGACATGATAGTATGATATTGGAAATTAATTCAATTCTAACTTCTAAAAACTTTAAGCAATTAATGAAGAAATATATTTTTCATGTATCCAAGTGTAAAAATAAAGTTTACCCTGATTTATGTAATGACCACACAAAATTAAATAAAATAACAAAACTTGAAAAAAATTATTTGTGTATTTTGTGCACAATAATAAAAGTTGCTACTAAAACATATCTATACATAAAACAAATCTAGCTTACTAAATTAGAATTCAGAACACTTTTCTGAGAAATTTCTCAGGAAACTTCCCACTTTTTCTTCCATTATAATTGCAAAGTAAATAATCAAAGGCAATCAAAACTTCTGCAAATTATGTAATTCAAAACTAAAAGAAATAATATGCAATCACATGCTTGGAATGACAAAACCCTTGATGTCTACATGTCATATGTCAATGATTCAACTTCATTTAAAATAATACAAAGAGTATAAATACTCTCACAATGGTTTCAAACATCACTGAAATGGAAATACACATACCTGCCCACACCAACCATATTCCAGCATTGTAGAGTTGGAGAATATAAGGCTTTCAAGATTCTGAATATGAGTGTAAAAGCTGTTGATTCATTCAGAAGGAATCTGTTATTTTCCTTCTTCAAAGAGTGGTTACCAACTGCAACTTCTTACTTCTTAACCATCAACTCTGCCACAATCCAAGCTTTGTTGTAATGTTGTGCTCTTACAGCTAAAACCTGTTGATAATGAACCTGAACCCATTATTTTGAGTCAATGAATTGAAAGAAATAGGGCAAAGAATGAAAGCCACAGGGCCAATTACGAGCATTCTTTGATGTATTACTTGCTAGCACCCACCATATCACTTTGTGTCTTTGTCTTGATCCCCTCTGTTACTCATTAATTATTCTGGAAGGGTTAAAGTTCAGAGAGCTAATTGCACAAACCGTCTTTCTTGGTAGGGATTCTCCCTACTCTGACACTTTCCCCAACTGTGCCCAGCCACCTTGTATTATGCCAATTAGCCCAATTCTTGGCATTTTTGCTGGGGCTTCCAGCATCTTTTCAAGCTTTGCCTAAAATATTTACACTGTGTTGCCTAGAGAATAAACCAAGGCAACTTTAAGATTCTATTAGAACTTATCTCATGATATAATCTTTTCTAAACAACTAATAGTATAATTTTTCTGCATTATTTATGTAACATCACCTTATTAATAACAAATAAATAGTTTAACTAATTCCTGAATATTTAGCGATATTAAGTTGTTCATTCTACATTCCCACAACAAGACACAGACCATTTTAATAAAAATTACTTTTTCCACATTTGTCAGTCTGAGATCTGAACTGGGAAAATTCAATTTTCATATGACATATTGGTCAGGTTTTCATAATGTATGAACAGCCCCAATATGATCAGGATATTTAAAGGAATCAACATGTAAATCTACATAACTTCTGAAATATTTTCTAATTATTTGATCATTATTAAAATTCTGGAATAAAATTCCATAAATAAATAATCATGCCTCATAACACCCCCCAAGACGTATCATACCAGTATATTTCTTCATATTTTTAAAAATCTTCAAAACTTCATTGCTTTCCATGTATTTAAGTTTCAATTAAGTTCCTAGCAATTGTTTAAAGGCACTTGTTTCAGAGCTATAATTACTAGACAGTTTTTAATTATTGTGCTAATTGGTAATTATTGAGCAACTACTACACATCAAAAATTTAAAGGCTGCTGTACAAAGTTAGTCAAATTTAGTCTAATGAAATTCTCAGAATATCAACAAATATGCACACATTAATATAAATAGTGAAAACAGAGGATAATTTGACAAAGAGAAAATAAGACCATCAACTTGAAGAATAAAAAGGACCCAGCCATGCAAAGAGTAAGACAAAGGGAACAGCATATGCGAAGACTTTTATTAGAAGTGTGCTGGGCTTGAGGAATTGACAAATGACTTAAGGCCAATTTCAATACAGTGAAAAAGAAAAGAACAGCTTGGGAAGAGACTAGGAAGATAGATAGAAACCATATCATGCAGAAGGTTGTAGACTATGAAACTGTATTATATTTCATTTAAGGAACAATGCATATAGTGTGAATGATTTTTGCATTGCTGAGAATACATCAAAGAATTTTAAGAGAAGTGAAGCAAGGGATCAGTTTTTAAACAGAAGTCCCATAAACCTTACAGTATTTTCTATGTTAGATAGAGTTATTTTCACATACCCATAAAACTTTACTTAAAAGTCTAATTTGTAGAACTAGTTTGACCAAAGGGACCACATTTGTTAATTTCCCTTAAACAGATGACCGAATTCCATAATCCACTAAGCAACTGTATCAAGAGAACAGGTCAACAATTAAATGGTTAAAGATATGTTTAAAAGCCGAAAGTATAAAACTGTTGAATACAATTTTTTAAGTTTGTTTATAGATTTCATTAAATGTCACACGAATAAAATAAGTCCAAAATGAAGCTAAGATGAAATTATTAGCTCCTCCAAGACCAGACCAATCATTCATTCAAAGTTACACAGATCTCACCTTTAACTAGAACTATGTGTAAAATGTATTTGGTTAGTTCATTTAGAGTGTTATCAGTGACAGAACTTTTCAAATTGACCTTTTGATAAAGCTATGTCACTATGATAAAATAACCATCTGTGATTCCAAGTTATTAAATGTATCCTTTTACCCTCTCTTTCATAAGATGCTCTAACATTAACATTAGGGTGCAAAAAATAGTCCCATGAATTAATTGACTCTTACATAACCACTGCAAAATACATTTTTCAGAGTTTGTGAATTCCTCATTTTTAGAATGTCAATTATTCTCTTTTAAATTTAACTTCTTTCACACATGATTTATTAAGATATTATGCTACTTTTCCTAATCAAAGATAAATGATAGTGTTTTAAAGTATTTTTATTCTAATAATTTTCCTTTTTTAGCCCAAATTTCCACGTTTGAAATAAGGGGTACTCTGGACTGACATTTAGTCCCCAGAATTCTTTTCAATCCACTTCCTTTCTCATGCCTGGTTTGTCAAACTAAATATTCATCTCTCCCTACTTCTGGATAGTCAAATAATGGGCACTTCTCTAAAATAATGTTACCCCATATTTAGGGCCAGGGAATTTGAGAAAGGTCAACTTTAAATGACCATTCAAGGGTTCTAGTCCTCATGTTTTTAGATCTTGAATGTTTCATTACAAGCACCCTCCCCACTATTTTCCAAGTTGTAATGCTATAAGACACCATATTCCTCCAAATGTAAGGTTAAAAAATGCGAAGTGACAACATGAATACTTGAGGAGAGTTGGATATTATCTCCAGGGATTCTAGAAGAGTGGAGGTAACTCAGTGCTTGACAAAAAAAGACAGTGGAATATTCCACAAAGTTATCACTGCAACCTCTATTTGTAAAGTACTTGTAAACTTCTTGTACTGAAATAGAATGGAAGTTACATAATTATGTGATTTCTGTTCTATTTTCTTTCAATACCTCACAAGACTATCCTTTCAACATATTTCTTCCTAGGTCTATAGGTGAGATAATTCAAAATTCATAAAATGTTGTAAAAAAAAAAAAAAAAAGTAAAGAAACGTCCTTCTACCAGCAACACTAATAATTGAGCTCTGTTCTATTGGTGACAATCATTAACATTCTGGATTAATCTTTAAGTATTTGGACCATTACTGGAAATTTTATAGGAAAACCATTTGTTACATGAGCCACAATCAGTTAAAGATCAGTGGAAAAAACATTTCTCTCTCAACCAACATTTAAAACTTCACATTAAGCCTATATGCTAACAAATCATGCCGTTGAGCCTAGGATTATATCCCAATGAAACTGTGCTTAAAACATATTTATTCAGGATAAACTATGTTAAAAAAGAAAAGGTGTTAAACATTTTACTAGAAGCATTTCATGTATCAAACAAAAATTTTCACTCTTAAGAAACTGTTTCAGATAAAAATTGAGAAATAAAAAAGATTAGATTTAATGTTTGAGTTCTCCACAATATATGTCTTATCAAAATATAATATCTAGTTTTTCTGTCATATGTGGAAACAGGAAATACATTAAAAAAGGAGGGGGGATGTCATGAATGTAAAAAGGGGAGGGGAAGGAGGTCAGGAAGAGCATCTAATGGGGAATGAATTTGATCAAACTATATTTTAGGCATGTATCACTATGCCACAATGAGCCACATCATTCTGTATAATTAATATGTAACTATAAAAAATAAAAATGGTCTACTGAGAAACATGTAAAATTGCCAGTGATACATCTCTTCTACTCCCATATCTAAACTGAAAATGCATATGATAAAAGACAATCATTTTATATTATTTTACTATTTCTCCAAAGCACATAGGCTCTTGATCCATGAGCTATAAGATTGCTCACAAATTTAATTTTAAATTTTATCAGTCCTTTTTCTACAAATTCTGTGCACAGCAAATTAAAGCGCTACATTTCATTGTTCATCTTTTCTTCACATTATCATTGCCAGTCCAGTAATGGTTTCAGGAGTAGGTGAAGTGGAAGGTAACTTGAAAAATAATTTAAATTCCCTCCAATGGGAGAAAGAGAAAAATAGGCTTCTAGTATTCACAAAAAAAAAAAAAAGGAAAATATTCCAGCCTGTAATTAAATGCCTCCAATAACCAGGATCTCACACCATTCTGTGATTGGATCAATCTAATAGCTGAAAGGTTTATTTTTAATGTAAAACCGCAAAGAACCACATTCTAACTCCCATGTATTCATTTTTTGTTAGTCATTCTTCCTTCTGGAATAATGTGGAATGAGATTATTCTTTCTATATAAGAATTCTTAAAAAAATGCTTCCTATCATAATTTCCTTTGGGTCTTATCTCTGAGATAAATTTATAATTTATTCCTTCACTTCTCTCCATGTTCTTTGTTATCCAGCTCTTCATGACTTCTCACCTCAGAATCCTTGTGCTTACTGTTCCCTGTGCCTGGAGTGCTTTCCCTTGTCCCTGCTATTGTACCCTGATTTCTACTCGTCAGATCTCAACCTCAGGATACCTTCATTAGAAATCATTCTATTACTTCAAAGAATGGACTAGACAACTACCCTGTCTCCACCCTTCTTATTGCTAGAGAACCGTAGGCATGCATGGTATGAGTCAGCTAAACATTTGTGGAATCATTAGAAAACTAAAGAATGAGACTAGATGATGATCATTTGTGTTCCTCATAATGTTTTTACATATAAAATGAGAAAGAACAGTATTTACCTCTCAATATTATTGTAAACGTTGAGTGAGTGTGTGTGTGTGTGTGTGTGTGTTTGTGTGTGTGTGTTTCTTGGATTATAACTAGTAAATAGAAAAGTTTTAGCAAATTCTGGTGATTTATTTATGATCAACTAAACCTGATTTCTACTTCATGTAAGTTAATATCCAACTACACGCATTCAATTTTGTACTTACAGTGTAGAGTTTTTTAATAGAAATCAAGCTTGCTATTTATATTTGTCACTTTCATCTTAATGGCTGCAGATAATTGACATATGTATGTGTCTAACATCACTAAGACATGCATAATATATGTGTATGCATACACACATATATACACACACACACTCTCACAGAAATGTGAGTAAGGAGGGAGGAAGAAAATGAGACAAATAGAGAGGGAAATTTACTTTTATTAGATAAGTACAAGGACTTTGGACACAGTCAACCTTGGGTTTGAGTTTTAGTTCTTAAACTTATGACTGGGCAAACATAAATAAGTTGCTTGCTTTCTTCTATTATCCATCTCTGTATATGTATGTTCATTCAACTACAAATTCACTGTAGTGCGTTATCAGCACACCAATATTTCACCATTACTTTGGTGTGTACTTATTTAAATCAATAGCAACTGAAAGCAATTTCTATTCACTGAACCTATTCTTACTCTACAGTATTTATCAAAAAGAAGTATGGAACATATTAGATGAATTGTGAAAATCTATCTTGACTTGAAAATATAGTCCATAAATAGTAGTAAACAACTAACTTTGAAAAAGTAGGAAGGAATGAGATGATAATTTAAACATTGAATCCAAGGATGAAGAGTGCGTACTTAAACCAAAAGGGTAGTCGATGAAAGTTTTTAGAGGAAGAATGATATAATTGGAATGTATTGTGGCACATTGTGAGAGATGATGGGAGTAGGTTGACTCTTGAGCAAGAGACCATTGAAAAGGTTTTATAGCAGCCTGAGCAAGAGTTTAGCCAAGAGTATGCGCTGAATGACCACTGAGTACAAAGCATAGCCATTAGCTTGATGAGCTAGAAACACATAAGCAAGTGAACTGAGGAATGCAAATACACAAGAAAAATTCTGATATAAGGCAGTTTATGGCCACTCTTAAAATAAAAATTTAAAGGATGATTTAGAAATTTAAAGAGTAGATGTTAATTTCCACTGAAGTTCCAGAAACTAAGGAAAATACCTCTTTGAAGATACTGAAGATATTGCAATATTGAAGCTATTGAAGCTGGACCTTGAAGGCAGATAGATGTCAACAAGTAACTAGGAGAGAAGGATGAACACAAGTGGAAATGTATGAAGAAGCCTATTTTAAAACAAAGAAGTTATATTCCTCTCTCTGTCATTTTAGCCAGTGTCCCTGGAACTTCTCTTCTGTCCAAAAGCCCAGGGTGCCAAGGTTTGGATCACATAAATTCAGTACTCTGGGGATAGATACCTAACTCCAATCCATCAGCATGTCTTCTCCCATATGCAACAAACCATCACATAGACTGGCAAGTGATACCTAGGATGCCAATTTCCAGAATGAACTCTCATCACTGGAGTGAAAGTAGAAAATGCTAGAAATTTTACTGCTATTTATTTTCTAAAGATAAAATGTCAAACTATTTTTGTCTAACAAAATACTGGTACAATCTTATGAAGATACATTTTATAATATAATAAGATGTACAGAATTTGCAGATGTTCAATAATGTTTCACCAATAGAATCACATGATGATAAAAGATTAGAGATACCGTTCTAGAGATCTGAACTAAATGTAATAGACATAAAAGACAATACACAGGAGATACTTTTTCTTTCAATTCCTTATGCACTGAAGGGGAAAAAAAGATTTTTTTTTTGATGGTGAGCATCAAGAGTGGTTACATTTCAGAAATATCATAGATTAGACTATTCAGAGATTTCAATACATAATACAAGATCCTTAATAAAAGCAAATATTATGTAAATGGTGGAACAATTTGCCTGCCTTTTTCTTAAAAGTTTAGGATCTTACTTACCTCCAGTTTCCTTCCCCCCCCCACCCCATTAGGCTATCACTAATAGGCAATTCATAAATGTTTGTAATGTCTCTGACATTAGAAAATCTACAAATGTTATTTAGTTAAACCCTTCCTTGGGAGAATAATGGTAGGCTCATGATCCTATATGAATAAAGACATTTGGTTTCTGATGGATGTCAAATTGAGTCGGTTGTACTCAACAATGGAGAAACACCTTCAACATGAATGTTTACCTAAAAAATAAATAAAAATTAGCAATAACTGAAATCTTTTAACCCAATTTACAAAATCACCCAAGGCTGAAAATATACATTGTTTCCAACTATTCTCTGTAAACATGAGTCCTTTTAGATGTACAAGGAAAATGTCCAATTGCAAATGCCATATCAAAAACAATTTGACAAATACACTAACAAAAGATGGGTAGAGTCACAGGACACATATATTTTTTCATCCCCTTTAACCATTAAGTTAAACTGGTCAAACCACACCTCTAAATCAAAATAGCTCCCAGACTAGAACTTTGATGGCAGCTTTAGTCCTGAGCAAAATTTTACAGTGAAACTGTTTGTTCAGGAAAGTGGTGTTTTAAGGAAATGACCATCAGACCTTTGTCTCCAGTAGGGCTACTAGATCTCCCATAAAGACATAGTTTAAACTTACGAACATGGGGTCCTTTTTATTAACCTACTAATAATCGCCTTTTCAGAGATCAGATCTCCCAATATCTCCAATGAGTTGCCCTGTGAACTCAACTCTCTTCATAGTGCCCCAAGGTTCAAGTGCAAAGAATAAATGGCAGGAGTTAGGTGTTATGTCTGGTTCTTATATTTCAATTCTTTTAATATTAGTTACAACTTGAACTTCATCTAACTGACAAAGCCTGCAGACTATCTGTTCAATTAGCTTTAATAGGATTAAAACATTGCTTTGGAATGGCAGACTTAAATAGACAAAATCTTGGCAAATACTTTCATGTATCCCATTAATTCTAAAATAAATATGTTACTAAGGCAAAATAAGTATAATCAGTTATTTTGCATTTTACTTTTCAACTAAAGTCTTTTTTCCCATTATGGAGAATTTTTATCACCCAGAGTTTAAAATGAAAGAGTGAAATCTGTCTATAAATTAAAATTTAATTCAACATGCCCTCTAGTAGTAGTATTCTGATTGTCTTAAAATCAGGGCCTTGGCCAAAGACGATGCTTACCACATTAATAAATTTAATGATTTGTATGAGTTGGACAATCCATCAAGTGAAGAGGACACATTTCTGTAAAGGTCACATTTTTTTTAAAATGTAGAAAAGGTGGATCACCCTGACACCAAGTAATTGACCACTCCTCAGGTCAGGTCACTAATTCTATTTCCAAAAAAAACATACTGCAGAGACGAGTATGATCATTGCTGGAAAACTAGCCATTTTCCATAGACTCTACCACAAAATGCAATTTAAATTAACTCAGTCCCCAGATAATAAAAGCATATACTACCAGTCCTAAGGAAGAATAGATTAATGATTCTTAACATAAGTAAAATAATTTGCATCCTTTTCATTAGTTCATTTATTCAACCAATTAACATTTACTAAGTACCTATTGAGTTAACTCATCAACAGACTGAGTCCTTTCAAGTTTCAAAGAAAGCAGCAGACTTGGGCCTTGTCCTCAAGGGAAAAATTCCTGACAAGCAGCAAGAAGTGACATTTGTAAAACCACAGTAAGGCAATACCTGAACTGTACAGGGTGGCCCATAGTGTGTGTGTGTGTGTGTGTATGTGTGTGTGTGTGTGTGTATGCAGGAAAAAAAATGGGAAGTAAAAGAAAACTCTCCTACTACTATTCATGGAAAAAGTTGAAAACGAAAGCATACATTTCAAGGGCACGCATAGGAGAAAGAGGGATCAGGAGGCAATAAAATGGGTAAGAACACATATTAGGAAAAAAAATTAAAAATGCAGAATTAGAGGCTTTGAATTCTGAATATTAACTGTATCTGATCTGCACCTTTATATACGACCTTACCCTGTTAATCAGTTTTCAAGTGGGTTTCCTTTTGTTTTCCTTTCTTTGTTTAATTTTATCACTTTTTAACTGCATTCAGACCAAATCCATGTTCTCTTTGGAACTCCACATTCCGTTATATATAAATATATTTTAATCTGTATGCCTAAAAGAATTTTTTTCTTTACAAAGAAAAATTGCCATCTTCTTTCCAAGTACAACATCCTTGATTTCCAAAACTCTGACAGGGAAGAAAATATTTATGTGCATATTAAGAAAAGGTAGTCAGCCAGGCTCAGTAGTACATGCCTGTAATCCCAGCAACTCCAGAGGCTAAGGCAGGAAGATCACAAATTCATGACCAGCCTCAGCAACTTTGTAAGACCCTCAGCAACTTAGGGAGACCCTGTCTCAGAATAAGAAAATAAAAATAATTTAAAAGGACCAGGGATATAGCTTAGTGGTAGAGTGCCCCTAGGTTCAATCCCCAGTACCAAAATAAATAAATAAATAAATAGGAAAATACAGACAGACATTCCTTGGAAGAAATACAAGACCTAGAAATTTGTGTAGACCTAACCCAACCTATGGGGAAAAAATCAACTAACAGAAATTTGGTCACATTCACTTATATTGCCTTCCTAAGGTGGTTTTTAAAACTTTTGCACATAGTGTTTTATTGTTGTTTTGCTTCATTGTCCACTTTTTCCCCAGGCTATACAAATGTGACAGAATTTATTGAAAAAGTGAGTTGAATTTACAAAAACCAAAACCTTAAGAAAAATTTGAAAATATACAAGACAAGCATAGAAGTCACTGAGAGGTTGGATACCAAAAAAATAACATACAAGGTAGTTTTAAGTACATTAAGGAGGTAAAAAAAAGGACATAAATAATCTTAATTCCCAAGTGTGAGATCATAAACACTACAGAGAATTTGCCCCCGGCATCTGGTAACCTGAACAGTTTTATAAATGTCAGAATTGGTTTGAAGTCAGATGCATAAGACCAACTGCTGTTAATGTGATTACTTTTTCTCATTATGCCTAGGTCTAGACTAGACTTCAAGTTTTGGCTTCCCATAAGCACTAGCAAGTAATGACAAATGTATTTAAATATTTCATATAAGAGTACATTTTCATTGGGATATAGTGGCCTTACGGATTAGCCAACTTGTGGATGAATTTCCTCCACTATTATTTTTTATGCAGTGGTCAATTTAGCATTCATTATTATAATAGCAACAGCATTGTGGAATGAGCTTACCACACCTAACCTTTATGCTATAAATTGAAGTTAAATTGCTGACTCCTATCAGATGCTAATTAAACTTAAGATTACTGATTTTATGTAGCTCATTGTGCTTTAAATATATATGCCTGGGATACCCAGCAGATGAATTACTACTTATAGATATTAATAATGAGGATGTTGGTTATTTTCTCAACTTTAATTAACAGGTGTAATACCCACTTGAAAAGGCATCATTAAAATGGTATCCAAGATTTACAGAATTTATAATACAGAGTTGGTTACTTAATATCCCTTTCAGAGTTTGACCTTTTCAAAATGCAGTCTAATATTTGGCCATAAAACCACTGAATTTTCAAAACTTTGTTGCCTTAACTCACCTTAAAACCTATTTTTTCCTGTGAAGTTTTCTGTTTTATTGCAAATGAAAAACATTTCCACTAATACAACTGTAGCAGTGCAAAAACACAACAAAGTGTGTTTGAGAGTAAATATATGCATGGCTGAAAGGTGATATTGTAGCCCATGTGTATAGATGCATGTGTGTTCATACACCACACACACAACTGAAAGCTTTACATGCATACTTAATCACATCTTGCATACAGAACACATGCAAATTTTATATTGTCCTTTCTCTAAGATTTAATGATGATGTGTCCCAAAACTTTCCTTAGTTTCCCTTTCTTTTTCTTTCACTACCAAAGAAGACTTTTATACGCTGAATAATATTTTTAACCTGTCTCTGTCCCTACATATTTTTTTGAAAGTATGAAACTTTCAAAGGTCAATTATAATCCCTCAGTCCAATGGCCTCTAGAAATTCCACAGTTCCTTTTACTTTTTTCTATGCATTTGAATTAACTCCTTTCACCTGAATATTTGTTGTTTTAACTTCCATTATGCTACACTATTTTCTTTCTCATCTACCACTCTCAACTACTCCTTTTTTCCTTTCCTTCTTATTGTCTTATACTTACAAATGTGAGTGGATTCCAAAGTTCAAAGCTTCAACCATCTCTCTTGGCTTTCTCTATTGCTTCTGCAGCTAACTGCCAAATCTATTTATTGGATGTGGTTCCTTTTTTGAAAATCTTATCCAAATACTAATTATTCACCTCCTTGTCCCCACCTTGAACTCAAATTCATCATTTTGCACTTCCCTCTGTTACTTGCAACTCCTTGAGTAAAGTATTTACTCTCTAATGGACTCATTCAGCACCCCTACAGGATATACACACCCATAACTAGTTACATTTTACATTGTTTCTTTATTAAGTTTCTTAATTTTGCTTCATTTTTATATTGGTATTGCTATCATGCTAAACCTAAATATGGCAATTTCCCTAAATAGAAGATTTAAGTAAGATCCAATGTTTCCTAGTTCAAAATCCAAAATGTTAAAGACACAACTAAAAATCAGTCATCATACAGTGAGTCAGGAAAGTCACAAATTGAGAATTGAGAAAAGACAGTCAATAAATACCAACACTGAGATGACTTAATAAAAATGTAAAACAGCATCATAAAAATGTTTTAGTTTGCAACATGAAATCATCTTAAAACTAATGGAAAAAAAATAGATGTAAACATGAAGAAAATGGAAATTATGGAACTGAAAAATACAATAACTAAATTTAAAAAACCATACTGAATTAACTCAGTCATAAACTAGAGATGTCAGAGAACAGAATCAGAAAACTTAAGCACAGATCAGTAGACTTTTTCCATTTTGAAATTAGAAAATTTAGATTAAAAACTTCAACAGAATTTCAGAAGCCTGTGGTATACTAACAGAACATCTAACATTTGTACTATAGTGGATTTTCAGAAGGAAAGAATATGGATGGTGCTGAAATAAAAATCAAATAAATAATGACTGCAATTTCCTCAAATTTGGTGAAAGGTATAAAGCTACAGGTTCAAGAATCTTGGCAAACCCTAAATCAAAAATGTCCCAAAAATTCATCCCAAGAAACATCATAATCAATTTTTTAAAACAAAGATGAATAAAAACTGTTGGGGAAAAAAATTTGAAAAAAAAACTAGAAAGAAATGATTCATTGTCTTTAAAAAGAACAATGAATTCAAATGTCAGTTATTTTTTTCTTTTTCTCTTATTTATTGGTTCTTTTCAGTAATACATGATGGTAGAATTCATTTGATATAATTGTATAAGCATGAAATACATGTTAGTCTAGTCAGGACCCCATTCTTATGGATGTACATGCTAGTAAGATTCACTATGGTGTATTTGTATATATACAAAGGAAAATTATTTCAGATTAATTCCACTATCTTTCCTTTTTCTTTCCCCACAATATTCTCTTCACTCCTTTTGGCCTAATATACAGAATATCTATTCTTCTCTCTACCCACCTTATTGTGAATTAGCTTCTACATATCTGAGGAAACATTTGACCTTTGGCTTTTCGGGCTGGCTTATTTTGCTTACCAAGATACACCATGGAGACCCAGAAAGAAAAATCTTCCAACTCCCATAGATAGTAAAAATATATTTCCAATATGGAAGAGAAATAAGAAGCATTCTCAGATAAAGGGAAACAAAGAGTTTGTTCATTAAACAACAGTTAAAAGAAGTTTTCCAAACAGAAAGAAAACGATAAGAAGGAAAAGGAGAAGGAGAAGGTGGTGACTTGAAAACTCTAAAAAGAAGAGAGAAAAATTGAATTGCTAAAAATGGAGATAAATAAGATAGACTATTCTCTTCTTGAGGTTTTATTTTAATGTAGGCATTTTTAAAGCAGTTTTAGGTTTATGGAAAAATTACACAAATAGTACAAATTCTCATACATGGTCTCGTATATGTCCTCAATCACCGTATTCTACAGTTTCCTTATTATTAATATCTTACACTACTAGAGTTCACTTATTATTGAATCAATATTAGAACATTATTATTAACTAACTGAAGGTTACATTTTACATTGAGTTTCACTCTTTGTATTTTATCGATTTTCAGATTTTTGAAAATGCATCATGTCATGCATCCTGCTGACATTGTCACACAGAAGTATTGCAGCTCTAAAATTTCTCTTGGATCCATCAATTCTTCCCTCCTTCTATTCTTCCCTTGGAGTCTCTATGAGAAGAGAGAATCATTTTACTAGGTCTCTATAGTTTTGACTTTACAGAATGTCATATAATTCAAATTGTAAAGTATGCAACCTTTTCAGATTGGCACCTTTCACTTAGTAGTTTGCATTTTAAGTTTTCTCCATATTTTTATCTGCTTTGATTTCTTTATATTGCTGAATAATATTCCATTATATGGATATAGTACCGTTTGTTTACCGATTTACCTATTATCTTGGTTGCTTTATAACTGAAGGTGATGTAAACACTATGTACAGGTGGAGATATGTTTTCATTTGACTAAATTCCAAGGAATGTAATTGCTGAATCACATGGTAAGACAATATTTGGCTCTTCCAGACTGTCCTTCTAACTGATATCATTTTACATTCTCATCAGCAATAAATGAGAGTTCCTGCTGCTCTTCATTCTCACCAGCATTTGGTATTTTCCATGCTTTGGATTTTCGCCATTTTCATAGTTGTGTGGTGATATCTCATTGTTCTTTTAATTTACAATTTCCTCATGACACATGGCACTGAACTTCTTTTCATATGCTGTTTTCTGTTTGTATATCTTCTTTGGGAAGGAATCTGCTCAGATCTTTCAGTCATTTTTTTTTTCTAAATTTGATTTTTTTTTTTTCTAATTGTTGAGTTTTGAGAGTTCTTTTCTCATAGTTTTTTTTTTTTTTAATAGTGTTTGATAGTTCATACAAAAACCCTTGATGGTTTCTGACATGTGCTCAAAGTATAAAGAAAAATGAAGAAAATTATATTTTGAAAATAGGCAGGATAGAGTAATCTAGATGGAAGTCAATTTTCTGATACTTTAATCAAAGAGATAAAAATGTAAATGTTAATAGACTATCAAGTATATGGCCTATGACAGTAGATATGTGTATATTCTACACCTAGAGCAACCACCTAGAACTACAGAATGATGTACACTCAGAAATAATGTAAATAAATCAAACTGAAACTCTAAAACTTATTAATAATTCATATAAGGAAAAGAAAAGGGAGCAGGGCGTGGTGGCACACACCTGTAATCCCAGCACTTGGGAGGCTGAGGCAGGAGGATCCCGAGTTCAAAGCCAGCCTCAGCAATGGTGAGGCACTTAGCAACTCAATGAGACCCTGTCTCTAATAAAATACAAAAAAGGGCTGGGGATGTGGCCAAGTGGTCGAGTGCCCCTGAGTTCAATCCCTGGTACCAAAAAAAAAAAAAAAAGAAAGAAAGAAAGAAAGAAAAGGGGGAAACAAGAATGATAAAGAGAAGAAACAGAAAACAAAGAAAAAAAGGGCAGACAGCAAATAATATATCAAAAGCTGCATTAATCACAACTATTCTAAATATATTGACTAAAAGCAGAAGTTATCCAGTTGTATAAAACCATGATCAAACTGATAAAAGACTTACTTCAAATATAATGATGTAGGCAGATTGGATGTGCAGAGAAAAGATATACCATGCAATCATTAATTTTTTAAAAAAGCAGAAGTGGCCATATTAATACCAAATAAAATAGACTTCTGAGTAATGAAACTTAGTAGAAATAAAGAAAGAGTTTACATAATAGGCAAAAAAGTGAATTCACCAAGAAAACATGCATATGCACCCAACTACAAGCCATCAAAATAAATAAAGCAAGAAATGATAGAATAGAAAGGAAAAATTTTAAAACTCCACAATTTAAATGCAGGATTTCAACACCCTAATAACATTAAAGTAATTGAATTTTTATTTTTAAAAACTTAATAGAAAAGAAATCTCTTGGCCCATTTGGCATCAATAGAGAAACCCACCAAACATTAAAAATTAGCAGGAACTCTATACAATCTCTTCCAAAAAAATAGAAGAGGAAATAATATTTTCTGACTCTTATTGTGGTCTGCATCATCCTGATGCCAAAACCAGACAATAAATGCGAAAGAAGAAAGAAAGGAAGCGGGGGAACAACAAACCACAATTTTTCATAGCTTTAGGTGCAGAAGTCCTCAATAATATATTAGTCAACTAAATGTAGCAAAGTATCAAGAGTTATAGACACAATACCAAAAGCATAATTTATAAAAGAAATAATTGGTAAACTGAACTTTATTAAATTTTAAAATATTTGTTCTGTGAATGGTCCTGTCAAAAGGACAAAATTATGCCCTGGGAGAAAATATTTAAAAACCACGTACCTTCCAAAAGATTGGTGTCCAAAATATAGAGAGAGGAACCACTAAAGTAAGGAGTTAGTTTCACTGATCTTTTTTTTACCAGGGATTGAATTCAGGGGCACTCAACCACTGAGCCACATCCCCGGCCTTAATTTGTATTTTATTTAAAGACAGGGTCTCACTGAGTTGCTTATCACCGTGCTATTGCTGAGGCTGGCTTTGAACTTTTGATCCTCCTGCCTCAGCCTCCTAAATTGCTTGGATTACAGGTGTGTGCCATTGAGCTCGGCAGTTTCATTGATCTTTATGTTGTTCACACAATTCTCTTCTAGTAATGGCCATACTGTGCTAGTAATCAGAAAAGAAAGATTCTATCAACACATAATCCTAGATAGCAACATGTGGTAGGTTACAGTTAAAGTACCTAAAGAGTTGATAAATTGCACCTCCTTGCAGACTTATAGTCTTCTCCCACATTGACTCTGAGGTTGGCCATGTTGTTTGGCCAGTAGAACATGATGTAAGAACCAATTTAAAATTATGTCCACATTAGCACTGATCCCTTCCCTTCCTGCTTTTAGATCTCCCCTACAGGTGAAGTCAAGCCATTCTTTCACAGACCCACAGCCCAGCCAACAGCCAACACCAAAAACCAGACTTTCAAGTGAGGCAGAATGGGCAGCAAAAGAACCACAGAAATGAACCCATCCCATACCCAGAGAATCATAAAGAGGTAAAAAAGTTATTTGAGGTCACTAATTTTCATTGTAGTTGGTAGCACAAAAACATGTTACTAATACAGCTCATTAGTAGTATGAGTTTAAATTTTACTTTATATAAACCTAAATAAATGGATTGATCCAATTGTGTAGTTGAGTATTTTCACTTCAACCCTTAATTTAAAAGCTTTCCATAATTAACCATTCTAATATTTTTTAATCTGAAGTTCTTATGGTATCCTAAGAATCAATGAAGAGATTAACAGTTGTCAATGTAGATAACATAGGGAACTGAATTAAGTGTGAATTTATATAGGAACTATCCTGATATATTACATGTTTAGGTTAATAATAATGATTATAGATTCGAATTCTGCCTGTTTTCTTAACATCCAATGGCTAGAAATCAATAAATTCAAAGTTTATCCAGAACCAATTAATGTTTTACTAAATGTATTTTAATACAAAGCTTCAAGCCATAGACCATTATAGACTGAACTATTTTTATTACTGTCTCTTGAAAATAACTTTAAAGAAAAGCTAATTGAAAAACACAATGATCAGTACTCTTAAAAACATAAAATACTCATCTGTCATTGTAATTTTGCCAAATAATAAGTTATTTAGAGTAACCTGTGAAATTATTATTTGAGCCATTATTTAGATCAAGCAATCCAGTAAGCACATTAATATGAAAAACATTTCATTTTTCACCATCTTAGCTACAATAAAATTTAAAGTATGTCAATCTTAATGCTTTAGGGCATAATTTGGCTACCAGCTGGGGTCAGGATAGAATTTTCCCCATAGTGTGGTACTGCCAATTACTATAGGTGTGGAGCAAACAAGGGAAAGAGTCAGGGGGTTATACAGCCCTCTAAAGCATCTGGTATCGGATGCTTTCAGAGTGAGAATTCAGGGTAAGATGAAACATGCAATTGTCCCTGTATGTCAATTCCGATATTCCTATGAGCTGCTAGTATGACACTGCTGCCACAAGGGAGGGATTTCCTATGGAACAGATGTCACTTACAGTATTATGTGGGCTATCTATCTCAACAAATAATTGCTTGGCACTTCTGCCCTATGGCAAGGGTCTGAAAATATGTTAGGGTGAGAACATACCATACAAGCAGATGGGCACAGAAAAAAAGAAGGAGCCAGAGCATACTGAGCCTGAAATGCATGTGCAAAAGCCAGATGGGAACACTGAAGCAGATGTCTTTCCTTGAGTAAAGCCCCCAAACAGGATTTTTTCAGTTATTAGTTATTTAGAAGTTCTATTTCAAAATTTCGTTAAATGAGTATGAGTTGAATGAGGCTCCAATTTACTAAAAAACAGAAGCCTTGCTCTTTTGGTATATCCTGCAATTTCCATTTGAAAATGATGCATTTTACTTGAGGCCTGACACCGATATAAGACTCCCAACACCAGTGCCCTCCACTTCCACACACCACCCCCCAAGAAAAAGAAAAAGGGGAAAAAAAAAACTAGGCTGGGATAAGAGGATGGACACAAAGACTGACAATGAATGACAAAGGACAATTGAGATGGGACTTGCCTAAGAGAGACAGCAAGAGAGAAAAAATGTCCTTTTAAAATATCAATAAGAGAATCAAAGAAGGCAAAATCCTTTTTCTGATAAAAGGGGAAAAGTTAATAACAGTGAAGAAAGAGAAGGCAATTGCAATGTGCTCCCACTGTAATGGAAGAAAAGAAGATAAAGGTAGAATTGGAAAGTAACAATTTTAAGTGTTTAACATATACATTGCTTGCACACTTTATACAATTATGGATTAAAGTTTTAAGAAACATTTAAACTATTTGCCCCAATAGCAGACAGGTTAGCATAGCTATTTAAGTGATAAGTTGGAAAAAGAGGCAGGGTATTTCTGTTCATAAGAATCAGAATATGAATTTTCACTTTTAAAATAGCATTGATTGCAGAAAGTGCTTGAGAGTAGTGGGGAGGGGCAATAATAAATATATTGTAAATTATTAAAAGGCATTAAACCATATCTCATAATTAGAAAATATCTGCGGACATTATTGATATATGTCTGTGTCCACAATGGGACACAAGTAATAACTGCTTTGGAAGTTTCCTAGACACAAATAATTTTGCCATTCAGTAACGTCTGAAAACTGTGATTCAACTGAACATTTATTCATATTCTGGAGCAGATCCAAAATGATTCTTAAGAAAAACTCTTAAGTTTGGCTTGCTGGTCTCCCTCTGTATGGTCTTTTAATCTTAAACACTACAGGTGTTCTTTAATTTTTATCATATTAATCCTACCACATGTTTCTCTGTTTTCAATAGTTTAGTAACCCATCCTTACTTAGTAATATGGAAAAACAATTGGAGAATACAATCTCACTTTTTTTTTTCCTATGACTTTCAGCTGTCATCCTGCTGAGAAAGTATAATGTGGAGGAAAGTGCCTAAGGATCAACCATGCAATCTATTCACTCTTTCCAATATTCAAACCAAGAGTGGTAGGAGGAGTAAGATTCACCAGACTGTTCCAGTCAACTTGTGGAGTTTGATTTCATCTTAATGGGAATGAGAAGCCAGTGGAAAACTTCTGTTGGTGTGTTTGCATTTTGGGGAGAAGGATACCACAGTCACATTTACATGGTGATTGATTTCTGAAGACACATGATGGAACAGATTGGATTGGATCAAGATTGGAAGCAAAAACACCAATGTGGAGCACCAGGGTAATACAGACAAGAAATGATGATTACCTTGACTGGGGTAGTGGCAACAGCAATAGAGAAATGTGGCCTCTGCAATAACAGGAATGAAAGAGAAAGAAGGTGCAAGGGTCATCCCAATTTTAAAGCTTGAGCAAGCACATTGCTAAGTATTTCAGTTAAGACATACAATACACTGAAGAACAAGAAGGATCTTTGTTTTATTTGGGGAAGTCATTAGAAGACAGTAGATTACTAATCTAATCCAGGCTGTATTGAGTTTGCATTTAGGCAGAAGTTGGATACTTGGATGAGTAGCTCAGAAAAAGGCTCTAAACAAGAGGCAAACGTTAGTAGGTTGTTAGCCTTTACATTTAAGCCATAGTGGTAGTTAATTACTTGGAATAATGTGAAAAGTCAGAAAAGCAAACAGTCTCAAGGACAGGATGTAAAGAAAAATGATTTTTTAACGAAAAATTTAATAAGTACATGTTAGGTTGTATTCCCAGAGCTGTATTGATAAGAAAATTTCCTGCTCACATGCAGTTTCCATTTTCAGTGGATAAACCAAACAATTAGCCAGTGAACATAAAACAACACAAACCCTAACACAATTGGTTAGATATTTTCAGATATGTTGAAAAACTGTGTAGAAAATAAAATGGATTGTGGTTCCAGATCATGAGAACCTGGAATGTGGTAGAGCACTTCCAGGAAGGAGTAAGAGGTAGAGTAGGTGAAGGGATGCAGGAAGAGGCACTTGGGTCCTGAGAAGGCACAGCAGGGAATGAGAATTTGTCTCCTATTGTCCAACAGGGGAGGGACTGCTGTAACCTAGAGCCAACCAAGACATAGGAAATGGAAAGTTTGTCTCCCCTCTGATAAGACCTCCATAAAGTGGAAAGTGTTTCTTCCAGAGCTACTGTTTACACCATATACAGAATAGTCAGAATGGACAGGTCTTGAAAAAATTGTGAAAAGACAATTACTGGAATCTAAACTCTAGAAAGTTGAAAGGACAATGGGAAGGGTTGGTAACTCTTGAATCTAGTGAGCAGAAATAAATAACAAATAACCAAGACATGAAATCTCAAATCTAGCACCAAATTTTTTAATATAGTGATATATACATATATATAAGTGTTCAAGATAAAATTTGGAGTCAAAATGTATACTCTTCCTCCTTTTCTCAATTACCTGCTTGAAATTTCACTCTCAGTGTCAGTTAACACTATCAACATCATGATTCAATTTGTGGAAGCTACTAGAAATAAGTAGCATCTAGATATTTCTTGTATTTTTGTCAATAGAAGAACCATTGGGATTTTTGAAACATATCATTCAAAATATAATAAATATATATATACTTTGAAGTGGAAAAATAGACATATATAAGTGTGTATGAAAAAATAATTGTAAACAAGAATCGTGTTGCCACTGAAAATTAGCAAAACAATTGAGTATATATTGTTTTAAAAATCTAAAAAAATTGTTTTTTCTTAATCGCTGATGCATTTTCAAGTAAATACAAGAAATTTAAAGAGGAGACTACTAGTCACAATAAGTTAGTAAGTCTCAAAAAACGAGACATTCAACGAAAAGTTGAAAATGGACAAGAATCTTTACATTTATGGAGGAAGATTATGAAGTTAAAGGCAACCAATTTTCTATGTTTCAAGATAAGTAAAAGGAAATTAGGCTAAAATTATACTACAATAATAGCGAAGAAGAGGGAGAACGCTGATATTCTAACTTCTTTGGATGCTGCAGTGTATTACCCCAAAGGTTGTGTAATTCTCTCTGCATCATTACCTAAAATCAAGAGAGACCTTGAGATGTAACTATTGATGAGTGCCAGACTGTCTTGTGCTTGAGGACTCCATGAGAACAAGTGATTCCCACTCATCCCCTCAGCTTCAGTGGGCCATTTTCCTCCATTAGTAAGCTCTTGGCTATAAATCTCTTTCGCTGGGTATTAGATGCTATGAGTCTCAGGCACATAATTCAGGTTATTCAGACAACACAATAGGGATTAGGTGACTTCTGTAGGCCTCTTGATTATGGTGCTCATCATTAGCTGGATGAACTGAGCATAAGCACAGCTACCATTTCAGCTCCTCCATTACTTATCAGATAGCAGTAGCTATATTTGCTCAGGTCTGAACTATGCATTACTCATACTTACACAAAAGGGAACTTTGGGAAGAAACATAACCTCCCCCCAAAATTTTACAGACAATATTTAGTTGTCACTTTGTTTTCCAGTTTTATACTTTCCATAATTTCTATTCTTCTCTTCAACACAAAGGCAGAGAAACTTTCCAAGTATATAAGGCATAATATAGACCAACTTGACATAATTTTCCTTTTTTAAAAGTCTGAGTTCTATAAAAAAAAAAATAAAGTTTTAAGAGTTCTTTGAAAGGTAACTTCAAAAGGGTGTCCAGCATAAATTTAAATGATATTTATAACTGGAGGAGATGACCAAATTCTACAGGGTACTTAACAAATTTAGAACACCCAAAGTACAACTAGAAAATGAGGTCTTTAAGATGGAAAATTTAGCAACTGAATCTATGATTGCAATTTTCCTTTATTGTGTTCCCTTATAAGTTTTACCTCTTTGTCAAGATTAATATACTTTGATATACACCTCTGCACATTTTTTTTCTTTTTTCTATCCCAACTCCGTTCCCTGTATCCCTGCTGCCCTATGACCACAAAGAAAAGTAAAATGGGAAGTTTTGGAAAGTTCCTAGCACACCAAGGAAAAGGAATATGTTTTCTCAAAAAAAAAAAAATTACAGAAAGAGGACAAAGGGAGACCAGAGGACAGAGAAGAAGGTCCTAATTCCCTACACCAGGACAGAATCATTAAACGGTGTGTATGCATTGGAGAATTTGCAAATGGACAGAAAATCCAATTGAGAGAAAAAAATATAAACAAAAGAAGTTTTTGTTGCTTTTCCCATTGAAAACTCTGACAATGTTTAGGGACCTCAGCATATCAGAATTGTAACATACAAGTATTAAGTATTCCTGCAGGTCCCCAGTGGGCAACAAGAGTCCAGCCTGGGTTCCATGGTTGAAGCCCCAGTTCCATTGATATTGGCCACTGACAGCGACACTGCCAGGGAAACAGGCTATGGATCCCATTAGTCAGAGACTCAGCAACAGACTCTAGCAGGAAATCCCAGATAGCTGTGGCCAGGCAGGAAAAGGAACTTCTTGGAGAAAGCCATCCAGGTCAGAGGACATAAGGGCATGTGAACTTTGCCTCATATCCATAAGAGTCTGAGTGTCTGCCAAAAAGAAACAGATTAAGACTTAAAACAGCCTCTTGAACTACAAAGGCTTGGAGACTCCTGTAACTGTGAAGTTAAATTTTTATCCCATTATGCTCTCTATAATTAGACATCTTCTCTTTTCCATCTCTTACTACCCTCCATCCCCCAGTAAGAAGATATAAGGTCTGGGATGGTAGTGGAAATTCAAGGAAAGTTTGAAATTGTTAGAGAAAAGAAAGGGGCCCCATTTTTCTCATAATTTTTTACCTTTCTACATGCAATCAACAAAATTAAATTAGACACTCCAAGAAAATAGAGCTTCCTATAGAGTGTCTCTATTCACATTCAACAATAGATTGGCACATGATATGTTTAGAAACATTGTCCCATTGATTGAAGAATGCATCCATTTTATATACTCCAAGAGAGTCCAATTCATTATTTAAAATACATTAAGAAATATTTATTGGAATACATTCCAGTGTATCATCAGGGAAGCCTCGTGGCATTTAATGTGATTAAGTAATCTCAGCACGAGTTTCTAAGTTTACAGTAGTGATGTGCCTCAACATTTAGAAAGTCAAAAGTATGAGGTATTGATGACTTCAAACAGAGCTTCAAAGTGGGAAATACCTTCATAAAGTCACTACAGACAAAGATCTGGTTCCCAGGTTTGTAAGCCCAGATATTAAATTCCCCACATCACATAGTTTAAATCAGGCTCATAGGTGCTGGCACATGATATCCAAAGGCAGAATTGACCAAATGCACCCAGTGTGTTTGTCCACATATCACACCTACAGAGTCTGAAACCTGTTCATCAGGGCTAATTTTTATTTGTTTTAATTTTTGAGACTAATCATCCTTTCCCTACCAGAAATACAGTTTTCTAAAAAAGAAAATTTTCAGATCTAGAGAACATATCTGGGTCAAATCAACTTCAAATATTCAAAACTTGATAGACTTGAGATTAATGGACAAAAGTATCCTAAACCCCTCCATCCTGCAGATGTGATTTAAGAGATGGAATTACCTAGGGTGTTCAACAGTGGAGAATTAACTAAGGCAATGAGATCAGGTATCATAATGGTCTATGTTAGCAGCTAAAAACATGAATATCACCCTCTCCAATTGTGATAATAAACCTTCCCTCCATCTCCTCCTTCATAAAGTTAACACCTGGACCAAAAAAAAAAAAAATGAGCATAACAGAGATAAACAACTTAAAGGAGGAATGGTTTATTTTGTCTAATGGTTTCAGAGGTTTCAGTTCATAGTCACCTGGCTTTGTCACTTTGAACCTTTGGCAAGACAGAACATCATGGTGGTATAAGAGAGGGGGGTGCAGGACAGGGCAAGATAAACCCTGCATAGGTTTGCCCCCATGACCTATCTTCTCCAACTAGGCCCCACCTCCTGAAGTTTTGCCACCTCATAAAAGTGCCACAAGCTGGGCACTAGTTCACAAGCCTTCAACATGTGAGCCATTCCAGATCCAAACTCTAACAACAGCACTCACTGTCTTCGAAATAATGGCCAGACCAAGGGTTGGGCCTATGATTCCAGCAATGCTTTCCCACAATCATACACACTGGAGCTGAGTAACCTATGTCCCCATTTTCCTTGGTGGCAAGATATGAGAATATGAGCCTAAAAGAACTGAAGCCTACACTGATTTTTGAAAGGAAGAGCTGGTCATAGAATAAAGACAATACACAGATGAGAAAAGAGAGATGCTCTAAAAGATACTTAATGTGATGGTTCCAGTCACCCCTGATATCAGTTCTCCTTTCTGGTAACGGAAACCAACAAATTATATCTGTCACTTAATCTCCTTCAAATTGGGCTATTCTTGTTGGAAATCATTAGAGATCTCACTAATAAAGCTAATGAGGAAGAGGTAAAACCAAACAAGGTAGGCAAATAACAACTGCCAGCATTGTCATAGTTGTAGAAGAAGATTTTTGTTAGTTATGCAATTTTGAGATAATTTCTTAAAATCTCTGAACCTCAGTTCATTATCTATAAAATGGGACTTACAGCTATCATAGTAGGTACTTGAAGAATTAGAATAATGATAATAAATGGTAATAATTAGAATAATGGTAATAATGGTAATAAGTAAGTGCTACTGTCTCATAGCACTAACTTAATAAGCAAAAAAAAATGTATTGTTTTACTAATGAAGATGTAAAGATAATGATGATGCGGTCCTAAAATTGCAAAGATTATAGAACTTAGAATCTTATGTAATTTTTCCATTAGAAGCTTGCCTATTTACAATACATTTTGAGAAAATTGCAATGACTAAAAAGAAAAATGTAATAAAGTCAGAAATATTGACAAACAAAGCATTATCAGTTACCTTAATAAACAGTGATTTTTTTCTAATGCTTAATTTACAATAAATAAGTATTTGCAATTGAAAATACATTAGAGGTTAATGGAATATACTTATTCTTTTTTTAATATTTTTTTTATTCTAAGATGTTATAAATGGAATATACTTATTCTTAAGAATAGATGAAATTTTAAAGCCAAAGCAAATATGATTGATCTGGCTATTTCCAGAGAATGGATGCAACGATACTTTTAGATCCAATCAAATGCACCCACAGTATAAGATTTCTTTGACACAGAAAACCACATATAATACTAGGTGCTGTACCTGTAGTACATAGACTTTCTTTCATTATAATTATTTATTTCTCCTTCTACATTATAAAACCTTCATGGCAAGGTAGTTCTTCATATTTGTATTCTAGAAATACAGCTCAAAACCTTGGTCAAAGCAGATGCTCAAAATATAGTATTTAAATAAAATTGAACTCTGCAAATCTACTTAGAGTCAGAGGACACGGGTTCCAATCTTGCTTCCACTATTTACTGAGTATCCTATCTGGAATATGTCGCTAAGCATAGAATCATATCCTCACAGTGTTTGCCTAAGAAGTTAACTACTTTGCCCTACCCTAGTACAGAAATTCCATTTAAGATATGTTTGCCACCTATACACAGGGTCTGTGATAGACCCTCGACCAAAAGTAACCTTCAATCAAACCTCAGAAGCAATTTTTGGCATAATTACTATCTTTCACATTAAATAATAAAACAAAGCAATGCTTTAGAAGGCCCAATATCACTGAGTCAGCAATAGAGACCCAGCATTTTAACTTAAAGAACATGTTCTTTCTACACACCATCTATTTGTGTTTTATAAGTCTTAGAGGGCTTATAAAAAGTTAATCACTATTAATAATCTTCCCACTCATATGGCATACCTCACTGACAGATTTGGATAGCCAAATGAGATGATATGAAGCTTTTTTGTAAAGTATATGGAGCTCCAAAACAGCCAGTAGCATTATTATCATGATGATGATGATGCAGAAGATAATGATGATGCTAGAAAAGAGAAAATTACACACTTTGGATGTTTTATTGCTCTAATATTTCCGTGCTGCTAAATGAGCCACATATTGTGAGCCGGAGTCACTTACTGGGAATTGAAAGAAAGCCCTGAGTTTTCTTCTTTCTTTTTTCTTTAAGTACAATTTAAAATGTATGGATTTTCAGAGATATTTACCGACTATATTTGCCAAGAAATTATAACTCTATATGTAAATAGGTACCTTGGAAAAGGATGGTAATTGACTTGACAAAATTTCTGGTCTTGCTGGGAAAAGTCTGTGAAACACAGGTTTGCATGAAAACTGCATGTGGAAGTGTGTCCTGGACTCGTGGCCAAGTTGAAGTCTCCTTTCTTTTTCTCCTATTTGTGATTTCAGCTCAAACTGGAGTCCGGTTAAAGCTTGTAACATATTTTTTTTCTTGTTCTCGCTGTTAGCGAATGTGAAAAAAAATATAAAGGAGCTCTGCAAAAACACATGAAGAAAATTATATTTTTTTATCACCCAAAG
The DNA here is from genome assembly GCA_025594165.1 of Tamias sibiricus. Classification (NCBI taxonomy): domain Eukaryota; kingdom Metazoa; phylum Chordata; class Mammalia; order Rodentia; family Sciuridae; genus Tamias; species Tamias sibiricus. The sequence continues at coordinate 114,621,738 of CM046664.1, forward strand.
TTACATATTATAAAATAAGTCTAGAAAATGATAGGGGAAGCATCTGAAAGAGAAAAACAAACTCGTTCTTTAATGGTTATGGTTCACCCATAAAGACACAATTCTTAATGCTCAAGTTAAAAAAAAAAATAAGATGAGAAGAAACAGTTGGCATTCAGCTAACAATTGTGTTTGGAGATTTGTGCCTGACTTTGTTATTCTGAGCAAAGCCAGGTACCAGTCTCTTGGGATTATGTACAAAGGCAAGAAAAAAAGTGGACATGTACAAACCTCAAAGGTGACTGCTGGGTTAATAAAACCGTCTGCTTTCTGTTCACCCACTCTTGCTCTCAGTGTGCAAGTATATTAAAATATGTCAAAAGGAAAACCAGTCGCTGTGCAAAAATAATTCAACTACAAGTCACTATTTCCAGCTGGTGGAGTGCCTTGGTGTTTGCGAGTACACTAACAAGTGACCCGTACATCTCCCTGGATGAAAGTTGTATCCTCATTAAAGGAGAAACAAACACAAAATAGGAATGACTGTCACACAGGAAAACAGACCACAATAGACAGCGCATTTCCCCCCTCGGTTTCTGACTTGAGCTATCACAGACTGAAGAGCAGAGCTGTCCTGGACGTAACCTCTTAACAGGCAGTGAAAGTAGAACAAGGAAACTGCTGGAGGAACTGGATGTCTCGCAAGCAGCCAACCAGGTTCTTCTTCAATGCATCTGGAAAAACATCTTTTTCCTTCTAGTCTATAAAATCTCATACCACATAAGACCCTGTAATGAGGTGAAGTGGCTAGATAAAATAAACACACCCCAGGGAACTTAGAATTAATGCTGTCGATTCTATATTTAAATAACCCCTCTTAGATAAACTCCCGTTTAAGCATTTATAAGATGTCATACCAACCTTGTCTTTTCCTGTCTGTCTTTTCTCTAGAGAACTACATCATTGTTAGGACTCTGCAAAGACCAAAAGGGGGGAAAAAAGAGGTTATTGTTGCTCAACACAAATAACAGTGTTCTTATTTGATTCATATGTTGTGCATTGTCATAAGGCTAAAATACGTATTGGGCACTCGATGTGGCAAGTTTGTTCCTAGGCACAGTAAGGTGTAAAAAGGAGCTTTGTGCCTTCAAAAGTAGGTAAAAACTATCTGGAATAATAAGAGAATGGTGTTTGAGAGAATGAGCAGTTATCAAAGTATGGTACTAATAAATATGTCAAGGCTAGCTAAAGCATTTCTCCTCCATGCTAGCCACATTTGATCAACTATTTCCAAAGCAATTAGCATACACTCTTCCAATTATCTGTTTATGCTTTTATCCCCCCCTGAGTTGAATGCAAGATCCTCGAGGACATTTCTTATATGTTGTTTCTTATGTTGCTGGAACTCCCATCTTGTACAGCCCCTGGTACATAATAGGAATTCAATAATTATTGATTGGTTGGTTGGTTAACTGATAGACTTGATAATTTGTTCCCCACTTGGAATTTCCATCCTTGTACTGGAGGCAACTGAAGAACTAGAAAGGGAAGTTCATTCTTATGAAAAGACTGGGGCTTTCCATGACAAACTGCAGCCCAGGAGCAGTGTATGCAAGATATGTGCATGGAAATGAAGAGCCACTCATCTCTGAATTATGCCTTAAACTAGAATATATAAAACAATCACAAAATGAAATTGAAACTCAATATAGCAGTGTAGGTAATAAGGGACCAGCAAACCTATGTAAACAAATGGAAATGTCAAGGCCCAGAACAATTATATAAGGTTGGAAACAAGAAAAATATATAAGAATCTAACATTATTGATGAGAAAACTTACTAAAAATGGAAAAAAAGATAGATTTTAGAAACTAAGAAATACTGAGATTAAATTTAGCCTGCATAAACTTCTAGAGCATATTATTAAATAATTACTCTGTGAATTCATGAAAAATAATGTGGAATTTACTAGAAAAGATGGAACTGAGGTCAGAGAGTATTTTATACCGATAAAAATCCTAGGTTCATGTTCTGAATGTGTACCTCCAGTCATTTTAGTGATATCTCCTTGTCCATATTATTATTTTTTTGCTACTTTCTCTTTTTATTTCAAAGCACATTAAGTGAAGATGGCAATTAGAATAATCGTTCTCATTTGTATAAGGAAAACTGATATTAACAAGGTAAAATTATCTCCACTTTTCCCCCAAAAATATATGTTGAAGTTCTAGCTACTTTGACCCTATTTGGCAATTAGATCTTTGCAGACATATTTAAGATGAAAATTAAGATAAGGCTATATTGCAATAGAGTAGGGTTCTCAATTCAATATGACTGATGTCACAGGAAGAGGAAAAGAGACTCAGAGAACACAAACTAAAAAGAAAAGTCTGTAAGCCCCCAAGAAGGAATGACCTCTGCCAACAACTTGATTTTGGATTTCTGGCCTCCAGGATTATGAGAGAAGCTGTTTTTGTTGTTTGAAGCCATACCACCCAATTTTAATAACTTGCTATGACAGCCCTAGGACAATAAAATATCATTCTATACAAAATAATAAGTTATATATCTTCCTCAGGTGATTGTCAGAAGTATTTTAATACAACATAAGTAAATATTAATTTCAGTAAAGCATTTTACAAGGATTATTATAATATGTTCACTGGTAAATCTATGTGAGCTTAATTATTAGTGAAGTTCAAAGTTGCTAAAGTCCCATCCAGAGAAATATGATTAATAACACAAATCTTTCCCTAAATATTCACTTATTGATATATTGAAAATAGCTCTAAGGTCTCAGAGTTCTATATTTTATGGCCTTTTGGAGACAGACAGGCACAAGTTTTGGAAACTGTCTTGAAATAATATGGGTAAGTATAGACCCAAAATCTTTCATTCAATATTTTTTGTTCAGCATGTTTAACAGGACTTAGAGAAATACATAAAATAGATGCTTTCCAAATGAGAAAGAAACTAAGTTGGGAAAAAATTAAATTTACACAATTAAAAATAAAAATTTACACAATTAAAAATAAAAATAAAAATAAAATTAAAAATAAAAAATTACTATCTTAATAATTATTATTTTAACAATACAGTGTAATACTATTACTATTATTATTAACACTCAACCCCACACAGTACTTAACACATAGTATATACTCAATAAATTGCTATTCTTTTTACTAGTGTGATAGGTAGAATAATGGGAAACTAGAAGACAGTCACTCAGTAATTGAAAGGGGGCCCTGAAGGTAATGAGGGGGAAGGACATTTGACACAGCAGAAGGTCAAAGGCATAAAGAAAGAGAAACTTCTCCACACATCTGATTGTTCTGAGTGTCAGTGAGGCCCAAGAGAAGTAGAAGAGATATAGCTTTACCAATGCTGTTAGGACAATCACGTGTTCCAACTGGGAACCTTCTGTTTGTGAGCTGTATTTTTCTACATGTTGACCTGGAACACAATGCCTATGATATTCATCACAGAAACATTCAGGTTCTTTATACCTGAGTTACTTCTAATGCAGTTTTTCAGAATTTTGACACTGCTATATTAATTTCCTGTGGTGGTTGTTTAAAACAAAACAAACAAACACACACACACACACACACACAAACAAACAAAAACTTGGTGGTTTAAAACAATGCTCATTTTTCTCTCATAGTGCTGTAGGAAAGAAGTCTGAAGTCAGATTCCCTTTTCTAAAATCAATAGTTTGGCAGTGCTAGATCTTTCTGGAGACTTTAGTGGAGAATCTGTTTCCTTTCTTTCTTTGGATTCTAGAAAATGGCTTACAGCTCCTTCCTCCATCTTCAACATGTGTCACTGTAAACTCTGCCTCCCTGATCATGTATTCTTCTCTTTGACTTCTGTGTTCCTCTGAGGGACCATGTGATAACATCGGGTCACCTGGACAATCTAGAAGAATCTCTCAATCCCTAGATCCTTAACTTAATCACAACTGTCAAGTGTATTTTGCCATATAAGGTAACATCTGCAGGATCCAGGGGTTAGGATGTGGACGTGGTCAGGGAACCTTCATTCAGCAAACTCACTTTAACACCAAGACCATAGGAAGTAGGTAGAATCCAAAGTGAAAGCACAAACTATCTTATTTGCTTCATACAGTTAGTCAGCTTTTTCTGCTGCTTTGACTAAAAGACCTGACAAGAACAATTTTAGAGGAGAACAAGTTTATTTTGAGGCTCACAGTTTTAGAAGTCTCAGTCCATAGATAGCTAGCTCCATTCCTCAGAGATTGATCTGAGGCTGAACATCATGGCAGAAGAGTGTGGCCAAGCGAAGTGGTTCACATATCAGGAAGAAGAGAAAGATTCCATTCAACAGATACTAAATATAGACCCCAAAGACACCCTTCCAATGCCCTTCCAGCCACACCCTACCTGCCTTCAGTTACCACTCAGTTAACCCCGTCAGAGGATCAATTCACTGATTGGGTTAAGGCTCTTATAACCCCAACCATTTCTTCTCTAAATCTTCTTGCCTGTCTCAAACATGAGCTTTGGGGGACACTTCATATCCAAACCATAACACAAATAATGCTTTTTTCTGAGCCAGATGCTGTTCTAGGTGTGTTACAGATATGTGCTCATCTAATGTGTACAACCCACCTAGGAGATAGGCGTCTTTATAATCCCCCATCCTGCTGATAAGGAAACTATAGCACAGAAACGTTAGGTGACTGCATATGACTTTGTAGGTATTTTGAGCCAGTATGGATCTAAATCACACCTATCATCTGTGTGTCCTTCACACAGTGTTTTCATTAAGAAAAATTTATTTTGCATGTTGGAGTGAGGATTTAAGTAAAAGAGAGTGTATAAAAATTTTATCACAGTTCTTGGTCAAAGTTTACTCACTACATGGTAAGATGGTAAAATAAATACACCAAAGACATCAACAAAAAAAAAAAAAAAGGAAAAGAACAAAGATGGTTAGGGAACCAGAAACACTATCATGACAAAATGATAGTTTAGCTTATAGAAGAAAAGAATTATATGGGGAACATGATAGCTGTCTTGAAATATGTGATGAACTTTCATGTGAAAGGGAAGTAGATTTATTTTAATGTTCCCCCATAAAACCAAACTAAAACCTAAGGGTGGAAATTACACGGTGATAAAATTTGACTCAAGAGAAAAGAGAAAGATCTAATAATTAGAGTGATCCACCAATGGAAAAGGCTGCCTCAGAGTTTTGTAAGCTTTCAGTAAGTTAAAATATTCAAGCACAAGATAACTGACTTTCTAGTATATAAAATACAGAAAGGAATTCAACAATGAGAGGAACATTAAAATACATTCGTACATTTACTCAGCAAATATTTACTGACCGTATTCCACATGCAGTGCCTGCAAGGCCCCTTATAGCTCTAAAAATAATAGAATCTACTCTTGTATGAATGAGCAAATAAGAACACATGTCCCCAAAATGTACATAATTTCAGGCTGATTCCCATAGAAGGATCTACTGATTCTTCAACCCCCAGGCTCTCTGGCTTGGCTGGAGTGATCAGTAAGAAATAAGCTTTTATTTTCACAATCATTTATTGCAAATCACAGAAAGACTCTTTCTACAGTTGTCAGTATTTAATGGAAAAATCACTTACTTTTATATTTTTGTAAGAGAGGCTTTTCTTGAAAAGACAGAACAACATTTTATCCCATGATGGTTAGTTGCTTTTTTTTTTTTTTTTTCCTTTTTTGGGTGATGCAAATAAATATAACAACCAATATATTTTCACCAAAAAGAAGGGGATGGTAGATAGGTCCCTTATCATTTAATCAGCAGCAAATGCCACTATTTGAAGAATCTATGCTTTGTCATTGTCTCTAAAGAAAGCATGCAAAAACTTTGCCTACTTTTTTTAGACCCACAAATAAGTCAATCATGCTAGAGATCTTTGAATCTTATTTGTCCTGAGAATTATTAAGAGGTTCTCTACCTATCTCTTTCACCTAACTTCCTTGACCAAAGAAGATGGCTTTTAGAGAATTACACAGGTAGTCCAAGAAAGCCTCCAAATACTGAGTGGAATGTGCCCAGTATCTAACCGTCCATAGGACACCTTATCACAAAGTAGCCAATGGCATTTATTACATATCTGTTAGTATTTGTCAGAATTAATCAGAGCCCTGTATTTGACTGTTGCTGCTTACAGTAATTTCTGTGCAGATGATACATCACAGGGAGAATGATAGCACAAATGCAAATATAAGATGACCTGATGAGCTCTTGCTGTGTGATAGTATCATTACCAATAATACTTTCACCAACCCTATAAGGCAGGTTCCCATCTTATGCTATCTAAAAATGTGAAGGAGCCAAGATGAAAACCCAAAGCAATGTGGAGCTCTGTCCCATTAACTGATAAAACTGCCTCCACAGCTTTTTACCTCTTTCCTATCAAAGACAAATATGACAGAAGAAATACTTAAAAGTAATTACAAGTTTGTGCCTAGACATGCTTTACAGAAATAAAAAGTGAGCCAAAGATGGGACTAGAACCTAGTTCTACAGGAATCTATGTTCCAAGTAACTATGGATAAAATGTATGCGAAACGTACTCTTAGCCCTGTGGGTTTGCCACATCACTGAGTTGTTAAATATCATGCAAAAGCCAGTATAGGCAAGAATATTTTTAAAATATGGTAAATTTTCTTCTTTTCCCCTTCAAAATGCCCCAAGGCACTCGTATACATTATGGACACCACTGGCCTGAAAATTCTCAGTTGAGGGAAAAAGAAATCCAAAATCGTTGAATTATAAGGGCACTAAAAGCATCTAAAATGATAACTATTTTGCCCCTTTAACACCAAAAGAGCAACTGATTTTTATTTTTCACTTGGAGTTGACCTTTATTTAACCCATGGCATGCCAAAGTTATGGCCTGAAGCAATATTTTTTCAGTGAATGCCTTGACTTAGGACAAGAATAGACATCTCACTCACCCGTCTCTGAATCATCATTTCATAGCACTACTGATGGTCAGTCTAACAAAGAAAAAACATTTTTCAGCATTTAAAGACACTGAAACCTTATTTTAAATTATCTCTTTCCTCCATTTCAAATATATTCAGAATTATAAAAAGTTTGCAAATTCCAAAATAATTAAAATTATTCCTCAGTTATTTTTAAGCTCTTCAGTAAAATGCTCGTACTTGGTTACATATAAAAAATAACAAGTTGATTGTGTCTGTATCATAAAGAGTCTCTTTTGATCAAATGACTTCATGCTGGCATCTTTTCCTAATGGGGAAATTAATTTTAAGGGACTGTGGTGCCTCTTTCACCCCCAAGATAAGTCTTGCACCTAAACACAATTGTTCAAGGCCCTCCCACTATTTTGAATATAATAAATTAGGTAGGTCTAAAAGATTTAGACATGATTAGTAAAGTTTAACACTCTTTTACAATAATACCAAACTCAATAGTTTCATATTATGAAAGATTACAATACCAAAGATAAAATTCCAAAGGTACAATAGGAGGTACTTAATTTAGAGGTTAGAATTTTTGGATTTAAGTACTGAGAGATATCTGTAAGCAATCCAAAGGAGAATAAGGGAGATTCTATGGGTGTTTTTAATGTTCCATACAGCTGTATTTCTGAGCTGGCATAAATGGGATCCTAGGTATAGGTAGGTAGCATAAAAAATAAAATACCTGTAGAAAAGGCAGGTATAGACTAGTTTAAGAATTTCTGGAAAAGACTACTCAATGACAACTACATTATAAGAACATAATTTAGTATTAGAACAATTATTCTTTTGTGTGTCATTTTATTTCTTGCACATGGTTGACCTATAGAAAGTCAAGGAGAAAGAAAAAATATCTACCATATACTAAGCACTTTACTAAGCACTTTATCTGTTAGCTATCTCAATAAGCTTATGTATCAATGTTCTTCACTTTTATCATTAAAGAAGCCCAAACTCAACAATAATAAGTAATTTCCCCCACAATTTTGCCACACATTCAGCAAGTACAATATTAAATTCAGATATATTTGACTTCAAAATATATGTTCTTTGGCCAACCATGATAGTGCATGTCTGCAAAATTTTATCTATTCAGGTAGCTGAAGTAGGAGGATCCCAAGTTTGAGGCCAGCCCGGGTAATTTAGAAAGACCATGTCTCAAAGACTAAAAAGAGCTTGGACTGTATCTCAGCACCCCTGAATTCAATGCCCACAACTGAAAAATCAATGTTCCTTATCTCTGAATTATACACTAAAATAGAATTAGCAATACTTGAGAAAAATATGGATCCAGTTGATGCACTAGTTCAGGAAAGAGAAGTAAAAGTTGATAATTATTAATTGTAACTCATATGAATAATTATATAGAAAGCCTGAGAGAAACAACAAAAGATTAAAAATATCAAGAGTTGAAACACGATAAATTTAACAAGTAATCTTTTAAATACATTCCTGAAAACACTAAATTATTCACTTTAAATGAGTGAATTCTATAATATGTATATTGTATCTCACTAAAAAGTAAAAAATAATAATGATGATTACAGTACCAGTTAATATGGGGGAACTAGAGATGGAAATGTAGTTATTTCCTGATAGTATGAATGTAAATTAGAACAATTTTTATGGAGGGTAATTAAGCTTTGGTCATCAAAATACCAGGTATTAGTTTTCTAAAACATTATTCTAATAAACTAATCAATGACATGACATTGGATGTGTAAAAAATAATATTCATCATAACCTTAATTATAATAGGCACCCAAATGTAACTTAACAATGGACATTATGTAAATCCAGAAATTTCTAAATATGCTTTGCAATTTCCATAGAAAGTCATGTTTCAGAATGATTAATTACAATGGAAATGCTCAACATGTTAAGTAAAAAGGGCAAGGTACACACAAAAAAAGAAATTAAAGATTAAAAAAAATAGAGCTGTAATGAATTATATGAGAGAAGAGAATATGTTTGCAAAAATATATTTGTTAAGCTGAGGGAAGCTGATTCAAAAGTGTTCCTGGGTCTTGAAATGAAGTCTCACATCTTTTTAGCGGGGAAAAGACTGTGAGTAGTGTGACAGGGAGTCAAAAGAATTCTGGCTTATTCTGGCTTTGCATAGCCTTATGTGTCAGGGATGGAGACAGGGTTACTACTGCACATCACTCCCGCAGACTTGCCAAGCCACAGAACCTAGGCAACAATTGTTTTCTCTCTGTGGAACTTTCTCACCCTGGAATTTTACTTGGCTGGCTCCTGATACACATTCCACATTTATGCCCACACTGGAAAGTCACTGGCTCAGGAAGGTTTTCTCCGCCCACCCATAGCAGCATGGGCCTCGTGGGAATTTGCTGAAGAGAGACAATCTCATGATCCATTTAAACCTACTGAGTTCAAATCTGTCTTTTAGCAACACCTCCAGATGATTCCCATGCACACTAAAATTTGAGAAGCACCGCCCTTATAGTCTATGTGGGGACTCCATACCAGTCCCTTGCATCATTTTTCCATAGCATTATCCATTTTTCCTGCTTTCTTAACTGTAATTCCATTAGCGTAGGATACTTTTTGTCTTTTTGCCAATATTATCAGTTCCTAAAATATTTCTTGATGTACTGTTGGAACCCAGTGAATATTTGTTGGATGAAAGCACAGAACGGAGATCCATATGCTTCAGCAATTTTGATTGAAGAAATACCACTTCAAGTTACCTTCCCTGTTTAAATAACTTATTTGAGGGTCTCAACTATTGAATTAAAGAACAAAAACTAACAGATTAATGTTCCACCTTCATGTATCATGTATGAAAAAGATGCTATATATGTGCATTATGAATTGTAATACATACTACTATTATAAATAAAAAAAAAGAAAAAATGTATCACATATGAATAATATTTACTCTTTGCATAATAAACCCTATCTAATAAGTAGGACTTAACTACATAACAATGTTTCAATACTAGAAAATATAAAAATAAAATTAGTTTCCTCAAAAAATTAGAGGGCTACCATGTGACCCATCAATTTGCCTTTTAGTATATATCCAAGAAAAGTAAAAACAGGTGTTCAAACAAAAACTAACATAAATGTTTGTAGCACTCCAAAAGTGGAAATAATCCCAGAAGTCCATCAACATCTGAATGGATAAGCAAAATGTACTGTATATATGCATAGAATATTATTCAGTCATTAAAAGTAATAAAGTAATAATGCATGTTACAACATGGGGGAAACTTGAAAATATTGCATACATTAAGTGAAAGAAGCCAGACACGAAGAACCACACATTATCACATATTACAAAAACCATATGTATCATGGGGAATGATGTTGACCAGATTATATTGTTATATTGTGTGAATGTAGGAATATGTAACAGATTTCCACCATTACATACAACTATAATGAACCTATAAATATATGAAAAAAAAATAAACTGAAATGAAAAAAAAGACCCACATACATGAAATATTCAGAACAGGCAATTCTGCGGGGGTGGGGGGAAGCAATTAGTGGCTGTCAGAAGCCAGGAAGAGAAAGAAATGGGAAGTGACTTCCAAATGGCATGCAGTTTTGGGGGACAGTGAGGAAAATGTTCTGGAATTACAGTCCTGTACCATATCATGATGTTTCCATCACTGATGAATCACATATACAACAGTGCTCCCATGAGATAATATGGCCTACTGACATCATAGCCATCTTAATTTGTGTAACTGCACTCAATGATGTTCACTCAGTGACAAAATTACCTAAGAATACATTTTGCAGAACTTACTCCTTGTCATTAATTGATGCATGACTGTAAACAATGGTGATGTCTATAGTTCACCGTGACTATGCTGGAAGTCACTGAATTGTGCGATTAAAAATAATTCAGATGGTGAATTTTATGTTATGTGAATTTCACTTTAACAAAAAGTAGATAAATAAAAGTACATCACTATTTTAAAATGTAGCAGCATTAAAATGTATTGACTTGCTGTCAAAAAATTTTGTTCTACCAATTCACTATTTCAGAGGTCAGGGTTCCAAGTGATTAATATTATGTGATGATTATCTTTGTCAGACAGAGATGAGGCAGCGAAATAAGGTAAAAGAAATGAGTCTGGGATTTGCCTAAGCCAGGACTCAGATTTCTTTGATCCTTGGCTAAAAGCCCTGATTGGCCCAAAAGGTCAAATGGAAAGGAAAAAGCAGTCAAGAATAAATCAGTAAAATAAAAAATTCATTAAAATGTAGCTATTGGGAGGAAAGGAAATAACCTTCCTTTCTTCTACTAAAGAGAGAATTGACAACCTAATTTTCAGAACAGGTAACAAATGTATAGCTGTAGCTCGGTGCCCAGAATTTCTTCTCTACAGGGAAATGTTAGAAATAAATTAAGGAGGAGTCTTCAGACTTACTGAAGCCACTGAAGTTGTAATTGTTGTTGCAATTGCAAGGGTTTATTAAAGATCATCAAGAAACTTGGCATTAAAAAACTGTTTGGATAGATAAGACCCCTGTTTGCACTTTAAGCCTTTACTGTTAATTACATGTTGCTGTGACTAAGCACTTCAAAAGTGACTTTTATGAACTGTGCTATTAGTTCATTTAATAAGGACTTGTTATAAAATCACAGGTTAACAAAAGTTCATTAGTAAGTTGACTGTTTGCAACTCAGAAAGCATTTCCCCACAGAACAATGTTAGCCATGGTGGTTGGGTTCTCAAGGTCATAGGGTACAAAGGACTAGGTAAGGCACACACAACTAAATAGCCCACTACACATTAAAAAAACATTCCGATGGAAGCAGTCACTGAGCATTCTGGGACTAAGACCATTTCTTCTCTCTACTGTATTACTGATGCTCATTCATTCATATTCATCGTTCAATCACTCCTTCAATAAGCAGTGACACATATTAGGTCCTCTCAAAAGTTGTCTCCCTTTTCACCTGCCAGGCAGCATGTTTTCTTCAACTTAAGGAAGTAACTACTTAGCTTATAAACTCCAGCATGGTGAGAAGCAGAGGGTGAGGTTCTAGGACAAGCAGAAGCAATGAGGATTGGAGACCAGGAAAAACAAGGTGACATGAGAATGATCCTTTAGCCAAGCCCCCTTATGTCCCTCTTTTCCATTCACTTCACCGTAGTCAACACTGGCTTTAGTGTAGCAAACCCCTGGCAGACAATACCTATCAAGGCCAGCAAGACAGAGGATGCCTTTACTGCACTATGTTCCATAAGGCAGTGACCAGACTGGGAAATGACAATGAGCCAAGCTAGCTTGAGAACTGAGATCTAAATATTTTTCTTCCCATTTCCGCTATCTTACCTAAGATCATAAGTAACCAAAGAGAAGGGGAAACATTCATGGACATATATATATCCTTAGCTATGAATGTGATATGTCAAAGATTGTATGAAACAGAACAGTTTTTTATACAACTGCTGAATTTGGCTTTAAAAAACAAGCTACCGACTAACAAAGATCACCACCTAGTGGCCTAAGCTGGGGAACTGCACGTGAACAAAGTATTGACATTCAAAAATATTGGGGGTTTATTACAAAAAAATGTAAGGTGACATTAAAGCTTCTCCTTTGGTCCTTTGGATCCATCTTCTTCTTTTCCTTCCATTCTGAGCCTAGTTTCTCTTAGTTCATTTTTCCAAATTGTTTCAAAAGCATTCTATTTGCAGTTGCCTTTATTTTAGCCAATTAGCTGTTACTTTGAGTTCTGCATCTTTTATGACACACCATAGCCCTTGGAGTCTCACCTGAAGTTGGTATATTTAAACATTTTTATCACACCACTTCCCTACTAAAAGCTTGAAAGCTTTTTGTGCATCCTTTTGTGCTTTTATAAAGCCTGGGTCTAACTCACAAAAACCTACACTTCACCTTGGCACTATACTAACCGCCCCTAAGGCTACCTTTTTCATTGTTGTTTCACTACCCCCAAATCTCAAGCGTAACTACTCTTTTTGTACCCATCTATCAGTACTGTGATCCAATTCAAGTTCCACCTTTTCCTTAAGTGCCCCTCTACTACTCTCACCTACTCTCACCAAGTTCACTCCTTTCTTTAACTTCTTACATTTATTTGTGCTTATTACCACCTGTTTGTTATTTAATTATTTTCAAATCATTTTATAAGTTTTCTATCTGTGAAGGAATTCCTATGGTTTAAATATGTCTATGTGTTCCATAAATCTTAGTGTGGTATTAAACATAACATGAGATCTCAATATATAATTCACTAGAAATGGGTAAAGAAGAATCCTTGTAATTGAAGTATATCTAGTGGTCTGTTGGTAGTTGGCAAAGAAAGAGGAAGAGAATTACAATTAAAAAAAAAAAAAAACAACAGATTGCTGGAATTATACTCCAGGAATGGAAAAGGATTTATCTTATGCACCTTTATTATGTAAAATGTCAATCACAAATTAAATAGAAAAGTGTCCCCCGAAATCCTAAGATACATTTAAACATTTCAAAACATACAAGTTTTCCATTGAATATAGTTGCTTTGTGTGCAGGCAGTGAAAGAAGGAAAATCAGGGGAGGGGAAGAAATTGTTACTAAACACGTAGTGAATTGTTAACTTGCATTCTAAGCTAGGACAAAGTTTTAATTCTTGGGCAACAGCAGAAAACCTGCTCCAGGGGTGTGACTCACAGACACAGCAAGCAGCTGCATACTTGGAAATAACAGAGCTGAGAGAAAGAAAGTTCCATGCACTCAAACTTTGGAACATAATTCAACTAAGTCTGAATGTGAATGGAAATATTTTACCCCCAAAATGTGAATAATAAAACAAATAAAATATTAAATAATCTACCCAAATGAAGAAGTCTGCAGAATAAGTAATGTGAACTTGAAAAATCTCATTAAGTGACACCAGAATTCTATTCCTAGTGCAACCGCAAGTAGTTTTATAACTAGGTCTCCAGTAAAATAATTAGACTATTTTAAGGGGTAGCAACTGACTCTATCTTGAGGACAGGGGGAAAAAATATCTCCAGTGTAAATTCCCCCCCCCCCAATTTTTCAAACTGACATTTTCAAAGGCATCACAGGACGATTATTTATATACTACATATAATGCTATTTTACCACAAAAGAACAGCACAGGAGCAAGACATTGCATGAGCAATTGTAGAAGTAAACAAAGAAGAGAAGTAACAGATCTTATCCTCAAGTTATCTCACTGGAGTGAGAAAGTCCTCATATACCCAACAGATCGTAAGTAATTCCATGGCAACTCTTAAGTGAATATATTGTATCTTATACAAATAATCTATATTTTCATCCTTGATAAATACTAAGGTCCTACAATTAGAAAGATGTTATGCTAGACATTTTGGGAGTAAATAGTAAATCAATTACTCAACTGACCCTCAAGAACAACCTGTCTAATAACAAATGTATAGCAAGTACATTCAATGCAGGCAAGAGATTATCAGAGGTGTCATTTTTTATTTGTATTAAAATGCAAGCATGGTTTAAATATTCAGGATTGAGGGTTATTGCAAAAATAATCGAGGCAGAGGATTTACCATATACAAATACACAGAGTTGGTAAAGCAAGAATGATTATGAGAACATTAGTTGATTCCTTTTATTGAATGTATAGAAAATGTGACATGAATCCATAGGAAATTATATTGGAAAGCTAGGTTAGAATTTGAATACAGAGGTATTAAATTCCAAGCTGAAGAATTTGGCCTTAATTTAGCAAATGGCAAGAACTTAATGAAATTTTTGAGCTTCTGAGGAACACAGTCACAATTGTGCTTTTAGGACAATTGTGCTTTAGGACAATGCATGACACGGTCTTGAATATGGAGACATGAGGAATTCATTCAGAGGGTACATTACTTTAGTTTAGTCAAGAAGCAAAATTGGTGGAGTGCATGCTGTGGCGAGAACAAAATGGAAGAGACAATTCCAAGAAATCCCACAGAGAAAGAATTTACTGAGACTTGGTTGATTAGATTGAACACAAGGATGAACTCATGGATGATAGCAGTTAAAGGAGCCAAGAATGTAAGAGATGTCTTGGGGAGCTGATGACTCCACTGAGATATATTTTTAGCTTGAAATGCCTTTTGGAAGAAAATATCCAGTTTGGAATTATCAATGTGGGACAATTGAGATCAAAGCTGAAGTTGTAGATTTGGAAACCATCTGGAGCAAGCATAAAAGGACTGAACAAACCAAAGTCTCAGGGCTGTACAGGATAGTGGGAAGAGCCATTCTGATACCACAGAGGCCTCCTAGCTAAAATAGGGCAGTATGAGAAAGTATAATTGGGGGCACTCAGCTTCCCATGTTCCCACCATGCATTTGGTCCTCTGCCTCAAGGTAGTGGTTTTTACATTAAGGAAATTGAGCCAGATAGCATGAAAACCTCCAGTAAATAGGCATGGGGCGGGGGGGGGGGGGGGGGATTTAGAACAAAATAAAACAATGTTTACAGAGGGTAAAAGTAAAAATAAAGATTGAAGTATCAAATAAAAAATTTATTTGTTAGCCGGGCTCAGTGGCACACGCCTGTAATCCCAGCACTTGGGAGGCTGAGACAGGAGGATCGCGAGTTCAAAGCCAGCCTCAGCAATGGCGAGGCACTTAGCAACTCAGTGAGACCCTGTCTTTGATAAAATACAAAAAAGGGCTGGGGATGTGGCCCAGTGGTCGAGTACCCCTGAGTTCAGTCCCTGGTACCAAAAAAAAAAAAAAAAGGAAAAAAATATGTGTGTGTGTGTGTGTGTGTGTGTGTGTGTGTGTGTGCGCGCGCGCATTTCTTAAAATAAAACTCAGGATGCATTAAAGTTGGGAAAAATCAATTTTCACTAAATAAATATAAGGGAGCTAACTCAAAATGCTAAAATAAAAAAGATTGATGGAAATGGGAGAGAGGGAAAACAGAAAGATGCTTAATCATGGAAGTACAACATTAAGCAAACCATGAAGAGTTCAAGAGAAAAAAAAAAGAGAGAGAGAGAGAGGGGAAGGGATGATCAAAGAATTAATAATAAAAAAAATCCCAGAACTGAAACTCATTAGTTTTCACATTAAAAAGGCCATCAAGCATCTGCCCAAGGAATGGCAAAAGGCACATTAGCAAGAGAAGTTACTGAAAGGAAATGTGGAATCAGAACCCAGGGTGCCATGACTGTCAGTCAATCTAGAGACTAGAACATTAAGAAAATCCACCTTCCAACTCTGAGGGAAACTCTTAGCCAAAACAGAAATGAAAAATAAGCATTACTGAATGTGATTACTTTATGTTAGTAAATTCTTTGTTTTTATTCTTTAGTTTTAACTTTTCTGAGAGTGGTTTTTTTTTGTCTTTTTTTTAATGGAGCTCTTCAAAACAGCATATGTCTGGACTCTGACTTATTTTGTCCAGTGTAATAATTTCTGTCAGCTAGTTGGTGAGAGAAAACTATTTGTTTTTATTAAGAGTACTGATAAATTTGGACTTACTTTTATTATCTCTCCAAATTTCCATGTAGCTCTTCCTCCACTTCTTTTTCTACTTCTTTCTCCCATTGTTAATTAATATTACTTCCTTTGCTCCAACATTCTTTTCTTCAACTGAATTGGAGGCTAAGTGTTCCATTTCTATGTTTTGTGTTTAACCAATATATTTATTTATAGACTTTCTGAAAAATATCTAATGCTTTTTTTTCTCAAGTACTTCAAGACTGTAACACAATTGCTCATTAAACTTGACCTTTCCTCCAGTTTTGCTACTCCATCAAGAGAAGTACTTCTCAATCAGCAGTGAAACTTTGCTTTTTCCTCCAATCAATAACATTGAGGCAAAGTCAAATGTCTCCAAAAGTCTCAAACTATTACTCTTTATTTCTGTACAATGAATAAATCACAAGTAGTTCATGCACAGGTACAGCTCAGAATGATCATACTTTGAACAGCACTGGTCTGAAGTTTTAGTTTAACTTTGATTTATGAAAGTAAGGATTATTTACATATTAGTAATAGGTTTATATTTCTTGTGAACCACATCTTCTATCTGGCATCAATTTTATTTTTGATGAATTTTTTTTAGTATTTGTATATATAAAAATAGATTTATTTTGCTTTATCCCTTAAGTAATTGTTTAGCTAGGTATAAAATTTTAGATTAATTATTATTTTCTTTTCACTACTCCATTGTCTGTATTGTTGCTGATAAGATATTTTGATTATTCTCATTCTTATCCATTTTAAGTCCATTATCCTTTTCTCTTAACTAGCTTTAAATATTTTTGCTTCATGATATTATCCTGGGCATGAATTTAACATGGTTTAACTTCCTGAGTATGTGGAATTTGGAATGTGACCTAAAACTGGCAAGGTTCTGCTTCAGTTTTGTTTTGCTTCTTTGTTTACTACTTTGAACATTACATCAGAGTTTGTATAGTTTGTGCTTTAGAGAAGTTATATCCTTTGTGCTTCCTCTGTTTTAGCAATTGATCTACTGATATTTTATTTGTGGTTTCTGGCTGACTTGTCTTTATATTTAGAAAAGTCTTGTAAACCCAAAGACTATCCAAATATTTGGATAGATATAAAAGAGTAGTTTGTCAAAAATGTTGTTTAAAGGCAAGTGGACAAAAAATAATATAAAAGTCGTATGTAAATGTGACTGGATTAGAGAAGGCAATGTAGATAAGCCACAGCCTGATACGGAAGTATAAAAGGGAAGAAGAGTTGTTAGTGAAAGATACAAGTGAAACAAACACAATTTACATTTTCTTTATCATAAGTTTTGCCTCTGCATTGGCACACCAAATTTTAATAAGCATAGAGAAAATGCTATATGTAATTTGTGTCTTAAAGATAATAAAATCCATTCCAAACACTCACCAATAAAGTGGTAAAAGGACAAGATCAGGAACATAACCTTCCTTGTCTGGTATCTTTCTTGCTCCCATTGTGGCTGCCATTTTATCATTTCTGAGGCTAGTTCTTAGCCAAATTCTCCCTAATGTGCTTTTTCCCTTCTGTGGTGCTCTGTACCACCTTCAACCCCAGCTGTTCTCCTTGTTCTCATCATAAGTCATGTCAATAATTTAGTCATTTTTTTCCGCATTCTTCTCTATACTGCCACATTCCTGTCACCGCACATGCAACACACACATGCACATCTCTTTAACAATATCCTTGCTCACTCTTGTATATTTGAAGTCCTAGAAATCTGTTTTGAGTAATTTAAGTGTGGGGAAAGTTTCTTTTATAAGTTCCCTATAGTTTTACTGATGGGACCTGTCACTGACCACAGGAATCTGGCAGTTTCTTTTCTTACCCATTCACTAGCTAAACTATGAGTTCCCTGAGAGGTGAGACCTCCATCTGTCATTTTCACTGATGTCTATCTAAGTCAGCATGACAAATATGGTAGCTAACATGTAAGCAAATGGAAGGACTTTTATCTAATGTAGAGAGAAGGAAGTGAAAGTGATTATATGGTAAACAGTGAGAAAACTAATACTACACGCCTTCATGAAAGTCTGAGGAAGAAAATGGTAATGGAAAAGTAGTCAGAACCCCAAATTAAGAAATGTATAACTAGGAGATGGGGACCTAGCTCCGTTGTAGAGCACTTACCCAGCAAGCTCCTTGCCCTGGATTTGATTCTCAGTACTTAAAAAAAAAAAAAAAAAAAAAAAAGTCTGATTTCCAAATAAGCATTTCAAATTGATCACATTTTATTACATTTTATTACTTATATTCTTTTTTTCAAGATATCAATGATGGGAGAAGAAAGCAATAACGTCAAGTCAAGCACAGAAAGACAAGTACCATATGATCTCCATTATATATGGAATCCAAGAGTCAAATGCATAGAAGCAGAGTATAACAGCAGTTACTAGGGGTTAGGTGGAAGGATGGCTATTGGGAAATGTTAGTCAAAGGATACAAAATTTCAATTGCATAGGCAGAATAACATCAGGAGATTTGTTAAACAATAAGGTAATTATAGTTAATAACGATGTAATGTTTATTTGAAAATTGCTAACATCATAGATTTTAAATGTTCTCACTACAAAAATAAGTATGTAATGTAATGGATATGTTAATTAGCTTGATTTAATCATTCTGCAATGTATAGTTCTATCATCGTGTAGTACTATAGCATATATACATATAGAAAGAGTATTTATTGTCAATTTTTTTTTTTTTTTTTTGGTACTGGGGATTGAACTCAGGGGCACTCGACCACTGGGCCACATCCCCAGCCCTTTTTTGTATTTGATTAGAGACAGGGTCTCACTGAGTTGCTAAGTGCCTCGCCATTGCTGAGGCTGGCTTTGAACTCGCGATCCTCCTGCCTCAGCCTCCCAAAGTGCTGGGATTACAGGTGTGCGCCACCGCGCCCAGCTTTTATTGTCAATTTAAATAAATAAATGAGCAACAAGGGCTGGGGTTGTGGCTCAGTGGTAGAGCACTTGTCTCACATGCATGGGGCAATGGGTTGGTTCCTCAGTACCACATAAATAAATAAAGATATAGTGTCCATCTACAACTAAAAATTTTTAAAAATAAATGAGCAATAAGTCCCTGAAGACAGGAGACTAGAACAGGAAGCATTAGTTATAGAACTTTTATCTAACTTTTAGTAAGCAGAAGCAAATAGGGGGATAGTAAAAATCTTTGTTATAGAAAGTCCATATTGTCTTTATTTTAATTTATGGCAAAATTCACTACTTTGGAAGAAAACAGAATGCAATCACAAATTCCTATGCTATGCATCTAATATCCCATATATTGGAAGGGACCTTAGGAGTTCTCCATCTAATATTTAACATAATAAAACATTTCTACAAAGTGCTTACAAACTGTCATGATTAGGAAACCTTATCTAGACCATTCAAGTATATATGATTAACAATCTTTTATAATTAAGAAGAAGTCACCAAGTCTTCTCTAAGTCTTTGGTCTTTGTGTAAAGTTAATCTAGTTCATCATATGGCATGATTTCTCATAGTGTCTCTTCTGGAAAATTCTACTTCATAGGAATTTTAGTAGCGCTGAAAACTTAAGATTCTATCTAAACGTAAGATGAGCAATTTAATTGTGGTAGGCATGCACATTTCCTCATTATGTACACTAAATGTATTAATATAACCCCTATAAATGTTTTTAATATCTTTCTTTTTCTCTCTCTGTCACTCTCACTCTATATTTCTCCCTCTCATACAGCATGATATGGTTGGTTTATATCAAGTGTTCCTTTAAGGAGAAGAGGCCACACGGTTGAGATTTAAAAACAGCAACTTGAGTTTCAATTCAGATTCAACCCCTTACTAGCTTATATTAATCTTCCTTTAAACTTCTTCCCTGACCCCCTCATCTTAGAATGTAAATTTTGGTAATGCAGGAAATTTTGCAAATTGTATTAAGTGTCATATCCCAGTGCTTAACACAGTTATAAAAGGTACTAATAAATAGTTGTCACATAAATGAATGAGTGCATGAATAAACTTGTAAAAGGAGAATAGTGACAGAATCACAGGGATACCGTAAGGATCAAATGAAGTAATGTATGCAAAACATACTGCAAAATATAAGTTTCAATTCAGTGAAACCTGACTCTCGAAAGCCACATTTCCAACTAACTAGTGGGCAACTCTGCCTATGTAATATAAACATATCAGAGTTGATGTTTCTAAAACTGTTCATTTAGGAATAATGCATCTTCTGTCCTGCTGTCGTTACTCTGCACATTATTTCTCAAAAATGGTCCTTCAGCCTCATTCCATTTTCCAATGCTTTGCCTAGATTAGAGATTTGCAAAATGTAGTAACAGTACCTCTTACACAAAATACTTGGGACCAAAAGTAATTCAGATTTCAATTATTTTATTTTTATTTTTATTTATTTATTTATTTATTTATTTATTTATTTATTTATTTATTTATTAGTATTTGCTGATACAGAAATAGAAGTCTTAAGGAAGGGACCTGTTATAGTTTGAATATAAGGTGTCCCCCAAACTCCTGTTAATGCAGGAATATTCAGAGGTAAATAATGAGTTAATGAGAGCTACAACCTTATCAGTCCATCCTAGTTTAAATGGACTGACTGGATAGTAACTGCATGACTAGAGGTGAGTCACTGAGGGCATGCCCTGGAAAAATGGATCTTCCCCAAACAATATGACCCACTTTTTAGCATTGATCTATTAATCAGGTAAGATTCATTGACAATTCTACTATCCAGAACATAAATACCACAAAAATACCTCCAATACAATCTAGAACTGATTCCTCACTTACCAATTTAGTAACTTTATGCACACCATAAAAGCAAGCATAATCATTTTATTTGTTATCATTTTTAACTAGTTGCATACAAAACACTGCTTCCTGGAGTCTTCAAAAATAAAGAATAAAAAAAGAAGCAGTTTTAATTAGCAAAGTTCATGTTTATATTTAGAGTTTTTTGTAAGCAAATATGAGAGTACTTAAAAAAATGTTTCTTCAACTATTGTTTCTTCTGTTCTTTCTCTAGCATCACTTCCAATACGCATAAAGAATTTACATAGGTTGAGTTTTTGCCCTAAGAAATCTTTACTATAAATAATGATTTGCAGGATTTAGTTTCCTTGACACATTAAAACACAGTAAATACAAAGTGGGTTGAAACAAGCTTTTTCTACATGGGCACAATAAACGGTAGGATGCAGGTATTTAATTATTGTTGTCACTTTCTGCACTCCTAAAAATTCTCCTTTGAAGTTTCACTCTTGCCTATAATCATATTAGGTCATTATGCTTCATTTTATGCTCCAAAAATCTGTAGAGAAACTAGATGGAGAGGTCAAATGGTTGCGTGTTTTTAAATCAGGAATTAGGCTGTTCCCTCCAGATCAGCAGAACATGCCTGCCAGTGATATGATGTACTGTGGAGCAGCCAGAGGCATTATTTTAGGAGTTAGTGCCTAAACTTGTTCCATGAGTCAAAACTCTGTATGTAATCAAAATTCCTCATAACTGAAATCAACTATAAGTCATACTCCTTAGTTTTGTTTATATAGCACTGTGCAAAACTGCTATTTTGCAGTGTCTTAAGGATATGAACAAATGGCTGCTTTTTGGATGGGACATCAGATGAAATAGTTGACCATTCAGGTCTACACTGAAAAGACCAAACTCTGGACATTTTGGAGGAATTAGCTGGAACATTGCCAATAAGAACAGATCACAAAACTGAATGTGCTCAAGAGTTAAAATGTAATAAAGGTTATTTTTACTGCTTTATCAGGACAATCTGAAGCAAATCTGGGTTTGTTCGTTTGTTTAGTATGCACAGCAATTTAGCCTTGATGATTCATGAAGAGGCAAGAGCAGCTTAACTCACATTGCTTTTGCACAATCAGTACAAATACGAAAACTGTAAAAATGACTAATAGCACTTTAGAATAAATATAAAAATAATTTCAATATCACTTGTTGCTGCCTGAAGCGGAAACCGCTTGGAGCAACGAACGCCGCAGGAAAATTCGGAGGCAGGATGAAATTGAAAAAAGGTCTTTTCTTCTTCTTCTCTCTCCGGCTCCAGCAATCACTCCAAACGCTCTAACTCCAACCACCACCTTCTTCTTCTTCCCACACACACTCACCAAACTCACCCAGTTATATACATATAGCTTTAACAAGGACACGTGCTTACAGCTCGAGCTTACAGGTGCGTCACGCAGTGTTCACAGGCATACAAAGATTCCTTGAATAATGTATTACTATCAGGTGGAAACTAGAACATCTTTTATGGCTCTCAGCTAACCGCAATCTTTAGCTATCTCCTTGATTATAGGCTCCTTCAATCACAGACCTTCTGAGAGGGTTTTGAAGACACCTCAAGGACCGTAGACTTTCTTCCAGAACAATAGCATTGTGTTAGCATTTAATCAAGCTATAGAATATTAGTAGCTAGAAAAAAAACATTTAAATGGTAAAATATCATTAAATTTTGTTTATTAAATTTAATGTTTTAATTAACATTCATGTAGAGACTTGACCGATATAATATGTATTATTTTAAAATCATTTTTGTCTTTCATCTCATTTTCTGTCCTCTATGTCATTTTCTATCTGTCCTCTATGTCAATTCTATAGCTATGCCCAATTTTTAAATTTTAAATTTTTCTTCATGATAGTCTATCAACTAGGTTAGGAAATAAAGCAATCTATTATTACAGTAATTAAAAGATAAATATATTTTCATAATAAAAGATACATTTTAAGGTATTTATAATCTTACATTTTTGTCAGCTTTCAAACATTACATATGATTTTTTGTTATTATTTGGATCATAATGCCTCATGTTTAGATTGTTGGTAATAAAAACTACAAACATTTGTTATTTAGCAAACAAAAATAATTATTTCTTTAATTAGAAAAGTTTCCTTGCAAATAATTGTTTTTTTTTTTAAATATAATCATATAAGTTTTTCATGACACTTTTGTTGATTGCTCAAAAAATTCACCTTTTTTTCTGACTTAAGTCAGAAATAATCCAAAGAAAATTTTAGATTTTTTACCCTTTCATTTCTCATGTTGTTGCATTAATTTTCAGGGCTTAACCTGTGCTATAGTAATATGTGTTGAGCTTTCATGCAGTTTTTTAGATGCTAAGACATCTTGAAGATTTGAGAGTAATGTCTATGAAAGAGAACACTGTTGAAGTTGTACAAGAGAAGACCAGGACCTGAACAATAATAATGCCCCCTCCCCCCCCAAAAAAATTAAATCAATGCAAGCTCCTAAAGTATAATCATTGACAGGAAAAGACTTGAAACCAAGCCAAAAAATAGCAGGCCAGTCACACTAGACTAAAAGCAGAAGCTAAATGTAACTATCTCCCTAGGTCTTTGTAGAAAAATTCTACATACGAAGGATGGCAACTTAAATGTGTCTGTTTCATGAATAAGAATATTTAAGAACAAAGACTGCATACATTAAAAGAAATACAATTAATATAAAAGACTGCGTTAAGTAAATGATCTCTGTAAGTTCAGAAAGTTTTTGATTAAATAGTTGAAAAGCTATAAAACTAGAATGACAGCTTTTATCCTTTATCATACTTAAAACAGGGAGCCTCTGCTTGACTTCTATTCTTACTCTAGAAATGAAAAAGAAAAAATAAGGTAAGATTTTAAAAGAAAGAAGGAAGAGAAAGATGTACACCACGTCCTGCTACCTCTAAGTCAATTAATTGTATACAGATTGAATCACCTTTTCCTTACAAGTTAATCAGGAACATTACTATGCACAGAAGTGATGTGTCTTCCATCTCAATTCAAGTTCAAACTCTCCCAGTAGGTTTCGGAAACTATTTTCATGCATTCGACAATTAATTTTCCACATCAATAGAAAAATGTCATTATTTGCGAATCACTTACTTAGGAACAAAAAAATTAAGAGTTAACTTTAAAATTAACAAGATTGTAAGCATTACTATATGAAAAATTAGAAGTCCTTATTTTTTTATTTTTGCATTAAGTATATGGACATAAATATTTATCTATACACATTTCTATAAATACAGTTGTATTAATGGAAACCAGAAGGTATGCTATAGTTTCGCAGTAGAGTGGCAATAAATGCAACCAATCTATACTAAAAATATTAAATAATGCTATAATACTGTCCTTTGAATCCAAAATAAATGTCTTATTTATTAAGCATTAGGAAAACCTCTTCAGCTCCTGCTCAAATACGTTGCACATTTGAATAATGCCAGTCTCTGTAGGACTTGATATTGGACTATGAATATTTGACCTAGAATGTCATTAACAACTTATACATTTTAAAATCACGTTTCGAAGTGCAGCCAAACTAAGATTGTAGTGAATTTAATTTCAAAGTCATACTATCCCTCCTTTTATGCTGTATGTGGTAATCCTTGATTTTTTTGCACTGATGCTAAATGTTAATGAACAGAGCCACCGTGTACCATTTCACCTGGAGCAATGAAAACATTAAAATCTCTTTAGAAGCCTGAATAAAACTTTATTTTATAAATATAATCCATGTTAAAGCTCCACCGTTTCACTGTACTTTTGAAATAAGGGCACATGGAAAATATGGAAGCGTTTCCTTTGAGATAGCTAACTAAAGCTACAAAATGAGCACGGTACAGCATTTCCAAGGAACATGGTTCAAAAGTTGTACGATTACTACTAAGGTTGTTTTATTCTCTACCACATTTGGAACAGGAAGTCTGTGTTGTTCTTGAAGAATTCTGAAAAGCAATGTCACACTCTGATGACCTCTTCTCCTCATTAAAACGTTCCCAAAGACAGCGCTCTGCATGATGTTTTGTAGTTTCAGCAGCCATGAACTAATTTGTACCTCTTATTTTGATCATGCACTGGTGAAAGCACCAAACAATATTTTTCTTTAAACACAGAGAGGTCTTTCAACAGCTCAGCATGCACTTCTACCCTCTTTTTAATCTTGGAGCACCTATTTATTTGCTCTTTTCACCACTAAATCTTCTTTGCTCCTTTCTGCCCCCTGCAAAGCGGCTAGTTAAAAATCTTCAGTGTTTTTTCTTCATAGGTTTAAACCATTAAAAGGGTATTACCATAAAAACAGAGATGAGGGCTTATAGATAGACTATGAGGAGAATTTGCATTTCTAATTTTTAATCCAATTAAACTAAAATAATATTGATTTAGTTACTACCTCTCTATACTGTGCATGGTCACTAAAATGAACAAGAAAAAATATTGCTTTGGGTTCTCTGCAAAGACTGGTTTCTCACAGTGAATATGATTTCACTTAAAGCACATGAGTATTTACATAATTTATTTGTTTATTTTCCATACTGTTATACTTTCCTTGGCTCAGTTATATCAATCCTTTCTATAGGTTTCCCTATATCACCAAAATGTGTGAAGATTATTGTATGCAGTGTGTATGAATTTTGTTTTATTATAAGACACATTTAATTTACTCAAAAGAAAAGGAGGGGGACCATAATAAAATGACATTGGTAATGGATATGACTTTTGAGGCAGTAATATTATGAACCTCATTAATGAAAACAAGTCCAAGCAATTTAATAATTCAAAAGTATTGTTTTAAATGCATATTAATTGGAGTTACATAAAATTCAAACATGAGTATATGCTAACATCTGAATGAATTATGGCAGAATTCGCCAAGTCATCATACAGCTGTAAATAGAATATGCTGCTGGGATTATAGGCCTAGTTAAGGAGAAATCTACAATTACATGCTAATAAATGAATTCTTTCTTCTCCATGAAAGATTTATTCTTATAAAATGTATTTACTGAACACATTGGCTTTCTTTTAAACAGACTGAAGATAATAATGTAAACATTTCACCATTAATAAATCATAGTATGTTTTTAATCTCAATAGAAATTTGAATATTAATATGAAGTTATTTAAACTGTTAACTCGTTAACTTTCACATATTCAAAAATCAATTGAGTCTTGAGTACTGTTTAATAGTAAGATGCAATTCATTCTAATAGTTTCTCAATTTATTTATAAAACTAAACACTTTTATAAAAATAAATGGAATACCAAAAAGGTATTGTTTATAATTAAAATGATCACTTTTTTAGTGGTAGTGACATTTAACATTTTTCCAAAGTTAGTCAAATCAATATTATCAAAATAAATTATGTGGACTTTTTCAAGTCACTACATCTAATTAATTGATCCTTCTTTCTATTTCAAATACTTCCTGATGAATCTTTTTTCATTGCATTGTCCATTGCAAGAACAAACTACTTACAATGTGTAGAAATGCTTAATTTCCTCTATCACCCCTGAAAATTTGATCAGTTTTGCTGCTTAGAATACTTTTTTCCATACATTTATCTTTGGCTAATTTAGACTTAATATTTAGCTACAGATCCTGTTGTGTCTCTCCGATACTTCAAACATCATTTCTTCATACACATAAACTTCATAGAGACCAGCAATTGTCCTAAGTTTTCTTGATGATCTTTCCCCCCCAAGATAAAGAACTCGCCAAGTTGTTTTAAGTTGTCTTTTAAAATGATTTTTTTAAAAAAAACTTCTGAGATAGTCAACTCTAAGTTATGTCTCTGTGTCTATATATTTCATAAGCAGGTCCAGTTTGAGAATTTGAAAGCACCTACCTACATTCTCCTCAATCTTCAAGGGAAATAAACACACAGTTCCAGCTTTCTGGGATCCTTTGCTTACTCAAGTGATAATTTTCAGCCTCGTATAATAAATTCAGAGAACTAGATGTGTATAGGCTCTGTTTGGGATGCTCCGGCAGGTTTGAGAAACTTATTTCACATCTTTGAGCCTTAACTTTCTCAAGTATGTACTGGGTTGAAAGATCCTATTCTGTAACTGGGTGGTATTCTACTAAAAAAACATCAAATGTCAAGAACCTGGACTCACTGTTCAGTTCACAATCATATTATATGTGAATTAAATACTGAGGACAATTTTGGAGAATGATTTCAGATGATGGTGGTAAAAAAAAACACCTTTGAACGGTGTAAAACAGTACAGAAAATGAAAATAATATTATACAAATTGTATTCCAGATTTCCAAACCAGAAGAAACATTAACTGTCATTTGTTTAACTATGCACTTTACATGTGAAGGAAAGGGATTCAGACAGGCATTCTCAAGGTCATGTAATTAGCCAAATACAGCATTCATTTGTGCTATGTAAAATGCCTCTTGAGGGTTGATGATATATCCTGTAACGTGTGCTAAATTAAATTATGACACTTCAATAAACTATGCCTAGCATAATCATATTAAATAGAACATTAAATGCATAAAGAAAATAATAAAGCTATAAGCAATATTTAAAATTACCTTCTTCACAGAAGGTGCACTGGTTTTCTGATTCTTTTTCCATGCATAACATTGTCTAAAAGTTAAGATTCTGTTCCAGTATAGTTTTATGTTCCATTCTGACATTTGTCCACTAGATGTCCCCAGTACGTCACACAGGAGCTCTGATCTCAGAAAGGTCCTTTTTAGGGAGAATCTGCATCTTTTTGAAGTGAATCCTGAGATACCTCGTCAAATGATTTTTATTTCTGAGTTCATTTCATCCTCAAAATTAACAAGCTGCTAATCTACAGAGAAATGCAATCATTTAAAGATTTTTTGTCTAAGAGACAATATAACTTTGCCAATTTAAGAAGCAATTAAAGAACATGTATATCTTCTTTTCTGAAATGCATTTAAGAAATCAAAGACCTGAAACAAGTTAAAAATCCTTAGAGGAAAAGTTCACAGCCTTGCAAAGAAGGACTCTTAACACAACTTTTAATTGTATTGATTTCAAAGGATGAATAACATTTACACAAAATAGTTCAGAAAACTTTGGTAACAGCAGGAGCCTTGTTTAATTTGAACTTTAATAAATTAAAGAAAAAAAGTAAAAGCTTAAACAGTCACCCAAAGTGACTCTTCCTAATTCACACAAAACCTTCTGTACAAAGGCTACGAGACTGAAATACAATCATAATTGCAACATGGGGCTGTTCAGTTAGAACTGTGCTTGCAAAATGCTGTCTTTTTCCCCCCTAAAACCCAGTGAGTCCATATTATGGGATGCTTCTACCTCTGACTGAAAAATAACACCCTCTGGGGTTGCTGTGGCAGATTGCTGCACTAGAGGGCTGAGATTCTACTCTTCTAAAGCAATTCAATAAGAATTCCTACAAGGTGTCTCAAAATGGAAGCACTCAGGCAGCGTGTTTCTGCCTCTCAGGGCAAGAGGTAAAAAGTTCAGCCTGTGAAGTAGAACAGTTTCTGCCCCAGAGCAAGCGAGGAAAAAAGTACAAGAGCGTTCTGATGAATTATCTCTTACTCGGAGCTAACACTGGCATCCCAGGAACAATGGCCAAGTCTAACCAGAGTTGACAGCCTCCATTCACTGCCCCGCACTCCACCCGGCACAGTGTCAGAACAATGGTCCATTCTCACTGATTCTCAGCCTGTCCTAGCCTTTCAACAGAGCTTCTCCATTCAAGAGCCTCTTCTTTATCACCCTTTCTTTGATTAAAGCTCACTTTTCATCTGACCGGTATTTTATTGTTATTATTTACTAAGTATGTCACAAAAGGAGGCAATGTTTCTTGCCAAAAAAAAAAAAGTTTAAATCATTGAACCTTAGATTTATTTAGGTTACAATCAAGGTTCAAAAAGTCAGCCTTGTCATAAGAAACGACTAGAAAACAGCTTCGTGAGAAACTATGGAATCCTGGAAAGAATCACTCTGGTAGTTCAGACATGATATTTGTGTCCTAGAGAAGGCTTGTAGAGAGGGAGCCTGAAGTAAATGTTGAAGAATTGAAGAAGGAAGAGGAGCTAAAGCAGAGACTTCACCAGGTGAAAGGATGTGTATACACCCCTGAACAGGGCATAGTCAGAAAACAGAGAGAGGCCATCTGGACCTGGGCTAGGCACCCTGTCACACCTGGACAGAAATGGGCCTGACATCCAGTAGGCT
Organism: Tamias sibiricus; assembly: GCA_025594165.1. Lineage (NCBI taxonomy): Eukaryota > Metazoa > Chordata > Mammalia > Rodentia > Sciuridae > Tamias > Tamias sibiricus. The sequence goes on from CM046664.1 coordinate 114,651,225, forward strand.
GCATTATAAAGATCCAAGAGAAACCAATCTGAGGGTTTAAAGAGCAAAAGGGAGACATAATTGGGTCTTATACTGGAGCATGAAGCAAAGGAAAGAAGGTTCTGAAAAATGATTGTAGCAGATTAGGTATAGATGAAGCAGGAGTGGATAATTCTACCCAGAGAGGTAAAGGACTGACAGGAAACCCATTAACCAGGTAACAAGACAATCCAAGTGTTTGGTTATAAGGGCTAAGACTAGATGTTGGTAGTTGGAATACAGAAAAAGAGGTAAATCTAAGAAATAAGGCATGGTGGAACATGAGATAAATGAAAGACAGCTGTGGTTCAAGCAGGATGAGGACCCACTCTTGCTTAGAGCCTACAATTGGGTTCTGGCCCCCTATTGGGGACCTTCACCTGAAGCCCCACCTCCTGGAGGCTGCAGCATTATAGTCTATTCATCATTCAGCAAATATTTGTAGGGCATCTATGTTACGCTAGCATATCCACTGGAGATGTAATTCTAATCACTAGAGATATATTGTTGATTTTGACACAATCTATATATCCTCAAGGAACTTGTAATCTAATGTCCTTTCTAGGCTGTCACCAAATGTTCCCCACTATCCAGATATCAGCCACTCATTTATAAAACAATTCTTTTATATAGAGTATCAAGCTCTGTAGGAGATTTAGAGAAAAAATTCTTTTACATGATCAATACCCTCTAGAAATTCACAATCAATGTAAATTACAGAGATATATAAACAGATGCATACATATTACAATGAAATAAGTAATATATGCTCAGTAAGTGCTGCAGGGGTTGATCCAGAAGTTCACAGGAGAAATACTTCAGTGGGGCAGGATGCAACCAGTAAAAGTTAAAAGGTCAATTGCCATTTCCCAATTTAAATTGCTTAAACAATTTTAAATAACCCAAACAGTGAAAGTTGCTGTAACAATTTAAGTTTATATATTCTCTTCATTACATTAGTATCATAATTAATAAATAATCTTTCATGGAAAATTTCCAAATGTTTTATAATTTTTAAGAGATAAGTCTATAGCAACATTATCTCACAATGAAATATGAAGCTCTTCAAGTTTAAAAAGGTGTCTTTAACTATTTTTTTTTAACACAAACCAACTCATTGCTCTAAAAACATGCTCGAAATGATGGGACTGTAGGTAATGGGCAGAAGCATGCTGTGGGTATAGACATATGTGTGTATAGACTTTTTGTTTTGTTTTGTTTTTCTGCTTTTAATTTACTTTTGAAATGGATCCCTTAGAGAGTATGTGAATGACATACTTGGTAAGCAAGACACTGTCACTCCTGCTAATCAGGAAAGGGAGAAATTTGATCCTGTTTGTGGTTTACACAGGATTCTTCTTCAGATATGACCAAGGAATGGGTTTGAGAGCTAAGGATGTAACTCAGTGGAAGAGCTCTTGCCTCACTTGCATGAAACCCTGAATTCAATCTCCAGCAACAGGAAAAGAAAAACAATAAAAGGAATGATTTTGGTTTACCTCTTTGCATTATGGTCACAAAGTGACCTTGTCAGGTGCTAGTGTCATTTAGGTTAAGCAGAACACCAGGCCTTGACTGTGGGTGCCAGAATAGGGAAAAGAATGGGAATCTTCAAAAACCCAAGGGATTCTCCATCTTCTTCATAATTTCCAACAAATGGGACTTTGCTATGGATTTCACTGGTCTCTATAAACATGTGATTTCATGGCAAACTAGGAGATCTGGAACAAAAGATAGGGATCATATTTGAAGTGATGGATTTATAAAAATACTGGTAAGCCTAGAGGAGGTAGATACACTTTACAGAAGCTCTCCCATTGTTTAGAATGTTCTCCCACACCTCACTGGGCCCTACCACTATGATTGCACCCTATGACCCCTATGCCCTTTGCCACAATGAAGTGGACCAGATGTGGACACCTGACCCTAGCTGGACCAGTCAATTTCCTCCAACCAGAAATCTGAAATTGGGATTCAGAGAAGACAAATGAGTTCTGCATAGAGCTGGAATAGGCTCAGGTGAACTCAGGGGTTCTTAAGATGCTACTTCTCTCATATGCCTGGACATCTCCAGATTGTGGACAGCAAATAAATGAGAAATGCAAAGAGAAGCAGAGTTGTAGACAGAGGAAGGGTCCTGAAATTTTCAATTTCTTTTTTAATCTCTTCCTGACATCAGCTGCTTTCTTACCCTCAAGTGCTCTATATCCTTATGACAAATTTCCTTCGGTTAAATCCAGTTTGAAATACTTTTATTACTTATGAAAAGTAATCCTTCACTTTCATCAATAAATTTAATGCCTATATAGTTATAGCATAGACCACTGATTTCTTGCCAGTATTTCCTTTTTCAGAACCCCTTAAGTTTCAGCTGGTTGTTGAATGAAAGGCTACATTTTGTTCCCAGCCTCCTTTGCAGCTATGTGTGGCCATATGACTAAGTTCAGTCTGATAAGATGTGTGAAATTGGTGGATGCAATTTTGAGATTATCTTCTTTAGACAAGCAACCAGCCCCCAACTTCCTTCTTTAGCTTCTCACTAGCTAGAAAATGGTGACTATGGAATTAGAGACACACACACATTGGAGATGACAGAGCCAATACACATGTACTTTGTTGACTTTTAGGAGCAAAGATTCCACCATGATCCCTAGACTTCAGACTCCCAACATAAGAAAAAACTTCTACCAAATTTGCACTATTGTACATGAGGCATTTTGACATAGAAAATTATTAAACTCCTTTCATCAATACAGAGAGGTTGTCATAACAGTCCTTCAGAGAAAAAGCACAGCTAGCTGAGGGAAAGATATGTGGGTAATAATTCTCATTCCAAGATGAAAAGCTGAATAAAGTACAACATGAAACAGACAAGCATCAACCCGGGGTTTCCCAGCTGGAAGCAGATAAAGAAAACATGTTTAGTGAACAGAAATTGCTGAAGTCTAAATGAAGAAATTGAATAGATGTCTTGCCAAATTGAATTCTGCACATCACCCCTTGCTGGGTATATGATTGATGCTTCTATTAGGGAACTGCAGGATCTTGGCACTTGGAATGGGATTAGGAGGAGTCAGAGAAGTGAGGAAATTGACCTTCCAGTTTCTGCCAACCTATCTCCGTCTCTCCTCATCTGTAAATGTATCACAGTGGTGCAGATTATAATGTGGGAAGAAGGGAAGACATGCCAGAGACTAGAAATGAAGAGCCCCCAGCATTCTCCTCCACCTAGCATTTTATAAACATTTTCTGAGTCACTGATACTCAGGTTTCAAAATAGTAGCACCTTAGCACAAAGTCTTTATGAATATTGTTCATCTGACTATTTGGGTTATTAAATGTAGGTTTGTTTAGGCTAGGATGTATGCCTATACATTCTATTTGTGCATACCTATACTCAAAAGTTATGTGTTTTAGCAAATGCAAATTGAATTATAAATGAAATTTGGCAGGCAGCCCACTAAGATTTTATAGGATTGCGTTTTGGTTAATTTTTTTCTTTTCAACTTGACTAGACTACATTGCCAGATTTGTTTGGTCAAACACCAAAATAGATAGTGCTACACAGGATATTTTTTTTAGATGTGATTAACATTTAAATCAGCAGACTTTAAATAAAGAAAAAATTCCTCCATAACATTGAAGTCCCTAAGTAAGAGCAAAGATGGAGGTTCCCTGAAGAAGCAATTCTACCTCCAGATTGCAGTGTAGAAACCCTGCCAAAGTGGATATTAGATTCAAGACTGCAACATTGACCCTTACATAAATATCCAGACCACCAGCCCATTATGATCACATGGGCCAATTCCTTAAAAGAAATAAATCTCAATCTATCTCTCTCATTCTTTTTTTTTTCTCTCTCTCTCTTCCTTGAGAGATGTAGAGAGGGTTATGTAGATCTTTAAATCAAGAAATTGAACAGGAATCTATTCAATATAGATCTCTTTCCATAGATACAGATATGGATATAAATACAGATACACATATGGATATAGGTATGATTGTTTCTGTTTCTCTGAATAATCCCGACAAACGCAGATTGTATTCTTAGGAAAAGCATAATCCTAGCTAACTATAACAAAAAAATAAAAATAAATACATAGACATTCTATCTTAATAATAATTACCCTTCCTTTTCTTTTTCCCCAAGCTTAGGGAAGAAATTTAGTATGCTTATTATTCTCAAAGGAAAAAAATTATCCAAATAATTTTCTCTTTTTTATGGAATTTTATCTGTCCTAAATTTTCCCTCCACTTCCTAAATAATGGTCACTGTGTCTGATAATCAAGTCCATGCTAATGGGAGCACAGGCTGACATCTACAAATCCCACCCCTCCAAGAAGCTATCCAAAGTCAGTGGACCCCTGCTTTTGCTGTCCAATGTGAAGTAGTTACAGCAGTGATCTCGGAGCCATGACTAAATAGAGAAGAAAGTAAATGGGTCAAGAGGGCCTGATATTGCCCACCAAATCATACCACAGAAGCCACTTCCTTTTCTGCACACATATATAGGACCCTAACTGCTAGACTCACATCCATCAGAAGCCAAGTCCTTCCAGCCCAGTATGAAGATTTCAGAAGCCAAAAAGTAAGTTGTGATTTGTTAAGGGACCTAGGAGATCTAATCAAGTTTCAAATAGTTTCGGTTTCAGAAATATTTTCAGGAAATCACATTATTTTGGATTAACATACAACCAGGTGCCAGACTGAATTAAATCCACACCCACATGGACCTGAGTTCCTGTCACTGGCTCAAGAATAGCCTGAGCCAATAAATCAAGGTAATTCTAGAGCAGCAAAACTTCTCCAATTGCTTAAAAATTAAAATGCCACAATCCCTCTGACAACCAATAAAAGCAAGACTTTAAGATTCAAGTATAGTACATATTAAAAATTCAGCCCCCATCACTTCCTTTATATTTTTAAACCCAAAGTAAAACTGAGACAGACAAACTTAAAATTGTAGACAAAGGTAAAACAAACACTGACAGGAAATGAAAAGGCTTGAATTCTGTTTCTAGCAATTATGAAAGACAAGAAAGTAAATGAAAAACACACCAGTATAATATACCTAATAAAGTTGAATAACATTTTTAAAAGTCATTTTAACACCTGTCTTGGCAAGGGAAGGCCACAAAGGAATTCTTCAACCACCAGAAACATAAGAAATTGCTGACCCACAAGGACAAGTAAGAGCCAGGATAGGAGTTTGCCTAAGATTGTGTGCCAATCCCTGACAAACTAGACATCAAGATTTAATAGGCTCACAGCTGGGACTTGAGAGACAGAATCTGGGACCCAAATATTTCAAAGAAAATTCACCAAGCAGGACTCCTAAAGAAAGTGCACTATCCTTAGTGGCTGAAAGAAATAGCCCTGACCAGAGGCTACCAAGATAAGGCATGCTTGCCTATTGTCATTTTCCCTCTGAGAGGAGGGCAGGGAGAGGCTGGATAAGTTTAATGGTCTCCCACTCCCATCCAGAAGTCCCCGTTTCAAGTGTTTAAAGCAAAAATTTACACCATCCATATGGTCCAAAATGACTAAATTGGAAAATGTAAATTAAAGCAATCCAGGGTTGGTAATAAACACAAGTTTCTAGCCAAAACAAACACTAATCTTCTATAGATAAACTCACTTTAACACAAACCTCAAAAATGCACATAGTTAATGCTTCAAGATTGGCTCACAGTGAAAAGTCAGCAAATACTGAAGCAATAAACAACCATAAGTGAGAATCAAGATATAAATCAAAAAACTTCCAAATGAGGTTTAAACAATGATGGCTCTTCTAACAACAAAAGAAGCCTAACAAATGAGTCTACTTCATAAACATAAGCATATAAAAGAGGCCATTAAAAGAGCAACAAAGGGAGGAAAGTTTAGGGGATCTGACAGACATATTTGAAAATGAACAAAATAAAATTTTTAGATATAAATAATATAATAAGAATTAGGAATTCAAAGTTTGCATTATTACACAGATTAGACAAAAGTAAAGTTTGTACGTTTTGAGACATTTTTGAATACATTACATGAAATAGAGCACAGAAAGTCAAAAGAGTGGAAACTTTGGAAGCCACGAGGCATTAGAGAGATTTAAACACAATCATATTTCCAGAAATGAATGTGAGAAAAGATGTAGAAGAAACTGTTTGTAAATAAAACGACTGAGATCTCTCTTGATCTGAAAAACACAAATTCACAAATTTGGGAAGCTCAATAAATCTCAATTAAAATTAATAAAAAGAAATTCATACCTAGATGTATCATAGTGAAACTGCAGAATACAAAAGACAAAAGTTCTTAAAACACTCAGAAAAGACAGATAAGCTAAAAAAAAAAAAAAATTTTTTTTTTTTTTTTTTTTTACTGGTGGATGATTTTTTAATAACAGTAGTGGAGGCCAAAAGATTGGCAAATGGTAACTTCAAAGTGCTGAGGAAGAAGAGCTGTTGCTCTGGTCCCAATGTGCTTTTTTTCCCTCTGCAAACTGGTATTGAAATAGCTCCCATATAATAGTATTGAGAGGCAGTGGGATTTGAATGGGTGATTAGGTTGTTAAGAGGGATTAATTCACTTCTTACTGGACTGGATTTGTACCTGAAGAACAGGGAGTCCTAAAGTGAGGCTGCCCCTCTTGCCTGCTCTTCTTCATGTGATTTCTTGCCCTTCTTCTTTACTACCATGTTATGATACAGCACAGGGCCCTCACCAGATGTGGCTGCCTGCCCCCACCTTCCAGAACCATGAAAAAATAAACTTTCTTATGTAAATTGCCCAGTCTCGGGTATTTTATTTTATTTTTACAATTTTTTAAAATTCAAAGTTGTTATATATGACAGTAGAATGCATTACAATTCATAATACACATATAGAGCACAGTTTTACATATCTCTGGTTCTATACAAAGTATATTCACATCATTCGTGTTTTCATACATGCATTTAGGGTAATAATATCCATCTCATTCTACCATCTTTATTTTTTTTTTACCCCCTTGCCCTCTCCCTTCCCCTCCCTCCCCATTTACCTTTCGGAGGATTAGAGGAACACTTGGGTATTTTTTATAGCAACAGTAAATGGACTAAGATAACCATCAACCCAGAATGCTATACCCCGTGAAATTATGTCTCATTTGATGATTCTTTCATGTAATAAAAGTGTATTGTGCACTTACTGTGTGGTGATTAGGGTACATCAGTGAATAAAGTGAACAGAAAGTACTCATGTTTTCCTGGAATTTACTTTCCAATGGGGGTAACAGCCAATAAATAAATATAAGAAATAAGTGAAATGTACTATTGTTATGGTTTGGATGTAAGGTGTTCCTCTAAAGCTTCTGTGTCCATGCAGGAATATTCAGAGGTGAAATGATTAGATTATGAGAGCTGAGTCTAATCCATCCATTCTAGTTTGGATGGACTGACTGGGTGGTAACTTAAGCAGATGGGGTATGGCTGAAGGAAGTCGGTCATGTGGGGCATGCCCGGGAAGAGTTCACCATCCCTTCAGAGCCTTGCTCACTGCTTCCCAACAGCCATGAATGGAGGAGCAGCACTCTTTCAACCGTAATGTTCCTCCTCAGCTTGGATCCAGAGCAATGGAGTGGTCCAACATAGACTAAAACTCTGAAACTGTGAGTCACAATAAATTTTTCCTTCTCAGGGTTGTTCTTGTCAGGTATTTTGGTCACAGTAATGAAAACTTGACTAACACAGCTATGAAAGCATGGACCAAGGTAAGAAGAACTTAGATCAAGAAGAAGCAGAGGTTTACAAATTTAAATAGGGTTGTTGGGAGAGAATTCATGAAGAAGGTGAGAATTAAGCATGCTTGAAGCTGATAAAGGATCTGTGCCAGACAGAATATCCAGTAGACAGTCGGGTGATCAGAATATTACAGAACAGGAGGCCAGTGTAGTTGAGACCAAGTGAGTGAGAGCCACTATAAGGGCTTCATTTCTACTCAATGAAATAGAAAATGAAGAAGGAGGAGTGGGTGAAGAATGACATGATAAATTTTAAAAGAATCACATTAACATACCCATGAAGATATATGATGGGTAGAGTAGGAGGGGAGAATGGGGGCAAGTAGGAAAATGAATTAGGAGATTTTGAAGTCATCCAAGCTTATGATGAGAATGGTTTAGGTCAGGGTGAGAGCAGTAAATGATGAGAGGTAGTTGGATTCTGTATTTATTTTGGGTATGGAACAAATTTTTCTGAATGAGTAAACAAGAGAAGAATCAAAACAACTCAAAATTTTTGCTCAATCTACAAGGAAAAAAAAAAAAAAAAGGACCGCTAATTTCCACTGTAGCTCGTGAGCAGGTAATTTTGATGGGTTGAAGGAGGACATCAGAAGTTTAATTTGGACATGTTGAGTGTGAAGCGTCGATTTGACTTCAGCAAGGATAGTTTGGGGTAGAGCTCAAGGAAGAGACACAAATATGGGAACCATTGTCTTATGGATGTTAATTAAAGGTACAATCTGAATGAGTTCAAGGAAAGAAAAAAGGATTGTGGATATGGAACAGAAATAGACCAAAAAACTTCAAGTGATAAAAGAGAAATAAAGAAAATGGATGCCAGGAACAAGAAAGAGTGATTGGTGTGGTAGAAAGAAAGCAAAAAGATGTATGGAGTGCAGAACCAAAAGTTTTGAAACTGACAAAATTTGCTCAGCATCCAACTTAAAGAACTTAGACATAAAATATCAGAAGAATGTCTGAAAAGTACAAAAGTGAAAAAAAATATTACTAGAACTCAAGGAAAGGAAGGCAAATAAAAAGTTAAAAGAACAAAAAATTGGTTCTTAGAATAAAATAATAAAAATGACTTCTTTTGCCAGAAGAAATAAAGGTAAGTCACAAATGCATTATATAAACTGTGGCAGAGGAAGATAGAACTCTAGATGCTGGTAAAACTGAAAAATTCAATGAACAAATTTATACCAATAAGTTTGAAAGCACAAGCAAAATATGAAATTATTAGAAGCTATAAAGCCAATTAATTAAAATTAGAAAGTCACTATAGTCTTATAGAAATTTAACTACTAAATAAACTCTCCTTAAAAGAGAACAAAGGCTTATGTAGTTTGATAAGGAAAATTTCTCAAAAATTAAAACAAAAGATCATTGTAATATTATACAAACACTTCCAGAGTTTTGGGGGAAAAAGTGAATATTCCTCAATATATGTATAATTATTCTATTACCAAGATGCCAAAATCAGAAATTTTACTATAATGAAGAAAATTACAATCTCATTCATAAGCATAGATAGAAATATCTTAAAACATTTATAGTCCTTGGTATTTGTCCCTTAGTATCTTCAGGAGGTTGGTTTCAAGACCCCTGCAGATACTGGAATGCACAGGTACTCAAATCCCTTATATAAAATGGTGTAATATTGGCATATAATTAGCACATGTCCTCCTATATACTTTAAATCATCTTGAGATTACTTATAATACCTAATACACATAATGCTATATAAATGATTATTCTATATTGTTTAGAGAATAATTACAAGGAAAAAAGTCTTTTTTACATATTCAATACAGACATAATTTTAGAATATTTTTGATCCACAGTTAGTTAAATCCAAGGATGAAGAATACATAGATATGAAGGTCTGATAGTATTAGCACACTAATATCAAGAATGTAAAAATATGACAATATCCCATTAAAAAGTAGGGTTTGTTAGCCGGGCGCGGTGGCGCACGCCTGTAATCCCAGCACTTTGGGAGGCTGAGGCAGGAAGATCGCAGGTTCAAAGCCAGCCTCAGAAATGGCGAGGCACTTAGCAACTCAGAGAGACCCTGTCTCTAATAAAATACAAAAAAGGGCTGGGGATGTGGCCCAGTGGTCTAGTGCCCCTGAGTTCAATCCCCGGTACCAAAAAAAAAAAAAAAAAAAAAGTAGGGTTTATTTATGGCTTAAAATTAGGAAATCTATTAATGTCACACACAAAATTAATAGGTGAAATAAGAAAATTTATAGAATAATCTCAGTTAATAAATATTAGTTTTATTTTATTGCTGATACTAGGGATTGAACCCAGGGCATCACCCATACAAGGCAAGTGCTCTACTACTGAGCTACATCCCCAGCCCTGAAAGGGCCTCTTATTAAATTCAGCATGATAAAACTGAGCAAAGGAAGTTATTTAACCTGAAAGTGGATAACTATGAAAAATCCTACAATAAACATGATGCTTAATATGGAAATAATAAAATTAATCCTTTTATAATCATGAGCAAAGATGCCTACTGGGAAGTCTTACTATTTCTACTCTAATTGTATTCAAAGTTTTATTCAACACAATACAGTTCTGCCTTCTGATTAAAAAAAAAAGAATTTTTACTATAAAAATGTAGGCATATCACAGTAATTCATGCATATCACAGAAAATGTTTAAAATGTTAAGTTTAGGAAGGTCACCCAGAGTTTCCACTGTCCAGAGAAGTAATTTGGTGAAATGTTTTTGTTGTTGTTAATTTGGATCATTTTCTTAATGAACTGCCCAATCTTTGTATAAAGATTTGATTATGTATTTGTCATATTTATAAATTTCAAATATGGCAGCTTTCCTCCAGAACTCTTCCACTGTGATGTTGCCCCAGGCCAAAGCAAAGGAACCAACCAACTGACCACTGACTGAAACCTCTGAAACCACAAATCATAATAAATCTTTCCTCTTCTAAGTTGTTTATATCAGGTACTTTGATCACAGTGACCAAAAGCTGATTAACAGGACAAAAGCTAACACTTGCTGTCCTCAATAGCCTAAGGGGATGGGGGCTCATGTCTACCTTCCTGATTAAGAGCTAAACCACCAGTGTCACATGTTTATGTGTCACATGGGGGATATTAAGGAAAGTCAACAACAACTATGACACCTACATTTGCATTGTTACTGTTGTCACATAGTTTCCTGCAAAGTATATGGTTAGGGGAATACTATTTTAATTCTGTGCTAACTGGAAGTGAAACTAGCATTTAAAATTCATAAGACATTTTTGTGTTCTTCTGTTAGCATTCAGAGGTAAAGTAAGGGTGATTGGAAGCCATGTGAATGCCACTCAAACTTATGTTTTTTCACATAAAAATAAAGCTCTCCTGGTTATGGCTTTGTCTTGACTAAAGCCTCATTTTCTTAAGATTAATTTTTGCATGTATTAAGTGACTATAGTTAATAATAAAAAATCACTTTGGGAATTCTAAAGTTATAAATTTTAACATAATTCTACTCAAAATTACATTTTCCCTGGTCTCCTTTAACAGTGTGCAGTGAACTCTTAGTTGCTGTAGCATTTTATATGCTGAATCAGTAGCATATATAAAAGAATAAATATGTGAGAAAGTCTGAGTTTATTTTAAAAGGATGATTTGTCAATCTTAGTTAAATCAAAATATATTTCTTCTAAGGTTAATGTAAACACAGAATGTTTTATTTAATAGTAGTTTTTGAAATGTTTCATATCCAATTTGATTTTTTTTTCCTTTTCTTAATACCTATAGTGGTTTTTAAATAAAAACTTGTTACAGTGGAATCTTTTTTAATTCCGCAAGCCAAATATACTTATCTCTTAGTATCATTATAAAAATTTTCATGATTGGAAGATTTGCATTTTTGACAGGTGAAATAGGGAAAGAATACCTGTGGTGTCAGATAATATGAAGTAAGATTTAATTGGTTCATTATCTTGAAAAAATAGTAAAATCTAAACATATTTTTTGTGCTGGGTTTTAAAATTTTTGTTCACAGACATCTATACAAATTCAGAAAACACTTTGGATTTAAACAAAGATGAAATTTCTGGAAGATTCTTCTTTCCTATCCAGTGTAAGAAATGCAATACTTTAAACATAAATGTAAATTTTTTCTAGGGTCAATTATTCAAAACTGTGTATTAAACGCTTTCTACAAGATAGTGCTCTTAGATGTCCCAAAGTAAACCTAGATTGAAGTTTAAATTAAAAATTTTTAAAAGACATTCTGGAGCTATTTGTACAAGAGCTTTAACTCAGTAAAATTGTCAAGGACTTCCATTGTCCAATCAAGTTACCAGAACAAAGACCAGAATTACCCTTATACCTTAAACAACTACAAAATCAAACAAAATAGAGAAACAACAATTTTCAAACATTGAACAACTGGCAATATAGAGCCATGATCTACAGAGAAGAGAAATAAATCATGTAATTCTGTATGATTCCTTCATTTTACTGCTTGGAGATAGTTTCCAAAATGCAGCACAGAGCCAAGAAATCAAGCACTCCAGAGTTTTCTCTACTTTGAAGAGACAGAGATAAGAATTTAGAGAGGTATAGGTGGTAGAGTTTACAAGGCAGAAAACCAGAGCAGGAGAGCTCCAAAGAAAGGGAGCTCCTTAGATCCACAGAGGGTCCCTTAGAATCTTCCACTAAGTGCTGATCAGAACACGTATGTGAGCAAACTACCTATGGATGGGAAACCATTAGAAAGGGAAAATTCCAGAAAGAGCATAAAGCTTGGAATGGTTCACATTCCCAAGAGCTAGAGGGGAGAAATGTTGTTATCACACTGGGTATCCATGAAGAAAAGTAGGGACAAGCAGACTGCTGGGGTCCCACCTAACAAAGATTACAAGGTATTTGTGAAAGGATCAAAATGGTACCACGCAACTTAACTGCATCTCTTAACAAAGCTCATGAGTATATATTTTAATCCTAAACAGTTCCAATATTCACAGCACTTGGTTTCCAATCAAAAATCACCAAGCATTCAAAGAAGGATATATGACTAATGACCAATAATGAGGAGAAAAATCACTCACTAATAAGTGACCAACAAATAACACAGACAGCAGAAATACTAAAATGATATTAAAACAGCTGCTATAACCTCACTCCCTATGTTCAAGAAGGTGGGAAAGTACAAACTTGTTAAAGAGACATCAAAGACATTTTTTAAAACCTAAATCAAAGTTCTAGAGAGAGAAACTACAATTTCTAAAACAAAAATTACACTGGACAATTAAACACCAACCTAGAGGTTAGAGAAATTTATAACCAGGAAATACCAACAGGCTCTACAAATAGCCCTCATACTTAGAGCAAATTAAGTGATGATCATGTTGTGATTATTTTCTATTTCTCTGTTGTCACAGTTGAAGTTAGTTGTTTAATGTTTTGCATTCCCTCTCTGATCATTCACTTTGCAATAGTAATTACCAATACTTGGGCAAAGAAAAAAAAACTTCTCCCTCCCTTTGCTATTTTAGTAAACCAAATAAAATTTATAATGAGGCTTAAAAAAAAAAAAAAAAACACTAGGTAGTATCAACAGCAAATGTGATACTTCATAAGAAAAGATTAAGAAATTTAAAAATACAACAGTAGAAACTGTTCAAAATTAAAGAAAAAGTCTGAAAGGACATCACTGAGATGTGAAACAAATTCAAGTGACCTCATATTCATGTAATTGGAATCACAGGAGGAGGAAGAAACATAAAACTATCACAGGGTTTGAAATCTTGTGTCTGTGACCCATTCCTTGAAGCAGGAGCTTAAACCATAAAAATACTAGAGTGGTAGAGATGAAGTGCAGGTTCAATTACACACCATCTAGCAACAGACATTAGGAGGACTTTTCTTTAGTTTTAGTTGTGTTAAACTACTGTGTCCATTCTTCATATGATACCTGTCTTCCAACTGGTTCTAAACATCTTCCCAAGTTAATATTTGTACTCAGGTGAGAGGGAGAGATGGATAAGGCAGTTGAGGCTAAAGAAGAAGAAAACTTTCCTGGGCTCTGAAATTGTCTTTTTTGAAAATTTTATTTATTTATTTATTTTTATTTGAAGTTGTTGTATATATAACAGTACCATGCATTACAATTCATAATACACATATAGAGCAACTTTTTACATATCACTGTTTGTCTACAAAGTATATTCATACTATTCATGTCTTCAAACATGCATTTAGGGTAATGATAACCATCTCATTCTATCATCTTTTTTCCCCCTTTATACCCCCTTGTCTCCTCCCTTCCACTCCCTCCCCATTGACCTTTCTAGTGTTCCTCTAATCCTCCTATGCTCCCCCGACCCAACCCCACTGTGAATCAGCCTCCTTATATCAGAGAAAACATTCGGCATTTGGATTTTTGAGATTGGCTAACTTCACTTAGCATTATATTCTCCAACTTCATCCATTTACCTGCGAATGCCATTAGTTTATTCTCTTTTATTGCTGAGTAATATTCCATTGTGTATATTTACCACATTTTCTTTATCCACTGATTTACTGAGGGGCATCTAAGTTGGTTCCACAACCTAGCTATTGTGAATTGTGCTGCTATAAACATTGATGTGGCAATCAGTGAGGTGAATAGAGAACCTACTAATTGGGAATTAATCTTTACTACTCGCACATCAAATACAGCACAGATCTCTAGAATATATAAAGAACTTAAAAATCTTAACACCAAAAAAATAAATAACCCAATCAATAAATGGGCCAAGGAACTGAACAGATACTTCTCAAAGAAGATATACAATCAACCAACAAATACATGAAAAAGTTTCAACATCTCTGGCAATTAGAGAAATGCATATCAAAACTACTCTAAGATTTCATTTCACTCCAGTCAGAATGGCAGCTATTAAGAACACAAATAACAATAAATATTGGAGAGGATGTGGGGAAAAAGGCGCACTCATACATTTCTGGTGGGACTGCAAAATGGTGCAGCCATTATGAAAAGCAATACGGAGATTCCTTGGAAAACTGGAAATGGAACCACCTTATGACCCAGCCATCACACTACTGGGTCTATTCCCAAAGGACTTAAAAACAGCATATTACAGGGACTTAGTTAGCCACATCTGAAATTGTCCTTTACTGATGCACTTCTCTCTTTCTCATCTCCATCCCCCATTCTCTTTAGATGGAGGCTTCACTATCTCTTGGTGTATCGCAGAGCTCCTAGTCACACTTGGGAAGAGCACATAATTAACTCTACAAAGGAGACCATGACTCGTGGATGTATGGGGGAATGATGCTAAGAAATGTGCTGAAAATATATTAGTGAACAAGGCAGATGCATTCACAATCCATGGAAATTACAGACTATGCATAGATATGGGCATTGTATTCATACCATTAATGCACACATACTTACTTAGTAATCTAACATTGAGTGGTTTTGTCATGGTTCAGTTTCTTTTTTTCAGGTTCTGTTCCATTACCTCTATAAATTATATATCCCAGAATCCTTTGCCAACTCAATTCCAATTAGGTTTGGCCAAAGAGAGTCATTGGTGTAAGATTAGAAGGCACTAGGAGGAAATACCTGGGTCTTTCTCTCTGTGGGGGTACTCATTCCTCCATCTTGAAGTGTAGTCTCTGGAAATGGCTGTGACCCTTCAGGGCACCCAGTCTTAGCCATGATTTCTTCATTTCAGTTGTGCTATCCCTTACAAAATTGTCCTTCTTGATAGATCTAGCATCCTGCTAGACACCACCAGGAGTTTCAAATACACTCTAAGTATATGGGTTATCCTATCTTCCAGTTATTACTAATTCAATATTTTTACCACTTGTATAAACTAATTCATTTTATTAAATTCACTGTCCTTGAGAGACCTAGTATGAGTTCTATTTCTATAATACAAATAATTTTGATGAGTCTTAGATATGTGGCCCAATGAACATTTACAATACAAGAGCTAATCTATTCAAGGGAATTTGAGTTTCTTGGAGAAACTTATATTAAAACAAAAACTGAAAAATAAATAGATAATCATGTAGGGCACGTGGTCACAATAGTCACATGGTCCAACATCACATTTATTTAAGCTATCAAAGGTCTACTTTACAAAAGACAATTCCTTCCTATACCACAGATGACATATGTCCATATGTTGTATATCCTACTTGGACATCAGACCACAGCAAGCCTGCAGGGTGCACCTCAGGGGGCCAACAGAAAGGTATTTCTGTTTTGGTTTTCAATTATGATTCTATTATGCTTGGGGATATTTTGCTTTTTACAAACCCTAATGTCTTGCAGTACCAGATAAACATTTCCAGGCAGCTTATGTACTCATTTTCGGCAGCACCTCCAAAGCACTGTGCCCACCTGGCCACCCTCAAGCCACACATTTAATCAGGAGCCTGAAAATGTCAAAAAGATTAAGGCAGCTGTCTGAACTACTGCTTCTATCTTTCTACCTCTTTCATTACAATCCTTGTGACACAGCTGCTTAATTATAAAATCTACCCTACCAGTAAAATACAACTCCCTGTTCTTCCCCAGTTCTCAGATCAATATTACTGAGGTTTGTTGGTTTTCCCCCATTTTGCCTTAGGCCTTCAATATGGCTCAAAACAGCATTGTTACTGAACTTTTGATAATGTTGTTCATTATGGAGTTTTTTGTATAAATTTTGACTTTGAAAAACACTGCATGAACATACTAGTTATCCTGAGGCAAGTGCCTTAGTATTATCACCTAATCCCAGCCCTGAAGACCTGTTACTCCCTGAAGGAATCAACCTCTACAGAAGCAGAGTGGGAAATCTGTGTTTACACTGCCCCAGAGGCTCCCAGCCATTGAAATCATAGGAATTAGAGAAGGGAGAGAGAGATTTCATTCTCTTAAGAACTTTTGAAAACAGGACACCCAGCACATTTGCATAAACAAATTTGAAGATTAGATACCATCATTTCTGAAACTCACTATTTGTCTAACAAACTGTAAGTATCAAAGACATTTATACAGAATAAAAAACTATTTTAAAAGTTATTTAAACTTTATATCAGTCCTTTGATCAGATCACAACTAGTAAAAGGCATTTAAAACAGGAAATTGAGATATTGCAAACCAGAGAATTATTTCACGTGGGCTTCTTAATAACTACACCTGTCCTCATCCTTGAGTCTTTTTAGCACTTTGGCCACATAGAAATGGCTCATGTGTATTTTAAGCTCTCTCTTTATTGTGATTCTCTAGAATTTCTGCTTGACTTCTCAAAGACTTGTTTTAACATTTCCTGAGGGTAGCCACAAATGGACCATTTTCCATAGGCCTCTACTTAATTGGAAAAGAGCTCAGGATGTGGAATCCAGGCAGTCTGGTGTCTAAATGGTTGTTCATTTGAATTTGGAAAAAGCATTTAGTTTTCCATGTCCTCACCTCCTAAATGAAGGCTTTAGAATAAAGGGTCATTGACATACTTTGCAGCTTTTACATTCTATGATCAAGTATTTCTGCTCTACAAACACATTTAGGCAATAGGAAAGGATTAACCTAAGTTGGCCTAGTTGGTACTCTTTTATCACCACAGCTTTATGTGTAATACTATGTTTTATTTTTAAGTATCTACAACTAAAGCTGAATACTTGGAAAATAACTTGGGGACTTCCAATCATAGCAAGAGTTTTGATTTCATTCATTAGGTCCCCAACATGTCTTAGATGATCTTTTCTGTGCTCTCCATGCTTAAAAATTTATTTCTTTTATCACAGTTCCTAAGATTTCCCTATTTCAGAATGCTTTCCTCTCACTTGCAGAAGATTTACAAGCATGCAAAAGCATAGTGCTGCTCACATTTAATAACAAATATTTATTTTTCCTTCCCCCACTCTTTATCTTTCTCCATTCTCTTCTCTTTTTTATTCCTCACTTTTCTCATTTTTTTTCTTTCCTGTTTTCTCTTATGATAGCTGATGCTATCCCAAATGCTCAGAACAAATAAGTAAGCAAGCACTCATAACATTACAAGTTGCATTTTATTCAACAAACTATACATACTAAACTCAGTGCATATGGAATAATACAAGCCAGGAAAGGATATTCCATAACTGAAATGGGTTAGTGATTGTAAATAGTACACAGTGACTGACTGAAAATAAATTTAGTAGGGAAGGAACAGTCAGCTTGTGAGAAAATGAGGACACTCATTAAAACCTCAGCTTTTTGTGTAATGCTAGATTTTATTTTGAAGTATCTACAACTAGATTTTATTTTGAAGTATCTACAACTAAAGTTGGTTACTTGGAAAATAGCTTGGGGACTTCCAATCATAGCAGAAATAATGTGCCCAGTGTGGGACTGGGAAGTGTTAGGAGGTGAATAGATGAAAAACTATCCAACATCCTTTTTTCCCTCTTTTGGATAGTGAGACTCCTGTCAATTCTCCTAACCATTGCCCCCATTAAAGTTTTTTCTAAGCACATCCATGTTGATTGTTCATGCCCTGCTGTGATTTCTCAGTTATATTCTAATACTGTAACACACTTGCAATGCTTATTGTGCTGAAAGGTAATTATTTATCTGCATATCTATTGTCCTGCTTCCCACTAAATACCAGTCTCCTTGAAGATATTGCTGGATATCATTCAAGTCTGAAATCATCATCTAACACATATCAGTACCATTTCAAATTGAATGTCCATTATTTACTATGTATGTGGACATACACATTTTTTTTTTTCTTTTTTTTTGGTCATCTTTCTGAGCCACAATCACCTCATTTGTAAAGTTAGGAAAACACTGTCTCAGTATTAAAATGAAATAGCTAGGTTTGAGCTTTCCCTGAGCACTGGGGAACTAATCAAAATTTCATTTTTGAAAGCCTAACATTTCAGAGGGTGCAAAACTGGATTCTGTGAGAAAGAAAGGCCTTGGAAGGTTGATGAAGAAACAAAAAGCCTCGTCTTGAGATCTAGGGGAACAAGAGCATGGTAAGTTCTTTGGTATCTGAGACCTTCGTCTCTGGTGTGGCAGGCCTCACATGGAGACCAGGAACAGCAGAGCTCAGGGGCAGCAGTGTTCCATAAGATCTTCCCAGAACTGTGCAGATCCTCATCCAAGAACAACCCAAGATGAAGAGCCAGAACATAACTGATATCTGGAATGGTAAATGGGTTAAATTTGATTTCATTTTTCCCTCAGGAAAACATATGACTGATCTTGTCTGTCCAGCATTTTAAAGCAATTCCCATGTCTTACATAATCTGGTGATCTGTGGGTTCCAGTCATTGTGAGCTTCGGCGATACAAGACAGAGTTGTTGGTTGTTTGGGGGAAGCAAAGGTGAGATACTTTTTCAGAAGAGCATCCTGTTCTAGATAGAAAAACAACTAAGTTCTAGTGTGAACTGCAGAAGTATACATGAATCTCACTAGAAGGCAATTTAGGGAGGATTTTATATGTCAGTTCACATATCAGAAATTACTTCCAAAGATTTTTAAAGTACATTCTCTAGAAGTTAGGTCACTCAAAGGAGGTCTCAAACTCATTATTCAGCCACTTAAATTATTCAAACATCCCACCACCCTCCCTATATGTTTCCACACACATTTAAAAAATACTTCTCTGATTTCTACATTTCAATTTATCTTCCTAATACACCATGTGACTCACATTCATGACAATTTACCCCCTGTATGTCATAACACTTTTCTCAAATATAATAATGGTACCATTTGATCATCATTTTGACTACAAATACAAAAACAAAACAAATACAAATACAAATTAAAAAAATATAAATACAAAAACAAATAAACAAACAAAAGCCTATGAGTGGGTAAAGATAATAAGAAAATCAATATAAAATTTTCCAGTATCCAGACTCAAATTTTCACCTGAAGTTCTTCAATATAATACCATAAAAAGATATTTTGTAGCTTTGTAATGGCTTTTTTATAGCTTATAAAGTATTTTTCATAATTATTTCTTTATTTTCTTCCTCATACTTAATGAATATCAGTTGAAAATTGATAGTTTTAAAAAAGCATTTGCACAAGGAAAAAATTCTAAACAGAAAGTCGAATTACTTAATTTTAAAATGTTATGCATACATTCCCTTTTCTTTTTGGCTTCATATCATTTAAGCATCTAAATATATCTCTAGACAATTTTAACAAGCTCACATCCTAATTGTGCTCTCTAAGCAATTTATTTTCTGCTTTTTTTTTAAAGTTCTGACACAACATCCAAAAAAGCGAAAGGTATGCTAATGGAAATTTTAGTGATATGCAAATGGAAAATTTTTTAAATTTTAAGTTGCAAAAAATATTTTATGAAGTTCTGTTGTGCTTCCTTTGCTTAAAGTAGGCAATAACAGATTAAAAGTCAGTTTGACCTTTCTTCTATTAGAGTATACTACTATAAAATATAACAATAGGTTCTACTACAATAATATAAATTCTACTTTATGGTATTTCACAAACTTCTATTAATATTATGTAAACTGGAGAGAATATCTGCTTATTATACTTGCTTGTATTACTGATATTTGCTCATAGTAAAATATGAAGTAGCAGTTATGTGCAAATATTCCTTCATTTTTGTTCTTAAGAGATTATAAATGTATTAACTTATTTATTGTATAATTTATCATGTTTCAAATAATAATGAAACTCAATCTTAAAAAAGAAATTTGAATAACTTGTGCTTCATACCACTCATATCTAATTCAAATGATTGATTATTTAATAGTTTTCATATTTAAATAATTAATTTTGACTCATGGGCTATCTAAAATAGTATTCAACATAAGAGAAGTGAGTAATAAGTTGCAAGTGTATTTATATTGATAAATAATAAGAAATAAATGTCTTGCTCTTAAACTATGAAATCAAATCTGTTTGTACTATACTTTAATAAAATATAATTTTCAATATTTCAAATGTATTAAATATATCTTTTCAAAAATGCATTTTCCAGAATAACCCTCTTGCCTTGTGCTCTTTTTTAACGAGATTGATAGATGATAGATATATAATATATCTATCACATCATATATAATAATTTGATCTTCAACCAGTTCTTCAGAAACACATAGAGGGTATAATCTCCTATCCATGCCAAGTCTCCATAAACTTAGGAAAAATTTTAAGCCATGTCTGCATTTAAAAATGAGAATATTTAGAAGTCTTATATGTCAATTATATAAATCACCATTTCCTTTTTCTTTTATCAAATTCATCACAGAAGCGTGATAAGCAAACACTACCAATAATGAACTAATAAGAGCACTAAAATATAATCTAATTCTAACTTATTGAGAAAAATTACATTAAAAGTTAATAATATTAAAACATTTAATACATTGAAATGCATAGTTTTATGACTTTAAAACCCTGAATAAGTAATTTTATACTTTATAGTTCTAATTAAATAATTCAGAGAAGAAATTACCTTCAACATTGGCTCAGGAACATAGTAAGAGTCAGGCTCTCCAATTGCTTTTTATGTACTGTGAACGTTATCTTCCTGCTTACTCCTACTTCTCTACTTTTTCTATTTGTAAGGCAGGCCAAGCTATATAAACCACAATTTAGTTCCTCTTTTTAACATTTCATTCATTTCACATATTCCAGACTCTTAAGTTTAAAGAGAATGAGTAATACTTAACAGATCATGATTTGAACAACTCGAGATTACAGAGACCAATCTAATTCCTTTCTTTTTTTTTTCTATAAACTATTTATTATTTTATCAATAATATCAATATATAGATACAGGTTAGAACTGATTAGTTCAAAAACCAAGTAGCAAGCACAAACTTAAATGTGTAATAAGAGAACAATATTGCCACAGTCAAGTGAAAGCTCCCAGGAAAAGATAAATTGTCAGTCATTATAAACAGGCTTTAGTTTCCCTGGATTTTACAGATACCTTCTAGTAAGTGAAACCAAGTGGGAAACATGGGGATCCACATAGCCCAAAGGTCTTGCAGGACAAGTGGGTTAGTTACTGTCCCATGAGAGAGAAGAAGAAGAAGAAGGAAGGGGATGGGAAGGAGGGATGGAGGAGGAGGAGAAAGGAGGAAAGAGAGAAAGAAGGAAGACACATTGTGTCAATGAGTGGATATAATGATCATTACCAATATTGACCAGTTTCACCCATACTCAATCATCCTGTATTTCTAGTTCACTTGAAGTTTATAGTAGCCAGGGTACTAATTCTGGTCAATGAAGTGAGGGTTTGAAACATTGCTAGCACTTGGCTGTACAGCCCTCCCTTCCAGCTGTCTTGATGATCACTGAAGCATGTGTCCAAATGGAGATTACAGGGCCCAAGTGATTCTAGTGAACACCCCTCCCCCACATACCCATAAGCCATTAAGCCATGTTATACTTATAACATCAATTAAAATTTTAAATATTTTATTAAAAATACTGAAATCTGGAAGCTATGTGCCACAACCTAGCCAATTCTGACTCACTCAAGGGATGGGATTATAATTATTCTATTTTTTTAAAGTAGCATTCCATTTAATACCTGTTATGGTCTGAATGTGAGGTATCCCCCAAAAGCTCACATGTGAGACAGTGCAAGAAGGTTCAGAGGAGAAATGATTGGATTGTAAGTCTTAACCCAATCAGTGAATTACTCCCCTGAGAGGAATTAACTAAATGGTAACTGAAGTGGTAGAGTGTGGTTGGAGGTGGCTGGAGGTAGGGGGATTTGGGGGCGTGGCTTTGGCGTATATATTTGTATCTAGAAACTGGAGACCTCTGTCTCTGCTTTCTGATCATCATGTGAGCAGCTTCCTTCTGCCATCCTCTTCTGCCATGATGCTCTGCCTCACTTCGAGCCACAAGGAATGGAGGCAGCCTTGTGTGGACTAAGACCTCTGAAACCATGTGCCCTCAAATAAACTTTTCCTCCTCTAAAGTTGTTCTGATTGGGTCTTTTAGTCACAAGAGTAAAAAAGCTGACTAAAACAATACCCATATAAAGAATAACAATATTTTCTGCTCTCTCCTGGGTAGCACATTACTGTCTTCCTTCCACAGTGGATATGCATATAGCAGTATGATAGAACAGAAAGAGAACAAGCCTAGGAGTTCTAGATACTTGTCCAAATAATGCAAGGAGCTAGCAGCAGAACATGGACCGCTCACTACCTTATTATGGCACAGTAAACAAGCCATTTAAACACTCCAATCTTATATTTCTTGTTTGTGAGTGGGGGCAGTAATAGTTTCTCTGTCTATATCAGAAACTTGAGTGTCAAAGGATTTATATGTTGCCATTGCTAGAGGATAGAAATATATTCTATTCCTCTCTAAATTCCCGATCACCTAATAAAGTATCCTATTACAATAGGCTCTAAATATATATATATATATATATATATATATATATATGTATATATATATATATATATTAGTTTATTTGCTTTAGTTGTACACAATGCATTTTATTTTTATGTGGTGCTGAGGATCGAACCTGGGTCGCACACGTGCTAGGTGAGCATTCTACCACTGAGCCACAACCCAGCCCTACAAATAGACTTTTTAAAGAGAAATTCTATTCCAGCAATCATTTAAGGCTTTAATAATTGAAAACATGTTCTTCATGATGGGCCTTGCTAGTAAAGTGATTATTTTTTAATGTTTTTGATACTTGTCAATCATCTACCACATGTCGGGTATGGTCCTAGGCACTGGATGGGGTAGATCCATAAACAGATTAGACAAATTCTCTGCTATTATGTAGGGAAATTAATAGCAATAAGCAAGGAGTGGGAGGATGATTTTGGTAATCATGAAAGGCCTTTTGTTAAGTAGGCATTGGAGCAAAGAATTATATGAAGAAAATAAACCATGTAGCAACTTGAGTAGCATTCCAGACAGTGGGCATAGCATATGCAAAGGCCCTGGGGTGAAAATGTTCTTTTGCTTAAAGAATAATATGAAAGCAACATGAGCATGAAAGAGAATATTAGGAATAAGGTCAGAGAAGTACAGGAGAAACGAATTCCATTGTAGACCATGATGAGGGAAATGAATGTTTTCTGAGTGAATTAAAGATCATTAGAAGCTTCTAAGCAGAGAAGGGACATGATTCAGCTTTCATTGTCAAAGGATCACTTAAGCAGCTGTGGAGATTGTAGAGATGCAATTGAATGTGTGTGTGTGTGTGTGTGTGTGTGTGTGTGTGAGAGAGAGAGAGAGAGAGAGAGAGAGAGAGAGAGAGAGAGAGAGTTAGTGTGTGTGTTTCAAGCCAGGTTTCCTAGCTGCAGCCATTCACAGGGCCTATGACACCAAGATGATAGTCAAACTGCAGAGCCAAGGAATCTATCTGTGTATTCAGGAATACATACCCAGTGAGAAAGAACCTCATGATGCAGAAGTGGGAGGAAAGGAGGGCTTTGCTTTAACAGATGCACAAAACAGAGTCTGCATAAAAGAAAGAGAAGAGGGAGGAGGAGAAGAGAGGAAGAGGGAATAGGAAGTAGAGGAGGGAAAAAAAGAGACTTTTATTAGCTAAAGCTTCATTGTTTTCAAAAAACGCTCTTCAGTGGGACAACAGGAAAGACAGGAAATCATGACATGGAAGCAACATACGTGGCAAAAACAATGTGTGGAGCTGTTCCTGGAAACATCAGAAATGTTATTAAAGACAGTGTTCTGAAGTACAATAGGCATATCAACCTCATCCAAATGGAACCCCTAAATCAATCAAATCTTCCATAGACATAACAGAGTGAAAAATACCCTGTGAAGCATCATAGGATTGCTGTGACCTAACATTTTACACAATTTTCAATAATTATTGGTTTCTCTTGTTGCAACAAAAAATTTCCCTTTGTTACACATAATTAGCGAGATGAGCAGTGCCTGGGTTTACAAATCACAAACTCATTTTCCTAAGTTTCAGTTAAATTTAACCCAGTAGAAAGGCAACCCCCTTAAAATACTGCTGTATTCAGTGCCAAAGGAACTAGGCAGGAACCACCATTCCAAAGATGAATTATTGTCCCAAAGGACAACTCAGAGTTCTGTTGAAACCCAGAACTTATAAAAAAAGCAAGGAGGATGGAACTTGGTGGAATCTAAGAGACTGCCACAGGGACCTTGACAACATCACAAATGTGAGTATGGGAAGCAAGAGAATTTCACATTTATCCACCCTCACCCCCGCTTTTGTGGATGAATAAACTAAACTACAGTTTTATAACATCTTTAAGTTATTCAGAAAAATCTGGAAAAGTGAATGACTTTCTTACCTATCATTCATCATAAAGTTGCCATATTCATATGCTTATTTTCCTTATGTTTTTGTGTCCATTGCATTTATACAAAATATTGCTGGTTATAACTTTATTCTTCTACCTGTTACTTTAAAAACTTTCAGTGATCCAGAGTTCAATGACAAATCATAGCATGACAAATTAAACTATAACTGAGCTCTCCATTCCTTTTATTCATGAAGAGACATGTTCTGGCAAATATCTGCAAACCATATCCTCAAAGGAAAACCCCTTTGACTGAGAAAGATTGAGAAAGATGTTTGCTGTCCCCTTCACCGGAGATCATCACTCCCACTAACCAAGGAAGGCATGTAATTTCTAAACTAGAGATTATTTAAGTCTTCATTCTTATGTAAAAGTAAATATACAAAAATGAGTAAGAAAATAATTATGAATTTCTGTGCAATATGACAAATATTAGCAAGACTGGACCAAAATGGCCTGGGTGGTGGCAAGCATTTCATACACATTAGCTCTGATGGCACTTCAGGGAAGATATTATGATGCTTTCACATCCAGAAAAAAAAGAAGCTTAAAGAATTTAAGTATTTTGCCCCAAATCACACAGTTAGTAACCAACAGAGAAGGAAGGCCAATCAAGATCTTTCCCCTTTGACATCTGCACGGAACATGTTAAGTTAAAGTAGCACTCAGAGCTGGTGCTACCGTGCTTCATAGATTAAGAGATGTTCATGAGCTACATCAGTGAGCTTCTAGAAGCTGCTCCCACTTGAAATAACTACTATTTCCATCCTGGTCCATTTGCTTGTGTTCCCTTTGATTTTTATTTCATTGCTAACCTTTTATTTTTCATATTTTGTTTAAATATCTGTACAGGAAACAAAACAAGAAGTGTTCACTATAGAATTAGAAATTTCTTTTTGAAAATGTTCATATCAAGTGAAGACCTTGGATAATAGATTGTAAGGATTAGAACCTATACTATGAATTCAGAAATGACCCACATCTAACTTCATTGTTATTATTTTTGACTTGTTCATCCAATGGACAAATTTGAGAAAAGAAAAAGATATTAGTCAAAATCCCCACATTAGGTTACACAGGCTAGCCTTTTCATTCTTTCAGTACAATCAATTCTTTTGACTTTTCTGTTTTCATTGTAAATCCTAATTGGTAATTTGGTAAAATTGTGGGTAGCAATAGAATAATTCATCTAACATACAGAAACAGAACAAATTAAGCCAACACCCTGAAAATAAAACTTTCTTCAGGAAATAGATTTATTTTCATAATGTGAAAATAATGTGAAGTTTAGTCTCTCTCTTTTATTTTCTTAACTCTGAGGACATGGGCATTGGTATTCTTCACTTCTCTATTCTTAATAGTTCCTCTTTATTCTAGTTGTGTAATAATAAAACTAATAGCAGTCTTAGTTCTTGTTAGAAAGTCCCTGGTGGGGACAGATATTGGAATTAAACTGCTGACTTGCTCTCATATGACTGCATTGAAATTCCTAGAATTTAGGTGTCTAGAAATTTTGTATCAAATATACTATACGGTCACAAGAAAGAAGCAGACTTAGAATCAAATGAACTGTGGCTTGATGGAATTTCCACAGCTATACAGGACCTATACAGGAAGGCTATTATGCCTTCTCTGCATTAGTGAGTGAACAACATGTTACAGGCCATTTGAGAAGATGGGAAAGGTGCCATATTCCACACTGTCTTACAAAGCTAAGGAATGGTACTGGGCAGA
Source organism: Tamias sibiricus (assembly GCA_025594165.1). NCBI lineage: Eukaryota > Metazoa > Chordata > Mammalia > Rodentia > Sciuridae > Tamias > Tamias sibiricus. The sequence goes on from CM046664.1 coordinate 114,678,017, forward strand.
AATGCACTAAACCCATTAACGTGACTCTACATTTGCCTAAGTGCAGAAAGAGGAAAGAGTGGGTGAAGCCCAGGCTCTATGAAAGCATGGCATAGATCAGGTTCAGTAAGCTTTAGGCCACCTCTTATGCTATCCTCATTAACAAGATGATCAAATATCAGCTGCTTTAGGATGTTTGAAAAAGATTGTATCGCCCTGATAAAAACAAGCATTGGTGAAATGTCAACTGACTCCAGTAAGTCTACCATTTTATTAGCTATCTGGAGGAAGTTATTAGGCACATTGTTCTGGTTTTCATCCCCTTTCCCCACTCTCCAACAGCGCATATCGCTCTCTGTTCTGCTTTTCCCTACTCTGTGCCAGGAGCAGAGACTGGTTTTCTAGAGCTAATGAAGCTTCAGCTCACAACCCCTCAGGCACTGCCCCTTCCAAACCTTATGCTAATGTAATTTCAAACTATTTTTTTGTAGACAGCAACATAACATGTAAACCTCATCCCCACATAACTTGGAGCCAATCTTGCCCAAGAGACTGAATCATATAGATCATCAATTGATGTGGCACCAGAATAACAGCCCCTCCAAAAATGTCCACATCCTCACAGCTGGACCTATAGGTAAGCTACCTGACATGTCAGAAGAGGTCAGAGGGATGCCAGGTGAAGACTCATCTGTCATTTCTGCGTTTGAAGATGAAGGAAGGAGGTCACCACAAGCTAAGGAACGTGGATGACATATAGATGTTGGAAAAGGCCAGGAAATAGATTCTCCCCTACAGTCTGCAAAGAAAAACCTAGCGCTTGAGGTACTTTTATTCTTAGCTCAGGGACACAGCTGTAGGACTTAGGACCTACAGAACCGAAAGTTAATGAATTTGTTTTCTTCATGTAGAAGCATCTGCCTTAGGCTATGACACATTGTGTGTGTGTGTGTGTGTGTGTGTGTGTGTGTGTGTGTGTGTGTGTTCTATCCACGTGGCCCTTTCCTTATGATATTGTGTTCTACTTTCATAGAAGGAAGTAATATTGGAAGTTACAATCAGAAGTAAATTCAATAGTCCTGGTATGATTCTCGATGAAAAATAACTCTAGTATATCAAAAACTTTAGACCCTTAAATAGCTAGAATATTCAAAATACATCAAATGCTTGGTAAATTCCTCACAAATTTCCTCTTACCATTATAGCAGACACCCACTGTGGCAAGCCGGATCTCACCAATTACTCATCGCTTTACTTAAACTCCCTAATGAGGTAATATCCATATCATGCTGAGGATCTTTGAATTAATCTGGATTTATCTATCTTAAACAGTAAGTCTCTGTTCTATCAACTCTAATCTCACCTGAGAAGTTTGGGGTGTAGGTGATGGAACTATTCTATGTATTGACTACAGAGGTATTGATTACCCATTGTCAAAACTCAGATTTGTGCATTCAAAGGAATGGATTTTACTATATATAAATTATATCTGAAACTGATGTAAAATTTAAAAATAGATAATAAATAAATAAATGCCACCCAGTTTGTGATAATTTGTTAGAAGAGTAATAGGAAATTAACAGACCTGGCTTCTGGTTGGATTTAGCTAAGAAATCATCTGAGGGAGAGCAGAGCCTGATCACTATCTGCTGATAGTGATCTGAGCATTTCTTTACTGGCTTTCTACCTGCTCTGAGCTTACTGTCTTGGCAAAAGTACCATCTCCAACATCTGGAATTCTTGTCTCTGCAGCTAAAATTCCTCCTCCACTGCATTAGCTTTCACTGGGATCCTGGGACACAATTTCCTCTCTTTGCTCCTTCAAGCCTGGAGCTGGTAAGGATGTCCTTCACGTTCTTTTTTGTCTTCTTTCTCTACCCACAATGCCATAGAAGGTACTTGCAGTAGGCCAGTGTCCTCCCAAAATTCGTGTTCACCCAGAACCTCAGAACATGATTATCTTTGGACATAGGATCTTTGCAGAGGTAACTAAGGGGTCTTGAGATGAAATGATCTTGTCTTTAGGGTAGGCCATGAATACAATCATTGAAATTCTTTTTTTTAAATTAATCTTTATTTATTTATTTTTTATAATAATAGTATGCATTATAATTCATAATAAACACATAGAGCACCTTTTTACAAAACACTGTATACAATGTATATTCATACCAATCAAATCTTCAATCATGCATTTCGGATAATGACATCCATCTTATTCAACCACCTTTTCTTGAAGAAGAGAGAACACCAAGAGACACATGAAGAAGGCCATGTGAAGATGGAGCCCAAAATATAAGTGCTGCCTCTACAAGTCCTTGAATGCCAAGGAGGCCAGCAGACTCAAGAATCAGGAGAGAGGCACAACCAGCATTTCCCTTGGAACCTCTAGTAGAAACTGTGTCTCTCGATATCTTTTACTGTGAGAGAATAAATTTCTTTTGTTTCAAGCCACTGAGTTTCTGGTATTTTGCTATGGCAACCCTAGGAAGTGATTATGTTTAGTCAGATTTTTCAATGCTGTGATGACTAAAAGACCCAACCAGAACACAGTTTCAGAGGTCTCAATACATAGTCAGCAGACTCCATTCCTAGGGCCTCAGGTGAGGCTGAACATCATGGCAGAAGAGTATAGTAGAGAGAAGCAGCTCACATGATGATCTGGAAGCAGAGAAAGAAACTCCAGTCACCAGATATAAATATATACCCCAAAATCATGTCCCAAATTCCCACCTCCTCTAGCCACACCCTACCACTTCAGTTACCACTCCCCTCAATTAATCCCTACCAGGGATTTAATTCACTGATGGGGTTAAGACTCTCACAACCCAATCATTTCTTCTATGAACCTTCTTGCATTTTCTCACACGTGAGCTTTTGGGGGATAACTTGCATCCAAACCATAACAGTTGGTTACTAGGCTTATTAAAAGCACATCTGGTACCATCTTAAGAGTTGCTATCAGCCTACCAGTGATTTGTTAAAGCTGGCTCACAACAGGCAACTGTTAGCATCTCTCCCAGACTCCACTTCCATCATTAAAGTTTCGGAAGGGTGAAATTGGCCATCGTAGGGGCACATACACCACATAAATCAGCAAACACTAAACAAGGGCCTTTGTTTTCCCTGGAGACCTGATAATTCAACATTAACTATTACACTGCTGGGCACTAGGAAATTTTTGCATTGAATGGTTTAAACTTTGCAATTTACTGACAACTCTGTAAGTCTACATTCCACTTGACTTGGAAGGTAAAACTCAAGATTGATGAATCCAAGTAAAGCAGAGATGCCTTCAAAGTAGGACTATGAGATTCAGCTTCCTGGTTCTACACACTCCTACTCCTTTTAGTCCCTCATTAGCCACCCTTTAACCCTCTTTGGAGATCCCCTCTTTTCCAGATTTCTTTACACTTTCTTGTTATCAAAATTTAGATTTGACCACCAGAGAAAATGGAGACACATAATAAGTTAAACAAAGTGGGCTTACTTGAGCAGTCTGGCTAAATAGGAACTTCCAATGTCACACATTGAAGTAGAGTCACAAATGGACCTTAGGGAAGGTCTCCTAAGCTAGATAGAGTTGAGACAGGACTTGACTAGGCCGAGTGATGAGCAAGTTCCCTGGCAGCAATCTCCTCACCACATCAGTGCCAGGAGCACAGATCACAGTTGGGCCACCTCAGGCACATTACAATTTTCAGCAAAGGAGTTGGAATCCTCAGTGATGACCCTAGTGAACTGAAAATTATATAGTTATGTGTCATCAGAAGACTAACACAGTTTATGTTATGGGAGTGTTATTTGATGTCCAATGAATACAACCAGAGTTCCTTGGGAACTAGTGATAGAGACAAAGAGCAAAGCAGATGTTCCTCACTGGCCCTGCTGTGAGTTGTTTTAAAGGAAGGTGAAGAGAACATGTGAACGACTGAGCTTAATGAAAAAGTGTTTTTAAAACAGTTGATAAATTTAAGCCCATTCCCACAATCCCCGCCCCCCACCCCTCCCCACGCATAGCAAAACTGGGTGCGCGTAAACTAGATATTTTCAAAACAAGAAAAGATAAGTTACTTTTCTTGCACATTTGAATGTTAATGTACATATATCAGCAGAGGACTGTAAGTGAACATGTATGTCCACTAAACAAAAGCCCAGAACATCAGACTTAGACGAATCCAGGGAGTATTGGCCTTTCCAGTGGGAAGTGGGAGAGTTTTTCCAAAGGTATAGAGTGGATTTTTGAATGGAGAGTGATGAGGGAATGTGTGGAACTAGAGATGAGACAGGAGTTCAAAGAGGAAGAATGGCCAGCCATTTGGAGAAGGTAGAGAAGGGTCATCTGTGAAGTTCCATCCTGGGAAAACCCTCCATATATGTGTTCCTTAACCTGAGGGATTAAGGAAAATCACCTGGTTAACTAGAACTTTAACCTTAATCCTTTCAATCTTGTACTTTCTTTCTAAAACAGTCCTAAAGTAGTTTAAATAGTCACATATTCTTAGAACAACAGGTGTGATAATTTCATGGGGGATGAAGAAATAGAAGAGCCAAGAGGTTTCATGGATTTGGTGAGACAAGGGTGTAACAGACCGGGACAACTACACCTCCAGGATCCCACAGGTGACAGAAGTGCCTACAGGGAGAACAGCAATGGGAGGGAGTTCCTGAGATGTGAAAAAATAATCCAGAAGACATGTAGACAAAAGATTCAGCAATCAAACTTCTAAAAACCCTCACAGGGTAGGCAGGAAAGGGCCCAACATCCAAAAGTTACAAAATGACATGTTTTCCAAGACTAGTGTTGTTTATGTTAGGAGTAGGACTACAAGTAATTTTGTTGCCTTTTCCTCTGTTCTAGAGTCTTGCAGGCACATATATTCTTTTCATCCAACAAATACTTAATAGCATATTTATTAACACTGACCGTGTTCCAGGCATTCTTCGTCAGTGAACAAAAGAGGCAAAATTTAATCCCTGCCTATATTTTAAATAACTACCATGTAAAGGCAGGAAAAAATGGAAACTTGAATATTTTTAGCTCAGTGGCCAAACATTCCTCTCTCCGGATATACACACCTCACCAGTATTCAGGAACACGTGCGCGAGCGTGCACACACACACACACACACACACACACACACACAGTGTTTTTTTATTCATATAATATTCAACCCATTTGCCGGGCGCAGTGACGCATGCCTGTAATCCCAGCACTTTGGGAGGCTGAAGCAGGAGGATTGTGAGTTCAAAGCCAGCCTCAGCAATGGCGAGGTACTTAGCAACTCAGTGAGACTCTGTCTCTAAATAAAATACAAAAAAAGGGCTGGGATGTGACCCAGTGGTCGAGTGCCCCTGAGTTCAATCCCCGGTACAACACACACACACACACACACACACAAAAAAAAAAAAAAAAAAATTCAACCCATTTATTTTCCCCATTATCCCCTCTTGTTATGACTAATTCTTCATTTCACTGGTGTTTATTAGAATTTCCCTAAGTTCTTAAACAAAAAGACTCAGTATTTGAACTCCTGTATTAAGTCATGTTGCTTTTATTAAATTTAATTGAAATGAAATCATATAAAACAAATTGCAATGCTTCAATGGAAGCCTAACTAATCACATGAATTTCATATTCTATCATATCCACTGCATTACCACCACTACGACACACATATACAAAACACACACCAAGAATGTTAAAATTGAGAGAAATGAATATTTTCAATTCAAATAAATTTGTTAAAATAATTGTTGCAGTTGTACATAAATGCAGGGTCGTAAAAAGAAATTGTTTATTTAAATAATAAAGATATTTTATTTGTCCATTAGGTGGCAGCAAAACTCTTCCATACTGTTAACTTTTAAAAGCCTTTGACTTTGGAGTCTTAATGCCAGTGCAACAACTTATACCTGACATAGAGAAATAAAGTTCAATTGTCTCTATCAGAGGAGGAGGCTCCATACACACTGAGACTAGTTATATATTGAATTTCAGGACTCAGTGGTTAGTAGACGAAACTATCTTTTGAATTTTAAAAGAGCAAACTATTAATTTTTAAATTTTTTTATTATTCTAATTTGTTATACATGTTTGCAGAGCACATTTCATTTCATATTACATATAAAGAGCACAATTTTTCAAGTTGCTGGTTTTATATAAAGTATTTTTACAACAATTGTGTCTTCATGCATGTATTTAGGGTAATCATGGATAACTCAGTCTGCCATTATTCCTATCCTCTTGCCCCCACCTCTCCATCCCCCCTCTTTGTTCTATTTAAAGCTATTTCATTCCTGTCACCCCTCTCTTTTTCCTTTATAAGTTACTATCTTCCTATCAAAGAGATCATTTGAACTTTGGTTTTTTGGGATTGGCTAACTTCACTTAGTATTATTTTCTCCAACTCCATCCATTTACCTGCAAATGCCATGATTTTATTCTCTTTTAGTGCTGAGTAGTGTTCCACTGTGTAGATATACCAAAGTTTCCCTATCCATTCATCTTCTGGTGAGCATCGGGGTTGGTTCCACAATCTAGCTATTGTGAATTGTGCTGCTATAAACATTGATGTGGCTGTGTCCCTGTAGTACGCTGTTTTTAAGTCCTTTGGGAATAGGCCAAGGAGTGGAATAGACCCCTATAGTGCAAGAACTAAAACCAAGAATCAATAAATGGGATGGATTCAAACTAAATAGCTTCTTCTCAGCAAAAGAAAAAATCAGTGAGGTGAATAGAGGACCTACAGAATGGGAGCAAATCTTTACCACAAGCACATCAGATAGAACACTAACCTCAAGGATTTATAAAGCCCTTAAAAGGCTTAACACCAAAAAAACAAATAACCCAATCAATAAATGGGCCAAGGAACTAAACAGACACTTCTCAGAAGATGATATACAGCAATCAACAAATACTTGAAAAAATGTTCAACATCTCTAGCGATTAGAGAAATGCAAATCAAAACAACTTTCAGATTTCATCTTACTCCAGTCAGAATGGCAGCTATCAAAAAAACAAAACAACAATAAATGCTGGCGAGGATGTGGGGGGAAAGGCACACTCTTACATTGCTGGTAGAACTGCAAATTGGTGAAGCCAAACTATTAATTTTCAACCCAATCCAAAGAATTAGTGTCAATTACATGTGTCTACATTAGTATGTTGGACATTTTCTATTTTTATGAATTTGGCTCCAATTGGTAGAACTTGACCTGGAATCAATAAAGATCTGCAACACCAAAATCACCAAGATGCACCCTTCATCTCCTCTCTTGTCAATCTGCTGTTATCTGAGCCAAATCTCTTCTTCTGCCTACTAAGTTTCTTCTGGACTAGAAATTCAAACTTGCAGATCACCATAACGTATCATCAATATTATTCCATTGGTCTAAAATTTCATAAATAAAGCAAACATATCCACTTGAACATTCATCTCCATCTTTAGGAGTTCTAGAGGCCCCAAGTCCATCCCCAAAGCTTAGGTATAAAATCTTCCACTTGGCCCCATTTTCATCAATATCCTGAGTTGTAGCAGAAAGGGACCCAAATGGCAACGGAATTATTCTAAGTTCAAGGACCCAAAGTGCTTACAGAGTTATTGCTGCCTGAACAGGGGAAGAAATCCTCAAATACAGTTCAATCCCAACAGGATTTTCCACACCATTGCTGAAGCTCCGGCAAGCAAGCTCTACATCCAAAGCTAATCAACATAATAGTTCACATACTGTATACAGAGGAGCACTGACCAATATCTATGTCCATGTACCATTGTCATAAACAAGAAATGGAACAGGCCCACCATTTAATTGCCCCAAGTAAGATCCAAGTTAGTCAAAACAGAGGAGCACCTTTGGTCTTTCAGGAAAGCCTTGGGCAGGTTAGAACAGTAGGTCGTCCCTTGAATGTCACAGAGGAAGAAACCCAAAGACTTATGTTTTCACAAGGAACCAACTTCTGTGGATGCCCTAACTCCAACCATAACCAAGATCAGCTGTCCCCACATGTGCCTGTGGAGCAGGAAGCCTTGAGAAAACATTCCAAAAGAATGTCATGGTACTAAGAGCTTGATAGAATTATGAGGGATTTTTTTTTAACTTTTTCTTACTTTTCAAAATTTAATTAATATACTAATATTAGCTTTGAATATTTCAAATAAAATTTGACATAAGATTTTTCAACATATTACTATTCATAGCTTCATAACCAAATATTCAAGATTTTATATGTGCTCTCTGATTTTTATGAGTCTTCTTCTCTACCCTTTGATGTCTCAAATTCCTGTTTTAAAAGAGTCATCATTGCAAAGCACCACATACCTGATGGACATTAGTGTTGCTTGGTGTGTCTCAGCTACTTTGGCTTTTCCAGCAAATGCCTATGAGGCCCAAAGGCACTTATTCCCTTTGAGCCCCATGATAGTCCCTGTCATTGCTACCATTTCCTCTTGATCAGAACAAACCAGATTCAATTGTTTGGAATGAGAAGTTCTCTGACCAGGATAGAAGACAAAATTCTCTGGTGATGAAAAACCATGAGCTTGCTAATATGAGGACCTTAAAAGACACCGCAGAGACACCTGCCATGTCCTAAAGGGAAAGGTAGGAAAGACATCACCAAAAGCCATTGCTGTTGTGCCCTTGACATCAGTTAAAATAGGAGAAATCAAAAAAAGTCTTGGTTATAAAGACATCTGCCTCTGGAAGTCCATTAGTAGAAATCTTACCCCTCTTTTCTTCTACAAATAGCCACTTTTTTTTTTTTTTCTGTCTTTAAAGTAAAACACATGCTTTAAAGGTCAGAGTAGTAAGGGATATTCTTCACGCACAGAAGTTAATCAAAACAATTCATTCCTCAACTACTCATATTACTTATGTTTTCAAATAGACCTTATTATTCCCATTTTACAGGTGGGGAAACTGAGACTCAGAGGAGCATTTTGCTTGAGATCTGAAACCTAATAAATGTAGACTAAAAAATAAAACCCAGGGCTTTCGATTCTAATTCAGTGGTTTTCCTGCCCTTCCAGAATGACTCCTTAAGGATAAAACTACAAGGCATGATCTCAGTGAAGATCAGCCCTATGACTACAAAAAGCAAAAGAATGTGCTGAGAAGTTCTACACAAACCCCCACCCTCCAAAGCATTTCTTACACTTCCTGGCACACTTATTTATCCTTTGACTCAGTTCAAGAGGAATTTGACTGAAATGAAAGCAGAAACAACTTTAGTCCTTATCAGTGAGTAATGGACATCAAAGTCATATTGGAAACATTTTCACGATACATTTGCCTTCATACCTCCATCACCCCCAACCCCAAACCAGACTCAGCATGACTGATGCAGTACTAGCTCATGTGTGTATTGAAAAAGGTCCGCTCTCATGGAGTCGGAAGTAATGCTCTAATTTAAGAATAACAGTAGCATAAAGACTTGTTGACAGATACTCAGAGTAAATACACAAATTTTATTTTTCCTTTAAAATAAATACATGATTAACCATGTTTCAGGTTAGTATAGTGCCTATATAAGACCCTGGGAACATACTGATAAATAAATTAGCTGTGAACAGTGTTTTTATGGAATTTGCAACTCATTACTAATTCTACTCTCTCCATAGGAAAGTCAAGGTTATTAGAATGGAGAAGACAGAAAGGAAAACAAAGATACTTATCCATACCTGAGATGTTAGGAAACTGAACAGTAATTAAAAAGAAGCAAAGTAAATACTAAGACTTGAGAAACAAAGATACTGACTTTATAAAAGTAGGTATTCTAACTAAATCCAGCTTACATAAGCACAACTCAACAAAACTTGCTGGAACTAATTCCAGATACTGTCAAAACATAAACACTGTAGAGAAGAAATTATTGGAATAAGAGAGTGGGTAACAAATATTGACACAAATTCAAGAAATATTTAGAATTCTTAGGGGAGATAAACATCTTGTGAGAGGAAAGGATTGAGGTAGTTCTTAAAAATATGTATCTATCCCTTGAACAACTGGTAATTATCCTCATTAAATTCTGATAACTACCAGAGAAAACTGGACCAGATATAAGCCGTAAGAATTGTATACCAGTGAGTAACTTTGATTGGAGGAATGTAAATGCAATGTATGAAATCTCTAATACACTTTTCTTTCTTTCCAGAATGTCTTCACACATACCCCAATTTCTACTATTATTTTATTTGGCACAGGAGGCCTCTCATAACCTGGCCTTTCCTCTCTCTCTGGTCTCATTCCCCCAAATTCCCTGTGTGTCTTCCCCACTTTATAACCAGCAATCTAGTCATACTGAAGTACTCACAGTTTCCCAAGTAACTGATGATTTTTGATAGTTATTTCTTTTGCATACTCTCTTGTATCTTCTAAGAAAAGTTGTATTACCTTGAAAAAAAAAAGTCAGAGTATGTTAGTTTGCTAGGGTGACTGGGTGACTTAAGCACAGAAGCTTAGTTTCTCACAGCTCTGGAGGCTGAAGGCCTAGATTAAAGTGTTAGCAGGGCTGATTCCTTCTAAGGCCTGTCTCCTTCACTTGTAGCTGGTTGTCTTCTTCCTGGGTCTTCATGATACCTTCCTTCTGCATGTAAGCTACCTGGTACCGAAAACCGGGAGGAAAAACTCTCGGAGGCAGAGTTAAGCTTTTACTACTTTTACTTCTACTTTCTTAGAGCTTAGAGAGGGAAAGAAAGATTTTTAGAGAGAAAGATTAGAGCGAGCTTTTCTTCTTGTCTTGTCTTCTTAGCTTAGAGTCTTCGAGAGAAAGAAAGAGCTTAGCTTAGAGCGAGCTTTTCTTCTTGTCTTCTTAGCTTAGAGTCTTAGAGAGAAAGAAAGATAGAGCTTAGCTTAGAGAAAGATTAGAGCTTCTTTCTTCTCTCTTCTTTCTTCCTTCTTCTTTCTTCTGTCTTCTGTCTTCCTCAGGAGCCTCGGCCTAACTCTGACCAGTCATTACTTCTTCTATCTGGTTTCTCTTCTGTCTTCTATCTGGTTTCTCTTCTGTAACCGCTCTGCCTACGTTCTGGTCGCTCTGATTCTTCTAACCGACCGAGTGACTGCCCGGCTGACTGAATTCTCTGTTCTCCTAACTCGGACCGCTTTCACCCGGTTATATACCTTCAGGTTTGCGGGTGCCTACAGGTGTGTCACATACATATCAGGTGGAACTTATGGCTTCCAGCTAGCTACAACAGCCCTTCCTAATTAGGGCTCCTTCATCTGCACCCTTCAACGTACATCTCCTCTTTTTTTTTTTTTTTTTTTTTTTCCCTCTGAAGAAAATAGGAGAGGAATTTATTACTCTTTATGTAATAAGAATTTACAGCCTGAACATCTCCTCTTTTTTTTTTAAGGATAACAGACTTATGGTTTTAAAACCCATCCTAAAGACCTCATTTTTACTTCACGATAGCCTTAAAGACTCTATATCCAAAATCAGTCACATTCTGCATCACTGGAGTCAATCCTTCAACATATTAATGGATGGAGGAGACACAATTCAGTCATAACATGGGAAAATTCTTACTGTCTATGATAATAGCCTGATAGTCATTTATTCTAAGAATCCTCCATCTTGAATCTTTCCTTCTCAGCTAAGTTAGGTCTCCTTCCTCAGAACTCCCTAAGTAGGATACACATTCCTCTGTATATTAAAGGATCTGTTTCTTCATTCTTTCTTTTCCTTTTCTCAGTACCTAGCATCATGCCTGGTACATAACCAGTGTGTAGGAAGGACTCTTTGAACCTTGAGGTTCTATTGAAGAATATTCCAGCTAGCTTGGCTATATTGCAGTGCTATTTCACAAGGTAAGGAATGCATGATTAGCAAGTTTGGGCATCAAGTTTTCATTTTTCATGTTGATCTAAATGGAACTATCTAGCAGAAAATTGGAAATACAGACACAGGGCTCAATAGAGAAACCTAGGGAAAGTATGATTTGGTGACTGGACATGAATATTCAAGGAGGTCATATAAAATGAGAAGAATGGCATGAAGAAACCTGTAAGGAAAAACAAACTTTTCAAAGACAGCAAGAATGAAATGGAAATGTCAGAGATGTAAAAGGAGATTCAGAGGGAATGACTTCAGTTTCCATTTATACTTTTCCATACTGGCCTCAAATTTTGTGGTGAGCTCATCAATGTTTACAGCAACTCAATTCACAATAAAGAAACTCTGGAACCAACCTAGTGGTTTATATACACAAAGGAATATTACTCAGCCTTAAAGAAAAATGAAATTATGGCATTTGCAGGTAAATGGACAGAGCTAGAGACTATCATGCTCAGCAAAATAAGCTAATCCCAAAGACCCAAAGGCCAAATGTTTTCTCTGATATGTGGGATGCTAATTCACAATAGGGGGAGGGGGCTAGATAAGGATAGAGGTACTTTGGATTAGACAGAGGGGAGTCAAGGGAGGAGCATGGGTATGGGAATAGGAAGAATAATAGAATAAACCGAACATTATCACCCTATATGCATATATGATTACATGACTGGTGTGATTCTACATCATGCACAACCAGAAGAATGAGAAGTTACACTCCATTTATGTATGATGTGTTGAAATGCATTCTACTGTCACATATAACTAACTGAACAAATTAAAAAAAAAATAGTAGTGCACTGTTTTTCCTTTAAAACTTCTGCACTTTGGTGGTGCCCTCATTATAAGCCCTGTCATTATAAGGGCTCTCCTGCAGTGACATCTGTTGAGCAATAACAGGCATCCCATGAGAGTAATTTATTGGATGTCTGATGTTCTTGATTAAGTTGAAGTTCATACGAGTGACATCAAGTGACTTCTCCTCCAAGTAACTCACATTTTCATATTCGGTGGTTTACTGACCTCCAGGTAGTGTCTTCTTATATTCTGTGAATAAAACATACTCTCCATACCTCAAGAATTGGAACCGGATGTCTGCTGAGGACACACTGGAGTCTGATATGTAGATCGTATAAAGTTTAATGAGACCCCAAAGATCTGTTGATTGATAGTTGATCTGTTGATTGATGTGTCAGGAATTGTATCAGGCACTGGGAACATATTGATTTTCTAAAAATAAAATAAAACCATGTTATCATAGCTCTATTTTTGTGATTCTCGAAATTCTCCTTCTACTTTCTAAAAATAAAAAATAAGAAAACTAATTTTTAAAGTGATCCACTGCTAGAATAAGAAAAAAAAAATGGACTGAATGACTTTTTCCTTATCCTAATTATTTCTGAAGACAATATTTTTGTAATGACAACTTAATTGTCTTCAACTAGTTGTAATGCAGTTGAGCAGGTGTTATATGTGTATTGTTTTAGGTTAGATTTTAAAAATCTATACTAACATGAAAATATTTAATAATACAGAAAAAGTAAAAATAACAAAATATTATCCACAGTTTCTACCTCATTCACATTTTGCCATATTTATTTCTTAAACATATGTTTTATTCTGAACAATTATAAGATATATTATAAAGGATATGATGCATCAACCTACTTTGGCATGCATTTCCAAAAAATAAGAGCATTTTCCTACATATTTCCAATATTGTTGAAGTGGTCACCTAACAAATACAGAATTTCTTAGTGTCATCTACTTCCTCATTCATGTTTAAATACCGTCACTGGCCTCCAAAACATGTTTTCCAGGCTTTATGTATTTAATTTTCAAACCAAGATTTAATCAAGGACCATTCATTACCTTTGGTTGTTTTGTATCATTTAACCTAAAGCAATTTATATTCACTGTTCCTCTTCCTTCATAATACAGATTTGTCAAAGAGATAAATTGTCACGTAGAATATTACATACTCTTGATTTGTCTGCTCATTTCTTTGTGCTGTCCTTTAAATTGATCTCTATCACCTGTATTTCTCTAAATTGGAGGTTAAAACTATTAGGTGAATTTGGTTTAAACATTTTTAACAAGACTACTTCATATGTGTTACTGTTTACAACATTGGGCATCATACTGGAAAGCATATAATGTCTGATAATGCAGTCTTAGTGATAGAAAGTATGATTATGGGATTAAAAGAGAGATGAACTAATCTCTGCTTAAAAGTTACAATGTTCTCCTTTGGAATCTGCATAAAATCTACTTAACGATTATCTCTACTATGATTGACAGAATAAAGTCCCCTCACTATACCCATGTCCTAATCCTCAACACCTATGGACATGTCACCTGACATGTAAAAAGGGGTGGTTGCAGATATGATTAAGATTAATGGCCTTCAGATGGGGAAGTTATCCTGGCTTATCCTTGTTGGTCCAATCTCATTACCTTCCTCAGGGAAGCAGAGAACCTTTCCCAGCTGTGGATGGAGAAAGCTCTGTGATGATGGAAGCAGGGTCAGAAAGAGGTTAAATGCTGCCGTTGGATATAGAGCAAGGGATAAATGAGCCAAAGAATTCAGGTAGTCTATAGAAGCTGGAGAAGGCAAGGAAACATATTTTCCCCCTTGGAACTCCAGAAGGGTATTTATTGCTGATGCCTGGACTTTAGCCCATTGAAACCCTTCTATGACTTCTGAACTACTAAATTGTAATATAATATATTCACATTTATTCAGGTCATCAAACTTGAAGTCATTTATTATAGCAGCAATATAAAACTAATATGCCTGCCTAAATAAATTATTTATCAAGGAATGAAAATGCACGTGTGTGTGTGTGTGTGTGTTTGTGTTACCCCACTCATAAATCAACCAGGTGTTCCTGAGGCTGTGCCTGGCCTATTTTATTGAAGTATGAACAAAACTATGTTCCATCAGTAACTAAATAGTCACTGTGGGATTATTTCTACTAATTTAGATGTCACAGAATGGAATTTTTCTGTGTTTTTTTATTTTTTAAGTACTCTGTGCCTTGTCTATCAGTAGGGCTTTGTCATATGACAAAGCAACAACAAGGTATCCCAGAAAGTATTCATTTCTGGAAAGTATTATCATTTTTAGTAAAAGAATATTGGTTATTTGGAAAATTCCCATCATAATACAGAATGTTTTAGAAGCTTCTTGAATGTTATTTTCTTCCTTTCCATCCCTTACTTGTTCCAGAAGACAAAATAAGGGGTAGACAAGTGATGGTTTTTTACAAATATTAAATAAAAGCACTGTGCTTAGTATCCCCTTCAAAGCCTTCAGTATTATCCCACTATGTAAGTTTATTACATCGTTGTAGAAATGTTGCATTTTCTAAATAATGAATTTCCCAACATTAATTTTATTGGCATTCTCTTCCCAAACTGTGGCCTCCCTGCTTCCTATCATTCTTTCTGTCCTCTTTATTTGTATTGTTAAGGTAGCCTGATAAATTGGTATCAACAACTGTGACAGTAAGGACTTTTGAAGATTTTCTCCTCCTTAACAGCAATGAAAACACTGGTGAAAATTATCACAATCAACACTTTTAGAACTGTAGAAATTAATCAAATACAAATTACTCCAGGGGAAATATACTGAAGAAAAACTGCTGAATCTTGACAGGAACAACAAGCTGTGGGGTGTTTTAACTGGTCTTCCTCTCAAACCTAGTTCCATAGCAACCTTGAAAATCAACAACCCACAATCACAATGAAACTCTGCAACCTGGCAACAATTGAAGGAGGAAATGGGACTCTATATCCGTTCAAGTTCCATTCCTAAAGAAGTAACTAGTGGAACTGTCTGGTGGTAATTTAGAATACCCACCACAAGGCTGTCTTTATATGATGGAACTCAAAGTCAACCCACTGTGAACAGCCTTGCTCCTGGAGCATCTGATGAAAATAATCAGACACAATTGTTGAATGTGCTGGCTCCCTGCAGTGGGAAATGACAGCTGGCAAAAACAAAAAGCTAAACAAAAAGCTTGAAAGAAAATCTTGAGAATAAGATATTCACTATTGGCTCTGAAAAGCTCTACCATATTCCTGGTGTTCTAGAAAGGCATATGCAGGCATGGTTCTATGTGAATACTCAGGGCAGACCTGAGAAGGCTGTAAGTTTTCACTACTACCTAACCTTGAGGCTCTCTTGCAAGTGGGAAGTGGAAGCTTTAGCAGAGCTGGAAATTGTCTCCGTGGTAAAGAAACACTCTGTCACACACAGCTCCTTAGCAAAGACTGGGGGATATACTGCTTTTAGGAATTTAAGAAAATTTCCACTCAGTGATCAGCTGACCTCTAAGATAACCACATGTAGACATTAATGTTCACACATGACAAAGAATGCAGACATTACAGAATTGAATCAGAAAGGGTATTAAACAAACATCAACAACCACAAAGAGCAAAATCAAAAACCCTGTGGGAGTGGGAGATACGATTTCTGGATCTGCCACGTTATTTAAAATGCCCAATTCTCATCTAAAATTATGAGACTTGGAAAGAAACAAAGGGGAATAACCAATACATGGGTGGGGTGTGAGGGAAGCAGTGAAAAAAAGTTGTCTGGGGAAGTTCTGATGTAATTGAACATTACTAGGTGAAAAGTTTAAACTAAATACTTTAAAGATGTTAAAAAGAATTAAAGGATACTATGTCTAAAGAAGGAACAAAAAGAAGAAAAAAAAACCCAATGCCTCACCAACTAGAGGATATAAAAACAAAATAGAAATTATTAAAGAGAGAAATTCTGGGATTGCCAAGTACAATGAAATGGAAAATTCACTAGAAGGGTTGAATAAGAGATTAAGGTAGTAGAAGAGTCAGAGAACATGAGAAAAAGTACTTCAAGA
Source organism: Tamias sibiricus (assembly GCA_025594165.1). Lineage (NCBI taxonomy): Eukaryota > Metazoa > Chordata > Mammalia > Rodentia > Sciuridae > Tamias > Tamias sibiricus. The sequence continues at coordinate 114,694,721 of CM046664.1, forward strand.
TCATGCAGTCTGGGGTTGCAAAAAGAAAAAAGAATTTAAAAACTGAACAGACACACAAAGACCTCTAGGACACACCATCACACACACATACAAACACAAACATACAATATTCTTCAAATAGACAATATGCCAACCCATAAAACAAGTCTCAATATATGTAAAAGAACTGAAATCAAAGTGTGTTCTTAAACTGCAGTGAATGAAATTAAAAGTCAGTTACAGAAAGGAATTTGAAAAATCCACAAATATATAGAAATTATAAAACACATTTGTGAATAATCAAAGGATTTACCTGACTGTGCATGGGGCTGGTTAGTCCTACAGCTGACTGACTGCTAGGGATGAGCTGAAGGCCAGAGCCATTATTAGACAGGGCCAAGCTGTGTTCAGTTCTTAGATATTTCTTAGACCCGTCTTAGTAGACAAATGTTTATTGACTTTTTAGGTAAGCTCTCAATCCATTATAATCAAACCTTATGAATCTCTTGGTCTCTTATCACTACTATCCTATGTAACTGCTCAGTAAGGCAGATCTCTCAAGGTCTTGTAACAGAATGTGTTCACACCCTCTATGCCATGGCTATGATGTTTTCATTGTTTTGATTGCCTATTATCTCTCTCTGCCTATCTGAACTTCATATGACCTCATGCATAGGTTTTGTTTTGCAAACTATAATACAATAAAAATATGTATGCAATGTTTTATGAACTATGAACTACACTTACTAGAATTTGCACATTTCAAGGAGAAGTTTATGTGTTCCTCTTTCCAGGAAGCCTTACTGATTTTTTTCTTTACTTTTCTGTATTTTCTACCTGCCTGTCTTCCTTCAACTATTCTGAATTTTGTGTTACTCATTCACTGTTTTTTTTTTTTTACAATATTTATCATCTATGTATATATCCTGAAATAATAAACGGTTATATCACCTATTTTTAACTTCACATAAAAACAATCATATGTATTTATTCTTCTATAGTACTTCACTCTTTCTTCTTGTCATCAGGGGTCTGTTAGTTGATTTGAACAGATGTCATATACATGCTTCAAAACCCAAAACAATAAAAAGCAATGTACAATAAACTGAAAAGCTTTCTTTTCTCCCCTATTATAGCCCCCCTATATATTCCTCTGCATTCTCCCCATAGTCATTCTTTTTAGTTTCTCTTCAATCTTTTGAACATAAATGAATACAACTGAATTGTTACTTCCCTCATTTTTTATTTAAAAGGCTACATATCCTATCACATGTAGATCTAACCACATCCTCACAGAAAACACCTTCTCACCCTTTCTCATAATTGCACAGCATCCCTTGGTGTGCATCGACTATAGTTTCCATGAGCAGTTCTCTACACTTGGATACTCTCTCCTTTTTGACTAACACTTTGTTGCATGTCCTTCCTAATGTGTTTATTATCTGTTTCTGTAGGATAAGCTGTAGGATAATTAGGACTCTGATAATGATCCACCACATTCTTTTCTCATGTTTACAGATATTTTTCTTTTCTGTGGACTAGATTTTCATGTCCTTTGCACATTTTTCCTCTTGGATTACTGATACAAAAATTAATTCCAGCATATTAATTCTGAGTAATTATTTTTCTCTTTTGATTTGACATTTGTCTTTTGACTTTGCTTATGAGAGTTGCGTCACAAAAAAAATTTTAAGTAAATGGTTTTACCAGTTACTAGAATAGCTTCTGCATTTTGAAGCAGTTAGAAAGGACTCTCGTAATCTAAATTTACAAAGAGGTTTGTCTGTTTTCTTCTAGTACTTAAATGATTTCATTTTAATCTTTGAGTTTATATCAGCGTATGGTAAAAGGAATGGATAGTTTTCTACAGGGAGCTACCTAATTGCCCCAACCAAACATTATTATATATAATATTAATCAATGTTGGTGCACAGAGATGTATAATCATCTTGAATGTTGAATTTCAATATGAGAATATAATAAGTTATTTATCTTGTCCATTGATAATGGGTGTTTTGGTTATTTCCAGAGTTTAGCTATAATGAGTAGAGTTGACATAAACATTCTTATTATATATGTCTTATTTTTTTTTTTTTTTTTTTTTTTTTTTTTTTTTTTTTTTTTTGGTACCAGGGATTGAACTCAGGGGCACTCGACCACTGGGCCACATCCCCAGCCCTTTTTTGTATTTTATTTAGAGACAGGGTCTCACTGAGTTGCTAAGTGCCTCACCATTGCTGAGGCTGGCTTTGAACTCGCGATCCTCCTGTCTCAGCCTCCCAAAGTGCTGGGATTACAGGCGTGCGCCACCGCGCCCGGCTTAGGTCTTATTTTTTAATGTCTACAGCACTTACTGTTTGTCACTTATGCCTTACATTAATTAAATAATTAATTAGTATTTAACTATGTTCTACTTCTTACCTATACTTTTCCCACTAGGACTTGAAAGAAAGGAAGATAAGCTTACATCTTTGGACTATCCGCCATATTGCCTAGGAGAGGAAGTGAGGTTGAATTAACTTGAATGGAATGAGTATCTTGATGTTGGCAGAGAGATTTAACCTGAAATTAACAATTTATTTCTTATTGACTCACCAAAATCCAAAATCTGAATCAATAAGATATCTTAGATCATATGCATAGATCTTTATTTTCTAAAGTTACAGAGAAACTAAATCTCAACCAACACAAGCAAACCAATTAATCCATCTTCCTTTAATGCTCTTGGAATTTCTGATGTACATATGAAAATTGATACCACTTCTGTGATCCATCAAAACCAGATGAAATGTAATGGAAAATTTGTTGCGCAATTTAGTTTTCACAGATCCAAAAAGAACATGTTGGCCTTATTTGGCATATCTTTCACATCATTATTTTGACTAATCCATGTGTTTAAATGATAGGCTTCTAGAAGTTGTTACATCCTCTTAGCAGAAGCGAATGTTTTGTCTTTAAAAATGCATTCCCAGCTAGGATTTTATCCAGGGATTAAAAGCCTGACTTTTAAGTGAACAGAATCTACATCTCTTTCAGAACTATAATGGATTTTCCTTCTTACCCAACTATCACAGCAAGAGCTACACAAAAATAGTCTCCAATAAGCTGGTGCCATCCCTTTTTTGGACTGATTCAACTTTTGAAAAAATAAATTGGTTGCTTTTGTTCACACTGAGGCTTACCAGAGACTCATATTTATATTACTGTTAAGAGGCTATCTTAAAAGTACAACATTTCCATTAACCATAACATATTGAGCTCTCAGGAGATGGGACAGCATGGAAAGGCAGTTTTAAAAATGAGATCTCTCTAACTTTAAAAGTTAAAAAAAATTACTATGATAATTTAATAAACTAGAAGGATGATTATGTTACCAAGTAAAATTATTATTTTACTATGGGTAGTAATGCCTCATTAAGACAAGGTTTGGAGTTAGAATTAAAATAGGGTTTAAATGTTTGTGAGCTCTGAGTCTTGTAGAAATAACACATGGCACTTTTGTCTCACATTCAAGCCAACTTTTGTTTTCTGTGCTGATACACTGTACTGATTCCCTACTGGAAAAATCATGTATAATGTAATTTTACATAATTCAGAAAATCAACTTCTACAATAGTTAAAATACTCAAAGATTTAATAGCATTTGTTTAAATGTGCAGGGTACTCATGGTTCTTTAGTCACAGAACTTTCCCAAAGTCATTTTGATTTCTGAGTAAACTTTCAAAAGTCTATACCTTATTTCTAGAAGGTGTCATTCTACTTAGGGAGCATGCTGCCATAGACAGTAATTCCACAAATACCACTCAACACTGCATTTGCCCACAAAGAAATATTTGTTTTAAGATGATGTGAAATTCTCCATTCCAAAATACACAGGAATTCCCAGCCAATTACCTCAATAAATTCCAATGCTATAATGCCTCATACTTTTATCTTATAATCTTAGCTTTTTACTTCACATTTTCTTTGTCAAAGAGAGTATTAAGCATATACTCAATATCATTGTTACCATTTATCATTTACTTATGGGGAAAAAAGACTTTGTCCTTTCTTCCTGCTATTTAAATAATTTCTAAATGATTTGTTTTCTGGATTCCAGTTAAAAATAAATCTACTAAGATTTATTTTTGTGCAATAGTTTTCTTGGTCAAAACAAGCATAAAAATTTTGCATCTAGAGTAGAAAATGAGTATTTTGTGTCAGTATTTGCCTGATTGTAAAGGATCAAATTGAATAATAACACCACATGACTCCTTGATCACAGATCATTCCCAGCATTTTTTTCGAACTTGAATTTGTAGAAAAAGAAGCCTCATTTACCTTTTTATGGAAGATATGACCTACAACTGTCTGAAATCACGTTTTCCGTGATGTGGAGAAGCTATTCTGAGATAATAAATTTGGAATGCAGAGGAGGGAGAAGAAGGGGGGGGAGGGGAGAGAGAGAGAGAGAGAGTGTTCAAATTTCTTTTTAGTAATCCTTAAAAGAAATTCCAACCACCCTTCTCTCACTGTCATATGAGGCCAAAAGAAAACTCAAAAACGGGCTTAAACCAATTCAAATGATGTCCCTTAGACAGGTATTTAAGTTGAAGACATAAGAGAAAGACAGAGACTGAACTTGTTGCTAATACACTAAAAAAAAATGGGATTGCAGGATAGAGATGCCAAGATTCAACTGACAAGTGTGGTAGATTGTGCTTCCTAAATATTGTGCTTCCTAAATGTGGTCTCCTATACAACAACCTTACTTATTATGTGATATTAACACTTTTCCTATTGCACAGCAAGGCCTATGCCCCTTGATCCTAAGTGGAATATTGTTACTACCTCAACCAACAGAGTTTAAAGAAAAGTGATGCCATGAGATTTATGAGGCTAGTTCAAAAAATTGCTATGCACTCCCATCTTACTTTCCTGAGAAGTCCACTCCTGGGATCCAACTGCCACACTATGAGGAAATTAAAACTAACCAATAGCATGGAAGCTGGGTTCCAAATGTAGACAAAAGAACACTTGGAAAGGCCATGTGGATGTTCTTGCTGATAGTCCTAGTCAACAGCCATTGTCAACTTAGATCAGTAAAGACACCTCTCCATATAATTCTAGCCCCCAACAATTGAGTCACCCCTAGACTTCAAGCCTTCCACTTAAAGCTCTAGATACCATGAAACACAAATAAGTCTCTCCTATGTCTAGGATCCCACAACTTCCCCAAGGTTCAATAAATGATTTGGTAGAAGGACCCACAGAATTCAGAAAAGCTATTATACTCATGATAATGATTTTTTTTATAATGGAAGGATACAGATTAACATTAGCAAAGAAAAAAGGCATATGGCAGAATCAGGGAGAGATAAGACATGAGTGTCCAGGCATCTTCTTTCACTGGAGGGATGTGGATAGTACTTAATTCTTCCAGCAAAGATATGTGACACATGAAGTATTGGCAACCAGGGAAGCTCACCTGAGTCTTGATGTCCAGGAAGTCATTCATATGAGTACAGAGTGCCTATATGGCCAAACTCAGTCTGTACTCACTCAAAATGATAAAGCATGACCCAAGGCCATTACCATAAATCACATTTTTAGTATAAACTATCTGGTGTGTTTTATATCTCTTACAGATAGGATATTCCAAGGGTTTGGCAGTTAGCTTCTAGGAGCCAGTCAAGAGCCCATCTTTTATTTGGAATGTACAGGGTTTAAACAACCCAGATCTATTGAGTTAACTATTGCTCACAAGGCTAGTTCAGAAAATGCCACAAGCTTCTACCTTGCTCTTTGGAATATGAATGCTTTTAATCCAGATATGATAGTATGAGTAAGTTAAAATTGGTCCAAGAAAAAAAAAAAAAAAAACATGCAGAGTCCATTAACAGAGATTATTGCTGATAGTCCTAGTCAAAAATCAGCAAACAGATATGGGAAGATACCGCTAGATGATTCTGGCCCCCAGGCAGATGACTAAGTCATCCCAGCCTTCAAGACTTCCAGCTAAAGCCCCCACACATCATGGAACATGACTGCTCCAGTGTGCCTTGTCCTGATTCCCGCCCCAATCTCTAAGCCTACTCATTTGGTTGTTTTATACCAACAACTTTGGGGTGGTTTGTCATAAAGCAGTAATTACTACAATATCCTTTGGGCTTGGAAGTAGGGTGAGGCCAAACAAACATGTGGCATTGGCACTTGATAGAAGTGAGAAGAAGCTATTTGAAAGTCTAAGTGATTTCTAGCAGAGAGTTAGTTGTCTGAAGCCAAAAGGACTCAAGGAGACTGTCAGTGAGGGCTTAAAGGAAGGTATGGAAAATGTTACTGGAAGCTAGGAAGAGAAACAATTGTTATATGGTGGCATTAAGTTTGCCATAACTGTTGTCTGCAGTAACCTAGAAAATAGAAAATGTGCTTAAAACTTGGTGATTGCAGAATATTGAAAGTGTCACCTGGCTTATTTTCCCTGTCTATGATAGAATGTGAAAGGAGAGATGAACTAAATCATGCACTGTTAAAAATGGACTGGTACTTTCTGGATTCTAAAATAAACCTGTTTCTCTTTTCCAACATTACAATGTGGCAAAAGATTTTAAATTAAGAATTAAGAAATGACTTCTGATAAAGACTAAATCCAAGATGGAAGTTAAGAGCTTATGTTAAGAACTCAGCAATATCTAACATCGTGACTCATATATAACATTTCAGACAGACAGAAAGCCCCTTACAGATTTTAAGAGGGTGCCACATAGAAAATCCATATTAAAAAAAAAAAAAAAAAACATTTCTAAGAACATTAAATGCAGTACCCATGAAAGTCTCACACTGGGAACACAAGACAAAAAAGGATAATCTCAAAGAGATTTGTGGGTTTGCCTTCGATCTAATAGAATGGCTTATATATTAATGCATAAGAAACTCTCAAGAAGCCAAATAATGGATGTAATTGACATTTATTATTATTTTCTGTTTATAATAGTTTCTCTACTAGCCCTTCTGGACCCCTTATTCTAGGAAATTTGACAAGTACCTAAGAAGTCAATGTACTCTATCCCAATCATAACTAACTTCTGCCCCTACAAATAACAATCATCCTGATTTTTATGGTAACTACAGCATGTATTTTTTTAGAGTTTCATCATTCAAATGTGCATCCCTGAATAGTATGATTTGGTCTTATCCTTACTCATCTTCAAATAATGGATGTGTTGTCTTGAATCACTTACTTTATAGGTTCTCCCTCCATCATCTCCTTGTCTTTGTAATTTTTCCATTAAAAAATCAGGGTCATCTGATCTGTAGAGTTTCTCACCATTTGAATTTTGCTGATTTGGCATTCAATACATTCTTCCATCCATGATATTTACTGCCAATTGATGGCTGGATATGAAGATTGGAACAGATTCGGGTATTATCCCTTTGGTGGGATATTTGGCACATAATGTCTGATTGTCTCTCTTTTAATGATAGCAGCAGTCAGTGGTGGTAGTTTTTATTTCTTTTTACTCATTAAGAGTTATGAAATGGTAATATTCTACCACTTATTTATAATATTTCATGATATGTGACACAGTTTCCATCAGAAAGGCAGGATAAATGGTAAATCCCTGATTCTTTTCCTCTATTTTACATTTATTTTTGTTGTGTGCATGGTATTGGGGATTGAGCTGAGTGTCACCTTACCACTGAGATACCTTCCTAGCCCCTTCATTCCTTCCTTCCTTCCTTCCTTTTCGTTTCTTCCTTCCTTCCTTCCTTCCCTTTCTTTCTTTCATATTTTTATTTTTTATAAATTTTACACAAAGTCTTGTTAATTTGCTAAGACAGACCTCAAACTTGCATCCTCCTGCCTCAGCCTCCCAAGAAGCTGGAATTACAGGTGTGCACCACTGCACCCACTAAATTCTTTAATTTGTTGATTCCCTATTATCCTCTTAAGATGGTCAGTGTAATTTTTAAAAATATTATTAAGAATTCATAGATTTAAACATATTTCATAAATTTCAATACACCATATTTTTTACATTACTTTTAACATGATATCAGTAGTTTTTAACAGCTTCTTTTCTCTCTGACAACATATCCTAGACCCATTTTAAATATTTCTTATTCCAGACCTGTGGTCAGCCATTTTCTTAAGAAGCTCAGAGTTTCTTTTACTGAGAAATGTTATTTCAAGATCAAATCAGGCACCAGAGATATTTATCATTACTGGGTTAGTGACTGTAGCCCTTTTCTGTGAATAGAGCTAGTAAATTCAGATAGATAGATATATAAACAGAGTGAGGAGGTTGTAATTTAGATATATAGAATCAAATGGAGGACTATTTCAATTTTAGGGATTTACTTTTTCCTCTTCTACTTTCTTCTATACACAGGGTTCAGTTTCTCAAAGTTAGAGGAAATGATAAAATTAGATTGTCCTCTATTTATTTCATATTATATGCATAACAGATTAAAATATTAATAATAACCACCAATATGATCATTAGAAATAAATTCAATTTCTATATGCTTTCCTCCAACTTTATTTATATTAGTTCCATAGAGTCAGGTTGTAGAGTTAATATATGTTATACTCACTCCTTGTTCCATATTAGTTCTTGTTCCATCTTTGTTCCATAGAAATTGGTATATTTAATGCCTACTTCTTCATGTCAATATCTCTTGGTAGTCTGAAGAACATTCTCTGTTGATTCTTCAGAAGGAGCTCATGGGAATAATATTTTCCAAGTTTTTGCATGTTGATAAAACGTGTGTCTTATACTTGAAAGCCACTTCATATAAAATGACTGATTCACAGTATCTTTCTTGAATGTCTTATTTTACTTCATTTTCTTTTGATCTAGAGAATCACTGTAGAAAAGTTTGATAATTTTCTTTTTTATAAATCATATGCTGTAAAAAAAAAAATCTAGATAACCAAAGGATTCCCCCCACCCCATTCCTCAAGGTCCAATAATTTTATTAAACTATACCTTGGTATTGATTTTTCTGAGTAGATATTTTCAGGTGTGGAATATAACTTTCAATATCTAGTTTTAAATCCTTTTTTAAATTCTGGTAAGTTTTCATGGATTATGGTTTGGGATGTGTTTTTGTTGTTGTTCTTTTGGTTTGATTTTCCTTTTCTGGGCCTCCTATAAATCTACAAGTTCTAACTTTATATAGTCTGTTTTCAATATTTGTTAATTTTCTGTAATACATTTTTATTTTAAAAAAGTTTCATTTTTATCCTCTGTTACTCTTAAGAATTATCATTTTTTGACTCTTGTATTCTTTTTACTTTATTCTTCATTTATCTCCCTTTCCTCTTCATTTCTTACTCTTTCCTGAGTTCTATCATCACAGTGTGAGTTTTTCCAATTCCAATGTGTGTGTTTTAATGTCTCTTGTTTTAAAATAATAGCTCAATAGGTTTAAAAAGTATCAACCAACTTTGAAGAGCTCACTCTCCCTCGTTCTTACAAAGTGTTAAAAAATATAGCAGTACTTTGGGGATTTCCTGATGTAAATCCTTTCTTCTAACTGTGAAGCATGTGAAGTACCATTAGTGTGACTGAGAAGGTCAAGTTTAAATTATTAATTGTATTTAAATATTTTTATTAAAAATTAGCCACATTAGGTCCAGGTGTGGTGGCATAGGCCTGTAATCCTAGCAGCTCGGGAGGCTGAAGCAGGAGGATCATGAGTGCAAAGCCAGCCTCAGCAAAAGTGAGGCACTAAAGCAATTCAGTAAGACCCCGTCTCTAAATAAATGACTGGAAGAGAACATTCCAGTTCTCCTGTTCATCAGACTCCACCCCCTTACTTCCTTCCCTCCCTCCAACAATTTTTTTTTGTATACATACGTGTCTTGTGTCTCTTGGTGTTTTGTGCTCAACTCTTGTGTTTTGGCATTTATGGAATAACTTGTCACTTGATTTTCTTGTAAAGGTTGTCCCTGAACATTTTTTGGTTTTGCTAACTAGTTGATCTGTTTTTAATTTTTAGTGTAGGTATTCAGAAAGATTGAAAATTATACTGCCATTTTTCCTGTCTCCTTAAAATGCTTTGAATAACATATTCTAAAAATAAGATTTTTTCATTAAGGAATGTATCATACTAATCATGTGTTTTTGTCAACTATCTCAATGCTGTGACAAAAACAAAACAAAACAAAACAAAAAAAACCTCAAAAGAACAATTTTAGAAGAGGAAACGTTTGTCATTTACAGTTTCAGAGGTCTCAGTCCTTAGAGGGCTAACTCCATTGCTCTAGGCCTGAGATGATGCAGGACATGATGAAAAAGAGTGTAATGGAAGAAAGCAGATCAGGACACAGCCACTGAAAAGCAGAAAGAGCTCTGCTTAACAAGGACAAAATGTAAACCCCAAAGGAAAGCCCCCAGTGACCCATCTCCTCCAGTCACACCCTACCTGCCTATGGTTTACCACCAAGTTAATCCCTATCAGTGGATTGATGATTAACACACTGATTAGGTTAAGGCTCTCATAACCCAATCATTTCACCTCTAAGCTTTCTTGCACTATCTCACACATCAGTTTTTGGTGGACACTCAATATATAAACCATAACATCATGGAATATTTTTAAAAAGAAGAAATAACCATGAGCATACCAATCAAAGACAAACTCCTGACATTTTGGTGTATTTCCTTCATGTTCTTTTCTTATACTAGGTATTTTGCACAGTTGTAAGTATGCTGTATATACAATTCTGTGTTCCAGTTTGTTCCTAAAATGCTATAATTGTTTTCTGTTATAAAAATTCCTAAATATTGTTCAGTAGATGTGCTAAATATATCATGTGGGTTATCCATTATTTGCTGAGTCAAACCTCAATATTTGGTCAAAATGACAGCTGATGGTTTACTCTGAGATATGTTTGATACCTGTTTACCATTAAGATATCCCTGTAGGACAACCTATGATTTTATTGAAGCTGCTAATATAATAGCTGTACCAGGCTCACATAGGAGTGCCCATGACAAATGTTAATAAGTGATTTGCCTTTCCAGAGTGGCCTCCTGGGACCACATTAGTAATTGAAGAGAAAGGTGTCCTCATCTTTATCCTGAAATCTTCAACTAATGTAGAAAGCTTTTCAATCATTCTCTTTTCCTGGTGTTCATAGTATGTTTACTCTGTGGAGACATATGCTTATGATTTATATGTATTTATAATCATCTGTTATCTTCAGTTGAAATGTTTCTTTTGGATACCAGAAAAAAATCAGTAGAATATATGAAACTAAATCCATGAGGTTTCTCAAGGAAAGGTCATTCTCCTCTTTTGTTTCCCCCAGAAGTAAGGTGTAAGGTGTAAATTACACCTACCACATTTGCCATTAAAAATAAATTCCTAAGAGGAGGAGGAATCCTAATAGCTTTTATTTTTTCAAAAATTTACTTTAGTTGTAGATGGATATAATACTTTTATTTTATTTATTTATATGTGGTGCTGAGGATTGAACCCAGTGTCTCACATGTGTTAGGCAAGCATTTTACTGCTGAGCCAAAATCCCACCTCCCTAATAGCTTTATTATCCTCCCTCTCTTCAGGAATCAATCAAGGTCAATATTTCCTACTTCTTTAATATTATTGGTAATTCCCTCAGACACCATACCCATTCATTGCCACTGCCTTACTTTGGCCCTGATCATATTTCATGTAGGTTTGGGCCATAATCTCCTAATCAATCTTCCCTTCTTTAGATCTGTTCTATATTTCAGTTACTCCCACTTCTTCCAACAAAAGAAACTCCTACACATTTTTGCACAAGTAGACTTTCTAAAGTGTAAATTATTTTGAAAATGGTCAGTAGTTCTCCAGTGTCCACAGGGGGAAAATATCAATTTCTTTCCATTATTCACTAAGCCTCTTTCTGATTTCCTTATAATATTGGAAACAGAGGTAGATGCCTTTAGCAGATTTTTAGAAAACTCTTGTCAGTCCCTTCCTGTGAAATGCCTACCTGTCAGTTTAAGCTTCATTCTCTATGTTGTCCTCCATGCTTCCTAATGGCACAAGCCCTGATCAATTGGATCAGAGGTCCACATTTACCATGCTGCGATAACAACAGTCTTTCTTTTGGAAACAGTTTGTCTTTGATTGGTATGCTCATGGTTATTTCTTCTTTTTAAAAAATATTCCATGATGTATGGTTTATATACTGAGTGTCCACCAAAAACTTATGTGTGAGACAGTGCAAGAAAGCTTAGAGGTGAAATGATTGGGTTATGAGAGCCTTAACCTAATCAGTGTGTTAATCATCAATCTACTGATAGGGATTAACTTGGTGGTAAACCATAGGCAGGTAGGGTGTGACTGGAGGAGATGGGTCACTGGGGGCTTTTCATCCTCTGTCATCAACTACATCTTTCTTTTGGAGGAGTTGGAAGCCCATTCTAGATCTCTTGTTTGAACTAAAGGAATATTGGCAAATGAGTTGAGACTGCTTTTATGGGATGTCTGTAAATGTAGAAAAACAGACAAAAACGAGTTTGCAAAGGCGAATAACTGAAGCTGATGTTGGCAGAGTAGCAAGATAAAAGAGTCTATATGGTACCAGAGAAAGATTTGTTCTCTTGGCTCCAGATGTTATGAAGAACCTGGTTCTAGTCACAAATGAACTTAAGTGCCTGGGTCTTGAGTTTTTCAAGACATCTATTTAGTCTCAAAATGAAATGTCATCTTTTATATTATTATTAAATTAGGTCATGAAGGTTCCCACTTCTTACATTCAAAAGAATTTTAATTAAGACACCGTTTGTATCCTAAGACTCAACAAAGAGATAGTCTTCTCTAAAGATTTTACAAATCCCAATATAACCCTCTCCCTGCCCTTTGATGGAACATCCCTCTACCTGCAACACTTCATTACTTTTACATGCCTGTCACCCCAAACTAATCTGTAAGCAACTGAAGAATGAAGGAAATGTCTTACACATGTTTTTATCTCTCTAATGTCCATTACAGTGAAGGGTACATATATGTTTAACACATTTCCTTCATCAGAGACTGTAATTAGATAACCTATAGACTGAATTTAACTTGAATAAATATTATGTTTGGCCCATATAAAGAACGTTTTAGTGTGTGTAAAATCTATTATTTTTACTTACTTTTCTAAGATAAAGATCTTAAGAACATAAGATCTTAAGAACATTCCTTAGTATTATCTGATAATATTGATTTCCTCTCTACTTGACAGAAACATCAGAGTTGGTCATTTTACGAGGCTGATGTTTCCATTTTTGTGGAGGAGCCAGTTTCAACATTCATAAAAGCACTCTGGTAGGCACAAAGGGAGAAATACAAAGTAATACCCATCTCCACAGCTCCACCAACAATATGCTTTCCACAGTTATTGAGGATTTTCTTGTTAAATTCAGTGTACATCTGACCCTTCTCTACAATTTCACCCTGTTTGCAATTCCTTGAATTTCCTTTCTGCTTGTTGAGATTTGACTCCTATTTTTCCCTCTTCCCTTCTGATTAGCTTTCATCTTGTTTGTGCTTGTCTTGTTCTACATTGCTCAATTCTTGTCCTTGATATCTTTCCCTTCATTTTTCTATCTCCTAAGCTGTGCTTCTTTCTATCCATGCTTTTAATTATTTATCTATATAGGATGTTGACTCCTAAATCACCATTCCAGTCCATATTTAATCTCTTAGGTTTATATTTGGTTACTTCATTTTAATATCCCAATTTCTAAATCATACTTTTTATCTTAACACCCTTTGCCTTACACACACACACACACACACACACACACCCCAAGCCCTTCCCTTCATCCTACAGTTTCTCTCTTCTTGAGCCATCCACAAAGGTGATTGTGCTAAAATCATTTGCACTTTTTTTATTCATCCCTCTGTCATCAACTACATCCAGTCATCAAACTGTGCCTGTTCTAACTCCTTAATATCTCTACAGCCTAATACTTGAATAACTGAATTAGGACTTGTAATCTAATTTGCCTAGTCAACACTTAACCTACATTAATTTTGTTTCCTATAAGTAATTTATAAATAATAAATAATTTCCTACAATTGGCAGATTAGTGATTCCAGATAGAAATCACTGAATTTCAACATCTACCCTTGCCAATTCTACCCACACAACTGATGCCAGGAAGGTTGGGAAGGAAGAAAGGATGAGAAGCAGAATTTGATGGTTAAAAATAAAAAATGTTTCAGGGATGGGGGTGTAGCTCAGTGGTAGAGCACTTGCCTAGCATGTGTGAGGCACTGGGTTTGATTCTCAGCACCACATATAAAAAATAAATAAAATAAAATAAAATAAGGGTCCATCAACAACTAAAATAAATAAAATGTTTCTAGGTCATTTTCTTAGTGTCTTCTGTGCTACTTCACCAAATGACACAAAATCTATGTAACAATGTTTGTTTGATATCTTATTTAAACTGCTTTACTGGACATTTTCTATCTGTTAAGCTCTCTGAAAGAGAAAAAATTGCCTTGTTATAGCTAGACCTCATGTTTATGAGAGCTAGGCACACTATGCAAGGGTTCAAACTTATTGGGCTAGTTTGGGAAAGAGATAAGAAAATTTTACTTCAATTGAGTGAAAAGAAAAAAAAATCACTACCCACTTCGGTCATTCTATTTTTAGTAATTAATAGGATATGAAAAGCATGCATATTATAAATCAATGCTTTGTCAAAAACTGTTAACAAATAACCTAGTAAAACAAACAGTTGAAAGTTTGGCTAGAAGAATTTTTATTTTTATTTTTAACTACCAAATTTCAAGAGGCAAATGGAGAGACACATCTAAGTATCTGCATTGTGTTGGGTATTTGTTTGGGGGGGGAATTTGTTTTTAATTTGGTTTGGTTTTTGCTTTTGAAAAGTGGATGTCAGATTAGGAGGTTACCTGCTATCTGGCCATTATCATTTTGTCATTACCACAAATTGAAGAAAACTGCTCTTTTTCCATAGTCAAAATGCCATTTCCAGTCCCAAACATCCTAGAGAAGATGCTTAAAGACTGTTAGCTCTGTCCCCTAAGATACTAGGAAGGCCCCTACACTTGGTGGGGTCTTCACTTCTCTATAAAATGAAGGAATTGGACAAAATAATGTCTGGGTTTCATTCCAGACTCACCAATCTGATATTTATTGCAATTACTCCTGAATGAGGATATGAAATGGGCCCAGCTCTGGGGCTCCAATGTTGCTGTGACACCAGTAAAACTTGGCTTCATAGAAGCATGGGAAATAAGAACCCTCTTGCAACATAGTAGGACAAAGAGCATGCCTCTACTTTCAAAGGAATGACATAACCTGTTTCTGAAGTGATTCACATCATCCTCACTTTTGAATAATCAGATGCTCAGAAAACAATATTATCAATCTTCGTTGGCATAAAAGATGCAAGATAAGCTCCCTTGCCAGCGTTTGGGACTTTGGAGAAAAACATTTGAGAAAAGGGCATTTCCACAACCCAATAGTGAAATCAGAGCCTAAATCCCATCACTGGAATCTCTAACATTAATCTCCAAAATTTCTTGTTTTCCTCTTTCCCTGAAAATAAACCAAGTTAGTATAGGGGTAACTACTCCTTTTGACCTGAGTCAAGGGTCCCCTACAAACAGGTACAAACTATCAAAATATGGAAAGCACTCGTTTTCAGACAGAGGCAGGCAGGACCCAGGTCTCCACTCGTGCGCGCCGTGTCAGGGGAGACCGGGTGCGGGTTACTGAGCTCACCCTCAGGGCGCCGCCCCGGACGCGGCCCCGCCCCTCACCTTTCCCGCACTGCGCTCGGGCCGCGAAGGTGCGTGCGGCGCTCGATGATTGGCGGCAGCCCGGCGCTGCCCCGCTGTCATTGGCTGCCTGCGCCTCTTTGTTCCCGGTCCCCGCCGCAGGACGACTGCAGCGGACTGGGCGGCGGAAGTTCGACGGCGCCGGTGAGTGGCTGCGGTGGTGGCGCCGGAGTCCCGGCAGATTTCCCCCAGGGCCCGCAGTGGAGCGGAGGCCAACCAAGCCTGAGCGTGAGATCCCCCGGACGGGAGGAAGGAACCCGTCTGACACACCAACATGGACCTGGAAACCAAAATGAAGAAGGTGAGTGGTCGCTGGTGGCGACAGCGGTCGCCTCACCTGCGCCGTCGGTGCCGCGTCCCGGAACCCCCGGCGGCGCCGCCCTCTGGCCGTAGCCAGCGGTGAGGCGCGCGGGCCGCCTGGCGCGAGCCAGCGCCCTGTCTACGGTGTCCCCAGGACGCCGGGTCCAGGTACGGGGCCCTCAGGGTAGAGGTGCCTGGCAGCCTCGCTAACTCCCGAAACCCGGGAGCGACAGTGAGTCGGAGCGCGAGCGCGGGTGGGCGCGGGACCTTGCTCCCCTGTCTCACCACGCCCAACGGTTGGAGCTGTCTAAAACTTTTCCTGAAAATGTTTCAGCTACGCCTGTGCCTCCCCATAAAGGAAAAGATGGGGTTAGCGCGAGTTCGGGCGAGATGGTGACACTTCTTCTTCCTGTCTCAGGAAATTCAACTTTATCAAGCCTCTGTGGTTTAGGAGTGTTGAAGCGACTTTTGACAGCCTTGACCTCCTCCCTTTACAACTTGGCTGCCTGAGGCTGCCTACAGTGAGCGAGTGCTGATTTTTGCACTTCCTTAGCACCCGTCACTGCTGATTACTTGTAAAGTGATGATTTTTGTTGTTGTTGTTGTTGTTCTTATCATTCATTACTTGATTGCCAAAGCACATTGCCTCCGGCTCTGCGAAGTTATCTCTCAAAACTTTTCCCCTGGTTTGCAGCTAGCCACAAAGGGCGATTGTCACCAGTGCTCAGTTCTGGGGAAAGCTTCCAGCTGGACTGTTCCGGGCTTCAGAGTCCTACCTGAGTCACTCCCAGGGTATGGGGTGCCCCCGGTAGCCTGGGAGAAAAGGGTGGGGACCAGACTTTGACTCAAAAAAGAATGCTGATGTCACATTCGAGTGTAACATTCTGTGTGAAAGGTCTTCTTCCAGGGAATTGTTCATATTTACTCTGCAGCAAATTTAAGCTAGCTGTCTCTTATCAATTAGGGAAGGAAGTTGTGCAGAGTGAGAAGGGGAAAAGTAGCAAAAAAAACTTAATTTTCTTCTCTTGCTTACTTGTGGTTGCATTATTTCGACTTATAAAAGACAGAGTTTCTGATTATATTTTAAAGTTTCTAATTATATTTTATGGTAAGAACTTAATTTTTGAAACTGTATGCAAATGCAAGATATTAGTTTAAGAAGTTGTTGAACAATAAAAACTTGCAATGAGCAACAGTTTCTGGGTCTCTTGTGACTAAAATCAGCACTCAAAAGGGAATCCAAGAATAGGAAAACAAATTTTTAAGAATAGTGTAATTGCTTCCTATTCTCTTCCCATTTGGTATCTTTTAAAATTTCTTTTAAATAACACTTAGTTTTTTTTGATTAATCTGCTTTCCACTTGAAAGCATGTGTTTAATGCTCCATTAGTCCTCTATTGGTCATTTGCACTCATTTTGCTTTCGAGTGTGTAAATACTTAATTTAGTTCTTGTCTAAAATTTGGGGGTGCCTTGCCTTCCTTATAAATATTGATTCAAAAACTGCTTTTTAAAAGTCAACACCCTGAGGATGAATAAGTGAAGCACAGGATTTTTACAGTAGTGACACTATTTTGTATACTATAATTTTGGATACGTGTCATTTAATGTTTGTCAAAATCCACAAAATATGTAATTTACCAAGAATGAACCCTAATTAGACTATGGACTTGGTAGATAGTGATGTGTAAGTGTGTTTCATTGGTTTTCATAAATGTACTACTTTGATGTATGATATTGATAGTGGGGGAGGCTGTGTTTGTGTGAGAAAGAGGGAATATGGGAATTTTATACTTTCTGCTCAATTTTGATGTGAACCTAAAATAATATATGAAAAAAGAAACACTCAGAAGTGTTTTAAAGACTCTTTGCGACAAAGAATAATTCTTAGTGGAGAGGTCCAGGGTTTATATATAGTTTTCTAAAGTTTCAAAATGTGACTTATAATTATTTGGCACATGATGTAATTTTTCTTCTCCATTCCCTGTTTAAATTTAAAGAATATCTTTTTGTGTTTTTTTTTGTTTTTGTTTTTTGGTACTGGGGATTGAACTCAGCGGCACTCGACCACTGGGCCACATCCCCAGCCCTTTTTTTGTATTTTATTAGAGACAGGGTCTCACTGAGTTGCTAAGTGCCTTGCCATTGCTGAGACTGGCTTTGAACTCGCGAACCTCCTGCCTCAGCCTCCCAAAGTGCTGGGATTACAGGCGTGCGCCACCGTGCCCGGCTAGAATATCTTTTTGACCAAGAATCTTAACCTTCTCTCCAAGAATCTTAACCTTCTCTGTAATCTTCTTTCTCTCCACCTTTTCCCAAGAAGGAGGATTTCACAGATTTAAAGATAGCCTTTAGAGAGAATTCCATGCCACTAACAAATCTAGTGATTCTTAGAACAGAGACCTCAACCAGTACATTGGAAACAACTGAAAGTTTGACTGCCTCTTTCTGCCTTTATAAGACTCAAGATAGACTTGATTTTCAGTGGCTTAGACAGAAAGTGTCCCAGTACAAAACAGTTTGGAGATCCCATGAACACATTTCACAGTCTTAACCGTAATCTCAAAATTAAACATATTTTTTAAGAAACTATTTTCAAACACACCAGAAAAAAAGATGCATTATACAATTATCATTGAATTACTAATTTACCCTTTTTTGTACCTATGTAGTTTTCAAGTCTCCCTTCCTTTTTTGACTTAAGTATACAAGAAAAATAATGGTTTGAACGTATGTTGAAGAAAGGCAGGTTGGAAACAAAGTACAGTCATTTAAATGAAACTAAATTTGACTTGTGTTTTAAGATGTGTGGCATTTTTCCTTCTAAAGCCCTTATATTACATTGCTGATTTCATAAGGAATTTTCCCCAGGCAGATGAAAAATTTTATTTTTTTTATTAACATTTTCTGTAAAAAGAATTAAAGATGGTTATCTTTATCACACAATGACTTAGGTGTATGATACCATTTTAGGATTTTAAGTTTAGAAAGAGTACTTGTCCACATCATCCTTACAAATTTGGATTAATTACCATAAACACTACTTTCAAAAAGGAATTTTTATAATTAGATTTTACTACATTTTGTTTGAAGTAAGTAAGCTGTCGCTAGGATGTGAGCTAGTTTGGTTATACAGAGTTTTTGTTTAAGTAATGTTTTAGAACAGAATTTGACTATTATGTCCATGTCCTGTCTTTTGAGTTATTCATCTTGATCTCTTCCTTATATCTCTCATCTCTCATCTAATTGACTGTGTAAGTCGAGTCTGCTTGGAAAAAGAAAAAAAAAATAACAATGGCTTTTGAAAAGCAGAAACAGAATCTCATTTTGTGGTGAATGGTAAATCATGGCCTACAGCCAGCTGTTTTCCTCTTTCCTTTCTGTGTTACTCTCCCATGAGAATCACTTTTTTCTTTAAAAACATACCAGAGAGAAAGAGAACTCCAGTAATTTCCCTTATATTGCCTGGAATTGCTGCAGGGCTTTAAATTTTACCATACTGATTTTTTTTGCCTCTTTTTGTAATCTCTTTCATTTGATACTTCCTAACATCCTGCATACATTTCTTAGGACTCTTTTCTTTATTTCTTTAATTTTACTTATAAAAAATGATGCATTTTAAAGATTAAAGGTCACTAAAAATCCCCAATTTCCACATACAAATATGTTTTAAAAGTTTTAGTCATTGCCAAAAAAGCATAGTGAATTCAAGTGATTACATTTGGGAAAAGTACTAAACCACAAAGAGTCTTTCTATTAGATATTAGAATGAGTCTTTTCTCTTAGGCAGCCTCTGACTGAAGTGGAAAGGCAAAAATGTGATGACCTAGATGCTGAAATGTATAATTGGTTTCTCTGCCTGAAGCCATTTTTGCTGCAGGAGTCATTGGAAAACCTGGAGCTGAGTGAGGGCAGGGCTTTGTGTTAGAGATGGGTGATCTGACTCTCAAGTGCAGGGGTGGGGGGGTGGTTACAGTGGTCCTTAGCTGGACTTTTATCTCTTCTAACCTATGGTGTGATTCATTACATCAATTAAATATGAAGTCACTTTTTCTTACTTACTATAATTAGTTTGAATAAAACCTAGTAGGTTTTCTAGTGATTTTGTTCCCTTATGCGATCCTATGGAGTAGACATAGAATGTTCTAACTCCACTGGCTATTTACCTGTGTAACATCATGTCACCCTGTAACATTACTTGGCAGTGCTCAACTTCATCTCCAATATGAAATCTTACCCATTCTTCAAGGTTTAACACATGAATGCACCTTCCTTTAGGAAATGTTTCTTCATGTTCCCACATAGAGGCAAATTTTTTTCCTTAAATTCCCAAAACATGTTATCTGTGACTCTTAGGGTGCTCATCACTCTCCACCTTTAGATTTATTTACCTTTGAAGTTCACATTTTTACCTGATTGCAAACTTCTCAAGAGATGAATTTATATCTTCTAGTGCTTACATAATTATTTTGTTTGCTGTTCAAAGCAATCTTATATGAGAACCTGGGCACTTTTTCAGAATGAAGAAACTTGAGGCTCAGTTAGCTTAATTTGAAAGTAGAGAACCTTACTATGAACTGTGGAAACATGGTTTGGAGAATCCATGTTTCTAGCCTCTGAGTTTTATATATCTGCCATCTTGCTCACTAAATATATGTTAAATATAACTATTATAAAAATAGAAATAAAGTATGGTACATTTCAAATGTTCACTTGTTTAAAGGGATTATATTTGAGGAACTGATTTCTATTCCAGTAAAATTACTATCCTTTTGGTTTTCTATGTTTATTTATACTTTATCCATGTCATATGTATACCCTTTAGTATAAGTTGCCATTGACCCTTTATGACAGAGACTAAGTCTAAAAGAGTAAAAGTATTGCAAAAAAGAATTTCTGGGCAATTTTATAGGCAAAGAAATTGTTTAAGCTCCAATAATATTCTAGATTGTATCTTCTAGGATTCTTTCATCTCCCCAATTTATGTTAGGAGCAAAGGTTATGCTGTCTTCTAGCTATTTAATATGGTTCTAAGCAGTAGTGATCCTGTATTTGACTGTTTTGAGAGGTCAAGCAGTGGCTTCTGGAACAGTAGAGGGTACTCATGGTTGGGTTGTAGAGTCTTTTCTATTTTCTGAAGTTCATGATGATAGAAAGCCTCACACATAGCATGAGTAGGATAAACCTCCTTCTAGTGGCAGAATATTCAGTGTCATTGAAATGGTAGACCAGACAGTTAAGAGTAGACCAATTGCTTTTTTTTTTTTTTAATTAGTCTTAATGTTGGGAGAACTATTTATCTTAATTTTCCATTCTGCATACAAAAGCATTTATTTAGAAGCATTGAAAAACACTAAAATGATCAGCTATTTCATGAGGCTCTAAGGAAATTATGAGCAATGCAGTTAACATCATGGACGCAACAGTGTACAAACAAGGATTATTGAGTAGGATTTTCTTAGTTAAAATAAAATGATAAATTGAAAAATAAAGCTATTTTCTATATTCTTTCTCTGAAAAGTAAGACCAAAACTTTGCCACATACTAATTTGAATATGTTTTTGTTTTATTTCCATAAACCAAATCAGTGTCTAGAAATTAGGAAAGATAAGTAAATACCCAGGATATGTAAACATCTGGATATGTGAAAATGTATGAAAAGCTAGCTGTTGTAGTATTTCAGCCTTCTCACTTCCTTTATCAGTATATCTTTAACATTGTCTTGGGATGACAGTTAATAGATCTGAGTCCATTATGTTTTGTGGTGTTAGCCATTCGGATTTCAGTTTCTATATCTATAAAAACCAGTAGGGTAACCAGATAATTTTTAAGGTTTCTCTAAATCCTGTGACTCTTTTTGGAAAATTTTATCAGTATTCTACCAGGTACAGTGTTCCACAATGCTTAAAAAAAATCACACAAACCACAAACATCTAAAAATGTATATGTATAAATGAAATGGTTTAATATATGTGTTATCTGTCAGTAAATCTCATGAGGAAACCTATAGAACGTACTGAATTATGTTTTCACCATAAATCCTAGTGAATTTTCAATGGGTTAGTACTTAATTATGTCAGTTCATAATATTTATAGGGTATTTGTGTTAATTAGATATAAACTGCTCTAGTAATGTGGATCAAATAAGCCTAGGAGTGATATATTACTTTGCTTGGCATTTACTTACGGGGAAAATGAAAGCTAAAGGAGCAAAGGATCATTTATTGTCTCTAAAAGTTATCTTTACCAAATAAGATTCTTCTCTTAAAAAACTTATGTGAATTCATCAACAAAAAAGCTGACTAAAGCAAATGGTCAATTGAAAAGAAATGAGAAAGCCATTTTAATGTAATAGGATGTGAAAATAATCACACATGGATAAAACTGTAATAGCCACAGCTATCTACCTATGAAGTACACAAGTGAAGTCTTCTTGATTACAAATGCTGTACAAGAATCACTTATGGATTTCCTGTTTGCAGTCATAACAAAGTTTTGTTTGGTAACTACTGCCATAGTAACTGAAAATATAATTTTAAAGTCTGTTTATCAGATCATTAGTATGCAGAACATACAGGAAATTATTTTGCTTCCTACAAGATGGTGAAATGTTCAACCTCATATTTTCAAGAATTTAAAAATAATTTGATAATTGTAACTTCACCACTGTTCTTTGAGTAAATATCCATGTACTAAAGTTTGCCTCAAACACTGTTATCAGAGAATTAAATTAAGACATCATACTTTTCAACTACCCAGCTACAATCTTTTGACTCTCCTATGAAAGAGCTGCATTCAGATTTAGAGTAGTTTCATATATATATTTAAGTATCACTGCCTTTATTTGGTCATATTCAAAAAATAAGACCATAGTTTAGAATTGCCATTTTCTCTGGACCTTACTTAGTCTTCTCAGAATGGGACACTACTCTGTTCCAGGGCAGGAACCTTTATAAGAAGCCAGCCAGTGGGAATTGCTGCAGTCTTGTATGCTAAATGACAGCAAGGCTACTACTGTATAAGTGCTTAGTCTCTCAAGTGCTGACTCATCCTCAAACCCCCAATGAGTCATCCTTTGTTTATTATAGTGACATTCTAACTACCTAGAAAAACTGTGAAAAGAGTTTCAGGGTATCTGTTGCATAGCTTCTTATCTGAACAGTGAGTCTAGCCAAAAAAAGGGCTGAAGCCTAGCTTAAATGCCTTGGTAGGGAGTTCATTGATAAGTCAAAGCCACAGGAACTTTCCTTGCTTTGTGTGATAAGGAAGTGATATGCTGTATTGCAAAGTGATCCTGCAGATGTTGAGGTGGATTTTTTTGTTTTTATCTGAGCACATCTTCATGACCGCCTGATAGATTAAGTCTCAAAGATAAGGGGGTCTGTTTTTTCCTTCATAGGATGCTGGCCTGCATAAAAATAACTGGAACTCAACGAAAGTTACTCCTTATTTTTCATAAAGAATATTTGAAATACAGTTTAAATTTAAGACTACAGAATCTAAACTTCATTTCTGTCAGCACCACCTAATGAGCTTATATTCTCCAGAACATTGTGGCATGGGTAGGTATAAAAAGGAGGGAGGAAAACCGGGCGGGCGTGGTGGCGCACGCCTGTAATCCCAGCACTTAGGAGGCTGAGGCAGGAGGATCCTGAGTTCAAAGCCAGCTTCAGCAATGCGAGGCACTTAGAAACTCAGTGAGACCCTGTCTCTAATAAAATACAAAAAAAGGGCTGGGGATGTGGCCCAGTGATCGAGTGCCCTTGAGTTCAATCCCCAGTACCCCCCCCCCCCCAAAAAAAAGAGAAAAAAACATAGGTAAGATAGATATGTAAATTGAGTATAATGCTGGATAGGATGAAATAAGTGGTATAATACAGTGTTTGTTTTCTCTTTGATGAGGAATCACTTTTTAAGAAAAATCTATCATGGCCTGATATTTTAAAAACACAACAAAAATGAATTACTAAGGCTCATATAAGGCCGATTTATTAAAGGCAACAGACATAATATTAGTTTATCAAAATGCTTAATAGCACCTAATTGCTTGCTCTGTTTCTTTACATGTCTCATGGACTGGTAACTCACTGTTTGAGGACTGCTGCATTTTGAATAGCACTGCAACAATTGAATACAAAGAAACTATTATAAAGTCTCAGAAGCATAAGTAATTAACTTTAATTGGGTAGACCGGGAGTATTTTATTGAGGAAACAACTCCTATGAATAAATAAGAGTTCATTAGGTAAAGAAGGCATCACACAGGAAGAATACATAGCATGAACTAAAAGTACATGAGTGAAAAGTCAATAAACCCTTGCTTTGCATTGGCATTTTCCATTTGATTTAAAAAAAAAAAAAAAAAAAAAAAAAAAAAGCCAGCAGAGCTGTAGTAATTTAATTACTTATACTTTTGCCAAAGCATAGTTTTGAATTGAAGAAATATGTCACTGTGCTAGTATGGAGCCCACTGCTGAGGATCTACTCACCCTAACTTTGATTCTCTTTAATACATTGTGTCCATATGCTGATAAGAAGAGGAAACTTCATGCTGAAGTCTAGCTGCTATTGTTTAGGTTTGACTTAGACCTGTGGGTTGACATCACTTGTTGCCACAATGTTCAGCCTTCTCAGATCCGTAAGTACCTAAAGCAAAAGCCTGGAGCAGTAGAGGGCATGCCAACTTTTAAGCCTTTTTTTCCCTCCCCCCCCCCCCCCCCCCCCGAAATAGTCACATATCTAAGTCCAGAGAAGAAATCTAGGCTAGCAACCATGAGGCTGTGGCAGAGATACTAATTGATGCAAAGACATATTCATTTAAAGCTTAAGTTCAGTAACTTTGGAAATGTATTATATTATTGAATTTAATCATTTTCCTTTTGCTAATTTGCAGATTACTTGATTTTAACTTTTATGATGAAATTATAAACTAAGTCATTTCCTGAACTTGAGTATGTACCATGTGCAAGTTGCCATACAAAGGATTCACAGCTGTATCAGGTTCTCTGGGTGAAGCACTAATTGAACACTATCAGCTATCCTGATATCCAGTATAGGGAAATTGTATGTTTTCCTGATCAGAATCTTCCTCAGAGTTTCTACTGCACATTGCAAAAGTACCACAGTTCTTTGTAGTACCTCCCATTAAAAACCAGAGTCTGTTTTCCTACCCTTTTAATCTGAACTGCCTTGTGACATACCTGAACCAATAGAACTTGTGGAAAGTGTGAGTTTCAAGCTTGGACCTCAGGAGACTTTGCTTGCTTCTACCTACATCCTTGGAACCCTGTTGTTACCTTGTGAACCAGCCGAGGCCAGCCTCGGAGGATGAGAGACCACATGGAAAAAAGAAAACATCTCAGCAGAGGCTCCCCTAGTCAACTGTCCTGAAAGATGATTGCTGATACAGTCAGCTCAGCACTATCCAGAGGAACCATCCAGCTGAACCCAGCTGAGAGAATCAAACTGCAAAAGTATGAGCAAAATAGCATCATCAGAAACTACAGAATAAGTGGTTATTGTTTTAAGTCACTGTGTTTAAGGGTGGTGTTGCAATTTGGATCTTTATTGTCTCCCCTAAAGCTTGTGTGTTAGGCAATGCAGAAATATGCAGAGATGAAATTATTAGATTATGAGAGCTGTGACCTCATCAGTGGACTAATTCATTTGGTAGATTAATAATTTAAATAGACTACTGGGTTGTAACTATGGGTAGGTGGTGCATGACTGGAGGAAATAAGTTACTAGGGGTGTGGCCTTAGACTATATCCCTAATTCCTCTCTCTTTCTCTCTCTTTCTGCTCCCCAGCTTCCACAAGGTGAGCAGCTTTTTTCTGTCATACCTTTTCTCCATGATGTTCTGCCTCATCTTAGGCCCAGAGCAATGGTGTTGGCTAACCATGGACTGAACCTCTTAAACTATGAACCCAAACTAAACTTTTCTTCCTCTAAATTCTTTTTGTCAGGCATTTTGGTTACAGTGATGAAAAGGTAACTAACAATGGTTTGCTAAGCACCAAACCTTAACTGATACCCATCTATTGCTGAAATATAAGTCTTCTCAGCCCTATCCCTACCCCCAAGATGTGGAAAGAATCTTAGGGAAAGCTTTCCTCACTCTGAATTACCCTGATTGCATGTGAAAGAATCAAGACTCTGGGTTCTTTAGACTCCTTGACATTGGTAGCTTGAGAATGGACCCTCTTTCTGATCTAGATAAATACAATTTTGATTTCTTTGCTTGTTGTTCCATTAACTTAAAAATTAAATTGCAGCTGAGATTTTATCCTAGTGGTAAGTGAATGGTATATGCATGGTTTGAAAATTGTCCAATTTCCCTGAATCACTAGACAAATTTAGTGGGGATTTGTCAAATCTAGTAGGGGAAGTCCTTGTACTATAGTCTGTAAATATAGAACAAAATGTCTGATGATCCACCCACTTACCTTTATTTCTGTGTTTTTTTGTTTTGTTTTGTTTTTTAAATTTTTCCTGTGGTATGCTAATTGAGCAGTCTACCACTAAGCCACACCCCCAGCCAGCCCCAAATCACTTCTGTAATCCATCCAAAAAAAAAAAAATCAGAAGATGAATCAATCAAAAGTTAGTTAGGGCTCTTGTGTTTCCAGGGTACACGGTGTCAACATAGTTGTAATTTTCCAGAGTGAGGGATGGTGTAGAAGGCTAGCAGTAAATAAGCAAGTACTAGGATCTGGCAGTCAAGTCCAGCATCTGTTCCCTCCTTTCCTGGTCTCCAAGACCCCCGTCTGTGCTATAAAACTTTGTATTTGTTCTGAATGCCCCTGCATGTCAATCCTGGGCAAAAGCAGAAAATGAGCAGATTGTCTTTTTGCATCCTTTTCCCCATTTTCTGTGTCTTCTCTCCATTGGGCCTAGCTTTCCAGGCTCCCTTGGATTTTCCTGTTCCCTGTTCTAAGAGCTCTCAGCCAACACCACAAGGCTTTCCACTGTTTCATTTCATTTCACAAATGGTGAAAACACATCTGTAATTTCTTCTTTTCTGCTTGTGCTCTAATGAGATAGGGAATAAGTGGCAACAAATCACCTTGGACAGCCTCCCTCCCCATGATCTCACCAGTGTGTTAAAATGGGTTACCACTGAAGAAAGTATACTGTAGTTCTTAATTATAACAAGAATTATGGCAGTATTCAGGTTTGGGAGTACTACGTCTTAATAAGGTCCTCTTAATGTGCCGCTGTCTATGTACCCACTGTTGAGAGCCAGCTGTGGATGTAGTGACACAAGACCAAATTAGGAATGTTTGCTGTGATCCAAATTCTTTTAAGGAACTTCTACAGATTAGAATCAGGTTTTCAAAATCTCTTTTATAGCTAATACGTAGGAGGCTTTGAGGGCATGTGTGTAAGCACATGTCATTGCTGAGTCCTTCAGTGGAACCAATCCTAATTAAGAAGTCATTTCAATAGCAACCATAGCCTGTTAATTGTGACATCTTTACCGCTTGCCTTGTCTTTCTCAGTAACAGAGTCAGGAGGAGGCTTTTTCTAAATAGAGTTCATAAGAGAGGTATTCTATTGGTGGATATTTTGAGTGACTTCCTTTAAAATTCAACAGCACAAAAGTTAATTTTATAGTAGTCAGTTTGAAAAATGTTTGTGAGAAACCAGCATAAACAAAGCAGACAGAAGACTTTTTTCCTATCATTTGCTTACTTAACAGTGGAAGCCTTTAAAAAAAAAAAAAGCCAAAGGGTCAAAATTATGTTTCCCTTATTAATATTGTGAGAATACGTTAAGTTTTGAGTAAGTAAGTAGTACTGGGAAGGTAAGAACTGCTGATTTTAAACACTGCGTAATTTGAAACAGGCAATATCCTTATCATAAAGAGGTACTGTATTTTGTTTCTTAATTTCATTTCCAGATGGATTATGTAATAAGGTTTATATCAATATTTTTAAGGCGAATCATAGCGTATTATTAAATTGTGGAGATTTTCTCATAAATTTATTTCTAGAAATTTCTTGCTAATCAACCCTGGTATTTTTTAGTGTTTCATAATCTGGTTTGTGATTGTGTGTGTATGTGCACACACAGGTGTGTATAAATATATATATGTTGAGAAATAAAATGAGATTTAGGGGCTAAAAGTCATCTTCTGCCCTAACTTTTGGAAGACTGTTTTTTGTTCCTTAGTGAACAAACACCAGTATGAGGGGAAGGAGAACATTCATACGGAAGAAGAAAATTTCTCATTTTGTATGCCCAC
This sequence comes from Tamias sibiricus, assembly GCA_025594165.1. Taxonomy (NCBI): domain Eukaryota; kingdom Metazoa; phylum Chordata; class Mammalia; order Rodentia; family Sciuridae; genus Tamias; species Tamias sibiricus. The sequence goes on from CM046664.1 coordinate 114,723,032, forward strand.
TTGAGTGAAGAGACATTTCAATATTAAACAGAAAAATAAAGGCAAGGTGGTAGATAAGCACCCTTTATGCCCTTTTCCATTTATAACAAGACTGCCTCACCATAAATCACTTAGTTTTTGTATTTAAAACCAAAACAGGAAGAAAATGTAGAAGGCAAACTTTAAAGGCATTACAAGAATATGGTTAATGACAAAGGAACGGCCACCAAGGCAATCCCTCTTATTAATATTTATACTCTGGTGTCTTCCCCTCCCCTTAAGTATGGGCTGGGCCTGGTCAGTTGCTGTCAAAAATGAAATATGTTTTAAGTGATGGTGTCACTTCCAAGATTAATAACTACAGTTTCCATCTTCCATGTTCTCAGTGAAGATCACTCATCCTGGGAAAACCAGCTACCATGTCATGAGGCAGCCATGTGGATGGGCCCATGTGAGAAAGCATTAAATGGGTCTTCCCTTGGATAAGCCTGAAGATGACTGCAGTCTGTGCTGACCACTGGTTGCAGACTTGAAGGAAACTCTTGAGACAGTCCATCTAGTTAAGATATACCCAAATTCCTTATCCACTGAAACTATGAGATGATAAATGTTTTTATTTTCAACCCCAAAGTTCTGGGGTAGTTTGTAACCAACACAGAAGTTTCTATTATAGATCTAAAAATTCAGTGATTTGAAAAAATTGAAAGAATGATATTTCATTTTAACCTCATTATATTGTCTGACACTAGATTACATATATATATGTATTTCCATATAACATAGCAGAGAATTACTGGTAGTAATGGTAAGTACATGTTTTGAATAAAGACCTTCCAACAGATATAATTTGTTCCTTCATATTTATTTCTTATTATTTAAAAATTCTTTCCTCTCATTATAACATTTTAAAAGACCTGTTTTTCATCAGGATCTGGAGTATTGTCTTGACTCACACCCTACTCTTTTGAGGATCCTCATGTGTGAATTAATCACTGGGGCCAGATGGTGTACAGACATTCAGGTGCCTTCTAATCAGCCTCAGGTTTGTCTGGAAAGGAGGAGCTTCTGGCCAGTGGACCATTGTCAGTCTTTCAGATCAAAATTCATTGTTCCACAGAAGTTATATATGAGAAATATTACTCTTAAGATTATTATATATCTTCAAAGTCTCATTTTGAAGAAATAAAAAAGAAATGTGGTTTTATAGCTAAGAGCCCAGGATTTAGAGTAAAATATGCCAAGATTCAAATCTCAACCACTTGCTAGCTGAATAGTCAGGTGAGGTTCTTAGTGTCCCTAGTCTTAGTTTCCTCATTTGTGAAATGGGAATGATAATTCCTTTGCCATAAGTTATTATGGATTAATTGAGATAATGTATGTATTGTGGCTAACAGGTAGTAGCATTTTAACAAATTTAAGATTTATTGAGGTCATATAGTTGTCTTAGATGATCTGCTACCACCTGATTATATCTCGGGCCCACATAGATTGCCTTGGTGGCAGTTCCTTTGTCATTAACCATATTCTTGTAATGCCTTGAGAAACATAGAGGCATATTGGGTGGGGTTCATTTTACTTTAATTCATTAAATTTCAGGAAGATTGACCTAGTACTTCCAGATTAGAATTTATTATAAAATATTTAGGCTGAAAGATAACTTACTGCCTTTTCTTTCCTAACAGAAAAGTCTATGATTATTTACTATCGTGTGTGAACAAAAATGTTTCAGCCCATTTGATTCACAGTGGATTTCATGATAGAGATTGATTTCAGCTTTTTACTTCTTATACAGAAAAGCTAAAGGACGGGAAATGAATCCTAGGGTATACAATAGAGATTTATTCTCGTTTTGCTTCTGAATAGTAGCATTGAAAACTAAAGGCTGTTAATTGATTATTCTGTAATCCTTTGTGCTTAAGTTAAAAATTGTACTTAAAAAATGATTTACTAAGTCATATTGTTTAGTGTAGAGTCCTTCCATGTTATGACCTATCTTTAGGCACTAGTGATTAAGAACAGGCAGAACTCTGTTTCAGTTCCTTCATCTGAATGAAAATATAGACAATAATATTACCTTGGACTGTCTTAGGATGTTATGAGGATAAAATGGGATGATCCATGTATGACACTCAGAACCATGTCTGGTGGCAATATGAGTTCTCAGTAAATATCAGCTCACCCCTTCCAGACTCCTTGTGGTGAAAAGCAGTGGAGTTCCCTGAGGTAAAGGCCATGATAATTAAAACGAAGAAGTAAAACTTTCTAGCATTGCTGTAAATCTCAAGCACTATGGCTGGCATTAGAATAGAAATAGTAACAAAAAGCAGACAGTCAATAGTAATTTTTTTTTTTTTTTAGTTGTAGTCAGACACAATACCTTTATTTTATTTACTTATTTTTATGTGGTGCTGTAGATCGAACCCAGCACCTCGCACATGCTAGGCGAGGACTCTGCTGCTGATCCACAACCCTAGCCCTGGATAGTAAATTGATGTGCCAACACTCAGTGCAGTAAACAATGACCAGATCATAGGGTTTATACCAGGATCTGTGGGAATCAGAAGGATTTTGAGGGGGAGAGTTGAAGAGTGACTGACATTCGAATCAGGCCAGTAAACCAAGTAGAGAGTAGAATTTGGGCAGATAGAAAAGGGGAGACCTTCTAGAAAAAGGAAAAAGTACCCCTAGAAGTTGAGAGCAGCTGGGGTGAGGTATGAGAATGTAAAGGCTTGTGGTTAGAGGGAGGTAGTGCCAGATTTTAAAGGACCTTCTCTGCCATGTTGAGAAAAGTAGAATTCATTGAACTCATTAAAAGCATCTGACAAGGAGAGTGTTATGATCACCTTTTTAAGCTTTATTAAAATTTTGGAAACAGCAATATGATATTATACAAAGGGAGCCAGCAGGAGTGTGGTTGACATTTGAGAATTTGAACCATGAACACTGGAGCGGATATGAGGGAGCAGACTATATTTTTCCAGAATTTAGAGTATAATAAGCATGCCTACACACAGATAAGGCCTTCAGGCCTCCACTTGGGTAACCAGATGAGTGGCAGCAACTTTTTCTTTTTATATTTTTAACCTAGGAAAGTTAGCAAACTACAAGAGTTGAACGATGTCTCTCCTTTTAAGTAATTTAAACTCCCCCCCCCTTTCTTTTAATAAAATCTTAGTAGTACTGATTGGGAAATAGGTAAGGAACTGTAATTTTCAAACAGTTTAAAATTTTGAGTTACAGATTAATCAAAATATATTGATTAGGGAATGAGGAATTCACCAATAGCACTAGGTTTGTAAGAGCCATGTGCTAAGAGGAATGATTTAGAAACGTAGTTCCTTTTCCAGGATATTAATCTATTTGGGCAACATCTGAATGTAATATGAATATATATTATATTATATATTTGCATGTGTCTGTGATAGGTAGATAAATACACATGCACATTGACACACACAATCCCAGAAAAAACGTTTATTTCATATAGTTTAACGTGGTCAGCTTCATTCCAAGGTGATTAAAGAATCTTGGTAACACTTGCTTATTTAGTAACCACATATGATTCTTTGCTCCAGAGGGAAATTTAGTTATGAAAACAGCATGAATCAGATGACCTCACTCTGAATACTGCATAATATCTTCCAGATCCAAATTATCTCCAGATCAACTCAGACCATGTTTGAAATACCAGATGTTTTGAATGCTTTTCCCCCCTTTTTCTTTAAAGTATCTGACATACAATACTCTCTTCTGGGTCAGAAGGGTAACCTGAAATGTTGCCAGCCTATCTGGCTGCTTGAAATTATGAATATGGAAAAATTGATTCCATTCCCATTTCTTGCTCTGAAATAAGTGGGGAGAAGGGGGTGTTAGGAGGCACAGATCATGGGGATCTAAGTTCAGTTTCTGAAGCCTGTAGTTAGGGATACTTAAACAGTCCTGTTTGTCTTGACTAGTATTTCAGCGTAAATATTGTATAGTCATTTGGCTTTTTCAGAGGACCTTGACAGGTATTCACAAAGGGGAACTATGATTTCTCCAAATATAGTCAATCCAAAGGACCTGTTTTCTTGCATACTGAAGAAGAAAAATTAACCTGTCATATCCTTGTATTGATGCTGGCCAGATTGTGTTACTAAAATTGTATGAGGTGGACAGCTTTGGTACTTATGCGCTTATGAAAAACATGTGTTTTTAGGCACCAACTGTTGGTTCTGTGGGGAATACCAGATCACATTTGCTGGTGAATAGTCATGTACAACAGATCTGAGTTATATCCCTCTCAGCTTAAGTCTTTTGTTTACTTTGTGTACTTTACAGATTGTTCCTCCATACTGAATTCCAAATGATTCTGACTTACAAGAGCTACTAATATATTAGTTTTCTCAAATAATCATTCTCTAGTGATAAGCTTTGACCAGGCTGGATGACAATTAATCTAAGATAAAGTTAATCTGACACATGATTTTCAGGCAGAATTTTAGAGTTAAAAAAATTTTTAGAGTCGAATTCATTCTTTCATTATTTAGATAAAGCCCAGAGAAGAAAAATGACTTACAAAATCACTGAACTTGGCCATGACATTCTGGGACCAGATCAAAGTTTTCCTGACTTTTCTAGTGATTTTTCTGCATTTTCAAAGTTCTCGGTTAATTCTCTAGTATTTCTAACCAGAATTGTTGATAATTTCCTTAATAACTGGGATAGCTAATTCTCACAACATAGGTACTATATACAAGCACAATATCTTGACGTTTACACTAATCCAAGGATCTATACTTCACCTTCTGAACAAGCTAGCTTGCCTTAGCTGAGGAGTAACTAATGCTTTCTTAGCTCACCACTTTCTCCACACCCTCCCACATATCCTTGCATATTACCTGGGATATCATTAAACAACACCTTCCTAGTTCTTTTTCCTCACCACAAATTCTCCAACACAGACACCTGGGCAGAAACTGATCTATAAGATGTGGATGTGCATGAATAATAACTTCTACTCTTAAGGAAAGAATGACCCTAGCCAGATGATGTAATCTGTGCTGAAGAAGAAGAGAGGAGAATTCTGGATTGTGGGTTCAGGGAATCCTGAACACAAAGTGAAGGAGGTAGAGAAATTGGTGGAGCTCTGGAGGACAGATGGGGCTCCACATCTTTGAACTGAAAAGAAACTGAGAAGAGTTTCCAGAAGGTCTGGGAGTGGGCCTTAACAAGCTGCCTGGGGCATTTCTGGCTCTGAAACTACAGAATAGAATTAGTATGTTTTCCTTCATTTGATACATATTTGGCTAGGGGAGACTAGTAGAAGTCTATCTGCCTCAGTTGGGTGGGAGCAGAGCAGAACTTTTCCTCAACCTACAGGTATGTCTGCTACGGGGCAATGTAATTTATATTGGATTTAGCCACTGCATTCTAGCTAATAATTCATTCTGGAAGCGGTACTTTCATTGAACAGGGAAATAATAGCGTGTGAATCACAAAGTCTTTTTTGTTAGAGTGGCATTGTCCTTTTTTTTAACGGAGGTTGATAAAGAGGATTTGCATAGAGAAGTTTTCTCCTGATGTGGCATAAAATTAGAGTTCTTCAGTATTGGGTGTCAGTGAGGTTTAAGCTTTGTAGCTATGCACTTATAAAATAATTTCTTTCATTGAAATTTTCCTTGGAAAATAGGTCTTTGGCCAGTCTGAAACTCTCTAATTGCTTTAGCTACTAACAGTGGTTTTGAAAACTAGGTGTTCTTGTTCGTGTATTTGTTTTTAATCAAGATTATTTCCAGGAGAGAAATATCATATTGCCCTGACCTCTTTCCGTTCTTTTTTATTCTCTTGATATCTGTGGTATTTCCAAGGTCCTCCCACTCCTTCTGTCTAAGCATGTGGGGAAGTTGAAAGTGTGTGAGTTTGGAAAGGTAGTGAGTTGCATTTTTTCCAAGTATTCACAAACCTTGCTGTAAAGAGCCTGTATGGAGATTAAGTAGGCCTTCAAGCAGGACTGAGTGAAAGAACACTTTAGCAATGCTTTCTGAGCCACTTTCTCAAATTACTGCTTTTCTCCAGGTCAGGGCTTCCCAGGCTCCCTACCCTTTGCCCTGAGGACTACTGGCCAAGGTAGGCCAGTGGAGCTTGGGAGTGCCCTTCTCCCCACCCACCCTACAATACCAGTTGCAGCATTGCATGGCTGTTCTCTAGGCCTTCCTCCCTACCAGTCTTCTCTCATCTCTTGGGATGTCTTTCCTCTTTTAAACCTGGTAGCCCCAGACATAATATGGACAGCATCAGGAGTTTTACTTTCTTCCTTGGTAAAAGGGAAACAAAATAAAACTTCCTGACTGCCGCAGAGGCTGGCCCTTACACCTGCAGTGCTTCCCTCTTGTTGACTTTAACTATGACCTTTGAATGTGGTATTCCCTCCTCTAGGCTGCTAGATGCTGCTCATCCTTTCAATCTCAATTCAAGTATCCTTTGTTCAAATACTTTCTCCACCTCCCTAACTTACTCAAGCCACGCTATTATCAATCTCTCAGAAAGTCATCTAATTTTAGGCAGACACTGAATTTTGGTCAGGTTTACCTTTGACTAGCTGGGCATGAAATGTGGGTTGGGGAAAAAATACAGCCAGCTCCTTTGCAGGGTTGACTTCATCAGTCTGCAGTGAGTTACACTGAGGCCATATTGTAAAAGCTCTACTGACTAATGGAGGTTCTAGTTATATTAGATGAACCTTTAAGTTGTATTCAGAAATAGAGCAGGAAACAGTATTGTTCCAGTATGTGTGCAGTGTGTGTGAACAAGCCCAATCTTATTCACACCAGGTGGCTCAGGTTGAAAGCAGGGGAATAATTTGTTTAGGTGATTTTATTTAGAGAAAAAGTAAGCTTAACTCTAGATATTATATAAGTCAGATTTACTCAGAATTTTATACATATACACGCAAACTCTGTGTGTGTGTGTGTTTGTTTGTGTGTGTGTGTGTGTGTGTGTGTGTGTGTGTGTGTGTGTGTATAAGCCTGTCATGAGATAAAATGTATTTCTTATTGTGGAGCTCATGAGAATTTAAAAGCCACTGATTTAATCTAAGTTATGTGGTTGTGTGAGTAATCTTAATTTTCATTTGGGATTAAGAGTTTAGCAGGAGATGCAAAGAATACAGTATGAAACAAATCCATACACCAGGGTGAATTCAGGATTATTAACTCTCCTATAATAGAAAACTAGAACAGGTTGAAAAAGAATACACACCCTTTTAGATTTGCTCTTCATTTCATTACAGATGTTTTAATGGAGAAAATTCTTAATTGTGTTCCCTTACAAAAGACCAGAGAACTCAAATAACTAGTTTCCTTCTGTTTTAACTCATATTTGATATTATGAACTGTGGTCATCAGTGACAAGGAAACAGTTTGATTTTGTTTAAAAAAAACAACAAGTTTTAGTGCTAATAGTAAATATACATATAATTTAGAAAATTTTAATTCTTTTGAAAATTGACAGTGTAGACATGGTAAAGGTGCTGAGGTTTAGTTAATGCTGGACACTGGACTGATTCTTATACTTCAGAGTGTTTTATGGTCTCAGTAGCGACTGTGTTTGTGACTTAAAAATAACATGGGTTTCCTAAGCAGCTGGTAGACCCTTCTAGTTTTGAATATGCCTATAGTTATAGTAAGGGGATGTGGTCATTTTCTGCAGGAAAAAAGGGAAGGTATTTATTTGACTTTCAGGGCACATCAGGCTGAAATTCCATGGAAATAGTTATAATGTGGTTTAGGTTGCATAGTGATAAACACAACCTGGTAAATTACAAGGGGGGGGGCATTGAGAAAGATTTAGTATTTATTGAACTTGAATCACTACTCCTTCACAAGCTAGTAATTAATTTGTCACGGTCATTGATGTGACATTTAAAATATGGAATAATCTGGTCACTGGTGATTTGCCGATGTGATGCTGTAAAGCCAGTTGATATTTTTCACTCCGAGTAGCTGGGTAGAAGTGCTTACATTGTCATTGTGTGTGTCCTTCCTCTATCTGTACTCCTGCCCCTTCTGCTTATTAGGCATGTGTCGATAGGATACCAAGAATCCTTGGTATTGTTTAATGTAGCATAGAAAAAAAATAATGGTTTGCTATAATAAGGGCAACAGTATACCCTCCTTTCTTTCTCCCCTGTGTGAAGGCACAGGCCTTGAAGTCAGAAAGAACAGGACTCAAATCTCTTCTTTGCCACTTATTGACACTTGATCTTAAGCAAGTTTTGTAATCTTTTGGGGTTTTAATTGCATCATCTCTAAAATGGAGAAAAATATTATTTCCTACTTTATTTCCATTTCATGAAGTTTTGCAATATTTTAATAAGATAATAAACATGATATTCCTGTCATTTAGTAAATATTTATTGTTACTATTATATTTGTCACAATATAAAATAACATTTTAGTTATAATTCCTAAAATCTTTTATACATTCCTTATTTCCTGCAAAATGTGTCATTTGGGGCAAGGCTTGTTTTCTAAGTTCTGCTCTCTTGAGTATTCCTAGCACTTAACTGTATCCAGGGCACATAGTGGCCTAAGACATAAATTTATGACTTTTTGTGACTTTCATTATTTGTAATTTTTCATAGAGTTGTATTTTGATGCCTTTCTTTTTATGATAAAAAGCAATAAGAATATAAAGTATGTTATGTATGTACTTGGAGTTGCCATTTACATACCTGGGAGTCATCATTGGCTAAACAAAGTGATACTCATACAAGATTTGTTTGAAAGTTATATCAGCAGGAATGGTAAGTGGAATTAAAAACACAATTTATTGAATTTTTTAGATTTTTAGAAACATAATAATAGTTCCATGTTTTTCTTCTTTAATAGATGGGCTTAGGTCATGAGCAAGGATTTGGAGCTCCCTGTTTAAAATGCAAAGAAAAATGTGAAGGATTTGAACTGCACTTCTGGAGGTAATGTTTTGAAGCTACAACATTAGTAACATACACTCTTCAGCAGAACTCACACAGACAGTGCGAGTTCTCAGGCACAGTTGCTAAGATGCAGATCTGTTATTTCCTAAGGCAATAAAAAATTTAGCTGTTATGTCTTCATTTCTTTAAGTTTGATTGAATTGAACCACAATGACTCTCCTTAAAGTTGTTTATTTGCTATCTTTCAGATTGTCTCTGAGTCTAAAATACCAAATATGCTTTTTCTGAGTAGCAAATAAGTTTGGACTGATTCTCTAGGACTATTCATTAATTTAATAATTATTTTTAATAGTTGATAACTTCTCACATCTCATATCTTTTTACAATCAGTGATAAATATGAATGCTGAATTGTGATATCCTAGTTGTCAGGAAAAAAAGGTTTAATTTTGGTATCTTCAAAATTTCCAGCAGTAAATTTATTTTTCAAGCACTTCAATTTAAGACCGTGATGGTAGTTCACATGTTTGCTCAAAGTTAGGTTAGAATCAGCCTACTAGAAGGAAAAAACAAAAAAAGAAAAAAGAAAAAGATCAATTATACAATATTAGAACATCAGCTGCCTTGTAACAATGAACGTTATTTGACAACTACTTCGTAATATAGATTTCCTTAGAAATCTCTAGAATAAATAGTTTCACTAGCCATTGTAGTTATGTACAATATAAGTTAAAAGAGAATATAACAGGATACACTCTGGGATGTTAGGTTCTTTAAAAGTATCTGGTAAGTCTTAAGAAATGAACACAATTGATCTAAATAGTGAAGGCAACAGAAATCTCAGTCTTCATGGAAATTATGATGCATTTCTTTATTTTTAGAGAGCTAGAGTTTTCCAGGGAGTTTTTAAAATTACAGACTTAAATAGTTCTCCTACATGCTGCCTTTTCAAGGAACGTAGCAGATAGGTAATACACCTCTCATGTTCTAAAAAGATAATATCACTGAACACAAAATAGTTTTTGTGGATTAGAATACAGTTGTCCCTCAGTATCCAATGCTTGTAGATAGCAAAATCCATGTATGTTCAAGTCTTTTACCAAAGATGGTGTAATATTTGCATGTAATCTACACACCTATATGCTTTGGATTACATATAATACCTAAAACAGTGTGAACACTGTGTAAATAAATACTACATTGTTTAGGGAAGACTGACAGTTTACTGTAAGTCTATACATGTTCAGTACAGATGAATTTTTTTCCCCAAATATTTTTCATCTGTTGTTAGTTGAATCCATGGATACGGGACTCACAGTTAGGATAGGACACAAAGGCTGACTGTATTTTCAACTCTTACTCTGTAATTCACTTTCTCTTGTGCCTACTAGTTAACTTTGCAGAGAGCTGCAGTGCCCTCTGCTGGGCATAATTTTTACTTTATGACCTTAAAATAATCTTTTTAGCTCAACCATGCAATTGCTAGAAACTGCTAATGAGATTTTTAAAGCTCATTCTTAAGAGATAATCGCCTTTTCTCTATAGCAGAAGTTTAGCTTATAGTGATTTTCATTTGGTCTATATTATTTTGCTATTACAGATCACTATAATCTGATATTTTTCAGATTAAAAAATATGTCAGTAAGGAGCAGATCTCTATAGCATGGAGATCACCTTTTTATTTTAGTTTTATCACACAGACTTAATAATTAGGTATACTTTGGGAATCTAAGTGCAAACACTTGGGCTTTGGCCTCAGCCTCACCAGCATTGATGTAGTCTGTGCAGATGCTATTTCTTAATAGTTCTGTCATCTTCCTGGTGTGAGTCAGGCATGTTTCTCTGTTAGGATTCTCGATAATTCCCTGACTTTTTCACCATAACTGGAAGACCAGAGGGTGATGCCTTTGACCTCCAGATGCAGCCATTTTTTAGTACAGTTGTTGAAGTAAAATATTCTATACTAATCATCTTGAATATAATCAAGATTGAAATTCTAGTCAAGGGCCACAGAACTGCTGTGGTTGAGGTGAACCAGGGGTCCCTGCCCACGTAGCCTCCTCTTCCAACTTTGTAGTAGTACTTAATTTCTAGGATTCTCAGAGCTTCATATTTACAAAATAAGAGTCAAATTAGCCTCCACCTCTTTATCAGTTGGCCTTCCACATAACCACAAGGATAGTGTGTTGAAAATGGGTACTATTACATACTTCTTCATAGTTTAAGAACCCTCAGTTTCCACTGGACTTAATCCTGCAGGTAGTCTTTGCCCCTTGATGGCAGACCTTAGCATCTCACCTCTGCTTGTTTTTCCAGCCTCTCTCACTTCCTTTCCAAGCACTGTGTGCTTCAACTGCTTCATGCATGCTCTTGCTTGAAATTACAGTGCCTTATTGCATATTACCTTTGCTTAGAGAGAACCTTCCTCGCACCACCAGGAACCAAAAAAATCTCAGATCGAGGACTACCTCTGAGGAGTATTCCTTGCCCCATGTATTAGTCTGCTTGGGCTGCCATAACAAAATACTATAGATTTGGTGGCTTAAACCTGAATTTGTCTTCCCACAGTCTGGAGACTAGAAAGTCTGAGATGAGGTGACACTATGGGTTCTGGTGAGGGTTCTGTTCCTCGGTATAGCTAGCCATCTTCCCACTGTGACTCACATAGCATTTCTCAGTGTGTGTGTAGGGTAGGAAGAGATTTTCCTTTTGAATAAGGCCACCAGTCCTATTAGATTAGGACCCTATCTGTATGACCTCATTGAACCTTGATCACCTCCTAAAAGCCCTAGTTCCAATTACAGTCACATTGGGGTTTTGAACGTTAGCATATGAATCTGAAGAGGACACCATTAGGTCTATTCCACCTCCTTTACCTGCTTTTACACATTCGCAAGTTAGAGACCATTTTTCCTCCTAGCACATTGTAGGAAACCAAGAGATAAATATCCAGAGCTCACTCTTTTATTACTCTCATCTCCTCTTGGTGCCTCCCCTTGCCCCATTGCTAAGGGCACCTAGAATACTGAAGGGTGGAGATTGGAGAGGTTACTGGAAGAGGCCAGTTCAGGGTGTGTCACAATAGTTGTAGAAGGCTGAAAGTGAATTCTTAGACTTGTGAAAATTTAGAATGGTATTTGCGACTTAGCTAGTCAAAACTCATTTTTATAGATTAATGAACTGAAACCCAAGGAAGTTAAAGTGATTTGTTTTTGCCCATGAGTTATTAATAAGAAATGTTTGCAAGCATTTTCTTTATAGCACTTGTAAAAGTTTTCCATTGCTACATAATAACACCTATTAATTAACTCAACATCCACATATTCTTTTAGTTAGAAATTTTGAGAGAATGATTCTCTGCCTAGGGTCTCAAAAGGCTGGAATCAAGGTGTTGGCCAGATTAGGCTTTTATCTTGAAGATCAGAGGAAGAACCTATTTCCAAGTTTATTCCTGTTGGTGGTAGAATGTAATTCTTTGTGTTTGGGGGATTGAGGTACCTGTTTGCTTCTACAAATCACTCACATTTCCTGACATACAGTTCCCTCCATCTTCAAAGCCAGCAGTGCTTAGTATCTTTTCTGTAGCTCTAATCTCTTTGACTTCCTCTGCTGCTGCCAGCTCAGGAAAGAAGTCATGCTTTTTCCAGGGTTTGAGTGATTTGATTAGGCACACCTGAATGATCTCCAGTTCACCACATAAAGTAACGTGGGAGTGATTCCAGAGGCAAAAGTCATAGGGACCACATAGAATTCTGCTTACCACAGCACCTTATGCACCTGATTGTACCTAATCTTCCTAATACCCATCTTATATATGACTTAGTATTGAAAATACAACAAAGCCATGGCTGATAGATGGCAGAGCTGAATTTGAATCCAAAGCTTGGAAAAACCTTCCTATCACTGACTTTCCATGTGGCATATTAGAAACTGGAATGCATTTTCACTTTCATCGCCAATGAACTTTGAACTATACCAGGCTGTCTTCTCTGAAGTGTTTTTGTAACATAGACAACCTTGTGGACAATGGAGTCCTTTAACTTTGAGCTGTCTCCTTCTTCAACATACCAGTGATTAGTGGACAGAGGAAAACAAAATGTTGAGGAAGCCTAATCCCTACCCAGTATGAATTGCTCTCTGTTGGGTATGCTTCCTAGTAAGATTTTGAGTTAATTATTTATGAAATTTCTGATAAGCTCAAGATTTTAAGGAATTCATTACCCAATTATTTATTTAATATTGAAGGTTTAATGGCAACCATAGATTACTTATCATTAGAAGTAATAGAAGTATTGTTTTTCCTTACCTGTATTTAAACAGTTGCATTTTACAAAAAAAGTATTACTTGATTACAGCAAACATCTGTTCAGAATTTCTAATTGGTTTAGAGCTGGCTGAAAACTAAAAATTCCCCACCATAAATGGATTAATACTTGTGTTGAATTCTATAACAGAGGCCGACACTCAAGTCCATATATGTATATCCCTGTTAGAAAAGGGCAGCTTCCAGCCTTCTTAAATTACGGTTTGTAGCGGTGCCATGGCCTTGCCTTTAAATCACTATGAGTGCTGGCAGCAAGTCAGAGCACTCTGGTTTTTGCTACTTGGCCTGGAAAAATAATAATTTTTATGAATAGTGGTACAAAAAAACATATCTCTTTCTGGAGGCTAAACGATACCTGCTTGACTTCTTTTAGCTTCAAGCTGTAAGTCTGTTTTTCTGGGGCAGTACTTTGGGTAGTTTGGTTCTCTTCCCCTCAGGTTTAACTCAAGAACTCAAGTTGTTACAGAAAGTTTTGAGTATAGAGTTTTGGCTTGTGTGCTTATTAGGCACTAATCGTTTCTACAAATAACTTGTAGTATAAAGAATCTCCTTTCCCATACCTAAATTTTCCCTATCTATACAGCTTCTTGAAAATTTAAAAAAGGGACTGTTTTAAAATAACTTACCTCTGAATCCCTTGTTCTACTACCTCTCATCTCCGACATACAAGACACTATAGACTAAAGACACAAGAAAATAATTTAAATTTTTTTAACTAAATAAAAATTGTAATAACACTGATTTCCATAGTGGATAGCTCTTAGCACTTGGTCCTGAGTTTTTAGGTTTCTTTCTCACTTAGTGGTTTGTAGGTGGCTCTTTTCATTGTGGAACTGAAACTTTGGTGTCGGGCAGTGGAAGGATATGATCATTCCAGCTGCTGCAGTGGGGATGGCTGAAAGGACCCTTCCGCCCCAAGTCACATTTTTACCAGCCCTGGTTCCGCAGCTCACCACGTAGGAGTGAAGGTACAAAAGAGGCTACACTGTAGTCCAGATTTAAAATTGTTAATAAATCTGTTACAGGTTTTTTCCTACCTAGAAAACTGATAATTGGGCCTGGTATGTCTTTTTCATGGTTTCCTGTGCTCCTGTCTCTGCTGCTGTTGGCTTGTTGCTTTAACCTGTTTTATTTGCTTAATAAAGATAGGTTGGGTTAATAAAAGGATGAGTAGGAAAACAGTCTTCTTCAGAATGTGAGTCCTTCTAAGAATGGCCAAAATAAATAAAAAAGTTGTAGAGATGGATCTTATGTCATTGGTTAATATATTCCTTTATATTTATCACTTTTCACAGTAAATATAATTTATTTAACCATGCTATAGCTTTTCATAGTTCATGTTTTAGAAACAAGCAGGCTGCGTTTCCTTGCTGTGTTTTTAAACTGACTCTCTCCTGAGTCTATTATTCATCACATATCCTTGATTCTTTAGGCAATCACTTTGCTAATTATTAGCATGCATGTCATTATCCATAGCCATGTAAGAATCTACTGGGAACTAAATTGCTTGCCCCAGCTCTTTTCCCTCAGTGAGGTATAATTTTAAATTGATCCAAAAGCAATGTGATAGTTTTGTAAATAATTCTATTATTTTTGGAACTGAAGAACAAAAATAAAGGCCATACTATAGTAGGATGATATTCTCCTTTCCACTAGATGGGAGTATGATATAACCAAATGTAAGACTCTTTTATAGCTATACTAAATATGATGATTCTTCAACAAATTATTACCAAATAAAGATTCCTGGCTATTGTGTGTAAAAGGAAAGTAGTTTGGCTCTCCATGCACCCATATCTGTCCATCTCTATCCCTCCACCTCTCCATCTCTCCTTCTCCTTCTCTTTCTCCCCTTCTTTCCCTACCTCTTGTCTGTTTACAAGTCAGATATAATATTTTCTATACTGAAAAGAGTTCTAAGAAAACAAAAAATCTTGATTATTTGATAATTTCTTATTTGGCAAAAAGGTTTATTTAAGTTTGTACTTGTTCATTTTTCCTGTTTCTGATGTAGAGAAATCCCATGATTTATATAAATTTTAAAAATCCAGAAAACCTATTGACCCATTATGTCCCAAATTTTCAGTTCTGTTAAGATTTTAACAAACTTGACATACATGTATTAAAATAGGTTGAAAACCATAACATGGGGCTTATCTTCTTTATTATCATCAAGAATAAGTAGGACACAAGAACAATGTAGTTCTTTTACATATATTAGGCATCCTAGAAATAGGACATTGTGCAATATGAAATTGTTTCACATATTGCATGGTATACAAAGAAGTGATTTTCTTGCATATTCAAAAAACAAAACTCTTCAAACGGTTGCATTACATTTTTGACAATACATTGTCATTTTTGCACAACATTGCTTATTTTGACATTGTCATTCTTGACATTTGAAAATAATATGGCTACTCATGTCAAATCTGATATCATCTTGGACAGCAGCAGATTGAGGAGTCTTCTTCCCGATGATTTCTTGAATTGCATTGTTTTAGGGATGCTAAGCAGATGTCTCTTTTGAAATCCAACAATTCATTAGATCGTTCTTTTCTTTGTTCACAAATTTATAAATAACCCATGCATTTGCAATACACATATCAATTACTTGAGTGATGAACAGAGGCCAATACCATTTTTACCTCTATTAGAAGTGAAATATTTGGAAACCAACAAGTCATGTTGAGCCACACCACCACTGAAGTTGTTATACAGCTACCCACTACCTTTAGTTGAGACACTTTGACTCTACTGTTTTTTTCCCCATTGTTGAACTGTGCCAAGTGGTTCCACCGTAGTTCATCCCAACAATGACTATTATTTAACCATCTTACAACAAGAATTTAATTTGTATCCAAAACTGTAATCTTATAACCCTCTTGCTTGTTTTTCCTATCACTGTTGTTGGTTTCAGAGGGTACTTTAATCTATTTTCAAACCTCATGATGCCTGTAGTATGGAATCCAATATTTCAAATGTATACCAACAAGACATAACCAGTAAATATAGTGTTGGAAAGAATAGTGTGGTTAGGATTCTCTACCACTTCAAATACATGTAGAACTATCTTACTCCCAAGTGAAGGATCCTCACTGGGCCTTTTTGAGCACTTTTTCCAAAATACAACATGAATCAGGCAATAGTGCAGTGCAATGCAGATTACTATGCAGTATATATTGTCCCAGTGTCTTTATCTTGGAATATTGATAATTTGAAATACATGCATTCCTCAAGATAAAATGACAACCTTGTTCTAGAAAATGCTTTAGTGAATTTATTTATTATATTACATATCAGTTACATATGTAATATTTGTACAGTTGAACATTTAGTAAAAGTAACTTTTCTAATAAAGTTAATACCATTTTCACAATGAATTTTAAAATATTTTCAAGTGCTCTAATCATTCACCTATTACTTTCTCAAAAGAACTTTAAAAACATAGTATTTATTTTCAAAGTTATCGTAAATGGTATATTTGCTCAATTTAAGATTTGTATAGGCATCTTGTCTATAACACAATGGGTTAAACTCGTTTAGCGCTAACGCATTACACTTGTATATAGTCAGTCAATATACCTGTGAATAACTTCTTCCTTCTACACTTTCTCTATGGGACACAGGTGATCTGTTCAACTAAGATGCATATGTATTTTTCTCTGCTGTCCAAATTTGCATTTTCTACCAGGCTTGTTTTAGGTACCTGTGTTTACATTTTCTGTTATCTACTTGATATCTTTACCATCTCATAGGCATTTCAGACTTATCAATAATTTAGTTTTGAAGACTTTCATCAACCTTCCCCATCCCTTACTACAAATCTATCCCTCTTTTTATTATGTTCAAAAATTAAATATTCCTTCTGCCAACTTAATTATCTCAAAAATCTGTGCTTATTTTTTCAGAAACCATCACCACATCCAAATCAAGACACAAAGTTTAGAGAGTTAGATTCAAGAAGATCTAAATCAAAATTATACTCTCTCAAGATAACGCATCCTTATCTTTTCTAGGAAAGATATCACTTATAGGAGTGAGTGTGTGTGTGTGTATGTAAGGGAGATTTTTAATATCTGTTTCCCCACCAGCAAGTTCTAGAAGGTCAGAGACTGGGCCCATTTTTTTCACTGTGTACTAGTATCCCTTATGGAATTTAAAGGAAGAAGAAAGGAAAGGAAAGAAGAAATATGGAAGGGAAAAGGATAGGAAAGGAATGGAAAGGAAAAGAAATTGGGCAGGAAAAGAAATGACAAAGGCTTTAAACCTCAATGTAGGATTATAGTCTTTGCTGAAAAAATTTATCACTCTCCCTGTCTCTCACTTAAAAAAAAAAAAAACAAACTTGAAATATTAACTTACAATATTATATTAAATATTTTGTTGTGGTAGGTTTGTGTGTGTGTGTGTGTGTGTGTGTGTGTGTTTGTGTGTGTGTGGCTTTATTTACTTATTTTGGTAAGGGTACACTGATGGGTTTACCCTCAGACCTGCCTCCTTGAGCATGCACTTTTTAGCTATAATCTTACTTACTGAAGTTTATAAAGCAATGGTAGGTTTTTCATGTTTCCTTCTTGCTTAAATTTGTGGATACTCATCCCTCCCTTGCACAAAAAGGGACTTGCCTTTACATTCCATCATATTGCGTGTATTTAAAAGTATTTTGTGAACTATAAATGTATATGGATACTTGATTATTATTGACTAGTTGTAGTTAAACATTTCCTACTTGTTTCCTAAATTATAGAAAAATATGTCGTAATTGCAAGTGTGGCCAAGAAGAACATGATGTCCTCTTGAGCAATGAAGAGGACCGAAAAGTGGGAAAACTTTTTGAAGACACCAAGTACACCACCCTGATTGCAAAGCTAAAATCAGATGGCATTCCCATGTATAAACGCAATGTTATGATATTGACCAATCCAGTTGCTGCCAAGAAGAATGTCTCCATCAATACTGTTACCTATGAGTGGGCTCCTCCTGTCCAGAATCAAGCATTGGTAAATAATAGGGGCATGAAGGGTCCTTTTATCCAAGTTCGTGGGCTATTTACTTAGAACAATTCCTTTACTGACCTAATCCACCTCACATACTTCCATATCTATTACTTCTTTGTGGCTTCTATTACTTTCACTTCTAGCCTCTATTAGAATCTTTTGAAAGTAAGATTAAATCCCTTATGCAATTTCTTTGACTACCTAAATATGTTTACCATTTTAAAGAGTGGTCTAACAATCTTAATAATTACATGAAATCAGATATTTTGTATCAATCTAGTAAATTCTCCACTTGAGTAACTTAAGAAGGTTTCTCATAAGATGATAAAGGATATCTAAAGAATGGAATTACTGACATCATTAGAACTGAACAAAAAATGTTCAACATTTTATTTCTTTTACTGTGTAAGGCCAAACATAGTGAATTTATGTTAGGCTTCTTCCACAATGATGACAACTAGGTGAAGCATTTGGAAGTCTTTTAGGAAGGTTAGTTATATCATTAAAGTAGATCTCATGATAATATCACATTTTATGATAAAAAATGTTGCTGACCATTAAACCATTCTGATCACATTTGCCTAAAGTTTGTGTTCTTTTTCAATTATATATAGCACAAATAAACAGTAGTAATCCAAATTTTTTTACAAACTGAAAAAATTTCATTTCATGGAGAAAAATGTATTTATTTCCCGACTAAATCCTTTAGCATACTATTTTTTAATGTGTTAGCATCTCAACATACTTTTAGTATGAGTATGAACTGCTACCAGTAGATAAAACCCACTTGTTTCTTAAGTAACTTGCTTCTGATATGTATTATAGAAAATTATACTGACTAGTCACCAGGTCTTATCCCTGTTAACACTGGTCTCTGTCATTCAGGCCAGGCAGTACATGCAGATGCTGCCTAAGGATAAGCAGCCAGTGGCAGGCTCAGAGGGGGCACAGTACCGGAAAAAGCAGCTGGCAAAGCAGCTCCCTGCACATGACCAGGACCCTTCCAAGTGCCATGAGTTATCTCCCAAAGAGGTGAAGGAGATGGAACAGTTTGTGAAGAAATACAAGAACGAGGCTCTGGGAGTAGGAGATGTCAAACTTCCCTGTGAGATGGACGCTCAAGGCCCCAACAAAATGTACATTCCTGGCGGGGACAGAAACACCACAGCAGCAGTGGGGGCCGTGGTAACCGAATCTGCAGAGCCCCAAATAACAAAATACGTGAGTAGAATGGTGGTCTAATTCGTTTCTTTTATAGGTCCTTTCCCTTTCTTAGAACTTTTTTTGGTAGGCCTTTCCTGTGTTTCCAAAAAGAAGAGGTAAATGGTAAATGAAAATTCAATTATTTTAGAGAGTCATTATGTTCATGTCTAAAGCCAAGGATAATCGTGAATATTATGTATCCATGGTAGTTGGCATTGGCATCCTGCTTGAAAATAATATGCTAAAACACAATTGTGAAATTGTTATTTGCCTATCTCTTCCCATAAATAAATAATACGTGCTTAGATTAATTCAGTTTTGCTGTGAAAACATGCCTAAAATTCGTTATTAAATTTATGTGACATGTCAGCAAGTGTTTTTAAGTTTAAGTCTTTGTCTAATGACTTGAAGGTAGAAGACAATATGACACAAACAAGGAAAGCCTTAGAACTAAACTTAATGGAACATCTTTTTCATAGATCCAATTAACACATCAACTAATAAGCTTCAGTCCTGAAAAAGAATACTAATAAGCTCTATTAATTAATATAATCATTTTTTAGAGAATTCATGTAAAATTGAGGTGAAAATTACTATTATCTTTTTTCCATAAGTGACTTCAATTCGGGAAACAATGTTCTATTACACATAGGGCAAAAGACATAGTTTTGAACAGCCTAAATTAAGAGATTCCATTACACAGAAATATTAATACCTTATCTGGAAGGATGAATTAGTAAATTCAGTAGAAATTATTTCTCTTGAAATTGTTGCTCTGTTTTCCTGCTGGCACTGATGAGGAAACTATGTCTTTTGATGACCAGATTGTTTTGGATGCTTCCCTTTTAGTCCTGCTATTGCTGCAAACTGAGTATGAAGGAAGGTGACCCAGCCATCTATGCTGAAAGGGCTGGCTATGATAAACTGTGGCACCCAGCTTGTTTTGTCTGTAGTACCTGCTCTGAACTCCTGGTCGACATGATTTATTTCTGGAAGAATGGGAAGCTATACTGTGGCAGACATTACTGTGACAGCGAGAAACCACGATGTGCTGGCTGTGATGAGGTTTGTTCTATGGGGCAGCCTGCATGCAGGTCCCTTCCTTTCCCCTATATGGCTGTTTTACTGGAAGGCAGCAGAAATTAACCAAACATTGATTGCTTCCTTTGCCTTCAGAGAAGTTTAATGAAAGAAACTTGACTTCATGCATTCTGGGTGTCTGTCTTAATTGTGTTTACTGATGAAAGACTGTTCAGAAACAAAAGATTTATTTGGACTAAGTGAAACACAAATTCAATTTTATTGTTATCATCTTCAAACTTTAAGCCCCAAGAAAATATTTGATCTGCCTGTAGATCTAAATGTCTTATTGTTTAAAGAACCTAGCTTTGTTTATTACTTGTAGCACAAAGAAAAATGCTTGATTTCATCTTATTTTTTATCTTCTTCCTCCCCAGCTCATATTCAGCAATGAGTATACCCAGGCAGAAAATCAAAACTGGCATCTGAAACACTTCTGCTGCTTTGACTGTGACAACATACTAGCGGGGGAAATATACGTAATGGTCAATGACAAGCCTGTGTGCAAGCCCTGCTATGTGAAGAATCATGCTGTGGTGAGAAGCCTTGTAGGGATATGGTTGCCTCAGTCTGCTTTATGACCTGAGTTGATGCCTCTCTTGAAGCCTTTCACAAATGGGAGGCAGATAACACTCTTCTTAACATAGAAACCATGTGGTTCCCATCACAGGGTGTTAAAATCCAGGCAGTTCAAAAACAGGACATGCATTGACTATAAACCATCTCAAAATAGTTCATTCTACCTGTGTGTTTACAGTATAGATTATAAGTGCTGCTTGATAATAAAACCCTCATGGAAAAAATTAAATCCTTAATGGAAATAAGATTAATTAATTCTCATGGGTTCAGGTTATATCAAATAAATGTTTCTGGCAGCTGTTCATAACTTTAGCTCTCTGAACTTGTGTGGTTTCTGATTGTGTTATTGGACCACCCACTAGGACTTCTGTTTTTGCTACCTGGAAATTGTTTAGTGCCTGTTTTGTTCGTTTTGTTTTTGTTTTTGTTTTTAACCCTCATTGAATGATTTAGTATAGCAAAATTTGACCTGCATATTTTGATTTCTGTGGGCCAAACATTCAGTTAGTATGGGAATATTAATTTTTCTTGCAGCTACTCTGCTTCCACAGAACTACTATTGTATAATGGCCAAGAGATTGGTAAAGTAGATAAACAGTAAAAAGTTGACCGTATATGGTAGGTCATTTAGGCCAGGAGTATCAGAAGGATAGGCTTGTATTTGTTTATATGCAGGAGAATATAATAGTTAAATATCCCTGTAAGACAGCAAGCAGGGGAGACTCCTACTCCTGGCTAAGGAATAAAATTACATATTTATATAGTTCTTAAGACTGTGGTGCTAGTTTTGAAAAAAAAGCAGTTTTGATGTCACTGCCAATTTTCAGCCAATTTTAACCCACTGCCCCAGATACAGTCATTCATTTTCTATGAACTCTGCCTCATCAGTGTATCTTAGCTCATTGCAGGTATAGCTATTCCATTTCAAATGTTGTTGTTGTTGTTGTTGTTGTTGTTTGTCATTTTAATTATCCCAGTGGTCTCAAATATGCCCCCCACTTCTGTTATTCATCTTGCTCCAAAGCCATCTTCCATAATTATGGGAAACAATCTTCCTAAAATGCAAATGTGATCACTAAGCTTTTGTATAATAGGCCCTTTCCTGGCTGTCCTGTCACTTTTACTAGCCATCCAACCTAGATTGTATATTTCCACATTTTTATCTGCTTTCTTTAGTTTATACATTGTTCTTTGTCTTTTGTTCACTCTTACTAGTTTGTCTGGTACATCCTCCTGTTCCTTGTTTTATATGACAGTGCCTACACATTTCTCCAGAATCAGTTGAGGATTTACTTTTTTTGAGAACATCTTTCTGACTGCCTGCTCCCAATTACCCACCCCCGTCTCTCTGGCAAGATTCCATGTTCCCCTAGAGGGGAGGGTTTATGGGGTTGTTAATATTGCTCCCCTGTCTCCTCCACTAGACTTTAAGTAGCTCGAGAGTTTGCTCTTTTATTTACACATTATCAGTGTCTACACTTGGGAAATGTTTGAGTAACTTTTTTTCTAATATTTCTCATTTACTTTGGGATCACCATGGACCTTCCTTTTACCTGACAACAAGATATTAAATCACTATGGGGCTTAATATATTATTTAGCTAAAACATATTCTTGTAACTGTTTCTCTGTGGAAGAGATCATAATATGTAGTTTTTTGTAGGATGTGTAACCTTGTTCTCATGACTAGAACATAAACTCTCTGAGAGCTTCTTCTGCTCTGTTCCAAATATTACAACAATATAGTGAGTGCTCAATAAACAAGAGTTGAATAATTGTTTCAATGGAGGAAAGTTCTTTATGCAGTTTTAAGCTCCTCTCCATTACATTGTGTCTAACCAATGGAAGGAAAACACTACAGATATATTTTTTTAAAAAATTACTTCCAAATTAATTTATAATAGCTATCATTTCTTTTAGAATGTTTACTTTCTCAGTTTCCTGATATTAAAATGAGCATATCTATCCATCATCTGAACAAATTCCAGCTAACAACAAAGATTGCTGCACTTGCAGCATGCTATATCATGTAAAATTTTGAAGATTGTTTAGTTCAGAGTATTGATCTGAGTAGGTCTTTTAATCTTAAAGAGAGAAAAAAAATAGTACACATTATTTTTAGACCTGAAGATACATACTAAACTCTAAACAGGGCATTTCTGAGATAAAAATTACCTGGTAGGAAGAAAATGGGATATACACCTAGTTTGTCTCTGCACAGTCACTAGAGTTCCATGGCCATCCCAGGATTCACATCTATGAGATTTCACAGGGCTCTTCTACCAGAGTGCATTACAAGTGTCATTATCTGTTTCACATGCTATATTCAAATAAAAGAAGTGGCTTGGTGGTACACTCCTGGAATTCCAGCTGCTCAGGAGACTGAGGCAGGAGGGTCACAGGTTCAAGGCCAGCCTGCAAGTTTTTTAAAAGAGACCCTGTCTCAAAAAGGTGGTGGTGTAGTCCAGTGGTATTTGGGAGGCCCTGGGTTCAATCCTCAGCACTGCAAATACAAACTAAAATCAGAGAAGAGGAATTGAAGGAAATAAAAACTGAAATATGAGCGGGTTAAGAATATAGCACATTCAATGCCAGAAGGAAAGCGATAGGTGCATCATCTCCCTGAAGGCTTATACAGCACCCAGGCCCTTGGTGTCTAGCAAATTTGAGATTTTTGAAGAAGTATACAAATTTTATCTGGAATTATATTTAAGACTTTGGTATGAATGATGATCAAATAATTAGTAAAACTGAATTTATAAAACCACAAACCCTAAATTCTCTATACCATTTGTGTATTTATTGTTTTTTTACCTAAATAATTTCTTTGATTCCACATGCAATTAAATAGTAATTATATCTTTTTTCTGCAAAATGAACATGTGTTTTACTTCATTATAAATAGGTCCAGAAATAGTACTATACAACTGAGAAAAAAGGTAGCAAGCAATTAAAACATTGTATGAAATAAATGTATATGAACAAGTTTTAAAATATTGAATGATTAATATGAAATAAAGAAAACTAGAAGGCCACATTCTAGATGAATTATAAAGCTATAAAATTAAATATACACAAAAGCACTTACTTACATCATGCAGCTACAAATTAGGAGTGTGCTTGTAATTATAGTGTGGATCTGTAGTGTATTCAGGCATAGTGTATCCATCATGCAAAGATGGTTTTCCAGGGAAGACTGAGTTGATAGAATTTGTAGATTACAGAACTCTAATAACTGGAATTAGAAGCAGTGTAAATCAAAAAATCTGGAAAATATATTGCAGGTCTTCAATGAATGTGAAGCCTCCTTTCCCTGCCTAAACCAGTTTATTCACTAAGCATCAGCCACATTTTAAAGTCTTTTCAACTATGAAGGTTCAGGCTAAATGACCCTCCTCAATCCACTCATTCCTACCCCTCATCACTCAGTAATTCCTTAAGAGACCAGGATTAGTCACTATCAATCTGGACAATCTTGTTGGCTTCTTGTAAAATATTTGAAACAAAGACTTTATATTTCCACATTCATTGAAAACAGATAAACAAACCACATGGACTGTCCAGTGCTTTAAATATGTCAATGGGTTAGTTTTTATTTTCTTCACATACATGTTCAATTAAGAAAATTATGTGTTTGAGTGGATGCATGTATGTGTATGTGTACATCTTATATATATTTGAGTATAAAATAATATTGAACAGTACAAGGGATATAAGTATTAATACAATACAATTAATCTAATACAGTATTAGATTTGCATATATTATGACTGATCTTATGACAGAGCAGAAGCCAATTAGCTACAAGTTATATTTTTAGTGCAAATTCATTATTCTCAAACACTGTCAGTATTCTTAATTGAGTCCTTAATTACTTTGAACATGATTTTAATTTACTACTATCTAGAAATTAGTGGTGTTAATAATCTTCTGTGTGATAGGTAAGACTGGTAGAATTACCACCTCAAAGCTTTAATGCACAAAGAAAAATCATCTCATAAACTTCTTTACAATTACTAACGTGCAGTCTAATAGAATATGCCAAAATTTACTGCTTTAGAATTTGTCAAGACTTTCTACCTTCAACACCATGGGGACATCTTTCAATCATCAGTCATGCATTTGGCCTTCATCTTATATCTCTCACAGTGCTCAGCATTTAGACCCCCATTAAGGATTATTGGCTTAAAAGGCTAACTCTGAGTTGTGTATTTATAAGGTGGTCATTCTCAGTTTTAATTTACCATCTGAAGAAACATATTTAGTGTGTCCTAAGGTGAAAATGTTACTGTCTCAGTTCGATCTCTCACCCTCTTCTCTTCTCTTGTATCATTCCTGAGCAGGTGTGTCAAGGATGCCACAATGCCATCGATCCAGAAGTGCAGCGGGTGACCTACAACAGCTTCAGCTGGCATGCAACCACAGATTGCTTTCTGTGCTCCTGCTGCAGCAAGAGCCTCATCGGGCAGAAGTTCATGCCCGTAGAAGGGATGGTTTTCTGTTCAGTAGAGTGCAAGAAGTTAATGTCTTAGGAGGAGAGAACCAAGCAATATTGAGCCATATCTATCCAAAGTGGTCTGCATTTCTACTGTAAAAAGCAATTTGGGAAAAAAAATAATAAAGGGGGAAACAAAATTATAAAGAGAACCAGAAGATTTTGTTCAGCATCTTTCTGTATTTTTTTCCTTATCAATTTTTTTTCTGTCTCAATTTTAAAAACCTGCTTTAAGCATTTGATTTTTAAAATGGTAAATAACTTTAGCTTTCTGAATGTGAAATCTTTTGAGTTGGACGCTTGGATATAATTAACCTTCAAATCCCTATACCCTTGGTGCCAAATACAGTATATTACAAACCTTTAAAAGTTAGTGTCCTGAATGGGAAGATGAGCATTCATAGTTCTCTACTCCTTCTTTCCTTCATGTGTGAAATGAAAAGGAAATTAAATTTGCCCTAATGCCAAGGATCTGTATTTGATGCACAGTTAATTCTTTTTAACAGAGAATAGAAATGCAGTGCAATATGTGGAGCTGGTATTTGAATGCCTATGCATTTGCTCTTTCCTGTTCATACAGAGATGGCATTTTCTTTATTGCATTTCTCTGTATTTTATTTACCCTACCTCTCAATATTTTCTTGAATGGAAGATCTCCATCTGTGGCCTTTTTATTATCACATGTAGCACCACAATATCCATACTTTTTATTTTATAGATTTTTGTCTTGGGCATAAAAGCCACACCACTCATTTATGTTGTTTTCAATCCAAAGAAAATGTTGTTTTTGTACACAGAAAACTATAACTTGTAATGATTGCACTTGCCTGTCATGGTTTGAATAAATGTTTTGCATGGCTTTCAGTCTTATCCAATGGATATTGTCTTATGATACTTCTAAACCTGTTCATATATAAAATGTCTTTGCCTGTATACTTCCATCCTTAGGTATGTCTAATCTTTATTTTTCCTTATATACTTCCATACATAGTTATTCACCATGAAAATTAAATGTAATGAATTATATGTATATTATCAAAATAAAGTCTTGCACTTGAGTAATTGTCTCCCCCCCCCCCCCACATCCTTTTGAGTGAAAAATCCTTCTGCAGTTAAGTGTCTGATACAGCAGAGGGCAGTGTCTCCAAGGGAAAAAAAAACCTTAAGACACAAAGGTTCTGACAGAAGAGAAACTGGACTTCATTATAGAGAAGGGTTAAGTTTTATGAAACTTTAAATCAGAACATTTCAGTTATTTTCAGGTCATGCAAAAGTTTTATTTTTTATTTTCACTGAAGTTGGGGAAACTTTTCCGGGAAATACTGACAATATTACTCTTATGCTTGAGTTGCAACTCTCAGTTTCTTAAGAAATCCTTTTATGGCAACCTATTGTGAGAAATGAAGTAAATGGGAAATAGTATTCTCTTCCTAATAATGTAAGACTGTGAGGGCTTGCTTTCTTTCCTTCAGTCTGAAGTATTCCTCTTAGTGGGAGTGGTACTTTTCTCTTGACACATACCCAGAATAATTTGGTTTTGTTTTTTGTGGTTTATGTTAGTGCTTTATATCTTGTGCATACACATACACCTGTGTACATACACATAGACACATTCTCTCTGCACTATACCATCCCTAACCATGGAAAAGATATCTTGCAATTTGAATATGTGTTACCATACAAAAAGAAGTAATCTAGTTCCACATGCAGTTTTAAAAGCTAATATTCCAAATACCCATCATTGTCTATAAATATCACTTGATGCTTACCTTTTTGCCTTTATCTTAAATATTTCATGCATGAAGTTCAACAGCTTACCTTTCCCAAATGTGGCCAAGTGAGAATAAACTGAAAGACAAATCCCTCACACTAATGGCATGACTCTTGGCCAGCCTGGCCCCATGCCTCAGACTGAGACAGAATCAGTCTGCTTTAGGGATATAGAAGCCCAAGGAATTTGGGCCAAATCCATCGTTCACTACCTAAGAGAATGATTGCATGTATATTAGGCTGTTTCTGGGGAAAAAAACTGCTCATCATGGAAGATTATCTGGATTTGTGCATTTTATTTCTCCAAAAGTAGATAATGTCAGATAACATTTTGTTCTAATCATTTCCCATGGATCAAATGATAGAAGTTTCATCATAACCCCATGTAAATTCTATTTTCAATTTTTATGCTTAACAGGCATTTAACAACATCTGTGCAGTTAGCAATAGAGATCCTCACATTGGGAGGGAGAAAATGCCAGAGTGCAGAACCATTGCTGGCACCACAGAGAGGAGATGTTCTTTTTCCTTCTGCATGCACCCATCTTGGCTATTACAAGATATAAAATGACTTCTGTTTTTTTCTATTCTCTGAACAGCAGTGGGAACTTTAGAAAAAAGGGTTGGATAGGGAAAAAGAAAGGAGATAATTTTCTCCTGAGATCCAGAAAGTTCAAAACAAGATTTCGACGCCTCATCAGTTGCTGAAGTATATTGAGGTAATACACTTAGTATCCTTAGAAGAATCGGCCCACATTAGATAATTAATCAGGAACTCTTTCATGAAATCTGCACCTATTAATCTTTAAGCAGAAGAATTTTGCTTGGATATAGTCAAACTTCTGAGAAATCAGTGGATTTTGTTACTCAATGCTATTATGAAATCTGAGTTGCTCTTGAGACTTATTGGACTTATTGCCTTTCATATTTGTTTTATGTTACCTTTATCTTTTTCCCCCTAGAAATGAGGAACTGAGGATTGTTTTTTCTTTAATCAACTCAGGCTGAAACTTATGTGACTAAAGCCTTCAAGCATATATTTCCAAGTCTGACTTTGAAGAATTTCAGCCCAATTTTACCAAAAGAGATTGATTCATTATTGACTCAACCTTAAGCAATTTCCTACACTTAGTGTTTAAACTCATCTGACTTCACCATGGTTACCAAAAAGACACCACCATCCAAGATCAGTGTGAATCCTTTGTCTCAAG
This sequence comes from Tamias sibiricus, assembly GCA_025594165.1. Taxonomy (NCBI): domain Eukaryota; kingdom Metazoa; phylum Chordata; class Mammalia; order Rodentia; family Sciuridae; genus Tamias; species Tamias sibiricus. Next base: position 114,751,588 of record CM046664.1, read on the forward strand.
ATGCCCTGACATATATGAACTTGTCTTCTGGGTATTAACTTAATTCCTTAGAAAACTTATGACTCCATCATTGTTTCCAAATAAAGACACTTAACCCAATTTCTTACCAGACACTCTGTCCCTTACTGACCTCCAGTTATCTAACGGCTCAATGCCAAACCTGGTGATTTTACTGAATGCTCACATACATGGTAATGACCTGGGTACACGGGTGTTTTGAGCACACAACATGAAAAGCATTCTGGCTTAACAGAATCTCTTTCATATTTTCACCAGATGCTTAAATAGCTTTGGCTAATTATTTTGTTTTTTCATGGGGAACATGTCATTGTAGCTTCTATTTATCTGATAATATATTTTGAAACACTCAAAACAAAATGGCATTAACCTTTTATACTTGTTTTGAATGGCATTTTATGCTGACATTTTTAAAGGCTGCTATTGATTTTTCTTCCATGACACTTCTCCCCAGAATATCTTGACCTTCAGACAATAAGCAACTTGTACCCAGTTATCATTACTAGAGTCAGCCATTATTGAATGCAGAGATGTGGAAGTTGATTTCTCCATGATTATTGACTGTGAGGGCTTCATGGTATAGCTCAAAGGAGGGCTGGGTTAGGAGTCTAAACAGAAATCTTCTGGTCAAGTTCCTTTGATTGTCCTCTTCCCTACAATTAAAGCTGAGTCGTTTGGAGGACAGAGTTAGATTTGAGCGGTTTAAGAAATAATAGACATGAGCGTTGGATGGACATCAGTAAATATGTTGAGGTCAAGAATAACAACAGAGAAAACAAGAATGGGGGGGCGGTTAACATCAAAGAATGTGAAGGAGTGTCCTGGAATTTGATAGAAGATGGGAACTAAGGTTAAAAATGGGTGGGCATATCTGAGGTTATGTATTATATTTCAAAAAGCTATGGTTAGAAACAAAAAACTAGTGGAAATGAAAATTGAGAAAGACACCAACTCCCACAGGTGCTGTGAAATGCCTACATGGGAGAACAACAACAACAACAACAAAACAAAAAAAAAACAAAAAAAACAGCCTCTACTTGAAAGTCTACAAAAAGAAGAAAAGCAGAGACTTCGGAGATTACCAAGTGTCATTTGCGGCAAGGAGATGAAGAGGTTTTGCGTACCAGGGAGTTTGCAGTTCACAGAAGTTGGATTTCAGAGGATATAGAGGTAAAGTTAGTGTGTGAAGAGATTGGGTCCGATAAGGAAGTTCTGAAATTAGCAGAATGTAAGCAGGGCTGGGAGGTGTGCTGAGGTTAGATGTATTAGTCTCCTAGAGAAAGGTGAGTAGTCAGGAATGCCTTTGGCAATAAGTAACTAAAAACTAAGAATGGCTTAAAGACAAAAGGCAGGCTAGCCCAAGTTTGGCAAGTTCATTGGAATCCCTCTGCTCTGCTGTTCTCTTTGTGGCCTTTGGGTCTAAGGTGTGTCTGACATCCAAGAGCCACTCCTTCACATTACAGCATCAAAGTAACAGAGGAGAATAGAAGCAAATGCGAGTTTACTTGATAGACCAGAAGGAAAACTCTTCCCTGGAAAACCACTGACTCACCCACACTTTCATTTCATTGGTTGAGCTAGGTCAAATGCTCATCCCCATCAAAGGCAAAAGGAAACGGAGTAGCCATGACTGACTTAGCCAATCATCATTCATGCCCTGAGAGTGGGCCACCTGGGAGGGGATTATTTTCTGATATAGGAAAATGAGAAATGACTGCTGAATTGTCAAATGAAAGACACAGCAATGGTAAGTAATTGTTTAGATGCAGAGTCTGCACCTTCGTGGTCAGTTCTGAAGCTTGGGGTTTACGTTGGCTTGTGCAATGAGACAGGGAGATCATTTGGGGACAGCTTTCTTAGGCAGGAATCTATTTACATAATAGCCAGCATCGATGTGGAGTCAGAGTGGCATGGCTGCCTGGCTGCCAAGCTGTGGAGCCAGCCGACTGGTCCCTGCTGAGAAGCTGCATGGGAGCATGGGAGCAGCAGAGGGGCCTCGGGTGGGTTGGGGTGGGGGGCAGGGGAGAAGCATGGCTTTAGGTCACGTGAAGCCCACCATGCAGGTACACAGGTCTTGAGGCATTGCATGCCGAAGCATACTGACCTCTCAACCTTCAGCAGCCAGGCCTGGGCACCATACAGATGCCTGCTGCAAGAGCCCCCTCCACACAGTGCTGCCGCCCAGAACCTGCAAGCACAGAGCATCCACCAACCTCAACCTCCTGTTTCCTGACCTGCTGGGAGAAAATGGAAGTGGGGCAGACCTGAATGGAAGTTGGGACTCAAGAGCTGAACAATAGCTTAGTACTTTTCCAAACCCTAATTAGCATAAGTTTGGACCAATGAGCAGTGACTCCAAGTGCTGTAAAAAACCCTAGACTAACACACTTAGAGGGAGGAAATGTCCTGTCTGGTCCCCTCTTGCATTGCAAGAGTTCTGTTTCTGTTTCTTCAATAAATCCTACTCTCACAACTCACTCATCCTGGTATGTGGATCTCATTCTTCAAATTTAAGATAAGAACAGGGAAGGAAGAAATCAATGGTGAGGTGCTGGAGTCTCTGCAACACTGGAGGGCATGGCTCACCATTAAGAGCTGCAAAACTTCTCTGCAGCAGAGGCCTGCCACCTTATGCAAACCCTTCCTACCAGCAGAAGCTGGGAAACTCCAACCTCACCTGCCAGCAGAAGCAGAGAATCAAGTTTCATCTCAAAACTTTGGTTTCAAGAGCAAGAGACTATGTGATGACTTGGGTGGCTGGTTACCAGATTTTTCTTGAGTTATTCCTCCCACCATCTCATTTCCATTTTTAAGTGGCAGATCACTATTACTTTCCCTACCAAATATCACCTCCACTCTCACAAGTGATAACTTATTCCATGCTGATTTATCTGACCACCTGAAACACTTATTTGAATCTATCTCTGCCTCTCTTTTACCATGACCCCAACTTTTTTTCATAACCTTATCATTTCTCACCAGGTATATTGTAAATTCCTTTCAGGTCTTCTGGTCTGTAGCCTCACCCTTGTTCTAATTCAATGGTGCTTAAATTTTAGTATGTATTAGAATCACCTGGAGAGCATCTTTTTTTCTTTTCTTTTCTTTTCTTTTCTTGGTGCTAGGGATTGAAGCCAGGGGCACTTCATCACTAATCTACATCCCCAGTCCCTTTTGTTTTTTATTTTGAGACAGGGTCTTGCTAAGTTGCTGAGGGTCTCACTAAGTTGCTGAGGCTGGCCTTGAACTTGCAATCCTCCTACCTTAGCTTCTCAAAATTGCTGGGATTACAGGCTTCAACCAGTGTACCCAGGTCTGGAGAACTTCTTAAATACAGATTACTTGACCCCACCTCTGTTTCTGACTCAGTAGGTGCTGGAAATGCCCCACGGATTTGCATTGTAATAAGTTCCCAGATGCTGCTGAAGATCTGAATCTACACTTTGTGAAACATTGTTCTGATCCATTCTCTATTTTTCTACCGGAGTATCAGACAAAGGTGGCAATTCTATTCCCCTACTTAAAACATCTGAGTGATCCAGAGTATTTTCATACCCCTTCCACACATACACATTGTCATACAGACATACGCAAATATTTAGTTTCTTGAAGTTAGTAGTCTCTTTCACACTTCTATGCATTTGCAAAACTAGGTGACTTTGAAAAGTTAATCCATGGCTCTCTCCTATCCCAGGTTTAGGACCCATTCTATGTTCACAAAGGTCTTGACCTATACCACCATCTTTCCAATATCATGATCCCACTTAGTGAAGGACTATAATTGTATTAATATTTATTTCCCTAGCACGCAATAAGGACATAACACATGATATACACTGCCAAAGTGGTGAGCAAGGAAATGAATTAAGTAACACCAAAATAAGCCATAAAAACCAGATAAGAGGTTTCTTGTTGAGATGAAACTCATTTGTTCAAGTTTCTAAGACTCAGAGCAGAAGAAAAAAACATAGCTCTGTAGACATAGCAACTTTTTTTTTTAAATCAATTACTTCTATTGACAAAGAAATGGCAATACATGGAACTAATTATATAGCCCTCAAACACTTATTAAAATTCCCATTTCTGTCTCCATCATACCTCTAGCTGCCCTCTGTACAAGTTCTGTAAACCTCATTCCTGCCCAATTTTTATTCTCTTGCATGTAGCCATCCCCACTTCTCTACATTCCTTCATTTACATATTAATTATTCTCATAGTCAAACCATTAATATTTATTGAGAGTATCTGCTATGTGCTGGGAATGGTTGGAGAACTGGGAACCAGGTAGAGAACAAAGCAAGATCCTTGCTCTCATGGTATTTTAACTGAACTGCTAGAAAGAACAGACATGGTGAATTCAACAAATCAACTGAAATGCCATCCAAATAGGGCAGAGAAGACTCAAGGACAGAGGATGAACAAATAACTAAAGAAGGACACAAAAATATTAAATCATAAGGACTACATGGTACATATAATGAAGTTCAAATTTTGTCACATGTACAAATCACATTTCTAAGTTTTAGCAGACAGGGGGAATAAGATTTAGTGGTCACAATTAATAATAAAGTATTATGTATTTCAAAAATTGCCAAAAGAGTAGATTTTAAACATTTCACCACAAAAATGATAAGTAGATGAAAGGAGGAATATGTTAATTAAATTGATTAAATCTTTATACAATGTATATAAAACCATCACATTGTACCTTGTAAATATATATTATTTTTATATATTGATTTTTTAAAATTTAAAAATTTTCCTCTAAGGTTCCCACATTACGTATGTTTCCAGGTGAGAATTGGTTCCTTTGTGATAATCAAGTTGGATCTAAGGAAGGCGAGGAACTCTTCCACAAGAATGATTTTTACCCCACTGTCTAAGAAATCACTATCAGATCTTAATGCTAACACATAGCTTCACTCCCCAAAGGGCAACATAAATATTCTCCTATCTGAAATTGAAAGTAAGAAAAATAACTGCAATGTAGCCCCCTTTTCCCCCTCTCTGCAGGGGAAACATTCTAAAGCCCTGTCCCCATGGATGCCTGAAACTATAGATAATAACAAGTCCTGAACATACTGTGTTTTTCCTGTATATACAGAAAGAAATTCACTGGCTTTTCTGTCCTAACTAAGCATTAACACTTTGTGGTCATAACATTTGCAGTTTGAGGTATGACAGCAAAACTAGCATGAATTTATTTTTCTTTCTACACAATGTCACAAATAGTTTTGTTCTTACCATAGATCTTAGCAACTTCAACATAGGATTCTTTTTTTCCCTTATTAAGTTGTAAACTTTCACTCTTTCACTAGAGGGAGCAGTTTTTGAATTCTTTTAGCATATGCATATTTCCATCATCACTATTTACAATGTTTTGGATCTGAAGTGTCCCCCAAAAGCTCCAGGGTTAATGCAGGAAGTGCAATAATTAGATTATGAAAGCCATAACCTAGTTAATGGATTAATCCATTTGATGGGTTATCAATATGAATGGATTACTGAATGGCAACTGTAGGCAGGTAGGGCATGGCTGGAGTAAGGGGGTCAAAGGGGGGTCGTGCCTTGAAGAATATATATTTTGTCCCTGGCTCTTCCTGCTCTCTTTCTCTGCTTCCTGGCCACCATGAGGTAAGCGGCTTTCCTTTGTCACAAACTTCTGCCATGGTGTTCTGATTCAGGTCTAGAGCAATGACGTCCACTGACTATGAACTAAAACTTTGAAATGGTGAGTTCAAAAAACATTTCCTCCTCTAAGTTGTTCTTGTCAAGCATTCTGGTCACAGTGAAAAAAAGCAGACTAACCTACTGCTCTTGTCCTTTGGGGCCATTAGTAAGTAAAATAAGGGTCACTTGAGCATAAGCACAGTGATACAATGATAATCAATCTGATAACTAAGACTAAGTGACTAATGGGACGGTTGGGTACACAGTGTGGATATACTGGACAAAAGGGCGATTCGTGTCCTGGATGGTATTGCATAAGATTTTATCACACATCTTAGAGTGGCATGCAATTTAAAGCTAATTTATTTCTAGAATTTTCCACTTAGTATTTTCAGACCCTTGTATTTCCCTTAGTATTTTCACAAAAAGCTAAGCCATGGATAAAGGACTACTGCTGTATCTCCATCTTTATTTTGACTTTCAGGGAGCTATGAACAGAATCTGTCCCTCGGCCAGCATAGCAACTGTGACTAAATATCTGTTACATTTCCAGACAACTTTGTTCTATGTGTTCTTATTTCTGTCTGCTTCAAATTCTGTATGGAATTAGATCCTCACCTAATTAGGGGTCTTCTTGGTTAAGATTACTATTTTCCCTTTTCCAAAGTAACAAAAAGTTATTTATTTTAAGGGCAGGTGTGTGTGTGTGTGTGTGTGTGTGTGTGTGTAGGAAATATTCAGCCTAAGAAGGAAGCACCATCTTGATCTTATCCAGGTTACTCCCTGAACATTGTCTCCGTTTTTCTTTCTCTGTAGGTACATTTCTCTGCCTAGCAAAACATGGGTGGCCCCAAAATTTCTGCACTCCCATGTGATAAATCCCATAATACTGAGAAGCTGACTAGCCTATTGGTTTGGATTACAAAATTCTCCAGAAAGAAAACCAAATGGTTTCAACTGTTTCACACATGACAAACCAGTTTCTACCCTAAGGGTAGAGCCATATAACCTAAACACAATGGTTCAAAATCTCCCAAATGAGTTTTGTTTGTTTGTTTTTTGCAGGGGTCAGGATACACAGTGGGAATAAGGGACGTAAAACCAAAAAGATACTCTCCAAAATGACTACTATAATTAAAAAACAGTAGAGAGTCAGGAGGATAGTATGCCAGCCACTGGCCAGATGATCATCAAACTTATTCCCAGTGGAAGTGTATTTTCCAGCATTCCCTGAAGTTATGAGAGGCTTTGTAATTGGGTTTTTGCCAAAAGATCATGGACAGGCCATTACAACTCAAAAGTCTCTACAAGATGGTGGTGCCCAGAGATAAAGAAGCCTCTGCCATTCACAAATCTCTTACCCTACCATGATGCAAGCAAGAAATGTGCATTTATTGGCTTAAGTCATTAAGATTAGTGTTGTCTAGCGTGGGAATTAACCTTCTCTAGTACAGATTACCTTCTCTAATGAGGGAAGACCATTTATTCATTCCACAAACATCCCTTAACTAGGCCAAGTGTTACATTGTGCTATTGGGGAACTGAATGTGAATACACAGATCTTTGTTCTTGATTCTCCATAGTCTCTTGGAGGAGCTAGGCTGGCAAAAGAACATAAAAGTAATGAAGATCTGTCCTTGAGAGGAGGTGGTGGAAATGATCCCAAAGTGGCTGTGTGATGTTTGAATATCTTCTGAAGTATGAAAGGTTTAACTGTTCCTAGGTGAGTAGATGGATAAATAGAAACACAGCAAAAATAGAATTTAAGAGATCTGGTCACAGTAGGATTGAAAGGCAGAGAGCAGAAAAGTCAATTGGAAGATCTGTGGGGATATCAAAAGGAATGGAAAATCTACTTTGTAGGGGTACTAGGATGAAAGGAAAATGATGTTTGCTTTAGACCATGTCAAACTTGAGGCAAGTGGTGAGATACAGCAGGGAATTCGGGGTCCAAGATCTGATGCTAAAGGAAAACATATAGCTGGAGATACAAGCAAAGAAGTCACCAGATTACATTAGCATCTTCTGTTAGCTTTATATAAATCATCCCATCTCTTTATGGAATGTGACATGTCAAAGATAATTTTGAAATGATTTCCATGTTATTCTAGGTCCCAGTAAAGACAAGTTGAATGTATTTTCTCTTTGCTGAAGAACCAAAACTTATACCAGCCATTTTGGTATTTCAACAGTAAACACTGCAAGGTTGGAGAACTTTAACATTCTATAGCACCAAATTTATTAATGCTTACCGCAATGAAGCTGTCTCTGCACACATTATACTGCAAAGGATGACAAGGATCTGCTTATCTGACAACTCACTACAAAAAAAAAATGATTGTGTTATTCAATGTTTAGTTGAGCAGCACAATTTCTTATCCCTCCTCTCCCCCACCCCCCACCAGGGTAATGAATTAGCCTCTGAACTCTCAGGACCTAGTTTATAGGTTGTTGGGAGTTTTATCAACTACTAAGAAAAAATCATTTCTGTGTCTCCCTCATCCAACCTTGCAAATTAACTCAAATTGCTGCACCCATGAACTTCATCTGCACATAAACCATGCCACAGACCAGAACATGCTGGCCATTCCTTGTTTTCCTCCTCCTTTCTCCTTTTCATCTCTTTTAACTTTCTGAGTTTTTCTTCTAAATTCTTTTCTATACAGTTTACTTTCTTTCCCAATCATTACTCCTCATCTTTCCTCTCCCTTCTCTGTTTTAACTATTTGACATATTGCTTAATTACCAATTTATAGTTTCATTCATTCATTAAATCCATCAAAGAAGAATAAAGCATTTACAGGAGTCTAGAGGGAGCTAGATAAAAATAAAAGATAAATCCATATATATTATATGGAATCAGTCCAACTGCAGGTTCGAAATAACTTCTTCATTAGTTGGTTTCATTCTACATATGTTAACTTTATTAGCTACAGTTATTTTCATTACTTTCATTAGCTACAGTTTCATTTGTAGAAGGAACCATTTTATTACCTGCACTGTCAAATTTCACTTGGATCCTGGAAAGGTGTTTTAGTCAGTTTTTTTGCTGCTGTGACCAAAGGACCTCACCAGAACAACTGTAGAGGAGGAAAAGTTTATTTAGGGGTTCATGGTTTCAGAGACCCATAGACAGTGGGCTTCATTCCTCAGGGCTCAAGGTGAGGCAGAAGAATGTGGCAGAGGGAAGCAGCTCACATGATGATCAGGAAGCAGGGAGAGACCACCACTTGCCAGATACAAATATATACCACATAGCCACGCCAATGAACCACTTCCTCCAGCCACACCCCACTTTCCTCCAGTTATCATTCAGTTAATCCCTTCAGGGATTAATTCACTGATTAGATTAAGGCTATAGCCCAATCATTTCTCCTCCAAACCTTCTTGCATTGTCTCACACATGAGCTTTTTGGGGACACCACATCTAAACCATAAGAAAAGGGTAGAAGTCTTATATTCCCATCTTACTGATTGAAAAAAAAAAGGACCATTAATGAAAGCATACCCATGCAGCTTTTTAAAAATCAAGAATAAGTTATTGTTATTGTTATTCATTTTAAAAAATCTGTATCCAAATTAGCATGGACTTCTCCATGGTAAGTAGTTACTCCTTTGAACATCAGTATTGTCCATTTTGTGAAAAGATAAAAGGAAGTATATGGACTTCCTGCTTTTACTGCAGAAATTCTATTCTATTCCCATGTTTGTTTATTTAAAATTATAGCTCAAGTAAGGCCCATATGTTGGATAACAGCATAATATTCAGGTTACTTTTCTTTTGTGGTTATGCAAGAGAATGTCCTTTTTTTTTTTTTTAGGAAAGACACATTAATGTATTTGTGAGTAAAGGAGTATCAGAGCTGCAATTTATTCACAGATGTTTTAGGAAAAGCACTATAGAGAGAAAACAATAGAATAATTACAGTAAATGTTCACAGTTAAGGAAGATGGGTGAAGAGTAAACAGAAATTCTTTGTAATACTGTTTGCAATTTTTTCATAAGCCTGAAACTATTTTAAAGTACAAAGTTAAAAGAAATTCTCAGCTTATTATTCAAGGGGAAACTTGGGATTTTGTTGTAATTTGCTCTTATTGATGTTCTCAGTTTAAAATACAGTATTTGGCAGGAGGCCTCATAGTTATATTTTAGTTGCCAATTACAACTGAAAGAAAAATATATTTCACAGATAGTCATCTCTTTGCGTAAGAAGATTTGGCTCTCCATGGTTGTCATGTAGTGACAAAAGTCTACAGAGCTGGACTAGAGCACGAACCCTCCACTCACCAGCTGTGGGAATGCAAACCACAATTTAAGCTCTCGATCTCAACTTCTCAACTATAAAATGGGAATATCAAGCCATCTGTGGCATAATGCATTTAAAAAATGGTCATAAAAATATTTCTGTCATCACATATTCTTTTAGAACCTTGCCATTTGCCATCCAAAGTCCATTTTCCCTGCCCTTGAACCTGAATGGAATTTTTGAGGGCAAGCCCTACAGTATAAAATGTTATACCCACAGTATTTGGGAACTTATATGTGATTAATATATCCATTCATCTTCCTTAAATAAATGCCTTTCATATCAGAACTTGGAGAATAAACAAGGCTCTGTATTCTAAATTCTTTCCCACTGAATCTTCAGGGGCCCTGCAAGTGTTATGGTTACTGGGCCAAAACAGAATGCCAAGATGCCAAGGTCATAAGAGGTGCTACAACCTCTCCAGGTGTGAACTCTCCCACCCCCGGCCACCATCTCTTTTTAATGCTTGCCCTTGGAAGCCAGTTATCATATATGGGAGGAAACACAAAAGAAGCCCTTTCAGTCCATGTGGAAAGACTTATGTAAAGAGGAGCTGAGGCTTCCAGCCCAGAGCCAGCACTGACTGCTAGACACTTACATGGCCAATCCTTCAAATAATTTCAACTCCAAGCCTCAAACCTCCCAGCTGAAGCCCTTCATATCAGCAGAGATAGCCAAAGAGGAATTGTTCAATCCAAATTCGAGGACTGTAGTCCATGTGCAAAATAAAGGCTTTTTTCACAATGCTAAATTTTAGGCCCATTTGGTTTGTAAATATGATGCCTGTAACACATATTGAACACAATTATTTGATACATAAAGGAGAATTACTGAAAATGTGCACTTTTTTCCTCTATTCATGAATATGTTGTTTGTACGAATGCATTCAATTTGTTATTCATACAACAAATGCATTCTTTAGCATACTAATTTTTATCAGCTTGTTCTCTCATCTATGTTCCTTTCCCCCTGGTTTAAGAATTCATATAGAGGTACAGCCTTAATAAACTGAAGATAATTTCTTTTTGAGAGTGTATAAAACAGCAGGAACATTTACAGTAATCTAGATTCAGAAAATCTGGAAAGAACTGTTTATAGGATGGCATGTTCCAGAGGCATCCTGGTCATGGAGAGAGCAGAAGGACAGTGTTCCTTGGGGAGTCTTCAGATCTTGAATTCCTGTGCTGGACAAATGGAATCCTCTGCACTCTAGTTGTCAAAGTGAGAAACACCTGTAGGGCTGCCAAAGATTCAGTGGGAAAGAACTTGGAATACAGGGCCTTGTTTATTCTCCAAGTTCTGAGATGAAAGACATTTATTTAAGGAAGATGAATGGATATATCAATCACATGTAAACTCCCAAGTACTGTGGGTATAAAATGTTATACTGTAGGGCTTGCCAAGAATTCCATAGTATCATAGCTCATAAAACAGGTATTTCAACAAATTAGCAATCCATTGTGATGAACAGAATAGTAGAGATAAAAATCTAGTGATTAGCCCTCAAGTTAGTAAAAACATGTTATGTGAAAGTAATCATAATTAGTGCTTTACAGGATTTCCTATAAATTTTTATCAAAATTTAAAATGGAAGCCAGGCGCAGTGACGCACACCTGTAATCCCAGCACCTGGGAGGCTGAGGCAGGAGGATCCCGAGTTCAAACCCAGCCTCAGCAATGGCGAGGCACTTAGCAACTCAGTGAGACCCTGTCTCTTATAAAATACAAAAAAGGGCTGGGGATGTGGCCCAGTGGTCGAGTGCCCCTGAGTTCAATCCCCAGTACCAAAAAAAAAAAAAAAAAAAAAAAAAAAAAAAATAAATTAATTATTTTCGTTTAATTTCAATTCATACAATTTAGGGGTGGTAGTTTGAAAGGACTGAAGCATTCTTAAGAGTTGCTGTATAGGAGTGAGTCCTGGCAGCCCAACTTGACAAAGGCGTATAGTAAATTTTTTTTCCACACATGTTTTCTCTTTCCTTGTACCAAAATTCTAATGGGTGTGAAACGGGATCAAAGAAGAGAGGAGCTAGAGGACAACATAGGACCACAGAAACAACCAGTACTTTCATTCTGAATTGATTTTCCACACCCCACTGTATTTTCCACCAAATGGCATTCCACCCAGCGTTTTCCATCAGGACATACCCTACAGAGTTTTGTAAAATCTGTGGAGTAAGCTGTAAGGCACTATTGTGAAATTACCATCAGCACTCAGTAGTTACTAAACACACCCCCTGTTCATTCCTATGGACAGCATGAAACACATGTCAGATGAAGACCCAGAGTCTTCAAGGCTGGAAATGAGTCTCAGATCTTTACTTAAAATGAAGTAGAAATTTCCATTTCTTATCTTCATTCAAGAGATAAATCCTTATGGACTTTACCAAATGGAGAGTTATTAACATTAGAATAGCTGAGCATGGTGGTGTAATCCCAGGCACTGAAGAGGCTGAGGCATGAGAATCAGGACTTCAAAGCCAGACTCAACAATCCAAAGGAGCTAAGCAACACAGTGAGACCGGGTCTCTAAATAAAATACGAAATAAGGCTGGGGATGTGGCTCAGTGTTCGAGAGCCCCTGAGTTCAATCCCTGGTACCTCCCTGCCCCCCAGAAAAACATGACAATAACCGTGTGTGTGTGTGTGTGTGTGTGTGTGTGTGTGTGTGCCGCGCACGCACATGCATGCACCTGTGTGTTGGAGCAAGCGTTATCATGTGAAAGCAAATTTGGCTGAAACTATCTTTTTAATAAAGTCCATTTTTAGTCACAGCTTTTTTCTTCCTTCCTTCCTTCCTTCCTTCCCTTCTTTCTTCCTTTTCTGTTTCACAGCATCCCCCATCACTGCTTCAGCTGTTTTATACATAAACACGTCATGTCATCCTCAGGACAACCCTTCCAGGTAAGTACTTATATTATTTTCTTTTATAGATAAGGTAACAGGATTGTGAGATCATGTGATTTGGCCAAAGCCCATAAATCTGGGAAGCAAAAGAATGAGAATTCCACCCTGGAACTCAGGCCCCAAAGTTGATTTGCACTCACCCCCCTCCCTGCCATACCAAGCAGTGTCTTCCTCCCCTTGCACAGGAATGATACCAGGTCATTATGCCTGTACCACATAAAGACTAGTGGCTTTTGCTTGTTTGCGCTTTCCCAGAGTTTTCTTCCACCTGGCTTTCTGTCTTCCAGGAGCTCTGGCCTGACCTTGGCAGGAAGCACGGAGGACTGACTGGGGCCACTCAGCCAGGCTAAGCACCGAGTCAGCGATAAAGGTGAAGCCCTTTCTCTGTCTCCACGGAATCCTTCCTATTTTGAGCTGAAAGCAAGACCCACTTTGCTGGGTTACCAAGGGAAACATACTTACATTATGAAGTGTTTCTCACAAATGTTTTGGAGGTTTTAAAGGGGTAGCTTTCTAAATATCCAAGGAATCTACAAACAACCCAGAAACCGACCAGCTTTGCAGCCCAAACATTGTTTCTGGGTTGCATAATTTTTTTTTTTTTTCTGAATACCAGCACAGCTGTTGCAGTGATGCCCTTTTGTCAATTGTCCAATGACACTACCAAATATTGAATAATCAAAATGGTATTCCAGGTCTTTGAATTTTTTTCCCTCCTTGGTGGGGAGCCAACCCAGGGCTTTGTATGTGAAGCAAGCATTCTACAACTGAGTCACATGCACAATCCCCAGGTCTTTGATTTGGAAACATGCACATTATTAATATAATTTTGGCATTATTTAACAAAATTTCAAAGTGGAATCAAAGGTTTATCTTTATAAAGTTTATAATCATTCCACAAAGTTCAAGACGTTTGGCAGTGCTTGGGAAACTTCAAAACAGCAATAAAAGGTTACCAGGAGGAATTCAAAGCTGCCTTGTATGGTAATGCTGACTCAAGTCATCACATACTTGAACTTTACAAGTTTAGTAGTGATTTGAGGGTTGGATCAGCACAATGTCGCTGCAGAGATATTTGAGTGGCTTGCCCATTAACAATGGATGAGGAACTTTGCAATATTTACAATTAATGCCTCAGCTTTGAAAACATGTTAGAGAAGCTGTCAAGATGGAGAGATGGAGGGAAGGAGAGAATCATGCACTTTAGGGCCTAATTTATTAATATTTATCAGCCTTCTTGGCAGTTCTTTGGCTGCAGCAGCTCTACCTTGTTTGCAGTTGTAACCTGTACACTTTTGCCAACCTGGGATCCTGGAATGCATACCGTGTTCCTGCCTGGCCCAAACCCTCTCTGTTCCCTCAAACCCTGGTGTGGCAAGCTCTTGATTTGTTGGCAGCCAGTAAAAGGGGTTTCCTTATGAATCACAGTGGGCAGGGAGGCTGAGTGATATATGCTAGTCTTGGGCCATAATCTCCATGGAATGTATTTGAAATAGAAGACAGAAATCTAGAGTTTAGTTCAACATTCAAACTTCAAACACATTCTCAAGAAATTGGAGTGCAATACGGAAAAAAATCTGTCTCTCTCCTACTATGGAAAAGTTCACTCATATAATATTGTCTCCAAAAGGACAGGAACCAAGTTGCACATGCTCAAGCTCTGGGGTTCTGATTAGGAAAGAGTCCATGTCTTCACCCTTTGAGATGACCCTGCTTTCCTGTAAAGGTAATAGAAGTGGTAAGTCCAGTAGTGAGCTGAGGTAGAAGACCTGCCAGTGAGCATACGCAGGCTCCATAACGAAGCCTCCCACCAATGCTCTTGAACCTTCACATATTTAACCACAAGAAGGCTAAATATATATATTATGAGATAAGGTGTTTATACATCCCAGCTACAAGGGAGGCTGAGTCAGGAGGATCACAAGTTCAAAGCCAGCCTGGGCAAGTTGATGAGAACTTGTCTCAAAATAAAGAAAGGGTTGGGGATATAGCTCAATGGTAAAGCGCCCCTAGGTTCAATCCCCAGTACCAAACAACAACAACAATAATAAATAACATCACAGAAGACATGAGAACACTGTTTCCCACTGTTTTCTTTACCTGTTTACAATAAGTTGGAAATCTGGTTTTGCTTATCAGTAGTATTGTACTAATCTAGCAAATAAATTAAGACTAGCTATCAAGTTTAAAATTTTATTTCAAAGAAACTAGATACATGACAATAACCAATTTTTTGAAGTTTGATGAAATATTCTGATACCTGAAATTTTAAAAAATATGTTAATATAGCCATTTTGAATGACAAGGAAAGCTAGAAGCTATAGTTTAGAAGCTCCCCAAAGCTAAGCATATCAAACTCACATATTCTAGCAAGTTATAGAGAATTTATTATGTTTCAGAAACGTAAAATGTACATATACCACAAAGTTTTCTCTGGTTATTAAGCAATAAAATAACAATTCATTATTGCTGGGCACAGTGGCACTTGCCTGTAATTCCAGGTACCTAAGAGGCTGAGGCATGAGAGTCGCAAGTTTGAGGCCAGCCTCAGCAATTCATCAGGACCCTGTGCCAAAATAAAATAAAAGGGCTGGGGGTATAGTTCAGTGCTCTGCATCCCCCAAAATTAATTAACTAAAATAAAATAACCATACATTCTTAATACATGGCTCTTATAAAGTAATTAAAATAGAAATATGTCTAATATCTGCTGATTTTGATTACTATTCAAAGAGCCAAATTATTTCCCTCATATAACTTGTAACACTTATTTCCAAATACAGGTGAGTGTTGTAAGAAATAGGATGTGAAAAGTAAATAACCTATTTTGGACATTTATAATTTTGCTTGATACAAAAGTCCTTTCAGGATTAATAATCTGATATGGTCACTAAGTATAGTTGATATAAGCAAATTCACCATAAAAAGTCTGAAAATATGTAGAAAACATCAAGCCTGTGTTGATTAATTTTTCAATACTCAGTACTCAGAATTTACCAAATACCATGATGTTTACAAGGCACACGAGAAGTTCCTGAGCTCAAGATGCTCAAGCTGGGGAAGGAGGAAGACACACAAACAATTACTCCAGATATGGTCTGAATGCTTATATTCTCCCCAAATTCACATTTCAATGCTCACCCCAAGGTGCTTGTCTTAGGAGGACAAGCTTTTGGGAAGTAAGCAGGTATAGGGGTGGAGCCCTCTTGAAGAAGATTAGTGCTCTCATAAAAGAAGTCCAAGAGAGATTCCTCACCCCTTCCACCATGTGAAGAAGTGGGGGTCTGTGAGGCAGTGGGTCCTCACCAGACGCTGAATCTTCTGGAGTCTTGATCCCGCACCTCCCAGTTTCCAGAATTGGTAGAAATAAATTTCTATTGCTTGTAAACTACCCACTGTATGATATTTTGTGACAGGATTCCCCAGTAGACTATGACACGCAGCACAAGTCCTCAGTAGAGAAGAGGAAAAGAGAGCAGCCTCCAGGAGGAAGATAACATTGGGACTGGGTCTTTAACAGGAGAGTGACCCAATAGGGAGGTAGAACAGGAAAGGGCATTCCAGACATCTTCTCACAACACTCACACAAACAGAGGTATGGTTTGTGCAGTAGCAAGGCATGGGTAAGGGGTGTAATAAGGAACCAGCAGCCCTGATTGATGAAATAGGGCATATTGGCAGGGAGAGGGACAGACTTAGAGCTGGTGAAGAAGAGAGGAAGGTGTGAGTATTGCTGTAGGGCTGATTAGAGTGTGGACTGCACAGCAAGATTTTCCCAAAAGGTGTTTTATAAAATAGTAACTTCATACATCACTTATTTCTTAAGCAGTTTATGGTGAACTGGCAAGCAAAAGTTTTCTTGTTCACATATGTTGGAGAAATGTTACATTTCTCACCTGCAGAATTTTTCAGTGTTCAGTATTCTGCTATATACGAACATACAAACACACTGATAAAGATAGAATTTCTCATGCTTATTTGATCAGAGAAAGTTTTTCTGCACAGGACATATTTTGAAGAGCTAGTGTTCCACATAAGGTAATTGGGAAATGCTACTGCAAGCAATTGGGTAGAACTGAAGGTCTTAATCACTAAAGGTCAGGGAGATTCATCGCTAGATCTATGTTGCAGAAACGAAACTTTGCCAGAATTATGAAAGAGGGGTTGGAAGTGAGACAGAGTTGCAAAGCTAATGTCTAGGGAAAGCCCATGGGAATGGAGGGGAAAGTCTGAATGTGATGGAGTTTTAGAATTAACTGCCTCAAAGGGCTAGTCTACACAGCATATAAGTGAATGAGGGGGATAAAGTAGATGATGAACTAATCGAATGATCAAAGGTAACTATCGATAATGAGATATCATGGGGTTCCTGATGTGATACACTGGCAGGGACATGACACTATGTATACATGACACCACTTATACACCATGAACAAAAAAATATATAAATTGAAACTAAAACATTTTGTGAAATCAATGCATGACACTATCAAAAATATTAATGTTATAAAAGCCAAAAAAGATCACAGAACTATCTCAGATTAAGAAAGGCTCAGGAGATAGGTCCAAGTGTGATTCTTCATTGCATCCTGGACCAACAAAATAGGGGATATAAGAGATGGTAAAGATAAAGATGGAATCATTAGGATAGGTACTATGAATTAAATAATACTGTATCCATGATAATTTTTGTAATTCTGGAATTTTTACTATACTTACATAAGAGAATGTTTTTATTATTAGAAAATAACACTGAAATATTTAAGGAAAAATTAACATGGGTCTATGATCTTAAAAAGAACAGAAAAAAAACATTTCATAAATGTATGAACATACAATATGTATTTTATATGTATACACACAAATATATATATATACATATATATATATCATATACATACAAATGTACCCACAGAATGATAAAGCAAATAAAAGAAATGTTAAAACTGGCCACCTACTTGGGTGAAGGGAAAAATTTAGGAATATTAAATAATTGATTCTCAATAGCTACAACATAGTATTGTAGACATCAAAAGTAATGAAGAAAATTTTGTGTTATGTTCTCAAATATCAATTCAAAATGATAACCTATGAGATGAGGCTTTAAAATTCCTTAAGAAAAATCAGTTATATGGTTTGAAATTCCTTAACTTCATGATCTACAAGAGCTTATGTTCCAGGGGTCAACTTAAATAATAGTTTGGTTAAAACAAATGACAGTACCATGAAAACAACACTTGCTTTAATAAAGCCTTCTTTTTAATCCCAAACTCTAATTTAGAAAATGAAGAACACTAATGCTAAAATAGATTATCACAGCCAGGCTAAGCAAATGTCGTGTTTTCCAAACCTCGCCATATAAAAGCAAACAGACTCCAAATGTTTTGCCGAAATAAATACTATCTCAGTCTTGTGTATATAGGCAGTGTCAGCTTTTCCAAAGCCAAATGCTGGATATTTTTGCATGACTCTTGTTTATTGTAAAATGCCATAGATACACTCTCATCACCCTATGACACTATCTCACGCGAACAAGTAAATATCTCATGCACAATTTATTTCCATTCCTTGGAGCAATCATTGAATAAAAGCAGAGCAATTTTTCCAAAGTCTTCACTGGATTTGAATGCTAATAAAACTCTATCAAGCCCAGTGTCAGGACAGACCGCCTGGGTTTTGGTTCTGATGATGCTCCTTATGAAGTGGGATTTTGGAGAAGATACTGGACTTTCAGTGCTTTTTTTTTTTTTTTTCCCACCTATAAAATGGAGCAATGACAGTTTTTAGAATGTTAACCACATTAAGTGTCACACATATTAGCCAAAAGAAAATGAATCCTACCTACCCAGAGGAGCAGTGATGTCTTCTTCCAAGAGCCCATCTTCAGTATCATCAAGAATCTGCCTGAGCACCTACTTCTATCCTAAGTGTCAGTCCTGATACTTCCTAACCACAATCTAGACAGCATGTCTTGGAGGAGAGGGCTCCCTCCATCAGCACTGTTCATATACGTGCAGCTCCAGGATAGATGCTGTTGGTGGTGCTGCGGCCACACTTGGTTTCACTTTTGCCAATACCCTAGGAAACTTCCAGAAGCTGAGTGTGGCTCTGCCTGTGTTCTGTTCAACATGACCATCCTGTCCCCTAGAAGAAGGGAACCTGCCTTCCCTCTTTCCCTGCTGTCCCAAGACATATGGAATTTTTAAATCCATCATTATAGTTCAACTCTAAAAGCTAGTCAATAACTAATTTGAAATTAATCAAGCTATTTTAGAATTTGCTTTGCAAAATATTTCAATATCATGACCATAGGTCATCCTGGGAAAAATGCTTACCCCAGTTCCTTAACATTGTCATCTGTAGTTAGGAATAGCACAGTTGTTCAAGGATATGGCGGAGCATACAGATTGTCAAATCTTACCACAGAGCCCTATTTCAACTCCACAGGGGAGATAATTTCACCTCAAACAAGACACTAAAATGCTCAGGGTGTACACACTGCACAAAATGCGTTGTGGGGTAGGTTCAGCATAACCTCCTCTGAACAGTTTTGACAGAACAGAGATCACTTAAGAAACAGCTGTTAAAAGAAAACTCACTATGATTTAAGCCCATTCATTTCCTGATGCTGCATGTTCAGGAAGACGGCCCTCTTGGATGGTCAATGTGATCTATCTGAATCAAATAAAATATTTCTTTGAATCTTATTTGAATGCCCAGTTATTTTTTTCCAGTGTGACAGAAGACAGAAACTCTAAGATCATGCTAAGGAAAGTTGGTGCCCAGAGGCAGAGGAACACTAACTGAGCAGTGGCACTTAGGGTGTAGAGGAAGGAGATATGGAGAGCAAACTGTGATGTCAGCATATAGAAGAAAATTTCTCAAAACTTTTGTTACCTCCTCAAAAAGAATCATGTCAGAGATTCAACAAAAATTAAGCTCAAATAGACAGCGCATGAATTTAGGATAATTCCAAACCCAAATAGAGAAGGCTGTGAAGGATTTCTGAAACCACCCCTGCCTCTTCAGGGTCTTTTGTATTAGGCTCATGGAATGTTTTCAATAAGAGTCCAAATGAAAGTTGGAAATATCCTCTGAAGTGTGATATTTCTAGTACTGATTCACTATGGACCTACTTTTTCCCTACTTAAACAAATATTCTTCATAAGAAAGTGATTTGTCTATCCAACACAGAGTCAGTAACCTTAGATGAAATCACAACCAGAGGATGAACTTAATGCTAGATGTAACTCAATCTGAGTACCTCCAGGACAGTGTGTCTATACAGAGGGACAGAGTGGATGCTGCCACATCCTCACCGCCTCACAGCCCTAGGGCATCTCTGCAAGGCCCAGGATGGCAGAGCATCCTCTGGGCTCTGCAGAGGGCATCTGTGTGCACGATGCAGGCAGACAGCCCAGTGAAGGCCACACCTGCTACCCTGCTCACCCTGTCCTAGTTTCCTGTGACTGCTGAAACAAATTACCACAAAGTTAGTGACTTAAAACCTCAACCATAATTGGTCTTGCAGTGCTGGTGGCCAGAAGTCTGAAATCTAGTTGTAGGCAGGGTTGCATGTCTACAGGAAGCTCTACAGAAGAATCTAGTGCTGCCATTTTTAGTTTCTGGCAACTATTGTCATTCCTTGACTTGTAGCCTTGTGGTTACATCTGTCAAGTCTCTGTCTCCAACATTACACCACCTCCTCCTCTTCTGTCACCTGAGATTATGAACTGAATGTGTGTGTCTGCCTCCAAAATTCCCATGTTAAAATCCTAAACAGAATGTGATGTTACTGAAAAGTGGGGCCTTTGGAATGTGATTAAGTCCCGAGGCTGGGGCACTCATGAATGAAATTAGTGCCCTTAGAAGAAGGTACAAATAAGTGAACTTGCTCAGTTTTTTATCCATGGAAGGATGTAAGAAGTCAGCGTTCTGCAACATGGATGTGGGCCCTCACCAGAGGCACCCTCATCTCAGATTTGCAGCCTCTAGAACTGTGAGAAATAAATTTGTGCTGTTTATATGCTGCTTATTCACTACATATTTTATTATATGCAGCCTGAACTGGCAAAGATATCTGCCCTGTATAATTCTTGTAAAGACATGTGTCATTGAATTTAGGGTCCACCCAAATAAACCAGGATGATCTCCTCATTCCAAGATACTTAACATAATTACATCTGCAAATATTTTATAAGTAAAGAAACATTGTCAGGTTCCAGGAGTTAGGATATGGACCTCCCTTTTGGGGGTCACCATTCAATGCACTACCGGGCCCATGAGGTTATTAGAGGAGTTGGTGTTCAAGAAGCCCAAAAGTTTAAGGTAAGCTTGGTGGAGGGGATCCAGGATGGAAGGAAGAAGAAGACAGCCCAGGTCAGTGCTTGGAATGGGGTAGTTCCAGGCAGTGGCCCTGCATTTCTGTCTTCATGTGTATGAAATGTTCTTTTTTTTTTTTTTTTTTTGTTTCTCAGCCCCTGTGACTTTTGAAAATATCATATATGTTGGCTATGGGTTTCCTTCTCTAACATGCAGAACTGTTTCAAAATATAACTTTGTTATTATTTTGAAATATTTGATATTAAAAAATTTATCTACATTTAAAAAGGAATTTTCAATATTAAATTTGCCAGCTAAAAAAAGGCAAAAGCTGCTAAATTTTTTAAAATTTATAACATTTTAGAGGTTTAATTTTTGTTATTTATGCAAATAAAGGGTCTTGGCAGTGATGATTATTTAGAGTTTGCAGAGATCATTTTTTTTAATTTAATTATTTATTTACTTATTCATAATGCACAAGTATAGCATCTTTTTACACACAACTGCTTGTATACAAAGTATATAAGTACCATTCAGATCTTCAATCATGCATTTAGGATAATGATATCCAAGAGATCATTATTAATAAGACTTGAACAGGAAGCATGTGACCCCATTTCAGGCATAAAAATATGATACCAAAAATAAAAGATTAATCAAAGTAGACCAAAGTCTCTTTTGAGAAAAAAAAGTTATAGTGATTTAGTAGCTTTATAAGAAGGCAATAGTCAATTTTTTCCACTAATACTTTGTATAAAAATGTGTCTTCATGTTTTTGTATAAAAAAGGAATACATAATAGTTTTTTTTTTTTTTTTTTTTTCTTTCAAGAAGTGACATACATATGCCTCCAAATTCCCTCTAGTATACCCTGGTGTGAAAAAGTTAGAAAGGATTGTTGTATGAGATATGAATGGGGGATGGGCCAGGCCCTGTGGCACACGCCTGTAATCCCAGCACTTGGGAGGCTGAGTCAAGAGGATCTCGAGTTCAAAGCCAGCCTCAGCAATGGCGAGGCACTTAGCAACTCAGTGAGACCCTGTCTCTAATAAAATACAAAAAGGCCTGGGGATGTGGCCCAGTGGTCAAGTGCCCCTGAGTTCAATCCCCAGCACCAAAAAAAAAAAAAAAAAAAAAATGGGGGAAAAAAAGGTGTGTGTGTGTGTGTGTGTGAGAGAGAGAGAGAGAGAGAGGAATTTAGGAAAGAATGAGTGAGGATTTGCCTCAGAGACTGCAAAAACTTTATGGAAATTTAATGATAATAAGTCATGAAATTAAACAGTCTGATACCAACGTAAGGGACAAAAAGAAGAAATAAAGGAAGACCAACCAAAAGAAGCAGTATGACAGTTAAGTAGGAAAATATTTTCCAGCTTTCCAGCCAATAAGTGTTGGTGGTTAAAAATGAACCAAAACCTACAAATATTGTTAATATTTATTTTGAAAGATTAAATAGTGTGAATATATTCACACAGTAGAACACCTTAGTATTAAGAGTAAGCAACTCAACAGCACAACAATGTCGAAGAAGCCTGGCACAAAAGCACATGTGCTGCATGGTCCCTTTATGTGATGAGCTGGTCTGCTTAGGGTGCTGGAGAGCAGAACAGTGCCACCATCAGGAGGTCGTAGACTTAGAAGTGGTTTCTGGGCTGTCCATGAGTTGATGTCTTACAGCTTGATCTGAGAGGGCTGGTTACAAAGTGGGCTCAGCTTGTGGAAATTCATTGAACAGCACACTTGTATGCACTTTTCTATATATATATATTTTAATCAAATTTAAAAAGAGGAGAATAAATTGTAAAATAAATGTATCTCCTATTTTTCTTTCTGTTGATTCCTTTTTTTTTTTTTTTTTTCAGAGAGAGAGAGAATAACATTCAATTCTACTTATTGAACACCACTGTTTTCACCTAAAATAAAAAACAGTAAACCAAGGGCTTATATGTTCTTTAGCAAAAAGGATCTATTTAGGGCTGGGGCTGTGGCTCAGTGGTAGAGCGCTCGCCTAGCACATGCACGGCCTGGGTTTGATCCTCAGCACCACCTAAAAGCAAAGGCATGTGTACAACTAAAAACAAACAAATAAATAAATATTTTAAAAAATTAAAAAATAAAATAAAAGCATCCATTTGAAACCTGGGTGCTTGACATGATTATAAATGTGATTGGGTATAGAGGACAGTAAACTTGATTTTTGACGATAAATGAAAATTTGTTTCCTTCACTGAGTCTGAGGCAGAGTGGAACACAGATTTGTTGGACCCCGGGGGAACTGTTTTCCAGCTACCCAGTGTTGCGTAAGGTAGGCCACTGGTGCTCCCTCCCTCCCCAGCCTTTCTCAGGTATGATGAGGTGGGCCACATAACCTGTCCTAACAATGGATTTCCAGTAGAAATGGCACATGTCACTTTGGCATGGAGGCATTTAAAGAGACCAACACAACTTTTCTACCTCTCTTCCTAGCATGTTAAGAATAAAGATTACATGTAACAGCAACCGAGGAAAAGATGGGAGGAATCTCAGGAAATCACTACTTATTCACATTAAAACATTAGCTAGAAATGTTTTAGTGTTTCATAATTATATAAAATTAAAAAAAAATTGTTTTCTGGCATCTTTTGCTACTTTCTTTGAAGTCTACTTAATTAGCAAATAGCTTTGATCTTGCTAATGTCCTTGGGCTTTTCTGTTTGAAATGTCACCAACCAATATAAAATAACACTTTTGTGAAATATTTTTCCTCTTTCTCTCATTTTTTCCTATATTAATTTTAATCTTATAAAGAAATCTTGTTCCATCATCAGAAAATTTGAGCAAAAAATTAAAATAAGTTAAAATCTAGACTCAAATAAGTTGGAAACAATATAACCAATGGATTGTTCATGGATACCAAGCCAGCATCAGTATGATTCAGTAATGAAAGCTGCTCATCAATTTGAAAGCTCAAAGTGAAAAGTGGGGACTAAGAAGGGGCAAAGCAGACAAATGAATGAAAGTGGCTTAGTTTAAGAGAATACAAGAGTGTTACAAATGAGAAAGCACAGAAATTAGGAAATAGGGGTATTTTCAAAGTAAGACATACGACCAAAAAAAAGAGGCCATTATAGAAGTACATAGTTTATCGTTTAATGCCTATTCTTCAGTCTACTAATTTGATAATTTATTCACTTTATTTATTTTAAGGTACCCATAGCTAGCTTCCAAAATTATATCCCTCTCCTCAGGCATGTGGCTAAAGTATAGACAGAAGGATAACTAGGAAGTGGTCCAAGACCCTATATTATTTGTTACAGCAGTACCCCCTTGTAATATTTTTCTTTGTTTGGTTTTGTTTTTTGTAATAAAAGTATGTAGGCCACTGGTTTCTTCAGAGGAAAGCAATCTTCACATTCCAGAAACTCTCGGGAAGGTCACTGAAAGAACAAGCTGTGCACTTAGGAAAACGTGCAGAAGAACTAGTGCTTCCCTGGACTGGAACTTCAGCTCTGCTTTGAAATAGCCCAGGGTCTGTTGACCTCTCTAAGTGAGTAAAGCCCAAGAGGCCATTTACCTGGGAGCTCAGGCAAGAGCAGCTTGGTGGTGAACCCATGGGTTCAGCCCATTAGTTCATGGCCATATTTTTATTCAATGTACTTTGCTCCTGCGGTGGGAGGGCTTCAGCTTCAACACTTGAAGAAGCAGCAGGTGCAAAAAAACATTTGAAGAAGAAGAAGTAAACTTGAGAACTAGGGCAAGTTAAAGACTTTGTCATGTACAAATAATGCCAGGGGCTAGCATGGTGTGGGATGGTAAAAGTTGACCAGAATTTGAAACTAGAACCCCATGCTTTAGATTGTAAATACTTAAAATTATTTGTTATGACCAATTGTCCTTTTTTTTCTTATCTGTGAAATTAACAGATTTTATTAAATGATCTATGAAGTTTTTCATCCTCTAATTCTATGAATGTTTTGTGAACAGCTTTCCAATTGGTTCAAAAGTCTGACTCAGTATCACTGAGCATGGCTTTGCTTTGGGTTGTCCCTATTGCTAGAGCATCCAGGAAGCCTGAGAGAATTCTTCCAGGACCTTCCACCCTGTGCAATGGTGAGACTCATCATGACACAGTACCTGTGTCCCCTCTGCTGTCCCTATTCTGGAGGATTTGGCTGTCACTTTACTCAGCTCTCAGGCAGTCCTAACCCATGGTGGGTCTCCTAACCTCTACATTTTTCATGAAGAACTGAACATTGGCCTCATGTGGGGTTTGAATGGTCCTTTTATTCACCTAGTCCTTAAAATTATAGAGCTAATATTTCTGAGCTGAGAAGAAATCATTAATGTGTTAAAACTTGTTTCTAGGTCAATGCTAGCAATTAATGGGTCATGTAGGAGCTCCGACTTAACCATCCAAGAGCAGGTCCTATGTGAGATGCAAAAGAAATATCTGAGATTTTACAAATAATGACTGAATAAATCACACAAGCCAGGGCTGAAGAAGTGCTTATCATAGCACTGCACTAGCTGTATACAGCCCCCATCCCTTCATGGCATATTTGTTTTGAAAGCAGTTGAATTTAGTAAGTATAAAAGAGAATAGATGAAGGGATAAAGAAAATGTATTATATACACACAATGGAGTATTACTCAACCAAAAAAAGAAAAATAAAATTATGGCATTTTCTGGTAAATGGATGGAACCAGAGACTAACATGTTAAGTGAAATAAGCCAGACTCACAAAATCAAAGGGTGAATGTTTTCTCTGATGTGTGGAAGCTAGTCCAAAATAAGGTGGTAAAAAGAGTGAAAGGTAAGGTAGGGAAGTTCCATCAAAAGAGAAGAAAGGTTGGTGGACTAGAGGAAAGAGACTGAGTGGTAGGGAGAAGGCACAAGATAAGGGAAGAATAGCAGAATGAATCTGACTTAACTTTCCTGTGTACCTATTTGAAAATACCACAGTATTGTCATTATGTATATCCATAAGACACTAACCATAAAAAAAAAAAGAACAGTAGAGTAGTGGGAAGGGAACAGGGACAGGGAGGAGGGGAAAGGGAAATACTGGAAGCTGAATTAAAGAAAATTATATTTCATGCTCTTATAATTATGTCAACATGAATCCTAATGTTATGTATAACTAAAAAAAACCAATAAACATTTTTTTTTAAAAAAAAAGAATAGATCAGTGAGTCTTCATGATGGCAATATGTTAGACTCATCACAGGACTTTCTAAAAATTATCTTCATCTGTCCCCTCCCAACCAATAAAATTAGGGTCTCTGTGTTGAGGCCAAGATGTCAATAGACATGCCAAGTTTCCTAGGTGACAGAGAGTTCTCAGGGAACAGGACTGAGAAACATTGCACTTGGTTATTTTTTTCTAAGTCATTATCTAGCACTTTTGCAGAGGAAAAACTGAAGAGATGATGTTTGGGTGGACATGTGACTCCCATTTAAAGCTGTGTGTCCTTAGGCAAGTCTTCTAACCCTTCTTATCCTCAATTTCCAACTAGAAATGAGTAGATAATATTTGCTCCACCAAATTATTATGTTAAATAAGGCATATTTGAAAGTATTTGATACACAATAAAATACAAAAGGTATTTGTTGAATGTTGGATTTGTTTTCTTTAACCTAGTTTAATTTTATGTGGCGACTACTGACATGTAGAACTAATTAGTACAAAAAGAATAAAAAAGAATTAGGTGGTGCCGGGCGTGGTGGTACACGCCTGTAATCCTAGCACTTTGGAGGCTTAGGCAGGAGGATCGCGAGTTCAAAGCCAGCCTCAGCAATGGCGAGGCACTTAGCAACTCAGTGAGACCCTGTCTCTAATAAAATACAAAAAAAGGGCTGGGGATGTGGCCCAGTGGTTGAGTGCCCCTGAGTTCAATCCCTGGTACCAAAAAAAAAAAAAAAAAAAAAAAAAAAAAATTAGGTGGTGAAAAACAGACAGTGACAATAGTCAATAAGGTGACAGTAAAATACATGTGGAGAATGATGTGGACATGAATTTAGTTCTCACTTTTCCTCCAGTTTAGCAATCTCAATCTGTGGACTTGTGGTCAGACTCATTCAGAGGTCCTTGATTGAAATTTGACATACAAGTGGCTTATAGCCAACTTCAGGTGAACGATGCAGACCCCCAGGCTGAGCTCCAAGAGGCCACTTGCTAGTAACAGCTTAGAGCTAAGCTGAGGGTCAGGCTGGCCTCTTGGGCCTGTTAAGGTTCAGATCCAGCTGGTGGGATGAGTAAAGTCAAGAATTTGTGGTAATGAAAGCATGAACTGTACGTCTCTTTCTTTATAAGTAGGTGGTATGGTTCATGATATTCAGGGGAGGTGAATTTTTTAAAAAAGAAACAAAAAGAAAATAATTGTAAAAATATTTAAAGTTGCAGACAAAATTGTTTACAGACTATTTTCCCAATTGACTAATTTGTGTTTTCCAAGTTGCTGTGATTTTAGTTTACATTTTCTAGTTTTCTTAGAATCTGTGCATTTTACAATTTAAAAAAAGCAAGAGTTCTGAAAATCAAAACTAAGATACAGTATTCACTGGCTTGAAGCAAATGTCCCCATCCACTTTGAAATCTAGATAGTTTTTAGAACTCGATTTCACAAATAAAATGTTGAAAACTTCTCAAAATTGGTACAACTGGTTTTAATTCTGCTTTATTGCAAATATTTTGGCACAATATGTGAAACAAATTATGTTCTAGTTATTTCATAGAAATGTTGACCTTAAGAACATCTGTAGAAGTCAACTAATGCCTCTCCTCATATCCCATGGGAGCAGAATGGCTTGCTAAGATAACATGAAGGACCAATAGCAGCACTGGGAATAGAGGCAGGTATTTCATTTCATTCATACTATAATTACAGATGCCTGCTCTCCTATTTTGGAGCAGATTTCCATTTAAGCTTTATTTTTTATTTTTAAATACTTTTTAGTTGTCAATGGACCTTTATTTTATTTATCTATATGTGATGTGCTGAGAATCGAACCCAGTGCCTCACACATGCCAGTCAAGTGCTGTACCACTGAGCTACAACCACAGCCTTAAGCTTTCTTTTGAGAAATAAACTTTGATTTGTTCCTAAGAAATACTTTTCAACTTCATTAAAAGTTGATATCATGTAGGCTTTTTCAAGGATTCATAGGTTCTATATTTCCTGCATTCTCCCATGTTTGGTAATGTGCCTGTCACTTTTATAAACAAATAATATTTTGGCAGAGTATGTTATTTCTGGTTAAAACTCTGACATCAGAACTTTGTAGGCTTCTTCTCTCACCTGAAATTATATATTAATCTAGAGAAGTCAAAAGCGATCTCACTTCTGCTATTGTCTCAATGTCCTTGGTTTTTTTGATGTCCAAAGAATTTTTCCTCTTTTTGAAGTTCAAGTATTTCAGATGACCTAGGTCTAAGCATTAATTATCCTTTATTACTTCTTCTTGGACTTCATTACTTCTTCATTTGAGAAGAAGTGCTCATCTGTGACATGGTTAAATAACTTTATATCCCTTTTGTTGACATATTTGCTGTGGTGACGCTTAGAACTCTTATATTAAATTTTGTTTGTTCATCCTACATACCTATCATCTTTTCTCTACTTGTTTTAATCCTTGTGTGCATTGTGATCACCTAAATTTTTCCCACTGTATCAGAAGGTAGATTTCCAGTGGTATATATTTTTTGCTTTTGCTTTTTCTACTTTATTTTTTATACATAGTGTTCTGATTAAAAATGTGCTTGTTAACTTTGGTAATCTCTCTCTTAGCACCATTCTATTCTTGCATGTCCTATTTATTTTTTAATTCCATATTTATTAATTTTTATAAAATAAATGTAAGTTACTCACATGAAGTTATCTTCATCCATATTGAGTTCAACCTTTTGTCTTTGCTTGCCATGCTCCTTACCAATCTATAGATCTATCAATTGATTGACAGGTCACATTTCCACATCTTGGTCTTTTTACTGTGACAACTTGGATAGTGTATGCTAAAATCTGTTTAATAGCCCTTCTGCCCCATCTCTTGAAGCCGGGTGTGTAAAAAAATTACAGCACGTCTGTAATCCCAGTGGCTCAGGAGGCTGAGACAGGAGGATCATGAGTTCAAAGCCAGCCTTAGCAATGGCAAGGTGCTAAGCAACTCAGTGAGACCCTGTCTCTAAATAAAATACCAAAAAAATAGGTTTGAGGATGTGGCTCAGTGGTTCAGTGCCCCTGAGTTCAACAACCAGTACTCTCCTTCCGCCAAAAAAATAAAAAAAGATCTCTTGGTAAGACACTTTGGGTCTAATTTTGAAAACTAAATATCCCATTCTTCCCATTTTCTGGTAGGTGTAAATGAAGCTATGTATTTTGTTTCTGTTCTGAATTACTGTTAAAGATACAGTGTCAGAGCCCATTACACTCAGCCAGCGACACATGGAACTCCTGCAGGCTTCTCCTGCTCTACACATGTCACCATGCCCTGGAAATGAGCAGGTTCTCATACATTAAGGGTAGGCACTCAAAAGCATTTCCTGTATTTTTCGCTTGACTTTCGAAGGGCGCCTCCTCAGTCCACTTCTCTCCTTATGAAAGCTGTTGGTGAAGGATGTCATAGCTTTGTGCACTCATAATATTATCAGATCATTGTTCTTGAAAAATGAGATCAAGCCAGAACACTGTGCCACACCAGAATCCACTCATTCCTTCCACATGTGCTTTTTGAGTAGCAAGGCCGTGCCAAGTACCCTTTTTAGTTTATAGCAGTAAAAAAAAAAAAAAAAAAAAAAAAACAGACAAGGTGCATGACTCACAGATATTCCCTTCTATTAGGGACAAGACAGTGTTGGAAGAATAAGAAAACATGCATAGGTCAAGTAAAGTAAGTGTTCTGAAGAAAAATGCATTATGTACCCCAGTGAGTGACCGGGCTGCTATTCTGGAAGGGGTGGTCTGCAAGGACCTCTGAAAGGTGACATTGGAGCACAAACCTAAAGAAAGTGGAGGAGTAGGTGTTACAGAGAGCCAGGGAAGGACTGTCCAGCAAACAAATACAGATGGAAACCTATGAGTCAAGAGGCCAACAGGGCAGGCAAGGAGTCAGCGAGGAGAATGGAGGGCAGTGAGGTCAATGGTGGTGAAAGCCAGGACACACAGAGCCCAGGAAGATATTTTAAGGTCTCTGATTTTGGAGGAAGAAGAGAAACCATTGGCAGTTTAAGGTGGAGGAGAGACATGATCTTATAAAAGAAGACATTTCGTCTTTTAACTCTCTTGTTGCTGCCTGAAGCGGAAACCGCTTGGAGCAAGGAACGCCGCAGGAAAATTCGGAGGCAGGATGAAAATGAAAAAAGGTCTTTTATTCTTCTTCTCTCTCCAGCTCCAGCAATCACTCCAAACGCTCTAACTCTTCTTCTTCCCACACACACTAACTAAACTCACCCAGTTATATACATATAGCTTTAACAAGGACACGTGCTTACAGCTCGAGCTTACAGGTGCGTCACGCAGTGTTCACGGGCATACAAAGATTCTTTGGATAATGTATTACTATCAGGTGGAAACTAGAACATCTTTTATGGCTCTCAGCTAACCGCAATCTTTAGCTATCTCCTTGATTATAGGCTCCTTCACTCTCTCATTTCGTCACTTTCCAAATTGTATGGAAAGAGGGGTAAACTTTCTTTGTTATGCAACTGCTGGTAAATTTTTAATTTTTTTTTTTATAGGTAAAGTATTGGGAGAAAGGTTGTGAATCCACCTCACTCTGCCATCTTCTCCACTGCTCTCCAGATGGAGAATTTTATTTCCAGTGTTCTCCCATGTTAGAGGCTTGCAGGAAGGACCTCATTCACATTCAGCCTCCAGGCCATTGTCACAAAGGGCTGCACCCTGGAGCTCCCAGGCACAGCTCAGGGAGCACGGACACCCAGCCTCAGCCTCCCTCCAGGAGCCTCTGCTACAACCCCAGTAGTGTGTGTCCAGGCAGGAATGCTTCACAGTTCATTTCTATAAATACATGACTCATAACAGCATTGTTCTCTGTTTAGCTTTCATCTTTCACAGAGTTTGAAGTGTTTGTAAGAAATTGTCGTAGATTTATTTTTAAAACCTTGCGACCTTAAATCAAAGAATTATGAAAACATCATTATGCTTCCAAATTTCTTTTCTTATTAAAAAAAGTGATGCTAAATTTCCAAAATTATGTTGCGTTGGCATTAAGGAAGGGCTATCAAACCATTAAAATAATCAATGAACTATTTTTGGGTACCTAATATACACACAGGATTTCTTGAGTATCTGAAAAAGAGGATTTCTGATAAAAATTCACCATATCCTGCTCTTTTTACTAGAGCACTTCATATTTAATTGTGTTAAAGGGAGTTCCAAATTCTCCTCACAAAAATGTTCAGGTCTTGGGGCCTAATGTTTACTTCCTTTGAAGTTGTAGAAATAATTATGTGAGCACAGTAGAATTGACTTGCATTTGATTCAATATAATTTTAATTATTATGCAAGATGTAAAGAATGTGTGATTTTATAGATTATATAAAAAATAGGGCACAGAACACACACTGCAAAAAACCCTAAACCCTTTATTTACCTGTACAATGTATTATGCATCACATCAATGAGCTTTTTTGTTATATATTTATATTGTTAGTGCGGTTGTTTTTATCAATGTATTTCTATTAAATGTGCTCTGTATTTTGGTAAAGAAATCCTGGAAAATAACTACACAAAGGCTGTGCCTATTATCACCTCCAGCAACTGTATGAGAACTTTTCAAACCCATAATCATTATTCCCTGGTGTGGCTAAAATCTAGGGGAGCATTGTTAAATAATCTAATATTTGCCTAAAATTTTTTCTAAACACAATTATTTCAATGTTTCTACAATGTGTCTAGATTTAAAGAAAGTTGTCATTATTATTGAAAATATTTTTGTGATGAGCTAATGAAGTCCCCCAAGTTAAAATGATTGAGACTATGGTGACAGATTTCATGCAAACCCACTCAAGACCTTTATATAAGATTGAACACCTCTATCTTGTCTCTATTTTAAATAAAACTTTAAGTAAAATCACCAGAAAGAAGATATCATAACCATAAGAAGTCAATCAGCACTTATCAGTTAATATTACTTGAAGTTTCTACCAAGAAGTATTGCAAACATTTCCTTAAGAAGCTTTCTGTCATGTCCTAAGGGCACACAAACTTCTCCGTCCAACTGCGAACTCACCAAATTCTTTCTACACTAAGTAAAAGTAAGCCAAACTTATTGAAGTTGTGAATCTATTTTACTAGCTATAAGTACACAATTATAAGCCAGGTCCACTAAGTCATGAAAGGAAATGGTTTATTTAAATTACATCAAAATACTAACAATGTCCTTGCTATTTTCTAGTAATTTTCGGTTCAGGCTTGTCTGAATCAACATTCCCATATAAACAGGTTAATGGATGCTTGATTTCTCAAAGTGCATAAGTAACAAATCTTCTTATACATATCTTGAAAAACAAAGCAAATCTACGAGAGAGACAGTTCTTCCAATATCAGTAAGTTACTGTGGATTTATTACAAATTAACAAAAATTAAACTTCAGTACCCATTATTTGTACAGGCCCCTCCCCAGACAATGTATAATGCCAATTAAAAGTGCATTTAACATCAGTCTCTGAGCCAGAAAACTTGAAACACCATGAAATCTTACAGCTCATTTATGAAAGAATCTTAACTGTGATTTTTCCCAAATTGTACAAGAATTCCAAAAATTTACATAGCAGTTCCAATAGGAGGGTAGGAAGAACTTCTAAACTAATAGTAAAAACAAAATTTTAATTAACCATGCCAGGACAAAAATTGAAATATCTTCCAATATATCTATTGAAAATAATGTTTCTATATTTCTAAATCACTAGCGAATGAAGAGATCAAAGAACATGCAGCCAAAAATCATAGGGAAAAGTATATTTTAGAGACATGTCTGGTAATTAATACAAATATTATGCTTTTTTAAATTTTGAGAGGCTTATGGTATTTGTAAACTTTTCAAAATTTGCAATTTGTTTTAATTTTGTTTCATCTTCTAAATAAGCATTCATTCCTAATATTGTATTTGGACTCTTAACACGCCACCCCCCTTAAACAGTACTGGCCTCAAGCCCCATAAAAGGTGTGTTTCCTTGGAGGTGGTACACTTTCAGTGATGAAAGAAGGCTGTGTTGAAACATTTTAAAATCAGATTCATTAGTATCCTCTCACCTCAAGGCAAATGACCAGAAGTTTGATGAATAAAGAGGCTGGAGAAGTTGTCAATCACTTAGTCCCTACCTCCCTTTACTTCCCTCAATTATGAAGAAGGTTTCCCTATTACCTCATCAGATGAGAATGGTTTTCAGAGAAGCAGAAAGACCTTAGCTTGTCCTGTGGGGGAAATGGCATTTGAGTTTCCTTGATTCTTAATGACTGAAGTTGTCACTTTTTATAAGTAAAGGGAAATCAGAGCAGTGGGTACAAGCTGTGCTTTCCAAGGATTAGGGTGCCCGAGTTTCCCAGGAGTCAAGCTGTTCCCAGAGAGGGAGCATATTTGGGAAGTTGTGGAGATTCCTCAGAAAACTGGAAATGGAACCACCATTTGACCCAGCTATCCGACTCCTTGGTTTATATGCAAAGGACTTAAAATCAGCAGACTATATTGACACAGCCACATCAATGTTTACAGCAGCTCGATTCACAATAGCTAGGTTATGGAACCAACCTAAGTGTCCCTCAATAGATGAATGGATAAAGAAAATGTGGTATATATAGTCAATGGAATATTACTCAGCTTTAAAGAAGAGTGAAATCATGGCATTTGCCAATAAATGGTTGAAGTTGGAGAATATCTTGCTAAATGAAATAAGCCAATCCCACAAAACCAAAGGCTGAATGTTTTATCTAATATGCAGATTCTAATTCATAATAAGGCAGGGGGCACTAAGGAAGAATATCATTATTTTAGATTAGGTAGAGGGGAATGATGGGAGGGGAGGGAGGGGATGTGGGGATAGGAAAGATAGTAGAATGAAACAGACATTATTACTGTATGTATATATGTGACTTCATGACCAATATGATTCTGTAACATGTACACTCAGAAAAATGAGAAATTATATTCCCATCTATGTATGATATATCAAAGTGCATAAATGCATTCTACTATCATATATAACTAATTAAAACAAATTAAAAATTAAAAAAAAAAA
This sequence comes from Tamias sibiricus, assembly GCA_025594165.1. Lineage (NCBI taxonomy): Eukaryota > Metazoa > Chordata > Mammalia > Rodentia > Sciuridae > Tamias > Tamias sibiricus. The sequence goes on from CM046664.1 coordinate 114,786,043, forward strand.
AAAAAAAAAGGCCCACTCAAGAGATCCCAGGAAAGGAGTTGTATAAGGTGTCCCCACCACCACCACTTTGCTTGATTTGGGGGTAAGGGGAGAAAGTTTCAACATAAATTTGGAGCTCTGATTGATGCATTGAACTGGGTATTTTAATTATTGAATTGTAACAGCTCTAGTGGCAGAGTAATGTGCCTGAGAGATCATTCAACACCTGGGGAAGACTTCAAGCCTAAAGGGATGTTGGGGGGAAAGAATAAAGGTGGTTTTCTTTAGGTCTTATGAGCCCATTTGTGCAAGCAAAAAGATGGAAAGGACTGGGCTGTTCAATGCAGGGGCTAGATGTCCCCCAGAGCCCTTGCAATGTTTAGAACTTTGCAAACTTTGGGGGTGGGGGAAAGTCAGACACTATTTCAGATAAACTAGAAAACTAGATATGGGAACTCAAAGAATGGCACTCCAAAATTGACAAGACTCATTCAAATTAAAAATGCTCATACCCTTGGGCCAGCAGTTCCCTTTTTAAATCTATCCTAGGAAAATATTCATACATGTGCATCAAAACAAACAAACAAACAGGAAATTTCACAGAATGTTATTTCAAAAGCAAAAAAAAAAAAAAAAAAAAAAAAAAAAATGGGCAATCACCCAAATGCTAATCATTTGGTGGTTTAAGTTATGGTCCTTCTATCTCATGAAATATTATGTAACAACTAAGTAAAATATGTGTACTGACATGCAAGAGCCTTCTGGAAATGCAAAAAAATTTAAATGAAGTTATAAAACATATATGTAAAGTCTGATCTCATTTCTAAAAGTATATGTGTATAAATTTGCTTAAGATTTTTTAGAAGAATATAAGACAAACTTCTAATTTTGAGGAAGATAAGTCAAGGTGGGGAGAGAGTACAGAAGAGATGCTGGAGGTGCTCTTCTCAATTGATTGAACTTGACAATGAAGATATTCTTATGTATTAATTGTGGGAACTATCATAGTAAGAATATGAAAAATTTCATTTGTACAACTTGAAAGTGTGGATTTTTGTAACAAACAAAGTCAGAAAATGAAATCAAACTCAGTAATGATTATAAAATTTTAAAAAGCACAGTGGCACACAACTGTAATCCCAGTGACTTGGGAGGCTGAGACAAAAAGATCACAAATTCAAAGCCAGTCCCATCAAGTTTGCAAAACCTGTCTTAAAAATACAAAAAGGGCTAGGGATGTAGCTCAGTGGAAAAATGCCCAAGGGATCAGTCCTCAATCCCTGCCCCCGCCTCCAAACACAAAATTTCTTACATGTTAACTAAGGAGATAGATTATATGCTGCTTGTAAGTAAAGAAATCATTGTGTCAACATTCTCAATCCATCAAGTATTTATTAAATAAGGTATTTATTAAATAAAGTATTTTCAGTACTAAGACACAAATATCACCAAGCATCATAGAATTTCAGAGGGTAGAATGTAGGGACATTATATGTGGGTTAATCAAAGAGATGCTGACAAATTATCAAATAAATTTACTATCAATATTATGGTGATAAAATCAGAGATTATTAATAAAATATGGCACTGAATGAACAATATTATCACAATGTTTTATTTTATGTTGTCAGAGACTTTAAGTGCCTATAGCCATCTAGGAAATAAATGTCAGAATCACAATTTGATTCTGGGTCTGGTAGGACTGCATATTTCATTTCTTCTGTATCTTCCCACCCATCTGGTGACTGGAAAGCCTTGCAGGAAAATATGAGGGGTGTATTTCAGTGCTTCAAAATACAAATAGAAACCTACAGTTAGATTTCCAGGGCTTGAATTATATTTTCTTCTAAGTCACCCTAAAAGGGCTCAGAACACAAAGGAATAAATGATCTGTGTAAGTCAAGGAAAATGTGACAGTCAAAACAGTATGATTCCTACTCACATACCTTTTCATTGCTTTGCATTTCATATGAAAATCTCTCCTTGTCTCCTTCCTCTACTCCCCACTCTACACCCCCTCCTATTTTGCTTTTCTCTAAAGATTAATAATCTCCATCGTGGCTTTTATTGAGGCTCTTCTGTTTCTCTCACTATTTTAGTTTTTATGTCTGATATGGATTGTGTGTGCTGGAGTGTCTCCCAAGGTCCACTGTGGTTGGAGGCTTGGTCCCCTGGATGATGGCAATGAGAAGTGATGTAGCACCTTGAAAGACAGGGCCCTGTGGGAGGTCCATAGTCATTGAGACCATGCTCTTGAAAGGCAGTTCTCACATGATCCCTTGAGTTCTTACCAGAGGATTATGAGAAAAGGAGCCAGCCTGGCATCTCCCATTCTCTGCTCCTGGTTCAAGATATCATCACTTATTTGCTTCCAAAGTGCTTCTACCATTGCTATCCAAGCCATGAAGTGACACAGCCAAGGGGCAGCCTTTGCCATGAAGCCTCTATGGGGCCATTTGGATTTTGAACCTGCAAAACTGTGTACAAAATAAACCTCTTATTCTTCATGAGTAGTTTGGGTCAAGGGTTTGATTATAGTGACACAAGTCTAAATAATATACTATGGTCTTGGTCAACCTTTGATTCCATCCTGTACTCTACATGACCTCGCTATGAGCACTCCACTATTACTTAATGTGGGCGTGTCTCCATGTCAAATCCCCAAGATTGCACACACCAATTGACCTGCCATGATTCAGTTTTCCACTCTTGGTACAGTCACTTGTTGTCATAGATCATATGACAATGGAGCTCCTGCCTGTGGGGACTTTGGATTGAGGTTTTCCCCTCTCAGGAGAGAGTACTTACGGGGAAGAAATAATTAGTGCTTTTATAAAGATAGCCTTGAAGCAGTAGGTGGAAAAGCCAAACTTTTGTGAGGAGAATTAGAGATAAGAAAATAGGGGACAATCTGTGAGAATAAGTCAGAAGAGCAAGGGGCTTCAGGTGGCAAGAAGGGACTGGAAGGGGAGAGAAAACATCACAAAGTCATTTCAATATGGTATAAAGCTCAAAGGAGAAATGCTTGGAGGCAAAAGAGAATGTTTCCCTTGTACTGAGACAAGGACAACTGCTAATAGAGAATAGAAATATAATATTGGGTGGCACTTGCCTGTAATCCCAATGACTTTGGAGGCTGAGGCAGGAGGATCTCCAGCTTAAGGCCAGCCTCAGTAACTTAGTGAGACCTTAGCAACTTAGCAGGATCATTAAAAACAATTTTAAAAAAGTTCGGAGGATGTAGCCCAGTCAGTGGTAAAGCACCCCTGGGTTTAATTTCTAGTACCAAAAAAAAAAAAAAAAGGAAGAAAGGAAGGAAAGTAGGTAAGTAATATTGCTTAGTGCCAAGTAATAAATCTGCACTGAGTGATAAGTCCAGGCTCAGACACTGGGTAGAACTGAGCATCCCATAGTGTCTTTTAAAAAGACTGGAGGGAAAAAGGAAATACTGGAAATTAAAATGAAGAAAATAATATAATATGCATTTATGAATAAGTCAAAATGTACACCACTATATTATGTATAACTACAGTGCACTATAATTTAAAAATTTAACCCAAATCTAACTTAAAGCTAAAATTTGTCTTTTTGAAGTCTTCTAGACCAATTAAGACATGACCTATAATGTCATTCCATCTTATTTGTTACTTTTAGGGTGAATCTTGTGCTTCTTTGTTTACTTCATTTCATTGCTAAAACTATCATTTTTAGTTATCAAGAAATTTATCAAGAGAAAGGAATAGATCACTGTTTCCATCTCACTAGACTCTGAGTAACTCAAGGGGAGGGGCAATGTTATTCAACTCTGCGTCCTTAGCAACCAGCCCAGGGTCTGGCTCCTCGCAGCTGCTTAATAAATATTTGTTGAATGATTCAGACCTCAAGCAGACCACCCCCGGGACCAGGTGTTGTGTTAGCAGGAATAGACCAGATCAACGGCAGAGGTGATTGAGCAATCAAGGCAGGCAGAGAGAGAATGTCAGAAGGATAAAAAAAAACCACTGTAAACATGACTTTAGTATTTCTGAACACATCAATACCAGGCCAAACTGGGAATAGACAGATGGCTGTGCCTGGGACTAACCATAATCAACTAATAGAACACAACTGTTTAGCCTAATATGCCAGCAACAGCTCAAACTAAAGGGATTTGTGGTGCTTTAAGCCTTTGTAGAAGTCTGGGAGTACCCAAATAGTAACACAGAGCACTCTTCTCATGGAGACAACTTGCTCAGACCCTGGCTCATTGTTATTTCTACCACTGAGCATCTAGGAAGCTTCCTTTGGCAAAATAGTAAATAAGTGGGTAGCTAGAGGTTTTTCTCTGCTACTTTTGGCAAATTACCAAACAATAACATATTAAAGGGATTGCATGGGCCAAGTAAAAATGTGTGATCTTTTCCACCAACTTCCCTGAATCCATTAAAATCCATTTTACAGAAGACCTGGCTTCCAATCCACAGTAAGGTCAAAAGACAAAATTGTGATGAAATTTAGTCATAGTTTTTATGTGGGATCAAGGAATCAGGACAGCCTGCATTCTACAAAACAGAATGAAAGCCCCACCAGGAATAGGTAAGTGGTGGGTTTTGTAAGATGGGAACAAGGAAACAGATCAATAAGAAAAAAGCTGATTGGTGAACATCAGGTTAATTCAGGCGACTTTTTGGTAGTGATTAAAGTGATTTATGATGCTTACTCGGGTAAACTGGCATCTCCTGTTTTCAGGAAAACTGCTCTGTTTGGGGATCTAAGCTACTTCCTTCAGGTTTCAGTGGCATGTAGTATGAGTGAGTGTTTTAGATTGGTCTGGTCTATTGGGGCACAGTACAGAAGCCCAGTCCAGGGCCATGGCCTCCTATTAGACAAATTTGTCTAAATTGTCCCCTTTAATGTGTCAGAAAGTTAAAGCAAATGGTAAAGGGAGATTTTTTCAGAATCTTTTACTAGCTAATATAAGGAAAGAAAGTGAGCTGGGGCAGTGAGGGGGGACCACGGCTAAGTTACTCTGTCATATGCCCAATATATTTTCCTTGAAATTGACTTTAACTTAAATTTATCTACTATTCTTCTTAGCATTATTTTAAGAACCACCATTTCTCTCTACACTGTCAAGAAAAAAAACCCATCCTTCACAAAAATGAGTACACATTTTTAAGTCTGATATTCACAAATGTTTAAGAATAAAATTAAATTTTTTATTAAAAATGGTGCCAGTTTCACTGATTCACATGTAGTAGAGGTTCAATGAGAACTGGTATAGTCTCATTTTAAAAATCACTAAACTATGTCAGAGGATACTCCATGACAATTTCATACTTATATGATTTAGCACCATTTGTCATTTTAATTTCATAACATAAAAGTAGGGAGAGGGAATGTAGGGAAAAAGGAAACATCTTGCCCTGGAGCTAGAAAATGTTTTGAATCTGACATCACAATTAATATGAGGGGAAAATGAAATTTTCCTAAAGTGTGAATTCAAAATTCCACAGGCTCTTGCCAGGCAGGCACAGACTTTGGGTCAGTAGCAATAGTTGCACTAGAGCCAAATTCTGCATTAGAAGAGATAAGAGTGAGACAGGACCTAAATAAGCAATTTGGAAAAAGCAGAAGGATCTTAAAGAAAAACCAAGAAGTCCCATTCATTGTCAGAATGAAATTTGGTAATCTGATAAATGGAAATCAATAACTGTTTTAAGGAATACAGAAACATATGAGACCCATATTTTGCCCTACCACCATTTATAATGTAATTGAGATGACACGAGCATAGGAACTACTTACATATAATGTAAGATAGGTCAGAATAAGTGTCAAATCAATATTTAGACCAGTAAGTGCTAACAGAATGAACATGAGCTAAAAGTTCCTATGGGCAGAAAGTATAGGAGATAGGTTCTGGGTTGGGTCAAGAAAGACCACCAGGGTAGTGGAATGGGAATGGTAAGAGGATGAAAAAATTTACAGATTCAATTAGTACACACACTGGTTGTTAGGTTGTTAGAGCATGTGCCAAGAAAGGTTCGAAACATTAGTTTGGAAAGTCAACATTGAGACCAGTCTGTGGAAGGCAAACTGAGGATTACATAATACTTTTAATAGCGATGTAATACTACTGAAAACGTTTGAGGAGTTAATGGACAAGATTGATACATTAAACCTAGGAAGAATGTGGAACCCGTGTGAGCATTCAGCTAGTGTATAGACTCCATGAACTACCCCTCAGATTCAGAGACTGGCAGCCATGCTTCCCAAGATATTCCATAGTACACAGTATATGTTTAATAAAAAAAAAAAATGTTGAATGTCTGAAAGAAAGAAATGCCTGGAGGAATAAGAACTGTCAAAAAGTCATGGTCTAAGTCATGCTTGGATCAGAGAAAATAAGTTTATGTTCTAGAACAATGGCTCTCAACTCAAGGTGACTTAGCCTGTAAAGGGATATTTGGCAATGTCTGCAGGCATATTTGAAAACATTTTGATTTTCATGACTCAGATGGTACTAGCTAGGAATGCAAATGCAGCTAAGTCTCCTACAATGCACAGAAGAGTCTCCAACAACAAAGATTTATCCTGTCCAAAATATTGATAGTGCCAAGATTCATGAGAATATATGAAAGGAAAGTTGTGAAAATTGATAAAAAAAAAGAAGTTAAAACCAAGTATAGATATATGAACTTTGTTACTGCTTTCATCAGAGAGGCAAAGGAAAACAAAAGTCAAGGATTACGTGAAATAATCTTCTGGGTCATTGAGGAATAGTCACACTATAGGCAAACAAGAGCCCAGAGAAGTAGCTGAATTATTTAAGTCTGCAGGGTAATAAATTTGGTTTGAGAGCTGCTGAATTCATGAGAAAGGCAAAATTTACAAATAGAACTTGAAGTTGGAAGCAGAAGAGCCCAGACTAGAGGTTAGGGGAAAAGTTAGGATTAATGTTTTAGATGTAGTGTCGACAAAGCTGGTATGAATCTTGCCTTTCTGAGTAGGTTAGTGAAGGAGATGAACATTAAACACATTATCTCTTAGTATATCTATATAATTCGACAGTATAAATTCTGTAGGAAAATATATAGGGTTTCTAGGTGAAAGCATAACTGTTTAAATCAGGACATATCTGTAGATTGGGGAATACCTTCCTGAGTAAATGTCATTACACTGAAAGAAGAGATAAATTTGTCAGGTAAAGAAAAGAAAAAAAAAAGATGTTCTAAGTGGTTGAAATGGTACGTGAAAAAAAAAAAAAAAAAAAAAAAAAAAGGATGCCAATGAGAAAAAATGGGAGAGAAAAAGAAATAGTCGAAATAGTCTGGGTGAAGGATCTGAAACAGAACAGATGGGCAGTTTGAAGGAACAGAGGCTGAGGCGGGAGGTTTGAAGTTTGAAGAGGTAGGCAGGGGGATGGATAATGTGAGCTGGGGGGCCATATTGAGGCCCTTGGATTCAATCCAGTTGTAATAGGAAGGGTTTTAAACAGGGAAATGAGAAAATTTATTTTTATTTGTCAAAAGAATGTGTTTCATATTCCTACAATTTTTTAAGTGCCTATATGATAGGACAATAGATTGGACGAGACCAAAGGAGAAATAGGGAGAAAAATAGGCGACCATTATACTAGACAAGGCAAGAGACAATGGCAGCTTGTACTAAAATCAAGTGATAAATTGGTTGAAGAGAAATTTTTTAAAAGTCAAATTATTCAAGTAATTTTTCCAGTGAAGGTGATGGAATAGAGGGAGTGAGTGAGAACAATGACAGAAAAAGGAGTGTCCAGGTAATCCATCTGAGGCTCCTGACACTGCTGTTAATAGATTACCACAAACGTGGTGGTTCATGACAACAGCAATTCATTTTTCTCACAGCTCTGGAAGGTAGAAATCCAAAATTCAGGTGTTGACAAAGTTGTACTCCTGCTGAAGTCTCTAGGAAAGAATTCTTATTCAACTCTTTCAGCTTTTGATGGTTCCAGGCATTCCTTGTCTTGAGGCTGTATAAATTCAATTTTCTTCTCTGTCTTTACATGGTCTTCTCCTCTTACCTCACTTCTCATCTCTCTTTCTCTTTTAAAGACATTTGTCACTAGATTTAGGATCCACCTAGATAATTTGAGGTGATATAATCTTGAGATTCTTCACTTACTTACATTTGCCAAGACCCTTTTTCCAAATAAGGTCACATTCACAGATTCTGACATGTGGGCATATCTTTTGGGGGCCACTATTCAAACTACTGCATTGGCTGTCTATCTGGCTTGAGCATTTGCCTAGGAAAAAATTGAAGAACAGATTTTAGGGGAGAAAGAGTTCAGTTATAGACATATTATACAGGAGATGCCTGTAAGCTAAATGAGGTGTCCAACAGTTAATAGTCATAAGAGGTTTATATGTTAGTCACTGGCGTATCGATAGTATTAAAAGCCTTGGAATGGATGAGATCGCCTAGGGCAAGTATTTAGCAAGAAGATGTTGGACCTTGGTTGCTGTTTTAGAATTCCAGGTTTTATACATCTGGTTAGGAGCTGGCAAAAGAATTAAATAATGAACTGCCAAAGACATGTATGTAAAGAGGAGAATGTGGTACTTGGATAGTGGCAAGCAAAGGCAAACAATTGGGTTCATTCAGAGTTTTCAACAAGTGGATATATAAGGAGAGAAAATAGATAGTATTTAAAAATAAAAAGAGGTTATTCCTAAAGAGGAAAAATTCAGCATATAATAGTGATTAAAATTGCCAGGAGGAAATGTTAACTGAACAAAAGTAACAGAGCTATATGGCAACTTAAACTGAAGGGACTGGGTCATTTCATGGTCTGGTCAGTAAAATATTTCATATGCTATAGCCACTGGAAAAAAAAAGAGACAAGTTTTAGATATAACCAAATAAAATATTATAATCTGGCAGCAAATGTGTTATATTTGGATTACATATGTTACTCTTCATTTGGATTTTTTTTAAGTCTCTTTTTTAAATATGGTGAATTTGCTAAAAGCAAACAGAAATGATCACATATTTATTTTGTATCACCTTGTATTGATGTCCTTTACTCATAGGGTAAACCAAAAATCTTGAATTAGTTAGAACAAGTCAAGCTGATGTAACACATAATAGAGAAAACCTCAATGGCTTAACAAAAGAGAGGTTTATTCTTATTTTGATTATTCAGGGATCCACCTCTATTCTTCCACAGAGCTAAAGTTTCCTTTCTATTCAGTTGATAAAGGGGAAATGAGAGGCATATAGGATTGTAAATATGATTTTTAAAAAAAAAAAAAAAAAAATATGTTTTTCTCAGGCAATTGCATACATCCCTTTATCTCAAATTCAATTGGCTAAAACTCAGTCACATGGCAAAGGAGGCTGAGAAAGATGGTTAAATTGTGTGCCCAGAAGAGAAATGGGTTTCAGTCGGTGTCAAGATGTTACTGCCATGGAGCTACTCCAAGAATCAAGGTTTTCTGTGAAGTTCTTTACCTCATCAACAAAAGATGGCTTTGAATTATGTGATTATCAAAATCACATAGTGTCTTAATTTATCCAGACTATGTGGGCAGTAAGGGCTTCTAAAGTGGAGAGAATAGGTAAAAGGTAAGCACCTTGACAAAAACAAGCCCCAAATTCACACCTTTCACTTCAGAGGTGTTCATATATGCAAGTTTACTATTCAATGTAAAAATGAGTCATGAAGCCATACACTTAACTGCTGACCCAACAACAGTAGACACTCAGTAATATTTGTCAAGTTAGTGAATGACATCTCCAAATTATTAAATGATTATAGAAGATATGTTTTTTAAAAAGAACAAATTATCACATCTATTAATAATGTAATGACTTACATGTCACCTAAGGGTAATGGAGCCTATCAAACATGATGCAAGTTGGAAAACGAAGAAAACAAAATTTAAGTTAACCATAATAGAGAAGATGGATAAATCCAAGTTTATTAAAATATATTTTAGATATGAATGACATTACTCTCATTTGCAAAAGTAAACAAATGGCTTTCCTCAACAAGTTTAAATAATATATATTCATATATTGTTTGAAATACAACACTTAAAATATTATTAAAGCTTAATTTATGATTATGCTATGACCCAACAAATCTATTCTCACATATATACCCAATAGAAAAATGTTTGTATATATATGGATGTTCATGAATGTCCAATTCATAATATATGTGGTTGCAGATAACCCAAGTGATCATTAATAATAAAATGTACCTTTCAATATTGTACACTTTAAAACTTTATGGAAATGAGAATAAGTTATTACAATCTCATACAACATTATAGATGAATTTCACAAAATACATTAAGAGTCAGATGCAAAAGGATTTGTATCTGACTACTATATGTTTGATTTTATATACAATTCCAAAAGTCAAATTAAGATGATTATTCATATTATAATATGATTATAACATTATATAATATTTGATAATGTCTTAAATATTGAAATTGTGGCTATGAATGAGAGGAAGATAGTGATGGGGAGAGGAAACAGGAGGTCTCTAGGATGCAGTCAATTACTCTTGATTTTGGGTGCTAGTTTCATGTCTTCATTTTGCAAAAACTCATTGATTGGTTCATTTATTATATATGTCCTTTCCTTTATGCAAATTTTATATTGATTTCAATAAACTTTTTTTAAAAGTCAACAAAACTTCATGTTCAATCAGATCTGAACATTATGCTGACCCCCATTGAAGCTTTCATCTTTTGGTTTTTTCTTCCTGCAGATTACTCCCTAGTAACTTTTGGATTTACTTTTTATATACCTATAGTGTCTGAATACTCTGACAAATATTAAATCCTTCTCCTTTGATAGGTGATGGCTTCCCTCATTAAAACAAAACCATTCCTCTCAAGGTTTGAGCAGAAGAGAGCTCTAGAAAGCTGCAGTGTATAGGTAGCCTCTGACCCCTTCTATGGATGTGTCTCCCTCTTCAAAGCCCAGTGTATTGATTGCTGCTGACACTTTTGATCATTTGTCTATGGCACAAAGTCCTTTCCATTGCTTCTATATAGAAAAGCCAAGACAAGCTGATGCTTTCCAAATAAATTCTACTACACGGAGTAAAAAAGTATAAACAGAAATCTAAAAAACAAACAAAAATTTTTAAAAAACATAAAAAAAATTATACCTGCACAGAAATAGTTGTATCTCTGATCCAGATTTCTCAAACTATCATCCTAACTCTCCTATCAACTATTTTCCCAAAAGCTGGTCCCAACTTTAGAAATGGATAAAATCTAGCTTCCTTTCCTCCTAGCTCTGTGTCTACATTTTGGTTTATAAAAGCCTCAGTCCACACTATCAAATTAGAAACAATCTATTTCATGAGGAAATAAAGACTCACATCTCTATTTATTTGCCTGCAATACTTTTAATTCATCTAGTTATTTTTATGAATATATCTGAGTGAATCACATGCCTTAATTCTAGCAATAAAGAAGACAGAAATAACAGTTATGGCTTCCCAAAATACATAAAAGGTATTCAGAAAATGTAGGTCAGCTACAAATATAGGATAACCACAAAGGAAGGGGAAAAGGAATAAAAAAAAAAGACATATCATTCACTCACTTTTTTTTGGTACCCAACATCAGCATTTATCCTTTTTTATATTTTAATTCCAAAAATATTTTCTTACCCAATATTATGTAACTATCATATTAATAAAATACACTCATTCTCTGTTGAAAGAATCCCTATATCATTAGTTACCACAACTAATTCCAAATTAGGATTCCTCCATAATATTCATTGTCTCTCTAGTTCTACCATGTTCCTCTGTTGATATTTTGTAAGCTATGGACTAAATACTAAGGTTAAGCACCACAAACCACTCTCCACAGAAAACAGTACAAAAATGGGAGTGTTCGCTAAAATTTTTAATGGATATATGACAAGAAAGTGAGAAAATGTGTATAAATATTAGAATCTTCCTTTGTATTAATGGAAATATGGAAATAATCCTGTAAGTTGATCCATATGATTCTTTTCATCTATAGAACAAAAAGTTCATTCAAGGCATCTTCTTTTAATTTAGTATATAGACCATGGATAAATCCAAGCTTTAGCCCCCCCCCCATTCCAAAAAATCTAAATTAATAATTAATGACATTGCCAGCTGCTTGAGTTAAGATATTGAGTAGAGAACTCCTGATAAGTGCTTTAAGTCAGCAAATTCAGCATCATCTAAACTATGTCTCCCCTTTTGGTCTAACAGATTCATTCACACATAGATGCTCTAGATTTTTGCCATCACAAATTAATAAAGCACTTCAAACAATCTCATATTCAAACTTTGTCCTGCCTCTTTTATTAGAAATGGGCCCCTCAGACTTGCTGGTATCTGGGTATCTGGCTCTGGTTATACAGGAGAGGTGTTATAAGCATACATGAAGAAAGGTAGCTTTCCTTTGAAAGGTCTTAGGCAAGGGTGTTATAAGTCCCCAAGCAAACCAAGAAGGCACATAATCAGGTAATAAGGTGCACCTCTGCTTACCAAGGAACTTTGTGCAACTAAAGGTTTATGTACTCTCAAACTCTGACTCTTCCAATTTAATTCTATTTTAATAAGAGATTTCTCCTCTTGCCCAAGAAATGTCCAAACTTTTACATGAAAGCAAGACTGAAAGTTAAACTGATTATGTAACTGGTGGCCTTGAGGATAAAATTTTGAGTTTTATTTTCAGTTACTAGTATTTTATTACTGGAAATTTTTAAAGAGCATTTCATATAATCAAGTCAATCAGCTACTCCTATGTGATCAGATCCAAGGATTTTGCATGTTGAGCAGATTGTCTTTCTCTGAGTTCTCCAGTGCACCAAGAAACAACCAACCCCCACTATACTTCTTGCATTTCTCACATAATCCCACTATTCCATGACACTGGACATATATTTAGTTCTTAAAGTCCATCATTCCAAGCAAACATTGGTGAAAATTTAATTTGTTGTTTTGCCACTGCTTGCCATGGGTTGGCAAAGTCAATTATATGATAACAATTTTATTCTCAAGGCCTTCAGAAATAAGTAGGTCAAATGATCTCAGATTTCCATTTTCTTAAGAATCTGGATGCCTGTAATTTCTTCTGGTACTATTTATCATTTTGGTCAGAGTACTAAGTTGTAAACAGTAGAACCAACTCATACTAGTTTAAATGAGTAAAGGAATATATCACAGCAGGTTAGGTCTCACACGATCTGTGGGGTCAGAGATCCAATGGAAGAAGTAAACCAGAGTGAAAAAAATGTCTACTGGTGTCACTCTTGCTACATCTTGACTCCACTCTGCAACCTTCACAAATACTGCAACTCTCCATGAATTTGATTGATTGGGACTGGATTTGAAACCCTGCACCACTGCTGCACCTCAACTGCCAGATACCACCTTGGCCATCCCCATCCAGAGAGCAGAGATTAAATGTCTAATCCCCCATGTTCCAGGTCAAAGTTTCATGACGCTGCATGCATGGAAACCTGGTCCCTCGTGAGCATCCTAGTTAGGAGAAAAGCTAAGAAAATGATTTCTAACTGTGACAACTTACATTTTGGTGAGAATTTCACCTACTATAAAAAGGGTACTTTAAAATTTGGGGGGTAGTGTTGGATTACTTCTTATTTATCCCATTCATAATAGAAGGATTATGCCCTATGGTTGTATAGCACCTAACCTGGGATTATCCACTGCAGTTTATTAATCACATATACTCATAGCCTGGAGAAAGGGGATTCTATGCAGGGTCATAGAAAGGTGGCACTTGGTTCCACAGTAAACAAGCTGGGGCTGTGGTAAGCAAGCTCTGTTGAATCTAGAGTGTGGGTGACCCCTGGATCTAACAGGAAGATGTAATCTGCTTGCTGTTCAGGGGTGAGCAGAATCTGTGCCTGGTGTCCATGATCAGGAGGGTTGATTAGGTACAGGTCCTCATTGGTCAGAAGAGAATGGAGAAGAGAACTTGTAGTTAAGCTATTCAAGATCCTCCCAACTCTTTTGTGTGTGTGTGTGTGTGTGTGTGTGTGTGTGTGTGTGTGTGTGTGGTACCGGGGATTGAACTCAGGGGCACTCGTCCACTGGGCCACATCCCCAGCCCTTTTTTGTATCTTATTAGAGACAGGGTCTCACTGAGTTGCTAAGTGCCTTGCCATTGCTGAGGCTGGCTTTGAACTCACAATCCTCCTGCCTCAGCCTCCCAAAGTGCTGGGATTACAGGCGTGCGCCACTGTGCCCGGCTCCTCCCAACTCTTTATAGGATGTTGTTTTAGTCACCTTTTTTTTTTTTTTTTTTGCCACTGTGACTAAAAGACCCAACTAGAACAATTGTAGAGAAGGAAAAGTTTATTTTGAAGCTCATTATTCCAGAAGTCTCAGTCCATAGGCAGCTGGCTCCATTTTTCAGGACTTGAAGTGAGGTTGAACATCATGGAGCAAGATGGCAGAGGGAAGCAGCTCACGTGGTGATCAGGAAGCAGAGAGAGAAAGGGACTCCACTCCAGAAATATAAAATACATACCCCAGCCAGGTGTGGTGGTGCATGCTTGTAATCCTAGCGGCTTGGGAGGCTGAGGCAGGAGGATCTCAAGTTCAAAGCCAGTCTCAGCAAAAGTGAGGCACTAAGCGACTCAGTGAGACCCTGTCTCTAAATAGAATACAAAATAGGGCTGGGGATGTGGCTCAGTAGTTGAGTGCTCCTGAGTTCAATCCCTGGTACCAAAAAAAAAAAAATTATGTATATATATAGACACATATATACATATACATATATATGGGGTACTTAAAAGTTTGCGGGTAGTGTTGGATTAAATTATATACTTAAATTATATATATATACATATATATATATATATGTATATATATATATATATATATATATATAATCCTAAAACCACACCCCCAATTCCAATTCCCACCTCCTCCAGCCATACCCTACCACTTCAGTTACCACTTAGATAATCCCTATCAGGGGATTAATTCACTGGTTGGGTTAAGGTTCTCACAACCCAACCATCTCTTCTCTGAACCTTCTTGCATTGTCTCACAAGTAGGCTTTTAGGGGACACCATGTATCCAAACCGTAACAGATGTCAAAAGAGTCCATCCCACTGATCCTTAAGATAGTACATACATACTGTTGACCCACAGGAGGCCACATATGTGACATACGCCTACCACAGATTATTGATATGCATTTTGTTTGTAATTCTTTTTTTAACGTTTTCATATTAAACGTTCAATTTGAACTTTTAATTGCTTTTTAATTCTGTTATATCATGAATATTTTCCAATGTCAAAAATAATATTTAATATATCATTTTAAGTGCATACATGAAATTTATGAAGACATTGTTCTTTAGGAGAGGCTGTGTTGCACATGAATTTTTCTGAAACAAATTATTTCTTATACTGTGTAACCCTTTTTTCCTAATATTAGGATTTAAGCTGTCTCTGACTTTCACTGTGTTAAAATGTGTTATGGTGAGCCTAATGTTAATTCTTCTTGGGCCAGATTTTTAGGAATGCAGTTAGTATGGCATAGGTAAAACATTTTAAAGATCTTAAAATATCCACTTAGTATTTTAACTATTTGGAAATAGATTTATTTTATAAGAGTAAGGAAGAAACACTAACATTTTACTCATCTGTATAGTAATGGTTTGAAGACCACTATTTGTAAATAAATATAGTCTTCAAAGAATCAGGCTGTCTTTAAGTGATTGTCCTTTCTTTAGGTGGTAAATGAGTCACTTCTGAAGTTTCTGATTTTTTTTTCACTATTTTTATGCTTCCTAACTCAATATCTTTCAGGATCACAATTATTAAAAGACTTGAAGAGAAAAGACAATTTAAAAAGATCAAATAAATTTATTTTATGAAGAGAAAGATGAAACAGTGCCAAGGTGTATGTTTACATGTATGAGAGACAATTTTATAGGGAATGAAGGCAGCTGTTTCCTTTTTCTCCTGATGTAAAATAATAATAATAATAAGTTGATTGATTCCTTCAAAGTATGTATGTTTGACTTAGCAAAAATGTTGACTGGAGATTATTACCAATTAAAAAGAATAAGCAATGATATCATTTGACTTTGACAGATATTTTCCTAGAATGCCCTCTCTAAAATATAACCACAGTGATCAACATCAGTTATGGTTGAGAATGGGGTATGCTTGCTCTGAATGCATTCAGCAATCATTTATAGGGCCTCATGATGTAGCAGGCAGAGGAGATTCTACCTCCTTTATTTTAGTCTGCATGCAAACAGACACACAGATAGTATGCAGACAGTTGAAATGCAGTGTGTGGGTGCTGTGCTAAAGACTGAGAAGAGTGGCCTAGTAATCATAAATACCTTTTGTTTTTTAAGTTCTCTGTGTAGATTCAATATATATTCATATTTGTGGAATATCATCTGTGAAGAAACCAAGATTAGGCGAGATTTGAACACTGACCCAAGATTGTGCAGATGGTAAATTGCTTTCAAAACACAGGTCTCTGGCTGTAAGAGCTCAAAGTTCTTAAACACTAGGTCAGCCATGTAAGTCTGAGAAGAGATGTCTTGGGTCTGCCAAAGAATGGGAATTGAAGGGATTGAGGACACAGCCTTCAGTAGGAGTTGACAGGAATTGGCCATTGTTTGGAAGAAGTGCATGGGTTGGAGGAGAAGTCACACTGGAAGAGAAAGTGACTGTGGAGGCATCGACATCTCAGTCACTTGTTGTTTAGTTAAGACCTTTTAATTCATTGTAAGACCTGGATGAATCCTTTTACACTGAGAACAGCAGTTTTCAAATGTGGGTGCTCAATTTATAAGAAAGGTAAAGTCATCATGTTTGTTCTTGATCTAAATAAAAATAACACCATTGGACATCTGTACTTGCATTGCCCCGTTGATCTTTGGCCAAATGTTTTCCACTCCCAGTCTCTGTTTTTGTTTTTTTTTTTTTTTCCCTCTGAGCCTCTAACTGCTTTCTAGCCACCCTTATTTCCTCTTCCTAATCGCTGAAGGGAGGCTCTCTCCTTCCCACAGACAGCACATGCTCACCTTGTTTCCTGGGAAGTTTCTCAAGCACAGCCTCCCAGCATCTCACGGGCTATCTTGTGATAGATCTTCATTTAAATTCTGCAATCAAATGCACATAGTTTAGAATCTGATTTTACTGCATGGCCTCCAAATGTCTACTGCCATGCCTCCCTCTCAAACATTTACAGTCACTTTCTTTTGGAAGGAGGAGCTAGGAGCAAAATTCATAATTCTTTTCTCTTTCAGGCTTTTTGAAGTTCTGGTTGTTCTCTGGTCAATTGATACTCATTCAAGTGGAGTCTGTGTTTCCTCTGTGCTGGGCCTTTCTTACATCATACATCAGTGTAAGCAAATAAGAATGAAGAGATTCAATTTGCATTCTTTTCATGGTTTTGTTTCTTCTCTGGAAAATAAATTGCATTTAATTTTTCTGATACTTAGGTGCATCTCTTGCATCTTACATAATTCTTTTTTTTTAATCAGTTATTGGAGCTTTAGCAGAATTCATAGACAATAATTACCTTTCCTTCCTGAATTCAGAACCAACTGAAAGATGGCCTTAAAACATGGATTGAAGAATGTGGCTTTGGATCTGCAGTCATAACTGACCTCCAAAAGCTAACCCCTGAAGAAGCTAGTCAGAACAGTGGTCCAGGGCAGAGCTGGAGAGTCACTGACCTTCCCCAGGGCACCACAGCGGGGCCAAGCCTGCCCTTGTTGGCTCACCCCTGTGGGGATCAGCGAGTGGGAGGGGCTAGAGCTGGGGCTGGCATATTCCAGCACATTTCTCCTCATGGAAGCAAAAAGCCAGGGAAAGAGAGATTCTTCCTCGTTGGGATATGAAGATAAACTTGTTCTTTGTTTGTCTCCTTTTATAACATTAACTCCTATTTTCTTTACATTAGCCTTTCCTGTTTCATTGTATGAAAAGGAATTCTGTTTTAAGTAACCACTTAGGCAGTGCTCTTGGCTGTAGTTATATAAAACATTTTTTGTCTCACATTTCTCAAATTGAGGCTCTTTCACTCTCAAGTATATCACTGTTCTATTGTAATAACTATCAAAAGGCAAAATTTCAACAAATTTAATTGAATGATATACTTGGCTTTTAATAGCTACTCATGAAGTCATCATCTCATTTATGAAATAGGCACAGGAATGAGCTGACCAGAGGAGGTGGGCTATCTAGGCAGAAAAGGCTGAAGAAAGCAGAAACAAGGAACAAAAGACAGACTGATCATCTTTCATCTTCAGTTTGATGAAATGGCACCTAGTGACTCCAACCTAGTTCAGTCTTATCTGCTTGGCCTAGTGCAGGAACTTAGTCCACAAAAACAGCCTCTCATAAATTTTATCTAATACTACTCTCTGGTAAAAGTAATCACCAGTATTATTGTAGCACAACTTCTAATAATGCCATGTTTTCATATTTGCAAAGTACATTTTCCTGAATTGATCTTATCAGTGACTTTACTTTCAAGATAATTTCCTTTTAGGAAAACATCATAACAACACACATAACTGTCCCCAAAATCATATCTGGAATGAGATCACTTGGGAACATGAGTCAAAGAAGGTGTGTCATCAGCTCAAGTCTAGTTATGGAGTTGATTTCCCCAGGCTGGCAAAAGAATGTTGTAGATGGTTTGAAGATTTCAAGATAAAGGGCAAAGATTTGAAGGATGTCAAACATAGGAGAGGTAGAGGTCTGCTTGCTTTTTTTTCTGCATTGAGGTTTAAACCTCTATCAGGCCTAATGACATCCCCCACATTTTTCTAATAAGATAAAGAAACAGAGAGAGGGAGGGAGGGAGGGAGAGAGAGAGACACTTGTAACTCCTCTATTAGCCATCCTGAAAATCAAATATTTGCACTTTCTTCAAATGGTATCTTAAAAAAAAAAAAAAAAAAACATTGGTTAACAGGAAAATAGGATAAGTTAATTCATTACAAGAAGGGAATCCTTTGCTTCTGCAAGATTATTTTTACTTTATTGCCATCAGATCTGTCATTTCATTCAAAGTTCTTGGGCTCCCTGGCTATCACTTCTTTCACTCATCTTTGAAAAGGTTTCAACATCCTCTCTGTGTGGTCTAATTGCCTCACCTCATTTGCATTAAGCTGATTCATTCATTCCCCAGCCGGATACTTGGTGTGCTTTTCCCCCAGTAGTACCCATGTCCTAAAGCTGTCTTTTACTGGCTCTTATCACAGTAAGATTCAAAATGCTAATTTTGGCAAGACTGCAGGCCTTAATAGAAGGTAGAGAGTTTAACAAAATGAACACAGAGAGAGTTCAAGCACTTTTTTTTTTTTTTTTTTTTTAAGACTTTAAATCCATTTTTCTTACATTGGTTTTCTGCAGAGGGTGAAAAATCCTTTAGCAATCAGGATCCTGTGACATTCAAGTCTGCCCAGAGGAAGCAGCCAAGCCGAGAGGCTCTCTCTTCTACAGCTTTGCATTGTTCTGCTAACTTTCCTATGCCAAAAACACTCAGTTGCTCCCTTTCACCAGCCTCTAAGGTCACAAGACAGACAGTTCTTTCTTGATTACTCAAACAAATACACGTCTGATTCAGAGGGGAGGGAAGAGAGTTGCCAACAGTCAACCCTTAGGAAGGGCAAGGTTGCTTTCACTTTATAAGCCAACCTGATGAATCACCACATCCATGACTAATTGTGGTATTAAAATGTGCCCAGTAATATAGCCTGTTTTTTTAGAAAGGAAAATGCTAAAGAAGACCCAAAGAAATATGGAAGAAAACTAGATACTTGTGTATAAGAATATAGATGGCCCAATAATCACAACAGGCTTGATAATTATCTCCCTCTATATTCTTTCAATTAAGTCCTGGAAAATGTGGAATTGGCTTTTCCCTGAACCTGGCTTTCCTCACAGGAGTTAGCTTCATGGGCTCAAAAAACTTTCCCAAATGTTTTCTAAGTCTTATAAGGTTAAGTCCAGACAGTGACTTTAATAATGATTCTGACAGTTTTCATTTCATTTTAAGGAACTGATAAAAACAAAGTGACTTTTACATACATATGTAAATTATGCATACATGTACATTATATGTGTATATATATGTAATATAAACATGCATACATGCAAATATATAAAAAATGAATTACATATGTGTGTAATGGGAATATGCATATAAATAAACATTTATGTTTTCTTCATATAGGTACCAAGAAGATGATAATAAAAAAGATATAGTCCTTGTCCTCAATTGTATAATCTGGGAAGAAAATACCTATAGAGAGAATTCTAATGTAGTATAATACAATCAATAATGGTTGTTTTGGTTTGGATGTGAGGTGTCCCCCACAAAGCTCATGTGTGAGACAATGCAAGAAGTTTAAGAGGAGAAATGATTGGGTTATGAGAAGCTTAACACAATCAGTGAATTAATCCCCTAATGGGGATTAACTGAGTGGTAACTGAAGGCAGATAGAGTGTGGCTGGAAGAGGTGGGTCACTGGGGACCTACCTTTAGGGTATATATTTTGTATCTGGCAAGTGGAGTCTCTCTCCTTCCTGGCCATGTCCTGATCCACTTTCCTCTGCCATACTCTTCTTCTGTGATGTTCCGCCTCACCTCAAGCCCTGAGGAATGGAGCCAGCCTTCTATGGACTAAGACCTCTGAAACTGCGAGTCCTCAAATAAACTTTTCCCCCTCTAAAATTGTTCCTGTCAGTCTTTAAGTCATGGCAGCAAAAAAATGAACTAAAACAATGGTCAAGCACAAGGCATTATGGGAACAAGAAAGAAAATCCTGAAGAAGAGAGCATTTCAGAGAAGATGGTCTGAATCTCAAGGACTTCCAGCAGTTCATCTTGTGTAGGAGGAAAAGTCCAGGTCACTGAGTGGAGGGAATTCCAGGTAGAGGAGAAACAGAACAGCTCTACATATATTAAAGAAATTGAATTTAAATATGTAAAAGGGATAACGCATCATGAATAAATGAGATTCATTATGGAAATGCAGGGAAGATTAAACATTTAAAATCAATCAATGAAATTCATCTCTTTGGGCCTGGTGCTTGCACTGCTGCTGCTCACTTGTGAAAACTGAGGGCATGCACCTACATACTTGGGTTACTTTGCCCTATGGAGGCTAGAACCAATGGTGGAAGGTCATATAAAGGTCAGCTGATCCTCAGGGCAGCTTGTGGTTGCATGCACAAACTTGGGGACATGATATGGGTCCATAAATCTATAGAGGAGTATGAAGTTCCCTTTGGTAGAATGTGGGGGAAAGAGACTGGTGATGCCATTGAGTGGCTCTGAGCAGTCTTCTCACCTTCCTAAGATAGATTTCTTCTGTAGCCCCAACCACATGAGGGGAGGGAGGAATTTATGTCCTTATGGCATTGTGTGATGGGTATCAAGTCCTCCGGATCAGTTGCCAGTTGGGGGACTTTTATAAATGTCCCTCTTTCATCACCTTCTTCTCCCCTTTCCTTCTCATCTCATCTCTTCTCATCTCATCTCTAGCTAACTACTTATGCTAACAGACTCAAGTGGTAGTGGTGAAGGTGGTGAGAAATAGTTAGTCCTGGGTATATTTAGAAGGTAGGGCTGAAGGAGCCCTAATTAGGAAGGGCTGTTGCAGCTAGCTGGAAGCCATAAGTTCCACCTGATATGTATGTGACGCACCTGTAGGCACCCGCAAACTTGAAGGTATATAACCGGGTGAAAGCGGTCCGAGTTAGGAGAACGGAGAATTCAGTCAGCAGGGCAGTCACTCGGTCGATCAGAAGAATCAGAGCGGCCAGAACGTAGGCAGAGCGGTTACAGAAGAGAAACCAGATAGAAGAAGTAATGACTGGTCAAAGTTAGGCCGAGGCTCCTGAGGAAGACAGAAGACAGAAGAAAGAAGAAGGAAGAAAGAAGAGAGAAGAAAGAAGCTCTAATCTTTCTCTAAGCTAAGCTCTATCTTTCTTTAAGCTAAGTTCTATCTTTCTTTCTCTCTAAGAAAGCTCGCTCTAATCTTTCTCTCTAAAAATCTTTCTTTCCCTCTCTAAGCTCTCTCTAAGAAAGTAGAAGTAAAAGTAGTAAAAGCTTAACTCTGCCTCCGAGAGTTTTTTCCCGGGTTTCGGTACCAGGCAGCTTACATAGGGCCAAAGGATTTGCTAAGAAAATGGATGTGGAACACAAGAGAAAAACGAAATACAAGGATAACTACAAGGTTGCTGATTTTGTTCTTTTTCTTTTCTTTCTTTTATTTTTATTTTTATTTATTTTTTTTTTTGTCAAAGGGATTAGAAGAATATATAACAGTCTGAGATGGAGAAAACTTTAGGAAGAGGAGATTTGGAGGTCCCATTATATACAAAATAAGTTTGAAGTTCCTATATTTCATTTAGGTGGTTATAGTCCAGCCATTAAAAATACAAATTTGATATTCATGGTTGGTTGGAGTTAGAGGTCTAATTTAGGGTCATCTGTACATAGTGATGGTTAGAAGCAGGGACCTGGATGAAGAGGTAAGAGAAGGAAGGTAGACAGTGAAGAGAGAGTACTTGAAGCCTGACCCTGCAGCATTCCATTGCTTAGAGATCAAAAGATAAGACAGAGTAGCAGACTAGGGGCCAAGTAATAAACCAAGTCGAAGATGAAGAATGAAAAGTGACATTGGATTTTGCAACGTAAGAGTTATTAGTGACCTCAACCAGAGAGCGTTCATTGAATTGTTAAGACAGGATAGTCTTAGGGAGGAGTGCAGACATAAAAGGAAACAGAAATGGGCTGGTGGAGAAAAGCACAAACTCAAGTAAGATTTGTTGATTGGCTTGTAGCTTTAAGAAAAAAGATAATAGTGCATATTTATAATGATGGAAGTCATCATTATAATGATGATTCCTTTTTCTTCCATCTTCTTTGGGTTGGTCTTGCAGGATTTGATGCATAATGAATGATATGTTTGAATTAGTTCATTTAAGGATTTAAAAATATATATATGTCAAACACACTTTCCCTGAGTGCTCATTCTAGATATATTTACTTACCTCAATAGATTGTTAACCTATTGAAATGAGCATTTACATTTACACTGAGCTGTAATCATGCATTTATTCAAAGATTTCAGAGGTCAAGTTTGCCATTGCATTTTGTAACAACAAGTTTTATTTTTGGAATTAAAAAAAATAATTTTAATGTCCACTGTAGATTCTCAGTTGTTTAGATTTACCATCTACACAAACAGCATTCATGAGATAATAGCCTCAGTATATCCTGTATTTGCTCATAATTTAACTTGCTGTCTATAATTATTAGTTACGTAAGATTTATATTTTGTTAGGTAAAAACAGAGTGTGTCACTTTTAGAAAAACATGACTTAGTTAAAAAATCCAGGAAAGAAATTAATTAATAATGAGAAAAAAAATTGCTGATGGTTTCTAGTGTATTCCACATGCCTGGTGCTATGCTGCAAACTCCACATTTACTATTGAATTAATTCTCCACAGCAATTCTCTCTGGTGATTGCCACTATGATCCTCTTTTATCAATCAAGGAGTGAATCGTTACAGAAGGTAAGTGACTTGCTGATGGCTACAGAGCTGATAAGTGGTGTAGCTGGAATTTGAGATCATACGGTCAATGGTCAGACTAGCATCTGGAAGGCAGCAAGAGAACGTATATGATTCTTGATTTTATATCTTGTGCTTTAGGAGTCTTGTTAAGGAAGTAGGGGCCTAATCCATCATGAAGAAGATTTGGGAGTACTTTTTCTTCTATTAGGCACAGGGTCTCTGGTCTAATTCCTAGGTCCTTGATCCACTTTGAGTTTGAGTTTTGTGCATGGTGAGAGATAGGAGCTTAATTTCATTTTGATGCTTTTGGATTTCCAGTTTTCCCAGCACCATTTGTTGAAGAGGCTATTTTTTCTCCAATGTATGTTTTTGGCGTCTTTGTCTAGTGTGAGATAACTGTATTTATGTGGGTTTGTCTCTGTGTCCTCTATTCTGTACCATTAGTTTACAAGTCTATTTTGGTGCCAATACCATGATGTTTTTGTTACTATTATTGTGTAGTATAGTTTAAGTTCTGTTATTGTAATGCCACCTGCTTCACTCTTCTTGTTAAGGATTGCTTTGGCTATTCTGTGTCTCTTATTTTTCCAAATGAATTTCATGTTTGCTTTTTCTATTTCTATGAGGAATATCATTGGGATTTTGATTGAAATTGCATTAAATCTGTATAGTGCTTTTGGTAGAATAGTCACTTTGACAATATTAATTCTGCCTATCCAAGAATAGGGAAGATCTTTCCATCTTCTAAGGTCTTCTTTAATTTCTTTCTTTAGCAGTCTGTAGTTTTCATTGTAGAGGTATTTCACCTTTTTCATTAAGCATTTTATTTATTTATTTATTTATTTATTTATTTATTTATTTATTTATTTTTGAGGCTATTGTAAGCTTCTTCTCAGCAAAAGAAACAATCAGTGAGATGAAGAGAGAGCCTACAGAATAGGAGACATTTTTACCACACACACATCAGATACAGCACTAATCTCCAGGATACATAAAGAACTCAAAAAACTTAACACCGAAACAAATAATAATACAATCAATAAATGGACTAAGGAACTGAACGTACACTTCTCAGAAGAAGATATACAATTGATGAACAAATATATGAAAAAAAAATGTTCAACATCCCTAGCAATTAGAGAAATGCAAATCAAAACTATTCTAAGCTTTCATCTCACTCCAGTCAGAATGGCAGTTATTAAGGATACAAACAACAATAAGTGTTGGCTAGGATGAGGGGCAAAAGGTACACTCTTACATTGCTGGTGGGACTGCAAAGTGTTGCAGCCACTATGGAAAGCAGTATGGAGATTCCTTAGAAAACTTGGAATAGAGCCACCATTTGACCCAGCTATTCCACTCCCAAAGGTCTTGAAAACAGCATTCTACAGTGATGCAGCCACATCAATTTTTATAGCAAAATTCATAATAGCTAAATTGTGGAACCAACCTAGATGCCCTTCAATAGATGTATTGTTAAAGAAACTGTGGTATATATACACAATGGAATATTACAAAGCATTAAAAGAAAATAAAATCATGGCATTTGCAGGTAAATGGATGGAGTTGGAGAATATTGTGTTAAGCAAAGTAAGCCAATCCCAAAAAAACAAAAGCCAAATGTTCTCTCTAATAAGTGGTTGCGGATCCATAATGGGGGTGAGGAGGGAGCATGGGAGGAATAGAGGAACTCTGGATAGGGCAAAGGGGAGCGAGGGGATAGGAGGGAGCATGGGGGTAGAAAAGATGGTGGAACGAAATGGACATCATTACCCTAGGTACATGTATGAAGACACAAATGGTGTAACTCTACTTTGTGTACAACCAGAGAAATGAAAAATTGTGCTCTGTTTGTGTACTATGAATCAAAATGCATTCTGCTGTCATGTACAACAAATTAAAACAAATACATAAATAAATAACTTTTTTTAAAAAGAGAAGGTATATGTTTCTTTAATATGAAAGGGAAGTTAGAGTGAATGTAATAGAAATCATAGGATGAGTAACATTTGAAATTCACTACTTAAAATTATGGATTTACAGATTGTTTCAATGTAGGAAAATGCCCCCTACTGAAAGAATTAGCAAAGATCCATTACTTATCCATTACTTAGGAAGGGAAACACATTATTTCTCCAAAAATTGAATTTGGGGATAGATTATATATTCATTGCACATTTAGAAGGGACAAGCCAAAAATTGAAAACTCTAAAAGCAACTTTATAAGGCAGACAGGATTCCTTTGGGACTTCATATTAAGCTATTTTCAGTAGAGAGTACAAATATTTTGTTCAAAATGCTAAGAAACGCCTTTAAAACATCTCCTAATAGGGTCATACATGGCCTGTTGAAAAGAACAGAAACTCTATTGCTCTATGCTTCTGATATTGTTTTGGTTCATGATAAATTAGTATTTACTACTACTAACTTTGTTCTGACTAAACAAGTGTATTTCCATCAATAAATATGAGTACTGAAAAAATAAATTTGATAGACGTTACAATTTTAGTCTTCACTCTTTAAGATGGAAATTTATTTCTATGATTAGCTTTTCCTTTCTGTGTTATTTAAAAGTGACTGTTACCTTTTGTACTTCTTTACATTCCCAGGAACATGTAATTTAGTGCTAAATTTAAATATCTGTTGCCCATTTTTACCTAATGAAAATAATTCCAAGTTTGCCCAGAGAAATTAGGTATCACTCCCAACTGCTTATGGGTGCTTTCTTATGCTTTAGGTTAATCCTACACATCAACTCTAAAGCTTCAGGGGGAATGTAACACCTCTCCACATTTTGAACATCAGAGATCATGCAGCTCAAAAAACACAGATCTTCGCATAGCTGCAGCTAGTCCTAAAGTAAATGACAATTTGCACGAAATAGTAAATGAACATAGGCGCTTAAATAACAGAGTCTTAGAACTGGATGGCACCTGACAGTTATTCCCTCTCACCTTCGGCAATAACATTCTCTACAAAAGCACTAACAGATGGTGAAGAATTTATACCACTATTTTGGATTTTCTTATTAAAATGTCTAGCTTTCAGAATCTAGCTTCCTGCCAAGCTGCTTTTCAACTGCAGAAATGCATCTGCTCAGAAACCCAGAAATAAACATGCTTCCCAAAGGAATCAAGTTATGTTCTATAAAATTCTGGCCCATCATAGGATGTGGTAAGCATAAATGCCATTACAATTTAATTCTATTATGATGGGCGGTAAAGTCTTATTTCAGATTAGAAGGCACTAAATGCAGTTGGTAATGCCTGAAACTAAGGGTAGAGGGCTGTGAACTGAGACATGCGTGCTCAAATCCTAAATGCATCCTGGCATCAAATTTCACAAAGGTAAATAATGCTTTATAAAAAACCATTTCATTTCATTATTTTAAGTCATTAAATGTTCAGTGTACATGAAATCTGTCATTATGCTCAGATGGGATATGCAGTGGATTAACTCTGGACCAAAATAACACAACCTGTGATCAGCAGGACCAGTGAGGGAAAAGCCCACTTCCTGAGTTCTAGGCACACTGGCATTCTCAGATAGATGTAAGATGCTGAAACTTAGCCCATACTTGGACAAAAAGGAGTTTGTGAGCATGAATTATTATCATTTGTCCTTGTGTATTTCTATATAGAACAACTCACTTGCAATGCTTGTCAAATGTAACAATGCTATAAACTTTCGTTTTGTTTTGATACACACTAGTTTTCAAATTTACTCAGCAGATATTTGTGCACACATACTGGAATTCAACTTATAACTTTTGAGTCCTTTGGACAGAGAAAGCTCACACTGGTAACCCCTCTATCACTTAATGCTTCTTTGCTGTCTCTGTTTTTGGAAGTTCTCTGCAACTTGTTTAATGGAGAAAGGATTCTATTAATAAGCAGTACATATGACCAAGCAGTCAACCCTAATCTAGAAATAGAACAGAAGGCATTTTAAATCTAGTATTGCATATATAAGCAGTATACTTATGAAATGTGGATGTTTATTACAAGCAGAGATTAGTTTCAAAAAATGAGGCAATTATACTGTGCTACACTTACAACACATTTGAACAAAATAAACTTCATGTTTTAAAACTTAATTAGATTATATTTTTAATTTTGCCATTTTGGGGAGTTTTTCTTGTGATCCAGATTCTAACTCAAAATTCCTTCTTCTCACTCTCCTTTACCTAGCCTATGAACTCCCTTTCTCTAACACACCACCATTTACCAAAAAGAAAGAAAAAAAAAAAAAAAAAAAAAAGAAGTCTCACAAAGGTTTTTGGATTCCAAATGGCTCTTACAAAACTTTGGATAATTTGATGAAAACTAACCAGAAACACATGGAACTGAATTCCCTTTGAGATTTTATAATCAGGGTTAAAGGACATGGCAAACTGCAATGGTTTAACAATAGCAACAACAAAATCAAGACTATTCAGCCTCACTATCTCCAAATTTCCTCCCAATGCATTATATTTAAAAAGGAAGCGTGTGCCAGGGGCTGGAGGGAAGAAGATGCCTGGTTAACTGACCTAGTGTTCCCCTTCTCCTGCAAGTTCCAGGACCTCATCCACCACCCACCACCTTACAGGGATAGTCTCAGCCAGGATGATTTTGAGCTTAAAGGAAATCTCAAGTGAGAGGCATAGTTTACTCTGCTTCTATTCCACACCTTTTCTGAAACTCTGATGGGCTCTGAAAACTCTTGCAGTACAAACATAATTATACTCCTCTTATAACCTGAAGCAAAAAAATATCAGGCTTTTATTTAGATACTCTCAATTTTCAACATTCTGATCTGTGCTCATTATTTTCCAAGGCGTGTTCTCACAGCACACCAGGCGTGCAAATGAGGACAAAAGAGCCACCTGTCTTCTCCTTATGGAGTTTGCACTATAATGAATGCTTCCTGGGACTGAGATCTGCAGAAGGGGTTTAGGAAGCACAGCTTTGGGTAGAGAAAGGTGCCACCATTTCCCAGGACAAAGATACAGTGACAGCCATGTGAAGGGAAAGATCTGCAGCAGTCGAGGTGAGAAGGAATGAGAGAATAAACCATAGAGATGAGAAAAGACATGGAAAAATGGAATTGTAACTGAAGTGGCTTAGGTGTAAAATTGGTAGGATACAGTAATCACTTAACTTTGAGAATCAACAATGAATTTCCCTGGAAGAAAATCTGTGCTAATAAAAAAGAAAATACAAGAGGCTTGAGAAAGGTAGTGGTTACTTTAGGTTTATGTCTCAGTTTTCTAGGCTCTGTGACAGATTGCCACAAACATAGCAGTTTAAAGAAATTCACCTTTACTACTTCCTTTAAGATTGCTGTGGGTCAGTCACCTGGGGGTGGCTCAGCTAGGCCCCAGGCTTAGGAGCTCACAAGGCCGCCAGCAGGATGTCAGTCAGCCAGTCTGTATTCTTATCTGGAGGCTTGGCAGGGGAAGACTGAATTTCTAGAAGAACCCATTTCTTCATGGGTGTATGCCTGAGGGTCTTAGCTTCTCACCAGTTGTTGGCTGGAGGCTACGCTCAAGTCTTAGAGATATATCTACACCTTGCCTCCAAACCCCCTCTGTAGGCAGTTCATACCTAACGTGGCCATCTGCTTCTTCAAGGTCAATGGAAGAATCTCTAGTTGCAGTTTGCCAAGACAGAGGCTTGTCTACTGAAGACAGTGGCCTTTCATCTCCTGTGCCAAAACATAGCTTAATCAAAAGAGTGAAATTCCATCACCTTTGCCATGTTTTATTTGTTAAAAGCAAGCCATGGGCTCTGCCCATGTTCAAGATGAGAAGACTAAACAGAAGTGGGGAAATCATTGGAAATGAGTCTACCACAGTTTGAATATGTCGTGCTTGAGGCCTTAGGGGAAGTTTCTGGTAGACGAGTCATCTACAGAAATAAACTGGGCAGCATACACCTAAAATATATTTTTCCTAGTGAACGTTCAGTAGCAATTGAATTAAACTACTATATCCTCATGTTTACTTATCTGCTAGATAAGACTATAAAATCAAGAGGGGTAAACCTTTAATATGACAACAAAAAACAGAATAATATTTGTCATATGGTAGTGAAAATGAAGCTTCTAAAGATATTGTAAGGATGGCTTTAGGCCTTAGCCTAAGCAACTTCATTTTAAAACTTCACTTTGAACCTGCAGTGCCACCAGGCCCGCCTATGGAGCCCTCCACTATAGTCATCAGGCATAGCCTGATAAAGTGATTCACTCCTCACAGCCCTGGCTTAAACCCAGAGTGAAGTCTCTGTCATGTTGCCCTCGCCCTGACAAGTCCCCGCCAAAGGCAAGACGCAAGAAAATCAGGGTGGGGACCACCAGACCAGATGTTTTAACCCCAGGATGAATGACGTCACTGAGAAACCCGCTAACAACTGATAGGGATTGAAGCCCCAACATTTAGTATAAATGATGGAGCCAATGAACAGACATACAGCCAGCCGACACTGATGCCCATCTGCTGGAGAGCCTGATGAGGACCTGGACTGACACCCCAACTCTGCTCATTGTTTGCCTGATCCTCTGCATCTTCCTCACTACTCTCAAACTCTACAGCCACATCTTGACCCCGGTGAGAGTGACTTCTCCCTACAACCCTCTCCTCAACCAGCTGTCAACTCCACACCAGGAGAAGCCTGCTTTGGTTCCTGATCTGATCACCACAATCTGAGTGACTGTACATTTGCTGGACTTAAAGCCTATGGCTTGAGACTTTAGATCTGACACTTGCGCTTAGCACGCAGAGGAAATGTCTGTCATGAGCCTGTCACAATTAAGTGTGTTTGCAGTGCTTAGAATTAACTTAGAATTGTTTGCTGTGGATTGATTATGTTTATTACTGTGCCTAGCATTAAGAATTGTCATTTTCTTGATTAAGAACCTATAGAGTGAAATTGTATTGAGTGATTTGAATGAATAAAGTATTGAAAAAGGGCAGAAGCATGTGGACATTCTTTATTTCTCCCCCTTGACTGCATGAGTCACACCTTTGCCCATTGTGACAGATATATGCAGTGGTGTCTCAGACAGGGCTAGAAGGCTGAGAGATGGATGTTTATCTCTTAGGGACAAACATAAAATAATTTATCTTTCTGAAAAGCTTCATAGAAACACATAATTTGGCAGCCTCTCGGCCAACTATCTCTTAGAAGAAGTAATACTTCCCCAGTACACATGAGCTACTGAGCCAATTTTCACCTAATGCACTGAAGTTAATTCTGGTCAACAAAATTGTGACCTCTGCATGTCTTTTGGAAAATTGAAGGGAGGTTTACAGGCAGAGGCCCACAGAAAGTATGGTAGCAATTCATGTTGCATTAGCAGACTTTGTTTCCTTGTTTTCCTTATGTGGAAAAATAAAATGAGCCTTTATCAACTTTATCTAGGCTTTAAGTGACCAAATCTGTTGATAAATCAATAACATCATCTGCGCATAAAGTTACACTCTTGCTCTGCCTGTATTTCACTTCCGATAGTTTTGACCAACAGGCGCTCTACTTCCTAAAGCAGAAGATAGAACATTAGTTTACCATATTCCACATGGAAAAAATAAATACAATAACTCTGTAAAGAAGAATGCCCCCTGCCCAAATTTAACTTTAGTTACATTGTGTAATCACAGGTTTGAAAAAGTTACCTTATATCTATGCTTTAAAAATATAGATATAAAACCTCAAAAGGCAAACCATAATCTCAGGAGATACTTGTGAAATGTATGATAAAGAATTGTTAGCGTTTTAAAATCAATGGAAAGATTAAGAGCAATGACAATAAGAGCAAACGAATACTGAAAGATATGGAGAAAAAACACAATGGATAATAGCTATTAAAGAAGACTCAATCTCACTTAGAATTAAAGACATGTAAATAAAAGCAATAAACTCTTTTACAAATCTAATTAGCAAACCCAGGTGGGAGTACAGGAAAATTTGTACTTTTAAGTGACCGGATATAGCCTAAATTGGCACTAACTTTCTTGAAAACAATTTCAATATTCATCAGAAGTTCTAAAGTGTAATTATTCTTTGAACCGCAACTCTACTTCTAGAAAACAAATGTGAATGAGCTTTAATGAATTTTTTCAAAATCACAATTTACTAATAGTAGGGGGAAACAAGGATGAAAAAATATTCAATATTAGGGGATTAGTAAAATAAAGTATGGTACAGTCATCTCTCAGAGTAGATGCTTTTGGCTTGCTTTCTCACTTGGTGCCCCATTCTCTCTGCTCTGAGACTCATTGCTACCCTCACACAACCCACAGATGTCTTGGTGCCACGTGACCATTTGCATTCCCTCATTCCTGATATAGGAAAATGAAATGGGGCTGGAGATGAATTTTAAACAGCAGCTATCTCAAACCATCTGCTCAGAGAACAAAGGTTAAAGAAAAGAGTCAAAGGTTAAGTTTATTGTCTTTATTTTGGAAAATGAAGTAAGTGGAGATAAAAGAAAAAGAAAAAGCAAGAACAAAAATTTGTAGTAGGCCAAGTCAAGTCATGTTAGTTTCTGAGAAGAGTGACTTAGGGGACACTGGTGTTCAACTCTGGGTAATGTGTTGGAGAAAGAGTGCAGCTCTGTTGGCAGAGTGCTTGCCTCACATGCACAAGGCCCTAGGTTCAATCCCCAGCACAACAACAACAACAAAAAAAAAAAAAAAAAAAAAAAAAAAAAAAGAGAGAGAGAGAGAGAAAGGAAGAATGCAGCAAGGAAAATGTAGGGTGCATATAAAGATGATCTCCTGAGAGAAGGAAACCAGAATGAGTAGAAGCTCACACATCAGCCAGTTTACTGAACAAGTTTGGAAAGACAGTTTTCTCTGGTTCTTCATTTTCCCCATGCAAAGCAGAGGACTGATTGGCTTTATACTTTTAAGGATGCTTGTACAGTGAACAACCTTGGAAGATAAAGGTAGGTCTTCCTATAGGTCAGAGGCCACCTTTGCTTATTATCTTCTATAATAAAGATAATGGCTCCCTCCAGAGCAAACATCAGGCAAGTTTGCTTATTTCCCATCAGAAGACAGATTCACCAAGCTCAGGGTTTCTCAGCTGTAAGGGAAAACCACCACCTGTGAGTGTCCCCCAGGGCCTCTCCATATCAACTCTGAGAGAATGTCAGGCAAAGGAGGATCAATGTAAACATGAAGCTTATCCACCTGTTGTGCCACCATAGTGTCCTTTTTCTCTGAACCAGGAGCTTCATGCCTTCTGACAGCCTGTGTGAAACTAGGATAGACTGACTTGTCAACTTGCAAACAGGGCAAGATCTTGGACACTTCATTCTTCTTGCTAACCAACTATTTCTAGCTGAAAGACACAGGGATTCCCTTGTGAAAGGTCTTGATCTATAGCACTCAGAATTCTACCCAATGGGAGGGTCCAACATCAAATGAGTGATATGTATCACTGAGAAACATTAAGCAAACAAAAAAAGAAATGTTAATTATTTTATTAATCCTTAAAATTTTAAAAAAGTGAATTAAAAACTCCATTTTACTGATTCTAAAAACTTGGACTCTGTCAAACTGTATTGCCTAGAATATCAGGCATATTTTTATGAGTCTAAAAATAAGTAGATTCATTTTTTTTAGACTCATAATTTTTAAAACTAGTTACATTGTTTGAGATAAAATCTGACCAGAGAAAGCTGATGTAGAATCCTAGGCCCTTGGAATTCTGTTAATAAGTAAACATATAGACTACCTCAACAAGATTTTAGTGCAATTTGATATGTGTATTCTCTTAGATCAGATGTGAACAATGTAATCTTAAAGAACTTTTAATGATGGTTAAAGATGCTATTTAATTCACACTCATCCTTCTGAGTTTGTAAGAGGATGCCGTGCTTCTGTGTGATAAAGGTAACTAGTATTATCAGAATAAAACACTAGAAACTTGTAGCTTGACATATTTCAACATGTTTAAAGACAAATATAATACAATTTCATTAATTAATGTTATTTTTATTTTCTTTAATTTTCCTTTAAAATATCAGCTGTTGCAACAACAATTTCATTTTTCAAACCATCATAAGTATAAAACATGGTCAAATGTAATTACCTTAGCAGTTAATATTGAGATTAACAATATTTCTCTTAAATTGCTTATAAAGGTATAAGATAAAGGGAGAACTATTAGGGATACATTAGCTATTTTAATAGAAAAATATCAATTTTTCAGGGGCTTAATACAATAGAAAATTTTTTCATGTACAATCCAATATAGTGTTCATGATCTGTGTTGGGACCAGGATGAGTCTGTTTTATGTAGTCATGCAGAGACCTGCGTCAAGGGCAGTGGTATCCTCAGCAACACATGACATTCAAGGTTGCCATGAGCATCAACATTCAACTGAAGCCAAAGGCAAGAGCGAATATACAAAACCACAACTACTGTTGAAGTATCTTGTCCCAAAAGTGACGGATGTCACTTCTCACACTAAAATGGTAAAAACTAGCTACACAGTCTCTACCAGCTGCCAGCAGATATAAAAGCATTGGTTTGGGCTGGTGCTATGATTTTTATATGGTTTGTCACCATCAAAACATGTGTTGAAATTTCATTCCCAGTGTGCTGGTGTTGGGAAGTAGCCATTGGGATGTGCTTAGTTAATGGAAGCACCACCCTCATGAATGGATTGATGTCTTTCTTGAGAATCCAGGTTAGGCCTCTCATGACCAGATTACATCTGCAGGAGTCAGTTAGGTCTTGCAGAACTGCATTAGTTACTGCAAGAGCAAATTGTTATAAAGTGAGCCTGGCATATCTCAAACACTTCTCCCCTTCTGCATGTGCCCATTTCCTCCTTCTCTGCCATAATATAATGCAGCATGAGGCTGTCACTGAAAGCTGATCAGATGTGGCCACCCAAACTTAGATAGGATATTGAGCCAAAATAAACCTTTTCTATTTATAAATTATCCAGCCTCTGACATTTTGTTGTAACCACACAAAGCATACTAAGATAGCTAGGCAGCTACAAAGATAAAGCACACAGCATTAATTTTGTGTTGTTGGCTATCTCAGTTGTAAGCATACTTCAATGGAATTTTCATTTTCTAGAAGAAAAAAAAATCTTTGAAGAAATACATTGGTCCAGAAGTTAACTAGTATAATGACATGAGTGAGGTATATGCTTAAGTGTTTCAAACACATATTTCAACATTACCAAGATACACCAATTCAGAAGAAAGAAACCCATTCAGAAGAAATAATCTGAAATATTATAATGTTCCCTATTGATATATTAAATGCAGAAAAAAATATTGAGCTGTTTCTCTCTCTCCTTACCTTAAATTTATACTCTTCTGAACTTGAAAAATGTTGCATTCAGAATTTTAAAAATAGTACTAGTAGTCTCACTAAAGGGTTTTGAAAAAAAAAATAGAATTATGCTGCTCTATTACAGCAGACTTTCCACTGTTTTCCAAAGGCACTGTGACCTATGGAAGAAATAAACTTCACTACTGTCCATTGTATTTGCATTTATAGATGCAATGATAGCCATATGATTATTACATATATTTTATCATGCCAATTAAATAGCAGTGGTATAAATTGATTCCTAACACACTTCTTTATTTATTTATTTTTTATTCTAAGTTGTTAGAAATGACAGCATAATGCATTACATTTCATATTATACTTATAGAACACAGTTTTACATATCTCTGGTTGTATACAAAGTATATTCACACCATTCGTGTCTTCATACATGCACTTAGGGTAATGATATCCAACTCATTCCTAACATACTTCTTAATGTCACAGAGATTAAAACGATCAGTGAAGGTTTTAAGTTAAATTGCACTGAGTTGTCCATGGCTAGGTACCCAGGAAAGAGGCACTTCCTACTGGGAGCAATGGTAATTGTCAAGAAAAACAGTATTTCTATAAACATGCGGCTAAGCACCATAAATCCCAAGTCATTCTGTAATTAACTCCCAACACTCAAACTGAAAGTAGATCTTTAAAACTTTCATAGATTGTTTCTCTTGGGTGAAGGTCTTTTGATTGGAGAGTGGGTGTGGAGGGGAGGAAGGAAGAGAAACTGCCTCACTCTAAACTGATAACAAGGCTGCTAAAATCTCTCTTATCAATTGCCTTTGCCCTTAACTTGTTTAGAAATAAATGAGAAAAAAAAATATTCTGTGAGTCACCACATCTTGTCCATTCTAGCTTGGCAGGCCACCTTGTTCTCATAGAAACTGAGTCAATGTGGGAAGAGCCAGAATTTGGATAGATTTCATCAAACATTCACACAGATGCCAGGTGAGCCAGAAGAAAAGGAATGTCCTGCAACTGGAATTGATAAAAAAATTCACATTCAATTTAAGTCAAGAACTCTGTGCTGTAGCAGGATGCAGTAGCACATGCATGTAATCCCAGGTACTGGAGAGGCTGAATGAAGCAGGAAGATCAAAATTTGGAGGTCGCCTGTGCAACTTAGTCCTGAGTTCAATCCTCAGTACCACCAAAAAGAAAAAAAAAAGAAAGGGAGGGAGGAAGGAAAGAAAAAAAAGAAAGAGAAATTCTGTGCTTTCAAAGTAGAAATTTGGATCTAAAATAAAATTTTTAACTTTAAAGGAATCAGACATCAAAAGGAAAGGGACTTATTTGCCTGGGCTTTCATACCTGTTGGTTAATAAATCTGCTCCATATATACATATATGAAACAAATTTAAATAATGTTAAAAGATAAATTGTAGTCCCTATTCTACTCTTTCCATTCATCCTACTACCTCACTTCCCACCCCATTTCTATACAGATTCTGAGCATAGGAAGAAAAGGCTAATAAACATCTAGGGTAGGGTGAGTAGATTAATCACACCCTGTTGTTTTTAACATTACAACCATTTTTAATTATAAGTCAAAATATACCTTATAGGACAAAGGCAAGCATTCAGAATAAAGGGCTGGGAATACAGGATTCTGTAGAACATAGGCGAACACACCAATTAAATGTAATTCTGTATTTTCAAGAAGCACTTTCTGCTTTTTCTTCTCACTAACTTGTTTCTTTTTACTTCTGTAGCTCCCTTGAATAGTCACTTTTTTTTCCTGAGTTACACATTTTTAATGACTGTATTGTTCAGTTTGAACAAGAGCTCAGGGTGAGGAAGGTTATAGCTGAGGTATTCACAAGGATTTCCTGTTTGTGGTAGCTCCTTTTTCCTCCTTGGTAATGTGTTTTTTACATTTTTAAAAAGCTGCTGTGTGTTTTAATGTTATTCACCCACCCCACAATTTAAAAACCAAATGGAGTAAGGAAAGGAAATTTTAGGGCTGGCTCTTACTTTCTCAGTGAGCACAGGGAAGTTAACCTCAATTTACTTTATCTACAAAATGGACACAGTAATAACTGCCCTGAATTGTCACAGAATTCTTGTGAGGTATGAATAAAATGTTCTTTATTTAAGGAAGCAAAATGTGATAAAGATTTTGAAGTGTTAATAGTAAATCCTGAGACAAATAAATTCACCAGTATCCAAAAGGGGAGAAAAAGAAACTTGGTCCACAAAATTATAATACAAAATAGCACCCATGTCACAACTTCTTTTGGAACAAAGAAAACATGAAGCATAACCACCTGAAATAGTTTGAGGTCTGTTTCCTTTGTGTGTGATTTGCATTTATCCCTCTGGAGAGTCACTAGGCAACTGAGTACCACACAATGATGATGTGCTGGGGGAAAAAAAAAATAGAATGACCTACTTTTGTTATTATTATTATAGAATAATATGCACACATATTAAACAAAATTAAATGATAGTAAATGTTCCACTTCCCTATACCCCCTGCTACTCACTTCTTTTCCCAGTTTCTGTTTTTACTTCTAGCAGTTTCCTCTTTTGTTTTCCACTGACAGATACACTTATACTTCTATTTTCTGATTCATGTGTTTAAGAAGTATCTTCTAATTTCAAGTTCAAGGTACTCAGTGAACACACTGCTGTCCATCTCTCCTGGTCTCTCCTGAGTTTTGTTTTGTTATACACATACACAATCTTTTAGCTCATCTATGGGTTACTGTGTTGTTCAATAATATACTGAACCTTCATTTCTTGTTGCAATTTGCGACCGCATGTATTGTACCCAGCCTTCCTCCCACCACCCCAACTCTCTAGCATCCTTGGTTTTTCATCAGCAAGGTTTTAACATTCAGGACTACTGCACTGAGAATAATCTCCCACTGTTGTATCGACTCTCATCACACTTACATTTTATTAGTATATCTATAATTAATCTTTAAAACCATGTATATGAGGGATCTGTTGATGCTAGAAAATAATCAACATTTACAATGTCATGTATGAAGTGCTGTCTCATTATACTTTTGATTTGCATTTCTCTAACACATGGGTATTTAGTTTTCCCAGCTCCATTCGTTAAAAACTCTGTCTTTTCTCCAGCATATGTTCTTGTTTACCCATTTTTTAGTCAGGTTTTGTTGTAGTTGTTGAGTTTTAGAATTTGTCTTTATAATTTAGATATCAGTTTCTTATCAGACACATGATTAGCAAATATTTCTTCTTATTCTGTGAGTTGATTTAATCTGTTGAAACTGTCTTGTGCACAAAATTTTGAGATTTTTCATGAATCTGTTTGTCTATTTTTTCTTTTGTTTCCTGTGTCATATCCAAAAAATCTTTGTCAAGTCCAATGTCATAAAGTTTTTCTCATTTTCTTCTAGGATTTTTATAGCCGTAGGTTTTACATTAAGGTCTTTGACCTATTTTGAAGTATTTTTTGTGCATGGTGTAGGTAAGTTTCCAACTTTTTTTTGCATGTGGAAACCCAGTTTTCTGGCACCATTTGTTTAAGACTGTTTTGCCCAATGAATGGTCTTGGCACTGTTTGTAAAAAATCATTTAACTGTACATGTGATTATTTGTTTCTGAGATCTCTTCCATTCCTTGGTCTATATGGTCAGGTCATCTTTATGCAAATTCCATGCTGTTTTGTTTACTGTAGTTTTGGAGTAAATTTTGAAATCAGGAAATGTGAAACCTACAACTTGTTTTTCTTTTTCAAGATTGTTTTGGTTATTTGGAGTCCCTTGAGATTTCATACAAATTTTGGAAAGATTTTTCTAGTTCTGGAAAAAAAGAATTTTGGTACGAATTGTTTTGAATCTATAGCTCACTTTAGGCAGTATTGACATATTAATAATATTAAGTTTTCCAATCCATGAACATGGGATGTGTTTTTAATTTATTTATGTATTCTTCAATTTCTTTAAGCAATGTTTTTTAGTTTTTACTTTGGTTAATTCCTAAGTAATTTATTCTTTTTGATGCCATTGGAAGTGAAGTTATTTTCCTTTTCAGATTGTTCATTTTTAGCATGTGGAAATGCAACTAATTATTTTATGTGTTGACATTATATCCTGCTACTTTGTTGAAATAATTTATTAGTTCTAACAGTTGTATTTGTATGTGTGTATGTGTAATCATTAGAATTTTTTAGATATAATAATGTCATTTGCAAGCAGAGACTATTTCTTCCTTTCCAATTTAGATACCTTTTCTTAATCAATGCTCTAGCTAGAACTTCCAATACTATGTAAAAGAGAAAATGAAAACAAGGGTCCTTGCTTTATTCCTGATCTTAGAACAAAAGCTTTCAGTCTTTGACCATTGAGAATGATGGTTGCTCTAGGTTTTAAATTACACCTTTTACTATGTTGAGGTAGCTTTCTTTGATTCGTAATTTGTTGAGTGCTTTTATCATGAAAGGGTACTGAATTTTGTCAAATGTTTTATCTGAATCAATTGATATAATAATGTGATTTCCCCCTTTATTCTGTTAATGTGACATATCACATTAATCAATTTTATGTTTTTATCATTCTTGTATTCCAGAAGTAAATGCTAATTTGTCATGGTGTATAATCCTTTTAATCTACTGCTGGTTTCTGTTTGCTAGTATCTTGTCAAGAATTATTGCATCAGTATTCTGCAATTTTCCTTTTTTGTAGTATTTTTGTCTGGCTTTGGTATCAGGATAAGTTTGATAGCCAGCTTCAGAGAGTTAGTTATAAAGTGGCCCTTTCTCTTCAATTTTTTTTAAATGGATTAACAATTAGCACTAGGTCATCTTTAAATGTTTGATAAAATTTTCCAGGGAAATCATCAATTTCAGGACTTTTCTTTGTTGGGCTATTTTTGAATATTGATTCAATCTCCTTACTAGTTATAAATCTGTTCATATTTTCAATTTCTTCATGAATTAGTTGGTAGATTTTGCATTTCTATGAATTTGTCATTTGTCTTCTCTTCCCCTGGTCTTTTTTTGCATTTACATATTCTCTTTATTATAATTATTAATGTATATTAACTCTACAAATTCATGTGTTTCACTGTGACATTTTCATACATGCATATATTGTACTCAGGTCATGTCCACACTAACTTCTCATTTATCCTTGCTCTAATCTTTGTTATTTCCTTTCTTCTGCCAATTTTGGCTTTAGTTTGTTTTTTCTATTTCTAATTTCTTAAGTTGTAAAGTTAGGTTGTGGATTTGAGATATTTCTTCTTTTTTTTTAATGTAAATGTATATAAGTATAAATTTCCCCCCAACACTGTTTGTGCTGTGTCCCATAAGTTTAGGTATGTTATATTTTCATCTGCAGTAATTTCTAAGTAGTTTTTAAATTTTCCTTTGTGGTTTCTTCAGGAGTTTGTTGTTTAATTTCCACACATTTTGCTCCACATGCTGAGATAGTTAATTGACTTTATTATTTCTTTAATGTTTTAAAAATTTGGACAACTATTTTTTTAATTTACAGAAACCTTTTCTTGTTCCCTTAGTGTTCATATCTATAATACTCTAGGCTTACTTTAAGACTACAACATTTAGTCATATCTTTCTGAAGACATTAAGAGCATTTTAAAATGTTTTCACTTACATTATCTACTTCATTTGAAGCTGCTTGTTCTCTTTGCTCCCTTGGATCATGCTTGTTGCATTATTGATTTTCCTTAACAAGTGGTGGTCCTTAGTTGACCATTGAGAATGGCCAATAAAAGACTAAACTGATGACAGTTTGTAGCTGTTATAAGTTTCTTCTGAAGTTCTATTTCCCCATTGTGTGTGGTAGTCTTCACTTTAGGAAGGAGAGGGAGAAAGTTATGCAAACTGAGTACCCTATCATCCCTCATTTTTGATCTGGAGTGCCAGAACCCATATTAACAGTTACTCTTTGTGAAGACTGTTCCATTCCTTTAGGGATCAGTCTTCCTCTATAGCTTCAGCCCAGAGGGGATGCGTTGAGAACTACCATTAATTCTTCATTTGGCAAGACTGCAATTCAATTAGCAGTTACATAGATAGTATTCCAATTAATTAATCTGTTCTAAATTATGTTTGGCAGATGTGCTGCCAGGAAGATACAGAAACTTTGCAGAGATATGTCAGAAAGAAGGGTAACAGTCCTGAGGCAACTTTCTTCATCACAAGTTGTGGGCTGCTGCTGGCTTTATTCTGGATCCTCTATTAAAGCATCCAACTGCTTTGCCTTCCAGGAACATGTTCAAACTTCTGGTCTGTTCTCAAGAAGTCTTCCATCCTAAGTGATTGTTCCCTTCAGGTTAACAGAAGGATAGGAAAGAGGTAAATGAACACTTTCATACATTCAATTTTCAACAGAATTTTATCCCACACTCTTTTTCACCAAACTTAAAAGAAATATGTCTTCTGTTCCAGAGTAGCATAAAAGGATGGCTGTGATCATCCAAATTAGGACACTTTAGAGACTGACAATGAGATCTATGAATAATTAGGCCAGGCTACCAGGCTTACTCCAGGACCTCTCTCGACAAGCCATGATGCGTGGTCACACCATATATGTAAATGCACATCAGCTAGGCACAGATCAGTGACAGAAAAAGCTAAAGTCTCATGAATAAAAAAGATAATGAGATGAGAGAAGTGCATGTTCTGTGAAGAGATATAGAACATATAACTGTTATCTTTAGATTGAGTGCAACCAGGATATTTTACAGATAATGAAGTTAGAGTCAAGCTGACTTGCTAAGAAAATAGGTTAGGAAACAATATCCACTTTTGTTATCTAAGTAACAGCAGATATTTTTCTGGGATATTATGTCTCAAGAGCATTATAACAATAATGTGCAAATTGATGAATTGGGGTTATGATTAAGGGAAGGTGTCTCAAGTGGGGTTAATTTGTTCCTCTCCCATCTCTGGACACCTTCCTCTACACACATAAAGAGCACATTTGGCCATGCTTACAAGCATTTTTGGTGCTGACATCTGTGGTTAGAAGGATATTGCTAAATGTACTAGAAGGTGCAGTATAAAGGTTTTCACTCCAACATATCAACAATGCTGAGGTTAAGACACCCTGGGTTAGGGTAAAATAAATATCTTGATAAGGGTTTCAGAAGGCATTGTTTGGGCCACTTAGGAGTAACCAATGAGTAACTGTAATCATCTTCTCTCTTCATGCTCCTTCTGATATTTTGAGAAATTGGGGGAAACTTGCAAATATGGAAGCTGATAGACTACCAGTAAGAGATTTTCCCCCATGCTTTAAAATAGAAACTCAACACAATAAAAGTGTTATTCATATAAATTAGTAATTATCATTTCTGGTCCAAGTATCTCTATCCCAAGAGTTACACATACAAACTTTGCTTGTATGACAATGGAGTCATTTTTAAGAGTATGTTTGAAACTTTAAGTCCTTCATTGCTATAAAATTATAACTTTTGAGTAAATTGATATATTAATTTCAACTTAAATTTTATCCATAATATTCATAGTAGAAATATTGACTACAAAAGTGGGATGATATAATTTGGCAATTTGGGGGAATTTCTCTTTATTTGAGTATAAAATGAGGCTTTATTATTTGTGATAGAGATTGTTTCCCAAGTTATTATTAATTATTATAATATTCAGTACTCTTGACTTCTTTTCAGTATCTTAATCTACACAAAACACGTAAACATTTTGGAATTTTGTTGTTTGTTTTGTATTCTTTTGTCTTTGTGGTAAGTATTCATTCTGTATCAGCTAAATATTGCAAAGGTGTATTAGTCAGTTTTCTGTTGCTTTGATAAAATAACCTGAGAAAATCAACTTAGAGGAAGAAAGATTTATTTTGGCTTACAGTTTCAGAGGTTTTTATTCCATGGTCAGCTGACTCCATTGTTCTAGGTCCGAGGTGAGACGCAATATCACAGTAGAAGCTCATGGCAAGGCAAAGTTAGTTACCTCATGGTGGCCTGGAAACAAAGAGAGAAAAAGGGAGAGGTTGGGGGAGGAGAAAGGCTGGGAACAAAATGTACCCTTCCAGAGCATTGCCCCAGGAACCGACTTTCTGCAAGTAGGTCCTATCTTCTAGAGTTTCCACCACCTTCCAATAATGCCATCCACTATGAACTCCTCAATGGATTAATCCATTCTTGAGTTCAGACCCTCCATGATCCAATCACTTTCCAAGAGCCCCACTTCTGAACATTGCTGCACTGGGAACTAAGCCTTCAGCACATGAGCTTTTGGGGGATATTCCAGGTCCAAACCATAACAAATGGTTTAAAATAGTTATAAATGGAAGAGCTGTAATGATTTCTCTTATAATTTTTAACCATTTAGAAAATAAATAGGTTCTCAACCATCAACACCTAAGATAAGGAAAGCAAAGATGATTTGAATAAAAAAGATGAGGTTAACAGATAAGAAAGGAAATCAGGTGGCAACTAGGAGGTGAGATGGGCAGTTTTAGTAGTGCATCTGAGAAAGACACTCATTTTTATGGTCTCTTCATGACTTCTCCGCAAGGCTTAGTATCAGAAACTATAAGAGAAGGAAACATTTTCTATGTTACACATTTTTCAAGTAATGAATAGATTTGAATTCCTAAACAAATTTTGATGACAATCTTCCTGGGAAAAAATAACTATGTTTTAAATGAAAAACACAAGTCATAATTTAATCTTCCTTGATAACAGTGGTCTGCAATTTTATCTGTCTTTTCTTGCATTATGCTATAATGCAGAGCACAAGTCAGCATCAACATTCTATTTGTGTGCTTTTCCTTTGCTATCAAGTTTTCAGTTCTCAAATCTGTCTGCTGCTGCCAGAATGCCTGCCTCTAATTCACTTCTAAATTCTCTGGGCCTGGAAACCAG
The DNA here is from genome assembly GCA_025594165.1 of Tamias sibiricus. NCBI lineage: Eukaryota > Metazoa > Chordata > Mammalia > Rodentia > Sciuridae > Tamias > Tamias sibiricus. The sequence continues at coordinate 114,829,786 of CM046664.1, forward strand.
GTAACCGAGCTGCTATGAGTTATATATAAGATACTAAGATTTGAGGAAGCAAAATTTAGCATAAGGGTGTAGGCTTAGCCTCCTAGCTTCCCTGCAGACCTTCTAGTATGCAGCAGTGTTTGTTCTTATACCTGTGTTCAGAGCTTCATTGAAGTTGTGTGAAATCTGACTCCTCAATGAATGAGCAAGAAACTATAGTCCTCTTCAGGGTGATTATTCCATTTCTTTAGACACTTAAAACTTGAGATTTAGCATGGGGGTAAAGTCACTGTTACTGTTTAATCTGTAAGGGTAAGGCTTGAAGTTTACTGAGCTTCTCCATAGATAGTACTTAGAACATTTACCATTTTCCTGCCTGTCTTCCCTCCAGAGCTGCTCACTCCAATGGAGGAAACCATCCAGGTGTCAACCAAAGAATAGCTAACAACTCACTTGCAGCCTTCTTCACGACACGTGGACATCTGCTCTTGAAGAATGGGGGTGGGGGTGGGGATTCCTTAAAGGTAAGATGGCTATTTAGAAATATTTTAATATTAGTTTGAATTGACAGAAGAGCTATAAAAGACAAAAAAGGAAGATTTTGTGATTAGGTAAAATTATGCTGGCTGCCTTGACACACTAAAAGAGTCTTTGTTATGGAAATGGTTTTCAAAAGTCATGATTTATGAGTTGGAAAAAGAACAAATTACCTACAGAAGAAAAAGTATATGAAGGATAGTCCAGTAGGTCTATGCATAAAAGATAGATTTTGGAATCTACAGTAGTCATTTGGAGAGGATTTCTCATGAGAAAAATTAAGAGTTAACTTGGAAGTAACCTGAAACATGGACCTCTGCAAGTGTATGATGTAGAAGAGGGGGTTATATGCATACCATGGGGTTGTGAGTTCAGTGGTCACACTGATTTGTAGTTGTTATTCTTTGTTTTCCTCCACGTTATGGTTTGGGTGTGAGGTGTACCTCAAAAAGCTCATGTGTTATGCAATATAGCAATGTCCAGAGGTGAAATTATTATATATTATGAAAGTTATAACCTAATCACTAGATTAATCTATTTGATGTATTTAAATAATTCAAATGGATTACTGGTTAACTACAGGTAGGTGGGGTGTGGCTAGAGGAAGTAGGTCACTAGAGGCATGCTTTGCGGATTAACATATTTTCCTTGGCTCCTTTCTCTTTCTCTCTCTCTCTCTCCCTCCCTCTTTCTCATTCCTGGCTGCCATGAGCTGAGAAGCTTTCTTCCACCATGCCCTTCTGCCGTGATGTTCTGCCTCACCTCAGTCCCGGAGGAACAGAGCTGGTTGGTCATGGACTGTACTTCTGAAACTGTGATCCTAGAATAAACTTGTCCTTCTCTAAGTTGTTTTTTCAGGTATTTTTGGTCAAAGCAGCTCAGGGCTGACTAACACATTCCATTTTGGTCTCCAGTGAATTTAGATATGGTGGGAATAAATGGTCTTTACAACAACGAAGACCCCATTCACAAAGGCTTGTGTGTGCTTTCTTTTTCAGCCCATCTATTTAAGCACAAGTCCTGTCAATTGCACCTTTCCAAATGCTCTGTAGTCCAAGACCTCTTCCCTGTTGCACTGTTATTGCCTGAGGCCAGACCCTCATCAATTTCCTGTGGACGATTGCAATAGCCTAATAGTCCTCCTCACCTTCAGACTGTCCATCTTGTCCGTACTCCATACACTAGATCATCTGAATCATAGGAAAAAGTGGTCACTAAAATTCTTTAATGTTGAGAACTTCAACATCCTTAACATAAATGTAACAATTTCCGACTTAGACTGCTTACTCTCTAGAGTCACTTTCCCTCTACTCCCCAGCCCATGTACCTTACATTCCACTAACACAGAGCTATGTGCCCTTTCCTCAATGTCCCACATGCCCTTGGATTTATGTCCATTGTTTGTCTTCCTTCTTTCTCCATCTCCATATTTTTAATCAGGCTCTCTTCCATTTGCCCAGGAAGACTCAGGGTACTCTCTTCAGATACCTTCCTCAGCACTACACCATACCATCACAAACTGTTCTTCCACCCTATCCAGTATAGATTAGGTGTCCCATTTTCCCACAAAATTATTGATATAATTCTTAACAGATAACATGGTTTTGATATGTATACTTCTTTACTCTCTCTCCACCAAAGGAAAGTTTTCTGAGTCAGGACCATATTTAGTACTTACTTCTTTGGTAGAAGATAGAAGTTAAGTAGATAACTAAAAATTGAGTTATTAAGCTCACAAGTGAGTTTTGAAGAGAAGCTGCTCTTCAGAGCTAAGCTGGACAACAAGAAGAAATCCTAGAAAATCATTGAGGACAACCCCCACCTTAATACGTAAGTGGAGCCTGCATTTAAAATGTTGTTCTGGGGACACCTTGACAGTATGCCAGTAAATTTGGTCCACAGAATTCATATGGTGATGGAAATTCACAGCTGGAGGCAACAAAATCAAAAGTTTTTAAAAGAAAAAGCACGTTATTCTTAGGAAAGTATGTGGAGCCCACAATGGATCTTTCATTTAGCTCTTTTGTTCCTATTCCATGAACACACCTGAAGAACTTGTGGGAAAGGAGAAGTATAGTTTTCACCAATGATGGTCAAGTTTTTCAGATTTAGGTTTTCAATATAGCCCTAGCAAAATTTTTACAGTGCTCAACAAATTCAAGGACTTCAACAATGTACAGAATAGTGCTGTAGCAGGAGTTTATCATTCCTTTTGGGAGCATTTGATTTGGAATCCAATCTGCCAAATGCAAAGGTCCTAGCATCAGTCTCGCCAATTGAGATGAATAAGTAAGGACATGAATTTTTTAAAAACTGCTGGGCTTATCAAGCAAGTACAGTTTTTGTGCCAAGATTGTTAAAGAGGTCTGCTACATAGGAATGGCATATTCCAGACTACTTGACAGCCAGTGCCATTATACCAACCCCGATTCAGCCTACAAGGGTGGCATCTCTGTTCCTTCCAGGCAAAACTGATATCTTGATAGAGAAATAATTATCAATCCACATCAGCCCCAAAAGAATCTTAAGAAATTACATCACAATTTACATTATTCATTTTGGGTGTTAATTGGACAAACAATGGTAAATGCAGATAGAGATTCTCAGATCCAGAGAGTCCACAATAAGATGCTCTGGGATAACTTGTTTGTACTAAAATGGGTCTTTGTTGTAATAGAAATAAATTAAGTCTTGTTACACTACATCAAAAATTGGTACTATTTCCACAATATTCTTCTCTTTGTGGAATTGGGGGAAATTCCTTAAAAGTAAGATGGCCATTTAGAAACTCAAAATAATATTTTAATATTAGTTTGAATTGACAGAAGAGCTATAAAAGACAAAAAAGGAAGATTTTGTGATTAGGTAAAATTATGCTGGCTGCCTTGACACACTAAAAGAGTCTTTGTTATGGAAATGGTTTTCAAAAGTCATGATTTATGAGTTGGAAAAAGAACAAATTACCTACAGAAGAAAAAGTATATGAAGGATAGTCCAGTAGGTCTATGCATAAAAGATAGATTTTGGAATCTACAGTAGTCATTTGGAGAGAATTTCTCATGAGAAAATTTAAGAGTTAACTTGGAAGTAACCTGAAACATGGACCTCTGCAAGTGTATGCTGTAGAAGAGAGGTTGTTATATGCATACCATGGGATTGTGAGTTCAGTGGTCACACTGATTTGTAGTTGTTATTCTTTGTTTCCCTCCATGTTATGGTTTGGGTGTGAGGTGTACCTCAAAAAGCTCATGTGTTATACAATATAGCAATGTTCAGAGGTCAATGTTACTAGGCCTTCCATAGGCATACTGAAGGTGAATTGTCAAAATAACTTCTTCTCAGAGAAGGAAAATGGAGTAGGAGATGTAGAAGCTCATAATTCATATCCTATATGAAAATTAGTGCCTAATGTGTTCACAAGATTAGGGTGGTGGGCCAAGGAACTGAACAGACACTTCTCAGAAGAAGATATACAATCAATCAACAAATACTTGAAAAAATGTTCAACATCTCTGGCAATTAGAGAAATGCAAATCAAAACCACTGTAAGATTTCATCTCACACCAGTCAGAATGGCAGCTATTAAGAACACAAACAACAATAAATGTTGGCAAGGATGTGGAGAAAAAGGCACACTCATACATTGTTGGTGGGACTGCAAAATGGTGCAGCCAATATGGAAAGCAGTATGGAGATTCCTTGGAAAACTTGGAATGGAACCACCTTATGACCCAGCTATCTCACTCCTCGGTCTATACCCAAAGGACTTAAAAAAAGCATACGACCGGGACACAGCCACATCAATGTTTATAGCAGCACAATTCACAATAGCTAAACCGTGGAACCAACCTAGATGCCCTTCAGTAGATGAATGGATAAAGAAAATGTGGTATATATACACAATGGAGTATTACTCAGCAATAAGAGAGAATAAAATCATGGCATTCGCAGGTAAATGGATGAAGTTAGAGAATATAATGCTAAGTGAAGTTAGCCAATCCCAAAAAGCCAAATGCCAAATGTTTTCTCTGATATAAGGAGGCCTATTCGCAGTGGGGTTGGGATGGGGAGCATAGGAGGATTAGAGGAACATTAGAATGGCCAATGGGGAGGGAGAGAAAAGGAGGGGGCAAAAGAGTGAAGAAAAAAAAAAGATGGTAGAATGAGATGGATGTAATTACCCTAAGTGCATGTATGAAGTCATAAATGGTGTAAATATGCTTTGTATACAACCAGATATATGTAAAAATGTGCTCTACAAGTATAATATGAAATGTAATACATTCTGCTGTCATTTCTAACAACTTGGAATAAAAAATAAATTTGGAAAAAAAAATGAGTTTTGACCACTTACTCAAAAAAAAAAAAAAAAAAAGATTAGGGTGGCTTGACTCGTAGAGATTGTTAACAAATGTCTCAAGGTGGTCTCAGAGGCAGAAAAGAAAGACAGTATTTTTCCTGCAGGAACCAGCCATTGAGCCAATTCACTTGAAACATCCCCTCAATTTCACATATTGAAGAACTCCAGGAACTGCTCCACCAAGGAATTCTCCAACAGTGAATGACGAACATTAGTTCTAAGGCCAAAGGCAAAGCTCGGCCACCAGGATGTACTGAAAGAGCATCTCTATCTAGTGCCTACAATGAATCAGTTCTTTGCCATTCTGAAGGCAAACCTGATTCAGTTTTGATTTTTCAAATGCTGAAAAATAAATATATATTGACTTCCACATTTAATGATATCAGTTATAGTGATGGGGAAAATTTTAAAAATAGGAAACTGAACATTTTAGTGTCTTTTTCTAAAGTTACCACTATTACTGGTATTGACCCACCTAAACAATATAAATGTAATCTACAGTTACGCTACAGCAAAGGCCAAGCAAGCATTTTAAGCTATTTCACAGCTCTCCAGTTTTCCCATGTTTTCAGTTACAAAGGCGAGTCACTTCTTCACCCATAGCAGTAAGGTTCTCCTTGGCCCTCACCTTAGTCAAGACAAGAATGCTGTCTGGCAAGCCTAGCCCATCTTGATGTCTGGTATCTAGGTCACCCTCCAACCAATGAAACCAGAATCTTTGGTGGTGGTGTGGCAGAGGACAAGACACTGAAATGCTTTTAAAATATATCAGTGGAATCTAAGTTCCAACTCAGGTTAAGGATCACTGTGTAGTTGACCAGCACTGTCCTAAACACAGTAATGGAAGCAGGTAAAGTGAAATCTACCCCTTGTTCTTTTTCTTTGGATGAATAATGCATCTCCACAGATGGTACCTATCTTCTTGAGTGCCAACCTACTCCTATCTCTGAAATGCCTCTGCCTACAGGCTGCAGTGGAAATGGGCTTAGGCATCTATAGGTACCTCACAGCCCCTGCTCTGCCAACCATGTTGATTAAATAGATGGCTGGATATTAAATGTGCAATGAGATGGTTAAAGCCCTTGAAATTTGGAATTGAGAGCCTAAGTCTAATCCAGTTATTTGGGGATAGTTGAACTAAAACTCTGATAGTTGAAAGAAAATTAGAAATGATAAAGCAGGGAAATCTGGCAAAGAGAAAAAGGAAGAATGAAAGTAGATATTCTTGAGAGTCAGAGGGGTACTCTGCGATCCTAAGTATGAGAAATCTGCCTCAGCTTCTGCAGGTTTCCAGTTCACATCCCGAAGACCTTCTTCTTAGAGTCAAGTTTACAAGAGGTCCTCCTTATTTTGAACTAGTTGAATGGGTATCTGCTGCTCCTCCTTTCTGAGCCCCAATTCAATTCTCACCTGACTTAGGAACTTTCATATGTGCACCTTGTTTCTTGAATGACAGAGCAGTGAAAGTTCAGAGAAGAAGGAAACCAAAGGGCACAGGAGGGGTCTGAGAGGCTTCACAAATCAGGCGCAGATTGAATCAGATCCTGGAAGATGGAGAGGAGGAGGGAGCTCAGTCCAGGTGAGAGGAGTGAGCACAAAAGTCCAGGTGAGAGGAGCCAGCACAAAACCACAAAGGCAAGAATGTCCCCAAGGAACCCGGCCACATGTGGAAGGCTGGGAAACTTATCTCACTTGGTTGGGATGAACCAGAGGGAAGGCCAGTAAAACTAGCTCAATTGTATTTTTTCTGCTTCTCCTGCAGGTAAAAGTCCTGATGCACAGCATTCTTGAATAAATGCCTTCTAAACTCTTAAATATCCCACATTGCCTCAATACTTTAGGGGAAACGCTCTATCAATAACAAACAAGCAAACAAAAGAAAATAATAGCAACCAACAGACAATTGTTTGCTTGTTTCTGTAAAAAATAATTGATCTTGTACACATCAGTAGAACCTATTTTAGTAGAAGTTTCCAGCTCGCATATGGCAAAACCCTTTTCTTGGACTCCAGGTTGATAATACATCCTTTCTATTTTGAGCCAGTTGAGTGGGTCAATTTGATGCCCACCTGACTTGTGAACCTTCCATATGTGTGACTTGTTTGGTGAAAATGACAGGAGCAATCTCAGAGAATTGGAAATGAATGGGCACTGGATGGGTCTGAGAGGCTTCCCAGATCAGGTAGAGAATGAATAGAAGCTGCTTGTTGTGAGAAGATGTTTTACTTCTTTTATCCAAATATTTTTATTATTTCAAACCATTTTTTAACTTGGCAGCATCTTTACCTGCATGACTAGAATTGTGGTCATAGTCTACGGACATTACTGGTGCCATGAGAGCTAGCGTATTGTAGTATTAATCACAATTAAAAAGCATAACCAGTAATATTAAATACTGTGAGTTCTGCAGTAATATTAGCGATAAATATTGAGAACAGGGTTATAACTGTAATGAAATCCTTTCAATTCAGGCACATTTCCACTAGTAAGACAGTCCCAGAGTCACAGTTTGAAGCCATAAGCAAAACTGCTAACTAGCAAATATGCAGCAGAGTACCTGTCCACGGCCTAAGGCTGCAGAGACCGACTCACTCCATCTCACTCCCAGGGACCTTCACAGAGATATTCAGTAGCTATCCAGTCTCTTCTCCAGATGCTGAGCCCAGCCTGTAGGTTAGAGATGGCCACACTGAGCCGGCCCCACCCCACCTGCTTCATATGCTGGAGAGTAGGACACATGTTACTGATGAACAAACTCAAGTGGACAGTTGTTAAGATGAAGCAGAGTGCTGAATTTGCTTTAGAATTTTTTTTCCAGGATTTTTTTTTAATTCCAGCTAATATCTTAATCACTTAACCAAAATGACTTTTGAAAGTCTCATGTTCTTTCTCCTTAGCATGCCAACAGAAGCAGCCTGTGCAAAACCAGCCCCTCCATACGTCAGGCGGTGTTTGTATATATTTCAGCGTAACCAAGCAAGGCCTTTTTAACTTTCCATGCTGTGGACGGACGGAGCTGTACTTTCCTGAATGACAGCCAGGAAAAAGCTTGGAGATTTGGCAGGCAGACTGTGGGAAGCCTGGTGCAACACCAGGCTGAGATCTAGAGCAGGGGCTTGCTCTCTACAAAGACAGACAAGCGAAACACCTCCCTTTGTTTAGTTCTACCTACGAGTACAAATGGAGACCCCAGATTGCAATCAGGCCCTATTGTATAAACTTGGGGTTTCCATGGCATACAGCATTTTTGGCACCATGTTCCTTATTATTTTTCAGCTGGAAAACCAATTAGCATTCTTTTTATATCTGGGTGTTAATACTTGGGCCTTAGAGCAATTTTTTGGCCACCAGCCCACATGGCTGTAGTCTCTTGGGCAATGCCTGACAAATTAAGATAAAACTGTTACTTCATGTTTTCCTACAAAGAGAAAACAAAAACTGTTTCCTGCTCTTATTAAGGGGATGAAGTCAATTTCCACATTTAACAAATAAAAAGGTAGTCATAATCAGGGTGTCGACCAGGGCTCTTATCGCTCCCCACGCTAGTTCTTATGCAGGAATGTGAGGGAGCAAAACCTGTCAGGTTCTGACTAAGCTGTTCTTCTTGGAAAAGAAAAAAAAAAAAAAAATCCTCACAGTCAACAGAGCACTGTCAAATGGACGTGCTTTGACCACCACAAGGTCACCCTTTGACCTCTGCTGCATTTTAACTTCACAAGTTTGAGTGATGTGATTTACCTGGAGGAAAGAGCTGTTAGGAGATTCCAGCCCTGACAAGTGGATTAGTCATAACAGTCAAGAGGGCACTGCCCAGTTTGAAAGAAATAAACACAGCCAAATATTTCCCTATCTTGAAAGTGGAGCAAAGTAAAGTTCACAATCCAGGAATGTAGTTTATGATTAGAGAAAACCATATCTGGGCTGCTGTCTCTGAATATCTGAGCATGCGGAGGAGTGGAAGAAAAGAGGTTAGAATTCCCCACCATGCAAAGTGTCCCCCAGTCGTAAACAACCCTTGCCATGGTAACAACTTAATGCCACAAATCAGAGGAATGTAGCCCTCCAGTGAGCAGGCCACAACTTGGGAAAATCTCCAGGATGATGCAAAATATTTAGAGGGGAAGTGGTAAAACAAACAGAAAGGAAACGCAGCAATACAACTGAAGTTTGAAGACAAAAATATGCTAGACACAAAAAATAGTGGAGTGGAGTTACAAGGGCGTTTTTGTGTTGTGGGTACTGAATGTACATCTCTTTGCTAGAAATGGCCTGAGGGGCTGCTGCTCGGCTCCAAGACTTTTCTTTATAAATAGTGGGTGGTGGCACCCTAGAAAAAAATAATAACCCATTTGAAAGACTTCTTTAAAGAATTTGTACAGAACATTTTCTTTGCAACAAAATCTATTCTGGAGCTATATTATTTAACAAGGGAGCTGTGTTCTGAGTCATACGGAAATTTTTTATTTTTTTATTTATTTATTTTTCTTACTGCTCTGTTTGCTGTCAGGGGCAGAAAAATGATCATCTGTGATAATCTAAGAAGGAGTGACTAGAAATGTCCAATCATGTGCAGGAAAAGAATAATAGACTTGAGTATTTAGGTGCCAGAAATCACTTAATCCTCTATACACAGGGTGTCCATAAACCCTAATTTTCCAGGACAGTCTCAATAGTCCAGGTTTAATTACTGAAAGAGCCCTTTCACTCACAAAACTGTTCTGGTTTGGACAGTCAATAATTTGGGACCCTAAGGATACCGAGAGCCCCAGGGTCTTCTCTCTACTCCTTCAGGGACACCACTTCCCTCAGAGATACCAGTCTGAGGGTCTGCAAAGCATGGAAACTGAAAGCAAAAAGGGAGGGGTAGGGAGTTGCTTCCATTTTAGAAGAATCTTCAACAGTTTGGCTTCACCTAAAGTAAGCATCACGAACAAAACAAACTTCATTTGTGCTGGGGAGAGTAGAGAAACTGTCCATTTGCAGAGACACCCTGAGGCTGCCTTCAGGAGACCTTGGGAGTTGCCGGTTAGATTATGTACTGAAGTCTCAGCAAGCATTTCTCAGTCAAATCCTGGAGGCAGGCAGCCATTTCAAAAGCATACATGCACACCGCCTCTTTTGGTGCCCTGCAGCCCAGAAAGTATTGCTGAGATGTTCCAAATCAGAAAGTGTGCAGCCACCAGCCATGCTGCTGGGCTGTAGCTATTTGGATCAGAATGGAAACCTTTGATCTCTTTTACATCTAAGTTCAACCGTGGCCTGAGCCCAAAAGGTAGACTAATTTTGGCAACTTCCCCTGTACACTTTTATGTAGAGATAAAAGGAACATTTGGAAGCATAAACAGAAGGTGTATTTCTGTAGGCCCAAGAGCCCCAACATCAAACAAACAAGACTATCAATGGTGGTGCTGAATATTAGCTCTGACTTCTTTAGCTTTACTAAGCTTCTTCTTTCACTGGTAGCCATTGGAATTCCTTTCTCTTATCATGAATACGTAAAGATAATAGAGCATTAAAGAACTTAGAAAGGAATAAGTCATTTCCAGCAATGATGATTTCCATTTTCATATAAACTTTGGACAATGAAAGCTGTTACATTGACCTTGAGTCTGAAAGCTCAAGGTTCCTGCGCTTGCAAGATCTTTGCAGATATCTGGATGAGGGGAGACCTTGGAAGATGAAACAGTCATTCTTCCATCTTCCATGTATCTTGAGAGGCCCGGACTTTAAGTGGGAACTTATAACATGTTAAGCCCAATTAGAAAAATGGAACACAGGCCCCCAAGGGCAGCCAACTTGGAGTTACAGAGAGTCACAACTTACCAGTGGCCTTTGTGCCATGTAAATTTGTCAGTAGAATCAGAAATAAGATACTTGAGAGCCTGTTGGGTGTTAATGTAGCCTGTTTGAACTCATAGTTGGAGCAACAGTCCATTTCAGAATAGGCTCAGGGGAATGTTCTAAAAGTGAGGAGGTGGACCTGTTGGGGATACGCGCCTGAGTACACAGAAGCAGTTTAGCCAAATGCAACTGAGATGGGCTCTGAGCAAAGATATTTGGCACATTATTGCCAAACCAGGGTATTCTATATGACATCACCAAACTGGAAGGAGGCACTTCTGGCCTTTCTTTGTCAATATCCAGGGAGACCTGTGAGTTTCTTCAAGGGCTCTTGGAACACATAGGACCTTACTAGCAGAAAATTCTTTGTCTAAAGTATACCAACACTACCAACACTGCCCCTCTATAGTGTTTGACCAGTGGAGATAGACCAACCAGTGTGGGGCTGGATAGAGTTGATGGAAAGGAATAGAGTTGAATTTTTGAATTAGAAAATCCTAATATAAAGAATTGAAAAAATATTGGAAAACACTTTTTGTGGGTCATTAGATGGCAACATACTATTTGTCTGCTGAAAAAAATGTAAAATACTTATTAATTTATATTTTTAATGAAATTGCCTTTGTCTTCTTATATTGTTGGCTTGAAAATGGGGGAAGTAGTACCACCCTCTTCAGTGGGTTTTCAGTGGTACTGAATTTTCAGGTTTCTACGTGGCCTTCTCAGGAATCAGATTCCACGTGAAGTACAGGAGCTGCATTAGGTCATACCTAAGACCCCTTCCAACAATGCAATTTGTACATAACAAGGATCTGAATATTCTTGAAGAATTTCCTTTTATGTTCATTTCAACATTCCCTAAAAAAAGAGAAATTGGCAGCAAAGCCCAAGGTCAAGAGAAAATGTAAAGAGACCCAAACAATGTTAGCAATGGACAAGTGAATCTCCCACCCACTTGAAGCAGTTCTTTATCATGTAAGCAAGGTTTGAGCCCCATGCCTGGCTTTCTTTAAATACTCCTCTCTTTAACTGTGTGTGTGTGTGTGTGTGTGTGTGTGTGTGTGTGTACGTGTGTATGTTCCCCCCTCTTTCCCTTCCTCCCTCTTTCTCTCTTTTAGAAACAAGAAACACATGAATATTTTTTCACAGTATAAGAGGCAGTCCATTATGTCTCTGGACTTAACTCATGCTACATGACTAAAGAGAGTAGAATTCAGATCCTCTCACCACACACATAAAAAATGAAGCTATGTGAGAAGGATGTGTTCATAACCTTACCTATCATCATCATTTCACTATGTCTATGTATATCAAAATATTAGGTTGTACAATTTAAATAAATATAGCTTTATTTTTTGAAAACATAATTCACACACAAGCAAAGGTGTAAAAAATAAAGCTAGTTTATATAGATATGGGTCATATACACTTATACGTAATTCTGCTACGTTACAATTTCTTTTTACTTGGGTTGTAATAATGAATACTCCATAATTTACTCTCTGTTGCTTACAATATTTAGTTTGTTTATACATATTAGTGATTTTAAATAAAGAGAAACATTGTAAATATATCTTAGTGGCAATGAATAATTCTGCAGGACAGATTCCTAGTAGTAGCTGGCAGGGTCAAAGATTATGCTTACTCTACATTTTGGTAAATAATGCTTACTTTATATATGTTTTCATCATATGAGTTTCTTCTGTAAATGGTCCTTAGCATCTTTTTTTTCTACATTTTACTTGGTTCTTTGTGTACTGTTTATTCCTAGGTAGGTGCTCTTTATATGTTGTTAATCTCTTATATATGTTGTAAACGTTTCTCCTAGTCGGAAGCTTATCATCAAAGTTCATTTTTATGGTTGTCCCATAGAAAACAATTTTGAGGCCCAAGTTAAACTTTCTCATATGATTTAGGAATTTTGTGTATTACTTAAGAAAGCATTCTTTGCCCCTAGAGTTATAAATTGTTTTTATATTTTCTCCAAATACTTTAATAATTTGTGTGGAGTTTTTGTGTGTGGTGGTGGGGGTTCAGGGTGTATGTATTTTCTTCACTGGGGATTGAACCCAGGTCTCTGCATGCTACACAAATGCTCTACTGGTGAGCTCTATATCCTCAATTATCTTTCACTTTTGAGTCGGCATCTTACTAAGTTGTTGAAGCTGGCCTCAAACTTGTGATTGTCCTTCCTCAGCCTCCTGAATAGCTGGAATTGCAGGTGTGCATCACCATACCTAATTTGTTCTTAACAGTTAATTTCTTTAAGTTCTTTGATGTGTACTTTCTGCTTACGATGTCAACTATGAGTTTAATTTTTTCCCTAGAAGGCTAGACAATTGTCATAATGCAATCTGTTGAAAAGTCTAAAATACTTTTACTAATTTGATATGCCCCCTTTATTATTAGCTGTATTTCTGGGTTGCCCTTATATCTTTTCCTAGTAATGTGTTTCCTAGTAATGTCTATATCTATGCCAAAACATATGGTTTAATTGCTTTATATTATGTTCTGATGATTAGTAAATCAAGTCTCATTATTACTCTTTTTAAAAAAAAATTAACTTGGGCTGAGGTTGTGGCTCAGCGGTAGAGCGTTCGCCTAGCACGTGCGCGGCCTGGGTTCCATCCTCAGCACCACATAAACATAAATGCATTGCATTGTGTAGAACTAAAGCAAATAAATAAATATTTTTTAAAAAATTAACTTGCTAGTCATTGCTGTTTTTTCCCATGTATTTGAGAACCAACTTGTCAATGTCTATAATGTTAAGTCTTCCTATTTAAATATATGAAATAAAATTTCATTTATATAGGTTTTTAAATACACTTTCATGAAAGTCTTGCATGTTTTCTATTTCTAGATATAAAATATATTTCATTGCTATTGTGAATTATATCCCTCTTATTTTGTTTTCTAATTGATCATTGCTAAAGTTAAAAAAAAGGTTGGCTTTTGTATATTGACTTTTGAATCTGATTACCTTATTATAATGCTAAAATATACTCTTAAATCCAAATACTTTTTCTTATCATCTGATTTTCTTGGTAGAAAAACTCATGTGTTTCTCAAATTACTTGTAAAAATTTTAGTAAACTTCAACTCTGAAGCTTTTTAAGGTCAACCAGTCAACAGGTCAACCCTTCTTTGATAGTTTACATTAAATTGCTGGGTATATCAAGAATATTACTTCACTGCACCCCAATATTCCTGTTGATGAAACGTGTAAGCTCAATACTTTTACATATTATTTGTCTGGTTTGGATATTTAGGTATAGGTCAAGTACTATTTTCTCTCTTTTGTAGGTTTATATTATTTCTCCCCATGTGCATGCAAAAAATAAAAGAATCCTCAAGTTTAAAAACTGTTTCGAATTGCTATAGTGCCCACCAGTGAAACTTATAATCGATAATATATAAATGATGAAGAGAAGGCATCCCTAAAACTGAATCAATATGGACAGGGAAATCGTTTTCAGAGTCACCACCACAAGCTCATCTCTATTCTTAGCCAGACTAATTTGTCCACAGTAGCAACCCCCTGGGCCCCCTCTGGGCCCCCCTGACCTATGGAAACACTGCAGCACAGACTTCCTGTGCTTGGCCCAGCCCTTCAGCTGCAAGGCCATGCTTCCTGAGGGAGGGAATTCCCGGGGCCGGAATCCTTGCTAACTTCCCTTTCCAAAACAGATTGCTTCACATAGGGACATGCTTTCTGTGGTTCTGTACATACCAAATGATTTAGAAAAATTAAGATCAAAAACTTTTGAGGGATCTTTTCCTTCTATTTTCATTGTTAATAGTGAAGGGCTCATTTCATTCAACTTAATTTGTTAAGAGTGGCTTCATTTTGGCTATAGATAAAATGAGAGGTGTTTGGTAATAAGACTCCATGTTCTTCAATCCATTCCTGTGAGGTAGGTTTTCTCCTTTTGCCATCTCTGACAGGCTGATTGTGGCTGTCTCCTGTTTAGAGGAAAGGTCTGAGGCTGCTTCTGGCCATAATGAATGAGTAATGTCTGCCTTGAACACCGGAAAGGGAAAGCCGAAGGACGAGGAACAAGCATTTGCCATCTTGGAATAGAATTGACTTTTTATTTCCAGCTTGGTTATATAATCTTAGGAATTTGGTTCATTTGTAGATACATACAAATAAAAGAAACAAAATGTTTTTTTTTTTAAACTTAGCCAACAGAGACCTAAACAATTAAGTGCTCTTACACAAAGAAAGTCTTAATGTTGAACATAGAATATATAAATTCTTATCCTGAATAAAGCTTAAGCCAGTTTATTACACTGCATATATTTGGAACATACTATCAAAGTTGTGATTTTCCTCTTTATTGTTAACAGCAGTAGTAATAGTAGAATTTAATAACTCAAAATTTGACTTGGTATAATCTGGGTGGCAGATGAGGTTATCAATAAAGTATGAGCCAGATATTTTCAGATCAAAATAGAGGACTTTATTTTTATAACTCAAACATGCCAGCTGGCTAAGGGCCAAGAAAACATTGTGGATGTTGTTGATTTTTACAAAAGATCAGTTTCGTTTTGTGTAACTGAGAATCACAATCTGAAAGTTAAACTTTGCAAAATATTTGAAAAATAGTCAAGAAAGTGGTGAGGTACATGTCTAAGCATTGGAGATTTAAGTCTGCTCTTTGGGATGGGTTTAAAAAAAAATAGTGAACTATGGCTTGTATATTATGTCAAAAACTCAAGTCACTATTTTTCCATATATACATATTTCTAATATTTTACTTTTTTACAGACAGGAAACCATTCCTTTCTAACCACCACTCCTCTGATTCAATATGTCTGTTACATTAGAAGTACTAGATAAGGCCGGGCGTTGTGGCGCATGACTGTAATCCCAGCACTTTGGGAGGCTGAGGCAGGAGGATCGCGAGTTCAAAGCCAGCCTTAGCAATGGCGAGGTACTTAGCAACTCAGTGAGACCCTGTCTCTAATAAAATACATAAAAAGGGCTGGGGATGTGGCCCAGTGGTTGAGCGCCCCTGAGTTCAATCCCCGGTACAAAAAAAAAAAAAAAAAGAAGTACTAGATAAGCAGAGAAAGAAGGGGCATTCACTTGGAAAATTAACTAATAATCATTTTGCCAAGCCACTTGCACAAACTGACATTATGACACAAATGACGCTATCCTTTACAGAAGTTCACATTGAAACTTGAGCTACAAAACAATTATTTGGATTAATACTGAGATTTTTTTTCCAGGTTTTTAAAAACTATGTCAAACAGTTTTCTAAAAAATGTGCTTCCATGAAATTTAAGGGTACTTCTTTCTGCAGTAATTTCCCTATCATTGTTTCCCATTAAATACCAAGCTTGGTCTTGGTAAAAAAAAAAAAAAGGGGGGGGGGAGGGGGTTTGAAAATGAGTTCTTAGACTCTGCAACTTGTTTACCATCAGCCAACACACATTCTAATTCGTAATCTCTAAGGACGTAATCTGTTTACTCTCAAAAGATGCCTCTGCTCAGATTAGCAAATGGATTCAACGAATTATTAGAAATAATCTTTTCCATTGCTTGTCAAACATTTATAAAAGGCTGAAAGCTTTGTC
Source organism: Tamias sibiricus (assembly GCA_025594165.1). NCBI lineage: Eukaryota > Metazoa > Chordata > Mammalia > Rodentia > Sciuridae > Tamias > Tamias sibiricus. Next base: position 114,846,092 of record CM046664.1, read on the forward strand.
ATGTTTCATTAGGATGGTTATATGCTTAGTCATACCTATTATTTTCCCATGTTCCTGCAATATATTAATGTTGAAAAATATAAAAAATGCTTTGGAGTTCACAAAGTGATACAATAGCATGAATGTACCATTTTATTATTTATCCACTAGAGACAATGTTTTTGAGTGACTATAAAGTCAATGCTTCTTTTTTTTAAATATTTATTTATTGGCTTTAGTTGTACAAACAATGCATTTATTTTTACGGGGTGCTGAGAACCGAACCCGGGCCGCGCACTCGCTAGGCGAGCACTCTACTGCTGAGCCACAACCCCAGCCCCCTCAATGCTTCTTTTAACTTGTGCTGCTTTTGATCTCTAACACATTTCACAAAAGCATACTGTAGGACTTAAAGACTTCAGACTTAAATTCCTTGATTCCATTTTGCTATTAATTTTTATTTATAAAATTACCAAAACTCTAATATAATCTGCAGCAAAATATATGATATGTGGGTCCTACGAAGGTAGTAGCTTAGTGGTAGAGTGCTTGCCTACTTGCCTAGCATGCTCATGGCCCTGGGTTTGAGCTCCAGCACCACCACCAAAAAAAAAAAAAAAAAGATATGATGTGTGTGGGAAATCTGGAACAGTGCTATACTTATACATGAGACCCACAAAACCAGATAAATATACCTAAGTAGTTCCTCTTCATCACAGTAGTTCAGCATACAGCGTAAGCTTGTGAAGTTTTCCCCCATGCATCCAGGACTTGAATCCCAGCTCAACAATTTTCTAACTGTGAGTCCCAGAATAAGTTACTTAAATACTTCTGCTTTGAGTTTCCTCACGTATGAAACGAGGGTGATAACAGTATCTATCTTGGAAGGTGATGTAAGTATTTAAAACATTTTCAAGCACATAGTGAGCATCATTTAGGAATTGGGAAGAAAATATGAAGTCAGGGAGTTTGGTGAATAGGCAGTTGTATTTAGGAGCATGAATTAAGAATAAAGTAATGAGATCTATTTTCTAAAACTGAAAAAGATAGAACTAGATGTGTAGTGTCAACAGTTCCGAATCTTTGATTTATCTTGTCTTTGTATATATAGTAAAGTCTTGCATCAGATGCTGACACAGATTTTGACACCTGTTCACTTTTCACAGGATTGATCTCAGAGTTTTCTAAGGGATATAAGCTGCATGACAAGTAGGCCTTTATCAAAGACTTTTTTTAACCATTGTAATACTTTCTCAAATATGGTATGAAATAAACTTTAAATTTTTTTAAATTAAAAAAATTTTAAATTTTTTTCTCAGATATAATAGTTTCTTTTTTTAAAAAATATTTTTATTTATTTGCTTTAGTTGTACACAATGCGTTTTATTCAATGTGTTTTATCTGTACGTGGTGCTGAGGATCGAACTCGGGTCGCCCACGTGCTAGGCGAGTACTCCACCGCTGAGCCACAATCCCAGCCCAATAGTTTCTTTTTTTTATACCCAATGTATTCTCTGGTTATCCTTAGATAATTGAGTGTAGCACAAAACCAGGTACTCATTCTGCAGAATTTTTCAAAATTAGAGTGATAATGTATGGAATCTGCATTAAAAGGCATTATTCGTGAAATATTAGTTATTATTACCTCATTAACAATTACATAACAGAGGAAGCTATGAGGCAAAAATATCCAGCTTACAGGTCAAATACCAACAGTATTAGATTCTTACCTGGCCATTACCTCCAATAAAAGTGATATCATAGAATTTTAAATAAGAAAGATATTTTAGTATTCATGTAGTCTGAACTCCATGATTTTACTCTTGATGAATATGGGATTCCTTTTAGTGAGCATAAATTAACTAGAAGGAATCAGTTATGAAATCACAGAATTCCAGCAAGCCCAAATTCTCTATCCAGTAGTTTTTCTTTTAAACTATTCCAAACCACCTCCTCCTTGCAAGGTTCAACATTTCCGCCTCTGAATTAATATTGCTTGTTATGAAATTGAATGATATGTTTCATTTTGCACAGGGTAGGTAAAAAGTATTAGACTCCCTCTGATAAAACGTTAAGTATCTTCTTCAACTCATTGCCTTCATACATTTTTCAGATCATTTATTGTACAGAGAATCTCAGTGATTTGCATCAGGATGCAAAGCGAAAAAGGATTCAGCTACAAAATTAGAAAAGCTATTAGTTACAACATTAACATTTACCCATAATAGCTTCACAGAATGGAAATGGAGAAGGATTTTTTTTTTCTTTTGCCTGTAACCTTTTCCTTTTGCAACATTTCTTAAAACCATTGTCATCCTCATGCCTTCAAAGAGACCCAGCAGATCATATCTTTGCTGTTGGCACTTCTTGTAGCTGAGCATTTGAAAATACCACGTTGAACTTCAGCACTGTCAGTCCTAACCTAAGCTTTAAATACCACATCACTGTAGGCAAATGGTGTACATTTGTGATAAAGAAAGTGCTTCCTATATTTATCTTGCTAATGTAATTTTATGGATGAGTAAGATGCCATTCAGTGTCTCACAGTCACTTTGTCCAAGGATCTGTCTTGTGGGACAAGGGTATTTGCTGCTTGATTGAAGATGGCTCCTTGAAGATAATTCAGCCTACACTGGCATTTTATTAAATCTGCAAATAGTATTAAATTCTGCTTCAGTGCATGACATATCAAAAGCAAGTTTGCTTTTTCTTAGAAACCTTTATTGATGCTGAAGAGCTAAGAATGTCTTACAAAGCAATACTAATGAGAAAAGTTTCAATGCTGGCAAGAATAACAGTATGTCATTATTTAATTATCACATTACTACTTCCCCTTTGTCTTGTGATTAAGTTATACTGGGATAGAGTGGCCTTTCCCCAGTTTTTAAAAATATATATTTATTTCATTTTAGTTGTACACAATGCCTTTGTTCTTACGTGGTGCTGAAGATCAAACTGGGCTATGCACGTGCTAGGCAAGTGCTCTACCGCTAAGCCACAACCCCAGCCCTCCCCATTTTATTACCTGGGAAACTTGCCTTTCTTCTCAAAAATGCCCTCTCCCTGCAGGCTTCTTTGATTTTCCCAGGCAATTAGTAATCCCTTTCTCTATGATCCATGAGCACATTGAATACCACTTGAGCAGCATTTGTTGCACAGTACATGATTATTTATTTCACTGTACCTTTATTATTTTCACCTCTCTTCACTGGAGTGCAGTGACTGAGTCTTATTTTTGTTCCTCTCCTCCCACAGGGAATTATCAACAACTATTTCAAACTGTTGGTCTAGTAGCTTTACTATATCCATTAAAATTAATTAAAGAAAAGCTAAAAATGAGAGTCACAGTAGTATATAAAATTAAACATTAAATAAAGATACTAACGTTCTCTTCCCCTACAACCAAAATAGATATGCAACACATACACACTGAATTGTGCCCACAATTTTTCACCTGAAGCTCTTTTAAGGATAGCTATACTTCAAATTTCAAAATTTTTATTGAATTTTAGAATGTAAAGGCTATTATTTGACATTCCCAAATATGACCTGGGTCAGCATCCCAAGTTAAAACATGTTGATATTTTTGCAGCATAAGTATGAATATTCATTCTTAATACAATAAAAAATAGCCTCATCAATTTGAATTAGGTTTTGCCACCAATGAATTTGCCACAAACTTATGAAAACCGTTTGGTTTTCATAGTTTGGGATTTTAGAATGGTGACTAAGGGACCGTTGATTTATATAGCAAATCTATTTGGTGCCTCACTGAATTTGACTCCTTGAAAGTATTAGATTAGGAATAAGAATTGGATTTAAAACAAGATGTTATTCTATTTTGCTTAAAAAATACTGTTACAGAATAAATAGCCTTCATGTCTGTCATTTGAATTTCAGTCTATTACCAAAGTCTCTATTCCTATAAAACTATAAATTAACCTCTGCTTTTGTTTATCTTGTTAATGAATTAACAAACTGGCAAAAAAAATGGAAAAAATCAAGGTATCAAAAAATTAGATGTAATACTCTTATTAAATATAATTTCAGAATAATGAGAGGGCTTTCTCATTTTAATTATTTATAAAACTTAAATTAATTTATAAGGCAGATATATCAATTAATGATTATAATATGACCCACTTATTTTTGTTTTCTATACTTACAATTAATAGAATTTTTACATTATTTATTTTATAAATTTTTGTTTTAAAAAATACATTTTATTATTATTCAGATAGGTAAGGACAACAGATCAGGTAGTGGTTGCCCTTGGAAAGGCAGTTTGCTACTCATAGTTCCCAAGACAGGGAAGCATGCCAAGCCTCAGGGAGGCACGAGGTTCCTCAGGAGGCAGAGGGAACAGGGGGTAAAGGTAGGCAAGAGCCTCGACTATGATTGACATGGGAAGGAACAGGGAAAGCAGGATAAAGAGATCAGCTAATTTGAATAATATCAGTGGGCTCTGTTGTGATCTTCCTTAGTTGTTTGATACCTGCTCTGAGTGATCATGTGGGTAGACAGAGGGCTAGAGGGTGAGAATCTTATGAAAGAGGCGGCTGGCATGGTCTCTGGACTGGTTGATTGGCATATAAAGACTACTTCAGCTCACAAAGGAATCTTTTGCTAGCTTTAGGAATTGCCTAGTCCTGGGAGGTGCAGTCCCTCCAGGGTCAATAAGTCCCTAAGAAGTCAAAGCATCAAATACAGAAACTAGAAAATGTGGGTATTACAATCTACAAATGCATTAACATTACGTAAATTTAAACCAATCATGACTCTAAAATGAACTCTTTTTTTGTTGTTGTTCTTTTTTTCTCTTTATTAGTTTTGTTTTTATTGGTATTTTCTTATTTTATTACAAGAACTGTCACTGGAGAGGGTCAGAAGAGGTCTCTCCAGAGGCAGAAGAAATCTCTAGTTGTATCTTCCAGGTTTATGACTCCGTCTACAGAAAAGAATTTAAGGACACATCAGACTGTAGAACAAGAAGGAAGAGCTTTATTGGAAAAAGAAATATACACTCAAGAAAAAGGGAGTGTGGGTGGATCTCAGAGACTGACTTGCCCCACCTTGGTGTGTGGTTCTCACATTCACAGAGGGACAGTAGCTAAGGGGCAGGACTAGAGATGCAGTCAGGATGGGTCAAACAATTTCATGCCAGTTTTCCTTGCCCTCCTGCATTGCCCTAGCATGTTTTAATCATGCTACTTCTTATATTGCATAGCTCATTAGCATCTTCTGTAACCAACATCTTTAATGTGCATGCTCCCTAATAGAGTGGTTTCCCCTCCCCTCCAACCCCATGCCTTTGGTTATCTTGCTATTTTGTTGCTTTTTTCATCAGCCCATGGACAAGCTATGGGCAAGGTCATGAGCCCAAGAACACAAACTGGGTTGTTCACAGGTTGTTTGTTGTGCATTACAGTGATTTATGAGCATTTCCTTTTTAAGACTCAATCTGCACTCTGTAACCCTCAATTCTTATCTCAAAACAAATATATTCAAATTGTTACTTTTTTAGCCTTCTCTTTTAATTTTTAGTTTAAAAGCTGAATTATTCAGGATGCGTTGGTGTTTGGCATTCAGTAAAATCTCAATGAATATTGACCCTCTTTGCTCACCACATTTCCTCTTTCCCTTTTTTCATTTTTTTTTAATGTTTGTTGAGAATCCACTACATACAATGCTAGACACCTTTTAGTCTTCATAAAACGGACAAACAGAGGTGCAGATACTCAATTGCCACATGGAATGAACTACTTGGCATCCTGAGATTCCAAGAGAAAGTATTGCAAGGAAACCTTATGACCTCATTAGACTGAATACAAAGGCATATAATGTAAATGATTTTGGTATCATTTAGGACAGGTGAATTATTTATTTTTGCTCATTTTGCAAAGTTTTAACTTGAGATCTTCAAAAGTTGTCAAGTAATAGAAAATGTCTTTTGAAATTTTTCTGTTACATATTAAAATACACTGTATGAAGACATTTCTGAGCACGATATAAGGTAGATGTCTGAATTATGAGTTTTCATTATACCTGTTATGCTGTTCTACTTTGTCGTATTTATTGAGTACCTACTATGTTTAATGGTACGAAGATGCTGAGCAACTTAAGGTAATATAAAACCATGAGAGTAGTTCAATGATTTTGTATTTTGGGGGCAGTTTGTTCTTTTTCAAGCTTCCAGTCAAGAAAATATTAGTAAGCATTGTAAACAGGTTCAACTGTTTCAGCATGTAGCAATTTTAAACCCTAATATTGAGTCAGATACTAAAGAACTGTGAGCAAAACACTTTCATCTTTGGCAATTTATGAATGCAGCATTCACAATTAATAGCTGCTTTTAGGAGAAAACAAACAAAACAAAACAAACAAACAAACAAACAAAAATGATTCAGCAGAGACCCCTTTTTGATTCTGTGGTTTGAAAGGTCACCGCTATCTTTGGCCTCATTCTGCTAGCAAAGACAGGCTTCCTTTGCCCTTGACTTCAGCCTTGCCTTTTCTGTAGTGTGACAGCACATGATCGAGGGTAGACATGATCACAGGTAGGACACTGAAAAGCAAATACCAGCACTGCCTCTAGGCCTCCTCCTTCCACCCTCCCCTCTCTCTGCTTTGCCCTCCCTCCTTCTTTAGCATAATCTGCTACAACCATGTTATCTCTGTTCTAATTATTTTTATAAATATCATAAATCGCCACGTGTAGAAGAGAGTTTAAAAGGTTATCTGTTTATCTGTGTATATGATTAATAAAAGTCACACACAGCTGTATATAGTGCCAAAGTGCAATTTATGTTGTAAGATTTTTGTTAGAACAATAATAGCATTAGTTGCCTAATAAATTATCAGTTCATCATAGGAGTCTACAGACTTGACATCAATGCTTTCCAAATGAAGATATTTTCTTTTTTTTTAAATTAACTCTATTCTTTGATAAAACTTAGTATTTGTACTTATTTATGAGGTATGATGTGATGTTTTGATTCCAAGTAAAATGTTAAAGTGAGACAACAGGAGTAACTTCTGGTGTCCTATGGCACAGAAAGGTGAATAAACTTAGTAATGCATCATATATTTCACAATAGTTAGAAGATTCTTAATGTACTTACCAAATAAAGATCTATGAAATATTATCTAGACTATCTTAGGGACTATTTTTTAACTAATCTCCCTTCATTCATCTTTTGTAGGTAAATTTTCTATATTGTTTTTTAGTAACTCAGTTTCTGAATAGAAACCCACAGCTCTTCATTCTTTGATACCATGTTTACTATTAAATGACTTATTGTACAATGCTGCAACAGTGAACTTCAATAAAAACATTTTTTTGGTAATATTAGTGCTTTGAGATATTTTGGCATATGTCTTCCAAATATGATCAAATTTCTAATAAAGATTATCTCCCTCACCATCAGAGGTTTCTAACTAGAGTGAGATGACAGAAGTGATATCAGTGTTTTCGACTTCACTTTCCAAAACTGTTGTCTTCCAGGCTCTCCCAGGAGTCCATATGAGCTTGCTCTTTTGCATTATAGCCCAGATGCCTTCGTGGGGTCCAGGAAAATGAAGATCTCATTTTATTCATATCAGTTTTCAATTTTGGCAACACTGTTGAGCTCTAAATCAGGTTGAAATCTTTCTTAAGATTCCTTGAGATTAGAGAGCTAATGCTGTCTTAAAATTCAATTAAGTGACTCCTTTACCAATGCTGCAACATTAAGACATCAGCTCAAAGTGTTTGCAGCATTGATGCTTCCAGGGAGTCCCTGGGCCCACCTTCCTGAGCCCCACACCCATTTTTGCATCAAAGCAGCCCTGTAGACTCAGTGTTCCCCAAAATGCAATCTGCAACTTGCTTGCCATAGAATCCACTGCAGCATTTATTACAGATGCATCTTTGATGGCTGTAAGTGGGTTGAAGAGTGTCCGCCTAAAGTCGTGGCTAGCCAGAACTGGACTCCAAAATTCCAAACAGGAAAAAGATTAGAAATTGTGTGTGTGTGTGTGTGTGTGTGTGTGTGTGTGTGTGTGTAGAGAGAGAGAGAGGGGGGAAAGAAAAGACTAATTTTCTTATGAGTTTCTGGAATGCAGTTGTATGATTTTATAATTAAACAATTACATAAAACCTTTACCTGGAAAATGAGGGAAGAAAAAAAATAAAGGAAAATAGAGAAATAGAGGTTTCAACTTGTAAAAAGCCATTTTTTCCCCAGTGATTTCCTTTTTGTTTTATACATTACATCATGAAAATTTGGCTTAAACAAGTTTTTTTTTGTTGTTGTTGTTGTTGGAAAAAGCATATTTCAAGGTGTAGGTGTGTGCATGTTTATTTACATATACATATATCCTCAATGTCATTGAACCCTCTTATGAAAAGTCTTAATCAACTACGTGAGCTGAAAACCTCTAGGGAGAAACAATATGAATGAAATGGAATATGTAGTCATTGTATTGTGCCATGTCTTCCTTTAGAGGGGAAAAAAGGGCTCTATTGTTCTATTCATTGAACAGGAAACTTCTTAGCTCATAAAGAGGAGAAGTAAGTACACCTTCTCTGGACGAGCATGAGAGAGCCATGGCACCTTTCCCCCCATAATAATCGTGACCACATTTGTTTGATTGAATTAATTGTACAATAAGAGTGCTAAAGTAGGTTCTTAAACCTAAATCTTCAAACCACTAAAGAAAGATAAGGCATAAGGGTTTTATACTAAGCATGCCAACAACTTTCCCATTCACACTCAAGTAGGGTTTTCATCGAGCATGGTCATTCCATTCCTTTAACATTAATAATGAATATCAACATAGAATGGAACACAGAGAGGCAGCATGTGTCCTGGGAGGGCAAACTGTCTCTGTCTAGAGAGAGCCCTTTATCTTACACAAACTGAGTTTTTATTGTTTCCATTTCTTATTATAACAGAATCTATAATGCATTTTATTTCCCTCAATGAAATTATAACAAAATCCATAGAATTTTGAAATCTGTTACTAACATTTTAAAAATGTCTTCCAAGCCCCAGCATACTTATAAATAGATACTTTGAGACAGCTCGGGGACTATAACTGTTTTGGATTTATTTAATTGGCTTTCAGGCTTTCCTTCTAAATCAGCCAGCATTCAATTAGTCAATGGCAAGTTTTCACAATAGTTGAAACTGGCAACGTTAAGACATCAGCTCAAACCTCATTCCACCAAGCAGCACAGCTGCCTGCTTTTCCAGCTTGGTATTCATCCTCATATCCACCCTAGGTTCTTTTAAGTCACACTTCCTTTTGCATTCATGAACATAATGAGCCCAAGAAAATGAAAAAGAAATGAAGTTTCAAAAATCCCTTCTGAAGCTTCTTTGAGATTCTGAACTGCATTTCCTAGAGCCAGGACTATGAGTAATCTAAAATAAGAGCTGGCAGCAGAGGCTTGCCAGCTGTTGCACATTTACCAGCCCAGCTACATTTTTCCTCCCTCTGGGCTGAATAGTTATAAAGGGACAATCTTAACCTTATTTGGATTAAAATTTATACCATTCATATAAGAGGACTTCTTTTTAAAATTTTGCAAGTTCATTTTTTCTTAAATTTAGTATTTTTATTAAAATGAGATATTTCTGATGTCCTATCACATTTTGTGAATATGAAATGATACCATTTTGACCTTGGAGAAAGAAAGTTTGACCTATTTGTTTATCAGAATGATGAGATAAAATTTGTTTAATTTTTTTGATGAAAAACCTATAAAGCCACAGTAATGTCACATTTCACACTTGTGTATTTTTATGTCAAGTCTGTTGTTTCTTTTAAAACTTGCAAAATGTTAGGAAAGTATGTTGGGGGTCCCCAAATCATCACATGTTTAGAGATTCACTAAACGGACTCATGGAACTCAGCACATAGCTGTCCTCACAGCTAAGACATATAACAGCACGGCAGTCAGGAGATCCAGTGGATCACTAGGAGAAAAGGCAGAAGCCCAGCCTAGAAGATTTGATGTGTCTGGCTTTTCTAAGCTCACCCTCTCCCATGAAAGGGCACACTGTGCATGCTCTCCACAGCAAAGTGCAAGACTAATGTAGACTGTCTCCTTTCAGGGGAAGCCCACTAAACTCAGCACCCAAGATTTTTGTTTTGGGGTCATGGTATGGGCACCCCCTGCTTAATTTGTGCCAAAATTCCAGAGCCCTAGAAGGAAAGCAAGTGTTTGGCACAAAGCACATTATGGTGTAGCCTAGGTGCAGTGAACTAGCCTCATCAGTTAGGGAAAGGGTGGGAACACTACTAGTACTCAAACTCTGGGACAGAAATCAGCCACCAGCCAACTTTGGCCAGAGTCTCAGTTGTGCTGAGTTAATATTTTCTTCCCAAAAAGACATTTGCAGTAGTGAAAGGGGGCATCCCTGTCTTGTTCCAGTTTTTAGAGGGAATGCTTTCAATTTTTCTCCATTTAAGATAATGTTAGCTTGGGGCCTTGCATAAATAGCTTTTATAATGTTGAGATATGTTCCTGATATTCCTAGTTTTTCCAGTGTTTTGAACATAAAGGGGTGTTGTATTTTGTCAAATGCTTTTTCTGCATCTATTGAAATGATCATATGATTTTTATCTTTAAGTCTATCGATGTGATGTATTATGTTAATTGATTTCCGAATGTTGAACCAGCCTTGCATCCCTGGAATAAACCCCACTTGATCATGGTGCACTATCTTTTTGATATGTTTTTGTATCTGATTTGCCAGAATTTTGTTGAGGATTTTTGCATCTATGTTCATTAAAGATATTGGCCTGAAGTTTTCTTTTTTGGATGTGTCTTTGCCTGGCTTTGGAATTAATGTAACATTGGCCTCATAGAAAGAGTCTGGAGGAGCTCCCTCTTTTTCTATTTCTTGAAATAGTTTGAAGAGCATTGGTATTAGTTCTTCTTTGAAAGTCTTATAGAACTCGGCTGTAAACCCATCAGGTCCTGGACTTTTCCTTGTTGGTAGCTTTTTGATGATGTCTTCTATTTCTTTGCTTATAATCAATCTGTTTAAATTGTGTATAGCCTCCAGTTCCAGTTTAGGCAAATCATACAACTCTAGAAATCTGTCAATGCTTTGAATATTTTCTATTTTATTAGAGTACAAGCATTCAAAGTAATTTCTAATTATCTCCTGTATATCTGAGGTGTTTGTTGTGATAGTCCCTTTTTCATCACGAATGTTAGTAATTTGATTTTTTTCTCTTCTTCTTTTCGTTAGCATCGGTAAGGGTCTGTCAAATTTGTTTATTTTTTCAAAGAACCAACTTTTAGTTTTGTCAATTCTTTGAATTGTTTCCTTAGTCTCAATTTCATTAATTTCTGCTCTGATTTTAATTATTTCCTGTCTTCTACTGCTCTTGGTGTTGATCTGTTCTTCTTTTTCTAGTGCTTTGAGGTGTGATGTTAAGTCATTTATTTGTTGTTTTTTTTTTTTTTTTCTTTTAAGGAATGAACTCAGTGCAATGAATTTTCCTCTTACTGCTGTCTTCATAGTGTCCCAGAGATTTCTATACAATGTATCTGTGTTCTCATTTACCTCTACGAATTTTTTAATCTCCTCCTTGATGTCTTCGTCAAGCCCTTGTTCATTCAGTAGCATGTTAGTTTTTATAATTCACAAATAACATCTTTTAAATTCAGAGAGAAAAAAAATATTTCTAAATAAATTTTTATATAGTTAAAGCATTTAACATTTGATGGTAATATGAATAATGTACATTTCAACCTCAAATATAAAGCAAAAGAGAAAGAAGAACATTTTTTCCTTATTGAAAAATACACTTTGAAACTGTATTAGGTCTTACAGGTCATTAAGGAAATTAAATAGTATTGTCTAATTTTGTTTTTATGTGCTGCTTCTATCTTCTTTCTTTATTTGCTATGAGTCCATATGTCTTTTCCCACCACTCACCATAAAATGATGTAATTTACACATGGGATTTATTATTCTTTTGGGCATCCATAATCTCTTAAAAAACAGAGATTGAAAAACTTTACTTATTTTATTGTGTTTCACATTTAAGTGCTTTGAGCATTGCCAGAAATCAGCAAAATCCTGCTATTGAACATTGGCTTGACATTTTCTTATAGGTTACAAAATATGTAAACATTTTCTTTGCTTTCCCAAAACAGATTAAGTTAACAAAAAGTATTTAGATTTAATAATGTGCGGAAGGCCTGCTTCCGCGGAGATGTCAAGGTGAATCCGATCAATGCTGGAGGAGAAAGTCGGCGAAATGAAAAAATGCACACGAGTCAGGTTGCAGAAATCCTTCTCTCTCTTTACTTTTCTCAGCATGGTTTTTATACATCCCAACAAACACAGTAATTTGCATTTCAACTATAGGAGGTTACTTTAAAGAATTCCAGTAAAGGAGGTTACATTAAAGAATTTCAGGACACTCCAGTGTTGCTGCCTGAAGCGATGGCCGCCTGCAGCAACAAAGCCGCGGGAATAAGTTCAGAGGCAGACTGGAAACGAACAGACTCTTTATTCTGCCAGCTTCTCTCTCCGGCTCCAACAACACCCCAACACTCAATCCACACTCCTCCAACCACCACAAAATGGCGTTGACCCCATCCACAATGTCCCGGGCCAAGTCTTGCGAGACCATGGAAGGTGGCAATGCTTGAATGTCTCTATGGCTCACAGTCAACCGCAATCTTAGCCATCTCCTTAATTAGGGCTCTTACACTCCAGGGTCGTATAAGCAAGGAAAAACAAAATATTTATCCTAAGTACATACTATTGATTAATCTTATCTATCCTAGATTTGCCGAAGGATAAGGAAGAGTCTTTTACAGACACACAAAAAGACCATTAGCTTTTCAATGGAGAGAAGTTTAAACAATGGGTAGGGAGGGGTTATTTGCAAAAGCTAATCTCTAGCTGAAAAAACTTATCTTGCTGGTTTAGCTACCTTCTGGCTAGATTCCACAGGGCCATAGAACTGGTTTTATTTTTGATAATTAAATGTATTCAAACCTGGTGGCCATGCAGCAGAAATACATCAAGAGCATATACAGACAAAGTTAATTCCTCTATAGTCACATAAAGGTGGCATCTCATCAGCAAAGAGGAGCCAAGTTCAAACTTCCAGGCATTTAACTGGAAGGAGCTCGAGCTCAAACTCATTTACGTAAACGAGGAAGAACTCAGATTCAAACTTCCCCGAATTAACGAGGAGGAACCCAGCTCAATTCCTGGTTTAGAGACCCCACAATAAAGTGTTTCAAATAATGAGATATGGGAGCCTGAATATAGACAAGTGATTTTAATGCCATAGCCAGTACTATTTAAAATAGACCAGGTTGTTGTTGTTGTTATAATTTAGGGCCTTATGAACAAAGAAATAGCCACAGTTCAAATTCTCAAATATCAGGACAATGTATTTATAATTTTCAAAGCTCCTGTGAACATGGGGTTTTAGATAATAACTTAATTGCATCCAGTATTATCTTCTTATATAATCTGTTTTATGTTGCTATAACAGAATACCACAGACAAGGTAATTAATGAAGAAAAGAGATTTATTCAGCTCACAATTCTGGAGGCTGGAAAGTCTAAGAGCAGAGGCACCAGAATCTGGAGATGGGTTTCCATGCTACCTCACAAGATGGTGGAAGGGCAAGCAAGTGTGGATGTGAGAGAAAGCATAAGGAGCTGGACTCACTTTTATGACAAGCTGCTCTTGAGATAACTGATCTCAATCCTGTGATTGCTCTATTAATCCAATCATGAGAGCTCATGCCTCATGTCCCAATCACTTCTCACTAGGCCCTACTTCCCAATATGGTTGCATTAAGTTTCCAACATGTGAATTTGCAGGTGGGAATTATTCAAACCATGGCACCTTCCTATTTGGATAACTTTGAAGTTATTTGTTACCCCAGAAGATGGTGCCCAGACAAGAGGCCCTGGTCTTCATGACCTAAGTCACATAGGCTTCCCGTGAAAGAAGACTCCATTATGTGAAATAAATAAACTAGGAAAGATGAGTACTTACCAAAAAGAGACTATGTTAATGCCAAGGAAGATTATTTTAAACTGGGAGAGACTAATGCAAATGGACAAGTTTAAATCACGCATCTACTTCTTCCATCTTCAGACCAACCCACAATTAAACAGGTGGATAGGGGTTGGAGGGCAACATTATCTCAGTTACAGAAGATTAGAAATTATAATTCTTTTGTATATCTGACTTTTACTGCATGTGTATTTGATACTATGGCACCATCACTAAGTAAATCAATCCATTCTATTAATTATACAGCACTACCCATATAAGAGGTAAATTGGTTACCAACCAACCCTGGCACTGTGGAGGATATACACAAGTGACTTTTAATTTAGGATCATTCTTCAAGTTTCTAAATATGTTTGGTGCATGTCTCCAATTGGTGGTCACAACTTCTTGGAAGAAGAACTGAATAACTTAAAGATAATTTCCCAAGACCCCTGATGGAGCCTGTATCAGTCAGGGTTCTCTAGAGGAACAGAATCAACAGGAAGTATAATTATAAAAGGGGGACTTATTAGGTTGGCTTACACGACCAGAAGCTGGATAGTCCACAAAGGCCATCTGCAGGCTAGAGAGCTGGAAGAACCAGTAGCTGTGCAGTCCAAGAGGCTGAAGCTCCAGAACAAGAGAGATCAGTGGTGCTACCCTGGTCTGAGATCAAAGGCTTCTGGAGAATCAGCTTTGGAAGAGTGAAGAAGTGAGAGTCCAATACCCTTCAAGGATCATAGCAACAATCAAGAACCCATTCAAGAAGACTCAAGCTTGCAGCTGCTGTGGCTTTCTTTGTTCTTTCAACTTTTAGTCCATCTAAGCCATCATCCTATTAGTCGGTGCTGCCCACACTTAGGGATGGTCTCCATTTCAGTTGGCTATTGCACATGCCAATCATTCCTAGACACACCCTCACCGACACACCCATAATCCTCTTAATCTTTGGCATCTCTTAATCCAATCAAGTTGACAATTCAAATTAACCATTACAGAGCCCATTTATTAAATTGCCTCCAAATTTGAGACAATACATCTAGCCAATTTTCTTAATGCAGAAATATTTAGTATATATTTTTGTATGTACCAATTATTTCCTCAATGCCATCTATCATAGTCTCTAACATATAAGAAAAGTTTAATAAAGTGTTAGAAAAGGAAATAAAGAAAGAAGAAAAAGGAGGAGGTGGGGGGAGAGAATGGGAGGGAAAAGGGAAAATAGAGGTCAGCCAAGAAAACAACCTTAAAAAATATCCATCCTGGCTTTCAAGTTCATCACAATTTTGACCTTGACCTTTTGTCCAACATATAATCACCAGTATGAATGCTTTTTTCCATGCAGGTTGTCTCACTCTGAGTCCAGTCAGAGAGAAAAGAAAATCACAGGGTAATTGAAACAAGTAACCTTTAATATAAATCATTATTAATTGTAATGGGATTGAAGTGTCGAGAGATTGACTAAGATGTAAAGGAAGCATCAAAGAACAAAAGAATGGTAGCAATGAGCAGCTGTCCGTATTCACTAGAATGGTTTTGTTTCAAGTCCCAGAAAACCCTACCTCCATGAATGATATAAGGAGGGCTCTATTTCGAGGAACAGGGAGTTGAGGGGTACCAGACAGCTGCCTGTGGTGCTGCAGCTCTCTCTGTCATTCTGCTTTGACCTCTTTAGAGTGTTGTTGTCTTCAAGGGGCTGCCACACAGTTCCAAGCATCACTTTCATGCTCAAAGCAGGGAGAAGATAAGAAAACAAAAATTTCTTTAAAAGACCCTTAGGCTTCCTTTAATCTCAGTGGTTGGAATCAGGTTGAATGACCACTGTTTCTGCAAAAGAGGATGGTAGCTAACCTGCCAGTCTATAGTGAAGTGGCAAAGTATGAAGGGGTCGGAATAGGTGCTGGCCATTTAACTCTTGTCACACCATCTTCTGTGTGCACAACACAATTATTTTTTTCAGTACCTGTGTTTAAACTGCTTTTTATAGTTGGGAAGCCTTTTCTGAATCTTCTCCCTTATCCTTTTTTAAAAAATATTTTTATTTCCCTTTCTCCATCTTTTGGGTGGCTCCTCGATCCAACAATTGCTTAATAAACAGTTAGGAACACCAGCCAGCAATTCCCAGAGATTAATGTTCTCTAGGCTAAAAGTCCCTGGGTCCTTTAAAAAACTCCTCCTAGGAGGAGTGAAGGGGAACCTTCCTTAGAGATGAACAGTTCAGTTGCATATGTGACACAAATGTGTTAAATGGTGAGCGTATGAGACCATCACCCAGGTCCTGTAGACCTTGGCATTGCCTCTTCACCAACAGCACTGCCACCCGACCTCCCAGCCGCCACTCTACACACTCTATCCCTGGCCATCATCACCCTGTTAAACAAGTGACACTCATTGCCTTGAGGTACAGCCAACACGGTATATGCAGAATCAGAGGGGAGTTTCTGGCTTTAGCACTAAATATTCTCTTGAAACTCATGGCAGAGGTCAGAGTGAAAGCCAAAGATACAAATTCACACCATGTGGGCATTTTGAAACTCAAAAGACAATTTCTACGGGATACTAAATCTAACATTAATTTTGTTAGACTTAATAAAGTGAAAAGGAAAAGTATGAAGACCTGCCTAATCCTACACCTGCAAACAAAGGATTGATGTGTGTGTGTGTGTGTGTGTGTGTGTGTGTGTGTGTGGGTCTGTGGGTGTGTGTGGGTGGTGGTATTGCAGAGGAGAGTGGGAAATGTTTAGACCTCTGCTCCTGAGAATTGGATCCATTCCCAACACCCTTGGGTTGGGGACCAGCTGAGATGAGAAGTACTTTTGGACGCTCCAGCCAGACATGTTTGAGGATCTGGGGGAAGAGTAAAGACAGAGGAGCTGACAAGTCTGTTGGTGTTGCCATCTGGCACCCTTGAGGTACAAACAACAGCAGCAGAGTTCCAGAGAATGAGAAATTGAGACAGAAAACACCATCCCCACCCAGTATGCCTAGGTGACCCTTTGACAGTTTCTGAGCTCCCTAGAGGAGTAAAAAAAAAAATAGTTCTATTAGTAAACTGTTGATACCAAATGGATCTGGCACACAGGGGTGGGGGAGGACGGCAGAGAGAAGCACAATGTCAAAAGAACTAAAAGGATCTGATGGCGGAGTTCATAGGACTGTGACATCCCAGTGGATGTCATAGAAATGTACTAACAACCCACCCGATGGTTTCCACCTCTCAGCCTATTCCAGCACAGGTCAGAGACCAACAAGGACCAAACACACCTGCCCTACAAAACCCTGGAGGCCAGGTGTGCACCTAAACCCCTGGAACAAGTCACAGGCCCTTTGTTGGCCAAGTTAAAGAGCTGACAGGAAAGGAATTACCATACTGATCACGATTACTTGAAAATAGCTGGGTTTTCTGCTGTCCATTAGAAAGGGAACTTACACTGAAAGCAGGGTTCCAAATAAAAAGAAATGTCTTTTTTCTAGAAGGGAGCTGTGACTTCTGGAAATATCATACAAGGATACATGTCCTCTGATCGGAAGGGGACAGAGGAGACAAATGCATTGTGAAAACTAGTCATAATTGATTAGCACATCTGAGGACACTTGGAAAAGGATCTCTTCTTTTTCTATGCTCATTTCCAGACAAATTGGCTCATAAACTTCCTAAATCTCTGTTTTAGTCAGCTTTTTCACTGCTGTGACTAAAAGATCTGACCAGAACAATTGTACAGGAGGAAAAGCTTATTTAAGGGCTCATGGTTTCAGAAGTCTCAATCCACAGACAGCAGATTCCATTCCTTGGGTGAAGTTGAACATCATGGAGGAAGAGTGTGACAGATGGAAGAAGCTCACCTGGTGATCCAGAAGCAGGGAGAGAGGTTGCCACTTGCCAGATTAAAAACATATATATACCCCAAAGCCACACCCCCAAATCTCACCTCCTCCAGCCACACCATTCTACCTCAGTTACCACTCAGTTAAACCCTACCAGGGGATTAATTCACTGACTGGGTTTATTTATTTATTTAAATTTATTTTTTATTTATAATAGTAGTATGTATTACAATTCATAGTGCACATATATAGCATCTTTTTACATACAACTGTTTGTATACAAAGTATATTCGTACCATTCAGGTCTTCAATCATGCACTTAGGATAATGATATCCATCTCATTCAACCACCTTTTCTTTTCTTTTTTTTTTTCCTTTTTTCCCTCCTCCCTCCCCCCTTGCTCCCTCCTTTTCCCTCCCTTCCCTTTGACTATTCTAGTGTTCCTCTAATCCTCCTATGTACCCCCATCCAACAACACTGTGAACTAGCCTCCTTATATCAGAGAAAACATTTGGTATTTGGATTTTTGAGATTGACTAATTTCACTTAGCATTATATTCTCCAACTTCATCCATTTACCTGCAAATGCCATTATTTTATTCTCTTTTATTGCTGTGTAAAATTCCATTTTGTATATATACCACATTTTCTTTATCCACTCATCTACTGAGGGACATCTAGGTTGGTTCCACAACCTAGCTATTGTAAATTGTGCTGCTATAAACATTGAAGTGGCTGTGTCACTGTAATATGCTGTTTTTTAGTCCTTTGGGAATAGACCCAGGAGTGGGATGGCTGGGTCATAGGGTGGTTCCATTTCCAGTTTTCCAAGAAATCTCCGTACTGCTTTCCATAACGTTTGCACCATTTTGCAGTCCCACCAGCAATGTATGAGTGTGCCTTTTTCCCCACATCCTCTCCAACATTTAGACTCTCACAACCCAATCATTTCTCCTCTGAACTTTCTTGCATTGTCTTACACATAAGCTTTTGGGGGGTACCTCACATCTATACCGTAACATTCTAACCCTGGCCCCCCAAAGCTCACAACCATCTCACAATGCAAAATACATTTTGTCCATTTCCAAGAGTCCCCATAGTCTTGCAACAGTTCTGAAATTGTTCAAAGTTCAAGTCCAAAGTCGTCTTTGAGGCTCAAGGCAATCTCCCATTTTGAGCTTTTGTGAAATTAAAAGCAATTTACAAGTGTCCAATATATAAAGATACAGAGGAAACATTTGCATTCACAAAAATAGGGGCATAGAAAAAAGGGATGGGACCAAAGCAAGACTGAAATCCAGTTGAGCAAACAAGCCCTGTGTCTGGCATCTGGAGTACATGGCATAATATGCTCTCCAAAGAGCTTGTGTAGCTCTGCCCCTGTGGCCTTGTTGGTTGCAACCCAAGTGGCCTCTCTGTTGGCTTGTCTCTGCTCAATTCCTGCAGCTTTCCTAGGACAATGACCCACATTACTAGCATTTCTTAACCTTGGGGGTCTCCACTGCAGCTTCAGCTTGCCTTCTCAGGGAGTGCCTGCAGGGATTCCAACCCTGCTGCACTTCACCTGGCTTCCAATGCCTTCCTTTGAAATCTCTCTGGAAGCCTCCATGACACCCTAACTCCAGCATCCTGCATTGCTGCAGAGTAAGCATTATGTGGTTGATGCCAAGGCCTATGCCATCTTGAACAGTAGCCAAGCTTCCAGGGACCCTGACTGCAGTAGTCTTTGAGTGTCTGGGTAGCTGAACATATTGAAAAAACTTCCCAGACCCCTTGCAACCCTCCATTGGTCTCTTCTCAAGAGAATTTTCACTTTTACTCCCTAGAGCCTGAGATGGGTGTGGTCTTGCTAGCTCCTTAGATGTCCTCAAGCCATCTTTCTAATTGTCTCTGGGCAAAGCCTTTAGCATTTCTTTAGTGGCAGTAATATTTTAAACAAATGCAAATTTCTTTAGCCCCAGTTTTACTCTTGAATTTTAAATTCAAGTTTTACAAATATTTCTTCTCTGTTTTCTGCTCCTGAATATCATAATAAATTTGGCTAAAAGCTACCAACAATATCCATGGCAATTCCTAAATGCTATCCTGTCTAGAAATTTCTTCTGCCAAATCTAGAAGCCCATCCCTTTTAAAATCAGGCTCACAGAAAGTCTCAGGACACAGACAAAATGCAGACAACTTCTCAGTCAGAATATAAAATGAATGGCCTCTATAACAAATTCCAATAAAATGAAGGAATGTTAAATAGAACAAAGGGGAGGGAGGGAAAGGGAGGGGGCAAGGGGATAGGAATAATGGCAGAATGAGTTAGACATAAATCTGCTAAGTACATATATAAAAACACAAATGGTGGGAAAATAATTACTATAAAACCAGTGACTTGAAAAACTGCTCTTTATATGTAATATGAAATGAATTGTACTCTGCAAGCATGTATAACAAATTAAAATAAATAATTTTTAAAAAGAAAATATTATCACATAAAAAAAAGAAGAAGATGAAGAAAGAAAGAAATTCCAATAGAGTCCTCTTCTGAAACCTCTTGAGCCCTGTCTTCACTGTCCACACTTCTACTGGCATTCTGGTTTTCTGAGTTCCCACCAGAAACAGTTATAAAGCTCTGCTTACAACAATCTAAAGCATTTCCTGCTTGTACTGCTAAGCATCTCAAAATTCCTCCCACCAATTCCAAAAAGCTCCAAATGCTTATGAACTGTATGGTCAGGTTAATTACAGTGATGACCCCCCTCCTAGTACCAATTTCTGTTTTAATCAGCTTTTTTTCCACTGTGACTTAAAGACCCTATCAGAACAATTTTAGGGGAGGAGAAGTTTATTTAAGCACTCATGGTTTCAGAGGTCTTAGTCCATAGAAGGCCACCTCCATTCCTTGAAACTTAAGGTGAGGTGAAACATCATGAAGGAACAGTGTGGCAAAGAGAAGAAGCTCACCTGATGATTGGGAAGCAGAGAGAGAGAGAGAAGTTTCCACTTTCCAGATACAAATATATACCCCAAAGCATGCCCAATTCCCACCTCCTCCAGCCACACCCTACCACTTCAGTTACCATTCAGTTAATCCCTATCAGGGGATTAATTTATTGATTGGGTTAAGACTCTCACAACCCAGTCATTTTTCCTCTGAACCTTCTTGCATTGTCTCACACATAAGCTATTGGGGGACACTTTACATCCAAACCATATTTCTCACACACAATGGATAGGAGCGTCTGCTTCTGCTCTCCATGGTATTCAGCCCTTTGACTGGCCCCTCCTCCCTTCAGGTGTTTTCTGTGATGTTCTCCTGACCACCTTTGTCCTCTTGGTGACTCTTCAACCAGCACCTCCCCTCTTCCCACTTGCTTATTTAAAATGTTTCTTAAGTTACCCCCATCACCCTTCTCTACCCAAGACTTGCTCAATCGCTGCACTGCACTGCACTGTGCTTGAAATCACCATGAGCAATGACTGCCTTCCAAATCACAGTTCTTCCAATTGCCCCATATGCATCTGAATTCTCATAGATCTTGGACTATAACTTTCTTATGGCACTTAAAATTTGCCAATTGTCATATATATATATATATGTCAGCTCGATCTTGAATTCACCTGAAAACAAATCACTGAAAAACTTGTTTTCAAGACATTAAAAAAAGAAAAAATCAAAATTGAAAGTGATCATTTGTGTTATCTTTATAGATTTGAAATTAAGTTTAAAAATTTCAAGAGAAAATGGCTCATCATGTAAGACAAATACATTGCTATAGTACTTCCCTTGTCTCATCAGAAATTGTTTCCTTCTGAGCCTAGATTCAATCTCAAAACAGCAGTTCTAGATACTTTTTATTTGTTCAGTTTATCCTCAAGCTGAAACTAAATTGCCATTACTGGTCTACTGCTTCCTTTGGTGTGAGGGATTCCATTGAGGATTAAGCTAATCATCAAATGACAACATTATTGTGTCGTTTTAGCTAAAAAACTATTTGTGAGGCATTTTTTAAAAATACTGTTATTTTTAATTATAGGTGGACACCATATCTTTATTTTATTTTTATGTGATGCTGAGGATCAAACCCAGTGTCTCAGGCATGCTAGGCGAGCACTCTATCTCTGAGCCACAACCTTAGCCCCTTGTTAGGCATTTTAAGAGTGGTTAGTTTCAGTCCTTCTCCATGAGATCATTGTAATTTCTGCTTCTTTCCACCAAGGGTCTGAGGCAATCTACCCCATTCATCACCCCAAGAAAAGAGAGCACATGGTAGGTCAGCTGAATTCTGACATGGTCCCTGCAATTAATGCCTATGGGTATGCACATGACATGTAATTCCTTCCCTTTTAGTGAGGGTGAGACGTGAATATGTGTCATTCCTATGAGTAGGTGAGGTTATGTGAAGGGATTCTGAAGATGTTATTAAAGTTCCTCATCAATTGAATTCCAGGTAATCAGCAGGAAGATAATCGTGAGTGGGCCTGACCTAATCAGGTGAGCATTTTAAAAGAAATTCTAAAAGTAAGAATCAGAAAACATGAAGAGACAGCAGCAGATGTTCTCATGCTGACTCTGAATAAGAGAACTGCCATGTGGTAGGAAAGACCATCTAGCAGGAATTATAGGGCAGCCCCAGGGACTAAGGACCTCAGTCCTCAAGGAACTGGCCAACCATCGGGAAGCTTGGAAGAGGACTCAGAGCCCCAAATGATACTGCAAGTTGGTCAGCTCCTTCCTGTAGCTTGTGAATCCCTGGGAAGGACAGACAGCAAACCATTCCTGGACTCCTAGTCCTGAAAAACTGTGCGATGATAAATTTGTGTTACTTAAGTCACTAAATTTGCATAGTAAGATACTATGTCCTTTTGAATAAATTCTGTGCTTTGGTTCAGTCTGTATGTTTTACTTTTTACTCATCCTTCAATGAGTCGTCTGTATCATAGTACATTACCTTTCCTAAATGAAATTGTCACATCTCACCATGGCAAAAAGAACAATATATTCTTTACAATGGCTTCAGCTTTCTGGCAAGTTGGGGCTATTCTTTTCTGGATATAATCTCTAGAACCAATTACCAACCCTAAATATAAACTGACAAACTAACTCCTGCCAAAATTCCTTTTTTAAAAAAAAATTTTAAATGTGAATCTTATTATTTTGCCAAATGGGAAAAAAGGAAAGACATTTCAAAAACCCCTTTGAAAAAAGTTCTTTGTTCCAGCCACATTAAATTAAAATTAAATTTCTGAGAATTAGCACCACCCATTTCACCAAGAAGAGCCAATTTTGGCTTAGGCCAGATTGCAGGCATTCATTTTCCCCTGCATTCTGATCTTGACAAGGCTTTTTTTAAAAAAAAAAATGTGAGTAGCAGTGTTCTAATTCTCATGGGATTTTCTCTTGGGGTCAACTTCTCATAACATTCTAAATAAAGATTTTAGGTCAATTCTTTCATAGAAACATAGAGAAACCATGCTTAGCCTCATAGAAGCAGAATTATTGACTTATGAATCTAGAAATAACCCTTATGTCCTATGGCTCCCGTCTCTGAAGTATCCATTTGAATGTCTCTGTTGACAGGGGGCTCACTGCTCCCATGTCTGTCAATCTTTTCCAGTTTTATTTAGCAACTATCAGTCAATGACTCAAAAAGTCTTAGTTTTTCCAATTAAGAAGAATCCCATATTTCACGATTAATCATAATGAGGGCAAAAGAGAGTATAGAAACTCATTTCCTTATCTATTTCCACAGAATTAAACAGAGTGCACGTCCAGCCATTTGGATTTCAGCTCCCATCTCTATGTCCCCACCATTCTCAGACTTTGTGTTGGCCAATATTAAGCCCACATAGGCAGAAATTAGTAATTTAGTGGGCTAATAGTAAAATAATGGACTAGGGGTTGGGGTTGTGGCTCAGCGGTAGAGCGCTTGCCTAGCACGTGCACAGCCCGGGTTCGATTCTCACCACCACGTAAAAATAAATGCATTGTGTACAACTAAAGCAAATAAATAAATATTTTAAAAAATAATGGACTAATTAAATATTTTCCCAAAGATCAGGAAAACGTATATACCTACTACACAAGTTCAAAAACAAATTCTGTAATGAAAGCTACCTACATGGTATGAAATCTGGGACCCAAGGCTGCTTTCCACACACCAGGCCATGTGTCATGTGTCATGGTCCCAAGCCGGAGAGGCAAAGGCACATTCAATCACTTAAGCAGATCCCACAACTTCTGCTTATGCCCAGGACTAGTGAGAGAAGGCATGAGTGCACAAGAAATATTATGCAGACAAAACAGACTCATCAGCCCAACCCAAGAGAGATTAAGAAAGAGGTCACAGTATAGGACATGACTATTTGTACCTCAGTTTCTTTTTATGCAAAAAAGAAATAAAAGTACATGTCTCACAGGGTTGTTGTCTGGATAAAATGAGACTCGGCATGAAATTGTAAAGTACTAACCAAATGTGAGCATCACTGTTATTGTAAGTTCTATATAATGAACACATAAGCTTTGAAAGCCCATTCAATGTGTTTGTGTGTGTGTGTGTGTGTGTGTGTGTGTGTGTGTGTTTCAAATAACAAATATATTTTTGGTAGTAACACAATACTGTCCCATTGACATTTGAATATATACTTGTACTAATGCATTAGCCAAATTTCCTTCTTTGACTTCAAAACAATAAAAATGCCAGCTTATAATAGTATTCTAACTATAACACAAAATGAATTTACATTCTCCTGGAAACAAACAGAAACAATTGACATCTAAATCCAGAAAACTTATTTGTGTATCTCCTTGATCTACTTCCAAGATATAATGGAGCTAGGATAGATCAAAAAAATTTTTTTTAAATATTAAATTTCAACAAACATATTTCAGATACTTACAGGCTTTAAGGAAACTAAGATAAATAAGACAGAATCCCTGACCTTACGTAGTTAGTGGCTAAAAATAGGCTGCTTCCATCTGGAAGAATTAATACTCTGCTGATAAGTCTTAGCATATTGTAAGAATAATAAAACCAGAAAGCTGGCTTTTACCCCACAACATGATTGTGTTATTAGTCATCTTTATGAAAATAATCCAAAGTTATAGAATCTGTTTCTCTGTTGATTGTACATTTTGAAAAATAAATAGCAACATAAGATAATTGTATACAATTAAAACTAATGAATGACAATTGGACTTTTAACAACAACTAAGATATGTTCACACATCATTTCATTTCCTGAGAGTGATGTCATGGGATTTATTCAGGCCCTCCAAAGTTGCACAACATAGTAGCCCTATGGTATTGGTAAGGGAATAGGGAAAGGGAGAGATTGTTAGGAAGGCCCAGAGGACTTATGAAGAGAGAGGCCAATATACATACACAATCCAGCACCCCTGACCTGGCACATAATCTCAGTCCTACTGAATATATATATACCCTCAACAGGCACTGGGGGATAGATGGATATAGCTAGTATGGTTCATTCATCACCCCCAGAGACCATGTTTGCCAGTTTGGGTCACTTTGCATAGCATTCTGTTAGCATCATTGTGACACCACTTGAAAGTTATAGATTTGATCTTAACATTTTCAATTTGTCAGGTTCAAATGAGTTTAAAAATACATGCCACTAAAGTGTGGAATATCAGTAGAACATATTCAGAATGTTCTTTAGATGCATACTACAAATTCTGATTTAGATGCCTTCTATTAATCATTTGCAACAAAGTTTAAGAAAGTTTTTGGCTTTGAAGAATTTGTCATGTCATGTTGGTATCATACCATATTTGTCATGTTTAAGCATACATGTGTATCTCTGGAACTTGTAACACTTAAGACACATTTTCCTTAAACAGTTTAGTACTGTTGTTTCCATCATTGATCAGGACATATATCTGTTTAGTTTATCTGCAAAACACACACACACACACACACACACACACACACGACATACACGGTGAAGTATGGAACTCTACAAACTAAGATGCTCTTTTGTGGTGTGTAAATTCAAATGAAGAATGCTCTACCATTGACAGAAATGAATAATATCATATCTCTATTACACATACCTGTGGTCTTCCCATGACAGAAAAGTCTTCTTTTGCAATGATGTTATATTCCCACATAAGCAATTTGAATGGCTGACAATATATTCATTCATGAAGGATGAGATTCACTGATCAATAAAATGTCAGGACTTAGATTTATAGCATCATAAATAAAAGTAAAACTGGTGATTGAAATAAGAATATGTATATTTACATTAATGATAACAGCAAAAATTAATTTTGAATAATTATACTATTACTTTTAAATATCTACTATAGTTGCTGTATTTGACACTTCATAATGCATCATTGTTCATTTACATTTTAACCTTGTAAAAGCAATGACTACTAACTCAGAATGATTAAATAAAATTTTGAGATACTATATCTTGAACTCAAACCAGACTATCCACATCCAAAGCCTTCAAAGTTACATTTCACTATCTCTGGAAAGAGCTAAAAAGATTTCATTTTAAAATTTCGTAATTATAGGAAATAAAACTTTTAATTTTTTTGTTTTGTGGTGCTGGGAATTTAACCCAGGTCTTATATATGCTTAACAAGTACTCTACCACAGAGCTATATCGCCAGCCCTTTTTGAGACAGGTTCCCACTAAGTTACCCAGGCTGACCTTGAACTTGTGATCCTCCTGCCTCAGCCTCTCAAGTAGCTACAATTACAGGTATGCACCAGCAAGCTGAGCAAAACTCTGTTTTCTTCTGAATGATTTTACCTTCCTACATGTGTCTAGAAAACAATTCTCAATCCCAGTGAAGCCAGAATTAAAAAACAGGTAGTCAGCATAGATAGATAAATCCAGCCAAATTGAAGAAAACAGACCAAACTGGTTTGGATCCAAAGGTTGGAAACTGTGCCTGTGGAAAATTGAAATGTTATGTCCCCAAAGCCCAGCATGTACTGCCCATACTAAAGAATTGTTAGTGAAGCAACTCCTGAGGGTGGTGGGGATGGGGCTGCTAATTAATTTGCCCTGGGCCAGGATCATTCCTCCCTGGCCCCTCCAGCCCACCTCTTTCCCACCTTTGGCCAACCCACCGTGGGTCTCCTGGGCCTTGTCATTTAGGCAGGAAGGAGAGCGATAAAGGGAAGAGAGCAGGAGAACAAAGGAAGCCTAGGACATATAAAAAAGACAGAAAGCCCTCATTTCTTGGGATACCAGGATACCAGCTCTGGCCCCCTTCTACCTCCAGGGAGAAGTCTATGTTACCCCTTTCTAAATAAACCTGTTTTATATACTTGCCTTGGTGTGCTTCTCTAATGTTCAGTGTAGGACATGACTATTTGTATCTCAGTTTCTTTTTATGCAAAAGAGAAATAAAAGTACATTGTTGGGACTTTATGTCTGCCAAGGGGATGGGGCTCTGGTTGCTTACCATGCCGTTTGGAGGACCGGGGCTAAGTGAGGGGGTGTGGCTATGACGTAGCGTGAGAGTCCGAATCGCCCTGCTGGTTTATTGGTTAGTTCTAGGCCTATTTAAGTTCAATATCTTGTTCAATAAATTGAGTTTTTGGCTCTGGCTTTCTATAAAACTCCCCGGGTGTGGCGTGTGTCCGTCCAGCAGGCTGGGGGAGGCACCCGGCTATTTTTGTTCGTTAAGCCTATCTTCGCCAGGTAAGCTACGTCCTTTCTACGGGCAGGAAGAACCCCCTTTTAGGGCCCAAAAAGGGGGGTAGCTTTAGACCTTGGCCCCATTAATAACTCAGCAGTCCCGTCAGTACATGTCTCACAGGGTTGTTGTCTGGATAAAATGAGACTCAACATGAAATTGTAAAGTATTAGCCAAATGTGAGCATCACTGTTATAACTTCTATATAACTAACACATAAGCTTTGAACTAACACATTTCACTAACTGATTTTTAATTGAGTCTATTCATTACCTTTTTTTTCTTTTGGAATTGATATCATGATGAAATTTTATATTCACTTTACAAAGCACCAAGATCTAAACATATGAAGAAGCAGAACTCATCACTGGTAACGGGTGGTATCACCCATTCTAGCCCTTATTAAAATTCAGTAAACTTTTTCGATAGCATTTTGGATGTCATCTAACAAGCCAGCAACTTCTGTCTGAATGTTTTGACTGTGGAAATCATGCTACTTGTCAACCTCTGGGCAAGGAAGACACACCAAATCATCTTTTTAGTTGTTCATTCAGTTTTCCTCTCAGTGTTATCACTAATTTAATATTCCATACAAAGAAAGTTGTCTAAACAAGGAAAATCATTTTATTCTATTTTAGGATCATAGGCCAATGGAAAGAGCAGCCAAAATAAGAGACAATTGTTAATGTACTTGTTATCCACAAGCCAGTTCCCTCCCTAGATCTCTGATTCACCATTGAACCCTACACATTCACACACACACACACCCACCCACCCACACACACACACCTATTACTCTTATCATCTGAAATGTGGGAAAATGGTTTTGTTTTTATACTAAGAGCAAATTTAAAAATAACTGACAAAGTATCATAATTATGCCGACTTTCAGACAAAAAGACAAGATGATAATATGGTTTTTGTTGTATGAATTATTTATTCAACAGATATTCAAGAAGCACCTTTTAGATGTTAGGCCCCTTGAAGAAAACAAGAAAGAGATAAAAAGAGTGATGAATATCTAAAGGTAAAAGAGAAGGAGATTCTGGCATGGTCTCAAATGGAAGATGCTAAGCTCATGAATTAGTCCAAAATAAAAGAATAAAAATAAGTCAAACACAATCTAGAACACATTGCACTAACTGATTTTTAATTGAGTCTATTCATTACCTTTTTTTTTTTTCTTTTGGAATTGATATAATGATGAAATTTTATATTCACTTTACAAAGCACCAAGATCTAAAGCTTTGGCAAGGTAAGCTTTCTGATCACTCAGTGTGTTTTAGATTCTTTCCGTTGCTAGGATATGAGAGGCTAGCAAGTAATGTTCCCAAGGCTCTGTAACCGCCCCTTCTTTCCTCTTCTCCCTAACAAGGTTAGTCAGATTCCCGCAGATCAGATCTCTCCGTTGAAAAGAGCCCTTATCACTGCCTGCTGATCACTGTTCCAGCCCTGGACAATGAGGGTTCATCCAAAAGCACAGCTTCCTCTCTGCTATTGACAGGAAACCCTGCCTGAGACAAGCCACCAAAGCCTCACGCAGCGCCACTGGGGCAGCAGCTGGAGACCTGGGAAGAAAAACAATTGCTAAAAACTTGGTGTTTGTGCAATAAAATCCCAGGTGGTGGTGAGACAGGAAAGCTAATGAGGAACTTTAAAAAATATTCATGATGACCATAGTCTTGCCCAGGCTACATAAAGAATTATGATATACATGAAAGAACTTCAAAACAACAAAAAATAAAAATACCTTTTAGACAAAGACTAAAAGGAACTTAGAAACTTGGTATGTAAAGAAGTATAATGAAGCACTTTAACAGAATGATAAGGATGACCCCTTCCAGAAGCGGGTTTCAAACTAGAAATGGGTTTCAAACCATCTTGAATTCTCATGTTTACTTACAGAAGAATGAATCGGATCAAAAATCAAAATGTGTATCAAATGTCTTTAAACATTACCAGAGAAGTTAAAATGAAAAGTAGTTCAATTGATATGTCCTGAATATCTTGTTTGCATATATCATTTTTCATATGTATTCCTTGAAAGAAATGCCTTAATTATGAGAGTTTTGTTTAGATACCTGCTGAAGACATCACAGGAAGAGGATGAACCACATCTTTGATGTGCTAATATTGAAGAGCTGATGAACAACACAGATGGAAATGTCTATTAAGTCATTGGGGATTTGGACCTAGAATTCTGGAGAAAGTTCAGAGCTACTAAAACAGAAAAAAAAAAAAAAAAAAAAACAAGACAAGAAAAGATAAGAAGGTCAAAAATGGAGTCTCCAAAGGAATGTCTATATTTGGGTGGAGAAAAGAGAAGAAAAACAATTGTACTGGAGACATATCTAGATAAAAGAAAAATCAAAAGGATATAATAAACCTACAGGCTGAACAGGGTCTCAGATGATGCAGGGAGGTAAAATAAATAAAAGAAAAATAGTTCTGAGCAGGTCATCAAAATTGGTAACATTTTGATAGTTGAGAAAACAATTTCAGTCGACTACAGAAAGCTAAAATCAGACTGCCAGAACAATCAGTGTGCAAATGAATAAGAGGTAAGGCAATGGAGGAAATATGAGCAGTTAATCCATTCAAAAAATTAGTAGGGAAAGGAAGAGACAGAAATTTGATGGGGAGAAAACTGGAGGACAGTGTCTTGCTCCTGAAAAGGGAAAAGCTCAAATGGGGGGAATTTATTGTTTGCTCAGACTGAAGGTCATCCCTGAGATAGTCAATCTGCTTTTGTCCTCAAAGAAGAAAAAGAAAAAAAAAAAAAAAAAAAAAAAAAAAAAAACTAAGAAAAAATAAAAATTCTGAAAACTGAAAATTAAGGTTTAAGAAATTATTTAACACGCTCATGTAGGTTAGCCACACCAGTCAGCATTTAGGAATTCCCTGCTGTCTGAAACAGCCCTGGCTTTGAACCCAGGATTCAGGCCATGGGCCTGTTTGTTTGCTTTTCCTTTGGTAAGAGAGCCTGTACATCCTGCGGTAAAGCCAGAGGCATCCCTGCCTTCTCCTGCCCTCACTTCCCTCCTCTTCTCCCCCCTCTTCTCTCCACCCCTCTACCCACGTCTCCCCCTCCCCCCTTTTTTTTTCCTCAAGCTGAGTTTGTCTTGGAAATTCTAACCCAGCAAATTAAGACTATTAAAACAAGCAGATATCTTTGGCAATCAAGGAAGGATTCTTTTTGACTGGAAATAATAGATTTTTTTTTTTTTAAGAGAGAAAAGGAAAGTTACAAAGGAAATGGAGATAAAACTTGATTACTGAGGGCCTGCTTGGTGGTCCAGTTTCCAGGGTCAACAAATTGGCCCAAACTTTCAGGGCTGGCCAAAGGATGAAAAGCTACAGAGGCAATCTACAGACTCAGTGAAGGAGAGAATGCTTCCTAGCTTCAGGCCAAACTCCAAGTGCTGTGAGCAAAACAGAACCCAAACATGGTGTGCCATGGGAATCTCCAACCAGAAAGTGGGAAATCAGGTGTTTTCTCTGAAGTAACACACACTTTGGGATCTGTATGCTTGTGTGCCTTGGCTTCCCTCAGCTTCCCAATCTTTCTTTGCCATTCCTTCCTGTTGAATCTTTCCCAACTCCTATGTCCTCCATTCAGCTGGGTAAAATCCACAAGATGGGATCCTTCACTCAAATGATAGGGATTTTCATCTCTATGATAAGTACTCAACATCAGGAACTGTGCACCAATGTTGGGACTAGGCCTCTGCCCTTTCCCTTGCTCCCCCAGACATTCTGGGATTCTATATTTCACTTTTAAAAAATTGTAGCATTATTTCATTAACTGATTTATTTGTTTACTGTATGTCTCTTCTTGCTACAATTTAAGATACATGAACACCGAGACTTTTTTTCGTTTACAAATTGTCGAGAGCCATCCATAGGCTATGTATGGACTACATTGGCATCGCAGCCTAGTGAGTAGGAGAATCTGGTGCCTGGGAACTTCCAGTGGACATTTCCTCTGGCTAAGACTGCCCAGACACATTGTGAACCCTATTCAAGCTCTGCCTGGTCCCACACAGCACAGGAGATGGGTGACCTGCTGTAGCCACGCAGCCTCTCAGAGATGGGTATGACCTGCCAAGATGCCAATCAACCTGCTGACTGCAAGACATCACGAAGCAAGACTCCATCCCTGAAACCTTATCCCTGCCTTTGATATACCCCCTTAAATAAACAACAGGTGCTATTTTTAATTGTTCAGCTCCAATTCCTGTGTGGGCTGGACCTATCAGGCGCTCCAAGCTCCCTTTAAACTATAATTCTGACTTCGTCTTATTTCTTCACTAATTATTTCTGACTTACCTTCTCCGGTGGCTTATATACTCCTGGGCAGGAGAAAGGACCTCCGGTAAGGTGCTGGCAGCCTCCCATAACAAATAATGCCCAATTCATATGTATAATTGATACATATTTGTTGATTTGATCAATCAATCCTCCAGTCATTTCATTTAATCCTCATAGCAGGTTTTAGATAATAATTTGTACGTTTTTCAGATACAAATTAATTCCTCATTAGTATGAGGAAATAAAAAGTCATAAAATTAACGTGAATGTTAGTATATATGTAATATAAATAATTTGGGTCCTTTGATGTCTAAGTCCTCTTGTTTCTATTTAATGTCACTTATATCCCTTACCATACACTATTCCTGTGTCCTCACCTGTCACATTCAAAGGGTTGTGAGCTCTCTGGGAGTAGGTCTCATTCTTCTTTATATAAACCCTCCTACAATCCCACATATTGAAAACAGCAATGGTGTACTAGATGTTTATTGAGTCAAATTGAACTTTCTCATCTCTACTTAGACAATAGTTAGATTTGGGTTTCATGTACACTAAAAAATATTTCACAGCCTCTGCTTCTGTAATTTGTCTCCTTCTCTCTCACTCTCTTACCACCCCACTTTCCATTTGTAGGAACCCCATGACTACATCAGATCTATCTGTGTAATCCAAGATGTAATGATTAACTTTATTGACCATATTCTTGGTCAAATATTTTTCTGGATGTTTCTATAAAAAATGGATTTTTTAAATGAAATTAGCATTTAAATCAATGAACTTCAAGTATAGCAGATTACCCTCCATACTGCGGGAGGAAGATAATGAAGCACATCTGATCACATCTTTGCACTATTAAAACTGGCCTCTCCAGAGCAGGAAAGAATGCTGCAGGGGGCTGCCCTTGGCGTTCAACAGCAGCTTTTCCCTGGGTCGTCAGCCTGTTGGCCTACCCTATCTAATTTTGGACTCACCAAACCTTCACAATCATGTGCACCAATTTTTAAAACAAATCTCTATCTTTTTCTTTCTTTATATATATATACATGAACATCCAGTTGGTCCCACTTTTCTAGAGAACCCTGGTTAACTCATGGGATAATTACCCTATCCCAATGTCTTTAACGTAACCACATCTATGAAGTCCCTTCTGCCATGAAGCTAACGTACGGATTCCCAGGAAAAGGTCCTAGATATCATTGTGGGTAACATTATTCTGCCTATCATACCATACATCAGCCCTTATCAGTTCCCATCTGACCAATTATTCATCTTGAAAAATACTGCACCTTGCATTGTACACTAACCTTCTGCTCACCAAAAGAGAAAGGACCTGAACAATAGTATTCTAAAAAACAGTGACACTGGACTCCTAGCAAGAAAACGTCAAATAAAATGGTAAGCACAAATGTCATGTTTTCACTTTGCCCCAGAAGCACCATTTCTGTGATACAGAATAAAAAAGAAAAGCTCCCAGAATTTCTGGGACTCAATTGGTTTGATAAAATCTTGAGGGCTTCGAGTCTTTGCTATTGAATAATAGTAGTGCTGTTTAGAGATGTTTGCAAATACAATTAAATATGCCACATCTCAGTGTGATTTTGTTTGCATGTGGTGACGTTGTAGAGACAAACTCTTTAGGAATCTAGCTACTGATGAAAAATCAGTATCCTAAGATATTATAGTCTATGTTGCAAAATCAAAGCTGCTCCTTAAACCATAAAATCCTGAGAAGAACTATTGGAACTCTTACATAAAACACAATTGTGCATTTGGAGAGCAACTGTTGCTTCATGTAAAGGTTTTAACTGATAAGGAATCTGGACGGTTACTCCCCTTCAATGGTGATTCTAATTTTCCCTCATCTTTTCAGATTTCTCAGTAGAAAGTGGAAAATCCCTGATCCCCACCATCTGTTTGCCTCATCCAGTAGTGCATTCCAGTCCTACAACAGAAGTCTCATGATAACCCGCCAATAAAATTCCTGAGATTGTCAAGACACAGGATGCTTGTGAAAAAGATTAAGATAAGATTTTTTCATGGTTAAATTCCTCATACACACACCCTCTCTCTCAGTGCACCATTGGCTCCAGTAACAGATTTCAGGTAAAACTGGAAAATGCCACACAGAGAGAGCTTTCAATGATTTATTCCATAAACAGGCAGGGCGCTATGTTGGAATCCCTGACTCACTCAGCTGTGGGATAAAAGTCTGGGCTTCCATTTGCATTCATTTAAATCGCAATTAGCTGGTGGCAAGTCACTTCCAACTTAGTACATTCCAGAGGGAATGGAGAGCCAGGCCTGCCAGAGACACTGTCCATGTTGAATTCGCAGTAACCAGCCTTCATGTCAAGTCCAAACAGACAGGGTCACAACAAAATTGTGATTGAATTCCAAACCCTTGATGATGGTTGAGAAGTTGCTTTCTAAAACAATAGACCTTATGTAGCAACATTTACTGCGCAGTTATTAAAATGCCAGAGGCTACACTAAGAACTTTGAATATATCATCTCAGTTAATCCTCACCCTGTTATTTAAGTAATTTTCCCAGAGTTACGTGACTACGAAGCCTGGGGCCAGTATATAAACTCAGATAGCTTGTCTGTAAGATCTGTGCTCAACCACTTGGTTTTGCAACATTCACACCAAGAAGCTATCCTTCGTTAAGAGCAAGTAAAATATCTGCAGACAATTTACAACTGTAGGGAAAAAATAGGCAAATATAACTAAAGGGTTTCCTCTTGTGTACCATAAAGAAAAGGATAGGGGGGAAATTTTTATAATCATAATAGAAAAAATAAATTATATATAGATAGAATTTCAATGCACTACTTCAAATAGACTGAATGGAAAGGTTTGTGTACAACATAAATGATGACAGTATGTGACAGTATGATATGTATGGCCTCATTCTGTTTGACTTTCAAAACATGTTTATAAAAACAAGAAAGAAGAAGAGGAGGAGGAAGGAGGAAGAGGAGGAGGGGGAGGAGGAGGAGGAGAAGAAGAAGAAGAAGGAGGAGGAGGAGGAGGAGGAGTAGGAGGAGGAAAAAGAAGCTGCTATCCTTCTTTTATGAAGGAGTCACTCTTGCCATGTCATAGGGTATGAGTGGATTTTACAGGGGTGATAAGAATGGGTCTGCAGCGATCCATCCACCTATACTTAGCTAGTCTCCAAGGATCAGTTTTGAAAGATAGCTGGATGAACCTGGGTGGAATTGTTGGTTCCAAACCAGAGTAAATTTATTGGCTCACTCGCAGATTAATCTGAATCTTGGAAATATTAACATAATGCTTTAATGAAATAAGCTGGAAAGCCATAGATGTTGTTATAAATAATCTCTCTAATTGTCTGAAGAAGCCACATGCCATAAAGGAAATGAATAGTTAATTGAAAACAGAAAATCCTTTTCTTTATGGTACACAAGAGGAAACCCTTTAGTTGTATTTGCCTATTTTTTCCCTACCGTTGTAAATTTCCAGTGTTGCTAAATATACTACATTCCCAAAATTCACATTATATTGCCTTCAAATGGCTTCAATTTTTTTCAAAAGTGCCTGATAAATAGTTTCACGGTTTGTTGTGAGATCAGCACTAAAGAATAGAAGGAAGTTCTCCAAGTTGCCACAAATGTTGTATTCTCCTAAGTGACACAGTTTCCCACAGAAATTTCAGGGGCACTCCTCTCAATACCAGATCAAAGGATTTGATTAAAGATAAATGCTCCAGCCATGGTGCGCGCCCCAAAATCCCAGCAACTTGGAAGGTTGAGGCAAGAGGATGGCATGTTCAAGCCCAGCCTCAGCCACTTAGCAAGTCCCTATCTCAAAATTTTTAAAAAATTAAACAATGAAAAGAATTGGGGATATAGCTCAGAAGTAAACTGCCCTGAGTTCAGTCCCCAGAACTGAAAAAAGAAAAGAAAGATAATATATTCCTTCTTTTGGATTCGCACAGATAAGAAAAAAAAAAAAAAAAAAAAGACAACCGGGTTAGTGCTTGTCACATAACCAGATGTTCCTTCTTCTTACTAAAGAACACAACAATGGCCCCCATGGAACTCTTCTTTCAATCACCTTTGCCTGCCATTTTCAGGGTTTACCTCACCTTGGGGAGATGGGAACAAAAGAATTTACTTTGAAGAGCACAACACTCCTCTCATGATACATGCCTGTATCATTTTGCTGCTCAAAGAAGAACCAGAAAAGATATTTTAAAATCCTGGGAGCTCTTTGCTTGATCTGTACTAATGACTTTTTAGGTGTTTGTTATTTTCAGGAAGGTTGTATGTCAGTTAAAACCTCTACCAGCAAGTTGGAAAAAACTTCCCAAATAACACACTTCATCAGAATTTAACAATATTTTCTAACACAAGGGAATAACTTTTATAAGGAATTTGCTAGGATCCTGTGTCAGTTCTTCTCCTAATTATGTATATGTCTTAAACTAAATCTATGTAACATGTCTGCCCACCAACTTGCTATAAAGATCAAAGTGCATGGAATATTACATATTTAGAATGTCATAAGATATAATCCAATACAGATACAAACTAGCAACAACATTAATAGTTTTCTTTTACCTTGAAATTATTATCTGACAAAACCTTGCCCATATGATCTTAACTTGGATTGTCACTTTGCCGGACTATCATGGTTGTTTTACTTACTTAACAATACAGATGTTTCCTTCTTGTAGTTTTTATTGGCTCAAAATGAATGCAGGCTTCAGTTCAAACAAAGGTGAGGGAGTGTGATTTTAAATGAGGACATGGTAGAATATGTACTAAAAAAGAGAAGGAGATTGATGCATCAGCAGTTTGTTTAGTTTTCCTTTGGAAACTGCTGCGTCTCTGCTCCTGGTCTGACACTTGGAGCCTAGAAATTTTCTTACTCTGTTGAACAGAACTTCTGTCTCCCCTTGGGAGCAGCACATGCCATGGTTGACCACAGGAACCAATGAAAATACCTCATCCCGTTTATACTGGGATTTCTGACAATTTCACCATTTCTGACAGATGGAACCTTTGGAGAAGAATATTAATGACCTCTGGGAAATGACAGTAGTCATTTTGGAAAA
This sequence comes from Tamias sibiricus, assembly GCA_025594165.1. Lineage (NCBI taxonomy): Eukaryota > Metazoa > Chordata > Mammalia > Rodentia > Sciuridae > Tamias > Tamias sibiricus. The sequence continues at coordinate 114,882,993 of CM046664.1, forward strand.
CACACAATGAACAAGCAAGTGATATTTTACACAGAGGCTCTCTAGCTTTATAAAATGCTTAGAATCCAAAGGAAGCTCTCCATGAGGCTTATCATCCAATATATATAATGTACAAATATATTATATATTTATTTATATTATATATTTATATTATGCATATTCTTTTGTACTTAGGTATGTTATAATAACGCTTAATTCTGTATAATTCTCATGTGTTAGCTTTCTGTCATTATTACGAATACCTGAGATAGTTAACTTATAAAACAGAAGATGTTTATTTGGGCTCACAGTTTTGGAGGTCCCAGTCTATGATTAGTTGGCTCCACTGCTTTGGGTCCTGTGATGAGGCAGCACTTCTTGGCTGGGCAGTGACCGAGGGGAAGAGCAAGGAGCAAGGATTCCACTATATATCCCCTTCAGGGACACAACCCCAGTGACATAAAGACCTACCTTAAAACCCCATCTCTTAAATCACTGCCCCCATAGTTGGCACCAGAACTTTAACACGTGGACCTTAAGATCTAAATTATAGCATGACAGATTAAGTGAAATGATCCACTAAAACCATGTGTCCAGCTTTTTAAGATTTCTGCTACTTTTATTTTTCCCAATGAATTCTGGAGTTATGTAATTTAGAGTTATCTGCTTTTTAAATATACACTTCTTTCACCATTTTGTAAACCAAATAAATTAGTACCTCAAAAGAGATCATAAAAGATGCCTCAGGTCAAGAGGTCATGGGTGACATCTTTAAGGGGGGCCTCTAAAATCTTTCACATTTGGTAGCAACTACCAAAGGGCTAGAGGCAGGTCCTGGATAGAGGCTCAACCCTACCTATGACAAGTCTCCTTCACCACACTGGTGAGTTAAGGAGAAGATGGAACAAATACCCTCCAAGAAAACTAACTGATCATTTCCTGAAGTGGGGAAATTTCTTTTATCCAATTTTTTTTCCTTCCCAAATCTCATGGCCATCAACCTAGCACACTAAAGTACAAGACTAATATTATTCCAATTAGAATAATATCAAGGACCATGTATGGCTGTAGTCTTAAATTGGGAAGATAATGAAGGGCATAAAGGAACATTCCAACCTTATGTTTTGACCAGCTTGCCAGTTACCCTATGGGGAAGAGATATTCTACATCAAATGGGGCTATACCTAGCAACCAAGCCTGCAGGTGTTAAGAATAAAAAAATAAATCATAATAAAAAAGACAAAGGACATTTTTTCTAGGGGCCACTGAGAAAACAATTTTTAAAATACCATGGCTTTCTGATAAGCCAGTTTGGGTCCCTCAGTGGCCCCTATCCAAACAAAAATTGCAAGCGGCCCATCAATTAATTAAAGAACAATTAGAAGCAGGTCACATAGAGCCTTCCACCTCTCCCTGGAATTCTCCCATATTTGTAATTAAGAAAAAATCTGGAAAATGGAGACTATTACAAGACCTTAGAGAAATTAACAAAACAATGCAAATTATGGGCCCTACCCAACCTGGACTTCCTAATCCTGTAGCTATTCCAAAAAACTATTATCTTATAACTCTTGATATAAAGGACTATTTCTTTTCCATTCACCTACATCCTCTGGATGCCCCCAGGTTTGCTTTTTCAATTCCTTCTATCAATAATAATGGCCCTGATAAAAGATATCAATGGAAAGTATTGCCGCAGGGAATGGCAAATAGCCCTACAATATGCCAACTATATGTGGACAGAGCTATCCAGCCCATTAAAAACAAATATCAAAACCTCATGTGTCTACACTACATAGATGATGTTTTGATAGCTCACCCTAATCAAGAAATCTTATTTACTATATTTAGTGAAATAACAGAAAATTTTAAAAAATACGGATTATATATAGCAGAAGAAAAAGTTCAAAGCAGATCACCCATATTATATTTAGGATTTAAAATCATGGATACCTTTGTTAAACCCCCCCCCCCCAAAATTTTAATAAATAAGGAACATTTGACCACCCTCAATGATTTCCAAAAACTACTGGGAGACGTTAATTGGCTTCGCCCTACTCTAAGCCTCACTACTGGACAATTAAAACCTTTATTTGATATCCTTCGCAGGAACCCTGATCCATCTTCACCGCGAACATTAACTCCTGATGCTAGGAGAGCTCTAAAATTAGTAGAACAGGCCATTGAAAGATCCCATTGTGATAGATTTGATTTTGCTCAACCACTAATATTGATTATTATTCCTTCACAATATACACCCACAGGAGTATTTTGGCAACAGGGACTTATATTATGGATACATTTGCCTGTCTCTCCTGAAAGTACAATTGAGTCTTATACCTCCACGGTGGCTAAACTTATTCTTCAAGGACTTAAGACCTCTACTAAAATATTTGGAATTCATCCCGCTACTATTATTACTCCTTATTCATCGTCACAGGTTGAATATTTGTGCTTCAATGATAATGATTGGGCTATAGCTAGATGCTCTACTTCTGCAAATTTTGATAATCATCTTCCTAAGTCTCCTATACTATCCTTTTGTATCAATCATCCTATTATATTTCCACAGGTAATAAAAAATCAACGTATTCCTAAAGCACTTAATGTATTTGCAGATGGATTCTCTAACAGTACTACTGCAGTAGTCACTCAAAATGAAAATATGATTCATATCACTAATCAAAAATCAGCTCAATTAGTGGAACTCGAAGTATAATAATAGCTCTGGAAAATTTTAAAGAACAGCCTATGAATATTTTTTCAGACAGCCACTATATTGTACATGCTATCCCTAAATTGGAGCTAGCAGGTCCAATAGCACCACATACTCCAGCTTTTAAATTGTTTTCTCAAATCCAAAATCTCCTATGGCAACAAAAAGAACCTTTATTTATAGGTCACATAAGAGCTCACACTAATCTGCCTGGTCCTCTCCATGAAGGTAATCAAAAAGCTGATGCCCTCACTAAAACAATATTTATATTTACTACAGTACAACAAGCTACTTTATTTCATTCCCAGTTCCACGTCAATAGCACTACTTTAAGACAAAAATTTAAAATCACAAAAGAACAAGCTCGCAGAATTGTAAAAGAATGTCCATCTTGTGTAACACATTTGCCCAATCCACATTATGGGGCTAACCCACGAGATTTGATGCCCAATCATTTGTGGCAGATGGATGTCACTCATGAGCCAAGTTTTGGAAAATTACGATTTATTCATGTCACCATAGATACATGCTCAGGCATGATTTTTGCTTCCTTACATTCTGGAGAAAAAGTTAAAGATGTTATATCTCATTGTCAGTAAGCTTTTGCTGCATTGGGCATCCCCAAAATGCTTAAAACAAATAATGGCCCTGCATATACATCCACATCCTTCAAACAATTTTGTATAAAATTCAATATAATCCACAAAACAGGTATCGCTTATAATCCTCAGGGACAAGGAATAATTGAAAGAGCAAATTGGACACTTAAAATATGTTATTAAAGCAAAAAGATGGAAACTGGAAAAGTCCTAAGGACAGATTAGCAGTTGCCCTGTTTACCCTAAATTTCTTTTTTTTTTTTTTTCTTTTTTTTGGTACTGGGGATTGAACTCAGCGGCACTAGACCACTGGGCCACATCCCCAGCCCTTTTTTGTATTTTATTAGAGACAGGGTCTCACTGAGTTGCTAAGTGCCTCGCCATTGCTGAGGCTGGCTTTGAACTCGCGATCCTCCTGCCTCTACCCTAAATTTCTTAACTTTAGATTCTAATGGATATTCGGCTGGAGATAGACACTGGAACCCACACCAACAACATAAACCTTTGGTTTATTGGAAGGATGTTCTTTCAGGTACATGGAAGGATCCAGACCCAGTATTAATTTGGGGGAGAGGATCTGTTTGTGTTTTTCCAAAGCACGAATCCTCTCCAATATGGATACCATCTAGATTAATAAAGCAGGTACAAAGTCAAAAGGATCAAGATGAAGTTATTGAGGAGTCAAGATTGAATAAACAAGTACAAAATCAAGAGGACCAAAATGAAGGTATGGAGTGATTCCTTTGAAAGAGTCCTCCAATAAATTCACAACTTAAGTTTCATTCTTCCCGGCTGGGACAAGAAGATCTCTCTTTAGTGTATACACAATTGTATTTTTTTTTTTCTTTATATGTCTTTTTGTCTGTACATTTGTCTAAATTTCATGTTAATGTGATGTCACAAATATATGTTTATATGTGCATCTGTCCAGTGTGACATCACAAATATCAAAGCGCTTATTAAAATATATATATATAATAGATAGATAGATAAAAATTATATATAAATAGATAGATAGGTAGATAGATAGACATGGATCCAAATAACATTTAAGTTTAGAATATTCAAATTAGATAATCAATTATAGTGACAATCAATTTTGATTTATAGTTGTCTCCGGGACTTCTCTTCAGCTGTGAATATGACTAATGCTGTATAACCTGGTATTTTGGTGCTTTGACATAGGATTATTTATTTGTTATTAACTTCATTTGTTTAATAGCTGATTAATTTGAATTATTTCAACAGGTATAGGATTGCTGTATAGACAGAGACTCAAGGATTCCAGCTAACAAATTATTTTTCCAAAGTGCCTTTAGCTTTTCTTTAATCTATCTTTAATGCAGTAATACCCTCAGTTTTTCTTTGATTTATTCTGAATATATGTGTGAGCAGAGATCAACTTTAATTTTCTACTCTAATAATTCTATTTTTGAGTCTGACAGCTCACCACCTGATCTCAGTGCTGTAATAACACTGCCTTTCCCTTAATAATGGATGCTTGAGTTTTTAGGTAGTGGGGCCCTGAAGATTTGCCAGTGGCATTGTCTAGACATAAAAAAGATGGCTGCTGCTACAACTGCAGGGGCCACGGTCGCTGCAAGCATCCCTGCTGCTCAAGCATCGAACAACCTCACCAGCAGTATGGCCTCTGCTCTGCATGCATGGGGCCTCCTGGATCAATGTGTTATAACTTATGGACATTTTGATTTTCCATTATTTTGGGACATTACGGGACAATGCCTTGCGGGTATTTGTCTAGAGAACTAGGTGTGTTACTTGATGGAACTTAGGGCAGCTGATTTGTTTAAAGAACTTGATACGTTATGGAAACTTGGCTCGTCAGCAGAAGGCTTGCCGCCTTAAAGCCGCAGCATCTCCTCAAAATTGGATGTCTGTTAGTCAAAGCACAGTTGATCATGAAGGGCTTGATTGGATGGCTGGTTAGCCTATGACGGGTAAGATCCCCAGAGGGGGACAACCTAAGACATGGCACAGTCGCACGGGACAGTCTAATGTGGCCGACATATCAACCTAAGACACGAGTCAAGGGTCAAGGGCACAGCCTTGATTATCCCATGACTGGTAAGAATGTTGGTTGCACATGGACGTCCTAGAACATCCCCTCTTTTAAAACAAAAGGGGGGAAATGAAGGAGCCCTAATCAAGGAGATAGCTAAGATTGCGGTTAGCTGAGAGCCATAAAAGATAAAAGTTAAGTTCTACCTGATATTCATACATTATTCAAAGAATCTTTGTATGCCCATGAACACTATGTGATGCACCTGTAAGCTCGAGCTGTAAGCATTTGTCCTTGTTAAAGCTAAATGTATATAACTGGGTGAGATTGGTTAGAGGGTGTGGGAAGAAGAAGGTGGTGGTTGGAGTTAGAGCGGTTGGAGTTGCAGAGGTTATTGGAGCCAGAGAGAGAAGAAGAAGAAAAGACCTTTTTTCATTTTCATCCTGCCTCCGAATTTTCTCCCTCAGCATCGTAGCTGCAAGCAACAGCATCAGGCAGCTACAATGTATAGTTGTGTATTTTATTCAAGTCCCTTGCACTTGCTGTAATTCTTTAAAAATGAGCCCCGATTCTGCTCAGTACAACTGATGAGTGAAGAGATTCCCTTCTGGATACTTTAAAAGCCTCATACTTTCTCAGATAAATCACCACTAGAGCAAACAGTCCAAATGTTCCTTGAGCAGAGTGTTTTCTTGTGACAAGATTCTTGCAGTTATCTGTAAAGAAGAATAACAAGCACTCCTCAAAGAACATCCCAGGATTGTTCCTGCATACATCAGGGGGGAAATCCCAGAAATAATGTGCCTGCAGCAGTATGAAATATGTAAAAAATGCTGAGGGTTCAGGGTGTGTGCACTTGCCTACTTGGGATACAGACGACACACATCACACAAGGTTAAATGAATAATTCCATCTTTCATCGGGGAAAACTAGCTATTTTAAAGAATATAAAGACAAAATCCTTGATTCAAGAGGAATTCCACTGAAGCAAATTATGTAAGAACAAATGTTGATGACCTTTAATACAAACCCATGGTTAAATATAATTGTGACATGTCACATGAAATTCCAGATTTTATCATGGTAGCACAATTTCTGTAAAATTGAACTCTATAATTCTAAGGACACTACACATTCAGATCTAGTATTTTAAAGACAGAGATTTTTTTTTAAATGCTTCATGAGAATTAAAATGTAAAACTAAACTAGGAGCAAGATTGAGAAAATGTGTAATTTGGCAGGATAGTGACTACTGGGGAAATATAAAGAGTATAAATGCCATTAAATTGAGGAATCATCTGTGCTATTTTTCAGTGTCGCTGCCTGAAGCGGAAGTCGCTTGGAGCAGCGAACGCCACAGGAAAATTCGGAGGCAGGATGAAAATGAAAAAAGGTCTTTTATTCTTCTCCTCTCTCCAGCTCCAGCAATCACTCCAAATGCTCTAACTCCAACCACCACCTTCTTCTTCCCCACACACACTAACGAACCTCACCCAGTTATATACATATAGCTTTAACAAGGACACGTGCTTACAGCTCGAGCTTACAGGTGCGTCACGCAGTGTTCACGGGCATACAAAGATTCTTTGAATAATGTATCAACATCAGGTGGAAACTAGAACATCTTTTATGGCTCTCAGCTAACCGCAATCTTTAGCTATCTCCTTGATTATAGGCTCCTTCATTTCCCCCTTTTAGTTTTAAAAGAGGGGATGTTCTAGGACGTCCATGTGCAACCGACATTCTTACCCGTCATGGGAGTCTAGGCTGTCCTGACTCCTGGCTTAGGTTGACATGCCGGCCACATTAGACTGTCCCGTGCGACTGTGCCGTGTCTTAGGTTGTCCCCCTCTGGGGATCTTACCCGTCATAGGCTAACCAGCCATCCAATAGAGCCCTTCAGGATCGACTGTGTGTTGACTAACAGCCGTCCAATTTTTAGGAGATGCTGCGGCTTTAAGGCGGCAAGCCTACTGCTGACGAGCCAAGTTTCCATAGCGTATCAAGTTCTTTAAGCCAATCAGCTGCCCTTAGTTTCATCAAGTAACGCACTGAGTTCTCTTAGACAAATACCCGTAAGGCATTGTCCCGCAATGTCCCAAAATAATGGAAAATCAAAATGTCCATAAGTTATAACACATAGATTCAGGAGGCCCCATGCATGCAGAGCAGAGGCCACACTGCTGGTGAGGTTGTTGATGCTTGAGCAGCAGGGATGCTTGCAGCGACCGCGGTCCCTGCAGTTGTAGCAGCAGCCGTCTTTTTTATGTCTAGACATTTCTACCGGCAAATCTTCAGGGCCCGCTACCTAAAAACTCAAGCATCCATTATTAAGGGAAGGGCAGTGCTATTCCAGCACTGAGATCAAAAGGTGAGCTGTCAAACTAAAAAAAGAATTATTAGAGTAGAAAATAAAAGTTGATCTCTGCTCACACACATTGCTGCTTAAGCTCCCACAAACATAAGCTGGCAAAATATCACATTCAGAAATAATCAAAGAGAAACTGAGGGTGTTTACTGCATTAAAGATAAAGAAAAGCTAAAGGCATTTTGGAAAAATAATTTGTTAGCTGGAATCCTCGAGTCTCTATATACACAGCAATCCTATACCTGTTGAAATAATTCAAATTAATCAGCTACTAAACAAATGAAGTCAATAACAAATAAATGATCCTCTGTCGGAACACCAAAATATCAGGTTATATAACATTAAACATATTCACAGCTGAAGAGAAGTCCCGGAGACAACTATAAATCAAAATTGATTATCATTATAATTGATTATCTAAAAATATTCTGAACTTATATAAATATCTATTTATCTATCTATCTATTGATTATCAAATTAGAATATTCTAAGCTTAAATGAATTAACGTTATTTGTTATTTGGATCTATATCTATCTACCTTTTTTTTTTTTTTTTTTTTTAAGCGCTTAATTATTTGTGACGTCACACTAGACAGACGCACATATAAACATATTTGTGACATCACATTAACATGAAATTTAGACAAATGCACAGACATAAAGACATATATAAAAGAGAAAAAAAAAATTACAATTGTGTATACACTGAAGAGAGATCTTCTTGTCCCGGCCGGGAAGAATGAAATTTAAGTTGTAAATTTAATGGAGAACTCTTTTAAGGGAATCACTCCATACCTTCATTTTGGTCCTCTTGACCTTGCACTTGTTTATTCAATCTAGACTCCTCAATAACTTCGTCTTGATCCCTTTGACTTTGTACCTGCTTTATCAATCTAGATGGTATCCATATTGGAGAGGATTCGTGCTTTGGAAAAACACAAACAGATCCTCTCCCCCAAATTAATACTGGGTCTGGACCCTTCCATGTACCTGAGAGAACATCCTTCCAGTAAACCAAAGGTTTATGTTGTTGGTGTGGGTTCCAGTGTCTATCTCCAGCCGAATGTCCATTAGAATCTAAAGTTAAGAAATTTAGGGTAAACAGGGCAACTGCCAATCTGTCCTTAGGATTTTTCCAGTTTCCATCTTTTTGCTTTAGTAACATATTTTTAAGTGTCCGATTTGCTCTTTCAATTATTCCTTGTCCCTGAGGATTATAAGCGATACCTGTTTTGTGGATAATATTGAACTTTGTACAAAATTGTTTGAAGGATGTGGATGTATATGCAGGGCCATTATCTGTTTTAAGCATTTTGGGGATGCCCAATGCAGCAAAAGCTTGCAGACAATGAGATATAGTATCTTTAACTTTTTCTCCGGAATGTAAAGAAGCAAAAATCATGCCTGAGCATGTATCTATGGTGACATGAATAAATCGTAATTTTCCAAAACTTGGCTCATGTGTGACATCCATCTGCCACAAATGATTGGGCATCAAACCTCGTGGGTTAACCCCATAATGTGGATTGGGCAAAAGTGTTACACAAGATGGACATTCTTTTACAATTCTACGAGCTTGTTCTTTTGTGATTTTAAATTTTTGTCTTAAGGTAGTGCTGTTAACGTGGAACTGGGAATGAAATAAAGTAGCTTGTTGTACTGTAGTAAATATAAATATTGTTTTAGTGAGGGCGTCAGCTTTTTGATTACCTTCATGGAGAGGACCAGGCAGATTAGTGTGAGCTCTTATGTGACCTATAAATAAAGGTTCTTTTCGTTGCCATAGGAGATTTTGGATTTGAGAAAACAATTTAAAAGCTGGAGTATGTGGTGCTATTGGACCTGCTAGCTCCAATTTTGGGACAGCATGTACAATATAATGGCTGTCTGAAAAAATATTCATAGGCTGTTCTTTAAAATTTTCCAGAGCTATTATTATAGCTTCGAGTTCCACTAATTGAGCTGATTTTTGATTAGTGATATGAATCATTTTTTCATTTTGAGTGACTACTGCAGCAGTACCGTTAGAGGATCCATCTGTAAATACATTAAATGCTTTAGGAATGGGTTGATTTTTTATTACCTGTGGGAATATGATAGGATGATTGATACAAAAGGACAGTATAGGAGATTTAGGAATATGATTGTCAAAATTTGCAGAAGTAGAGCATCTAGCTACAGCCCAATCATTATCATTGAAGCACAAATATTCAACCTGTGACGATGAATAAGGAGTAATAATAGTAGCGGGATGAATTCCAAATATTTTAGTAGAGGTTTTAAGTCCTTGAAGAATAAGTTTAGCCACCATGGAGGTATAAGACTCAATTGTACTTTTAGGAGAGACAGGCAAATGTATCCATAATATAGGTCCCTGTTGCCAAAATACTCCTGTTGGAGTATATTGTGAAGGAATAATAATCAATATTAGTGGTTGTGCAAAATCAAATCTATCGCAATGGGATCTTTCAATGGCCTGTTCTACTAATTTTAGAGCTCTCCTGGCCTCAGGAGTTAATGTTCGAGGTGAGGATGGGTCAGGGTTCCCACGAAGGATGTCAAATAAGGGTTTTAATTGTCCAGTAGTGAGGCTTAGTGTAGGGCGAAGCCAATTAATGTCACCCAGTAATTTTTGGAAATCATTGAGGGTGGTCAAATGTTCTTTACTTATTAGAATTTTTTGGGGTTTAACAAAAGTATCCATGATTTTAAAGCCTAAATATAGTATAGGTGATCTGCTTTGAACTTTTTCTTCTGCTATATATAATCCATATTTTTTTAGATTTTTTGTTATTTCACTAAATATATTAAATAAGATTTGTTGATTAGGGTGAGCTAATAAAACATCGTCCATGTAGTGTAGACACATAAGGTCTTGATATTTGTTTTTAATGGGCTGTATAGCTCTGTCCACATATAGTTGGCACAGTGTAGGGCTATTTGCCATTCCCTGTGGCAATACTTTCCAATGATATCTTTTATCAGGGCCATTATTATTAATAGAAGGAATTGAAAAAGCAAACCTGGGGGCATCCAGAGGATGTAGGGGAATAGAAAAGAAACAGTCCTTTATATCAAGGGTTATAAGGTAATAGTTTTTTGGAATAGCTACAGGATTAGGAAGTCCAGGTTGAGTAGGGCCCATAATTTGCATTGTTTTGTTAATTTGTCTTAGATCTTGTAATAGTCTCCATTTACCTGATTTTTTCTTAATTACAAATATGGGAGAATTCCAGGGAGAGGTGGAAGGCTCTATGTGTCCTGCTTCTAATTGTTCTTTAATTAATTGATGGGCCGCTTGCAATTTTTCTTTGGATAGGGGCCACTGAGGGACCCAAACTGGCTTATTAGAGAGCCATGGTATTTTTAAAATTGTTTTCTCAGTGGCCCCTAGAAAAAATGTCCTTTGCCTTTTTTATTATGAGTAGGATTTTTATTCTTAACACCTGCAGGCTTGGTCGCTAGGTGTAGCCCCATTTGATGTAAAATATCTCTTCCCCATAGGGTAACTGGCAAGCTGTTTAAAACATAGGGTTTGAATGTTCCTGTATGGCCTTCATTGTCTTGCCAATTTAAGATTACAGCACTTTGAGCTGGGGTATTACTGTATCCCAAGCCTCTTAAACTGGTTGAGGCTTTCTGTAGAGGCCAGTGCTTAGGCCATTGTTGTAGATTTATGATGGAAGAGTCAGCTCCTGTATCAATCAGCCCCTCCATCTCTATACCTTGAATTTTTAATTTGCACATAGGCCTCCGTGAACAGTCCTGGACCCAGAAAGCCATAGGTCCTGAACCAGTGGAACCGAATGCTCTGCTATTTCTATTTTGTGGCATGCTTTTAAAAGAATTATGGAGACTGGGAATGAGGAGCAGCTGTGCGATTCTGTCTCCTTGATTTACGGAGATGATGCCCCTGTGTGTACTTAGCATTATTTTAATCTCTCCATTATAATCTGAATCAATAACCCCTGGTATAACATTAAAGCCTAATAAACTTTTGGAACTACGCCCAAGGATTAGTCCCACAGTTCCTGAAGGGAGAGGTCCCCTGATTCCCGTAGGAATCAGCTGAACCCCCATTTCAGGTGTCAGGACCATCCGGGCAGTAGAACAGAGATCTAATCCTGCACTTCCTCTTGTCCCTCTGATAAGGGAGTTAATGGGTAGGAGGGACTGTGACGAGGAATCATTTGAATCTGAGGGCCTTCCTCCTCTAGTGCCTCGTACATTTGTGGGCCCCGGGGCATTGGGCCCCGTGCCCCGTTTTTTGAAATCCTTGATAAATCATTTCCATATATATCATATCTAGAATGGCATTGATTGGCCCAATGTATACCTTTTTTGCATCTGGGGCATCGGCCTGGAGCACGGTATGAATTTGATTTTATTACCCTTGGGGGATATTGCTTAGCATATCTTGGTTGATTATAATAATTTTGTCTGGAATATCCTGTTCTAGGTTGAAACCTTTGGGAATTTTGAGGGGAGGAATTTTTCATCACTGCAGCAATTACGTTGCCTGTGATAACAGCCTCGTTAATGTCTTTGCACAGTCTGATATAAATTGATAAGTCTTTTTTACTTCTCCATGGCCTTATTGCATCCTGGCAATATTTATTAGCGTTCTCGTATGCTAATTGGATAACTAGGGGCATAGCTTGCTCGACTTCTCCAAAAACTCTAGATGTTGTTTTTAAGAGCCTATCTACAAAATCAGCGTAAGGTTCGTTAGGCCCTTGTATAACTTTTGATAGGCTGCCTTGCAGATCCCCTGTGCCTGAGATTGTCTTCCAGGCTTTCACAGCTGCAGTGTGTACCTGGGCATACACACCTGGATCGTATTGTAGCTGATTTTGTAGTTCGGCGAACTCACCCTCCCCTGTGAGCATATCTATATTGCGTTGAGGGAAACCTGCTGCAGCATTTCTCTTTGCTATTTCTGAACAAAGTTCCTGGAATTGAGTTTTCCAGATTAGGTATTGTCCCCCACTTAGTACCGCTCTGCATAGACTTTTCCAATCTGAGGGGGCTAAGGTTAGGGTGTTAAGTGACTCTATCATACTTAATGTGAACGGAGCTTGAGGCCCATAGGTCATTACCGCCTCTTTAAAATTCTTTATTGTTTTAAAGTCTAGGAACTCATGATATCTTTGTCCCTGTTCATTTTGAAATACTGGCAGTTCTAGGTGCTCCTGCGGTCTATGTTGTTCGAGAGCGTATAAGCGCTCTGAAAGGCCGCCAATTTCTACCTCAAGGGCACGTATACTCTGATCCATACTCTTTATTGTTTCTGTTAGGGATTCTATCCATGAAGGAGCAGAGGGCGCTAGTGGTTCCTCTATTTGACGGTCTTTTCTCTTTTTTAATTTCTTTTTGTTCTTTTTATTGGAGACTGTGCTCTCCGAATCGCTTTTTGATTCCTCTTCACTACTAGCTTCATAATTCCTAACCGGCTCAGTAGAGGAGACTGTACTTTCATGGTTTGGCTCCTTGTTACTATTATTACTTTCACTAGTATCCTGAGTTTCAGTTTCTAAGGAGAGTACATACTCCTCAGCTAATTTTATTAAGCTTCTGATGGCTTTTGCAGATCTTACTTTTGAATTTACATTCCTACTCTCCTTGCTGGTCTCCACTGAGTCAGAGGATATGCTTTCTTGTTCACTTTTCTCACTATCCTCTGAGTTCTCAATATCAAAAATTTCATTCATGGCTTTTATAAACCGACTTTTTGTTATATTTGCTCCCATCTTTTTAAATTTTCTTTTTTCTTACCTTGCCGCCGAATTCCCCGTACGGGCCGCCACCTGTCGCTGCCTGAAGCGGAAGTCGCTTGGAGCAGCGAACGCCACAGGAAAATTCGGAGGCAGGATGAAAATGAAAAAAGGTCTTTTATTCTTCTCCTCTCTCCAGCTCCAGCAATCACTCCAAATGCTCTAACTCCAACCACCACCTTTCTTCTTCCCCACACACACTAACGAACCTCACCCAGTTATATACATATAGCTTTAACAAGGACACGTGCTTACAGCTCGAGCTTACAGGTGCGTCACGCAGTGTTCACGGGCATACAAAGATTCTTTGAATAATGTATCAACATCAGGTGGAAACTAGAACATCTTTTATGGCTCTCAGCTAACCGCAATCTTTAGCTATCTCCTTGATTATAGGCTCCTTCATTTCAGTGAACTTAAAATTTTTTTTTAAAAAGTTGACTGTTAAAACTTAATAGAAAAAATAGAAAGGAATCACTTAAGGTGTCCCACAGAGGATGTCATTAGGGAATGATGATTGGAAAGTATGAAAAGGAAAATGGAAGGAAAAAAAGAACATAAGAAAAGTTTCCTGAGAGTCAAACCTTTTTCAGTCTCCAGAGAGTCCATGGAAAATCCATCAATTAGATCACACTAAATGGAACTGTACCGAATACTGACGAAGCTTTGTATTTCCCTTTCACAACTTTGCACTCTGGGAAAATACATGTGCTATCCTGATAGCAGGGTTCTTCAGTTTTGGAGTTATTTTCTTTTAAAACTCCTCTCCCTCTGCAGTCAGTGATAGCCAAGAAGAACTAGTAAAGATGACAGATAACCAACATGTAAACAGGGAGTGTGTAACTCTAACTCCTAATATAAGTGACTGTAATAATCCACATAATCTTCTCTTAAAAAGATATTGAGAGCGCCGGGCCCGTGGCGCACCCCTGTAATCCCAGCACTTGGGAGGCTGATGCAGGAGGACCATGAGTTCAAAGCCAGCCTCAGCAATGGCGAGGCACTTAGCAACTCAGTGAGATCCTGTCTCTAATCAAATACAAAAAAGGGCTGGGGATGTGGCCCAGTGGTCCGGTGCTCCTGAATTCAATCCCTGGTACTGAAAAAAAAAAAAAAAAAAAAAGATATTGAGAGCTAGGTGCATGCTTGTGATCCCAGCTGCTTGGGAGGTTGAGGCAAGAGGATCTCAAGCTCATAGCCAGTCTCAGCAACTTAAGAGGCCCTAAGCAACTTGTAAGGCCTGTCTCAAAAAATTTTTTTAATTTATAAAGGGGAGGGTGGCAAGGATGTATATAACTGGGTGGTTAAGCACCACTGGGTTCAATCTCCTGTACAAAAAAAAAAAAAAAAAAAAAAAAAAGAAGATATTGATAGTTAATAATGAGTTTTAAATAATTCCCAAAATACCTTTGAGGCTACATTTCAATGGCAGAAAGCCAAAATTCATATAAGTAATTATTTCCATTCTCTAGAATGTCTGGATTAGGTAGATTCAAATTTCATAATTAATAGAGGAATTCTGACATCCAATTCAGATCTTTGGTATATAACTCTTTACAAGAGAAGTGACATTGCCTTCATGAGTAAGGAAAGCCTCCTACAGTGTGTTTTGGAGTTAAGTGAAATAAGCCAGTTGTTTATACTTCAATGCCACTTTGTCTCAGCACAAGTAAGATGTGAAGTCACATGTAATTATTAATAACATTAATTTTATTCATTATTGAGGGCTTGATACTTAAACCCCTGTGCTATGCCAACCACAGTCTCTGTCACAGGCTGTGGCAATGTGGACACCTTTGCTATGACTAAGTGGACATTACAGAAGATGGATGTCCACTTTCATTATACCTTTTTTTTCCCTTTTGTGGGATGGATTAGTACTAGTAGTTCAGCTATTTTCCATTAATAATTTCAATGCCTCTTATAGAATTGATAATCTGCTGGTTAGGCTTTCCGTAGAATGAAGAGCTACTTGGCTGTCCCATTCATGCATTTCCCCCTTTCCTTTCCTTTTTTTGTTTTTAGATTGGGAAGTTTGTATATTGTACTTGCTTTCATCAATCAATCAATCAATCAATCAATTGTTGGGCTGCAGGTATAGCTCAGTGGTAGAATATCTACTTAGCCTGCACAAGGTCCTGGGTTCAAATCCCAGCACAGCACTATAAAAGTAAACAGAACTATAAAAGTAAATTGTATTGTGTATATTTAGGATGTATAATGTGATTTTATAGATTATTTATACAAAGTAAAAAGTTACTAAGTGAGCAAGTTGACATACCCATCATATACACATTTCTTTCTTTCTTTTGGTAATTAGAGATTTTGGATGTTGTACTTTCATTTTTAAAATAAATTGGATTGTGTGTATTTAAGACATATATGTGGTTACAGATTGCATGTAGAGAGCAAAAGGTTGTTATAGTGAGCTTATTAACAATCCAACATGTACATGTTTTGTTTCATGCTCAGTTACTTTTGTGGCTAACATAATCTGAGTGACTAGGGGAGAGAATGAGCCCATCAGTATAACTTTTCCACACCTTCTTCTCCCTTTTTTGTGAACATACTCTATTTTCCCACCCAGAATGACTATCCTGCATACATTTTTTTCAACATATTGTATGGTTCCCCAGGACATTTAGGCTCCTCTGCATTTATTTCTACACAGAGTCTTTTTCTGTACTAGTGCTGTTTGCAGTAAGCTTGGAGTATATTTCCTACTGCTGACCTCCCAAGAAGTTTCCTTCCTTCCATGATGCTTTGTCGTGCTTTGTTCTCACCTTCCCTGCCTTTCTATCTCCTGAGAGGGAAGAAAGTACAGAGATGAACTCACACACACACACACACACACACACACACACACACACAGTGTGTATGAATGTGCAGGGGTCCTCAGGCAGAGAGAAACACTAAGCTATTTGTTTTTCTGCTTGTACTATCAAATGAGGGAGAGGAGGAGGCAGATACAGAAGAAGGAGCAGGTCAAGTTCTAAGATCCTAGTCTGTGGCTCAGAGCAAAGAGCTTGAGTTTCAGAGACCAGCCTTCACTCATCCTCCTTGCATTGCATAAATGGCAGTGACCTCAGCAAACCCATATGTCCATCGCCCAAGATGCCCTGGAAAGGGATTGTATTCATTTACAGGAAGCAGACAAAAGGCCTCAAGCAAAACAAGTCTCATCTTGCACTGAATCAGAGTGATCTCACACACAGTGTAGAAGCATAGAACACAATCTGCTTCTCTGGAAGGTGTATTGAGATGCATTCATCCACCAGAAAGAAGAAAGATGGCTAGCAGCGATTTAAACCAATGGAGAATTCTTTCATAGTCAAAGTTTGAAGACTGGTTCAGTGGCTCAGTTGTGTGATGACTACTGTCAAATTAATTTGTCATTTCCCTCATGGTCATAAGGTAGCTGCCACAGCTCTAGGGCACAAGTATCCATTAGAGAAGAGAGAATGAGACAGAGACATCTACTTACCTCTCATCAGCTTCATGGCCTTTCTCAGTTCTAAAGAAAACTAGAAAATAATTATTTCACTTTGCAGTCTCCATAACTAGAGTTGGAGAAAAAAAGAAAAGATGAGGTTAAATGAGACAACCATCTGCTTCAAAGGGATCCCATACTCAAATTTATCCATTTGCTTTTATTTGTTGTTGTTGTTATTATTATTATTATTATTATTATTATTAACCTAGGAAGGATGTCATAGCTGTTGAAAAAATGCATTTTATTACCCTTCCAAATTCTAGTATTACTGTTCACTTAGAAACTTGGAGTTCTTCTCTACTTTGCAGAATTTGAGCATGTTGTGTTTTGGGGGCCAGCAGTTTTATTCCTAGGTGGCTTTTTATCAGTAGACTGTTCAGTTACTCTGCTTACTATAATCCAGCTACTAGAGGTTATATTCATATAGTCAGAATTCAAATGTTAAATCATAGTTAAGAAAACCAAATGAAAAAAACGTTTCCCTCTTAAATCATAATGGTCATTCCTTCATCATATTCTCTTCAACACACAGAACATCACTACCCTGATCACATCCCAGGATCAATTCATTTTTTACTTCTGCAATTTCAGATGGTATCTAAAAGCTTGAACACCCAGTTAAAAACCCTATTTGTCCATGCTTTTTCCTCTTGCCTAAATTCTTCCTCTAGTTCCGGCTGGACCCACCCAGTCTTTGATATTTCTCACAGTACCCTTGTTTCCCTATTTATTCATCTCTTTCTCTCTGATTTTCTCTCAGAGCTTCCTCCTCCTTCAGATGCTGTGTAATCTTTCTCAGGACCACACAAAGTGCCTTTTTGTGTGATGATGGTGGACAGATGTGCTTTTTCCAATGGCTTCTTTTTTGCTTGCTTATTTATGTATTCCTCAGACTTCAGTCTTCAGTCTGGTACAAAATAAATTAGGACATTCATTTCTGCTAATTTATATTGAGGAAGATTTTCATTAATTTGGAATAATTTATTAATTACACATAGTTCTTAAGGTCCTTTTAGTAAATATATTAGAATTTATTAGGGGAAGATAAAAAGCACAATTTTTGTCTTTTAAAAGAGTTCTTTTAAAAACCTTTTAAGTTTTTTAAAAGCAAGTCATCTGTACTATTTAACAATAGCTTGTTTTTTTAACAAAAGGATTTTCATAGTATTTATGCAAAACGAATTCAATTAAGCATTCCATAACCCATGCATCAAAATTTTCAATTATGTTTCTCTTCCTTGAAAGAGTTGTTTTATGTAACAAAGAATATTAGATCCAGAAGTGACTTTAAGACTCATCTCACATTAAATTTATTTTACAGATGAGGATCCAGAAGCCACAGAACCTGAATGACCCACCCAAGGGCAGAGACAAGATTGTAAATAGATTCCTGATTTCTAATTCAGGGACCTTTTTACAAACACCTACATCTCAAGGGCTCACCTAGGCACCTATAAATACAAACCTGGGGCTTAGGGTTCATGTGGTAAGAGGCCCAAATAGCACAAGTAGATGCTTTGCAGGGCTATCTCAAGAACCATGTGTTGCATGGTAGGCAAAGAGCAGGAAAAGAGTGTCGACAAGGCATGTGGACCCGCTAACCATGGAGTGGTGGGACACTTGAACATGTATTCTCCACATTCGCTGAACCATTTGGGGACAAGGGTGCCAGGCATAGGCTGAAGGTTCAAAAAAAGTAGAAGTAACTCATTGCAAAGACAGATGTCTCTTGGTACCAGCAAGTATTGTTTGGGAGAAGTTAGTTGTAGTTTGCACATTGTTTCACTCGTTAATTGGTTTCAAATATGTTGATCAATTGACCTTCAAGTAATTTTAATTAAAAAGTGTAATGGAGTGGAGTGGAGTGGTGGGAAGGAACATATTATTTTTGCAGCAACTTGAGCTGAAAAACATTTTCAGAGGATATAGATCAGCAACAGAGCTAATGTCCCTTCCAGAGGCGTACTTAGGCGGAAAGAAAATCCTTTTTTGATTTGGTCTGCGCCTTAACTTTTCACTTACTTAAGGATTCATCTGTACAGTCATCAGATTTAGAACCACCTACAAGATGCCAAACAACTTAATTATTGTCAATATTTACAATAACAAAATAGATTTTCTTTCAAGTAAGAGAGGCTTGGAACCATGCAGCGCTTTTAAAGTATCTGCAAATGTTTGCTCTGCCTGTTTGATATAAGTTATTGTGTTTGTGTTCAGAGCAAACAATTCCAACGTCTTATATTAGAAGAGAAATTAATCTTATCTTATTGAATTTTATATCAACAAACAAAACACTCCTAAAATAGGTGACCGTGAAGAAGTGGGGTGCCGTCAGTGTAAAGCAACCTAGAGGGTCTGTAACTACTTGAACCACATATCATTTTGTATAAAATCTATGTACAAATAAGGACACTACTTAAAGGAGTTGCACAGTTAAAATGTGACATTAATGCATTTTTTAAATTTCAAAGCACTTTTTAATCTTTTTGAATAAATATTTTTATATGCAATTAATTATGTACAAGACTTGGTTTTCTCTTGGCTGCCCAACTTTGGTCTGCCCAACTGCCTATCTTTTGGTCTTCAATAAAACAGATTCAAGAGAAAAATCCTTTGTTAGCATAATATATATACAAATGAAAATAGGAAACAAATGAAATACACATCTACACCCATAATAGTCATCCTGTGAGTAGTCTCAGTGCCTGGATAACTCCCTGCAGGTTCCTGGGTCTCTCTAGAATCATATTCTCCAGGCCCTGCACATCCTTGCAGGAGACCTTAGGACCCCGTGATCTTCATGGTATCATGTACAAAAAATAGATTTTTCTTTTATAAACATTGCTGCCTTATATCATAATATAAAAATGTTATATTTTGCAAATAAGTTTATATTCCATCCTACTGAAGAAGTAGAATGGGAGTGGAGTAAGGTGTATTTGTAGCTCACATATAAATCAAGTGAACCAATTAAATCATGTATGCATTTAAAATTATAATTAGTACAAATTTTGGATATCATTTTGTCTTCCAAGTGCCCTCAGTAAAGACTTTTATGTGTCAAGCCTCAAAATATGAGGCCAAGGAAAACTAATTTTTATACATTATCCAGATGATTTTAGTGCCAAATCTTTTCATGCTTCTTTTCCAAAACCACTTCTTTTTTCCCCCCACATTTTTCTTTGGTGCATTGTAGTTGTGCATAATGGTGGGACTTGTTTGTATGTATTCATAGATAGGTACATACCATATAACATTATAATTTGGCCAATAGCACTTCTCAGCATTTCTCTGCTACCTTCACTCTTCCCACTCCCATTCCTTTGCACTATTCTTCTGGTCTCCATTTGTTTTCCATGCCATCAACCCCAACACACACCTTTTTTTCTTCCTTTTTCCTCTCTAGCTTTCACATATGAAGGAATACATATGACCCTTGACCTTCTGAATTTGGCTTATTTTGCTTAACATAATGATCTCAAGTTCCATCCATTTTCCTGCACTTGACATAATTTCATTTTTCTTTATGACTAAATGAAATTCCATTGTGTATGTATATTACATTTTCTTTATCTGTTTATTTGTTGATGGACACCTAAGCTGGTTCCATAGTTTGGCTACTATGAATTGTGTTGCTATAAACATGGGCACACATGTATCACTATAGTACGCGGACTTTAATTCTTTAGGATAAATAAATACAAAGGGGTGGTATAGCTGGGTCATATAGTGGTTTCATTCTGAGTCTTTTAAGGAACCACCATACTGATTTCCATAGTGATTGTACTAATTTACAATCCAACAGTGTAAAAGTGTTCCTTTTTCTCCACATCCTTTCCAGCATTCATTATTGTTTGTATTCTTGCTGACTGCCATTCTGACTGATGTGACATAAAATTGCAGTGTAGTTTTGATTTGTATTTCTCTAATTGCTAATGATGATGAACATTTTTTTATTTGTCAGCCATTTGTATTTCTTCTTTTGATAGATGTCTATTTAATTCATTTGCCCATTTATTAATTGGGTTACTTGTTTTTCCAAAAACTATTTCTACAGATGAATACAATAGAATTGCAAGCTTATCATCCCCAGGAATTTGGGCAGAGTGAACTAGGAAGACCATCATTCCTGGGTGCAATTATCCATATTCTAAAATTTCCTCCAAAGCAGATACATGAGACAAGTTCATAGAAAAGAGATTGACATAAAAAATTTCAAAAGAAAACACAACTCACGCAGTAGCTATTAGCCCATCACATGTGCTCACAAAGGAAATAAATCCTTGTGTTGAAGCAAGAGCTCCACCTGAACCATACACATTTAACTATGAGATAGGCAGATGAGAAAAGTTCTATCAACAAGGGACAATGTCACACAAAGAGGGAAGGATCTAAAGGGGGTCCTGAAATTTTCCAAAATAAAATCTCAAATTTAAATCGACTTAATTTGAAAATATAAATATGAAATAAGAATAATAATTCAAAAATCAAACCAAAATAGTGTTCTATCACTGAAAAAGATTAGAGCAATTATCAAAACATATTTCATTTCATCATATAAATAAAGGTGATTGAAATTTTTCCATATTTGCTCATTATCATTCCTTTGTAGAGAAGTAAGCCAGCTTTGGGTTTGTTCACCAGATTTGTCTAATCAATGATTATTAGCATATGTTTTAGTGTCAAAAACCTAAGAACTGATGTTATGCCAAAGAAATCAGGGTGTAGACAAAAGAAATGCAAGGAATTCAGCCTCACCTTTTAAAGTTTTTATGAGAAACAACTTCATGAAGAAAATTCTTGTATTAATATGGGAAGTCTATTTTAACTCAAAAGTGTATAGATGGTAATTCAAACTCAAAGGTAGCTGAGTGCAGGAAATGGAGAGAAACACGATAAATAAAGAAGGAGTTCGGCCATTGCTGGCCACTGGCCTGGGACACAGGCTGCTCAGTTTCTTCCAGATTCTACTTGGGCTGTTATTGAATGAATAGGCAAAGGTAAAACTAGGAGCCAGACAAGAGCTGCCCACCTTCTGCACCCTCTTTTTTCTCCTCCTGAGACATCTATTTTCAAAATATAATCCCTAAATAAGTTCTCTTCATTGTAAGTAGTTCGTTGGTGGCACAGATAATGATGTTTCCAATGTTTTTTTTAGATGGTTTATTTATTTGTACAGAGTATTAGCTAGTCTCTTTATTATTTCTCACATTGCTGCTTCTCTCTGTGTTTGTTTCTCTGGTTTTACACCGGCAGTGTGGTATTGTTTCTCTAAACAATGGAAATGTGCCAAAGTATCATTTTATGATGGTCTCTGCTAACCCCTTCTTTGCCCCCTGCCATTTCAGGCTGCTCAGTTCCGGGTTTCCCTCTGTCAGTGGGAACTTGTCAAAGATTTTGAATGATGGCTGACATTTTGTGTGGTCTTCCTGGCACTATGTCAAGTGCTTTTTATACATTATCTTCTGTGGTCCATAGCAATGAGACAGACTACTATTACCACCAAGTGAGGAAACTGAAGGTTGTGGCATTTAACTCACTTGCCAGAGGTGAGTGTGTCAAAGAGCAGGGTTGTGAGCTCAGAGAGACACACTCTGAAACCCACTCTCTCAACCACTCCAACATAACTGGGGTCGTTTAAGAAAATGTCTTTGGTCCAAATTTCCTTTTAAAAATTGAGAAGACAGAGAAAGTAAAAGCAGAAGGCACGGGCAATATATGAGTGTAACTTTTTCCCCACATCTTTGCCAACATTAGCCACTATGGAAAGCAGTATGGAGATTCCTCAGAAAACTGCTATGGAGCCACCATTTGACCCAGCTATTCCACTCCTTGTTTTATACCCAAAGGACTTAAAATCAGCATACTATAGTGACACAACCACATCAATGTTTGTAGCAGCTCAATTCACAATAGCTAGACTATGGTGTTCCTCAATAGATGAATGGATAAAGAAAATGTGGTATATATACTCAATGGAATATTGCTCAGCTTTAAAGAAGAGTGAAATTATGGCATTTGCCAATAAATGGTTGGAGTTGGAGAATATCATGCTTAGCGAAATAAGCCAATCCCACACAACCAAAGACCAGATGTTTTCTCTAACATGTGGATGCTAATTTACAATAAGGCGGGGGGCACTAGGGAAAAATAGGTTACCTTAGATTAGGTAGTGGGAAGTGAAGGGAGAGGAGGGAAGGGATGGGAGATGGGGAAGATAGTGGAATGAAACAGACATTATTACTGCATGTATGTATGTAACTACATGACCAATATGATTCTGCAATATGTACACTTTGAAAAATGAAACAGACATTATTACTGCATGTATGTATGTAACTACATGACCAATATGATTCTGCAATATGTACACTTTGAAAAATGAGAAATTATATCCCATCTATGTATGATATATCACAGTGAATAGATGCATCCTACTATCATATATAATTAATTAAAACAAATTTAAAATTTTTTTTAAAAAATGCAGAAGACACATGCTGTCATCCTGCCATCCTCCCGCCATAGTCCACCTGGAAAGGATGCTTACTTATAATTTATTAGAAGGTGACTAACATACTAGTATCAATATGCTTTTCTTAAATTCATTGTTATACCTAAGAGAATTTCCACTTTAAAAAAATTGTTAGCAAAGCCTTTGTTCTTCTCAAAAAATAATGTCTTTCTACTTTGACCAAGGTTTTACAAGTAAGCATATTGGGAACATAACTCACATACTCTCATTCCTAGAATGCAATATATTATCTTTTTGAGGTTGTTATTTATTGGAAACCAAGTAGAGTTTTTCCTTCTGTTTTTATAGTCTAACTGAGGCATAGTTGATATACAATAAATTTCCTATATTTGAAGTGTTCAATTTGGAAATTTTTGATGCATACATCTATGAAGCTATCACTCAAGCAAAATGATAAATATTTCTATGCTTACAAAAGTTTGCCTATGTCTTTTGGTTATCTTACACTCACTCCTTTCCCCCTCCAAAGCAACCGGTTATCTGGTTTCTATTGTTGTGTATTAGTTTCATTTTCATAGACACTTATATAAATTAAGTCATGTAGAACATACTCTTCTTTCACTCAGTATTATTACTGAAGATTTCTCTGAGTTGTGGTATGTATTGATAGTGCACTTTTTTTTTTTTTTTTTTTTTGTGGTACCGGGGATTGAACTCAGGGGCACTCGACCACTGGGCCACATCCCCAGCCCTTTTTTTTTTTGTATTTTATTTAGAGACAGGGTCTCACTGAGTTGCTAATTGCCTCGCCACTGCTGAGGCTGGCTTTGAACTCGCGATCCTCCTGCCTCAGCCTCCCAAAGTGCTGGGATTACAGGCGTGCGCCACCACGCCCGGCGATAGTGCACTTTTATTGTCGTGTAGTATTCCATTGTGTGGATATACCAGTTTTTTTCATCCATCCATTAGTTAATGGACATTTATGCTGTTTCCAGTTTTATATTTTACAAATGAAACTTCTATAAACATAAGTGTACAAGTTTTGTCTACATTTGTATTTTCATTTCACTTTGACATATCGAGGAGTAGAATGAGTAGGCCACATGGTAAAAGAACTGCCAAATTGTTTTCCAAAGTGGTTGGACCATTGTACATTTACACCAAAAGTGTATGAGAGTTGGGTAGAAGAATAATTTTGTTTTTCTAGAATCATGATCATTGAGAACCAAGGGATCATCATCTAGGAAGTATATCAGAGCACAGGATAGAGGTGTCCAATTTCTTGGTGATGAATTCTACTAAAACATACATGCAGTAGGGCACGGTGGCACATACCTGTAATCCTTGGGACTTGGGAGGCTGAGGCAGGAACACTACAAATTCAAAGCCAGCCTCATCAACTTAGTGAGGCTCAAAGCAACTAAGTGAGATCCTGTCTCAAAAAACTAAAAGGGGCTGGTGATGTGACTTGGTGGTTAAGTGCCCCTGGGTTCAATCCCCAGTATCAATCCCCATATATATATATGAAACATAAACTAATATCCCATTTCAGACTTCTCTCCAAAACCCCCATATTAAATTACCTACTATCTATCCAGTCACCCAGACCTAAAATCTCAGAGTCACTCTTGACTCCACATTTGCATTACATCCACGTATAAATGTTAAGTCCTGCCAATATAACATCTTAAAGATATCTCCAATCCACTCCCCTTCTCTATTTTCACCATAACATTTTATCATTTCCTGGCTCCAGAAACAAGCTTCAACCCATGCTCTATATTCATACTGATGGGGAAAAATGAAATAGAATATAAATATGTTAGTCACCCACCTCTCAGGATAAGGGTAAAGGTAATATTGCACAGATGGCCCTCCACCATTCCAGGTTCATCCCTAAATGTTCCCCACCTTCCCTTATTGCACTGACCTCCCGTGTATTTCCCTTCCACACTATGCTTTCTTGTCTCCGTGGATTGACACATGCAGTCCACATCCTCCAGAATGCCTCCTCCCACTCTTCAATTAATTCACCTCTATTATTAGCCACCAAAAAAAAAAAAAAAAATCTTCCTTAAAACCCCAAGTCAGATGAAGCTTTCCATCTTGGTATTTTCATGTTCCCATAAGTATATTTTGAAAATAGCAATAGCGTTCTAATTATCTGTTTGTTATCTGTTTGTGAGTTTTTCTCTCTCTCTCTAATATGAGCTCTTAGGGGCAGGAGGGTATATAATTCATCATTGCATCCAGAGTCCTTAGCACCATGATTGGTGCGTAACAGACATTGGTAGGTCTAGGCTGAATGAACAGAAATGTCAGAGTCTGAGTTCTTTACTATGTGGGGCTGTGTACCAAAAAGTTCTGGGACATTAAACCATATAAGATCATAAATAAATAGTATCAGTAGAACAGGGACCTACAAATCTGCTGTTAGATGCATTTTTTTTTGTAGTATGTGGCATATTTTCAATTCAAAATCTGCCTAGATTACAACATAATTGCCTGCTTTCCACCGAATAAATGTGTCTTCCAGTCATTGTTTCTTAGTGTCCATGGTGTAATTTCACTGAATACTTTTGGCTTTCAAGAGAAGTCAGAGCATTGTCACAATTAAAGCATCATGTAGCATCATGTACCTTCAGGAGGATTCTCCCTCAAGCATGTTGATAGAATTTTGCTCCTAAAGCTAAAGACTGGATAATAGTTCCTTAAAAAGTTTTAAAAGTATTAATTTTCTGGGTCTGGGGTTGTAGCTCAGCGGTAGAGCGCTCGCCTAGCACGTGTGCGGCCCGGGGTTCAATCCTCAGCACCAAGTAAACGCATTGTGTACAACTAAAGCAAATAAATAAATATTTTAAAAAAAGAAAAAGTATTAATTTTCTAATTTTCATTAGAAAATTTTTAATTTTCATTAGAAAATTATGTGATAAATCTATCAAGTCCTCCCAGAATGGGCCTCCTGTAACACCATACGAAGACAAAAACACCTTTTGAATAAATTAAATAATTAATTAATTGTTATGAAGACAAAAACACCTTTTGAATAAATTAAATAATTAATTAATTGTTTTGCAGATACTTGACCAAAACAGGGAAATGCCTCTTCAGAGTGGCTCTCATCATCTGAGGATGCATCTGCATTTGAGAAGCAGGGCAAGGATGTGTGACTCAGAAATTCCGCTCACTGGAAGTCAAGGCATTTTTTCCCCCTCGCTGGGCTTAAAGCCAATGTCACCATAACCTTAAGAGACTCTGTAGCTGTGAGTTGTATGACTCAGTAATATAATCATAAAGATAAATTTAAAATAGCATTCCAAGAGGTAGCTGACACTCTAAAGTGAATAAGTATGGATGAGACATTGAACTGGAAAAATTGCATGAAGTTACTGTGCCTGGAAAGTGCCTAGACATGGGCCCAATAAATGAAGCCAAGGAGTAAATGAGAGAAAAAGATGTGGGACCTAAGGAACAAATATTAAGAGTGGAGCTGTCAGAAAGAGAAACAGCTAAAGAAATAAGAAGCAAGGTAAGGAGTCTCCTACCATAAAAGCAGCAGCCTTTCGGAAGAGTTGTCCTCATGACCACCTCCAGGATTCTTCAAGAGCTCCTTAGGGCTAAGTTCCCCTTTTAGGAGGACTGCCCTGTCCCCCTAAAGTTATCTGGACCTCCTGTACTTGCCTTGCCACCTTTGATATTGAATTTTGAATTAGTCTTCATTTTAGGTAATTTTTCCCTCACAAAATCTCATATCTAATCCATTATTCAAACTCACATGTATAGAAAAATAATATGGAGAACAGATTCCAGTATTTAATACATCCTATTCATATAACAGTGATTTTTGGTTTCCATGTAAAAATAAACCTTGTTTGAAAGCCCCAGAATTACATTAAGTTCTTAATGATTTTTAATGTTAAGGTGACTTTTTAAGATCACATTCCTTATGCTTATTTTTTTAGAAATACAAAGAAGTGGTTTTTAAATTGTTTTCCTGGCAACTACTGCTTTAACCAAAGGATCAGACTTCCAATAATACTTTCTGATGTTATGTTAAAACTAGATACAACATTTCTCACTAAACTTATGTCAAATGATAAGAAAGTACTGCCTAAAAAGCACCTGGTTAAATTTAAATGAAGTAGTCAACAAAAAAGTCTCTTCAATTTTTGTTGTTGTTGTTTATTTCACACAAAGTTCCACACACATTCATGTTTGATTTATAAGCAGATTTGAAAATTGCCAAACAGTCTCTAGCATCAACTACTGACTGGTCTGTATGATAAACTATAATCCTAGTGAACATCTTTGCTGAGTCATGGTTTTTAAAGGGAATACTGAAGACTATGTCTATAAAATTCCTTTGTTAAAACCCAAAGCCAGTGAAATATATTTCCATCCTTAGCACATATGGTTCCATAGACGTTAATCACTTTTCTGTTTTGGCTTACAGGCATTAGTTCCCTGCTTTAAATGGTTTAATAGATGAAGAAACAAATACAAATCGAGACAAATAAGTACTCTCAGCAAAATTTGCAGAATCTTCATCTCTTTCAGAAGTAAATTAGTAGTATGAAATAGAATGTGGACTGGATACAAGTATTTCCTTGGAAGAACATATTGGCCATTTAGAGACTTTCATGCCTTGATTTTATTATTTGATTCTCTAAAGGTGTTCTTTCAGTCATCAAGCATGAGAGAATTGCTTGGAGCCATTTCTTTGGTGTTTTTGATTGAGTTAGATTTGTATTCTCTAGTACCACTCCAAGAAGTGAACCACACCAAAGTATAAAGGCAAAGCTGGGGCTCCCTCTCTCCTCTACCTCTATCTCCAACTCGGTGTCCCGTCCTGCACCCCCTCCCCTTCTCTTTTTCTCAGTTGTGCTTCTGTCTGTGCAAAATTATTCTCTTCTACTGCAGATGGGATTCCTCCAGGTGGCCAGGAAGAAGGTCACAGAAGATCTAGGCATAAATTATTCTAACAATGTGATCTCAAGATATGCTTAATTTGATTATTTGTATTTACCTACAAAATTCATATGCATTACAGATGAAATAGGATAAATTTGAATTTGCCATTGTTTTCTCTTCCTATAACCTTCCCTCTGTCTTCATTGTACTCATTTTCTTACTTCTAATTCTATTTATTTAGGCCATCATTTTAACCTTGACCAACCCATAAAGATTTTGTTTTATCAGAAGCAGTTTGCATATTTACTAATTATCCATTTTCTTCTCTTTTGTTGTTTTTATTCTTAATAATTCCATTTTTATTTTTTCCTTTCTGTGTATTTGATATGAATAGTTGTTTTTTTTTTCTCTCTCTGCTTCCCTCCCTCCCTCTCTCTCTCCTAATGTATTCTCTTTTCTAACAAATCCACTTAAAGCTAATTTTTTCTTTCTGACTACAGCTCTGACCACATTTCCCACACTGAAATAGATTGCTCTCTTTCTTATTGTTCATTTATAATATTTATCATTTTCATTTTTATTTTTTCTTTAACCAAGAATTTTCTCATAAAGTACTTTTAAGTTTCCAAAAATGAATACTTTCATCCTATTTAATTGTTAATTTTAAAATTTATTGTATTAAAAAATATGGCATATATGACATACTCTTTACAGTTTTCTACAAATTCAAATTTTTATAACAGGTTAATTTAGTTTTGGAAAGACTATATAATCTTATTCTTGGACATGCATAATCAAATTTGTTCATTATAGTAATTCTTACAGATATTTAACTCAAACTATTGAATTCTAAAGAACATATTAATACTTCACATTATTATTGTCATCTTAGTGGTTCTTATTTTTATCAATTTTGCATTACATATTCAAACTCAAAATTTAATGAACATTATAATTTTGGTAGATTACACTTTTATCAATAATAGTTATCCTAAGTTAATATATTCCTTAAATATTGTTACACTTAATTTTGTTGGCTTTATTTCGTTTGTTGTTTTGGGTTTTTTTGTTGTTGTTCTTTTGTTTTATTTTAGTTTTTTCTTCCTTGGAATCTCCCGGGCTTGTTTTATTGATGTGGTATCTGTTGAATGTTTCTGAAGATATTAATGATTTTTTAAAGTTTTGTGTTTTCTCTTAGTTTAATTTCCTCTGTTTGCCTTTTCTTAGTTATTAGTTGACTCCTGATGTGTTTGAGAATCTTTTTTTTTTTTTTTTTTGCTATTTTGCTTCTCTGTATTTGCAGGCACTTATGACAGGATATTTCAATCTGTCATCAAATAGAAAGGATGGCATATGCTACCAGGGTGCAGAGCACAGAGTGCTCCTGGGGTTGGGATGCTTTTGTTGCTCCTAGGACCTCTCTGTCTCTGTCCCTCTCTCTGTTTCTCAATCTCTATCAGTCAGTCTGTCTGTATCACTGTGTGTGTGTGTGTGTGTGTGTGTGTGTGTGTGTGTTTTGTGTATAAGTAGGTCCAACACATATACTCAGTATCCTACATCATTGGAAGAAAACATACTAACCTGTCTCCCTGCCTCATTTTTCAGCAGAAGCACTGGAAAGGAAAGGGAATATCTGGCTCAGTTATATTAAATACAATTTTACACAGATTTTTACAGAAATGTTCTTGATTTAATCAGATCTGACAGCTTTCCTGTCATAAATTCATGAATTTCACAAAACCTTTGGTTCCCACATCTAATTATTCTAGAATAAACAGACACAGGAGACACATATGTGTGTGTGTGTGTGTATTTATATATATATGTATATATATATATATATATACATATATATTAATACACACATATATATACATACACACACACACACACACACACTCACACACACACACACAGAGTCAAGATCCAAGAGAGCCATCTTGCTCTCTGCTAATTATCATTCTCCATGTGCTTGAGTGTCTTTCATTCCACAAAATACTCAGTGGTACAAAAGTATGAGTTTGTTTCTTCTAACAAATTATTTATCATGAGCTCCCTTTTCTTTTTTTAATTTAATTTATTTTTTATACATACTTTTAGAGTGCAATTCCTTTCACATTACATATAAAGAGCACAGTTTTCCAAGTCACTGGTTTTACACAAAGTATTTTCATACGATTTGAGCTTTTATATATGCACTTAGTATATTGATGTCCAGCTCCTTCTGCCATTATTTCTATCCCCTTGCCCCCCTCCCCTCCCCTCCCTCCCCTTCCTTCATTCCTCTCATCCCCCCCTCCCTTGCCACTATAATTCAGTATCATCACAGCAAAGGAATCAATCAACCTTTGGTTTTCTAGGATTGGCTGACTTCACTTAGCATTATTTTCTCCAACTCCGTCCATATACCTGCAAATGCCATGATTTTATTCTCTTTTAGTGCTGAGTAGTGTTCCATTGTGTATATATACCAAAATTTCCCTATCCATTCATCTATTGATGGGCATCAGGGTTGTTTCCACAATGTAGCTATTGTGAATTGTGTGGCTATAAACATTGATCTGGCTGTGTTCCTGTAGTAAGCTGTTTTTAAGTCCTTTGGGTATAGACCAAGGAGTGGGATAGCTGGGTCAAATGGTGGTTCCATTCCAAGTTTTCCTAGGAATCTCCATACTGCTTTCCAGATTGGCTGCACCAATTTGCAACCCCACCAGCAATGTATGAGTGTGCCCTTTTCCCAACCTTGCCAGCATTTATTGTTGTTTGTGTTTTTGATAGCTGCTATTCTGACTGTCGTGAGATGAAATCTTAGAGTAGTTTTGATTTGCATTTCTCTAATTGCTAGAGATGTTGAACATTTTTTCATATATTTGTTGATTGATTGTATATCATCTTCTGAGAAGTGTCTATTCAGTTCCTTAGCCCATTTATTGATTGGGTTGTTTGTTTTTTTTTTTTTTTTGGTGTAAAGGTTTTTGAGAGCTTTATATATACTTGAGGTTAATGTTCTGTCTGATGTGCATGTGGTAAAGATTTATGAGCTCCCTTTTCTATGTGATATTTTAAAACCCAAATTTAGTCCATTTCTATTTTTCTCAGTACAATCTAATAATTCCTGTTAGTGAACCCCACTATTTTGCTCATTTGCATTCAAGGTTCATGCACTCCTGTGTGATCCCTACCTCACACTCCTGGAGTAGAGAGGGTGTGTGGCCAAGAACTGCTGCCCTATGGTGGTGGCAGGGTATGGAGTCTCCCAGGCTCCCTTTCTCTGCCCTGTGCTGACATGCTGCGTAATAATGTGACTTGACTCTTGTGAGACCCAACAGTATGCAGGAAGCATATTGTACCCTTACAGGGCAGTTACCAGTGGGTGGGTTCTCTTTTGACACTCACCTGGACTTTAGCACTGCCAGTTCTAAGTAACCTTTGCTGACACAATCCGCTCAAATCTCTGCTTCCTGGCTTCCCAGTCCCACCACCTCCTGACCAAGCTGCCACTTCTCTCCCATGTGTATACAGCCTCCCACAATCCTGGTGTCGCAGGAGTGTGTGCCCCAACTAGGAGGCTGCTGCCTTCCAAGATTCCAGCTGAGTAATGGGGCATGAGACTGATTCTCATATTCCTACTTAAAGTTGATTGTACTTCTCACTAAATGCACACACACTTGGTCCCATAGTACTTTTTGCTTACTTATTTCCTAAACCCTCCATTTCCTGTGAAATTCTTTTATCTACTATGAAGGGCAGAAAGGTACACCTATCCCTCTGGCAGTGGTCCTACATCATATGTTTTGGGTTTCACCCCAAGGTGTCTTTTGGCTATAGAAACTAAGAATATATTTTTTCTTTCACTTTTGTGTTCTCTTCAGAGGGTGCTCCTTTCCCTAATTGGCCACTAGGGAGAGGTGGCAGTACAACAGGGACAAGAAAGTTTTAAACTATTACTCCACCATGAATTAATACTTCTTGTGCCATCTTGCCATATGGTTCTTGTCTCTGCAATGAGACTGAGTGAGAATGTGTCTTTACCCAGAGTCTGAAGCCATTGGAGTCACAAATTTGGATCTGTGTGATTTGCTAGTTTGTCAACTGTCAGAACAGCCAAGTGGGTCCTTTCTGTAGGCCAGTTGGTCAGTTCAGGAGAGGTTCATATGGCCTCTGCTGAAGTTGATGGATGAAATGTTAAGATCCTCAGTCCAGTTCTTAGAGACACAGGTGCAGTCTAAGGCCTGTCACCTAGGCCAGTGACAATGGAAAGCAATCATGTCAGTCACACTCTGTTCTTCCCTGGCTCATTCTTCACTTCATACTGCAGGACCACATTCCTTAGGGTTTGGCAGAGAGGAGTCCCAAAGAGTCACATTCTAGATGTTCAACATTTAGAACTAACAAACACAAAACGCAACAGGCACTGTATTTCAAATTTGTTCATAGAGGAAATGGAAGTTAATCTCCCTTCTTAATATTGAACTTCAGACCACCTGGCTTTGACCTCCTGTTGATGTGCAGAGGAAAATTATATTCTTGGGTGAAATGACTACTCAACATTAGCCCTACCTTGTTTTAAAAATCCCAACTTCTCAGCTGGGCACGCCTGTAATCCCAGCAGCTAGGGAGGCTGGGGTATGAGGATTGCGAGTTCAAAGCCAACCCCAGCAATGGTGAGGCTCTAAGCAACTCAGTGAGAACCTGTCTCAAAATAAAATACGAAATAGGGCTGGAGATATGACTCAGTGGTCGAGTGGCCCTGAGTTCAATAACCAGTACCAAAAAGAAAATAAAAAGAAAAGAAAAAAGAAAATTCCAACTTCTCCAAAAGTGTACTATATGTTGTCCTAATTTTACTTGATAACATACCATAATAATTTTGTTAAGAGAGCATTTCTTTATGCTTCAGTGGAACCAGTAAAGAAGGAAGGTTCAAAATTCTTTTTGAAAGAAAACTATACAATGAAATATAGTATGGAAATTTGTAAAGAAATTCTAATAAGGAAGGAGAATACATTTCATAGGAACTAAAAAACAATTGAGTCAACTTCAAAATATCACCAAACAATATTTTACCGTAATGTTCATAGAGAATTCTTTTTGTGAAGGGAAAATGACATGCACTTTCCATCTTCTATGAAATAATAAGAATTATTAAGAATATTAGTGAATGAAGGCAGCATGCATTTATGGATTCAGAATTAGGAAATAGTATCCCAAATGGAACAACAACAACAACAACAACAACAAAAAAAACTAAGTACACCACAAGTTTTCTTTCATTCTAAGTGTTTTTTAGATTTACATGTCAATCAGAGAACTTTGTAGTAAGTCAATGAGATTTCTAATAAGATGTTATAATCTGAAGGCCAAATAAGAGGCTTAATTCAAACTAAAAAGTTGGGTTTTTTTTTTTTTAAAACCTAGGACTTTTACAGTCAGTTTTCTACATAAAAACATGAAAAATTAAAAATTTTGTTATATTCAACTACATAAGAGTTATAAGAAATTATGTGGAAGGAAAAGACGGAAATGTCAAATATTTTAGCACTGTATTGCCAAAATTTCAAATAGCAATATTGGAAGAATATCAAATCATACTTGCCCTATCAAGAAATTTCTATAAACAGGAAAAATTAATAGCACAAAATCAGCTTCTGGCAATGGCCATTCTTACTTTGATGTGCCATAGAAGGTTTCCAAAGCCAAAATAAACACCAACTACCCCAAAAGCACCTGAATTATTAAGAATAAAGTGAACTCCCTTGTGTCACATTTCAGAGCTGAATATAAACTCAGTACTTGGCCCAGAGAGATAGCTAATCTTTTAAGCAATGAAAGAAAATGTTTATTGGTCAATATATTGGTCAGGCTGGTATATTGATAAGTAATAACTCAGAAAGTATTTATTGGATAGCAGGCACCCAGACCCATGGGTTGCAAAGGTAAATTTCATCTCTTTTTTTCATGAATGAGGCATGTAAAAAATCACAATGAGGGAGCTGGGCGTGGTGGCGGTGGCTCACACCTGTAATTCCAGCACTTGGGAGGCTGAGGCAGGAGGATCGCGAGTTCAAAGCCAGCCTCAGCAACGGTGAGGCACTTAGCAATTCAGTGAGACCCTGTCTCTAATAAAATACAAAAAAGGGCTGGGGAGGTGGCTCAGTGGTCAAGTGCCCCTGAGTTCAATCTCTGGTACCAAAAAGAAACCACAATGAGAGGATGTAGCTCAGTGGTAGAGTCCATGTCTCACATGAATAGGCCCTGAGTTCAGTCCCTAGTGCCACGGGCAGAAAAAAATCTCATAAAAAATATTACAATGAGATGTATTGAGTAAGATATTAGAGTCACATCGAGTTTTATGAAAATATAATAAAGGATGAGTAGCTCTTTCTAGAGGTTTTGCAGAAGTAGCCATAGAATGAACAATGTCTGAGCTGGTTCTAGAAGCAAGGTACAGAAGAACAGAAAGGATATCCCAAAAAGAAGGGCCATTGTGTACAGAGGCAAAGCACTTGGAAAAATTCTCTATCTAGGCTCAGTGAGATCTCAATAGGGCATGTTTAGAGGTGAATGTGTGAGCAAGTGGCCTGAGATACAGCTGGGAACTCATCTCATGAAAGCATTTTTAGGCCAGTTTAAGGATATTGGATATTTTCCTATAGGTCTCAGGCAGTTACTAAGTTGTATAAGTTGAAATAAGATATAATTGAAGTTGAGATTTATAAAGTTTGTTCTACTGGCGGGGAGTAAGAAGGCTCAGTCAGGGAAGGAGGAACAGAATTAGAAGAAAAACTCTCAGGAAAGAAATCCTAAGAATCCACAGAGAATTCATATACAACAAGAACTGGTAAGTTCTATCCCCTAGTGCTTGGCCCTCGATAATACAGAACTCATTAAATGAATGAGCAGATGAGTGAATGTCTGTTGGAGTTATCCTTGAGATCAGTGCTAAACAAGGAATGCACAATTTTAGTAAAAACAGAGGATTGAGACTACAATGAACTAATTAGAAGACTTTCTGTGATTTATCCCAAACCACTTATTTCTCACAGAAAGCTAGTTGCATGTGGGCTCAGAGTGAAAATAAAAATAAAATCTAAAGTAGCCATGTTGCAAATTGTATTACATAATAATTCTATATTGTTTTTATAAAGTAGAACTAAACATACATGGAGAAGTATATTTCAGTTCTATTTCCTGTTTTCTTTCAGAATAAATCACAATATTTTAATTTTTTAGTAGTCTTATTTTGTATTTTATAAACTCTTCTTTGGAAATAAATGATAATTTTCCTGAAGAGTTCCAATAAGATAAGATTTTGAGAGTTTCTTCTACATAGTTGTTAGTTAGAATCTCAGGAGTATAGAGCTTTTTTAAATAAATGGATTTCTACCCAGCATTGTGATGTTTCCTTATCTCAGAGGCTGTAGTGTCAAAAGGAGAGTTGCTGAGAGCTCTGGGCTTCCTGCCTAGCACCCATTCCACTATCTCATGGTGACAACCACCTCAATTTGCTTGTCCGCATGTCCCCATGAGGAGCTTGTGTGCTTCAGGGAAAGCTGACCCCATCACTGGACCTAGAGGTGAGACAGGTATATGTGCACCTGCATGAGCCCAACCAATGGCCATTGGTACTAGAGAAAAGAAGACCTAATTTCCATCTGTGAGACAAGGGTGGTGCTGTCAGGGGCTTCTGTGAATGAAGCTTTCTCCTCCAAGAAAAAGCTGAAGACACATTCTTCCACTAGATGGTAGCACCTAGAAAAACTACAGCCAACTTCCAACCAGGTCCCCCATCTACTGGAGGGTGAGGCAGACATCTTGAGAAAAGCAGAGCTGTAAGAATCACAGGAAACCAAATCATAGGCCAGGTCAAGCAATCCTTAGCATCTGATCTTTCTCTGGACATTTTGGTTACATGAACTATATGCCCTCTACATAGTTTAAGTGATTTTAAAAATGGGCTTTCTCTAGCTTACAATTGAAATCATCCCTATGGGTAGAAGTGGTTAAGAGAGAAAATGACTAAAGCATCAGAAAGGAGTAATCTCTAGATTTTAAAAAGGGACTTTGGGACTACACTACCTAGGCTGACATTTCAGATCTGCACCCTTTAGTTTTGTTTGACTTTAAGAAATCATTGAGACTTGCTGTGACTCAGTTTTGTCATCTACAAAATGGGGACTGATAATAATGCTTACTTAACTATGTCATAAGTTAGTAATAATGAATTAATAAAATGAATTAATATGTAGCAGTTGCTTAAAACAATGCCTAACACATTGTTAAAGCCCCTCTTTATTATGGTTCTAAAGAATATATTGTTCAATTATTTATATTTACATTATCTAAAGCATATGGGGTAGTGTTTCCATTTGCAAATTTTATTGCAAACTTTATAGCCAGATAACCTCCTCAGATGAAAGATCCAGGATGGTGCCTATAACAGTGTGTGTGTGTGTGTGTGTGTGTGTGTGTGTGTACATGAGTGCACACACATGTATGCTTGATTGATGCCGGGGATTGAATCCAGGGCTTCATGTATATTGAGCAAGTCCACTGAGCTACATCCACAGCCCCTGAGCCTAGAAGTTCTAAATTATTTAGTCATTCAGCACATATTAAGTTCATTTTATATGAAAGATATTGGATGTACAGATACATTTATTTGATAACATCTGCAGTAAGCCACATATTTTTCTAAAGCTCTTAGGTTATAGTAATAAACAAAAGAGACCCAGTCTCTGTCTGCAAGGCATCCTTATTGGAGTGTCCATCTGAGTTCCATGCAGGAGCCCTGTTTGGGGATTGACTTGAATTGCGGTTGACTATGAGCCGTGGAGATTTGGCCATTGTCGCCACCCGTAGTCTCAGGGGACTTGTTGCGGATCTCGAGTGACTTGGCCGAAATTGCTGATCGGGTCAGCGCCATTTTTAGTGGTGGTGTGTTTGGCGTGTGTTAGTTGTTGTTAGAACCAGAGAGAAAAGTTATCAGAATAAAAAGCTGTTTGTCTCCAGTTTGCCTCTGAAGTTCTTCCCGCGGCTCCGTTGCTCCAAGCGCTTCAGGCGGCAACAGGTGGCGGCCCGTACGGGGACTTCGGAGCGGACAGGTAAGAACTGAAGGTCTCTAAAGATGGGTTCGAATATAACTGAATCCCAATTGATAGAGGCTATGCAAAGACTCCTTGATATACCTGACTCTGTTCTCAGTGAGGAGTATATAGACAAAAGTGAAAGTGATCAAAAAAGTGTAGATTCCACTGGGCCAACTGAGACCAGTAAAGAGAGTATTAGAAGAGACCCAAAAATGACAAAAATCCAAGCTATTAAAGCTATTCGGGAGTTATTGGCGAAAGCTGAAGGATACTTGCTCTCACTGGAACCTGGGCCTCAGGATATTGCTGTCAGTGAAATTAGCAGTGGTGAGGAATCTAGTAAAAGTGATCCTGAGAAAATGAGGAAAAAGAAACTAAAAAAGACTGAGAAAAAGGACGGTCAGGTAGAGGAGTCACTTGTGTCCTCTACTCCCCCATGGGTGGAATCCATTACAGAAAATATGAAGGGTATTACTAGGCATTTGCATACCCTAGAAACAGAAATAAAAAGTCTTTCTGATCGCTTATGCGCTCTCGAGGACAACTCACAGATACATTGGGAACCGCCAGCATTTGAAAAGAAAAATGGACAGAGTGTCCATCAGTCAGTAGATTTCAAAACAATAAAAAATCTCAAAGAGGCAGTAATGACTTATGGGCCCCAAGTTCCTTTCACGTTGAGTATGCTGGAGTCCCTTAACACCTTTAGCTTAACCTCCTCAGACTGGAAAAGTCTATGTAAAGCAACATTAAGCGGGGGGCAATTCTTGGTTTGGCGATCGCAATTCCAAGAACTTTGTATAGAAACGGCTAAAAGAAACGCGGGGCTGCAGGGTTTGAAAACTATAATATAGACATGCTCACAGGAGAAGGTCAATTCGCAGACTTACAGGCTCAAACAGATTATAACCCAGATGTATATGCTCAGATAAATGCAGCTGCCTTAGAGGCATGGAAAACTGTACAAGGACCTGGGGATCTACAAGGTAGCTTGTCAAAAGTGATTCAAGGACCTAATGAGCCGTATGCCGACTTTGCTGATCGACTTTTGAGAACTGCAGGTAGTGTGTTTGCAGATGTTGACCAAGCTATGCCATTAGTTGTTCAATTAGCTTATGAAAATGCAAATAAATGGTGCCAAGCAGCCATCAGGCCATGGAGAACTAAAAAGGATCTTTCCGTATATATACAACTATGTAAAGATATAAATGACGCCTTTGTCACAGGAAATATGATTGCAGCCTCAATGAGAGGTGCTTCCTCTCGAAATTTCACAAAGGCTAAACGTAGACATTATAATCAATCAGGATATTCCAGGCAAAATTATCATAATCAATCAGGCAATTCTAGGCAAAATCCCAAAAGAGAAATAAGACCAAGCTCATACCGTGCCCCAGGCCGCTGCCCCAGGTGTAAAAAGGGAAATCATTGGGCCAATAAATGCCATTCAAAATTTGACATCCATGGAAATCCTTTGTTCAGGAATTCAAAAAACGGGGCACGGGGCCCAATACCCCGGGGCCCACAAATGTACGGGGCATTGCAGAAGGAGTATCCTCAAGCATCCACTCAGATGCTTCCCCGACACAATCCCTACTACCCATCCACTCCCTCGCCAGAGGAACAAGAGGAAATGCAGGATTAGACCTCTGTTCCACCGCCCGAATAGTGTTAACACCTGAAATGGGGGTTCAACTGATTCCCACAGGAGTCAGGGGACCTCTTCCCTCAGGGACTGTAGGACTTATTATCGGGCGTAGTCCTAAAAGCTTATTAGGTTTGCAAGTGACCCCAGGTGTAATAAACTCAGACTACAAAGGGGAAATAAAAATAATGCTTAGCTCACCCCAAAGTATAACTTCTGTTAATCAAGGAGATAGAATTGCTCAGTTGCTTCTCCTTCCCAATTTACATAATTCATTTAAAATGGGTATGCCTCAAGAAGGGAACAATAGAGGATTTTGTTCCACTGACTCAAGTCCCATGGCTTGCTGGGTTCGAGACTGTTCAAGGAGGCCTATGTGTAAAATAAAAATCCAAGGAATAGAAATGGAGGGATTAATAGATACTGGAGCTGACTCTTCCATTATTAATTTACGCCAATGGCCCAAGCACTGGCCTCTGCAAAAAGCTTCAACCAGTTTAAGAGGCTTGGGATATAATAACCTCCCAGATAAAAGTGCAGTAATTTTAAAATGGGAGGATGATGAAGGCCATAAAGGAACATTTCAGCCTTATGTTTTACCTAATCTACCGGTTACTTTATGGGGAAGAGATATTTTGCAACAAATGGGAGTACACCTTGCAACCAAGCCTGCAGATGTTAAATGTGAAAACCTACAGGGTAATCTTAACCATAAAAGAACTCATTATCAAAAAGTACAGAGTAATCTTAACCCTAAAAGTAATCATTGTCATAAAGGAAAAAGATATTTTTTTTCGGGGCCACTGAGAAAATAA
This sequence comes from Tamias sibiricus, assembly GCA_025594165.1. Classification (NCBI taxonomy): domain Eukaryota; kingdom Metazoa; phylum Chordata; class Mammalia; order Rodentia; family Sciuridae; genus Tamias; species Tamias sibiricus. Next base: position 114,922,877 of record CM046664.1, read on the forward strand.
TTTTGAAAATACCATGACTTTCTGATTAGCCAGTGTGGGTCCCTCAGTGGCCCCTATCTAAAGAGAAATTACAAGCGGCCCACCTACTAGTTCAGGAACAATTAGAAGCAGGTCATATAGAACCTTCCACCTCTCCCTGGAATTCCCCCATATTTGTGATCAAGAAAAAGTCAGGAAAATGGCGATTGTTACATGATCTTAGACAAATCAATAAAACCATGCAAGTTATGGGGCCTACTCAACCTGGACTTCCTAGTCCCGTAGCTATTCCAAAAAATTTCCATCTTATTACTCTTGATATAAAGGATTGCTTCTTTTCTATTCCCCTACATCCTCTGGATGCCCCCAGGTTTGCTTTTTCCGTTCCTTCTATGAACAATAATGGCCCTGATCAGAGATATCAATGGAAGGTTTTACCACAGGGAATGGCTAATAGCCCCACCATATGCCAAATATATGTGGACAAGGCTATCCAACCCATTAAAAATAAATATCCAAACCTCATGTGTCTACATTACATGGATGATATTTTATTGGCCCACCCTAATCAAAAAATCTTATTTAATATATTCAGTGATGTGGTAGAAAATTTAAAAAAATATGGATTATATATAGCAGAAGAAAAAGTTCAAACCAGATCTCCCATATTATATTTAGGATTTAAAATCATGGATACTTTTGTTAGACCCCCAAAAATTCTAATAAATAAAGAACATTTGACCACCCTCAATGATTTCCAAAAACTACTGGGAGACATTAATTGGCTTCGCCCTACACTAAATCTCACTACTGGCCAACTAAAACCTTTATTTGACATCCTTCGCGGAGACCCTGATCCATCTTCACCGCGAACATTGACTCCTGATGCTAGGAAAGCTTTAAAGTTAGTAGAAAAAGCCATTGAAGGAGCTCATTGTGATAGATTTGATTTAACTCAACCACTGATGTTGATTATTATTTCTTCACAATATACACCCACAGGAGTATTTTGGCAACAAGGGCCTTTATTATGGATGCATTTGCCCGTCTCTCCTAAAAGTATAATTGAGTCTTATACCTCCATGGTGGCTAAACTTATTCTTCAAGGACTTAAGACTTCTACTAAAATATTTGGCATTCACCCTGCTACTATTATTACTCCCTATTCATCATCACAGATTGAATACTTATGCTTCAATGATAATGATTGGGCTATAGCTAAATGCTCTACTTCTGCAAATTTTGATAATCATCTTCCTAAGTCCCCTATATTATCTTTTTGTATTAATCATCCTATTATATTTCCACAGGTAATAAAAAATCAACCTATTCCTAAGGCATTTAATGTATTTACAGATGGGTCCTCAAATGGTACTGCTACAGTAGTCACTAAAAAAGAAAATATGACTTACATAACTGCACACAAATCAGCTCAACTAGTGGAACTGGAAGCTGTGGTAAGAGCTCTGGAAAATTTTAGGGACCAGCCCGTAAACATTTTTTCAGATAGCCACTATATTGTACAAGCCGTCCCAAAATTAGAGTTAGCAGGACCAATAGCACCTCATACTCCAGCCTTTAAATTGTTTTATCAAATACAAAAACTTTTGTGGGCAAGAAAAGAACCTCTATTCGTAGGCCATATTAGAGCACATACTAATTTGCCTGGTCCCCTCCATGAAGGTAATCAAAAGGCTGATGAACTTACAAAAACAATATTTATACTCTCAGTGCTACAACAAGCTACTTTATTCCACTCCCAGTTTCATGTCAACAGCACCACCTTGCAACGTAGGTTTAAAATCACAAAGGAGCAAGCCAGAACAATTGTAAAAGATTGTAAATCTTGTATGACACATTTGCCCAATCCTCATTTCGGAGTTAACCCTAGAGGATTAATGCCCAATCATTTGTGGCAGATGGATGTTACTCATGAGCCAAGTTTTGGAAAATTGCGATTTATTCATGTGACCATAGATACATGCTCAGGCATGATTTTTGCTTCCTTACATTCTGGAGAAAAAGTTAAAGATGTTACATCTCATTGTTTGCAAGCTTTTGCTGCATTGGGCATCCCCAAAATGCTTAAAACAGATAATGGCCCCGCATATACGTCCTCATCTTTCAAACAGTTTTGCGCAAAATTCAATATATCCCATAAAACAGGCATCCCATACAATCCTCAGGGTCAGGGCATTATTGAAAGAGCAAACCGAACACTGAAAATTATGTTATTAAAACAAAAAGAAGGAAATTGGAAAAGTCCTAAGGACAGATTGGCAGTTGCCCTGTTTACCTTAAATTTTTTAACTTTAGACTCTAATGGTTATTCTGCTGGAGACAGACATTGGAATCCACACCAACAACATAAACCCTTGGTTTACTGGAAGGATGTTCTTTCAGGTACATGGAAGGGTCCAGATCCAGTATTAATTTGGGAAGAGGATCTGTTTGTGTTTTTCCAAAAGACGAATCCTCTCCAATATGGATACCATATAGATTAATAAAACAGGTACCACATCAAAATGATCAAGATGAAGTTATTGAAGAATCAAGATTAATAAAAAAAGGTACAAAATCAAGAGGACCAAGATGAAGGTATAGAATGATTCCCTCAAAAGAGTCCTTCAAAATATTTCACAACTTAAGTGTCATTCCTCCCGGCCGGGACGAGGAGATCTCTCTTTAGTGTGCACACAATTGTATTTTTTTTTTCCTTTTTATACATGTCTTTATGTCTGTACATTTGTCTACATTTCATGTTAATGTGACGTCACAAATATATGTTTGTATGTTTGTTCGTCTGTCCAGTGTGACGTCACAAAGAACAAAGCGCTTATGAAAAAGAAAATATATATATATATATATATGGATCCAAATAACTTTAATTCATTTTAGGTTAAGAGTATTCAATTTAGGTAAATAATTTTATAAATGAAGGTACTTTCAATTTTGATTTATAGGTGTCCCTGGGACTTCTCTTTAGCAAACAATATGACTAGTGCTATATAACCTGATATTTTGGTGTTTTGACTTAAGATTGTTTATTTGTTATTAACTTCATTTGTTTAATAGCTCATTAATTTCAATTATCTCAACAGGTAAAAGATTGCTCTGTATACAGAGACTCAAGGGTTCCAGCTAACAAATTATTTCTCTAAAGTGCCTTTACCTTTTCTTTAATCTATCTTTAATGCAGTAATTACCCTCAGTCTTTCTTTGTTTTGTTCTAAATATTACATTTTTCCAACTTATGTTTGTAGAAGCTCAACCAGCGATGTATGTGAACAAAAATCAACTTTAATTTTCTAATCTAATTATTCTATTTTGTAGTTTGACAACTCGCCTCTTGACTCAGTGCTGCAATAGCACTGCCTTTCCTTTAATAATTGATGCTTGAGTTTCTAGGTAGCGGGCCCTGAAGATTTGCCGGTGGCATTGTCTAAACATAAAAAAGACGTCTGCTGCTACAGCTGCAGGGATCGCGGCCGCCGCAAGCATCCCTGCTGCTCAAACATCAAACAACCTCACCAACAGTGTGGCCTCTGCTCTACATGCATGGGGCCTCCTACATCAACATGTTATAACAAATGGACATTTTGATCTTTCATTGTTTGGGACTTTACGGGACAATGCCTTGCGGGTATTTGTCTAGAGAATTCAGTGTGTTACTTGATGGAACTTAGGGCAGCTGATTTGTTTAAACAATTTGATATGCTATGCAATTTGGCTCATCACCAAAAGGCTTGTCGCCTTAAAGCCGCAACATCTCCTCACAATTGGACGGCTGTTAGTCATCATATATATAGTCGATCCTAAAGGGCTCCATTGGATGGCTGGTTAGCCAATGACGGGTAAGATCCCCAGAGGGGGACAACCTAAGACAGGCACAGTCGCACGGGACAGTCTCATGTGGCCGACATATCAACCTAAGACAGGAGTCAAGGGCACAGCCTTGATTATCCGATGACGGGTAAGAATGTTGGTTGCACATAGACGTCCTAGAGCATTACCTCTTTTAAAACAAAAAGGGGGAAATGCAGGAGCCCTGTTTGGGGATTGACTTGAATTGCGGTTGACTATGAGCCGTGGAGATTTGGCCATTGTCGCCACCCGTAGTCTCACGGGACTTGTTGCGGGATCTCGAGTGACTTGGCCGAAATTGCTGATCGGGTCAGCGCCATTTTTAGTGGTGGTGTGTTTGGCGTGTGTTAGTTGTTGTTAGAACCAGAGAGAAAAGTTATCAGAATAAAAAGCTGTTTGTCTCCAGTTTGCCTCTGAAGTTCTTCCCGCGGCTCCGTTGTTCCAAGCGCTTCAGGCAGCAACAGTTCCATAACTAAGTTATAGCATTTGAAGCATAGGGACTTGTTCAAGAAAAAATTTACAACTGTAGGGCACTGTGCTAAGTGCTATCATGCAATAAAGTGTTTGGTAGATCAGGGCAAGAAAACAGGGGAGGATTAGAGAGAAAGATTTGTTCCAGGATGAAATGGAATTTGTCAGGCATACTGGTAGTAGGTAGAGGGGAATCCATGACTCTCAATGAAGAGGAATGGGACTACAATATGTGTAGCAACAGAGGTGTGACACAGCATGGCACACTGACTCAGAAAGTACAAGGTGCCTCAGTCTCCCCAAGCCAAGTGGGCAAAGCCAGCAAGTTCAGACCTAATGTGGTAAGTGTCATAGAGGAAATTTTGTCAAATTAGTGCTGGTCTTACAGGGTAGGTGTGAACATAAAGAGTCACAGGTACATCTTGACCAGGAAAAAGGACAAAGAGATGAAATGTATCTTAGTGCTTTCCGTGACTAAATTTTTTTAACTGATCCAGATCACCGGAAGTATCTACTTCACTTCTTAGAGGGTTTTGAGAGATTATAAAGAGCAACATGAAACTACATAACACCAGTCTGGGGGTTCATTTGATCCCGACAGCATGATGCTATATTAAAGTCATCTCGTATATGTATGTTAATGTTTTAAAAAAATTGAACAAGGGCTGGGGTTGTGGCTCAGCGGTAGTGCACTCGCCTAGCATGTACGCTGCCCAGGTTCGATACTCAGCACCATGTAAAAACAAAAGTATTGTGTACAACTAAAACAAATAAATAAATATTTTTTTAAAAATTGAATAATACTTCTTATGTGGGTATAGCAAATTATATAGAGTCCCAGGAAATAGCTTCATAGCCAGACATTTTGGCTCAAACTAAAATATCAAGTGTTGTCTATATATGAAATCTCATACTCTCATAGTTGCAAGACCTGACAGGTTATCTTGTACAACATTCAGACTCACCCATGAGGCCACCCTCTCCACAACATCCAACCTCATTTACCAAGTTTCTTATTTATTCATCCAGTGGCTATTTATAGAGTGCACACAATGTGCACAAAGCTGTAGTGAGAGCTGGAGATTCACGGTTGACCAAGCATACAGTCTCTTTCTTCATGAAACTTACTTTGTTAAAACATTGATGAACAGTCATTAGCAATATAGACTGCTGTTTCTCTCCCATTCCCACCACCTCTTCCCTCAACACCAAAAAATGCACATCATCGTACTGGCCAAATATGTCAAAATATGCTCTGGAATGATGACCATGGGCCTCTGGGAGTAGCATGAATTCTATTTACAGCCTAGCCTATTCCCCAAGACCTCAGCTATTCCTTAATGTTCAGCCCTTGTCTCCCTCTGAATCTCTGTCTTAAACATAAAAATTCCTTTGCACCTACCAGAAACAATGATTGAGATTTCCTACTTACAAATTCCAATGCCTGGTTGTTTTGGTATTAGTTCTTACCTGTCTAGTGCTTACTATATAGTAGGTACTTTTTAAGCATCTGATATATTAACTCTGTAAAAGCATTATGAAATAAGCACTTGTTTTAGTTCCCATCTTACAAATGAATATACTGAGGCATAGGGAGGCTAAATAACTGAGATTACTCAACTGCACAGAAAGTTGAAGACAAATTTGAACAAGAGCAATATCAATGCACTGATAATTGTTTTGCACCCAATTTTCATTATTTTATTCTATCTGGAAACATAAAACTTGCATAATATCATTTAATGTAGTCTGGGAAATTAATATCAATTGGTTAAACAAACAGGTCCTCTTCTCGTCATTTTTATTGAAGCATCTGACATGCTCTGAATTCTGTTGTGGTTTTATTTCTTTAACTTGAGTGCAATGAATGCTCTGTTCTTAGCATTATGTTTTATCACTTTACCTTTGATGGAGAAGTGTCTTTAATTTTTCTTATTGATATTAGTAAATTTTTGTTGGGGTGCATTTTTGTTTCATGCTTTTTTTTTTTTTTTTTTTTTTGTACCAGGGATTGAACTCAGGGGCACTCAACCACTGGGCCACATCTACAGCCCTTTTTTATATTTTATTAGAGACAGAGTCTCACTGAGTTGTTAAGTGCCTCACCATTGCTGAGGCTGGCTTTGAACTCACGATCCCCCTGTCTCAGCCTCCCAAGTGCTAGGATTACAGGCATACGCCACAGTGCCCAGCTTTGATTTATGCTTTCTGAGGGGTTTTTTACTTGTTCGTTTTGTTTTGCATAGGTACACCACAGTGCTTTAGAATCATTCTCTTTCTCTGTTACTTGTCACTTTCTTTTGGTTAAAAGGAAGAAAGTACTGACCAAAAAAAAAAAAAAAAAAAAAGGCCTGAATCAATAGTTAGGAAGTTGAGAACTAGCTCTGACTCAAAACTGCCTTTATGTGTTATTCTGAGAATTCATTTGGACTCCAAACAACAAGCATCATAATATTCCTTCCTAAGAGCCACTACTGCAATGTCCTTATGCATCTGATGCTGTCTTCACAACATTACATGACTGGGAATTCTTCCATCTGCAGATCATCCAATTTCAACCAGTTCACTATATAAATCAGGAAACTTGGGTTGCTTATTGCTGTGGTTCTGGTATCTGCTGTGCCTGTGGGGAGCTTTCTGAGGATCTTGATTCTAATCATTGCTGCTCTTCCCTAGGTACATACAACCGGATACTACTCTGGTTTTCTGGTTGCTACTCATTTTCTATCCCAAAACCCGGCCTGACAAGGCTAGAGTCATAAAGTCCTTACCAGGGAGACATATTCTTTTCCATTGGTTCAGGGGATCCTCATACCAGAGATCCTGTGCCTAATAGAAGAAAAAGTAGGCCCAAATCTTCATCATGTCAGATTAGGCCCTGACTTCCTTAACAAGACTCCTAAAGCACAAGAAATAAAATTAAGAATCAATAAATGGGATGGATTCAAACTAAAAAGCTTCTTCTCAGCAAAAGACAAGGTTAGAGTCAATGAGGGGAAAAGAAAGCCCACAGAATAGGAGCAAATTTTTACCACATGCACATCAGACAGAGCACTAATCTCCAGGATATATAAAGAACTCAAAAAACTTAACACCAAAAAGACAAACAACTCAATCAATAAATGGGTTAAGGAACTGAACAAACACTTCTCAGAAGAAGATATACAATCAATCAACAAATATATAAAAAAAGAATCAAAACTACTCTAAGATTTCATGTCACTCCAGTCAGAATAGCAGCTTTAATTAAGAGTATAAACAACAATAAGTGTTGGTGAAGATATGGGAGAAAAGGCACACTCATACATTCCTGGTGGGACTGCAAATTGGTGCAACCAATCTGGAAAGTAGTATGGAGATTCTTTAAAAATCTTGGAATGGGACCACCTTTTGACCAAGCCATCCTACTCTTTTGTCTATACCCAAAGGACTTAAAAACAGCATACTACAGTAACACAGCCACATCAGTGTTTATAGCAGCACAATTCACAATAGCCAAACTGTGGAACCAACCTAGAAGCCCTTCAATAAATGGATGGATAAAAAAAACTATTGTATATATACACAATGGAATATTACTCAGTAATAAAAGTGAATAAAAGTATGGTATTTGTAGGTAAATGGATGGAGTTGTAGAATATCATGCTCAGCAAAGTAAGCCAATCCCAAAAAACCAAAGGCTGAATGTTTTCTCTGATAAGTGGATGCTAATCCATAATGGGGGGTATGGGATGAGTGAAGGAACTTTGTATTGGGCAAAGGTGGGGAGGGCTGGGAGGGGGCATGGGGATACCAAAGATGGTGGAATGAGATGGACATCATTACCTTAGGTACATGTATGATTGCACAAATGATGTGACTCTAATTTGTGTACAACCAGAGAAGTGAAAAATTGGGCTCTATTTGTGTACAATGAATCTAAGAGCATTCTGCTGTCATGTATAACTAGTTAGAACAAATTAATTAATTAATTAAAAAAACATAATGTCCTTCTGCAACCTACCTCCCTACCTAATAATGTCTACTATTTCCATTTGTTGCATATGTTCTTTCCTAATTATATCTCCTTCCATAATGACACTCATTAAAATCAAGGTCAATCTTTCTATAAACTCTCTTTCCTCCCACAGCCAGGAGTTACCAAACTCTATTCTACTTACTCCTAGCTGATTCCCATCCTCTACCAGCTACTGTTGCAGAGGCTCTCACATGTCTAACTCACACTTGAGCTTTCTGAAATATTAGAATCAAGGACAATGACTTGTATCATAGATAATTAAAATTTGCATGATATTTAACTAACTGCATTGTTCTTAATTTCTCCTTTAATAGTAATGTAGCAAAATTCTAATTTACTTTTGATGAGTATAGATTTCCATTTCACAGACAAATGTATTATAGATAAATCAAATATCCAAGTAACTAGATGTAGATAAGCAGTTTTGTGTAATCCTGAATGATAGCATAATTCTTTTTAGACACCTGTGACTCATTTTTCATTTAGTATATATCAAGGTTTAAATTGTCCACTAAGAAAACCACAAATCACACATTGTGAGATAAGTCTTTTTTTTTCTTTTAATCCATTTATTTTTAAAATTTGAGACAGGAACTGGCTAAGTTGCTGAGGTTGGCCTTGAACCTGCAAACCTCTGCCTTAACTTTCCAAGTCACTGGGATTACAAACAGGCACCACTGCCCCCAGTTTTTCCAAGTATGACTCTTTCTGGTGTATCAATGTTAAAAATAGTCATCACTAGGGGCTGGGATTGTGGCTCGGCGGGTAGAGTGCTCGCTTAGCACAAGCGCGGCCTGGGTTCGATTCTCAGCACCACATAAAAAAAAAATAAACGCATTGTGTACAACTAAAGCAAATAAATAAATATTAAAAAAAATAGTCATCACTCATAGAAAATTCAGAACCTATAAATTCCGAGCTCGGCTCCTTATTTCTATCAGAATACTATTGAAGTATTCCCTTGAAAATGCTTACACACTTACACACATACATGTACATATACAATATATGTATTATCTACATATATTTATGTATACATATACTATATACATATATATTACATTATAGGGAAAGAATGAGTGAAGCATATTATATAAATGAAAGTGTAAACTATTTATTGGGTTATGACTATATTTTAGTTTAAGTCTCAGTAATGAAATTTCTTTTTTTTTTTTTTTTTTTTTTTTTTTTGGACAGTGATAGTTTTATTGATTCATCTAAATACATGTGGGATTTTTTGCTGTTGTTGTTTCCCTGTGCATAATTACATGTCATTTCTCTTTTTTTATTCAAAGTTGTTGTATTTGTAATAGTAGTATGCATTACAATTCATAATACACATATAGAGCATCTTTTTACATAATACTGTTTGTATACAAAGTATATTCGTACTATTCAAGTCTTCAATCATGCATTTAGGATAATGATATCCATCTTATTCTACCACCTTTTCTTTTTTTCCCCTCCACCTCCCTTTGCTCCCTCCCTTCCCCTCCCTCCTCTTTGACCTTTCTAGTGTTCCTATAATCCTCCTATGTACCCCGACCCAACACCACTGTGAATCAGCCTCCTTATATCAGAGAAAACATTCGGTATTTGGATTTTTGAGATTGACTAACTTCACTTAGCATTATGTTCTCCAACTTCATCCATTTACCTGAGAATGCCATTATTTTATTCTCTTTTATTGCTGAGTAAAATTCCATTGTGTATATATACCACATTTTCTTTATCCACTCATCTACTGAGGAACATCTAGGTTGGTTCCACAACCTAGCTGTTGTGAATTGTGCTGCTATAAAACATTGAAGTGGCTGTGTCACTGTAATATGCAATTTTTAAGTGCTTTGGTAATAGACCCAGGAGTGGGATGGCTGGGTCATAGGGTGGTTCCATTCCCAGTTTTCCAAGAAAATGAAATAAGTCTTAATGAAAATTAAATAAACTAAAAATCAGATTCCTCAGTGATGCTAGCTACATCATAGACACTTAGCAGCCCATGGCCAGGAGTGGCTAGTAGGGTAGTGGGCCACACAGTAGAACATGTCTCTACCATCACAGAAGGTTCTGGTGGCAATGCTAACCTAGATGGTGCTCATGATGGTGAAAACACAACTAGAAACCCTGTGCTGAAGAGCAGGTAGAAATCCCTCGGTTGTTAACTCCTGACTTTCCTGTCTCATAGGTAAAATGGAGTAGGCGTCGATTTCCTTGTTCTTTTTCTTATCATAAAAATAACAAAAATTCAATATTGACAAAGTTGAAAATATAAAGAGCTACTTTGACATAGAAATTCACTTCTAAACAGAAATAATATTTGGCTATCCTAATTATTCTGTTCCAGGTCACTTTATCCTCTGACTCTTTCAATAAGCAACAAATGCATCTACTGAGAGTCTAACAAATATCTATTATGATTTTACATATTAAAATGCTCAGTCAGTAAGTAAATATTAAAAATCCCTTTAAATAAATAAAATAAGCAAGTTTACAGAAACACAGATGCTCCCCACCAAGGGTGACAAAAATGTAACACTTTAATGTAGAGCAACTAATTTCAGCTATTAGGAAACCCAGGGAATCCCATCCTTTTACAAAAATATTTTCACACTCCCTTTGAAAAGCAGAGTGGGAAAATGCTGCGGAAATGAGTCTTTCCTGTCTCGGCCACATGTGGGTAATCATCCAGCTGCTCTCCAAAACAAGTAAGGCTGGAAAATTCTTTCAAAGAGCTCCTTGCAGCTGTATATCAAAGGAAATTAGCATGTTTCTGGAAGTATTGTATTTCTAGTTCATGAGGGACTTAGGAGGAGGACTGCTGTTATTGTTTCAAATACAAATGAAGTTCAATGATTTGAACCTTTAGGATCTCCCTGCAGACTCTTCTTTATATGATAATGACATTATAAGTAAAGGATATTTTGGGGACAAGTTCACTTCATTTCCTTGAGGCCAAAGGCCCTCCCTGGGCAAAACATGTTCCTTTTATATGACAACTATAGATCTGAAGGTTCAGGTGGTCAGTCTATTCTGTTTCCAGAAAGGGCTGATGAAGCCTACCTATGCCAGTGACCCCAGCAAGAGGTGAGCATTTGAAAGGTAAAAAATGGCAAGAAAGTGGTTCTGCACCTGGTGCTTCAGAATCATGACCACTGCACTTCCTCACTCATGAGTCACTCCCTTAGAAAAGGACATGCTCACTCCAGGGTTAAATCAACAAGCTCACAGGTCATTGAAACAGTTTTCCTGTAACGTGAAGGAGAACAAGGAAGTGTAATGATGGAGTAGCACTCACCCAAAGTAAAATAGGTCCACGTTAAGAAAAAGTATGGCAACCTGTGAATTTAAAAGTGTGTCTAGGAGATACTTCCACGTAGAATAAAGAAGTTTAAGCCATGGATGTGCACATTTTGTGCAGACTTATATTGCAAATCACCCTTAAATAGAAAATAAAATAAACAAAAAATTGAACTTTTACAAGAATATAAAATGGTGAGGGCCAGGGGACTGGGTAAAAAATGGGAGGCGCATGACCCAGAAAGAGATCTTGGCCAGAGTTAGAAAGATGCACTGTTTTGTAGAGGCTGATGATTTGAAAAGAAGCTTGGAATCTGAGAGAGGTGAAAGAGGGAGAGAGTATGAATATTTTTCCACAAACACTCCTAGATCAGGAATTTAAGTGACTAAGGTATGATGCATAACTGGGTTTTGATGAATCTAAAAAGATGTGACTAATTCCTCTTTAACTTTTTTTGTGCTATATTTCTGTTCATGAAAGAAAAACAATGCCTTTTTCAACTTCTAGTATTTGAAAAGCTTCCCACAGGGAATATTTTTTTAAAAGTGCATATTTGTTTACTACCCTTACTCATCCACAAGTGACACCTAGCTTTGCTGCTCACCTATTATTAGACTACAGACCAGCTACTTAGCTTTTTTTGTCTTGGTACCCGCCTCCACACCCATCAAATGGAGATTCTAATAGCATTTACAACAGAATTGTTATAAAGACCAAGTGAGATAAAGCAGATAAAGTACTTGAACATAGGGTCTAGAATGTAACTAAGTCCACAATAAGTGGATGTCATTCAAATTATTACTGTGCTTAAAACCATAGCAACATTCCTAGGGAACAAAATGGTGGTCGACATAGTATGTCATATGAATGGAGAAAAAATAGTGTAACAAAAAGAGACTGGTGTTCATCCAGGTGTGGCTGGTAATGAATTCTATACATATGAATTTCTGGTACAGAAACTGAACAACTGAACCAACACATTTCCCAATAAATTTATATTTCTGCTTTATGAAGGACATTCTGTTGAGCAGCATTGTCCAGGAGAACTTTCTCTGATGATGGAAATATTTTCTTTTTCCTCTATCCATTAGAGTGGCTTCTTGCCTCGTGTGTTTGTTGAGTATTTTGAATATAGCTATTATAACTGAGGAACAGATATTTTATTTTAAATTTAAATAACCAGATGTGACTGTAGCTACCATTTTGAGCATCACTGTTATGGAAATATAAATAAACAGCATATGAAAATCCTATATTAAGCCAAATTTCTTGTTTCAACATTTTTTGTTGCTCAAAAAATAAAATTAAATTAAAAAGGTGGTAAGTTCAAGTGCCTTGAATCATCCTTTAATACTATAATACCCAGAGTAAATGCACAAACATGTTAAATCAGCTAACTCTAAACCTGAGCATAGCTATAATTCCTAGACCTTCAGCAACAACTAGTCATGAAGGATGAACTCCATACCTGTTAAGTAAATAAATTGAACATATAACATTTGTTATTTACCTTTTAAAATCTAATATTAATTATAGAAGCAAATGAATTCCTCTAACTCTGTCAATGATAATACCAATATAGGATTCTAAATCTGGTGATAGCTGGGGTACTGCTACTGGATCAATCCTCTTACAGATAACAACTGGACACTTGGAGCAAATTATTAAAAAAAAAAAAACTGAAAATATTGGAGAACTATCTACAGTAAGCAGAATCTGGACACGGAGGAGAATCTGCAGAGGGCATCAGCACTGGGTGAGTTTCCCAGTTTTTACAGCTTTTTGTCTGACAGCAGGGCCCAGTTTGACTCAATGCTGGGTACCTAAAACTCTGATAAAATCCTGTAGGCTTTCTGATGTAAGGAATCAGAGGACAGAGTTCAAGTGACCACAGCAGCTGAACAGAGAGTGAGAAATTCTGAGAAGGAGAGAGAGCAAGTGGGCTGAAGTTCCAAATTCTTTTCCTAAATGACCCCAGTCTCTGGCCAAACTTCCCACTGTGTATGCACAGGACGTATTCCAACAGCCCACTTAGGCTATAAGAACTGAGTAGATTCTTCAGCTGATACCCAGCTTGGAGTCTAAGTCTAGATAAGTTTATTGCCTGCTAAAACTAAAAATAGGGCTGGGCATAGGGATATAATCAGTGGTAGAGTGTTTGCCTAGCATGTGGAAGATCCTGGGTTCACAACCAACACCACAAAAAAAGTAAAATAAAAATATAATCACTTATCTAAGGAATATGAGAATCCCAGAGTCTCTAGAAGATATCATTCAAAAAGTCCAGAATGTAATTCAGAATGCCTGGATTTACAAAGAAACAGGAAAACATGATGCATACTCAAAAAAGAAAAAAAAAATCAACGGAGACAGACAGATTCTGAGATGATCCAAATGTTGAAGTTAGCAGACAATAACTTTAAAGTAGGTAATATAACCATTCTTAATAAAGTAAAATATGCTCAGGATGAATGAAAAAAATGTAAGAAATCTCAGCAAAGAACTGGAAATAATAAAGAAAAGTACCACATAGAAATTTTATGACAGTAAACTACACGGCTAAAATAAAACTTCACAGGATTGGTTTATGAGCAGATTAGACATGAAAGGAGTCAGTGAACTTCAAGGTAAAATAATAAAAAGTTATCTAGTCTGAAGAAAAACAGAAAAATATTTTATATATTTAACAGAGCCTCAAATGTCTGTGGGAGAGTAGCTAAAGGAGAGAGATAATTAATAGATCAATAGATAGATTAATAATATATATAATTAGAATATGAGAATGGAGAGAAAAAGGGAATAATTTCCCAAATTTTTGCCAAATATATAAAGATTCTCTAAACTCAGCAAGTCCCCTTCCATCTAGGTATATTATACAAAGAGTCCACTTGGGGTACATTAGAAAATAAATTCCCTAGATTAACATTGTACAGCCTCTTTCAGTTCATTGCTAAATGGAGTGTAAGGATTTATGTTCCTTTAACTAGTACAGCTAACCAGACATGGCTGGGCATTTTGGACTGGAGAAACACACAGAGCCTCCAAGTTTTCCTGCATTCAAGTGATCACCACACAACTGGCCCTCTCCAGAAGCAATCCTGACTTGAAGGACGTGACTTTAAAACGTATAGAAGGAACAGGTGGCCACACACAAACAGGTGGTATTCCAAAATTTATGTTTCAAGTGATTTCATAAAGTTTAGAAAGCATTTCTTCATGCATTAGTGTTACATGTAGTTTATATACTTCCTGCAATGCTCAAATGTCTATATAATTGTCAGAATTGTATATATTTGCAATGGAAAGAACAGACAGTTGTCTATCACGGGACTCTCAACCAGAAAGAAAAACTGGGTGTATTAGGGTTCTCTAGAGAAACAAAATCAACAGGAAATATTATTATAAAAAGGGGATTATTAGGTTGGTCTAGGCGACCAGAAGCTGGATAGTCCACAATGGCCATCTGCAGGCTGGAGAGCTGGGAGAGCCAGTAGCAGCACAGTCCAAGAGGCTGAAGTCCTAGAATAAGAGGGATACTCGGTGCTACCCTAGTCTAAGACTGAAGCCTTCTGGAGAATCACTGTCAGAGTCCACTTTTGAAGAGTCAAGAAGTGAGAATCTGATATCCTCAGAGGATGGCAGCAGCAATCAAGAACCAATTCAAGAAGAATGGAGCTTGCATCTGCTGCTGCTTCATTGTTCTTCCAACTTTTATTCCATCCAAGTCATCATACTATTGGTTGGTGCTGCCCATGTTTACGTAGGGTCTCCATTTCAGTTGGCTATCGCACCTGCCAATCATTCCTAGACATACCCTCATTGACACACCCATAGCCCTCTTAATCCTTGGCTTTTTGTGTGTGTGTGTGTGTGTGTGTGTGTGTGAGTGTGTGTGGTACCGGGGATTGAACTCAGGGGCACTCGACCACTGGGTCACATCCCCAGACCTTTTTTGTATTTTATTTAGAGACAGGGTCTCACTGAGTTGCTAAGTGCCTTGCCATTGCTGAGGCTGGCTTTGAACTCGCGATCCTCCTGCCTCAGCCTCCCAAAATGCTGGGATTACAGGCGTGCGCCACCGCGCCCGGCTCCTTGACATTTTTAATCCAATCAAGTTGACAATTCAAATTAAGGATTACATTGGTCAATAAATAACTTTTCTCTTGGAATGTTGACACTGGAGGAAATGCAACATTATGGATAATTTTAAAGGGTTTATGAAAACTTTTGCTTTGTTTTATTTAAAAACTTACAGTTTTCTTTTTGGGTCAAGGGCCTGTGCAGCCACAATGTGAAGTGGGGCCTAGAGTAGCAAATTGGCCCACACACAGCCAGGTTAGTTACATGCAAGGGGATTGATACAGTAAGCAAACATTGTGCGCATAGGGAGCATGTTTCTCAAGGTAAGAAAAGGGAAATCAAACATGGCAAGGGAGAGTGCTAGAGCAAACCCCGTGGTGTTGGATTGGAATTGGAGGTGCAGGTTGAATTCAAGTCTTTATTTATAAGTAGATAGATAAAAATAGAATTAGATGTAGGGTATATTGTGCATACAGGTATGTATGGGGGAGCACTGTGTATAGGACCTATTTCCAGCTCTGTCTGCTGAAGGAGTCAAGGAACAAGGCACCCCAATAGAACGAGCACATGCAGCACCCAGATCTGTTTTGAAACACAATTCTTCATTAAGAGTAAATGTTAATTTTTGGAAGAATGGTTGGTTCCAGTTCAGCATGAAAAAAATACCGGATTTAAAAAATATTGTTCATTTATACAGATAATTTCAATATTTGCTTTACCTTTTCAAAGATAGAAAAGTTGTTCAATCATTACCTACAGCAACTCTCCTTCAAGTTCCATTTGCCCCATTTTTATCTGTTTCTTCTATACCCAGTTTCTGTCTTAGTTTCTCAGTCTTTCTTTCTCTTTTCAACTCCAACTAAAATCCAGCTTCCAGCAAAAATTTCTAGATGGCTCCATGACTTTCTCTTCATTCTTTTGCTTTCTCCTCAATTATTTCTTTATTCCCTTTGAATAAATCCTTCTATTACCAATGCCCCCCGCCTTGCTTCTTCCTTTCCCATTCTCTGATTCTGTGGCACAAAAATCCAGGAACCAAAATGGTAGATTCAATATATATCCCCCAAATTAAGAAAGCTATGTTAGCAAATGCAGGATTCTCTTATAGGTGGAGCCAAAAGGAGAAAACATGGGAGCACTTATAACTTAATTTTCTCTTTCTGGTTCTTTTTAAATCCCAGGAACATACTATGCTAACAACAATCTCTGTATCCCTTTCCTAATATCATATAACTTAAGTTTCTTAAAACTTCACACACAGTTAGTCCCACACATGCAATTCAATGTTGGCTATATAATACTATAAGTAGAAATGCTTCCTTACTAAAAATACATCCTCATTTCAGGCAGCAAGTTCCCTACTAGAATGAGGAAGGAATTTTCTTTCTAAGCATTAATATATAAGAACATGGTTATATCCAGGGGGATAGCACACTTAACAGCTCTCACTCTTTTACATCCAATACATCTGTTTTCTCTGGTCAGATTGCTGGTATCAGATAACAACCAGGATGAAAGTATTCTTAAAAGAGGAAGACCTAGTATCAGTGCACCATCATGGGTACAATGGGTACAGCATGGGACACTGCTAGGAAGAGTGTGCTTGCGTAGAAACAAAAGCATAAAAAGCATAAGGCCACCAAGAATGCAGGAGTCGAGGAGTGAGACACAATAAGAAAGTAATTTTCCTGAAAATTCCATTTTGCAATCTTTACCTGTAGTCACCCCACTTTATACATTAAATAATTAAGACATGAAAAATGTACAAATAGATAATTTGGGCATAAAGTTAAAATTTATATTATAAGAGGCTTACTTAAAGACCTGAACCTTAAAATTCAAAGTATGCACCACTAAAAAACACACACAAGAAAGACATTCTTACACTTACATAATTTCTATCTCGGTGCCCACATTTATATATTAAAATAATGTATCCCCCTTTATAATAGGGAAAATCATATTTAATATGATACATACTAAATGCAAAAAAAATGCTGTGTTTTTGAAGAATCAAGCTAAAAACATGAGGACTTCTTTTGGCATTGTGTTCGATGAACTCATGAGGACCTTTTTCCAAGGACATTGAGTAATCCAAAATTTGGAAACACATGAGAAGGGATAATTTGTTCACCAGCTGCCTTTCTTATACATCCCATTGACAAACTAATCCATACCAAAGGGGCCACCAGACAAGATCAAAAGTAAAGCCAGTCCTTGAATGTAAGTTGTAAAATTCTAGGAACAAATCAATCCTTTTTAAGCACCCATAAACATTTTCTTATTAAAATCTGAAATAGAATGTCAATGGTACTCCTTCATGCCAATTACATTTAGAATAGATCAAATATGGAATGTTTTAAAATGACCATATGGAGGACACTGAGATCAATCAGCTTGCACAGGGTTGTCATTTATTTTAAAAACTGAAGGTATTATACTGAGACATCAAAGCAGAAACAAGTCTTCTCTCCTATCTGCCCCAGCTTACCTTCCCTGTCTCTTCCAGTTAAACTTTACTGTCCCCTACTCCTGTATCCCCTTCCACCTTCCCCTCTCTCTTAATTTCTTATTGCCCCCTCAAAAAAAGCAGCACCCACTCATCTGCCTGATCGATTGAACGGGTAAGAATTCATTCTGCTCTTTCTACCTTCCTGTTCCTTCCCCACACTGAGTAGGTGGAAATCTTCTCCCAGCCTTTCCTCCTGCTTCAGGTTTAGATTACCACCATTCCTTCTCTGTACTGCTGCTTCCATGATCTTCCCAAGAAAATTTATTTTACTGAATTATAAGCTACTTAAAATCTTTCAGTTTTATCATTTCACACACATTTGGATGACTACTAGTCAAAAAAATTAACAGCTATTGGTGAGGGTGCAGAGAAATCAGAACTTTTATGCACTGTTGGTAGAAATGTAGAATGGTACAGAAATGGTGGGAAACAATGCGGTAGTTCTTCAAAAATTTTACAATAGCTACCATATAATTCAGCAATTCTTCTTCCAGGTAGACACCCAAAAGAATCGAAAGCAAGATCTCTAAGACATGTTTGTACACCCCTGTTCGTAGCAGCATGGTTCACAATAGACAAAAGATGGAAGAACCATAGTGTCCATCAAAGGATGAATGGATATACATAATGTGGTGCACACATACACCAGTATATTATTCAGGATTTAGAAACAAGGAATTCTGATACATGGTACAGTATGAATGTAACTGGAGGATGTTATGTTGTGTCCTCGTGACTAAACACTTAAGGTCACTCCAGGTGAACTGGGCTGTATGAAATAACCACACAGAGACAGAAATTTACCTTAATTTTTGGGATCTTGTGATGGCTTCTCTTTGACCTTAGGGGTCCGTGGAAAGAGACAGAAAGCACACCTCAAGCCCAGTTTTATTGGGAAGAAGTCATGCATATGAGGCAAGGGGTCAGGTTTCAGGGGGTTGATGTCTTGCTGTCAGCAGGTTGACTGACATCTAGGAAGGTCACATCCATCTCATGTGCTGAGTGGGGAATCAAGAGCAGAGCAGACAAAGGGAGTTTCCATGGAATATTCTATCCCAAACAGGACAAAGGGGTAGGATACAAAGGCATAGATGGGTTTAAATCAACCCCAGTGGGCACGGCTACTCCTAGGGCCACACCTTGTTATCCAAGCCCCGGAAATGCCAGAGTCACCAGTCCTAATGCTTCTGTGTCAGGCATCCGTGCTCTTCCAGATCCCAGTAAAGGCATCAGGACTGAAAGTTTCAAGCACCTAGTGTAGCTTCCCACAATATTCTGCTAATGAAATAAGCCAGTCACAGAGGACTAGTTGTGTATGATTCCACTTACATGAGGACCTTCGATAATCAAGTTTATAGAAACTACAGTGGTGATTACAGAGGCTGGAAGGACAAGGCAATTGGGGAGCTATTGAACGGGTATAAAGTTTCAGCTTTTTGAGTTCTAGAGATTAGTTCACAACAATGTAAATAAACCTAACACTACTGAATTATAAGTTTAAAAACAGGTAAAATAGTAAATTGTGTTATGATCACTTTAGCATAATTAGAACAGTTTTTCAAAGAGAGAAAAAAGAACCTCAGCTATTGCCCATAATATTCAGATAGGCTCCTAGGGGAAGACCATTTAGGTCCTAAATATAAAGGATCTTTTATGATGCCATCCCTGTCTCCTCTTCCTCTAGTGACTTCTCCCTCCATTACTCACAGCCTGTGTCTCTAGCTGGGACACAAAGCAACTTCTTAAGTCTCTGACTCCTAGCGTATTTCCTACATTTCCCCGCTGCCCAAAGTGGTAGGTTTACATGTAGTCAGTGAAGCTGGACCAGCAGGACCTTCAAAGTTCCCTTCCAAAGTCAGGTACTTAATTAAACATTTTTTCTTAATGAATTCCCATCTCCCCGCCACCACCGAAAAAAAAAAACATTGTATGAATTTCAGGCCCCACTAAACTTGGATACACCCTGCCTAGGTATCCCATGTAATGGGAAATTCCTTTCACCAGGAGACCTCCTATAAGCATCCTATTCTCCTTTGGGTGATGCGTGAGTTGTTGTATTTTGTACATACTGTCACATACATTGGAGTTTGGTTGGTCAGCCTTTCCAAAACATGCTGTTTATTCTATTCCCTAAGGAAAGAAATTCTATTTTTCTCTCTAGTTCCTGGAGCAGAGCATAGATAAACACACATGAATTGATGAATAAATAAAGTGTCCCATGTCATAACAAAAGTTAGTGATAGTCAGTACTAAAATTGAGTCTTCAATGTTTCCCCAGTTCTTTCTCACCTTCTCTCATTTGTCTAATTAGAGTCACACAAATGTCCCTCTTATAAATTCAGGATTTTTTTTTTTTTTTTTTTTTTTTTTTTTGCTATGTCAGGTTACAATGAAACAGGTTTAACTTGCAATCTCTGGTCTTATGAAACAAATCTCTGTTAAGCTACTGAAGGCACCGTAACAAAAACAGGGACTTAGATATAAATAAGCTATATACAAAGTTGACAGCCTAATAGAGAAAAGAAAAAGTTGGACTTAACATTTCTATCTATAAACAATTCCTAAATCCTAAAGTACAAATCATGTCTATAACGTAAAACATGGCAAAATTTCTCATGTTGAAAAGTTATCCTCAAAATGCATTTTTAAAAACCCTCAAATTTTTAAGGAGAAATGCATGCATATTTATTCCTGTGTGCTCAGAGAGGATTAATGCTTTTGAATCACTAATAAGTCAAGCCAGTAAGAATAAAAATAAATAACACTTAATGTATACTTTAAAAGGGTGAACATTTTGCAGTTTTCCATGCATTGATTTATTTTAGCCTGTTGGCAGTTCTGTGAAGTTGGTACTCTTGTTATTTCCATTTCAGTCTTTGAGAAGGTAAGTCAAGTATTTCAAGATCAGTGTTCACCCACCCAGTGAGGGACTAAGCCAGGACTAGCCCTCACTGCCTCCCCTCCAAGCCAGAGCCCTTCACGCTAAGATGCACTCTCTCTATCTCTATCTCTATCTCTCTCTCTTTTTTTATTTTTTATTTTTTTGAATTAGCTTTTCAGAAGGCCACCTTCAGTCCATTCCAAGGCAGGTGGCATGAGGGCATGAGGAAGCACTGAGGCTTGGCTTAGGTCTCACAAGGTGATAATGAGAATACTAAAAAAAAAAAAAAAAAAAAAAAAACTGTACTGTTAGGTTCAGAAAGAAAAGAGGGAGGAATAATTTTACATACTTATAAAAGGGAATTGAACAGACATTGCTTTTATTATAGACAACAATTTTAGGCTAGATAAAGTCTGTGAAACACAATTCTTGGGACCTTGAATTATATATACATTGTAGTTAAGTTGATCCCTTAGTCTTAATTTATGGATTTGTGTATTTTATCTAGAACCACAATTGTTTTTATAATACAACAATAACAAATCTGTCACTCTGAATAAACAGGAATATATGTTTATGTTGTATAGTAACTTGTTCCAAGGAGTTATTAAAAGTGCAAACCAAGCTTTACAGAAGGCAGAAGCAAGAGGAAAGCAAGTTACTATCTTATCCTGCAGTGCAGATGAAGATATCAAAACCTGCAATTTCCTGCCAGGAGTATCATAAACTGTAATGGAAAAGGAGACTAAATAAAGAATCAAGATGTCATGACAGTACTTTAAAAGAAAATGGTTTTGTTTCAATATTTTTAAAGTGGATCAGGGTAGAAAGACTGAATTAAAAATCAATGTTCATTTTTATGTGCTTTTTAAAATCTATGTGTTTGCCTTTTCAATTTGCTGTTTCTGTTTTGGATTAGAACATTTTCCTGCTTAAGTTTAAGGCAGTAATAAAATGTTAACTACGGAAATAGAAAGACAATGCTATATGTAAAATATAGTCCCCAAACTTAATTCCTGGAAATACAGAGGCCTAGCTAAATTATTGTTGGTATAACACTTTTATTGCATGTGCACCACAAAAGAAAATGCAAGTTAGAAAGAGACTTCTGGTGAAGACAGTGGACATAGGACATTTGTTTATCCTCTTACTTCTTCTAGACATTATTAAAAGTAAAGAAATGAAGAAAGCACAAAGTCACAAAAACAAAAGGAACCAGAGATGGACTATCAGCAAATGACAGTTTTCAACAAAATTTTCAGGAGACAAAAAGTGGAATGAGGGCTGGGATTGTGGCTCAGCGGTAGTGCGCTCTCCTAGCACGTGCACGGCCCGGGTTCGATCCTCAGCACCACGTAAACATAAATGCATTGCATTGTGTACAACTAAAGCAAATAAATAAATATTTTTTTTTAAAGTGGAATGAGGCGAGATAACTAAAAAAAATTGGCCAGAAAAATTGTCTCAGGCCAGATAGATGTTCATTTTCAACATAATCCACCTACCTAAACACATCAAGAAAGTGTTAAATACAGGTGCAGAGCAGAATGCAAATGCTTTTAACCTTGACAAGTATAATTTGAAGGGTTGATGATATAATTTGGGAGATGGAAACAGAAAAGAGCACTTAAAGCAAGAGTAGGGGACCTTGATGGACTGAGAAGATAGAGATCCATCTATAATAAGTAAATAACCAAATAACCAATGAAGCCATAATCAGATCTGAAGCAGTGCTGTCACAAAACTGGCAGGGAGAGGTGAGGTTGGCAAGGGCTTGCAGGGGGTGATCCAGCTAAATCTTGACTATTATACAAGAAAGTCAGTAAATAACATCTCAGTGGAAAATGCAGAAAGAGTAACATATTAGATGTAGCATGTAGATTGATGACATTAACTAACAAAGAATTTTAAAATGGAAAAATTTAAAGCGAAACTGTTGTCCCTGGGGAACAGAGTTACAGATAGAAATAAAGGAGGTAAAGAGTTGATTGTTTTGATTATGACCTCTTCTGTTTGTGTTTTTAAAACATGTGAATGTATTGTGTTTCTAAGAATTTTAAGTGCATTTGAGAAAAATGAAGGTTTTCAGTTTTCTCTGTATGGTCAGTGTTATCAATTGAGCTTGCTATTCAAGGTAGAGAAGTAAGGCAAATTCATCTCTAACACTGCCTGAGAGAGTTAAGAGGACTATTGTGACATAGTGATGTCTGGTTCTATTCTGGCCAATAAAGTTGGCAATTGGTCAACTGGTATCCTGTTAAAAGGTCTGGAGTGGAAGAATGGATTGTTTTTCATAAAAGATGTATGGACAAGACCAGAGAGAGGCTCCACTAGCAATTCTATTTCACTTTCTTCTTTTCTTTGGGCAATAGAAATGATAGCAGGGGGTTTCCACATGGCCTTTAAAATCCTTCCCTTCAGGCTGCAGGTACAGATTACTACCATCTAGGAATGCTCTGGATAATTTTATGATTCTATGATTAGCAGTATGCCTTGCATATGTTTTGGAACTATAAGCAGCAGAAATAGCTTGATTTTTCCAGAACATGGCAGCTCATAAAATACCATTTACTCATTTAAGAAAAAATAATTTAATAAGCCCAAACATTTAGAAAATTTCCAGTGATTCATAGAGTTCAATGACCAATTATTGTCAATTTGAATGAATCAAGAAAATACACTCACACATACATGTCCACACATGTGTGCATTCTCTCTCTCTCTCTCTCTCTCTCTCACACACACACACACACACACACACACACATACACATAACCCTATGTACTGTTTTGTTTTGTCCCAAAAGGAAATAATAATCCCTAAGGCAACAGAAATGTCAATAGATCGTCAAGGTCCTGGGTAGGACTCTGGGACTGAGAATTAATTTACCCCATATTAGGAAGATATCAATTATTACAAAGAGAATACAAATGTTATTAGGTAAAAGGGGAAATGATGTTATTCAGAAGATACGGTTCTCTTCTATTATCTAACACCAATGCCTAGAACATTGTATGTCCCCTAAAGGAGATAATAAATATTTACTGGATTGGATAAAGTGGGAGATGCTTTTAGATTTCACAGATGTTTTTACCTTTCACAAGCAAAAGTCTGAACTCATAGACAATGTGGAACTTGCCCAAGATTCTTCAATTAGTAAGTACATCCGAAAAGAAACAACAAAATCAAAGTTTTTAAGTTATTACAGTTTTCTAAATTTATTAGTTAAACCTTATAGTTTCATACTAGTGATAGGTAAAAACCTATCTAATTTGCATGATTCTACTCAGGTTTAAATATCTAAATAACACCTTCTAGAAGTTCCCTTTTATTAGTTTAGCAATTGAATTTATTAGAGAATTTTGATGTAGGTAGAAAAAGAGTTTGTGGCCAATCTAATACAGTGATATGCCCCAAATATATTTGTATGTTTAGCTTTGTACCATAATATAAATTGCTTATTTGGGGAAAAGCTTCGATTGTCTCATGTTCTAACTTTATTCATCAAAGTTTCCATAACAGATGGAAATAATAAACAGCTTGGTATTAGTGATCTGTGCTCATAAACCACATGTGAAGACTGTGCATCTGTTAAGATTCTGCTTCTATGATGTCTTTCTTATACCCCAGATTAAAGTAAAAAGCAAATGAGGATTTTAAATATGTTGGCCACATGCAAAATGTATTTGAAAATTACTCATTAAAATTCTTCTCCACCCATATGAAAAAACTAAATTTAATTTACTCCATACAGTTATTGTTAGACAAAATAAGAAAAAACAGACTATTTTCTCCCCATCAAAATTGAGCAATGAGAGACAACATTAAAAATACTAATATATCAAAATCAAATATCTGTGATCTAAGGTGACTGAAAAATCGAAAAACATGTTGACTTTCTGTCAAGACATGAGCATAACATAGTAAAACCTCAATAAAAAATTGCTTAAATATAAATAAATGCCAAAGTCTAAGTAATATACTCCCAGAAAGATTTTTTTTATATTCTTGCATTTGCATTTATAATAGTAACATATAGTTGATCCATGAGATTCTGGATTTGAAGAGAGGGGAAGCATAACATAGCCTTCCAAATCTGGCATTCTATAATGATCATGTTTATAATAGCTTTAAGTCTAGACTCATACTTTTAGTCTTGGCATAAACTTGATTCACATTTATTAAGCTCCATCTTTGAGCCACACTCTGCATGAGACACTTTGGGTAAACACAGAAAGGTCCTTGACTCATAAAACCCTTGTGCAAGCATATATAGAAAAAGTATATATATGCATATACATATATATATATATACACACATACACACATACACACACACACACACACACACACATATATATATACATATTGGTTTTTGTTTTTGTTTTGTTTTTTTTTTAATTTTTTTTAATATTTATTTATTTACTTTAGTTATACACAATGCAATACATTTATGTTTACGTGGTGCTGAGGATCGAACCTGGGCCGCACACGTGCGAGGTGAGCACTCTGCCGCTGAGCCACAACCCCAGCCCTATATATACATATTGTAAACAAAGTTGTGTTATTGAAGACTTCATAGCACAAAAGGAAAATGGGTTCTGACTTCAGAACCAGGGTAAGGGATTAGTAAGGAAGGGACATAGGTTTGAACTAAAAATAAATTTCATATAACTCAGTGTTATGGTTTGGTTGTGAGGTGTCCCCCAAAAGCTCACATGTGAGACAATGCAAGAAGGTTCAGAGGAGAAATGATTGGGTTGTGAGAGTCTTAACCCGATCAGTGAATTAATTCCCTGATAGGGATTAACTGAGTGGTAACTTAAGTGGTAGGTTGTGGCTGAAGGAGGTGGGAATTGGGCATGGCTATATTTTCTATCTGGAGAGTGGATTCTCTCTCTCTCTCTCTTTCTCTCTCTCTCTCCTTTCTGATCATGATGTGAGATATTTCCCTCTGCCACACATTCCGCCATAATGTTCATCCTCATCTCAAGGCCCAAGGAATGGAGTCTGCTGTCTATGAATGTAGACCTCTGAAACCATGAGACCCTGAATAAACCTTTTCTCCTCTATAATTGTTCTGGCCAGGTCCTTTAGTCACAGCAGCAAAAAAGCTGACTAAAATACTCAGCAAATTAAAACATGTGGCAGTTTCTGCCCAATAACTGTGGTCACACTTCCCCAACCATATCCCTACATAGAGATTTTTGTCTTAGCATGAAGATGGTGGGAGCCATCTTAGTCCCACTTTTGTGTGGGCCAGTGATTACATACTCAATTAAAAAGAATACATGTTACAACTGAGCGCAGTGGCACGTGCCTGTAATCTCAGCACTTGGGAGGCTGAGGCAGGAGGATCACGAGTTCAAAGCCAGCCTCAGCAAGGGCAAGGCACTTAGGAACTCAGTGAGACCCTGTCTCTAATAAAATACAAAAGAAGGGCTGGGGATGTAGCTCAGTGGTCGAGTGCCCCTGAGTTTGGCACCTGAGTGCCCCAGTACCAAAAAAATAAAAAAAATAAAAAATAAAAGAATATATTGTTAAGATATTCACATTCCTCTGACTCTAAATCTGAGTTAGTTTCGTGAGGCACAAGTGCCATGACCCTAATGGAAAACTTGTGTTAGTCACATTCATATAGAAAATCAGGCTGCACCTGATGAAACGCCAATGAGTGAAGTTAACAATTGTTTTAACTCAAATGTCTTTTGTGATCATTTTTCCCTCTCCAGTCTTTTGGGTTAAGGATAGTAAAATTAATGTGTTACAAGTTCCTGACCTATAGCTATGGGTGGCAACACCCTTTTGGAGGAGTGCTGTTTTATCTTCCCCTTTACAGGTGGCCCATGATACACAGCTCCAAGAGGGGAAGTAACCATTCTTATTGGTGCCTGGGGGTTGAGTTGAGGGTCACTCATTAAGTCTGTATTCCCTTCCCAGGATAGCTCTCCACAAGCCTCTGGTGACCACCAAGCCAGTACTTATCAATGGCTTCATGTGTGTCAAAAAGGACTGACACCGGCTGCTTGGGATAAATAATTTGGGTTCAGTTAATTATTTGACCCATATAATCACTGCTTTGGACCTCTAGCCATTCCTCAGTTGGGGAGTAATGTGGATTGAAACATGTATTAATTTCCCTGTTGGCAGACAGAATCGGTGGTCCTATTATGTCCACAGGTCCCTGCAATTGTTCCTTGACAGGAGAAATGGTATGATAAAGTAGGGTTCTGGTGATGCGTTGGCCTGATTGGATCATATGAAGGCCTGGGTCACAGGATGAAGGACTAAAGTCTACAGATGGGATCCAGATTAGACACAGCCAATAGCAACAAAGCATTCTATAAAAAGAAGGTAAAAGACTGCTAATAGAAGCTTTTCAACCCAGTGCCAGTCAGCCAGAGCAGCCTCTGCTAATCCTAAAGCTAAGATGGCAGCAACAGAGAGGGGTGAAGATTGACAGTGCCAAAGCAATGCAGTGAAGAGACCAATATCAGAAACAAAAATAATCTGTTTATCCCAGCAGGCAGTTAATTCCTCAAGCTTCCATTGTGCGTAGATTAGTCAGCTTCCAGAATGACTAAAGCAGGCCCACCATTCTGGAGGGGTGTCTCGGGATGTGGCTCACTTGTTTCAGATGGCCAACTTGCATGGTGCAGCTGGATCAGGAATACGCTCCCAGTCATGAGAAGCTGGTTTTACTCTGCTGCAATGAATCCAGGGGAACACCTTGGCCACCTTCACCTCAGTAGGGATGGAAAATATGACAGTGAATGAACCCCTTCAGTGAGGCTTTAAGAGTTAGACATTCTATTATTTTATCCACAGAGCATTTCCTGGTTTAAAGGGGTGAACATCTGTAGTTAAGCTCACAGATGGTTTTTTCCCTAACCCAATGGTGCATAGTGGTCAGGGTTGAGCCAAGAACATGCATCTGCTGCCTTAGAGTAATGTTGCCTAATTCTTTTAGATCTCTTCATATACCCCTTATAGTGGGAGGAGGGTGTCCATAAAGAATCTCATAAAGGGAGAATCCTGTCTAATAGGGTTAGACCTAATCTTCAAAAAAGCAATTGGCAATACTTGGTCCCAGTGCAGTTGGGTTTCCTGACATGGTTTGCTTAGTTGTAACTTTAGAGTTCAGTTCATTCACTGCAGCTTCCTAGAGCTCTGGGGATGATATGCAGTGTGTAACTTTCAGGTGATCTTCAGCCCCTTTGCCACCAATTACACCACCTCAGCCACAAATGTTGGCCCATTATCCAATCCCATGATGATTGGGATTCCAAACCGAGGGATGATCTCCTTCAGGAGAGATATAGCCACTTCGTGTACCTTTCCTGTGCAAAAAGAGAAGGCCTCTATCTAGCCTGAGAAAATACACACAAAGACCAGCAAATACTTATAGCCTCAGACACAGGGAAGCTTAGTGTAGTCCACAACTACATTTTAAATGGGGCCCCTCCAAGAGTTCACACCCCAGAGGAGACCTTATTAGATCCCTGATGTAGGTTTTTTGGGGCACATGTTTCACATTGTTCATGAATCACTAGGGCTATACTAGAGAGCTGAGGAATGTAGAAATGTCAGCCCAACGTGGTCTCAAGAGATATCCAGCCAATGTGGGTCTCCTGGCTGAACTGCTTGACAAAGGCTGGGGCTACATTCTTGGTTGCTATACAGCCATCTTCAAATCTCCACCTGGGAGGTAGCTCCCATTTTCAGTAGGTATTCCCATGTTGCAAGTAATTGGTGTCCCATTCTGCCACTGGACTAGGGAATAGGGTATAGTCAGGGCTGTTGATCTGTTGCCCCTTTGAAGGCTGGTAGCTTTGGCTCTTGGTCTACTTTATGGTTTTCCCAACCATCTGTGGCGTTTCCTCCTTTGATGTCCTTAATATTGCATGACTACCACCTTTTTAGGAGCCCATACAGCATGTAAGATTTCGAGGATTTCTTTGCTGTATTTTATGTCTTTTCCTCCTAAGTTGATTAGGTTCTTTCTTTATACAAAGGTTTTTGCACATGGAGGATGGTGAAGGCATATTTAGAATTTGTATATATATTGACATGTATCTCTGCTACCAGTTGAAGGACTCAGATCAGCATGATGAGTTCTGCTTTTTGTGCTGAGGTTCCTTTTGGCAGAGGTTTTGCCTCCATGGTGGAATTTAGGGTTACCATAAAGTACCCACCAAGGCATTCTCCCTCTTCCACAAAACTGCTACCATCAGAGAAGTACTCAGCATTGGAATCCTTAAGAGGCTGATCTGTTCAGTCTGATCAGCTGGAAAATACCTTGTCCACGACTGCAAAACAGTAAGGATCTGATTGGTCTGGCCCAACAGACAGTAGGGCCTCAGAATTTAAGGTCCCCACTACTTCCAGGTGGATGCCCAGGTTTTTGCATGGTGTTCCCTGACATTTGACTGTATGAGCTTTAGTCAGCCAATATTGCATACTCCATTATGTCAGTACTCAGCGTGGCACTCAGACCATTAATGCTTGTCTCATAGTAAGTTTGTCAGCCTCTGACACTAAGAGGGCCATGGCCACAAGTGCTCATAGACAGTGTGGCCAGCCTCGGGAGACAGAGTCAAGTTGTTTAGAGAGGTATGCCACTGGACGATACTATGACCCTAGCATTTAGGTCAGGACCCCCACTGCAACACCAGTACACTCATGTACATACAAGAAGAAAGGCTTGGACATGTCTGGGATAGGCGCTTTAGTGAGGGCCTGCTTAATCCCCTCAAAGACCTTTTACTGGGCTCATTCCCATAACAAAATTTCTCATTCTACCCCCTATGTGGCCTCATAAAGTGGTTTTACCAAGATAGAGAAGATAGGTATCCAGACTCTAGAGAAACCTATCACCCCAAGGAATCACCTAACCTGGCGTGGGTTTGACAAAACCGAGATGGCCAGTTTTCTCTCCAGGTCAAATTAATGTTGTGATTGGGATGGTGAAAAATGAGGTATTTGATTTTCCCTTGATATATTTGGGCCTTTTTCCTTGAAACCTTGTAGCCAGCTTCCCATAAGAGGGCAAGGAGTTGTTGTGTTCCTTCCACACAATCCTCCTGTGTCTGTCCGGCTACCATTGGTCG
Source organism: Tamias sibiricus (assembly GCA_025594165.1). Lineage (NCBI taxonomy): Eukaryota > Metazoa > Chordata > Mammalia > Rodentia > Sciuridae > Tamias > Tamias sibiricus. Next base: position 114,953,090 of record CM046664.1, read on the forward strand.
TTCACATATTGGAGCAGCATACAGCTGTGTTGGTCCCCTGGGAAGGCTTTTAAATCAGAGGCTAACATGGTGCTAAAAATGGTTGGAGAATTTTTAAATCCTTGAGGCAGTCTAGCCCACATCAGCTGGCCTTTGTCTCTGTTCTCAGAATTTTCCCACTGGAAGGAGAAGATGGGTGACTCTGGGGCCAGGCAGATACAGAAGATGGCACCTTTGAAGTCCACATGTGTGAAGAAGGCAGCTTCAGCAGGAATAACAGCAAGGTAACAGTGGCCTGACTTACTGCTCATAGGTCCTGCACCAGACTATAGTCGTCCGTTCCCAGCTTCTGGACCGGCAGGAGAGGTGTGTTCCAGGACAACTGGCAGGGTGGAGGGGTCCATACTTCAGAAGTCTCTTCAGGTGCCTCTGGATCCCAATTTGTGCCTTGTGAGTTCCTGGGCCCCACCAAATTCCTTTATGCTCCCAGCATCCTTGTCCTAGCCCTCCAGAAGGGATGGTCCCCCTACAGATCAATGGGTCCACTGACACCAGGCAAGGTCACCTCTCCCAGAGTTCCAGGGCTTGCACCCAGGTGACAAGGAAGGTGAAATCACCATCTCTGAATCCCAGACCCAAGTCCCTATGAAATCCCTATGAAATATTGCAGGATTCTCTCATAGAAATACAGAGGTTTTATTGTTGTTATAGTTTTGGTTTTGGGGGGTTTTTTTGTTTTGTTTTGTTTTGTTTTGGTACTGGGGGTTTAACTCAGGGGCACTTAGCCACTGAGCCACATCCCCAGTCCTATTTTGTATTTTTTTTTAGAGACAGGGTCTCACTGAGTTGCCACTGAGATTACAGGCATGTGCCACCAAAGCAGTGTTTATTAGTGCTGGTCCTGACCCAGCAGATTTGCATTCAAAGGCTGAGCCTGAAGCTCAGTGGGGCAATGCCTTATACACCCTCTGTTAGTTTCCTCCTTACGTGTTAGCCCCTTTGTCTCCCCTACATGGTAATACATTCTGATTGGGTATTCTATACTATGGAGTTGCAACAAATTTGTGAGTAAGCATATAGGTGCTGAGTGTGCCACTTGCCTTCTCTTTGTTCCAGGACAGCCATTGCCAAACTACTATTTTGTTCATTTGTCTAATTTTTTTTCTATGGAAGATGAGAGCTGGCCTTTGACACCTTATTTTATTTTTTAAAAAATATGCATATATATTTTAAGTTGTAGATGGACACAATACTTTATTTATTTATTTTTTATGTGGTACTGATGATCAAACCCAGTGCTTCACACATGTGAGCCACAACACCAAGCCACAACCCCAACCTCAACCTTGTTTTTTGACATAGCTCTGGGACAGGATTTACTCCTAAGTGGGATGATATGCTAAGAGTAGACTTAGACTAGGTGGAATTATATGGCAGCTTCTTTCTGAAATTGCTACTTGGAGCAATTGCAACTTGAATGTTTCAACAACGGCATTTATTCTCATGTTATAACTGGTTGCAGTCAGCCATCTCTGACTACATCAAACTCAATAGTTCCATATATCAATAAATATAACAATCTGAAATTAATTTGAAAATAATTTTATAATAATTTTCTTAATCCAAAGAAATAATTTTTATATTACATACTGACACATAAACATAGTATAGTAAAACCAAATCATTGCTTTGTTTCGCCAGTGTGTATATATATATATATATATATATATATATACATATATATATACATACATAGACACAAATCCAAATTGTGTTGATTCTATTGCGAATGCTAACCAATTCAAAGCATTCAACCAAGATCCATAGCCATAGTCATCTAGTAGCATCCAATATCCACTGTCGCCATTTCATTGAGGCTTACTGAATAACCTGGCAACTGCCAACCATGATGATGCCAACAAACCCAAAATCTGTTCCATGCATATTGAATCCTGAAGCTCTTGAAGCCATTAAACTTCAGGATGTTGAAGTAGGACTGGACTCCACTAAGAAGCTTGGAGAATGAGACACAAAGTAGCTCCAACATGTCCACAATTTTGCAAAGACGTTCATACAAGCAGTTCTTCCAGCTTCTAGTTTTTTCCTTTCTAACTCCAAAAGCTCAATTCCAATCCAAAAATCTGGACTGGAAATGTATACCATGCTACCCATTCCATTGTCCTTCTTAGCCCATTTCCTGTGACATAACCCTCTATCAAGCTCAGAATTTAATAGCAAACAGAAGCTTCATGCATATCTGCAGGACTATACACACACTGGTGTTTGTGTGTGGGTATGTGTGTGTTTGTGTACTAGTATATTTTGGTAAGGAGTGGAGAGGGTTATAGATGTTGCATATTCCAGAAATATCCAATCCAGACAGTGAAAAAATACCATTTAATACAGCAGTAAATACTCATTGAAATTTCAGAGGCCATCAAAATAATATCAATGTATTTTACATTTCATAATAAATATATTTTTCTCTTTTAAATCTCTTTTATATTTTCAAAATCTCCAGGAATCTCAAATATCCTAAAATAATTACTATTTTAAGACACTTAATATAAGCAGTTCAGATACTTAGTAAGATGTCATTTTTAAATAAGTGATTATAATGGGTTATATATAGCATGCACAAAAGAAGGCAAAAAAAAAAGGAAATGTTCAAAAACATGTCAAAGAAAATATATCAGAGAAAATAACTTCTGGAGAACCATATAATAAATTCTACAATGCCAGGAGTTAAAGTAGCTAAACACTGTTCTCTACCATGATATGTAAAATATGGAAAATGTTTAACATCAGTAGTGCAAAGCATTTACAAAGCTTTCAGAATATTTACAATTCGTAAGAATCTTTCAAAATAACACCTCTCCTATTAGTGTCAGCAATGATTTGTTTTTCCTTTTTGTTTTGGTTCTGTTTTTGAAATGGGGATCTTGCTATGTTATGCAGGTTGGCATCAAATATGTGATTCACCTGCCTCAGCTTCATAAGTAGCTAGGGTTATAGGAATGTACCAATTAGGCCTAGCTCATGATTTGGTAAATAGAAACATCCCCTTTAAAAAAAGAAGAAAGTATCATTGTTTTTAAGTAAATGACTTAATCAAAATCATTAGGATTTAAGAAAATGGACATTTATGATACGTTTCTTCATGTTATATTTCTTCATATTTATTTTTATTATAATTATTAGTGCCTCTTAGATTAATGAATTTTAAATATATTAACGAATTTTTATAGATTAATGAATTTTATATAGATTAATGAATTTTACTATGACATTTCCATACTTGAATATATCACGATTTGATCATATGCATCCTCCCTCCCACCTCAAATGTAAGTAAGCATAGTACAATCATACTAAAAACTGAAATAATTGATAAGAAAAACGTGGTCACCAACACAAGCACTCTAAGTTCACCCAGGAATGGAAGGTCAAGAGCATAGTCAGGAACCCCCTGTTCTAGGGCATGATCAGATGAACCTGCATCATTTGTCACAATCCCAGAGTATATAAACGTAACCACCAAAAGTACATGATCAAATTTGCATTTTCAGATAGATTCAAAGTACTTTTGGGAGGGGATTAATAAACATTCAACAAAACACATAAAATATAAAACAATCTTCAGGAAAATGCAGCTGGGTGCGTATAAGTGAATGCCTGTAGAAGTTTAAAAAAAAAATAGGAAAAAAGAAGAAAATAACAAATATTCCCCTTAGAATTTTCAGGATTCTTATTCACCAAGCTTCTATGGAATACTTTTTTTTACAAAACTAGAATGGATTTTTTTATCTTTCTCCTTTTAATTCTCTTTGACACCCTTTCTCCAGATTCTAGTACAGCACATTCAAGTGTGTTTTGTTGTTGTTGTTGTTTGTTTGTTTGTTTTTTGCAGGTAGTTAGGTACTAGGGGTTGAACTCAGAGACACTTGAACCCTGAGCTAGGTCCCCAGGACTATTTTGTATTTTATTTAGAGACAAGGGTCTCACTGAGTTGCTTAGAACCTTGCTTTTGCTGAGGTTGACTTTGAACTCTTGATCCTTCTGCCTCAACCTCCCCAGCTGCTGGGATTACAGGCATGCACCAGCATGCCCAGCTTGTTCAAGCATTTTAAAGTATACAGTTGTTTTACCACATTGAAGGAAAAAAATTCAAATTCAATATAATTAAGTATATTAAAAACCTCATTGTTCAATTAGCTTCACTGAGCATAAAGCATATGTGAGTTTCTTCCAGTCGTTTCCTATTTCCTATTTCATCCCTGAGAAGACTGGCTCCTCTTCAACCCACACATCCAGATTACCACTCTTTCTTACCATTGGCTGTTCCTCTACTTTACTTCTTAGGACCAGCTAGGTTAAACTAAGTTTTGCTCATCCCATTGACCAGGCAGTTTGGAGTACCTCTTCTAACCCACCCACATCTAAAGCTGGCTGGGACAACCATGAAAACACACCACTCAGATTTCCTAGAGTGGACAGGTGGACCTGACTACTGTTCTTTGAATCCACACCCCATTGCTGATAGTTCCCCTTATTTATGCCTCACAGATTCCATTGAGCATGTACTTAAATTTATTCCTTTTCTTTTCATTTTGTACTTGAGAAATCAGCACCTATTTTGTATCAGGTTCTAATCTAGGCAATTAGGAATGGCAATTAGGGACACTGAACAAAACAGATGAAAATTCCTGCCCTCACTAGAGCTTGTATTCTTTGTGGCAGTCACACAACCAAAGTATTTGAGCTGGGACTCAAACACAGCTCTTCTTAAAACAACACAGGCACATCTCCAAAAATGCCTTAAGCAAAAGAAGCCAGACAAAAAGAGCATGTGTCACAGAATTCCATTTATACAGGTTCAAGAGTCAGCCACTCCAATGTATGTGATAAGAGTAGCCATAGAAACCATCATTTCCTTATCAGTGGAGACTGTGTGGAGATGGGAAAGAGGCACAGGAAATCCAGAATGATGGCAATATTCTGTATCTTGATTAGACCCAGTAGGGATCCACCAACCTCTAGACTTGAGATCTGTGCTCTTTACTATGTGGGTTATAGCTCAAAAAATAAATCATTTCTTAAACACCTGCTTTCATCCCCTTACTCTCTTTTCATTTGTCAAGGATTTAAACAGACTCTTTTTTTTTTTTTTTTTTTTTTTTTTCTTCCTGACAGATTACCTGGCAGGTCAGCATCTTCTTTGTATTGGCTAACTTGCCACCACTCCCCAATCAAAATGGCAGATGAGGGGCTGGGGTTGTGGCTCAGAGGCAGAGCACTCGCCTCGCACATGCGCGGCCCGGTTTGATCCTCAGCACCATGTAAACATAAATGCATTGCATTGTGTACAACTAAAGTAAATAAATAAATATTTTTTAAAAATGGCAGTTGATTTCACTTTTGTTGATCATCTTGCACCAAATTCAGCTTTAAACCACTTTTGTTCTTTGCTGTTTTTAAAATTCTGTGCCTATTTTCTCCAGTTTCATTTTTTTTACATCCGTCTCTCATATTTTTAGCTCTGGTTTCATTTTCTTTGATTATGTTCTTTTTATTTCCTTTAATGCAGCCATCGTTGCTTAATATCACAGTTCAATGTGCGGTAGACATTTTTTACTTAGGTTTCTTCCCTCTTATACTTCAATATGATATTTTATTGCATTTTGCTGTTTCTTGTCAGTCCGTCATATGTAGCTTCTCTGTTTTGTAACATGCTTTCCAAGCAAACAATGTTTTGTAACATGCTTTCCAAGCAAACAAGTTGTTCCCCAACTATATACACTTTTATTCTCATGAATGAAAATTTCTGCAGATACTCTTCTTTTAACAAAATAACCTCTTCCATCAACATCTAGCAGTACAGTCTCCTGATTCTCCGCTGTCTCTTGCCTCAGAGCCACCCCTAGTCACATCCTTCCACTGTACACGAGGTCCAGCTTGTACATCCTCACAAATATACCTTCCTCTCTTCTTTTCTGGAGAAAGAATATTCAAAGATTCATAACTGGGCAGCCTTCTTAACACAATTTCTTCCATTTCTGTTAAACCCGTTTTTCTTTAGAAAAAGCATCAAGTATTTATTCAAGAAATAAATATTTCCTTGCTTGTTATTTCTTCTAAAACTAACTATTTGTAAACACATATGCTGCAGTTAATAGTATTCAGTTTTAATCTTAAGAATTACATACATAGAATCAAACAAGTTAAATATAGTCTTGAATTACATAGTTTTGACACCATGGCATAAGACTTTGAAGTTATATGGATACAGGAACTGTTTCTAAACACTTTGAAATAAAGCCTGTCTTTTAGTTGAAAATTCAATAAAGTCAAAAATCAGTATTCAGAAAATGCATTCATGTGTGTATGAGAGAGAGAGAGAGAGAGAGAGAGAGAGAGAGAGAGAGAGAGATCTCAGCAATGCATCTCATAGCAATGCCTATAGTGTTTGGAAAGATGGAGAGGAAGACTCCCTTATAAGAAAGAAAATTTGCAGTTGGGTGATGAACTAGATTCCTGAGAAAATCAAGAATTCAGTTCTTTGTCTGTCAATTCCCTCATCAGACTACACTGTCTGTCTAAAAGTTCTTTTTTTCCCCCTGTAATGTCCCCAGGGCCCTGGCTTTCAGACAAGAATATTGTTCAGAAGAGGACAGCTCTAGGACTTCCAAACCCCTTGTCTCCCTCTGTTCTGTCTACCATAATAAAGTGCCACACACTAGGGGGCTTAAGCAACAAATGTTCATTTTCTCACAGTTCCATAGGCTGCAGGTCAAGACCAGGGCATCAGCAGAGTCAGGCTCTTGGTAAAGGACCTCTTCCTGGTCCTCCATGTATTCACCTTCTTCCTGCAACATCACATTCAAAGAGAGAAGAAACTCTTAGTGTCCCTTCCTTTTCTTAGAAACACACTAGTCCATCATGGATCTCTACCTACCCTGGGGACCTCATCTACACCTAATTACCTCCCCAAATCCCCATCTCCTAATGCCATTATAGGGGAGGTTGAGGCCTCAATATACTGACTTGGAGGAGTTGAGAACATTCACTCTGAAATACTCCCCAATCCCTTTAGAAACTTAGGGAAAACTCAGCAACAAGATACAACTTTATTTGACACTGAATGGCTTACAAGTATTGTTACCATCCCTGTTATGGTTTAAATGTGAGCTGCACCCAAAGTTCATATGTGACACAATGCAAGAAAGTTACAGAAGTAAACCAATCAGAGTTTTGAGAGCCTTAACTTAATCAGTGCATTAATCCACTCAAATGGATTTAATTGAGAGGGAACTGTGGGTGGGTAGAGGGTGGCTGGAGAATGTGGGTTGCTGGGGTTATGCTTTTGGGATATATTTTGTCCCTGGTGAGTGAATGCTTCCTCTGCTTCCTGATTTTCATGTCCTGAGCTGCTTTTCTTTGTCACACTCTTCTTCCTTGATGTTCTGATTCACCTGGGGCCCAGAACAATGGAGTCAGTCTATGGACTGAGACCTCTGAAACCGTGAGTGCCAAATCAACTTTTCCTCCTCTAAAATTATTCTTGACACAGTGGCCAAAAAAACAAGCTGACCAAAATAGTTACCCTGATGAGCATTCTCTAGCAGTTTTTCAAATATATTCTGTATCTTTCCTACCCTGTTCTTTGCCTCAGAGAGCTGGCCTTATGCACTGCATCTAGGGCATCCCTGTCCTCCATCTTCTAGCTGGATTTGGCCAGTTGGAGTCACCTGCAGAAGATCAGCCCAAGATCAGAATGAACATTGGCTTTATTCTCCCCAGGCCGTACAGTAGCTGTACACAGTCATGTAACTTCTGGGTTCTGGACTCCGGCCCTTCCCCTACACTTCAGGCCTATGGATGGTGATGGCCCCACTATTGTTCGTGCTTATCGTTACCCATCTCACACCCTGGAAAATAGTAGCTTGGTATACTCCCTCAATGACACCACCAGGACCCTGGGAGCATAAAGATTTCATGTCTCCTTTCTCCATCTTACCAAAGATCCCTATCCATTAGTCTCATTTGTTATGAGCCTGGGCCTCAGAGAGAGAGGGACAAATGCTGAGCCCAAGAAAGGGTCAAGGGCAAGAAAGCCCAACTCTGTCCGATGGTGGAGTGACTTATACAAGTGACAAATCCAATTTACGCTATGAGTAGAAACCTATATATGGATGGATATTGTTAAGAGTTAAAAGCTGACCATATTTGGCTTGAAAAGATGAAAATCTTACCCACAGTGTAAGCTTTGCTTCTGAGCTGCCAAAACAAACATTACAATATACTTACCAACTTGCAACACACACAACGTTTTAAATGTCAGCCACGTTTCTGAAATTTTACTTGCTCCAACTTAGACATAAATTTTTTCTTTTAACTTAGAAATAAGTTACTTAAATGTTTTAAATTTATTGACAAAAAACATTATTAAGAAATGAGGAAAATCATACTGGAAAAGATCGAGAGTTTTCAAAGAAGGTCTTGAAAAGCAGGCTTGGTTCATGTCTCACTGGAATCTTCGAGAAGCATCTCCCTGGATGACTTCCAGAAGATAATGTGCTCAGAGTCCAAGAGCAGCTGCAAGTTCTATCTTCTCCCTAATATTCCCCAGCAATATTTTCATGTAAAATCAGATCCAAATTTAATACCATGGATATCATAACAGAGGAAACTAAGTAACAACAACAAAAAAAAAGAGGATAATGAAGCCTGAGGGACTGGAATGTACCCTAGAGCAATCTTCTTCTACTCTTTCTCCCTCTCCTCCTCATCATCTTCCTTCTTCTCCTTCTTTTTTCTCAATACATCTTGAAAGAGTTCAGAAAAAAAAATGTTTTTGGGGTTTTGGTTGTTATTGTAGTTTGTTTCTTTTTTCTTTCTTTTTTATTTATTTATTTGTTTATTATATCAGGAATTGAACCCAGGTCCGCATCCACATCCCCGCCTTTTTTTATTTTTGAGACAGGGTCTCGCTGAGTTGCTTAGGGCCTTACTAAGTTGCTGAAGCTGGCTTTAAGCTTGTGATCCTCTTGCTTCAGCCTCCCAAGTTTCTGGGATACCAGGTGTATGCCACCACACCTGGCTATAAAATAATTTTTATTGCCTGTGGTCTTAAACATTTAAGAATTGTGGGTTTTCTTCTGAAGTCAGGTATTATTGCAATATTAGGGGTGTGTAATAATAATAAATAATAGAGATTACTATTAAAAGCATTAGTAGTACATTTTATTTGTTGATTAAAAATAAATCTAAAAAATAATGGTATATAATTGATCAAGAAAAACATGAACATTTCACAAATCTTGGTGAATAATTACCAAACATAAAAGAAAAGTATATTAGACATGTTTATCTTAAATAAATGGAGAGGAATAGTCTTATGGTGCCTTGGCTGAAGAAAACGTGCTGCCTTCAGGATTTCGACTTCTTCCTAGTTTTGTATTCCCTTCTCTGGAGGCTTTTTAAAGCAAAAGTGGTGGGTCAGGATGAGTCTGCATTTCTTTGGCATAAATTGGGAAAGGTTCAATTCTGAAAGGAAAGGTGGGAAAGGAAAACCACAGATCACAGGCAAATTAATTTGGGTAAAGAGTACAAATGGGAGTGAAATAAATGAAAGCTGATTTCCTCAAAACTACTTTTTCACACAGTCTCCTTGGTAAGCCTCCAGATGTCCCCAGCAGCCTCTGTGGCTGTTAATCTATTTATTCTTTTATAGAGATGAGAAGAATTCTCTATGTGACTCCATGAAACAGTGGAACAGGGCCCTGTACAACACCCCATAACCACCCTAGGGGATTGTCAACCCCTGGTTTTAGGGATGCTATTTTACTTAGTCTGTTCTAATTTGGTAAATTCCAATTACTCATATATTTAACAAAGTTGGTTTTTTTTGTAGATATTTGTACAGTTTTTTTTTTTTAATTCTGAATTTCAGTTAGCCTGGTAAAAATCGGAAATTAACTGAACCAGTCAATAAACAAATTCTTATTGAGTCCAAATCACATGATCCACTTTTATTTGATCTTGATAGAATCTCAGAGTAAACAAGCTGCATAGATCTTGTCCCTTATGAGTTACTACTGTCTTTTGGGAGAAAAATGATACATTGCTCATAAAAAAAAACTTCTGACTAACAAGGCAATGTACTATAACTTAATTACCATATGACAAATCCATGGGAAAGACAACTATGAAATGCAAATTATTTGAAATGAACTAAGAATTTTCACGGTGGAGAAAATATTTTGGAAGAAAATTATCCAACTTTGAATTTGGAAGTCCAAATGACACATATATGGGATAACATTGTGGACAAAATATGAAATCTGAAATTAGCCATCAGGAAAGTGTAAATCAGTGAAATACCACTTCATATGCAGTAGAGTAATTGTAGTCAAAAAGACAGACAGTAACAAGACTTAATGAAGATGTGAAGAAACTGGAATCCTTATACACGGCTGGTGGGAATGTAAAATGAAATAGTCACTTTGCAAAACAGTCTAGCAGCTCCTCAAAACATAAAACATAGAGTTACCATATGACCCAGCAATTCCACACCTACAGACATAGCCAAGAGAAATGAAACCATATGTCTACCAAAAAAAAAAAAAAAAAAAAATTGCACCAAACCACCCTGGAAAGCAGTATGGAGAGTCCTCAAAAAACTAGGAATGGAACCAACATTTGATCCAGTCATTTTATATTAAGTGCCCAGAATAAGCAAATCTATGGAGACAGAGAGTAGCCCACTAGTTGCCTAGGCCAGGGGGAGCTGAGGAATTGGAGGTGGATAGCTAATGGGTACAGGCTTTCTTTGAAGGTAATGAAAATATTGTAACATTAATTGTGGTAATGGTTTCACAACTCGGTTAATATGCTAAAAGCTATTGAATCATACACTTTAGATTTGTAAATTGCATTGTATGTGAATTTTAGCACAATAAAGCTATTATTGCAAAGGGGGGTGGTGGCTGCTGAATATGTAGCTCAATGTTAGAGCAATTGCCTACTATCCATCCCTGGTTTCCATCCTCAGCATCTTGGAAAAAAAATATAAAAAAAGAAACGTACAAATATGTCCAAATTTTTTCCACATGCATTCCAATTTTTGTTTAGCCCATGCTTCTAAATCATGCAAATTATATGCATATCAGTTCACTCTTTCAGTCTGGTGTTTTCTGAGGTATGTCAGCTATTTGGATAGAACCTGCAGCCCATGTGGGTGACTTCCATACTCCGGGTCAGCCCACTCCCCTCAGAGAGGCATGTGCCACTCCCATTGACTTGGAACATTGTCCATCATTTTCCCTTACTTCCTTTTGTTTGTTGAAGTAGCAAAATCCTGACTATTTAATTCTAGCTTTCTTGGGCTACCAATCAAAAAAGGTCTGTAGAGAGTAATCCTAAACAATAATTGGCCCACAATTTACTTTTTAATTTGCCTTTGAAATAATTTATGTCCTTTTAACCACAAATTGAGATTAGTTCCTTCTTGCATAGAATATCAGCACTCCCACAGCATAATAGTCTCACTGAAGAGGACTGAAATAAAAATATCTGGGTATTTCTAGTAGTCAGGAGAAAGCAACCATAAAAAACGAACATTTGTGTGAGAATAGCCATAAAATGTGTAATCCATATATAGATAATGAAGTTAGTGATTTTATTCTTGAGAGGCTAACAGAACTGTAATCAACACCTCACTTGTGTCAAAAAATAAAGCTGAGCATATCATCAGGAAAACATACCTTGAATATTTTATTAAATTATTTCTAATTATGTGTGCTATTTCACTGGCTGGTCCCCCACCACTGTTAAGAGATTTACATCCTGGGCCTGGCATTTAACAACCATGCAAACTTTGTCACATCTATGAACTTCTCTAAGCCTCAGTTTATTATGTCTAATATGGGCATAATAGCAATCACATCTCACAGTTCTCAGGAGCCAATGTTCATGCACTTGGAGGAAAACATGAAAAAAATGTATGTAATATTAAGAATTATGAGTTAGATGAGAGAACTGCACTGTATTCAGTACGAGGCTACCGCCTCTCCCTTTGGTTGTCCTCTTATCTGCAAGTACTGACCCTCTACAGAGACTAAAATTTATCTTTTCTGGAATCACAGTTAAGCACATTCTAGAGCATTTTTTGCTTCATTCTTACATCATTGCCATTTTACAATGAAGAACCCAAGGATAAAAGAGATGGGCTAACAAAATCATACAGCTACTGAGTTTTAGAACATGATTTAAAACTAACTCCAAACTCGTAATTTGTTTCTTTTTTCCTGCTACACCATACGTGGGCTGGAGTGGGAGGCAGATTTCTCCTTTTCTTGATCTCCTGAACAACTTACATCCCTTTAAGACAAACAGATTAGAGGGTCTACCATCCCTAGCCCCTGGACAGGGAGGAAAATGGTCTGTAGACTCTTATCAAGCTAGGATGGCAAGGGGTCCAGCTTGCCCAGGACTGTCCCTGTGTAGGCTGGTTTACCCTGATGCAACCATCAACAGGGCCTCCTCTTTCACTTTCAAACATGTTTTAGTTTGGACTTGAAATGCTAAAACTGGATTTACACCATGAAGGTTAATCAGAATCATCAAAGAATTAGATATATACTCCTCATCTGTCACTACTATACATCAAAATTGTAGATTTATAAACGTGCTGAAGGGTTTTTTTTTTTTTTTTTAATTGTATATAGTTAACCTAAAAGGGAACACACATGTTTGGAGATGATCAAAGACAAATGAGTAGTGAGAAGGAAAAGACAGGAAAAACAGGAGAAATAGAATTATAAATGAAGAATTGTGAGACAGGATGTGTTAACATACTCAAAAAATAATCTACTGGTTCATGAAAAGGACATTGTTTGAATGCAAGATATCCCCTGTAAGATTTGATATTGTCTCTTCCAAGAAAGCAGGCAAGGAAAGTGAGTACAATGCATTTTCCAGGCCCCAATCATTTTAGCAAGATTGATGACTTTGGCCCTGTGTTTTCCTGAGCATATGTTCGCCAGCAAGTAACCCAGCCATTGGAAAGAATATCTGTCTCAAACCAGTACCTTATGATTTTTAAATGACAGCCAAGATTTGTTACCTTTTACTTTGGATATTGACAACCTTAATATTTTCCTCTATTTGGTGAATTACTTAACTTTTAAAAATTGGTTATGCTATTTGAAATCAAAGGTCTCTGTACACTAGTGACAAGATGGAACAACTGGAACCCTCCTTCACTCCTAGTGAAAGTGTTAATTGTATAATCACCATGTAAAATTGAAGGTGTCTGCTGTAATAGAACACATAGCTACCCTTTAACTTAGAAAATCTTCTCTTTGTTAGAAACCCAAAAGAAATTGGTATATATCTACAGCAAAGGATGTAGTCAGAAATATTCCTAGTATTATTATTCATAGCAGCCTCAAACAGGAAGCAACCCACGTTACATCAACATTAGAATGGATAAATAAATTGTGGTGGTTTGTCCATAAAATGAAACACCAAACAGCAATGAAATGAGATGAAATGAAAATGAAAGCACTACTCCTATATACAACATGGATGAATTTCACAACCATGTTTACTAAAATGAGCTAGACCCAATAGATAGTAGTGCATACAATTTCCCTCAATTTTAAAATGCTCAAATTTAATGCATCATGTTAAATATTAGGATTGTAGTTAATTTTGAGATGTGCGTGGTGGCAGATGGGCATGAGACGGTCTTCAGAGGCCTGGTCATGTTCTGTTGCTTGATCTGGATGGAGGCTAGAGGGTATACTTTCCTTGTGATGACTCACTGGTCTCTTTTCTATGATTTCGTGTTCTTACAAGATCCTTTGGCTACTGAGAGCAGAATGGAAGTGGAGTTAAACATGCAGCTTATGGAATTGGTTGCAGTGAGAGCTGAACTTAGACCAGGAGGGGAAGAAAAAAAAATGGAAGAAGGGGAAAGTATTGCTTTGAGAAGTGGGACTAACTGACCTGAAGGGGAAGGCAGTGATGAGAGGACTAGAAATTAATTCTGACTTCTGTGTTTTCTGAGTTTGATCACCTGTCCGATGAGAATGACCAGAGAATTCAATTTGGATATAGAATTCAAGAGCTGGGTTTTTGAACATATGAAATTTGAGATGTCAAAGTTGTCAGCAGGATAAATTTATTTGAAGTTTGGAGAAAGCACAGATAGAAACGTGAATTTAAAAATCAAGAGCATATAGTTTGTATTCATAGCCATCGAATCAAATGCTTTATAACTCTGTTCTTAACATTACCTTTAGTCTACATTTGATCAGTTACTATGGATAAATGTGTAAACAAACTCAAAATAACAGTAAAAATACACTAAAAATAGTGTCAAAAATAAGGAATAACAGGATGATAAAATTTAATAGAAATAAGTAGTAAAAATCTTAGATTCATGTTATACTAGCAGTGTGACCTAATTTAATTACAGAAGGCTTACAGATTTTAGTTGGGGTCTTGGAGTTTAAAAACTATCTTTGGGCCTGTGGGCAGTGATACACACCTGGAATCCAAGTGGCTCAGGAGGCTGAGGCAGGAGGATCACAAGTTCAAACCCAGGCTCAGCAACTTAGCAAGGCCCTAAGCAACTTAGCAAGACTTTTTCTCAAAAAAAGGAAAAAAAAAAACTATTTTGGGGCAACTCAAGAACTGACCTTGAACACTTTTTTCTTTAAAAAACAAAGAGGCAGAATTAAGATAGATGGATAGACGATAAATTAATGAATAGATAGATTATAGATAGATAGATCTATCAATCAGAAGAATTTTAGATAGATAGGTCCTGGCACAAAATAATGAAGAACTTTCTTAAAAAATGATACTTGGGTTGTTTATAAATCAATTTCTCATTGCTAAAAGTTCTCAAAGAGCCTATACACATAAAGATGCATGGATGGGTGAATCATTGGTCCAGAACCTCCAAATGCTTTTCAGATCTCAGATACTGTGAGTAAGCAAGACTGTGACTGGGACAAGTAACACTTTGGAAAAAGGAGCAAGCAAGAAAAAGAAGGTCAGGGGAGGAAAGAAGAAGAAAAATGAAAATTTCTATCATGCAAACAGTTTTCCTGGAAGGAAGAAATCACTGAAAATTTTTAGGAGAAAGTTAGATCCGTGGAAGAAGTGTTGATTTCTAAAGTATGTTTTAATAGCTTAAAATATCACCCTATACCTTACCAGAACCTACTGGGCTTTATTCTTTCAGTATCCTATAATTATAAATAATTAAAACCAATCAGTCATTCCTTTGTCACCTCTCAGTTCTCCTATTATGCTATGTTTATAAATGAAAAATACTTGCAATACAAAAATGGTGAAATTGGAAAGGCTTTTCAAACATAATAAAATAATAACTCTATTTTTTGTCCAAAACATTTAGCTATTTGTGCTCTACTCCTTCAGAAAATACTTTGCTTTCATAGTAAAAGTTTTCAGAACCAAGTAATTTGAGCAGCCTGCCCTTTACAGCTACATTCTGCAAATTCTACTATTTCCAAATAAAGTAGTGTGCAGTTTTTCAGGACCACAGTATTTTACTATCTTAAGTTTATTTCCAGTAACTTGTTTATCCAAGAGTTTCCAAGGACCACAATAATTTTATTAAGAAAAAAAGACTTAATATTTAGTTAAATGTGTAATTGTATGAATGAATATAGACTGATAACAAGTGACAATCAGAATTTTATATTCATTCACCATTATTAAATGGGGGATGTCACTGTATTTGAAAAATAATTGTTATGATTTCCCAAAATAAAGATAGCAACATAAATACAGATGTTATAAAAAAACAGTGCATATTTCAATGAAAAGTTTGTGGGTTTTTTGAGGCTATTAGTGTGATGAAACTGTTCTAAAGGCATTGAAGAATTCTTTTCCTTTTTTAAGAAAATGTAGACATCTACTAAAATTGCTTTTTAAATAAGATGTTTATCCATTTACTAACTGTATAACTGGAGAAGCATTACCTCATTCAGACATGAAGGATGTCTACATATATAATTATAATGTATTTGATAGAGTAACTTCTTTACTATCTACTTCTAGATCTAGTCCTCCAACTGTTCTAATCAAGAAATTAGGAATTTCATAAGCAGTTGGCAAATGGCAAGGGCCTCACTGGGCTCTAGTGGCCCCAAAAGAACGGAGACAGACACCTAAATTGCCTAATTTATTTTATGCCCTTAGGTACTATAGAAACCTGCCTTACAGTTTTGTGTCACCATGGAACAGAAATAGACCCCCCCCCTCTTTTTTTTTAAATAAACTCTCTGGAAACAAAATTCTTCCCAGATATTTATTGATAGGAAAATATAATCTAAAAATTCTTCTGCCCAACCCCTTGGCAGCTTCCCAATCTTCCATCTGCTCTGTAAAGTTCCCTTTAGTTCTACTCACAAATAATTCTCTCAACTATTAAAGGTCAACTGATGGACACTAACACAGTCATTCACTGACCCAGGTGGAAGGCATTCTATACTTTTGTCCTTATTTTTTCTACTGGAAATATGCAAGAAGGCTAAAATTTGTTTTTAAAAGAAAATCTTCCCAGCCTTTTTCTCCCTTGGTAATGTAGATAACTTATGTTATTTTTAAAAGTTGGCACTAACTTTAAATGAAAGTAGAATAATGTTTGCAAGAAGAAATGCTACTACAGAACACAATAGCTTCAAACTGAGCTATAATAATTTTTGTCCAAAATAAAATCCCAAATCAAGAAAACAACCACTAGGTCAGTTGTTTTAGCAATGAGTAATCTTGTACACATTTTCATTTGGTGTTTGAAAAGCATTTAACTCTGAAATTATGTTCCCATATGAATATAGAGCAAGTTGTAGTTGATAAGAGTTTAACTTGAAAGTTAGTGCTCACCAAAAGTTAATAAGTGCCTATCTCATGTTCCAGAAAGATAAAATGTTAAGTCCTACAGAGGTGTCTGATTTATATATACAGTATTCCAGAAATCAATGGGATACTCAAAATATTTAAACAGGAACATCCTTTACTTACAGAAAATAGGATAAAATAAATCTAAAATCAATTGTCATATAATGTTTTGAATGAGATTGGAATGACTATTCCATCAGCTCTAATCATGAACACAGACTTTTCAAGAGTATACCTTCTTCCCCTCTTGGCTATTTCTAATAGCCAAGCATTTCCAAACCCAGGTAATTCTGCAAATTCTTGTGTATGAAGAGATTTTTGGCCAGAGGAGGTGATATTTGAAACAGCCAGAAGATTAAGCTGGCACCAATTACAAACAAGCTACTGTGTCTTAATATTAAACTAGAAATTCCTGGTTCACTGGTGCAAGGCTTATCTTACACAGAATGTGGATAAAAAGACAAGTTGCATGCAGGGGGAAAAATGAAGAAACTTTCATTAAATAACATGTGGCTACCTGGCACCACTTCACAAACTTGATTATTGAATAACTTTAATAGTAGACTTTTTTTTTATCTATTCCTTTAAATTTTGGGGCAGGGGACAAAGCTTGAGAAATTCAGAGACACCTGTTGTTTCATATATGAACCACTCTGTGGCATGGGGGGATATGCATTTTCCTTGTTCCCTGCTTCTTCTTCTTTTTTTTTTTTTTTTTTTTTTTTTTTTGGTACCAGGGATCGAACTCAGTTGCACTTGACCACAGCCACATCCCCAGTCCTTTTTTGTATTTTATTAGAGACAGGGTCTCACTGAGTTGCTAAGTACCTCGCCATTGTTGAGGCTGGCTTTGAACTTGCGATCCTCCTGCCTCTGCTTCTTTTTTTTTTTTTTTTTTTGGTACCGGGGATTGAACTCAGGGGCACTCAACCACTGGGCCACATCCCCAGCCCTTTTATTAAATTTAATTTTATTAGAGACAGGGTCTCACTGAGTTTCTAAGTTCCTCACCATTGCCGAGGCTGACTTTGAACTCTCGATCCTCCTGCCTCAGCCTCCCAAGTGCTGGGATTACAGGCGTGAGCCACTGTGCCTGGCTTCCCTGCTTCTTTTTTTTTACCATTGCATCTTTTCATCTCTTTCCTGCTTAACCCTCACCCTCCAACCGTCCCCCATCCTCTGACAAGGCACATGGTTTTGTCTTTGCTGGCCTTAAGCAAGCCTGGGAAGAGATGCTTAAAGGACCTGGTAAGCACCTGCCTCGTGCTTCCTCTAATAAGTCTATGGATTTCTCCCTTATGGTCACCTATCAGGTGGAAAAGCTACTCAGTGCTGAGGTTTATTGAAAACCCTTGAGTTTTATATATCCCTAAGATGGAATCTTGCGCATCAAGAAGTCCCAAATCCATGATTTTCCAGCTATAATCATTTAAACAGTCCTCGTAGACAGGGCTTGGCAAGTGCTTCTTTTTGGTCTCTTGATGGGACATCAATATCCCATAATTTATATTAGCATATTGAAATTTTGCAATTCATCAATAATAACTTGTTCTGCTGAAATATTTACAGCATAGATAAATATCCTTAAGCTAAACTTCAAGAAACCCTTGAATTTCTGATAATCTGGTATCACAGTTTTGAGCGTCATTTTAAGTATGAGATTATAAATGTACAGCTAGAGTTTAATTTTTCCCATTCACATAACAGTGTTTCAATGGTGTCTTATCCAGTTGTTCTCAGCCCAAAGAAGGAGGAGAAAGGTGATTTGGGGCCCCATGGGACATTTGGCAGTGTTTGGAAATATTTTGGGTTGTCATGACTGGGGAGTGTGATTGTCATTTAAGTGGACAGAAGCCAGGAATATTGCTAAACATCCTGCAGTGCAATGGATAACCCCTCACAACAAAGAATGATCTGGACCAAAATGTCAATAGAATCAAGGGTGAGAAACCGTGGTTTAACTTAAATACTTTAAAAATTATCTAACCATATGGTAAGATCAAGAAGCTATTATTTCCATTAATAACCAATATGCCCAAAGGCAGTTTGAAAAACAGACCCTGACTAAAATAGAATAAAAGCTTTTCAGGGAACAAGATGTGTGATTTGAGAACAAACCAAAGGGGGAAATTAGATATTTTTATTCATAAGAAGATTCACACACAATTTTCAATGAGTCAGAAGAATGACCTGTCTTAGATAAGAAAATCGAGAAATGAAATGGTTATAAACTTGTTGTCGCCGGAAAGGGATTGCAGTCTGGAACGGCAGCGCCGCGGGAAGGAGTCCGGAGACAGGATGGAGACGAAAATATTCTTTAATCTTTCTGTCTCTGTCTCTTGTAATTTCTAACACCACATACACACTCTCACAAGAAACCAAGGCACCTACTCTTACAAGAAACTACAATACATCTATACAATAGCAATAACCCTGTCTTTTCTCTCTCTGGTCTCTTCCCATGCGCCCGAGCAGCAATGGCGCTAGCTCGATCTGCTGAGTCACCGTTCAAATCTCTCGAGATCCTCGACCAAGTCCCGCGAGATCCCAGGCCAAGTCCCGTGAGACTACGGAAGGCGGAAATGCCCAAAAATGTCTATGGCCCATAGTCAACCGCAATCTTAGCTATCTCCCCAAACAGGGCTCCTGCATAAACTATTCTACTCACAAATATTAATTTATTATCAATCCCTATTCCTCGAACATATTAATATACCATCTAAAAATCAATCCTCTTGTCAGAAGCTAAGATATGTGATAACAGCCAGAAGATGAATACACCAGCATAAATTTATTATGAAGTTTTTTGAGTTCTTTCCATTAGAGAGCAATCTGGGAGATACTAGGGTGTACTCAACCTCCTGTTTTTCCTTTAGAAAACTTCTCATCAAGTTAGTAGGGACAAAATGCCATTTGCTGACTACCAAGTTAGTAAAGATGGATGTAATTTGGAAATCGCTCTTGTTTAAGCCTAGAACAGCAGCAGCTGCCACTGTCTGAACATTTACTAATAGGATAAGCAAAATAATTTCTAAAGCTATGCTCAAAGAAACCTTATATATTAGAGGAAATGGGGGGAAATTCATCAAAATAAAAGACTTACATAGACTCCAGTCCATGGGAGAGGGAGGTGTTCATTAAGAATTTGTAATGAATGAGAAATGAATCCTCCTTTTAACTTCTATGCTATATACAACAAATCTAGATGGATTTCATTTGGCTTGTGTTTTAAAGATGCCTTTTCATAATACCTTTATCTTATAAATGAATTTAAACTGTTCTGTTAAGATCATGCTAATTTCACCTCCTCATTGGCCTCCTGGCTCCACAGCCTGAAAAATGAGTCAATTATTTGAGTCAATATAACTCTTCCAAACTTCCTAGTAACTGCACTAGAAATGCAAATGTGATCAGAAGACCAGGAATTACAAGGGAAGAAGCCCTGGTGCCAGATTTTCAGCCACAGCTTAGGCCCACTCTAGAGTTACAGGAATGACTTTCTTCTTTGGATAAAATATTTTAAAATCTGGGATTATAGTTTTGAAGAAAACTGTTTTTTACAAAACGTCATTTGGCTACAGACTATCTCTTCTATTTCCTGGTAATCAACATTAGGAACTCCCTCAAGGATTCCTGTCTTCCATTCACTTTGGGAAACTGTTCTTGCACAGCAATTCTAGAAGATCTCTAATTCTCCAGTTGTCAGTCAGGTAAGGGAAGTACTGAAAAAAACAGTAAGTAGAATGTCATCACTTTAGGTCTAACCCAACACAAATAAAATCAGAAAAGTAAGAAATAAGAGAATGGGAATGGGCAGGCAGGACCACCTGCAGAAGAGGAGGTGCACAGTGGTCCCAGAATTCAACACTGCTGCATTCTTACACTCTTGCAACACTGCCATCCATACCTGGCAGTGGCAGTAGGTAAACGTTTTACTTACTTATTAGAAATTCAGAATTTGAATTCCAAGACATTTTTTTCCACTCAGTTCCTTTTCTCTTTTAGTAATTTTTATTATTCCAAAAAATAGCCTTTTTCTTTTAGAAGTAATTCGTCAACTCCAGTTCCCCTAAGAAGGGATTCGATATGTACAGCAGGTTCCAAACACGCTGAAATGGCCACACTTAATGCTTGCCCATTATGTCTTGTGCTCTGGGCAAGCAATAGGCATCCCCCTAAGTCTAAAGCCATTATTTTCCTTTTGGCAAATGTTCACTAAGTCTTCTTCCTCCCCAAACACACTTTTAAGTTCACCAAACTATAAACCCTTTGTGAACATACCAACTCCTTCCTTCTGAAAGCATTTGAATGGTCAGTAAGCTGGTTCATCTATGGCAGTGTGGTTTATGCTTAGGGTTCTGTTTATGTGGTTTGTTTGGTTGGTTTTGTTTGTTTGTTTGTTTGTTTTAACAAGGCAATTACAGATCTGTCTGCATCTTAAGGGTTCCTGAAATCTTCAGTAGCGTTTTCAAAGGAAAATCAAGAATTGTAGTTTGGGGGTGTGCGCAGACCTCCCCTTGGAATATGAAGTTGCAAACTCTTGGAGACCAGAAGTCTCAAGTAGGCAACACAACCACCCCCTGCCTCTCCAGCAGGCTCACACACTCCGTGGGCACTGGGAGAGCTGATGCGCCTGTGGGGTTCT
This sequence comes from Tamias sibiricus, assembly GCA_025594165.1. NCBI lineage: Eukaryota > Metazoa > Chordata > Mammalia > Rodentia > Sciuridae > Tamias > Tamias sibiricus. Next base: position 114,974,655 of record CM046664.1, read on the forward strand.
CTGGCAGTCTGGTGGGGTTATGGAGATTTACCTCTCAGTACAGTGCAGGAACATTGATCGGAAGCGTACTGTCAGTTAGGGATCATATAAGAGTTTTGCATAAATTAACATTTAATTCTCACACACCAAAACTCTGAAGCAGGTGCCACAACTGGGCCAAAACACACGGAGCAAAGAGAGGCAGGGGGTGAAGGTGGACCTTCTGATTCCATACCCGACTCCTCCGCACCATTAACCACATCGCCGCCTACAACCAGTAAGTTCATAGACCCTGAGACAACCTGCCAGCTCTTAAGCATCACGGTTTGGCCTCCAAAAACTTAGCCCAGGAGGCCCTCCTTGCCTTGCCCCGCTGACACACTTCGCCCCTCTGGGCAGGCCAGGGCAGGGCAGGAACAGGACTCGTTGGGAGGATTCCCAGCGCTCCGGCCGGACGCAGCGGGAGCGGCCGAGCCCCATCCCCCAAGCCGGGCTGCGGGGCGGGGCTCGGGTCCGCTGGAGCCCCGAGCGAGAACCCGCGGCGGGAAGCGGCCGCCGCCCGGGCCGCGCAGGGCAAGGCGAGCCGAGGCGGGGCGGGGCCGAGCGCAACGGGAAGGGGAGGCCGCGCGGGCCGGAGCCGCACCGAGCCTGCCCCGCCGCAGCCGCCGCGCACCGAGCCACCATGGGGCTGGAGACCGAGAAGGCAGACGTGCAGCTCTTCATGGACGACGACGCCTACAGCCACCACAGCGGCATCGACTACGCCGACCCCGAGAAGTTCGTGGACTCGGGCCAGGACCGGGATCCCCACCGGCTCAATTCCCATCTCAAGGTGATGCCCCGGGCGGGTCTTAACCTGGACCGGAGGCTTGTCCCCCTCCCACCGCCACGAGTGCGGGCGCCCCTGCCCCGCCCCGCCCAACCCCAACCTCACCCCGAGGTCCACCACACAGAGTCGGGGACCCTTATCCTGGCCCTGCCCCACGGCCACCGAGCTCCCAGCGTAGCCCAAAATCCTCAAATTCTTATGTGACCCTAAGAAAAGGTGGGGAGAGTCTAGCCACGTCGGTCCTTCTCGCCTCTCCCGCCCCTTAAAGCTCGCCGTTCCAGGGGCGACAGGTTGGGTGACATTTCGGGTCCCTGCGTCTTGCCCCGCAGCTAGGCTTTGAGGATGTGATCGCAGAGCCTGTGACTACGCACTCCTTCGACAAAGTGTGGATCTGCAGCCATGCCCTCTTTGAAATCAGCAAATACGTGATCTACAAATTCCTGACCGTGTTCCTGGCCATCCCCTTGGCTTTTGCTGCAGGAATTCTCTTTGCCACCCTCAGCTGTCTGCACATCTGGTGAGAAGGGGCACACAGGGTGGACCGGCTTTCTGCAACGTAGTGATTTTTTTTTTTTTTTTTTTTTTTTTTTTTTTTTTTTTTTTTTTTTTTTTTTGCCACCTGACCGCCCCCACCCTGCTTCCTTTCTCCCAGGTCGGTTTGCAGAGGGACGAACACGCACCAGTTCCCAAACCAGTAGCAAAACCGACAGGCCCTGAAAGGCATCGTGCTTGCTTTAGAATAATAGTTTAGACTGGGATTTTAATCAGAAGGAAGAATGCGCCCCTTTCCCGGGTGTGATTTTCCTTCACATATTTGCTGAGTACCAGAGGTGGGGACCTGCAAGCAAGCTTCCCGCCACAGGCTGCTCTGGGGTCCTGTTCTGACTTGTGCCTGTGGTTCTGTCTGGGCAGGGCTCTTCTTTCTTTCCTTGCCTTTTATTCAGTCACCACCTGTTTTTTTTTTTTTTTTTTTTTTTTTTTTTTGGTTGTTTTGGTTGGTTGGTTTTTTTTTTTTTTTTTTTTTTTTTGGGGGGGGGGGCGGTACCAGGGATTGAACTCAGGGGCACTCGACCACTGGGCCACATCCCCAGCCCTTTTTTGTATTTTATTTAGAGACAGGGTCTCACTGAGTTGCTAAGTGCCTCGCCATTGCTGAGGCTGGCTTTGAACTCGCGATCCTCCTGCCGCAGCCTCCCAAAGTGCTGGGATTACAGGCGTGCGCCACCGTGCCCAGCTTCACCACCTGTTCTTGGGGTAAACAAAAGTGATCTCTTGAGCAGAATGCCACTGACAATATAATTGTACAGGGAAATCGAGCCTAGTTAAGCAGCCCTGGAAGAGCTGCTCCAATCCTACTTGACAAATGGCAAGAACAGGACCAGAAGAGAACTCAAGGTGCAAGATAATGAAATGAGAAAGCTGTCAAATTACTTTTTCACTTGTGAGGAATAAATATTATCAATAGCATATAGTTAGAAGGAAAAGAAATAGGAAAACCCCCGGACATCCATAGGATGTTTTGAGTAACTTACACTCAAAATGCACCATAGAACTTTGGACCATTTTAAAACATTAAAATTTTTTAATATTTATTTATTTTTAGTTGTAGTTGGATACAAACCTTTATTTTATTTATCTTTACATGGTGCTCAGGATAAAACTCAGGGCCATGCACGTGCTAGGCGAGCGCTCTACCACTGAGCCATAACCCCAGCCCAAAACATTTAAATTTTTTAAAGGTGTCATAGTTCACCAAGTTTTGTTGTTGGATTAGAGGATATCCAATTTTATTCTGAGAGGAAGATCATCCCCAACATCACAGCAGCAGTCAAGCTGATGCCTCAAGCAGTCCTAGTGAAACATGCAACTCCAGAGGCCTCCATGGGGTTCTTTACCACTTACGTGATGTTGTCACACGCTAATACATGCTCACTGTTCATTTCTAGAATTTACCAAATTATTTTTCATTCCTCCATACCATCTCTATCTCAGTTTCTTTGGTCAGTTAGGAAACTGGTTTGTTCCACAGACTAAATTTATTGAGTGCTTAGTTTGTTGCTGGACACTGATCATAAGATCTTCCTCCAGGCACCCACAGAGTATCAGGGCAGTTGGCTCTGTAAAGATGTGGATGCTGAGAGAATGTAGTTAACTCTAATGGGGAACAGGGGAAAACAGGAAAAGCTTTGTGAGGGAAAGAAGTCTAAAAAGGCCTTTAAAGGAAGTAAAAATTCACCAGAAAAATTAAAAAAAGGAACTCCAGTTTAACCATGAAAGGTTGTAAGCCATTACTTTGAAAGTGCTGAAAGATTTACACAGACATGAAGATTTTGGCCTTCATACATGTGCAGATCCACAAAGACCAGATGTATAGTTATCTCATATTTGATATGCACATGCACATGGATGTTTTTTAGGAGTGCCTAAATCAGCACATAAAATTTGGGATTCTTAATTAACTAAAATTAGTCATCTTAACTTCTGTGTAAATTTTTCATTTCAAAAATATGGAAAACTGAGTGACAGAGAATATTGTGAAATGTGCATTCTGAAGCTGTTTATATATACAGGGTGCCATATTTGTAGCTGGCAAAGCTAGGCTTGCCCAAAGCTTTTGTGGAAGAATTGGAAAAAAGGAAAGGTTTTCATTTACTAGATGGTGGAAAGATACAAGTAATACTACAATACTATAGTTAACTTAATGATGCCTCTCTCCACCTGGCTCTCTTGAGAATGGGAGGTGTTTTTTGTGTAATGCTTCCATTGGTAAATCATCAACTCACTTCCTTTTTAGCTCCCCGCCCCACACACACACACACACACACACACACACACACACACACAATGTTATTTAACTTCACTTGTTTTTCAAATTACATTCATGTGGGACATTAACATTTAACTGTCATACATTTGTCATCAGTAAGCCATGATTGTAAGTAGAGGAGTTGTTTCAAATAAAAATCCTTGAATGTTAGTTTATAGCTTGATCAAATAGATTTATCATTATTGGATTACATCCTCATGATACACCAGACCAGACAGATGAAAGGCTATATAAAAGAGCAAACCCATTTGGGTAAGCTTTCTTCTTCTCTTTCTCCATCTTTTTAAGAAGGGATTGTTCATTGTTTTACTAAAAGGTTGATGGTGTGCAAAGCTAAGAAAATATGTATTAGTGGCACTTTAAACCAAGCCACAATGTCATCACACGTCTGATTTTAGATTTTTTTTTCCTTTTTTGAGATGGAGTCTCACTATGTTGCTTAGGCTGGCCTTGAACCTCAAGTCTCAATTTATCCTCCTGCTTCAGTCTTCTGAGTAACTGGGACTGTAGGTGCATGCTTGATTTCAAATTCCTAAAACAAATAACAACAAAAAAAAATAAAAAAAACAGAAGTCCAGTGATATAAGACCCTTGACTAGAAGTACAAATCATCAAGAACCAGTGAATTATATAGCTGCCATTTGGTAAATAAGGTCTTTAGACATAAGTGGATCATTACCAAAGAAATGTGATTGGAGCATCTAGACCTCTAATTTTTGCTGGGGTGAAATGCAAATGGATGTCATACTGATAAAAAATGCAATGGTAATGATCTCATTTCTAGATGATGATTTTAATTACAGCAAATTTCTATAACAGTACAGTCTATTGAATGACACTATAGTTAACAAAAGCTGAATAAAGATCCCTGACTTAGGGCCTGATTATCCATTGGAAGAAATAAATATTCTTATACATTGTAAATTTTTTATCAGAAAGGTCTGGTTGGCCACACTGAGCCTCTACAAATTTTGGGTCATTCCAAATTGTGTATAATTTTAAAGAAAAAATATTTACAATATTGAAAACACAATTTAAGTTTCATATTGAAGGATTATTGGATTCTTTTTTTTTTTTTTTTTTTTTTTTTTTTTTTGTGGTACCAGGGATTGAACTCAGGGGCACTTGACCACTGGGCCACATCCCCAGCCCTTTTTTGTGTTTTTATTAGAGACAGGGTCTCACTGAGTTGCTAAGTGCCTCGTCATTGCTGAGGCTGGCTTTGAACTCGCGATCCTCCTGCCTCAGCCTCCCAAAGTGCTGGGATTACAGGCGTGCGCCACCGCGCCCAGCTTGGATTCTTTTATCCAAAAGAAGAGGATCATAATTTGAAGAAAATGGAGTTAAAATGAATTCATCACATCCTTAAACCGAAAAATCCGTAGTTGTCAGTGCTTAATTCCTTTTGAGGACATGGCTCTCTAAAGAGTTATGGGGATGGAAAGTTTTTTAGCCTGAGAAAAAGTCGAAAGTATATTTTATTTTAAATGAAATGGATTTGGTTAGGAAACTTTCTGATCTAAACTTCAGTCTTAGTAATCTATTAATTCAAGGTTATTTTGTTCTGGTTGTTTTCCTTATATATTCTGACTTCAAAACAGACCTATTTATTATTCATTCTAGATCACATCATGTGAACATCTCAAGGATACATTAAGTGCCTACTGTGATAACCAGTTCTGTAAGATTTCCTCTTCTCTCTTATTTGTGGCAGTGTGCCCAAGGCCACATATCAAGTGAGAAACAAAATGAGATAAAAGGTCAAAGGTTGTCATTATTCAAGTTTTTATTCAACTGATTAGCTTTGAAATAATCCATAAATAACTATCTTATAAGATTGCTTCAAATATTTAGCACTTCGAATAAAACACAAGATAAATATAGTCCTTGTAGTTAGGCAATCTGAATAATTTAGTACTCTAAAAATATACCAATTGCTGATTGTCTCTTCTGAGCTATGTGCAGCAGACCTTTAAATCACATTTTAATAGCAAACCAAAAAAATCAACCTTACTCTTTTGTACCCACCCAGGTAAATAATAAGAGTTTCCACTGAAGCTACCATCAATGCCTAAGAATTCACAAACTTTTATACTCAAATAGCACTACAAAAAAAATATTTCAGAATAATACATAGAAAATTCACTATCCTGAAGAACATAAGAATATTAAGCTATTTTTTTGAAAGACATGCAAAAATAATTTAAGGAAAGACTCATTTTTTCTTGTCTAAGATTCTAATGCCAATTTCAGGGCTAATTTAACTATACCACACAGCCTTGTCAATGTGTATAATTGCTATGAAAATTAATAATATGAAGCATAATTAACAATATAGGGCATAATAGAATATAAAATTTTATTTCTGCTTAAATATTTATGAGAGCTCAAGTCACTTAAAGAACTTATATTCCAGAAGGAAAGCCAGAAATATAAGCATCTATTTATGATACATTTTGATAAATTTCAAGATTAGCATGTGTGTTTCAGTACTATAGATGCAGAGAGAGAGAGTATCCAACCTCACCTGGTCCTGGGAGCAGTGACGGGGGATGAGGCACCAGGAGAGGCAGTCAGGAAGTACAACCTCAGGGAAACAAGGCAAGTTAGTCAGGTTAATGTTTAGGGGCAGAAATCAGGAAGATAAATACACTGTTGAGCCACAACCCCAGCCCGTGTCTTTATTTTTTAGGCAACTTATTTTTTGTGCTTTTCATCACTATGGTCGTTGTCCATGTATTTTGAATCATTCGACAAATTTAAGGGAGTTTCATCTTTATTGTATCTTTTCATACATGTACAAGAGTCGTTGGTCTTATTTGATAACACAAATAATCTTTCCTCTTCCTCCACTCCAGGATTATAATGCCTTTTGTAAAGACCTGCCTAATGGTTCTACCTTCAGTGCAGACAATATGGAAGAGTGTGACAGATGTTATCATTGCCCCATTGTATACGAGCATAGGTCGCTGCTTCTCTTCTGTCAATTTGCAACTGAGCAAGGACTGAGCACTTAAACCAATGTCTGGAGATTTGAATACTGTAATACTTCTTTGTTGTTGTAACATAAAAGCACTACTGTTCTCTTCATTGCTCAATTGTTCTAATTAAGAAAACTATTAAGATGGGCACCCACACTTGGAAAGAGCTATTGGCAGCTCTTTTCAAGTAATGCTTTTCTAATTAGGAGCCAAGAATTTCATGTCTAATTTTATAACCAGAATTATACAGTAGGTTGACAACATTTAACTTTAAAGGGAGACAGTTTTTACTTTAGTAAAAAGAGTACATATTTTATACTGATAAACTTGTGCTCAAAGAACACTTCTCTCAAAACGCTACAATAGCTTTGTATACAACTGCTAATAAAATGGGGGATTTCTTATGTACATGTTTTTTACTCCAGGAGTAATACTTTTTCTATTACTTTAACAGATATAAGGATACCTAGAGATAAGATATACCAAGATCCTAGAAACTGAAATAGCAAAAGCATATAATGATGATACTAATTATCAAAATATATAAATAAATGTGAAAATAGATTCATGAGGATGTGTTCCTTTCAGATATTGTTAACCTATAGACCTATTTAACAAGATGTTTCATTTTACTGTATATTTTTGTACTTAATGTAAATGTTGCTCTAATCAAATTGCTTTAAAGCATTTTTATTATATTTGTTATCTTGTTGAACTAATATGTAGAAAAAGCAAATATATCTCCTACAAAGTAACTTCATTGGTAAGATTGCACTGTCTTGATTATGTAAGCATTTATACAGCTCTTTGGGAATGGAATATAAATGAATGGAATTTGAGGTTTTCCTTTCTAACTTTTCCAAGCAAAATCCTGAAGTGTTTTATGACTGATAATGATTTGGCTATGATTTTAAGATAATTCATATCTAATTGCTATCTTGTCTAGAAGACTTTTTCTCTCTTATAGTTGCAAATTTAATCTTATAATTGCAAATTTAATTCTTCTTTCCTATGAATGTTTCATTTTACTTTCAAATAATGTTGGTGCTATTTAATGATACAGGCTATTCTGACCCTACAATAAATTTCTACTAAATGATTCATGTAGAGAGACTTACAGGAGAGTTGTCAAATTTGGAGGTCCATGATACTGAGCTGCATGCATTAATTAAAAACCAACAGCTACAAACTTTTAAGATGTTCTCTAATGTGGATTTTGTAATACCATATTCAATTATTGTTTTTGAACTATAGAGTCCTATTTTAGTGTTATGAGTTACTGTTGCTTTAAAAATCTCATTCCAAAATGATAAATGTACAAAAACTGTCTACAGTGTGAGTAGTTACTATTACTTACATATCTTAAAAGTGTATAAATATTCAAATTTCAGAACTACCATTGAAGTTGGAATAACATTCTTTGGAATATCCTCCTAAATGACAAATCTTTCCAAAATTGCCAGTTCTGATGAATATAAAGGATGATTGCACTGGAATACTATAGGGAACCAAATCAAGAGAATGATTAAAGTAGGAAGGTCATATCCTTTTGAAGGTAGTTACACAAAATACATTTCAAAACCATGTTAGGACTTTGTAGCATCCTTAGAAAAGACTCGTGATCATTACTTTAAAGCACTGTCACTCATTTGGCTATATAGATTTTGCTGTGTTAGTTTAAAAGGTCAATCAGTCTCATGACTTTATAGTTATAATTTGTATTTAAACTTTTTTTAAACATTTAGATACATTGATTACTCAAAAATAATTGATAAATAAAATATCTATTTTAGTAAGTCACAAGCTTCAATCCTTTCAAATATTTATTAGCAAGTTTTAAAGCCAAAATATATACAAAATTATATAATTATGATAATGTATGAATGATAAATATGATTTATTTCTGAACAGTATTGCTTACTTTCAAAATGAATTTTTATTGAGAGTTTTCATGAAGTATTTCACTTCATGAAATTCAAATTTTGGATAAAGCTGGCACACACCTATGATCCCAGTGACTCAGGAGGCTGAGACAGCCTCTGCAACTTAGTGAGGCCCTAAGCAACTTAGCAAGACCCTGTCTCAACATAAAAAATAAAAAGGCCTGGAGATGTAGCTCAGTGGTAAAGCATCTTTGGGTTCAATCCCCAGTACCAAAAAGAGATAAATAAATTTTGGATAAAGTGAATCAAAGATTCAAATGCAAACATGTTGATTATTTTATTTGGGGCAGGAGGAAGACAAAGAGACTTCCTCATTGTCCATAATAAACTTTCTAAAAACTCATAAATGTGTGCATTACTTTTATTGCATTTAACTTGATTGTTGCTTTTGTTGCATTAAATATGGAATTGATCAATAAGAAACACATCAAGCTAATTTTAACTTATTAAAAACTCAAAATTAATAAATACGTGAGTTATTGCTTATTCAGGAATGTATTTTTAAAAACTACAATATGGGAATTTATTCTTTGTTTTCCTAACCCTTAAAGAGATTCCACATAAATTTTTCTATCACTTGATAAGTAGTATGAAATCACTTTTTCATAAACCCACCATCTTTCATCTTCTTTATAAAGTCTCTTCTAGCTAATCCTAAATAAACTAATATTTCTATTTCTAATTTTTTAAGTATGGAAGTAATAACAATATAAATCACATGGATTTATGGACCTGTACAATGAAGCCAGACCAAAGTCCAAAATTATTTTTGGAAAGCAAATGTGTGACAAGTAGTTGCTGATATTGGCATAGGTTTTCTTGTGGTCAGTTAATCTGGGAAAATGACCAACCTTTAATAATAAAGCAGGTGTTTGGCTTCTTAACATGTTCTTTATAGTTTCAAAGAACTTTAAAACTTGCTCTTTTTAATGGTCATTCGTACCCCACTAACTTATTTCAATGTTTTGTCTTGGGAAATTTTTTTGATCATAATGAAAAAAGCCATGCACAAAGTCAGGCCTCTGGATTCCAATCCAAGGTGTGTCACTCCTGAAAATGGTTTAACCTTTGGGTCTCAGTTTTCTTATCTTTAGCAAAATGATCTCTGAAGAACTTTCCATCTCATTGTTTTCTATGACTTCAGTAGGGTACAGATTTCACTGTGTCTCTTCTAACCAATCTAGCTGCTCAGTTCAGGAACTTAAAAAAAAAAAAAAAGATAATGAATTTCCTGTCAATTATGGGGTTGGCATGCTATGAATATGTTAAATAATACAAGTATTTTTCTCTCTTCCAGTGATTGTTAGGGAGTATATGTGACTTTGACTCTTCGTGACAGTAAATCCTAGATTTTTGTCAGTTCTAGGTTTTTTTCCTAAAAATAGCACATTACTCTATATTTTAAGTTAGAATAAGAAATTTTTAAAAATAAATTACTTAGGATAAATTCAAAGGTTTTTCCACCAAAATTGTTGCTATAGCAGTTTTGGTTCGGATTTTAAATGTCCCCTAAAGACTCATATACTAAAGGCTTGGTTGCCAATCTGGGGCACTTTTGGGAGGTGGTGGAACTTTCAGGAAGTGGGGCCTAGGGGAAGGCACTTGGGTCATTGGGGTATGCCCTTGAAGGAGATATTGGGACCCTGGCCCCTTTCTGTCTCTCTCTTTTTTTTTTTTTTTTTTTTCTTTACCATTGTGGGGTGAGTAATTTCCTCCACCACATGCTTCCACCATGATGTTCTGCCTTGACCCAGTCCCAAAGACAATAGGGCTAAGTGACCATGGACTGCAACCTCTAAAACTGTGAGCCAAAATAAATCTTTCCTCCTTTAAGTTGACTATCTCAGGTATTTTGTTACAACAAGAGAAAGCCGACTAATGAAACCGCCATGCTCATCACCATCTTTATCTTTGGTCTACTTGCCAGAGCCTCCTAACCAGCCACACTTTTTACCTTCAATAGGATCTATAATCCCTCTTTCTCTTAAAAAAAAAATAAAGTGATTCTATTAAAACTGCAGTGTCATTTCCCTTAAAATGATCATCTAAACTCTTGAGCAATATACACAAGGCCTTCACTATCAGTCTACTGTCACTGTTAGTGATTCTTCTATAGCCTTATTGAATGAAAACTTGTGCTACTTTTATGTAATCCCACTCTCTCCTGCCACATGCCAGCAACTCTTCCCCTCAAGGCCTACCTAAATCCTGCATGTTTCCAAAATTTCTCCAATTTAAGTACCTTTTCTGTGTCTTAATATAAAATTTTATATGGAGACCTATTATCAGTTACTACTCTATAAAACCAAAACTGTTAACTAATCCTATAGACTACTAAAGCCTTTGAAATCCAAAAGTGACCTCATCTCCTCAGGTTCAAAGTGGTGCCTAGTACTTTTTTTTAATATATATTTATTTGTTTTTAGTTGTACACAATGCCTTTATTCTTACATGGTGCTGAGGATCAAACCCAGGCCGCGCACTTGCTAGGTGAGCGCTCTACCTCTGAGCCACAACCCCAGCCCAGTGCCCAGTACTTAATAAGCTCAATTAATAATTTCTGAATGAGCAATGAAATAAACAGCTGAAGAATGACAAATGTCACTCAATTTTTTTTTTCATTTGCAAAAGGGGTCTGAAATATACTGTTTTTTTGTTTTTTTTTTTTTTTGGTACCGGGGATTGAACTCAGTGGCACTCGACCACTGGGCCACATCCCCAGCCCTTTTTTGTATTTTAGTAGAGACAGGGTCTCACTGAGTTGCTAAGTGCCTCGCCACGGCTGAGGCTGGCTTTGAACTCACGATCCTCCCGCCTCAGCCTCCCAAGTGCTGGGATTACAGGCGTGCGCCACCGCGCCCAGCTTGAAATATACTGTTTTGAATACAATTTTCCTTCTCACCATTTCTGACTCATAAACCATGAAGGTGGGAAAATTGAATCTTATATAAAGTGTATAGGTATATTTCATCCTCTGGATTGATGCCTGTCTTTAGTTTCCAATCTCTTATCTGAAATCTATTTTCAGAGCTCCTGGGTTAGGAAACCCTATCATATCACTTAGAAAATTATATGGTAACATAACTTGCATGCTTCTTAGAATGTTGCCATTTCTTTTAATATCCTGTCTCTCACTTTGAAATGTATGCTATTAAAATGTTGTTTCTATAGAATTTTACATTTCTGAAGACAAGGGCTCATATCTTGTCTCATTTGAATTCCAGGACAAATTAAATAAATCACAATAGAGAAAAAATACAAATAATGGGTCACTTCTTTAGTTTACAACTTTATCATTGTAAAATGTTTAAGATAACAAGAATGTACAGAATTTTTACAGGGTTGCACACTGCCTTAAATATCTAAGAATAAAAAAAGGGGGGGGGGATATAGAGTTTCGATGAAAACCACCAGTAATGTAACTTGTCACAAGTCAGGATTCAATATATTCCTCCCCTTGAGGTATATGGAGGACAGGTGGGGCTGACAAAGGAGGAGGCAGAGGACACAGATCTACTGGATATTCAGATACACAGGTATACTAGATATTCAGGCTGTATATTTTAGAAATAAAAATAATCTGCATTCCTATAATCTGACCATCCCCATGTCTTCTCTCTCTTCACCCCCAAATACCAAAATGAGTGAAATCTCCATCATATTTCAAACCATTTTTTTCACCCACTCTCCATCTTTTTTCTTTGAATTATATCCAAAATGCTGTCACAGAAACCTTATGCCTTGATGATTTTTAAGTGCAAAGTACCCTTGAGTGGGGTCACATTTCAATTGATCAGCAGTCGCCTTTTACTTTAGTGTGAATGGATGGCCAGAAGGGGATATTGAACCTGTATGGGGACCCGTGTGTGGGGGCCCTGAGCGCAATGTGAGGGCACCACACACAGATTAAAAGAGATGCCACCCAGGGGAAAGCTGAGACAGAGAATGGAAAACAGGAGGCTCCAATGACATGACCTTCACCCTTCACAGCTTTGCTTTTGGACACCCCTGCCTCGAATCCCTAGAGCAGGGGTCAACACAAACTGAACAGACATGGAGGGAGTTTTAAGTCCGCAAAGACTTCTTTATCTCCACAGAGGAGAGTGGCTTTTGTCTTATTGAACGAAAAGGACCCCGGGAGGGGGCATTGAGGGCTCTGCTGGAGCCATGTACCCTAAAGACAGCTCAGAGAGCAAAACTGCAGCTGAAAAACTGAACTATCACTGTGACCACCTGTGTCTCTTTCACCTTGCCCCTCTCTGCTATTGACTGCTGCCGTGTCCGTGGCAAAGAAAGGACACCGCAGAGCAGTCAGAAAAATCAGAGGACACCACTTCAACAATTATCCAAAAATAGGACAGAGACACCTATCTGCCTGCACTTGGACGTGTTAGGTCACTCAGCTTGGCTGCACGGCTGGAGAAGTCATTTTGCCATTATAGGAAAAGGTAGGGGTGGGGAATGATGAGAGAAAGGAAGAGACGTGACTCAGAGTGGGAAACAGCACGTAGCCAAGGGCAAATACTTCTCTCAGACATAAATGGATCAGGAAGAGAAGAGAGCAACAGGTCATCTTTGGAGCATTCTTTTCTTTCCCTGCCTCCCAGTCACTTGTCACTGAGCACCGACCAGTAACAAAAGGGGAGAGAAGGGCAGAAAGCAGGTCCTGCTTCTCTGACTGAATGGCACATCAGTTCCAGCCAACTGCTGTCTCAGCTAACTGGGACAGTGAAACAAGGAGTCCATTGGGAAGTTGCAGGGATGAGCATGCCATTTCTCAGGGAGGCAAATGGCAAAGATTAGCACGCTTGGGTTACTGGGGAGGGTGCTGATTGTGATCCTGTGTGGATCATCTAGCTGGGAGAATTCAGATCTCAGTACCAACAACAAAGGAGCAGGTGCATTTGTGGAGCACTGATGACCTGCTGGACACTTATTCAAGCTGCACAGCAACCCTACGATGGGAGGTTTTACATCCCCACATCTCAGATGATAAAACCGATGCTCTGAAGTTGAGGATGTTGCCCAAGGTCACACCAGGAGTTGAGATTTGAGCAAAGATAATCTGTCACCCAAATCCACATGCTTAATCAGTGTGGAGGTCTTTTTCTACTTTCCCTAGGATGTGTGCCTGACTTGTTCTCCCCTCCAGCCCAAATCTTTTTTGTCATCGTTCAATCAACTCCCTTCCCTGTATCTGAGAAGCATCTTGTTATTATTCTCCCATCAGTGAAGCCAATTCCATGACTCAGAAGTAAGACTTCTTCCATGCTGGCATCTGGGCTCCCTGACCCTCCTCACTCTGCATTTCTGGTCCTGGAGTCCCCTCCCCTAACTTCCCAGGCACATCCTCTCTTTCCCTTTACCATCTCAGCTCTAGACCTTACATACATTGCAGCTAATGTCAGAAAAGTATTTTCCAAATGCTAATACTCCCATTTAAAAAAATAAATTTAATAAAAATTTCACTACCATCAAAGTCTTCTCTAATATGTATCACAAGGACAATGATTTTTCTCCCCATTACTGACACTTTGATGCAGAAAATATTAATAACTATACTAATACTTTCTGTTTAGATTAAACATATCTCTTTCAAGATAGAACCTATATTTTGTGTCTTTCTTCCTCTGGTTAAAATGTCTTCTCAATCTGTATATCCTTTAATGTTATCCAATCTTGTCAGTTATATTATCTTGAAAATTCCAAGAAAACCCACTTATGAATTTTTTTCACTGTAGAATAATTCAATCATGATAAAACTTTGAAAGCAGAGCTGGGTTACAGTATGCAATCATATTAATGGCTTAGTTGTGTATTATTACACTGCTTTTCCACAGGTGTATATAATTTAGAATTGCAAAAGCAGTGTGTGTGTGTGTGTGTGTGTGTGTGTGTGTGTGTATGACAGTTTCTTTACATAACATCAGTATTGGTATGTATAAATGTACATCAGTAAGATTTAATATATACATAATTTTACTAAGATATTATGTGGTATTGTGGAACAATGCTATAGTATGCCATTTTACATATATAAAAGTTTAATGAGCATTTTTCTATAGTGATAAAGAAGACAATGAATATTGTATTTCCTATACTTATCTTTTACTCTAATTTTTCAATTACATAGGCTACAGTAATGCTGTGCTTTGCAGTAATGATTATGATGGACTCCTATTGAAGAATAGTCAATGGTCAGCAATCAGAAGTGATGGGTCCCAAATGAAGTCTTGTTCAAATGCAGAAACCACACCAAGAGGCTAACCCCTAGAAATATTGATGGCCTCTTTCAAAATGTAAAAGACCATGAGGCTTTCCTGTGTGAACACTCCCAGACCAGCTCCTTTGTCCCAGAAGCAGGAAAATGGAATGAGGGAGTGAACCCAGAGGGGAGTTATTACAGGAAGGATTAAAACTCAGGCTAAGGGACATGAAGGAGGATACTTTTTCAATGCCTGTTGAACATAGATTTTGCTCCCTGCTCTACCCCAAACCATATTATATAAGCCCCTAATCCAGCACACCAAAATGGGTTTTCCTGCTATTTGACCCCCCTTCTGCATGGAAGAAATTCTATCTCTTCTCACTTAAATAAATCCTATTTGGTTTGCTCTTACCTTCTGTGATTGCTATGGATTTTATTTTTCAAATTTGTGAGACAAGAACCCAGAAAGAAATTGGCTGAGTTACTGGGGTGAGCTGCGACATCAAGAACGGCAGCCCACTGCTTGATAGTAGCAGGAAAATTCCAGCTTTATGGGCTGATGCTGGTAGATATCTCCTGGTGTGTGTAGCTGTTAACACTAAAGCAGCTATTTCAGCTGCAAAGATCTGCAGCTAGCACAGATTCTAACCACCAACAGAAGTGATGAATCCAACCTCATCTCAAAACTCTAGTTTCACTATAATAGGGCAAGATTATATTTCCCAACATTGTCAATGACTAGGCCAGATCCATGCACTCTTCTCTTTTCTCTTTCTCCTCATCCCCATTCTCACCCATTCCTACAAACTGAATGAAAGGTAAGGGTTTACAATACTTTGCTATCAGATAAAGAAAAACTAATTGAACCACACAATAGGATCTTGATTTCTTTAGAACTTTGTCTTAAACTATCTAACAAAGGTTAATATTTTTTTTCCAACTCAAGTTTGTAAGCTACCACACACCAAAATAAAGAAATTACCAAATGAATATATCTACAATAGTAAATAGTTTTTATATACATATTCTCTCACAAAGTGATAGCAGTAAACCAATGAATATCAAAGAAGAGGAGAATATATAACATGGGAAATGACGACACCGGAATACATGAGAAGATGCGTAAGATGCAACCAACCCTTCCTCTCCAGGTTGATACCAGCTTTTTGGGCAGTTTCAGGAATAGCATGTATTAGGGTTAGATATCACATGCTGCGTGTGCAGGGGCCCTACAGGGGAGAGAATGGGATGGGGTATTAGAAGGGAGCAGAAACAAAGCACTGACAATAAAACCAGAAAATTACGTTATCATCTAGAGAAACATGTGAGCAATCAACTGAATCACTCATATATATTCTATTTAGACAAAAGAAAGATCCTATGATTACTAAATATTTGAAAATGAAACTCCTGAGAAAGCAACAGAGTTGTTGGCATTATTTGCTGCAGATGTTACTGAAGGATAACATGAAACATGAAAAAGTGCAAAGAATGGTTTTTATTAAAACTATTATTTCCTCCCTAAGGGGAGAGAAAGCCCATTAGTATAGGCATACATGCACATGCATACATACACACACACACACACACACACACACACACACACACATTGTGACCATAAGTATATTTAAATAAGAGGAAAAACAAAAAGAAGATTGTAAAATAATTTTCCTGGAAGAACTTTGGCAATGGCAAGCGTTAATCTACCTGGGACACATACAATGCAGCCCATGCTCTAGGCTGTACAATGAACTGGGGATTCATTCAAAGATTTCCATGATGAAATGTTCAGAACTTGAAAAGGAAAATCTCTCAGCCCTGAAGTTTGCAATGCAGTTCACAAAACACAAGACTCTTCACGGTGCAGGACGAATTTGGGATACTTTGAAGCAGTCTATAAGAAATTACTTTGTGGTCTTAAAAAATTAGTTGATGCTGCCTGAACTCTTTGGATGACCACTACTTTTTAAGTATGGCTAATGGGAATATTCAATATAGTTCAGACCCTTTTGTATATAAAAAGAAATCAGCTTGGCTGTAATTCCTGATTTCACATTCCAAGAAGACTTCAGTTTATAGAAATGGAAAGAACTGCCAGTTCCCAGCAAGCAACTTGGCCAACTTAACCTGTAGGGTTTCCCCCTGTAAATGATGCTTCCTTCAATTTGCTTACAAATACTTTAATAGTAAGTTATTTCCTTTTGTTGAGTGGGATTCCCTCTAAGTCATCCAGGCTGCAGTTACTTTTTGTCCCATAATATAAAGGCCCTTTTATAGCTGTTTTAGTGATTTTTTTCCTCCTTCATTCATGGTTCATATATAGGAGAGTGGCATTTGCTGCCATAACTTCTGCCTTTTTAAACCCCTTCCAGTTAAAAGTTTTCAAATTTCCCCTACATCACGGCTTCTCAAAGATAGCATGCATATGAATAACCCTGGGGATCTTGCTAAAAGATCAAGCTGGAATCAGTAAATCTCGGATTGTCCCTGAGAGTCTGTATTTCTAACAAGTTCTCAAGTGATGCCAAGGCTGCAAGTCCCTGGAATGCCCTTTGAGCCTGTAGCCGGGCCCTAGTAATTAGCTTGAGTCAGACATGGAAAGAGAAAAGATGAGAGAGAAGAGCAGATCCTGACAGTATTCATTTGTTTGGTTGGACTTATAAAAAGACTGTGCAGGCTGTTCAAAAACTCCAGTTCCTTCCACCTGCTTTAAAACACATTCACAGTCCCTCTGAAGTAAGCAGAATGGATTGCAGGTAAAAACCAGTAGTGCAGAATTACACCCGGATCTCCAGGATAAACAAAAGCTGACATTGCAAAGACATATTTTCTCTGGAATTGGGGGAAAATAAACTTTTCATATGTCTATAAGAAAGTAAATTTATCTGTAAAGGCCAGACCACTTAAGAGCCAATAGGAAGAAAAAAAATATATATATATATATATATACATCCACTTATATATACTTTTGAAAGAGTGAAATACTTCGTGATTAAGCATCATTACTAAAGAAAGTAGTATAGAGATAAATTTCCCCTAGGTAAAATCAACTCCTGGTAAATCGTTTATTTACTAGGGAAAGGACCAAAAGGAAAGAGAATTTCCTTTGTTAAATAATGGAGCTCTGACTTCATGCCAGATGGGTTACAAAACAAAGGGCTTTTGTAGAGGACTCCTCCCAAATATTTACATTAACTTGAGAAAAATATAGAAGTATATATAACATCTCCTTATAATTTTGTGGTAGTATTCAGGAGCTCATGTTGTTTTTATTCTTTATCATTTCATTATGGTCAGAGTGAAGTTTTTAAATTGAATTATTTGCTTAAAAAGTGTGGTTTTCTAACATGCTATTAAGAAGCTCTGCTAGTATACTATAAAATGGAGTATATCTCAGTTATAAATTTCATTATACTGTATTATATTACAATACATTATAACATATATTACATTATGTTTTCTTCTCCTGTTAGATTTGAGAGTCATAGTTTGGATAGCATTTATGGAGTATTCATATTTTCAAAGGGTTGTCATATTTATTTTACTGAAATAAGAATAAATGTAGTTGCCATTGCATATATAAATATTCTACATCTCTCAATCAGATGTAATATATTAATTTGCTACATCTCTTACTACATTTTTTCTGAAAATTGCCATGCCCAAGGCTTACTTATAGAAAATATTTTCAATCTTCAGTTTCATAAAACTGTAATTTTAATTTTTATTATTGATATAAATCTACTCAGATGAAAGAATGAGTCAAATATTTATTTTCCTCTCCTTTCATGCTTTCTGAATACATTGCCCTTTGATTACATTAGTATTTGGCTCTAAGTTTGGACTAAGACTTTCCATCTTAAAGAGTGGTAGAATTCTTTGGGAAGGGCTATTATTCTCTAGTTATTAAAATAGATTAAGTAGAGAACTCAATCTTATGGCAGCCCGTTTGATTTCTTTTATGTCATCAGGATGAGATCATGAATTGAATCTGGAATTTTGCATGGACTTCAAGCACAAATACAAGAGCACAATGAAATTTGGGTTGCCTTCCATTTAGCATTTTTTCCATATTTGGATTTTCTTTTATGTTGATAAGTAAAATTGCCTCTATGATTTCATTTTAAATGGAATTTGTGAAAGACATTATTTATCTCAAAGAATAAAAACTCACAGACTAAAAAAATGAGGCTGTAAATCTTGAGATACCTACTTTTAGAAAAACAATTTGCTAGATTTTCAAAGATAGTCATGAGTTTCATCCAACTTCGTTCTAAATCCAGAACAACTGCAGAACAAAAGCAATGATGACACTTCATAGCACCTGTATCAATAGGAATGGTGCAGGAAGTTTCTGCCGCTGGGCATTTGTTTCTCAGCTCTGGTGTCAGCCAGTGTCCCTACAGAGTTTAGTTTCAACCTGAAGAAGTCAGAGACAGACTGCTGCACTTTCTGTGGCACTCTTCAGCTTTGTCCTGGGACATGCACGTGTGCTCTGCTAACTCACCTTTAAAAGGCAGGGAGAAGAAATAATAAATTTGAAACAGTTATTTTAGTCAGAAAATACTGGAATGTATAAGTTGACACTCAAAAATTTAGCTCTCAGCTAACCTGAACCAAACAGTAATTTAAGCTTCACCAAGCAAGACTTCTAAGGGAAGTTGATGTCTAGTTTTTCAAAAGTAGGATAAATTTTCAACTGTCTTGAAAATCACCTTGGGCTTCAAGGCAAGACAATGGATGGGTGACATGTATGTACCCTCCCACCCGCTGATGCCCTCTGTCAAGCATCATATTAGGGAATCTTCAAATACAATTTGGCAGTGAACCAGGCGCAGTGGTGTACGCTTGTAATCCCAGCACTCGGGAGGCTGAGGCAGGAGCATCGCGAGTTCAAAGCCAGCCTCAGCAATAGCGAGGCACTTAGCAACTCAGTGAGACCCTGTCTCTAAATAAAATACAAAAAGGGCTGGGGATGTGGTCCAGTGGTCGAGTGCCCCCGAGTTCAATCCCTGGTACCAAAAAAAAAAAAAGTTTGCAGTGAATTTTAGATCAGGATTTTTTAGTGTATATGTTACTAATTTGTTTAAAGGAAAAATTTCATAATATACTATGAAAAGCTTTCTGAGGATTAAGTTAAAAAATGGAAAAAAGGCATATCAAAAATTAGATTAAAACTTGGAAAGTCAAAGCCGAAACAAAACCAATCTTTAATGAGCACTCACTTTGATATAGGTTTGAGCTCTTCACACTTTGCCTCGTTCACACCCTTGCCATCTCTCAACATTGGTGGAAATTTCCTTCCCACCCTCTGTCTTAGACTGGGCCACATGGCTCATGCTGGCCAAGGGAACATAGCAAAAGTGACAGTGTGCCATTGCAATTCTAGGCTTTTAGAAGCCTTGCATATTTTTTCTTGTCCCTTGTGCTTTAGCTAGTGTTGGAGCATGAGAGGAATATGACCCAAGCTTGCGTGGCCAAGGAGGATGAAGGACACACAGAACAGCAAGCAGCGGAGCTCCTCCAGCCAAAGTCAGTCAAGCTTCCGTCCACTCAACCCATGGAGAAGAGAGAATAAATGATGGTTTTTTGGTAGTCATTTGTTTATTCAGTATTACTACAGCAATAATGGATTGATGTACCCTAAAATTTAGTTTTCTATATGTGTTAAATATATGATGACACCACATTGGTTCATTTCAACTTCCATTTTCAATTAGCTGTTAGATATATGATGTGCACCACTGTGCCTACTTTGTATGATTTTTTTAAAATTTTTGTTACTGGTTTCCACCAAATTTCCACCAAAAACAAAACCACATTGATTCATTTCAACTTTCATTTTCAACTAGCTGTTGTGATATCATGTAGGCAGGGCCATAAGGCCACATTTAGATTATCAGCCTCACGATCAATGTGACATACTCCACCAATTTTCATGAGGACCCAAAAAAGTATTTCAGTTTCTATATAGGATCTGCTACTCAAAGTTTTACAAAGAATTGACTTTATTTCAATCACAAGAAATAGACAGTCAGATTGATTTGGAATTAAAATCAAGAAATTTGATAAGAAAATGATAAGCAAAGATAAGGAAAGCTGGAGGATGAACATCTTATTCCATTATCAGTATTTTTAGTTAATTGGAAGGATAAAATACCTTAATGCAATGCTATCAATGAAGCAAATATTGGCAGAAGTTCTAAAAATTATGTATTTGGAATTTGAGTTCAAGGATTGGCTATAATTCAGAAACACTACATAGATCCTAGAGATCTGACTGGCAAAATCTGGGCAGGATTTGGTTAGAAGGAAACTAAGGAAAGGTCCCACTTTTGAAGTATTTACTGATGTCCTTTTCTGATTGTCCCTGGAGGTTTCCCCTGCCCCACCCACACTTGCACAAAAGGGAAGAATTATTATAGCTGAAAAGGCTCCTCTCCAATCCCAAAGCCTTGATCCTGGGGATTGAGGGCACATATTGTTGGGAGATAGAAGAACAAGACAAAAAGCAAAGCAATTTTGACTAGTGTGTGCCTGTAAGCAAGGTTCCAGATAATTTAGGAGGCTCAGAGAATGAAGATACTGCTGCCTCAGTTTTAGTCAGCTTTCTCGATGCTGTGACTGAAAGACCTGACAAGAACAAATAGAGAAGTTTGGGACTCACAGTTTCAGAGGTCTTAGTCCACAGACTGCCAAGCTCCATTCTTTGGGGCCTGAGGTGAGGCAGAACATCATGGTAAAAGCATCTGGCAGAAGAAAACAGCTCAGGACATGGAGCCAGGAAGGAGAGGGAGAGACTTCCCTACCAAGAACAAATATATATCCCAAACACATGCCCCCAGTGAGCCACCTCTCCAGCCCCTCTTGACCTCCTTACCCACCCAGTAAATCCCTATCAGTGGATTAATGCACTGACTAGGTTAAGAATCTCATAACCCAATCATTTCACCTCTAAGCTTTCCTGCATTGTCTCACACATAAGCTTTTGGGGGATACCTCATATCTAAACCATAACAGCCTCTTGTTTCTGGATAGGTTCCACACAAGTAGCAACACCCTGGAGTTTCTGTGCACCATGGAAGTTCTTAGGGAGTGGCTGTCCTCTGCACCCCACTTGCCGTGGGAGTCTCCACAATACTGCATCAGATCTACCCACCCAGGTTCATCAAAGTTCCACAGAGCACCAAGCAAGGGACAGGGGGACCAAGAAAGCATCTCTGGTCCCATGTTAGTCTGCTTTTCATCACTGTAACAAACACCTGGGATAATCAACTTTTAAAGAGAAAAGCTTTAGTTTGGCTCACTAATTTGGAGGTTTCCATCCCTGATTGGTTGGCCCCATTGCTTCTGAGCCTGTGGCATGATAGCACATTATGGTAAGAGAGCTTGGCAGAGCAAAACTACTTACCTCATGACCAAGGGGTAAAAGAGAGACAGACAGAGAGAGACTGGGATAGCACAATTCCTTTCAAGGGCATGGCCCCAAAGACCTAAAGGCTTCCCACTAGTCCCCACCTCCTCAAGTTTCTACCACCTCCCAAGAGCACCACCCTGGGGACTAAGCCTTTATCACATGGGCCTTTGTAGGACACTAGTTCCAAACTGTAGTAGGCTCTAAGTGACATATCAAATGAGCATGAAGGACAGTGCAGTGGTCTCCAAATCAACTAATGCCTCAGAACAGACAGGTTGATATACTTATCAGTAATGCCAAGATACAGAGTGAAATAGGAAACTCTCCTCCACAGACCCATCCTGAGATTCCCTTGGCATTTCATAAGTCCCTGGAATGTAGATGCCATCCTGACAACGTGGAAGAAACTGGGAATTGACTAAGATGAAGATTCTGCCACATGAAAGAATGAGGATGTAGAAAAGAAAGCAGATTCTGTTATAGAAACAGAGAGTTACAGTCATAGAGGACTTTGAGAACATTTATGATGTTTTCCACTATGAAAATTCTAAAGCAAGCAAGAGATAAGGCAAACTGGGCGTGATGGCACACTCCTGTAATTGCAGCAGCTCGGGAGGCTGAGGCAGGTAGATTGCGAGTTCAAAGTCAACCTCAGCAAAAGTGAAGCACTTAGCAACTCAGTGAGACCCTGTCTCTAAATAAAATACAAAATCGGGCTAGGGATGTGGCCCAGTGATCAAGTGCCCCCCTACCCCCCCACCTCCACCCCCGGCAAAAAAAGAAAGAAGGCAAAATGAGTGTGTCTGATCAGGCTTAATGGTGGGTGTTCCTCTTACTATTCACTATATTTTGGATGGTTAAACTATTTATGATTAAAAAATACCGTGAAATACATGTTTATTCATATCCTAAATTTGTAGACTAAAATGTGTTCTCTTAGCCCTGGCATTTATCATGATTAAGGCAGTAACCTCAGTGCTTTAGCTGTATCATCTCATTAAATAATGCTCACAGTGCCCCAATGAGTAGAAATCAGTTACATTTCCACTTTAAATAAGGAAAATTAAGCTAGTTTAAAGAAATTGTATGGAAATATTATACTCTAGGCATCTTGATCAGAAAGACTTTTTTTAAAAAATATAGAAATAGTTGTTTGCATGTTTTTTGAAGAAAATAAATTGAAAAATATTTTAAATACTCAAAGCAGGAAGGCCCAACCAAAGGAAGATTTCATTTGTGCCTTCAAACCAGACAGGGGGAGGAAGGGCTCAGGTGACCTGGCAACTCTTCTTTCAGAAAGCCATTACTCTCCATATACACAATGGTGAGATATGGGAAGAAGGCCTCTGTGGAATTGGTGGATGAGGGTAAAAGGAACAGGTGTATGAGGAGGTGATGGTGATAAATAGAATGAATATTCAGCTAAGCGCAGAAATTATAAAATTATAAAAATATTGGCCCATTTATGCACTTGTGTGTAAACAGTCAATTTTCTGCCATGTACCCCCTGCCCTTCTCTTGAGGGAACCTTCCTGATGATTCAGCAACTAACCAGACTCTTCTAAGGCAAGCCCAGTGCTAGCTTAGATTGGTGACTGGCTTTGCCATACTGGTTGTTAAAAAATAAAGTTTGCATCCCATCTGGACATAACCTGTATCATAACCCACACTAGAATCCCTTTCTGGCTGGATACAGTGGTGCACACCTATAATCCCAGCAACTTGGAAGCTGAGGTAGGAGGCTCTCAAGTTTAAAGCCAGCCTCAGCAACTTAGTGAGGCCCTAAGGACTTAATGAGATCCTGACTCAAAATGAAAAATAAATTAGGACTAAAGATGTGGCTCAGTGGTAAAGCATCTCTGGTTTCAATCTCCAGTACAAAAATAAAAAAAGAATCCCTTTTCTAAACTCACTGACAAAGACACATTTGGGGAGTCACAGGCTTCTGAGTGTTGGGAAGTATTGAAAAGATGTCTGCTTCCTAAAACCATTGATAGCATTGTAAGTGGTCAGACCTTAGGCTTCTAATCCTAAAGTGAAAATGAGACAAAACTAACTGAGATATGAAAAGAACCATCATAGTAGGAATGGGAAGAGGAACAGTGCCAATAGAAGGGGACAAGGAGCAGGAAATGAGAGAAAACAAAAAGAAACTAAATTCACCATTTTGCCACAAGCCTGCTCTGACTAGCCTATGTAAGAGTCTCATATCCCAGAAGTTAACAGGTGTATCCATTATTTATCAACTTTAAAATGTTCCATTATTCAACAAAACTTCTTAGGAACAAATAATTTTAGTTGTATGTAAACCTTAGCTTTTTCATCTCTAAGATGGTTGGCTTAGATAATCTGTGTCCTATTTCTTTCTCTATATTTCTATCCACATATAATCCATGAGCTGACTTTTAATTCTGCTTTTGAAAAGAAAAAAAAAATAGAGGGAAAATGAGTTGCCATCTACCCATTTTAGTAAATGATTCAGAGAAAGTTATTGACTTACCTCCAAGCCTAGTTATCTATGTGGGTATCAAAGAAAAAAAATTGTTTACATCCTCTATTCATTTCAAATCTTGTACCTATGCTAACAAAGTTCTTCATCTTTATTTTTCATGAAGTTGGATCTCTCTCCAAGTCAGCTATTATATCCAGAACAGGATGTGTTTCTTTTTGTTGCCAGCTTCTTGTTGAGGCAGGTTACTTAAACAGTGTGTGGTTTTTCCATTCATTAGGAATTCATTTTGGCATTGACAACGCTTCACTGATCATTATGATTACATGTGCTGCTGTTGATTCTATTGACTTGGGCTTCCCTAGCAAGACTGCTTTCCCTCTGCCCAGTACTAGTTAAGCATTCACTCAAAGGACTCCCCCAAAAGTCCTTCCCTTGCTGGAATGCAGGACAAGCTCTCTCTGCATTCCTGTTGACTTTTTCAGTTAAGATTACTCATCATAGCTAAAAAGTGAGTAACAATAGATGGGAAATGGTGTCCACATTTTTCCATAGAACAGAACCCAATTCTTTGCAGCACTCATTTATAAAAGAAGAATCTTCAGAGGTGAAGTAGGCACTTCATAACACATTGAATTTGCAGCAATCCTTTGGGAACACACAATTTGCTCAAAGAGTTAAGAAAGGCAATTTGGAAGAAATATAATTAAGAAAATTTGATTTTAGAAGACCTTTGGTCTTCTAAAAGTGGATAGCCAACACAAAGTCTTCCAATGGTTGTGACACTGACATTTTCCCTGCCATTCCAAGTTGAAACTGATCCTTTTTTTTAAACAAAACTTAATGCTAATTACCCTGACTTGATCAGTGCATGTAGTATGTATGTGATGAACTGTCACACTACACCCCATTAATATGTATAATTGTTATATGTTAAACAAAAATAATTAATTCAAAAATGAATTACCTTTTTGCTATCAACAATAGCCTGTCCTTTATAGTTCTCTCATTTTTATGTCTTCTTTCCAATCTAGATAATTAATACTTTTAGTGTTCCATTTTCTATTCCCCCTCTTCTCTTTTTTCCCATTTCATATTCCCCTTTCTGAACAGCCAGTATTTTAAATTTAACCTGTGAGACTTCATGTGTACCCTCAGTTTTTTATTTCAAGTTATTGCATATGGATCCTTAGGCAAAACACCCTTTCCTTTGATTAGTGAAATTTCTAACTGCTTATAGTTAAAAAGTAAAATCACTAATCACTAATTTTTCTTGTGCTGCCTTTTAAGAAAGTAAAAAAGAGGTGCCCCAAGTTCAGAAACAGACATTTTAGTTGCTCAGACTTATTTTTTAAAAATCTAGTCAATTTGTAGAAAAATCAAATTTCCGCTTACATCCAAGCACATTTTTTAAAAATAAACCCTCTCTAGTAATAAACTTGAGGCTCTAATCAAATTTTTCTACAAATGTAACTATTCAATGTGTTTTATAAATATGGCATAACCTGTTAGTATGAACTTCTTTTATTCCAGAAAAGATCAGTAATAAAATTATAGCAAAGTTAAACATCCCCACTTCTTATTTCGAAGAGTTTGGAAGAAGAGAATGGGAAACGTTCAATTTTGCGTGCCTGCATCTGTCTCCAAGTTTCCATCCACACAGACTGGATGTAAAGGAGTGTCACCAAACGCATACCACACACAGGCACCCACACAGATTCCTTCCTCTTGTTTAGATGTGAAATGTACCTAAAGGCTCTGAGCCATTTTTCATTTCTTCCTCTGTGAAATAGGATGAAAGCAGTGTCTTAGAAGGCAATGAAACATGGGTGGGTGGCGGGGGGGGGGGGGAGCTTTAGCACAGGGCAAAAAGCAATCTGCCGCCGCCGGGTTGCTCATACTGGGCATCTCCAGATTCCTGGGCTCCTCCACCTCTGCTGAGATGATGCACGGCGAAAATATTCGCTCTCCCCAGGACGTCGCTCAGTGGTTCATAGCTGGGAAAATGTTGCCCCAGGTCTAAAATATCTGCCCAAACAGCCTGGCGCGGGTGAAAGACTTTCTCACTTGCTCTGGGCTAGCTGTGGGCGCTCCCCGCCCTCTGCTGCCAGAACCTTGGGGATGTGCCTAGACCCGGCGCAGCGCACGTCCCGGCCAACTGCGAGCAGAACAAACCCCTGGCGGGCAGCCAGGAGGCTCCCTCCCAGCCACCGCCCCCCCGCCAGCGCCTTTTTCCCCCCCATACAATACAAGATCTTCCTTCCTTAGTTCCCTTAAATCACAGCTCAGGGAAACCTCCTCACAGCCTGCATCCAGCCACGCGGCAGCATGTCGGGGGGCAAATACGTAGACTCCGAGGTAGGCTTGGGTCCAAGGGGGCGCGCCGGCCCAGGGTGCGCGTGGAGTGCCCGCTTCAGCTATCTCCCACTCCAAATATTCCGACTGCTTTTCTCGCCCCGGCCCTCTCCACTTTGGAGTACTCCTCTCGCGTTGGCACCGCCGAGGAATGGGCCTGGGCGGGGAGGTGAAAAGAAGCCAGGAATGTTTTATGTTTTCTTATTGGAGAGGGCATCAAGGGAGCCCCTGAGTAAGGAGACCACGGAAAGGGGGGGGGGGTCCGAGGTCCTGGAGTTAGATCTGCCAGGCTGAAGACACGCTTTCTGGATGGGCCCTGGGTACTCCCTTGTCACAGGGCTCCAGAAATCCATCCCCTACCGGTTGGAAGGCGGGGAACTAGAGCGCAGGGTGGGGGGTCATTTACCCTTAGTTCTTAGGACAGTCCCCGCCAGGCGTCTGGATGGGCTGGCCAGGGAGGCGACGCGCGGGCGCTCGAGTGTTTGCGATTTCCTAAATTCTTGGGCCATCTCAAGAACTCTTCCCCTATCTCCAAGGCTGCAGGGGTGTTCCGAGGTGCGCGTTGGGGGTGAAGGGAATCTCCCTTCCCCCAGCTAACACCACCGGCAGCCTTCACTCCGCGCTCCGGCTCAGCCTGGGTGTGGAGACCACGTTTTCCGAAACGCAGCCTCTGTTCAGCCACCCACCGGCAGCCTGGAAGTGACCTGAGGGTGGGTCGGGGAAGCCTTGCAGGTGAGACAGAGTTGTAGGGAGTTTAGGGGGGTTGGCACATGGTTCTGCCCAGAGGTGGGCATATGCGGGATTTTGACCCTCGAGGCAGTGGGGGGTAGCCATGGAGGGACAGAGTGGGTAGAGGGGTGAGGAACGCCGGCAGGTGCGAGGGGGACGCGGCCAAGAAGCAACGAATATGGGGACACTTCATGGGTCAGGAGGTTCCAGTTGGATCTTACGGATAAAGCTGGAAGGGGTCACAGGGGCAGGGGAAATGGGCCCCGGGACAGGAAAATGGAGCAGGTGGAGTACTAGGGGCCAGGGTGGAGTGGCGGAGAAAAGGGCAAGACAAAAAGTAGACATCTTCCCCGGGGGTCCCCGCGGTCTCCGCAGGCAGGGCGGGCGCGGGACGGGGCTCGCCCTGACCCCTGGTGGCGGGCGGGGGAGGCAGGCGCTCCCTGCCTGGTACCGAGGGGTGTGGTGTCCTCTCCTCTTAAAAAGCTTGCAGTGCGCAGGAGTTTTCTGTGAGCGAAGCCGTAGCTGTTCAAGCGGTTAGTTCGATTTTGAGCTCGAGTTTTGCCCCGCCGCCAGGCTGACTTCTGACGTTTGTTTTTCCTTTTGATTTTTTTTTTCTTCCCACCGCGGTTGCCGCCCTCCCCCTTCTGGCCGTCTGCCCTCCGCAGGGACATCTCTACACTGTTCCCATCCGGGAGCAGGGCAACATCTACAAGCCCAACAACAAGGCCATGGCAGACGAGATGAACGAGAAGCAAGTGTACGACGCGCACACCAAGGAGATCGACCTGGTCAACCGCGACCCGAAGCATCTCAACGACGACGTGGTCAAGGTAAGCCCAGTCGGCCAGAGACTATGTGATGTGCCCGCGGGACCGCTGTCAGGGTCCACAGCCCTTCTCTGGCAAGCAGCTGTGCATCCTTCTCTAACTTACACACACACACACACACACACACACACACACACCGTTTTCTGGGCTTGGTTTGTGGGAACTCCTGTGGTCGTCAGAAATGTCACATCTCCCTCCCTCCTCCTGCTGTCAGTTGAAATTTAGCTAAAAGGAGTTTTGGAGGAGTTCATATAACTACACATTTCTCCTGACAAATAAACCTCCTGACCTCAATCACAAAGGGGTCCACACTTCTTGGCAGGGGGAGATGGTTGCACTGCCTTCCCGGGTTAAAATTCTAGTGATGGGTCCCCTTTGCACATTGGATTAAGGCAATAAAATAATTGTGTAAAGTTTTGCGCCAAAGGCAAGAGTCAGAAGGGGCATCTTCCCCAGCTAAAATAACCTGAAGTGATTCTCTTAAAAACAACAAAGTGGTAGAAATGCTGAGGACTGACAAAGTTCATGTATTTATAAATTTTATGTGATATTGTTATGTACATATGAAAGATATGTTAACTAGAAATTTTAATTAGAAAGATATTCTAGCTAGAAGAAAGTGGCACTTATGCAGAGTTAATCCAATTTATAAAACCAAAAATAATGCCCACCTCTTGATTTGGCCTCTGGATACCTCTAGCTAGGTGTGGAAAGTTGCCTCTTCAGTGATGACCTAGGTCACCCTGCCCTGAGCTAAAAGGACTTTGGAATTCCAGTTTCTTGTTATACTTTCAGAATGTGCTTGGTGTCATTGAAAATAGATTAATTGCCTGGATTATTGGCCAAACTTGAATCTGACACAGTGGTCAGTTTTGGATTATCATGATGTTATTCAAATTTGACCCTTTTAACAAATTTAGTGGGAGGAATTTATTGTCTGAACCTATTTGAATTGGGAAATCATGGACTTGAGCCATCCCTGGCAGAGGATTTCTTTGAGGGGCCAGGGAAGGCCAAGGAAAATCCTGGCCTCTAGGGAGAATATGAAGTGCACAACTTCAGAGCAGCCAATGAGGTGGGTGAGCCATTTCCACCCACCCACCTGCTTTCCATCTATGGATGGGAGGAGCCTGCAGACACTGTTCACAGTTATGAATAATACATTTCAATAGGGGGAACAGTTTCATCTGTAACTGGAAGGAAAGTATAGCTGTCAGAATTGACTTGCTTGGCTTGCTGGTGGAGGAAAAAGGAAAATTGGAGCATTCACAGATTTTTCTACTAGCCAGATTATGGAGTTTTTAAGAGCAACAGCAACAACAAAAGTACCTTATAAACTGGGAGTTAGAATTGCTAAAAACTTTTTGCTAATCACATTACCTTAAAGGGGAAAGGGCATTTTTGCTTTTTTCCTTTCTCCTGTAGCTTTGGACAAGAGGGAAAGTTGCCAGGAAAAGAGGCAGATTTGAGAAAGGGCTCACTTCACTGGATCCTCCCTGTTGTTCCACTGCACACTGCACTATGAACGGGATTCCCTGGAGCAAACCAGCCTCGCGGGATGAGTCAGAGAGGCCAGCAGTGTGGATGTGGGTCTCCACACATAGCATGACTAAGTTGAGAAAGAAAGGCCCCACTGGGAAAAGAGGCTTCAACACAGATGGAAAAAAAGCATAACAGGCTTGGAGGAAATAGCAGTTTACAAAACAGCATTTCAAAGAGCAAGTGTGGGGATCCTCAAATTAAAGAAATTAAAACAAGAGTTAGAGCAAGCTCCTGCTGGCCTAAAGAAACCAAACCCCGCCTACTTGCTCATAGAACTAAGAGCAAAACAAGAAAGTCAGACAAGAAAAATCCACCTTGAGAAGAACTTGGCAGGACCGCTAACTCAGATGCCCCACCTAGGAGGATTGACTTCAGAGAATGCCCTGCAGAGAGACCCAGGCCACAGATGCAAACTAGGCCCAAACGGTAGGGGATGGAAGGGGATCTACCTACACTTGTGGAGACTTCTGTTTTATCAAGTTTTATCTTTGAGTCCAAGCTCAAATGTAATGATAAAACAGGGAGGATTCTCTCCCTGTAACCATGACAGTAAATAATACGTTTCCCTAAATTTCACTTTTAACAACAATTGCTTAAATAATAAAGAATTATTCTTAATTATAAAGACATCTAAAACTTTACCGTGAATGAATTGTAGCTCATAACCTCACACAATGATAAAGAGACAGTATTAGTGGGATCTACTATTAAAAGTACCAACCAAGTAAGGAAAGTTCTGTTCTAGAAGCAAAGAGCCTCGTAAAAACTGCTCTATCCAATATGGTAGTCACCAGTCACTGTGGCTATTTCAATTTGAATTTCACATATTAATATTAAAAGAAACGTAAAATTCAATTCCTCAACCATACTAGGTACATTTCAAGGGCTCAGTGTGTGAAGCTAGAGGCATAGATGTATTAACATTTCCGTATCAGTTGGTCACAACATGTAGAACATGTCCATCACCACAGAAATCTCTATTGGACAGTGCCGTACTAGAGTGTGACATACATTTTTTAAATGTCCCCACACTAAGTTAAGAAAAAGAAACAACTCTAGATGTAGAAGAAATGAAACCCTGATGTAAAATATAAAGAACAACATAGTATATCTGTACATATTCGTTCAGTCCCGTAAAACAATTATTTAGGAAAAAAAAAAAAAACAAACTTATGTATGCCATAAGTTTATATTTCAAGAAGGTGCTAGAAATTAAACGTACAATTTATTCTGCTAGAAATTAAAATGTACAATTTATTTCCAATAAAATTATTTTATCTTATAAAAATTTGCTGCTCTACAGCACAACATACAAACATTTATCCAAAAATATTGTGATTGTGAACATTTTCTTAAATTTCCACTGATTGAAGTGGGGAAAATCTCAGATCCTTCATTCTCTTCCTGCGATTTCTGGGGTTTTGTTTTTTGTTTTTTGTTTATGTTCACATTTTCATTTCTATATTCGTTACGTACTTATTTGGAATTTCTAGGTAAAGAAAATGGCTTCAAATTGATGATTCTGATGTCACATTAATCTTCAATAAATTTGTTCATCAAACTGCTAGGATATCTTATGATATCTAGAGTAGATGTTTGGCTACATGATTCCTAAAATAAAGCCCAGCAATCACAAATATCACAGTTAGTGAGACAAGATACTCCCAATCACAAGTAAGTCTCTACCAAATAAAAATGGGTCCTTTAGTTTAGCCTTGATTGCCAGGAAACATAGCTAGATTTAAAATTTTATTAACCCATGTTACTCTCTCCCACATGTGTTTTTGTATTTTCACTTCCTTTTATAACTGGCATATCATTTTATTAGATCTCAATTGTAAGCCTTCTCATCATCATTTTGGAAATAGACCAGAAACATACTACAATAAATCAAAAGTAAATAACACTGAATATTGCATATGTTCAGTATTGATATTCAGTGAATGGTATTGATAGTAAATGTTAGACTCTGCTGTGGACAGGACAATGGGTGCAGAGAAGCAAGATGCATTGTAGATGGTTAATGGAGAAGGGCATTGGGTTGTGGAGAACAGACGGAATGCAAATAGCTGAGCCAATCAGAGCAGGCCATTCTAAGTAAGCAAGGCAAGGTGACAGGAATGTCACGCACAGGGAAGTTTTGGTAGCCCATTTTGATTGGAATTTGGAAATTTATATGACAAAATAAAAGGACTGATCCTGGACAAATGGCCGAGTACTGAAGCCAGTATTCATGGTGTTTGGACTTTCTCACATCAGACGTGGGAATCTCTGGAATACGTCAGGCCTGGGCTTGGCATGATGAGGGTGGGTTTTTGGGAAGATGATGCTCATGAAGGCAAAGGATATGATGAAAGATGGCCATTTTGGATGAGCAAAGGAGTCAAGATGTACAGATGGTCCCTGACTTACAGTAGTTCAATGTGATTATTTGACTTTCCAATGGTGCGAAAGCAACACGCATTCAGTAGAAAGTGTACTTCGAATTTTGACCTTTTCCCAGGCTGGCAAAATGTAGTACAATGGTCTCTTGTGATATTGGACGGTGGCAGTGAGCCACAGCTCCCAGTCAGCCATAAGATCACGAGGGGAAGTGACAGATATTCTACAGTGTACTGTGGGGCTAAAAAAATAAGATATTTGGTAAGTTCGATGTGTTAAATGCATTTTAAACTTACGATGCTTTGGACTTACAATGGATTTATGGAATTGCGTGGTAATTGGAGGAGCATCTGTAATTGTACCAGGGTCCAGATGTGAAGTGGAAAGGTTAGTACATGCATTGAGGATTGAACCATATAAGTATTTTAAGAATTTTAGGGAACATAATGGTTATTGGTCTGGCCTCCAATTCCTTCTTTTTGACCTTAATAGAAGTTAAGAAATAATGCAGCTTAAAATGTTAGCCATGTTTTTCAAATAGTTACTGCTCAAAACAGTTATTTCAAAGTATGCCATGAAAGAAGAATAGACAAGACAATGTGATTCATTATGGATTATTGTCATGGGGAGAAATGAGTTTTGATGAGTCTGAAATTAGCACTGAGACAAATCAGAACATCTGGGAGGAGTTCTTTGTTGAAAAATAAAAATATGTGTAACTTTCTTTTATAAAGCTTGAATGTAATGATTCTTAAGTATACACACAAAAATATTATTTTTCCTTTTTCTTTTTTTTTTTCTTCTTTTTGTACAGGGGATTAAACCCAGAGGTTCTTTACCACTGAGCTATGTCTGCAGCCCTTTTTAGTTTTTATTTTGAGACAGGGTCTCACTGAGTTGCTTAGAGCTTCACTGAGTTACTGAGGCTGACCTTGAACTTGCAATCCTCCTATCTCAGCCTCCTGAGTCACTGGGATTACAGGTGTGAGGCACTGTACCAGGCCCCCAAAAATATTCCTTAGCCATGGAGGAAGGGTGCAAGATACAAGGTAATCAGATCAGTTTTGGTTTTAATATAATGACCTAATGCCTCTGTGCTTCCTTTCAACTGAAACATGTTCTACAGTATTTGGTGATTAATGTTGGCATTATCATCACTTATAAAATTATGGTTATCTTATATACTTATCCTTAAAGCATATGCCTTAAAATATCAGATTGTGTCAAAGTCCTTGGCATCATGTTAATATTCTCTTCTGTTGGAATTGGCATTGGTTTTGCTTGTTTGTTTAGGAGATAACTTCAAGAAATCACGCATGGAATTCAGAATCCCCTGCCTATAAAATAGCATCATGGTCATCTTTGGTGGGAGATTGTTTTCACATTACTGAGCAAAAAATGACATTACAATGGGGGACATCATTCGTTCTTAAGCATGCTTTCAAGTTTAGTGAATAAGGGCATGCATCCATGCTTATTAAAAGAAAAAAAAACTTTCTTCTCTATCTCTTAACTCTGGAAAAACAGTGAGGAATTAGCTCAATTTTGATTTTTAAGTATAATTGCATACTATTTATTAAAATTTAAGGCAAGCTACACCAAATATCCTTCAATTATGAAAAAGTTCATGATGCAAGATATTCTTCCAGTTAACAGGCATGTTGGCTACATTTTAAGAGGGTTAAAATATGAACAGCTGCAATAGTGAGCAGCACCTGGAAAGTCCAGTAATTTCAAAAGCCGCCTGCTTATGCATCCTGCCCACTCAAGCCCACAAAATAGCCAACACTTTTATACTCCAAATGAGACTGCTTTTAGTTTGCCCTACTTTAAAAATTAGTTTTCTATAATGAAATGCCAGAGACAGCTGGTCCCTGGGAGAAGGGGCTGTGTGCACTGACCTGTGATCCTCCAGCCAGTGTTTGCAGTGGCGAAAGAGCAGAGCTTAGAGGATGGTTTATGCCAGTGAACAAAGCAAAATAAGGAAACTCTATTATTTTAAACAATTTGCTCCTATTTTGGTTCTATTAAAAATTGTAATTAAATTGTGGGAAACATTTCAGTTCCTCCAATATTTTCTCTTCTGTATTCAAGTTCGGTCAATAATGACATGTATCCATGCTTATTAAAAGAAAAAGATTTTTTTTTCTTTTAATCAACTTTTAGTTTTCCCATTTACAATTTGAAATTTGCAGACTTTTTAAACCCCATAACCTCTTTACAAACCCAAGAGAATTCTTAAATTTGTCTAGGAATCAGAATGGCCAGAGGAGTTTTTAAAAATATTGATGCAGGGGCACACCCCAGATCTATTAACTTGGAAGATCTAGAGCGGACCCTGAATATCCGTATTTTTCAGAGCTTCAAATGATCATTCTTTAAGTGATGACACTTAGTGCAGTCATTTAGATTTAGAAATGATTGTATCAAGGTTGGTTTAAAGATATACACTCTGGTGGATTCCACTCTAAGAGAACAGATGAGTCATATGGTAGAGATCTAGCTGTATGCCCTGCCAGAACACTGCTTGAGGGTTGGACCATTTTAAATCCTCCAGAGAGTTTTGAAACACCATGAAGGGCTCCCAAATCAATCTTGCTCAATGGTCCTCCATCTCTTGAGGCCATTGGGGGCTTAGAGCCAACTGCAGGCTTGAAGCCTCAGGGTGACTGAGGAGTGGGGTGGCCATATGTTCTAGGTTATTCCTTATCAGCTAACAACGATTGGCACCAAGTTACTCCTCTACTGCCCCTTCACACTTAGAAGTGTCATAGTTTGGAAGAAAAAAATAATAGTCCCAAGTGGATTGGCAATGACCTGTTACTGATTCCTGTACTTGGAACACACCAGAAGTCTCTGCTCACACTCATTTTTTAACAAGAAGGTACAGAATTTCCACATACCAGGCATGACATGCCTCTTTCTTCCCCACCTCATTCTCTAGTGCTACCCTCTCCTACCCTTCATCACCCAGAACCCAGAAGAGGAGCACTGAAACTCCAATCTACCCTCCACCCTTAGTTTCTTTCCCTGAAACACAGGGTTAACAAGACTGACATCCTTCCATCTCATATTTTTCAGCTACTCAATCAAAGATTAAAATGTTTAAAATAGTTTTAAATATTTTTTTTTCAGTGAGTCCAGGAAACATAAAATGGCATGCTTTCACATGAACCATTGTTCAGGGTGGGGGAAGTGTTCTGTCTTAAAGGAAATCTGCATGATCCATGTACTATGCAACTACCAAGGGAATTTGTTGGTAGAACAGATTTACACCTGCACAGAATACATATTTCCTGCCTCTCACAGGAAATGTGTTGATGTTTCAGATATAAAATACATCTTGTTTTCTTTATTGAACCTTGAGATGATGTCTCTTGTTTGGTCATTATTTCATGACAGGGGAAGTAAATATTCTAAAAGACCCAACCAACCAAGTTTTCCCTTAACCATTGTTAGCTGTTTTGGCCATTAAGAGCCAGGAATTTTTAATTTTGAGATGGTTTAAGTGAATTTTGATGGTGAAGGTATGTGCCTAATATTCTATTTCATAGCAATTGAAAAGTTAAATTTTTAAAAGCTGAATTATATTTAATATATAAACCTTTTCTGATCCAAGTAAGGACATTACAATACAGATGGACATTGATGGATTTTATGTTAAAAAATAAATGGTGTCTACAGATTGCACTGGCCACATATGTTGCAGCTATCAAACACAATTACATTTTCTCATTTACAATGAGTAATGAAAACATGCTGAGTTCAAACGGTGAAAAAGTGGGAGACTGGGAAGAAAAGAAGCAAAGATGAAGAAAACTTCATGAGGGCCCTTGTCCCCGGCCTGCCATCTACTTTGTGCTGGACTGGGCTATACATATCCCAACTCCAGGATTCCCCTTATCCATTTCTTTGCACACTGCTACCATGTCCAAGGACCTGATCAGACTCAGGTATAGACTGAGTAGTTAAATCACAGCTCCTGCTCCCCATGGGGTTTAGAATTTAGTGGGAAAACATGCATGTAAATAAATCTGAATGAGATCATATAACTAAAGGATGGGCCCCAATTGGGCACAATGCAGAGAGTTCTCAGCTTCCCCAAAGCCAAACACACATCCACAAAGAAAGGGATCCCAGTGGAAAGAGCAGCAGGAGCAACCAGAAAGATAAGGGTGCCTGGCATGTGCTGAGTACCAGCAGCAGGTCATTGTGGCTACATCAGGGACACAAGCAGGGAACCAGATCACAAGGCCTCCTTTGCCCAGCCAAGGCATTTGTCTCTTTGTAGGCAGCAGTGACCCCCTGAGGGGTTTCTGGGACCAGGAGTGTCCAGAAGGGATACAGCCTTTCAATGGCCAGCTTCAGTGCACCAATCCTAGACATGCAAGTGCAGTGAAACAGGACATGGGATGCCTCCTCCAGCACTTC
Source organism: Tamias sibiricus (assembly GCA_025594165.1). Classification (NCBI taxonomy): domain Eukaryota; kingdom Metazoa; phylum Chordata; class Mammalia; order Rodentia; family Sciuridae; genus Tamias; species Tamias sibiricus. Next base: position 115,011,554 of record CM046664.1, read on the forward strand.
CTACATGCTGGGTTGGTAGCACAGGTTATTTTATTACTCCTCCAATGGCCCCATGTGCTGGGTACTATTATTAGCATCACCATCATATTCATTTTGCAGGTTTGGAAACTTGGGCTTAGCAAGTTGCTTAATTACACAGGTAGAAAGTGGGAGAAGCAGGGTTTGAACTCAGATAGTGAAATTCAAAAACCTGGCTTCTTAACCACTGTGCTCCCATAACTCATAGTCCAGATTGCTGCAAGAGGTACTGGTATCCTCACATTCAGAGGCAGCCTATGGCAACAGGGATTCGAGCCATGATTTGTGTTGGGAGAGACAGGTTTGTGGGTCTAGGATCAAACTCCAAATGCTAGCAGGTGGGTGGGGAAGGAGGAGAAAGACCAACATAAAATCCCAGATGTCAAGGAAAATAGAGGCTGGGAAGATAAGTTCCAAAGACCAGGATGGGGTCTACAGTAGGGATGTGTCTCAATGATGAGAAGAGGAACCAGACAAATTGCTAGCTGACATTGAATTACCTGTCTCTTTAAAGTGCCCGGATCACCCTGCTTGGTCAGGGCACCTGGGGTGGGGCTGATCCTGCAGGGTTGCAGGGAGGGTAAGTGTGAGGGAACACAGCAGGTCCTGACAGGAACTATTCAGCTTCTTTGAACGTGCTCAGTTTGTTGGTTCAGTTTCTACCAACATTCGTGCCACCAAACCTTCCATTGTAAAAACAGGAAGCAATTGGGGGAAACCTTAGTTTTCTGCTGGTGAGAGAAATGCCTATTGAATCCCTCCGAAAGCAGTTTCTCCGAGACTTCCTCCTTTGGAATTACATATTTGTTCTAAAAAACAAACACCAGAAGCAAAGACAGACTGAACTGTGCATTTCATAAGCATCATTAATCTCTCAGAAGAACAATTGAAACATTCCATCAATCATAACTCACCGTTTGCCTTTTCTACATTATTAGCAGAGATACAGGGCTAGAAAATTGGCCTACCAAAATATGTCAAGGAACAGGAATTGTATCCATCAGATTTCATCACTAATGATTTTTTTTTTTTTTTTTTTTTTTGTCACAACAATACTTTCTTCTTCGCTTGATCCTGAGAATCAGGCTTTTTAATAGGAAGAGAAATTGTGAGGTGCCACTGATCCACTGAACCACTTTGAGTTAGCTTTTATTTCTCTAGTTAAGAAGGTCTGAGAATGTGGGTCATTCCCATTCACTGTTCAGAGAGTACGCTCGGCCAATATTTAGATGAGATGGGGGGCATTCAGGGTGGTATGGCCATAGACTCAACCATTATTTAAGAAGCATGGATTCCTCGTCAGTCTCAGAGCAGGTCATGAGTTCTAGCCATCTGCCAGGCTGGTCTCTGCTCTCCGGGCCTCCTCAGTATCAGCCATCTCTTCTCTTCTCTTCCACTGTATTTGGATTTTACCTTGGCTGTGGCATTTATTCAACTATTCTGTTTCGCTGGCCTTCATTATCCACTCTCCTCTTTCCCCCTTCCCTCCCTACTTCTGCTCATGTCCTTCCTAGTGGGACAATTTTCCTTCACTCTGTAGCTGCCCAGTGCCCACAGGGAGACCCAGGGTCCCACATGGAGACAGCCATCAGAAAATGGGGGCTGAATTGAATCAACACTCTGAAATTGCTTTTTAAATGAATGAAAGGGCTCAGTAGACTACACTATTGAATCATTTCCTTTACTTCTTTTCTCTCTGTTGGCCATATTTAAAGACTTTTTTTTTTTTTTTTTTGTGGGTACCGGGGATTGAACTCAGGGGCACTCGACCACTGGGTCACATCCCTAGCCCTTTTTTGTATTTTTATTAGAGACAGGGTCCCACTGAGTTGCTAAGGGCCTCGCCATTGCTGAGGCTGGCTTTGAACTCGCGATCCTCCTGCCTCAGCCTCCCAAAGTGCTGGGATTACAGGCGTGCGCCACCGTGCCCGGCCTAGACTTTTTTGAAATCCAAAACATAACTAAAAATATAAAGAACATTCACTCTACTTATATAAGGGAAAAAGCATGTTCGTGTGTGTCATATATTTAGAATATTCATTTTTTAAATTGTTTTTAAATCCCCAGTCTTAAGAAGACCCAAGTACATCTCTCTACAGCCTTCCGGTAATAAGCTCCTGGGGCCCTGGAAGATAAGGCTAATCTCTTGAGTATCTGTGGTAAATTCCCAGGATGCCATCAGCTGCGGCTTGGCATTGCCCATCAAATGAGACTAGAACGAGACGTGTGCAGGCTGGGGTTGGATCTCGGGCCACCGGAGAACTCCCTTGCCATAAAGGGATGGAAGGACTCCCTATGGGATCCACTATTTGTCCCTCCAAAATGGCAAGATCCACAGGAATGACTACATTGGGCGACAGCCCTGAAGACAAATTCCAAGCCCTTCCATATCTGGAGGAGCAAACAGCTTTGGGAAATGCAAAGCTTTTTCCTTCTCTTTGGCTTTACTACTTCTAGATGTTAAGAACACAGACATCTGAGATTTTACTTGCTGGGAGGCTTCTTTCCACCTCCAAGGTGGTCCCTTACAGATCTCAGATCTCTTCTCAGGGAAAAAAGACAAGAAAAACAAGGCAGGCAAAATATTTAAGTGTCTCTAGAAGGGATCAGATAACTTTCATTTATTACTGATGTCTGTGCCAACTGAAATGAATGCTAGCTCTTTTCCCAGAAGGCTTCCTTCTCTATTCTCCTGTGATAGGAATGGATTCACTATAATGTGTATGAAAGTAAGACTCAGAGATTTGACCTCAAATAGTTTCCTATCAACAGGCTAAGTACAAATATCTGGATTGTTATTCAGTTAAGAATAGGTAGGACTGGGAAGCCGCTATCAAAAAAGAGTGACAATGTGTAATGTCAATTTTAGGTGTGACTTGGTTTTTAACATACAGCCAGGGCCACAGTCTTAGCACATTTAATATTTTATCAGAGACTGGAGTGAACAAGTTAAGAGGACTCCCAACTTACAAATGACACCAATTAACATGACCTTGTTAATATCTATGATAAAAATGATATCAGAGTGACTGATGAAATGTAAGTAGCCTGTTAAAAAATAAGATAAAGACCCATACAGATTGCAGTAATATTAAGGTATTAGAAATAAAATATATAGATACTAAGTAAGAAACAAATAGGTAAACAAAAAATAAGAAAATACCAAGAGATGAATGTAATTTTAGAGAGAGCCTGTAATGTGGAAAACCAAGATATCTGGTGAGCATAACAGAAAAGGAAGCTCCTTGTAATAATTCGAAAGCCCCCAAAGGACCAAGATCTCTGGGTTGAAAATCACTATTGTAAATACATCTTTAGATGAATCCACACTGAATAGCCCTTAGACAGTGGGAAACCCAAACTAACTCTGTCATTGTTCCAGAACATTAATCTCTATAATTGAATGATATTTGATTTATTTAATTCATTCATTCATTTATTTTTACAGTACTGGGGATTGAATCCAGAGGTGCTCTACCACTGAGCTACACCCCCAAACTTTTTTTTTTAATTCTATTTTGAGACAGTATCTCACTACATTGCTGGCCTCAAATTTGTAATCCTCCTGCCTCAGGCTTCTGCTTAGCTGAGATTACAGGCATATGCTCCAGAGCCCGGCTACTAATATTTTAAAGAAAACAATGAAGAATCACAAAAATAACATAACACACAAGATTCTCCAACTTATTTGCTATCTTCAGACTCATTATAAATGGGCTTCTGTTTTGAACTCAAGAGAAGGCAGAGGTTCTAGAGAAGCCCTGGAGAGCAAAATGCAGGTGATAGAAATCCCCAGGTGGTGCCGGGGTGACATTACTTGTCTAGATGACTTGTCGCAAGGGTTGCAAAGGAACGTGGACCAGACCAACAACTGCCTTTGGTTATTGCCAGGTTATTGTGAGATTTACAAGAAAACATTGCTCTGACACAGTCACCATTCAAGACAACAAGCATTAAGAGGAGGGCTAGTGTACTCAACTTAAAAAAAAAAAAAAAAAAAAAAAAGTACTGTTATGTGGGGAAAATCCTTTCAAGTAACAAAGAGTGATTAATCCAGAAAGAGTCACAAGAGGTTGTTTGGTAATTGTTGTGTGTGTTAACTTCCTTACTTGTCTATATAACTCCCCGATGCTTCTACCTCTACAGTTATAATTCAGTGTATAGCAACCCTTACACACACCCTCCTCGTGAAACACAGACATACATTTGAACACCTTCCTCTAACCCAGCAGGATACCTAGTTGTAGGGGGGCAAAGGAGAGTTGATGCAGCACTGTTTTAATCAGCGGTTCAGAATGCTAGTGGTAAACATCTGAAACAAGAACGCTGAAAAATGCATGCATTGTATGTACCGAAAGGTCAGCATGAAAGTTATCTTTATGGCAAGCCTGCCCATCCACTCCTCCTACACATTGCATATTCACAGGACTCTGCAGCTTGTATAAACCCCATTGTGATATAAACTCGTGAGAGACTGTGGTTTCCGCAAAGGGTAGCCGGTCTGCAAATTTAGACTAGTGAACATCATCTGGGGAACATTTTCAAATACTGTGTTTCCCTAGAAACTCTGGTGTAATTGTCTATGGCGGGATCCACATATTTTTATTTTTTATCTCCCAGGTACTGCAAATATAAAGACAGAATTCAGTCTGGTGTAGACTTTCAGAATCTCTTAATAATAAATAAATAATGAATAATAATTTTAAATAAAATAATAATAATTTAATGATAAAAAATAAAACTGTATATCATGATAAGACCTTCAGGACCATAAGAGCCACAGTCCTCATGGGGCAGGGGTCTTAACATTTTTATTGGAATTTTATGTTTGTCACACAGATTTCTATGGAAAAATAATTTCTGGAACTCTTCTGTAGCAACTGCATGAAATGTACTTTGTATATAGAATAAAGCTCATATCACCTTTGTGATCCAGCTCTGTTGTTCCTCCCTTTCCTTTCCCTGTTCTTTTTATTCTCCACAAGAAAAAGTTTTGTTGGTTCGACCAGACTGTCATCCCACCCACTTTGCGTACCTGTGTTCGTGCATCCGGGATACTGGGAATGAAGCTGGCAGCAGGCACTGGTTTTTCTCCTAATGGTGCTGCAAAATCCCTGCAGTGCCAGCAGTCCCGGGAAACTCGGGGACAGGCAGGTGTCACTCATTTGTCTAGCACCTGGCAGAGAAATACTTTACTGATGTCAATCATTCCTCAGAGCAGATGGGGAAACTGAGCCTCAGAGTAAATCTGAAATTTAGTCCCCTCTTGGGCCAGATCTCCAGGATTACCTTGGGCCTTGAAAAGTCATGTGTACTCCCTAGACGGCAGTGTCTTCATTCGCAGCAATCAAAACGTAGAGGTAGACAATCTCCAAGTCTCTTTCATTTCTAAAACTGATTCCACTGAACCTGCGTTCATAAAAGATGGAAGCATAAAAGTGCATAGGACCCACACAGGGAGAATGGGCAGGACTTCCCCTCAATGGCATTTTTATTGCTCTTTTCCTAGATTTTACTGGTTGGCATCCTCACTTTTAATATTCAGACTGTGGGATTTAATTAAATCATCTTTGAAATACTGAGCTTACAGATGGCTCTCTGCATACAAATGTACCACAAGTGAGCATTTGGCACTAAAGAAGATCAAGCACTGGAGTCCATTTCTCCCTCTGATCTGAGCTCAGGACTGTGTGGTCTTTCCTTTTATTGCCCTAGCCTCCAAATTGAAGGTTTAAGTTCCAAGATGGACCAGAAATTCAGTTCCAAAGCTGGCTACAAACTTGCAGTATTTTTATTGTTTTTGCAACCAGCCAATTCACCTTAATTCACATAACAGAGAAATGTGTAATTACTTGCAACTTCAATTAGAGCAATAGTTTGAAAAAAAAGTCTAACTAATAGAAAATGCTCGGGTGCCGACAGTTGTCAAATTCACCTAGATCATGTGGCTATATTCACTAAGTTCTTTTAACAGCCCATCTGTGAGCAATAGGATCAGATGACTAAGAGCGACCAGGCAGAAGCACTATTACTTTGAGTCACATTTTCCCATTACCCAGCTGTAAAGTTTGTTTCTCTCTGACCCATATAAAGTTTGGCATTTAGGGTTCTGTATGATTTTATTCCATCACTTAGCACTCCAGCTGTATGATTCTGAAGGTAAACATGATGTCTGAATTCCAGGCCTCCTGCATGCTCTTTGGAACCTATCATCTCTTAGAGCAAAGCTGTGTCAAAATCTGTAGGTTTGAATACAAATTTTATGATAAGCAAAAACTGTAGTATATCTTCCCTGTGCTGAGTCACCCTTTATTCACTCTTTTATGAAAATTATGCCTGGGTTAGACAACAAATAAATGCAATTGTTAACCCTTGGGCCACAGAAGAACACATTCAGAGCTCTCTTCACTAAAGGAGATATTATCGGGATGGTGCTATTATAAATAGAGGAAACAGGGAGAGATAACTTAGCAAATGGCTGCATTCACTAGGCCGTTCATTTATTCAACAATATTCACTTAGTACTACTACATGTCAGAAGTGTATAGTTGTGAGCAGAAATAATAACCACACATAATCAAAATTATATCATATAAACTACATGATAGGCTGGATGAAGGAAAGGTCCAGGTGAGGAAATAGGGTGGGCTTTAGAAAAAAAATTTGTGAAGAAAGAACATTTAGGTTAAGACATTACAAATAATTCAGAATTAGCCAGGTGAGGAGAAATGGAAGGAATGTTCCAAGCCAAACCAAGAACAAGTGGGCAGCTCTGAGGCAAGAAAGTGCTTGAGGCATTGTCCTGAGAGAAACTATTCACGATTCCAGTCAAAATTCTAGAAGGTAGTGATTTGTGAAGGCAGGCAAGAAAATGATTCCATCTCTTACATTAAAAATAAGGGAATGTGGCTGGGGTTGTGGCTCAGTGGTAGAGCACTTGCCTAGCACATGTGAGGCACTGGGTTCAACCTTCAGCACCACATAAAAATAAATGAATAAAATAGAGGCAATGTGTCCACCTACAATTAAAAGTATTCTTTTTTTTAAACAAGGGATTGCATCCCAGACCTAGGACCCTGCCCTCCATGTTAATGGTTCCTGAGTGAGCTTGAACAGCCAAAACCCATTTTGCTTTATTTGCAGTATCTTGTGAAAACATAGCCATAGCCAGCCCTTCAACCTTGACCTGGTCCTGCCTTCTCATCTAACTTATTGCATCCTCAAAGAGTAGGTACATTCCAAATATTGAATGAATGAATGAGTGAATGAATGAAGCCACAGGGCCACTGTAGTGTTGTAAGCTGCCTGTTGTGGCCAGCCACGGTGCCGCGGGAGGAAAACTCGGAGGCACAGTAAAGCTATTACTACTTTTACTTCTACTTTCTTAGAGAGAGCTTAGAGAGAGAAAGAAAGATTTTTCTTCTTCTTAGAAAGAGCTTAGAGAGAAAGATTAGAGATAGCTTTTTCTTCTTCTTAGCTTAGAGAGAAAGATAGAGCTTTTTCTTCTTCATCTTCTTAGAGCTTAGAGAGAAAGAGAGAGAGCTTGAAAGAGAGAGATTTCTTCTTTAGAGAGAGAGAGAGCTTAGCTTTTAGAGCTTCTTTCTTCTTTGTTCTTTCTTCTTTCTTCCTCGGGAGCCTCTGCCTGACTCTGACCAGGAATTACTTCTTCTATCTGGTTTCTCTTCTGTAACCGCTCTGCCTACGTTCTGGCCGCTCTGATTCTTTTCTTCTTCTCCGACCCGAACTCTTCTTCCGACCGAGCGACTGCATGACTGACTGAGTGAATTCATTCTTCTCCTGACTCCGACTGCTTTCACCCGGTTATATACCTTTAGCTTTGCGGGTACCTCACGTGCATTTACAGGTGCGTCACATACATACTTATTATCAGGTGGAAATTATGGCTTCCAGCTGACCGCAATAGCCATCTCCCTAATTGGGGCTCCTTCATAGTGTAAACCCAAAGTCCCTGCAAAACATAAGCAATCAGCCGGGCGCGGTGGCGCACGCCTGTAATCCCAGTACTTGGGAGGCTGAGGCAGGAGGATCGAGAGTTCAAAGCCAGCCTCAGCCATGGTGAGGCACTTAGCAACTCAGTGAGACCCTGTCTCTAATAAAATACAAAAATGGGCTGGGGATGTGACCCAGTGGTCGAGTGCCCCTGAGTTCAATCCCCGGTACCAAAATAAACAACAACAACAACAAAAAAAAAAAAAACATAAGCAATCATTCTAGGATCTAGGTAAACTTAGGGTCCTGTCTCATTACATCATATTATGATTTTCTAAAGCAGGGTTCTCAGCCAGGTGCAATTTTGCCTCCCCTCCAAGAGGACATTTTACAAAGCCCAGAGACATTTTTAGTCATCATAATTTGGGGGATGCTGCTGACATCCAGTGAGTAGAGGCCAGAGATGCTGATGATCATCCTAGAGTCTACACAGCACAGTGACCCTTTGCTCATGCTTCAACAACAATGCCAGTAGTGGCTAGGTTAAGAAACTGTACTATAGAAGTTGGGGACTGTGACCTGACAGCAACCTTACATGGGGTCTCAGACAGTCTTGCACAATGGGCCAAGCTTACCCTTGCTTAGACATGGCAAGAGCCCTGGAATATATCCTATCCCCTCTTTCTAAGCAGTGTTCAGAGATTTATTTCATTCATTTTCTACTTGTTTAATAAACAGACTCGAAGCACTGCATGGAAAAATATCCCAGCAGTGAGGTAAGATGAATGCTGTTAGCAATCCTAGTTTCACTTAACTGAATGGTAGGAAGCAACCTCTGCCACCAGGAAGTGTATTGTAGAAACTGAAAAGAAGTTAATGGTGTGTTTTTGTTTTTGTTTTTTAAAGCTCTGGTTCAAAGAAACATTATTGCAGACCAATGTGTAGCTTGAAAATGGTGAAGATAGTTTCATTTCTTGTGTCTTTTATTTTCTTCAGTGTGGTAATCATTCATATCTGTCCCATGACATGCCCAGAGGGTTAAAGAATAACAAACTCCTAAGTGTAAACACAGAATTTAATGAGCAAACCAGACTTCTGGATGAATCCCTTGATTGCATGTTTAGAACAAACAAGATTTTTGTGCATTAAATGAGGCAGGATTTTTCTCCTTGGGACAGAACCTTCCATACTCTGAAGGGCCATAGTTAATACTCTTCAAGAATGGCAATGACAAGTGCTACCAAGGTATCACTTCTCTCTCTCCAAGTTCACTGTCTCATCACTGAATCTCCTTGTTCCTATCGCTGGCCCTCGCTCAGCCTATTTTTACACTGTTCTCTGTTCTATGTCACTTGTTTGGTGACAGTCAACACCAACAAGTGCCACCAAATAGATAACAGAAGGCTGTGGAGGAAAAACAAAAAGAAAAGAGGAAGGAATCCAGAGATGTGCAGCCTGCTTCGTAATGATTCATCTACAATGGGACATTTTTGTGTGTGTGTGTGATAATGAAAATGCGAACTTGTGTGGACAAGAGGGACCAAGTTCCCAAAGAAGCCTCCTGCTCAGCTGGTGTCCAGTACACCAAGTGTAGCTTTAGGTTCCCAGCCAGGATTGCCCTAGGGAAGGGTGGGCAACCTGCAGGAAGAGGCATAAAAATACCCTGGAGCCCCAAACTCCTTCCATTGAAGATAGGTTCAAGCAACTTCAAAGGGGACGTGTATACATCACCTGGGGCTTCCCTCCAAAATGTCACACTGGGTGTCTTAGAGCCACAGAGATTTATTGTCTCATCATTTGGATGCCTAGAACTCCAGAATCATGAGGTCAGCAGGGCCACACTCCCTCTGAAACCTCTGGAGGACTCTTCCTCGTCTCTTCTCAGCTTCTGGTGTTTGCTGGGGACCTCTGGCATTCCTGGGATCACTACTCCAGTCTCTGCCTTGGTAGTCACATGGTCTTCTTCCCTGTGTTTTCATTCGGCCATCTTCTCATAAAGACTCCAGTCAATATATATTAAGTGAGGGCCCACCTTCCTCAGTATAATGTCGTCTTAACAAATGACATCCACAATGACCCTGTGAACAGATAAGGTCACATGTTCAGGTAGGTGCCAGGGATTAGGACTTCAACAGAGCTGTGGCAGCAACACAATTCGATGCAAAATAGGATGTAAAACCAAGAAGGTGTATCCATGTTATCAGAGCAGAGAGATTCAGCTTCAATTTTCAAAGTGTATTCTGAACTCCAGAATAATTCACAATTCCTCCTAAGAAAAGAAAAAGATGGAGAAGTCTGATGGCTGCCCGCAAAGGAAAAGGAAAGAGGAATAAGATAAAAAGAAAAAATAGAGAGTGAGAAATAATATTGGGTATTGCCATCAGTTTCTCTGACACGTCTGTGCACTCATTCCCCTAGATAATCTTCCGCCCTGAGGTGTATTTGGTCACTGGGTACTTCATGACATTGAACTCTAGAGGGCTAATTGATTTGCTGGTGGTCAACTAATCCTTCTTGCTCATTTAAAAGCAGAACACAAAATAAGAAGCCACCTATGTGGAAGAATTCTAAGAATGCCAAAAGGTTCTTTTCCACAATATCTTCTCCATTTTCCCAGTACTGTTACCGAAGTGCCTGACATTTCCCCATTACTCCTGGTCCAGGCTCTTGAGCCAGAGCTCCTGGTGTCGCAGACATTGTTCTAAACAGTTTACACATTTAATATTCAGTACAGCCGTAAGAGGCTGGTACCATTTTATCCACATTTTTACAAATAAGATACCAAGGCACAGAAATGGTTTGTCATTTATACAAGATAGCACGGCAGAGCAGGGATTCAAACTCAGCCTCTACGCTGTTAACCAAGAGTTCATATTGCATTTCTAAGTTCTTTCAAAAGTAAGGCAGTAAAGTAGCATATTTACTCAGATCTGAGTGTCAGGTTTTATAGGTGCTTCTGCCTAGCAGAGGATGAAGCCTAAGCCAAATTTCATTTCTCAAAGTGTCCTTCCCAGACCATCTGCCTCACAATGGGGAAATGTATTAGTTAGCTTTCCATCACTGTGACAAAATACCTGAGGTAAACTACTTAAAGGAGGAAAGGTTTATTTTTTGGCTCACATTTCATTGGTTTTACTTCATGGTCACTTGGACTTGTGGCTTTGGGGCTGTGGCAGCACAGTATATCATGGTGAGGAGCATGTGGTAGAGGAGGCTGTTTACCTCATGGTGGCCAAGAGGCAAAGAAAGAAAGGAAAGGACTGGGATTCCACACTGTCTTCAAGGGCCTGTCTCCAGTGGCCCAATTTCCTCACACTAGCCTCTACTTCCTAAAGGTTCCACCACTCCTAATAGCACTTCAAGCTGGCCCCCAAGCCTTTAGCCTGTGGGCCTTTGGGGTCATTTAAGATCCAAACCATAAGAGGGAAGGAGAGACAGATACTTGGAAACTATCCTCAGACAACTGATTCAAACTGAAGGTCCGGGTATCTACAGAAAGTTCTTGAATATGCTAATAATATTTGAGAACCGTTGGCCCAAAGAATAAGGTCAAAGTCAAATGTTCCAATAGTCCTGGCCAGAGGTTGTGGGGGAATGAGAATAAACCTAAAAGTGGAGAGTTGAGAGTAGTCCCTTCCTCCCCTCCTGCATGATCACACACCCTTTCCTTGTGGAAACAGTCAATTGATAATTTAGGAGATGCATTTTCTGTTAGTTTGGTTGAGAAGCCTGGGTGCAAGTAATAGAATTGGATTGGTCACATACAGATGTGATGTGAATCTTAGAGACATATAGTACTTAATAATGTAAATTATTGCAATTCCGAGACCTCTGGAAAACTCTCCTGCCCCAGAATATAACCACCACACTGATCCCTGCAGCCCATTAGTGACACAAAAAGACAACTAGAGAGGATCCTCCCCTTGCCCTGCACAAGCCTGAAAAGAGGCACCTAAATTCATCCTAAAGTACAAGTTCCCCGTGTGTTTCTCTGCCCACGCTGGCTCACATGCACGCACACAGACATGCCTTCATGTTCATGCACATACACACCACACACACACCACACACACACACACACACACACACACACACACACACACACACGAAAATATGAAGAAAAGTGGAGGCTAAATGCACCAAAGAACAAGTACACTGTCTTTCCCTAGCCCTTCCCCAATGGGACTAGGCCTGGCTGCTGCTTCTACCTCCTCCTTGGGGCTCCATCCTCCTCACAATCCAGTGAGTGTCACCTGCTTTCAGGCCAGGGCTACATGATTATAATTATTCAGATCGCTGGGACAAAATCTAACCAAGTGAAAAAGATACTTTAATCTGTATTTTCAAAATAATTTTTCCTTAATAGTGAAAACTTGGAGCTTAAATCACCTACTTCTCTGTGTGTGAGCTTCCCAGGCTGACCAAGTCTCTTACATGAACATTTCCTGTTGAGATGGTGATGGTATAGAACTATGGTGAACAAGAAAGTCATTTGGAATAAAATAAAAAAGGATCTGAAAAATAAAAAGATAAATAAAAGTACATTTGTGATACCTGGCAATGAATTCATAAGAGATATTATGGCTAGTGAAATGCCATGTATCACTTCATCTTTTTAAAAAAAAATATGATGCAACCAAGAAATGTTTATTTGCTAATTCCCATGCATATGGCACTGCTAGGCATTATGGAAGACAGCAGATGGTTTCAATAGACACAGGCCCAGCCCTAAGTCCTGGTCTCGGTCCATTCACTTATTAGCTGTGACCTTTCCATAGTCTTAGTGGGAATTAATAGCTTGTACACCATTCATATTGTGAAGATAACCTAGAACTTCTTAAGTTTGTAAAGAAAAGCAGACAAGTGAAATTGGGCACTATAAATGTAAAATATTATTCCGAGGCCACCATGATGACTAGGAAGCAACAAGAAGCAGCTCAGTCCAAAGGGAGACATTCTTGGCCCAAGTGGGAGGCCCAGGCCTGTGACTGCAAGTTCCTCACACCCTACATCCCCCACTTTCACTCACTAACAGAGGTAGATAAATACCCACCTTTCTGCCCTCCTCTATTTGAAGTCCTAGTTAGCAAAGGATCCTTCTCCCTTCCTCCCTAAGAAGCAATCTTCTGTTGGATGAAGTGGCCTAGTATCTGCCACTCCAAGGTAGCCACACTTCAAGTCCAAGAACACACATCAATATTCCTACCTCAGGCTTACATTCTTCCTGAAACTATGGGTGGGTCACACTGAGATCCTTGTACTCACAGGGACGTACAATTCAATCCAGGCCTCCTGCTTTCAGTACAAGCTGTAAGAACACAGCAGCCTCTTCCCCAACAGTGCCAGTTTGGCCCGGTAAAGCCTGTCCCTGAGAACACATGGGTTTTAGAGCAAAGTTCCTGTATTCTGGTAACATTTAATTGTGCTGTTTCTCAACCCCGCCACCCCCCCCACCACCCTGCACCCACACACTCCTGCACAACATTTATTCCATCAGCTTCAAAGGCAGCTCAACATGTTGGAAATATGTGTGGGAACAGAGAAAGGAATTGGAAATTGGTCTAGACCCTTTCTCCATTTGACTGGGTTTGGTATATACATTAGGATTTTAAAAATATATATTTGATTTTTTAAAAACATGCATTTGTTTATACTGGGTGTAGAATAATGAAAATAAATCATTATTTATTTCAGGAATTGTCTGAGTGTTTTTCATAATAAATAATGGTCATTTATCATTGTCCAATGACAAACATTTGTAGGTTGAAATGAGGAAAATCTTTTCCAAGAGCATTTCCATTCCTTTATCCATTAGAGTCCAGATGCCATCCAGCACACAATGATTTCCTGGGAAGAAACAGGAAGCAACCCAGGGAATAGAGAGTATGGCAAGGACAAAAGGAGCTGTCCTTAAATCCAAACAGCCATGGCATACACTAGCATAGTCTACTGCATGAGAAAGGAGAGAAATCTTGTTAAAAATACAGATCCGCAGGCCCCACCCCAGAGAGTCTGAGCTGAGACTCAAGTGGGGCCTGAGAATATGAATTTTTAACATGGCTCCTTCCCTGGCTGCTGCTTTTGCCACACAGTTCTTCTTGCCAAGAATTCCTAAGAAGTAAGAACCCTAACAGTATGCATTCAGGAGTAATATATTTGAGAGTCTAGATTTGGTGATGGATTTTCTAGATGGAGGTGACTCTTAATCCTTGGAGTATATCTGGTTATAAAACCAAGCTATTTGAGGTATATGGGTGAACAGTGCTACACAAACACTAGCAATAGCCTAAAAATTTTCTAATATTATGTTTGGTGTGAATAATAGAAAGTTGAAAATGCTATATGTCCCTTTGTTTCTGGACTTTGCCTCCAAACACAGGAATTCTAAGACATTCATTATACACTCTTTTCTGTGAGCACATAAAATAGAAAATAAGAAATGATAAACAAAGTTATTTGTTTTGGAATTCTATATTTTGTCTATAGCTGCATAACAAATTTATCCCCAAAATTTTGTGACATAGAATGACAAGCATTCATCATCTTACACGTTCTGTGTGTCAGGAGTCAGCATGTCTTGGCTCAGTAGTTGCTCAGGGTCTCTCATAGGCTACAATGCAAGTTGTCAGGGTTGGGGTCCTCTGAAAGGAGAGCTGAGAGAGGATTTACTACGTCAGAGCTCCCTCACACAGCTGGATTCAGTTCCTGTTAGGCTGTGACCCTGAGGGCCTTGGTGACTCCATGGCCGTTGGCTTACTTTGCTTCCTTTCCACCTGGGCCTCGCCACAGGGCATCATCATGGCAGCTGGCTTCCAGCAGAGCAAACTGGACAGCAAGAAAGGCAAGCAAGACCTATACCAGACATTTACAACCTCATCTTGGAGGTGACACCCCACTGCATCCACCATGTTTTCTTATTTAGAAGCAAATCACTAGTTGTAGCCCATACTTAAGGGAAGGGCTTTGTACAAGGGCATGAATTCAAGGAAAGGGAATCATTGAGACACTTCCTAGATGCTGCCTAACACATCTAAATGTACTTTTCTAGCTGAAAAAAATATATTAAGCAGTTTCATGTATAGTTTGTCAGCCTGCTTATGCTTTCCTAAAACTAATATTAATGTAAAGCATGTCCTGATACAGGTTAGGCAGCATATTGTGAGGATAGAGTCTAGTAGTATTGGAAGGAAATGATGAAGTCAGAAATGGAACCCATATTTCTAAATAAGGAGAGGTGCATCCACTATGTTAACCAACTGGAAAGGGTACTTTAAGAATAGTTCCAGCCACAAGTAACTGAAAACAAGTGTGTATGTGTCACTTAAGAAGTCAGGAGACCAACATTGCTGCATTGTTTCAGTATCTTGATAATCACAAAAAGCTTTAGCTTTTCTAATCTCTTGTCCTTTTAATCATACAAAAAGTCACCTCATGGTCACAAGATGACTCTCTTCATCCAGGTAGCACATCCAATTCTAAGCAAAAAGAAAGGAGCAAAAGGCCTCTGTCTTTTCATAAGGAAACAAGTCCCGCCCAGCAGACTTCCTCTGAGATCTCATTGGTCAGAACCAAGTCACATGTCTACACTGAACCAATGATTCACCAAAAGGACTAATGTGACAATGTTAAGTATAAACCAACCATGATTTCCTGTGAGATCAAAGGATTATTCCAATTACCTGAATCAATTAGGAATATGTGGCACAGAAATGGGACTGTGAATGCTGGGCAGATAACAGACAAGTCTTCAATAAATACCTTGAGTATTTTTTAAATATGTTCTATATATTCAAGGCCACCCAATAATGTTTAATGATGTTCTAATATAATATGTGTCATATGTCCCAACACAATCATGGTTTCCACTGAGTCAGAAAAGACATTTTCCTATAGAAACAGAATGTGTAAGCATCATTGTGTATGAAATCCTAGATTTATTTAAAGTTTCTTTCTTTAAAATTCCTTATTCAGAAATAAAATGTCCATATTTTGAGACAAAAAATGACTGTGCTTCTTTTAATCCTGTGTACATATAAACTGTTTTAAAATATTGCCTGCAGATAACATTTAACAGGATGAAATCTTCTGAGATTTACTGCACCAGCCAAGTATTATCAAAACACAACAAGACAGATTGCTTTTCTTGACGTCTGCTGCTAGATTTTTTTGTTAACTTATGTTTCTGAAATTGAAGCATCATAAGCCAATGCTGTACAAAGGTATTTGACATCATTTATAAAAATCTAGTAATATAAACTGTTGACTCCTTATAAAGCATCTATGGAGACAAAAATATCACTGAAGCACATTCATGCCTTTGGTCTTCAGGTCTGCATAATGATTCTTGCCAGAAGAGAACTTGTTCCATAGATTATGGAATAGAAAATCAGTTCTTGGGAAGAATAGCTCAGCTTTATTGGAGGCATCCCATTCCCATTCTGAGAAACTATAGGAACCTACACCTGTTGGGTTTTGTTTTATGCTTTTTTTTTTTTTTAAGCAAATTTCTAATTCTTGCGCTGCTCCAGATCTAAGTGAATAGAAAAAGTGCAAGACCAGCCCTTGTAGGCAACTGGAATGAGTCCCCTAGGAAACAGGACTCATCATGATTGTTTTGATGAGAGATTAATCAAGCTGATGCTGTACATAAGCAATGAACACACTGGGGACTGGCAGAAAGAGGCACTATCAATCACTCAACGGATAGACCTTGAGAGTCTCTTGAGAGCAAGATGATGTTGAAGTTCAGATACAAACTTAGCTGCCTTTCACATGGTCCACAGAATATAGCAGCGAGACCATTGGGAAATGTGTGGGATGGCAGCAGTAATGGGAAAGCAAAGAGAGTCCCTGAGCCTAAGTTCCAATCCTGGGTCTGCCTTTAAATGGGAAGGTATCCGTAACCCAGGCATATAACAGCTGTGGTCATCAGTTTCTGTATCTTAAACAAGACTCCACTTCTTTAAGGATCCCTTTAGCTTCAAATGTCTATGAACCTGCTGAAATAACTGTGCTTTGATTGAGGTGGAATTTTGAACTGCCTTCGATGATGTAAGTGTTCAGTTAGCAGAACTTTATTGGGTTCAGTTCATTTTGAATACAAATCAAAATGTACAATGAAAATATTTCTAAAAATATTCTTCCCAGTTTTCTTCACTCTAGATGATATACAAATATGTCTGTGTTTACATTGTGAAAAGGGTAATACTCCTAAGCTTGTGCAGAGATACCTTTCAAGTCTATGCCTTAAAGACAATACATGTATGAGAAAGTAGAGAAATGAATGGGATAGGCAGAGAAGGTACAGGGAGAGGGTGGAATAAGTTCCCGAGGAAACAATGTGGTGCAGAAGGCTGGACATGGGCCTGGGAATTGTGAGTTCTAATTTCAGCTTTTCCACTGACTCACTTGGGACCCTGAGAATGTCTGGCCCATTTTATCATCCTGTGCCTCAGTTTCCATATCTGCCAATTAGAGTGAGAGTCCCTGGCTCAGGGCCCAGGATTGTGAGAACATACTGTGCAGAGCCATAGAAATATGATCAGAACCCAAACTGCAAAACATCCTAGTTACTAAATGTCCTGACTTACAGTGGAAATATTAGCAAGAGTCATTCTTTTAATAATAAAAAATGTGATGTTTTAGGAAGCCCATCTAGCTGGGTGAAATTTAAGCCACTAGGATCATTGTAAGGGCTGCAGAGATACAAAAGCAAAAGGTAGAAACTTGAAATATGCCAAGTCCCAGCTTTACTGCTTAGCCTCTGGGTAACCTTGCTCAATTTCTTAACCTCCCTCAGTATCTTCATATATAAAAGGGAAATAACAACAAGCATCTCAGAGGACTGTGATGACGATGATTGCAAATGCAAGTTAGTTGTCTTGAGCCAGTCATGGGGTTGAATTCACAGCCACTGTGTGCTTTGCAACTGAGAATCTCTCTTATTATAATTGTCCATTAAAAAGCCTAGGCACCGAGGGCAAGGAATTTGTTAACATTGCTACTTATTGGGCATTTAGTATGCTGCAGTGCACTGTGCCCATATTGAGTAGTTCATATGCATTCCCTTGTGCACTTTTCACAGAAACCTACTATGTTATTGGTGTGGAAATGGAGGTAGAGTGAAACCAACCTTTCCCTCTGTCTTCATTGTGTCTCTTCAGCCTGCTTTGCTTTCTTTTCCCAGCTGCACCTCATTGGCTGTACTTTTAGTATTGTTTTAAGCCATTTTAAATTTTCAAGGCAAAAGCAGCAACTAACTGAATAGATTTATATAACATGTTATTTTGGTCTCATTGCTGTCTACGCCTGGAGACCTGCTCTAAATTCACTTGGGTGTTTGAGACAAATGATGCTCATTAACCCTTTCTTTAAAGTACTGAAAATACAGACACCCTGAAGTTTACTAAGTAACTTTAAAGAAAGCATTTAAATTTCCAATATGATCATTTAAAAAAGTATTTATATTTATGTTTGGAAAAATTATTGTCAAGAAATACTTTGTACACTCATATGTTCATAGACATCTTCAAGAACTGAATACGTTTATATGACATGGACTATTTGTGTATATGGTGTAATACTGTCCTCAGAGATCATGCTAGGAGGATTATTAGTTACCAAAAGGATCAAATTCCGCAAAGTCTTTTTTTTTTAAATCGATGTGCCTTTTAACTACTATGAAATACTATGCCCGCCTTAGAGAAAACATGAAAAAATATTTTTGTAAAGTGTGGTATTAAAGAAAGCATTGGGAAAAAAAAGCATTAGTTTATTTTAGGTCAGATTCAAGCTTCTTATTTGCCTGTGCAATTCATTAACATTTTGAAACCTCACATTTTTTTATGAAATGGAAATAATTTATTGTAGAGTTTCTATGAGTTATATGAGAACAGTTGATTCTAATAACCAGCCAGCAAATGTTAGGAACAATTTCTTTCCTTGGAAGAGACTCTCAATGCAGACCTGCTGAGAGTCTGCTTTGTAGAAGCAAGGAATTGCCTCTCCCCAGTAAACCACTTCCTAGCGTTCTCTGGTAATAGGCTTTATTCTCTAATAAAAGTGATGCTCTCTTTCACTTTGTACACTCAAAACTTGTATACCCATCTCAAGGTATTTGTGAACCAACATTGCTCATCCTTTGACCCCAGGTCAAGAACACTCTTCTAATGCATTAATTTTAACTTCATCAAATTACCTAACAAAATAATTTTCATATTTAAAAATGAAAATGTGGGGGTATCTTGCAGTGGAATAAGGGAAAAATCACAAGTTTATTGTTTAGAACCTTGTGAAGAATGCAGTGTCAGAACAAAACCTCATTACAAACAATTAACAAAGTTGCACAGAAACATAACTAAAATATTGATCCAGTTTACCACATGTTTCCTACAACCTTTTAAAAAACACAAGTAAATGTTAATATCTGAACAAAATGAACAAAGAAATATTAGAGTGACAATAAATCTATTTCACTTCACGTACAGAATTATGACCATACCATTTTTGCATATTACACTATTAGGAAATTGGGCAATAGATTGAGAAACAGAATGTTCTAGAAAATAAGCCTTCAAAATTGGTAAGCATCATGTACTTTTTCCAAAAGGAATTTTATTGTGTTGAATCAAAGGTGATTCTTTGGCACTGAGCAGCTCCTTAGAGTCATCCAAGTCCTCATTCCCTAATCCTGAGCTTGGCTGGATCTCTGCTGGTAGTCTTTGACTTGTTTGGATTCTAGATTGCTTTAGATCCCTTCCTATAGCTGCCACCCCCAAGTAACTGAGCTGGTTCTGCCCTACATTTCTGTTGATAATTTTGTTTTTTTAATTGTGTGTTGTAGTTTAGCTTATACAAACCCTAAAACCTAATTGTGTAGGTAAACAGGTACCTACAAGAGAATGCTATTGGGAAAGTTTATATTCTGGTTTCCTCCTTTGCTGTGTGTTTAAGTGGCCTTCGCCCTTCTTCTTTTGCAAAATGGCAATAACCTACCATCCCTGATGGGTTCGAAACCCCAGAAGACATACATGCAGATGATGCATTAGAGAAGAATTTGCTGGCTCTAGTGCTGCAACTGCAAGCTCATTTCCTTACTTCCTAGCGCACACCCAAAGGGACTTCTATAGGATTCATTAGATGTGGAACACTGCTAATTATATCTGTCATTATCCAAAACTTCACTTTCAATTATCCAAAACTTTACTCTCAATTTATTTAATTCAAAAGTGAAGCCCTGGTTAGTTTTTTGATTTTTGTTTTTTATTTTTGTGTGTGGGTTTTTTTTTTTTTTTTTACTACCTTCTGTTTCTAATTTGCTCCTTAATGTCACCTCTGTCTTCAGATCAGAAGCTCAAAGCTCATTGTGAGTTCCTCCCTCCTTCCCTTCCCCTCTCTCTCTCTCTCTCTCTCTCTCTCTCTCTCTCTCTCTCGTAACTAAGTCCTGTGAATTCTTCCCTCCATATCCCTGGAATCTCTTCTTTCCTTTGTTTATTTGTTCATTTTTATGGCTATTTTCCAGCTCGACTCTACCATCTCCAACTTTGGCTGTCACTTCAGTCTCCCTGCCTTGCACTGACTGTGGCTGTGCTTCCCTGCTCCAACATCCTCAGTAGACCCCATTGTATGAAAAATGACCTCTAGTCCTGCCTCAACCTGTCTTTCCAGGCTTGGCCACACCCGTCTACTCTGACTGTGGTGCTCACTGTCCTCACCCTTGCTATTTCCTGGGATCTTGCTCACAACTTTTCCAAGGCCCTTCTTCTTCCTTCCTCTCCAAATCATACCCCACTTTCCAAGCCCTGCTCAAGTCTCACCATCCCATGAGGTGTTTTACAGTGCCTCGAAGCTCACAATGAACTCATTTCCTGAAGTAACTCTGCTAATAATTTTGAAGAATCATTAATGAATTCCAAACTAACTAATCGTGTTCTTTGTAGTTTACTGAGTTCCCAGTTTCCTTATCCATGTCACTGGGTTTGAATTTTAGGCAAGATATTTAATCACATCCACTTGGTTGTCCCTAGAGCAGTTTTCAACCTTTGGCATGGTAAAATAACACCTGGGAAACATGTTAAAATTCTTTTAAGCTCCACCCTATAGCTACAATAAGGTCGAAGTGGAGCCCAAATATGTTTTCCCCATGAGTTTTAAAGAATGCTGCTGCTTGCTTTCAAGCATCTCACAAAGGACTGGAACATAATTAATATATGTATATAAGTTCCAAGTAGTGTTTTTCCCTCTTTTCTTCTGTTCCATGCTCATATTCTTTAACTTCTTTCTTTTAGATTGACTTTGAAGATGTGATTGCAGAACCAGAAGGGACACACAGTTTCGACGGCATCTGGAAAGCCAGCTTCACCACCTTCACTGTGACAAAATACTGGTTTTACCGCTTACTGTCCACCCTTTTTGGCATCCCGATGGCGCTCATCTGGGGCATTTACTTTGCCATTCTCTCTTTCCTGCACATCTGGGCAGTTGTACCGTGCATTAAGAGTTTCCTGATTGAGATTCAGTGCATCAGCCGTGTTTATTCCATCTACGTCCACACCTTCTGTGATCCACTCTTTGAAGCCATTGGCAAAATATTCAGCAATATCCGCATCAACATGCAGAAAGAAATATAAATGACATTTCAAGGATAGAAGTATTCATGATTCTTTTTTTTTCCTTGTAATTTTCCTGGTGCCAATCCCAAGTTTCAAGTTGCTAGTACAGCAACAGTTTATGAATGATTTATCATGGTTCAGAACAAAGAGATCACTTTCTCAGTTTTCCTAACTATTATTTGTCTCTTCTGAGCTATGTCATCTACTTTTGGTGATCTGAATTTTTTAAAACCATTCCAGTTTTTTCTTACCTTTTTTGATTTGCATGTGGATCGTTGGTTAGTTGGCTACGATATGAACATATTGTTAAAAGATAATTTGACAGAAATATGAAGAACTGAGGAGGAGATAAAAGAGAACCAATCACCTCAAGTGCCTATTCTTAAAATATTGATCATTTTATAAGGAGGAAAGAATTCCAGGCTGTGGTCATGAGTGTACAGGTATGTGGGCAGATTTTAAGCACACTTTTCCCCCATCATTTGAGGAGTTAGTGAATTGCTGCCATTCACCTTAGTAATCTAATCAGATCTAGTGATCCCTATTCAAGTTACAAAGCATAATCTTCTGCATTGACATGACCCCACTTATTCCTTCTTCTTGAAATCTTCTGTGCCTCAGTATTTGTTGTGCAAATAATGAAACCTAAGTGCCTTCCTGTTTTTCACATGTCCCTTTTTAAGTAGGCTCTAACTCATCAACTGTCATTAGGTCAGCAACCTCCCTGAAGACCAAAATTAGAAAACTCATTACCCAGCTCCCTACACTTGTTTCCGACTCTGAGATGTAGAATCTGGAGAAGCTCCTGTCTTCACTGGATGGTGTAGCATCTTTATCCATCCATGTCGAGTATGGTCAACATTAGCCTGATGAAATGAATGCAAGTGGACAAATGGGGGCTGAGCCCTCTCTGGGCTGGCAGGAGTAGACGCCAGCTTTCCCTGCCTCTCATCAGCTGAATGAGGTCAGCATGTCTATTCAGCTTCATTTATTTTCAAGAATAATCATGCTTTCCTGAATCCGAACTAATCCATCACCAGGGTGGTTTAGTGGCTCAACATTGTGTTCCCTTTTCAGCTGATCAGTGGGCCTCTGGGGAAGGGCTGTCAAAATGGAGGCCATTGTGTGAGACTGTCAGGGCTGCTGCAAACATGACCCCTTCTGAGTAAAGCCTTTGCAACCATCTGCTATGCTGTGACACTCGGCCCCTCCTCCTGCCAGGAGCCTTGGACCTAATCCAAGCATCATTTTGCTCAGAGAGAAGATGGGGGAGGAGGCAGTCATAAAAGATTGAGGTAATTTTGCTGGAATAAGTTCAAGTTCTTCCTGAACTCAAACTGAGGAATTTCACCTGTAAACCTGACTCATTCAGAAAGCTGCCTGGTACCTCCAAAAGCTTTTTATTCCTCCTGCTCATATTGCAATTCTTCTGCTGGGAATTTTTTTTAAACCTCCAGTTATGCTTTTATTTTTATTTTCATACACTTATTGGAACTCTGCTTGATTTTTTTTTTTTTTTTTTTTTTTTTGCCTCTCCCAGTTTTCTTGACACTTTTATTACCAACCTGTTACTTCTTTAATGTTTGCATTTAAAACAGACACTGGCATGGACATAGTTTTATTTCTTTTGAACAGTGTACATAACTGAAAAAATGTACTATACTGCATACTTTTTAAGTGTAAAGATATTTTTATCTTTATTTGAGTAAAATCACTTGGGAAATGGCTTTGTGATTCAGTTTGTATACTGTATATCCCAAGACATGTCTGTTCTGTATAGATGCTTCGTCCCTGGAGCAAATCAATTGCTGGTCCGAACGATTGCTGAAATTTTATATACTTACTGATACATTTTACACTTTTTTATCCTGCATGTCCTATAAAAGTTACAAATCTGCACAATAAAAACATTTAACAGTTAAACCATCAACTTCATTTTTTTTTTAACCTCAAAACAGGCTTTGGTGTGTTTGTGTCTGTGTGTTTGTATATAGTGAGCACATGTGTTGTGTGTGCACATGTTTGTACTGTTTGGGGGGTGGGGGCGAGTTTTCAATTATTCCCTTTCATTTAGTTGGGATCTTTTTGCTCAGGTCATTGCCATTCATGAGTTACTTCAAATAAAGTTGTAATTAATAACAAGGTTTTTTTTAGCAGTTGGTTTAATGTTTTGCTATCTACTATCTAATCTGAGCCCTCAACAACCTCGTGTGATGGATAGTAACACAGTCATTTGGTTAAGGACACAATTTGCATTCAGGAAGCAATGCCTTGAATTTTGCCAGGCCTTAACTAGGATTTATCAAAAGGTAATCATTTATTTTGGTCCTTGGCTAAGTTTACATTCAGGACTTCTGTATTAGTCAAAGTTCTCCAGAAAAACAAAACCCATAACACTTATTAGAGATAGAGACGATAGAGATAAAAATAGGGAGCAAACGATTTGGTATAAAGACTTGGTTCTACGATTATGGAAGCTGACAAACTGCAAAATTTACAGTGTGAGCCAGCAAGCTGGAGATTCAGGACAGCTGACATTGAAGGTCCAGGCCAAAGTCCTGCAAGGAAAACCCTATTTTCACTTGAATCCAGTGGCAAGAAAAAACTGATGTCCCAGTTTGAGGGCAATGAAGCATAAGTTCTGACGTGGGAGAGGGCTGGTCTTTTGTTCTTCTCTGACCTTCAACTTGACTGGGTGAAGCCTGTTCACATTAGGCAGGGCATTTGCTTTACTGAGTCTACCAATTTAAATGTAACTTTCACTTAAAAACACACTCAAGAAATATCTAGAATAATGTTTTCCAAACCAAACTTTGCAAAGGAGATCTTCTAATTTTTCTTACCCTGAAATTCATTTCATACATTTTACAAGAGTTCATCCTTTCTCTGGACTTCCAAGGAAATACTGAGACTGCTGTGTTGGTAACTCACTCTGGGATTTGTTTTTACCCAACAATTCCTTTTCCAGATGCACATGAAGACATGACTCTGAGCCTCTGCTCACGGCTGCAGCATTTGAGAACCAGGCTGAAGTTACATCTCCAGTTCAAGCAGGATAAATGAAGTGAATTTAAACATGGATTCTCTTTCTTTTGGTTTTATTTCCTGAGTCTCTAAATGAATGTATATTTAAAAAAATTAGGATTTATTTATATTGTGATTCAGCCACACACAGGAAACAGTTCCATCTCTGGATACACAAATAATTAGGTGATTTTGGAGGACTTGACTCTATATTGGTGATCACAGCTGCATACATCACACATTTAATAAATGTCAGTTACATAATAATACACATCAGCCCAGCAGTGTGGGGCTCTATCTGAATAGTTGATTTTCACTTGCCTGGATATGGGTGCTAATATTCAAATGTTCTGGTTTTTAAATTATCTATATGCTAAAATTAGAGTGGGAAGGGTAAAGAAAGTCATTCTTAACATAATACAAAATGTGAATCCATTAAAAATTCATTTTATGAATACATAAAAATGCTGAACTTCTTTTTTGGAAATAGATTTTTTATTTTTTTAATTTATTTTTTTCCAAATTTATTTTTTATTCTAAGTTGTTAGAAATGACAGCAGAATGTATTACATTTCATATTATACTTGTAGAGCACATTTTTACATATCTCTGGTTGTATACAAAGTATATTTACACCATTTGTGACTTCATACATGCACTTAGGGTAATGATATCCATCTCATTCTACCATCTTTTTTTTTTCCTTTACCCTATATGGAAAACTGTAGAAACAAGTACAAAAGAAATGACAGAAGGTGGTAAAAGAAAGCATTTGAGATACTTACATAATGCAAAACATTATAATATACTTGAAATATAAAGAGATTTCATAAATTAAGAAAAAGATGTTGTTGATACAAAAATAGGCAAAGATATAAAAAAGATAATTCACAAAAGGACATGCATGAAAATCACATGAAAACCTTATTAGGAGGTTATAACATCACAACAATGGGATACTATTTTCACCTAAATATGCAGCAATTGAAATAAAAGTAATGTTCATATTGGTGAGGATACAGGAAGGCAATGTACTCATCCGTGGCTTTTGTGAGGGCCACTGGTGGACAGTTAAAAGTTCACTTAATTGATCCCACAATTTTATTTACTAAATAAAAATAACAGAGGCATACCAAGATTCTTTATCATAGATATTTGTTATTCGGTTGTCAATAGTATAATAAGTTGGAAACAACATAAATATACAAACACAGGAAGTCAGTTAAATAAATTTTGGTATGTGAACCTAATAGACTACTTTTAGCTTTTTAGTATTTTATGTAGTAGAATAACAACATGAAAATATATTCTTGATAATGTTCGTTTAAAAAAAAGAAAGATAAAAATTATATGTGAGCCAGGTGCTGTGGTGCACACCTATAATCCCAACACTTGGGAAGCTGAGGCAGGAGAATTGTGAGTTCAAAGCCAGCCATCAGCAACGGAGAGGCACTTAGCAACACAGTGAGACCCTGTCTCTAAATAAAATTTTAAAAAAATGGCTGGGGATGTGGCCCAGCGATCAAGTGCCCCTGAGTTCAATGCCCGGTACCAAAAAAAAAAAAAAAAAATATATATATATATATATATATATATATATATATATATATGTGTGTGTGTGTGTGTGTGTGTGTGTGTGTGTGTGTGTATGAAATATGCCACTAATTTTTTTGTTTTTTAAAAATGGGGATATGGAGGGGCTTCAAATTATTGAATTATTTCTAAGTTTCTGTCAGATACTTTATAGGCATTATTGCATGTGGGCAAGATTTCGAAATAGGTATTGATGCCCTCACTGTACAAATAAAATTTAGAGTGTTGTATTGAGTCACCAGTTCTCATAAATAAGAGGTCTTGGACTTGTGTGTCTGGCATCAATGCTCTGCTCCTTCCACTCCTCCACCTAACTTTGTGTGGCTTCTGAGCCCTCAACCTTCCTCCTCTTCATGGAGCTTCCTGTTCCTACTTGAAGAATCATTTCATCCACTTTAAATATATGATAAGAAAGTAGAGTGAGCAAAGTTGGAGTAAACTTTCTCAACAGTGAATAGCAACTAAAACTTGTAATATTTTCTAAATGCCAAGTTTATGCACTTTAAATGTATTAGTTTACATAATCCTCCCAATAACCTCCAATGATATGTATTATCATTATCATCCCAACTTTACATACTAGGAAACTGAGGCTAGTCGAATCAAGTAATTTGCCCAAAGTCACACAGCCAGTAAAGTCTAGGTTTTGAATCCATGGAGTCTGACTCTAAGGTTTGGGAGCTGAACCAGGACACCAAACCATATAGTTAGTGGTAATGCTAAAAAGCAGAGAGCAAGGAGTGTCTCTACTGAGAACAAGTAATGGTTAAAAACATGGGTGGTAACTAAAATTCAAATCAAAACATTTTACATTTAAAATATAAAACTAAAACTACTAACACAACTTTATCAAAATCATTGATTTAAAGATTTAAATAAAAATTTTTACAACATAAAAATATTTCATAAGAGTGTGTATTTTGTCACATAGCTTAATGACTTCGAAGAACATAAAACAACTAAGTTTAGTAGCTGTACAAACTCTAGGACAGATATTTCACTGATAGAAGAAACACCCATTTTGAACTGAACCATAATGTTTATATTTATTTAGACAAAAAAATCAGATAACTGATAGAACCATTTTACCACTAGTATTCAGAACTGTAATTTTCTTCTCTAGAAATCTCCATTATTTACTTGAGTTTCATATCTCAAATCTGCCAATTGCTTGAACGATAATGATTTCTCCAGGTGTTACTCTTTACCCAACTTGCTTGAGTCAATATTGCAAACATCAGTGCAAACTCTCTCCTCCCAGAATGCACAACAATCTGCTTAGATTTGCTCCCATCTTCTCTCTTCCTTCTGCTAAAATGGATGATTCCCTCTCATACCAAAAGCCAATTTGTCCATAGGTACCTTGAGTCCTGTTCCTCATTTCCCCAAGATCTTTGCTCCCTTGGTTATCTCATTTAATATCAACCCCACCCTGTGTTCTGGACTGTTCCCTTTCACCTGCAAACATCGTGTGTCTATATTTCTCTTAAAAAAACACACACACTTTTCTTGTCCTCAGACGCTCTTCTGATCATCAACAATTTTTATTATCTATTACAGCCTAACTTCTTAGAAAAAAATATCTGTAGACATTATCTAGACATCATTAAATTACCCTAGCTAGCATCATATTTTTAAGCCAAGTAGGTTTTTAAAATAACGTTTTACTCCAGGTACCCAGACATAGGCATATCATTAATCAATGCCATTATTGTTCCTCAGGAGGCTTTGATTTGATTTCATTTATTTTGTTATTTAATTTTCATTAACACCTATGAATTCATCCCAAATCAAAGAACTACAATGGTGACATACACACATATATGCACACATGATCATGTGTGTATATATCTATGTATATAGAGAATATACAAACTACTTCATTTGGTACCTACTCAGAAATATTGTATCTTACTTATGAGTTGATTAGTGAGACTTTCTATCTTTAATGAATTGCTTTTTCCTAAAGTTTATTTCCTTAGATATTTATGTGACTATACCAGCTTACTTCTAGTTACACCTGCACTATTCTGATATTTTTTTTCCCAGTATTTTACCCCTCAGGCTGCCAGGCACAGCAGTACTGGCACTATACCCTACCACTACACACTGAGTCACTCAGTGTGCCAATCAGAGACACTGCCGTGTGAATGGCATCAACTGAGTTCTGCACAATCTTACCTACTTCCTTATGCTTTATGTGTCTTTTATAAACAGCACAAAGTTAGAGCATGCATTTTATCCTAATAGTCTGTTCTTTAAGTAGTAAATTCAGTCTATTATAAAGAAATGTATTAAGATTATTAATATATTTTTTTTTTTTTCCTATTTTTTATTACCAATTTTTTTTTCTTTTTGATACTTTCTGATTGTATTAAAAACCCAAATCAAAAACAAACAAATTGGTAGTTCTATTATCTCTGCCTTTGAACATTTACATTTTTTATTCTTTCAGTGAACAAATTTATCCTTAAACGGCTTTTATGTCACTATTTATCCCATCTACTAGGTTACTTCAACTCTTACATTTGTTATTCTAATATTATACATAATTCTTCTGTGATTTATTTTCTTATTTAATGTTGTTACTCTATTTCTTTTTCTCAAAATGTTCATTTTAGAAAATACAAATTTTTGGTCCCTCTGTTCTAATATGTCTGCTTCTGATGGCATTTGTAATCTAGTTTGTTGGTTCTCTTTTTGAGATAGTTTATTCCTCAGGGGTCCTCTACATAACCATATATGTTGAAAATGCCCCAGGCTTCATTCTAAGCCTTTTCCTGTCCCTTTATCCATGTGATCTCTGGACTCCCTTATCTCCCCTTGGATGTTTCACAGATACTTCTCCTGTATCCTATTCAAAACTATTCTGTTGGTGCTTCCTCCATCCTGCAAAATATTCTATAACTATCAATTGTTCAGCCATCTATGCAGTCACTTAAGCCCAAAACCTAGGAGTTTCCCAGAAATATTCTTGCCACGATCCCTATTGCCAATCCAGCAGATTCCATCAGTTCCATCTCCATGACACATCTTGCTTTGGCATTCTTGCCTCATTTCTACAGCTACTACCTCAGTGTGAATATCCATCATTCAAATCCTGGTCTGTCCTAGCTAGTCTGTTTCCACTCTTGCTCTGTGCCCAACTCATTTAGTCATTTATTATACAGAAATAGAAATTGTCCCATGCACGTACACACACACACACACACACACACACACACACACACACTACAGCAGAAAATCCTCTGATGACTTTTATTGCATTCAGTATAAAATTGAATACCTCTACCAAGACTTATAAAGTCTTATGTGATCCAGTCCCTGCCCATTGCTCTGTCTTCCACATCCTCACCATCAATATGCCAGACCCACTGATCCTCTTTCAATCCCAAAAGCATGCTACGCCTTCTCTGGTCACAGAACTTTGCACAGCTGCTCCCTCTGACTGAGAAGTTCCCCCACCTTCCTCTCTTTGTTAGCTCCCTCTCATCCCTTAGGCCAAGCCTCAGTGTTACTTCTCAGAGAGCTCTGTCAGGTCTTCCTTACCTGAAGCAAGTCATTCCTTTTTAATCTCTATCTTAGCCTATTTTTTTTCATCACAGCATATATCAATTATTTCACTTGTCTGTTTACATTTTTTTAGTCTATTCCCCCTTTAGGATTTAAGCTCCACAAGGGAGAGATTTTACCATAACAGAAAATTAATATTTGTTGAACGGAAGTATGGATGGATGGTCAGACTACCCTGGGGTCTATGCAGGTACAAACTCTCAAATGTCAGCTTTACCTCTAATAATGTCATGGAAAAAGTCACCTAACCAATCTGAAATAAGTTGCAGCATTACCAACAACACATCTACCAGTTGTTTTTCTTCTTCCACTTCACAGTATTTCTCCATGATTTTGTTATCCAACAGAGCTTTCTCTACTGTACCCATCTGAACATTTTATTATGGTCAATACATGAGTTTCCCTAAAATTCTAAAAAGGACTACTATGGATGTTTGATATACGTATTTTTCTTACTTGAATAATAGCAAACACATGTTGATACAGCTATTAGGGGAAAAGATGTTTTTTCCAGCAGCTGTTGACTTCATCAATTCCACTATGCAATGAGTCACCCTAACTTCCACAGAGCTAGAAAGTTACAACTACAGAAGTAGGGACTTTTTTTTTTTTTTTTTTTTAATTGTGAGAGAGGAATGGGATCAGTTAGACATGGAGAAATTTGAAAATTAAATCCACTCAGAGGAGAGATTTGATACTATAGAAAGTTGAATAATATACATGTCAAAGGAAAAAAATCGGACACCTACCTAGAATTTCAGTGAAACAATTGAAAAACATGTGAAAATCGTCAATAAGGGGCACACATTTGCAACACGAAGAAGGCAGTCATTAAAAAAAAAAGCAACAGCTGGCAGTGTGAGCTGTTCTCTGAATGGCCAACAAAGAAGCCTACTCCTTGGCTGCAGTTGTTATGTGATGCCAACTATTAATGAGATAAAAACTATCCCAGGCATCAGCCAACATTCTTTCTAGAGGAAATTTCTTAAATCCCCTATCACATTACACAACCTCTTGGAAAAGGTAAGATTTAATTACCTGAAAACTATAAACAGAAAGCTGTGTGGACTGTATAGCACAAGCAAGCACCCTGACTGCATAAGCACTATATGTACATTGAGGGATGTAATTTGGTTTGACAAAGACTTGGCATTTTCACAGTGATTTTTTTTCTTTTGCTTCATTGTCTTTCATATTGCTCCTTAAATGATAAAAAAAAAAAAAAAAAGCTTTCATTTATTGAGCTCAGACCATATACCAAGCAGTGTGTTAAACATTTAACAAATTTTACTACCTACCAACATCCCTATGTCCTATATATTATTTTCTAGGGCAAATGAATACTATTGCTCTGTTCTAGAGATTATGAAATAGAAGTTCAGAGAAGTTAAAGAACATACTCTTGATGACCTAATGAGTTTAACACTCTTGATTATTAGCTTCAAAGCTCCTCTTCATAGGGACACTCACTAGGTGCTCATTTGGCAATACTAAACCATCATCTTATGTCATTAGTAGGGAAAAAAGAGGAGTAAATGGTTAAAAGCCATGTAAATAATGTATTCTCCAGTCTATGGTGCTGTTAATAAAGTGGTTCACGTTATTCCTCCAACAGGAACTTACATGGAGCAATTACTATAGGGAATATAAAAATAAGATAAAGATGAGCAAAACAAAGGCCTCTGCCTTGGTGGAGTTCAGTGAAGCATCTATGAGGATGCTTCAAGATGAACTTCATATTCTGCTACTTCATGTTGAGAAAAACAACTTTTTACAAAATAAAAATTATTGATAATAAATTTTATAGTTTAAAACAGTGACTTTAAAACTGTGCCCTTGGGGCTGGAGTTGTGGCTCAGTGGAAGAGCATTTGCCTGGCATGTATGAGGCCTGTGTATAAATAAATGAATAAATAAATAAATAATCTATTGACAACTAAAAAAATATTTAAAAAAAAAAAAAAAAAAACCTGTGCCCTAACAGAATCCCCTAAGATGGCAGAGGTAGATCAGGGGTAAAGATCAAAGGAATGGTGTCTACTGTTTTCCCTCAAGTAGACAAGTTCTTGTTTAACTTCTTTTCTTATTGACTTTCAGCATTACATTTTATTTGACTAAATAGTTCCATTACCAAACAAAAAATAATAGTTCCATTGCCAAACAAAAAACCACTGATTGACCAGGGGAAATAAGTATTTTATACCAGCTTAGATCTTAAACAAAACATTGCTGCTTGCTTTCATCATTACCACTCAAACACACTTTAAGGATGTTTTTTGAAGATACAGGCTTAACAGAGTAGATGATGAAACACAAAAAATATCTATCAAAACCATGAGTAAATACCAATTAAAATACAGGATAGTCTTGCAAACTCTCACACTCTTGTTCTAACAGAAATGAGTAATGACTTGAGTGGGATGAGTAGGGAAAACGTGGTAGTGTCATTTACATTCCTTAGGAGAAAATAAATTTAACAGCAAGCCCATTGGCATTCAGACAGATATCTGGGATGCTGTCAAATATTGCTCAGGCAAATTACAAATAAAGTATCAGCCTTCCATCTTTACACTGAACTGGAACATTTTCTTCAGATCTTCTTATTTCACTTTGAAACTTCAAATTTAAACAATAATAAAAAGCAAACAATAAGCCACTGTGTAGCAGAAAAGACTTTGAACTTGGACGCAGGAACCTATGATCAAATGCCCAACCAACTTAAGAACCAGTTATGTGCTCCTGCAGAAGACCTAAAACTGACTATGTGCTCCAACTCAGTAGCCATAATGCCTCTACCTCATGAGACCAGTACCAGTGAAAATGTCTAAAATAGACGGGGACCTCATGGGACTTCAAACATGGCAGGCAGCCCTTCACTCCTTGACCTTAACTCACTGTCTAGAGTCACAAGGTCACTTTTCTGTTTTTCTTAACATAGCCAAGCCTTTCTCATGACTCTCTTTGCAGACTAGATTTCTTCTTGTGCTCAATTAGTATGGATAATGAGCATAAGTCAAAAATTCTCCAAATCTACCTGAGCTTTTACCTCAGGGACCCATCATCATCTGGCTTCCATCTCTGTGTTCTTACTTCAGGGATCCCAAGGGAACATCTGATTGACTTTGACTACATTTGCTGTTCATCCTTGTTTCAATCAGCTATAGGAGCACAGTCACATAGTTTGAAAGATCACCCATTCAAGGGCAGTGAGAAGACAAAGAAGTTAAATAGAAATAGGGGTGTGGCAGGAATATATGTAATTACAGTCTAAATATCCATAAGGCCTTAACCTTCTGAACTCTCCCACATATGTGTCCTCCTATATTTTCATGAGATAAGAAGAAGGGTATTTTAGTCAGCTTTTTGCTGCTGTGACCAAAAGACCTGTAAAGAACAATGAGAGGAGGAAACGTTTATTTGGGGGCTCACAGTCCCAGAGATCTCAGTCCATAGATGGCCAATTCCATACTTTGGGGTCTGAGGTGAAGGAAAACATCATGGTTGAGGAAAGCAGCTCAGGACATCCCACCACGAAGCAGAGACAGAGCTCCACTCCTCAGGGACAAAATATATACTGCAAAGGCATAACCCCAGGAACCCGTCTCCTCGGGTCACACCCTACCTGCCTACAGTTATGTCATAGTGGGGCTCAGACTGGTACACAGATTTGGGACTCTTTTGGTGGAAGAAGATGTAAGACACAGTTGGGATAGTAGACATGGTTTATTCCAAAGCAGTAATAACCCCTAGCCAGTAATAGCCCCTAGCCTGTCCCCAGCTCTAGCTTCAGCCCCCAGCCAGCTCCCTTTAGCCCCAGCCATTTCCATAGGCCTCTTTGATATGCAGGCTAGACAAAGGAGGCACAGTGCCAACAGGTTACATCTGTGTGTGCATGCTTAGGAGCAAATGTTTATGACCTTGATTCCATATGCTGAATTTGAGTGTTTATGACCTTGACTACACACTAAAAACATAACCTACTGGAAGCCTCAGTGAAGGAGCCTAACTATGACTATTTGGGGCCTGCCCTACAAGTTACCACCCAGATAATCCTTATCAGAAGATCACTGATTAGGCTAAAACTCTCCTAATGCAATCATTTCACCTCTAAACTTTCTTGCATAGTCTCACACATGAGCTTTTGGGGGACTCCTCTAACTGCGGCAACTCTTAACACCCTTTACAGATGGGAAGAGTAAATCAACAGGAATAAATGACCTACCTGGGGGTCATTCATTGAGTCACTCGTGGAACAGGCAATAACTTCAAGTTGAAAGATTAAGCTGTCTGGTCTCTCTGTAACAACTAAGATTGCAAAAACTTCAAATTATACAGCAAGTAGAATAAATGCTGTATCTGTATCCATTGCACAGGCAAAGGCACAAAATGAAGAATAAAAGGAACTATCCACAGTCACTAGAGTGAGAAAAGAAATCAGCTGAAAATAGCCTTCTGTCTCTACAGAGTTTTGCTCTCACTCCTGAGCAACCTCCTCCTCACAGAGGAATATTAATGCCATTGAGGAAGGGACCTGAGGGTTAAATCCTTGGCCCCGGCCCCAGTGAAAATGGAGAGCTCCCCCTTGGCCCCATAACTCAGTCAATAAATAGATGTCTCTTTCATACAAGAAAACACAGTAGTCACTAATCACACACACACACAAAATGAGATATCCTACTGTAAATGACATAACTATTTCATTATCTGTGCAATTCAAATGAAACATGCTAAAGGAAGAAGAGGCAGAAAATAGCTGCTAACAGAGTTTCAATAAAAGATTGCTGTTGGGCACTCTTAGAACTGTGGAACCATTATGAAGCATAAATGTTTCTTCCACCTGACCTGTGGTGAGGGCAGGGGCCGGAAGGGAGGTTCTCTCAGCTTCAAGCAACAGCATGAAGTGAGAAACATCGTTGGCATGAGGTCTAATTGCCTGCCCTATGATTAATGTTGCTAAGCAAATTTGGGAGTTGTCACGGTTCCCACCCTGTGGTCCACTCTCATTGGGAAAATAGAGCAAACAGAGCCCAGTGCTTTGAGAATGTCCATGTAAAATTATAATAATTGCTTATTACATAATACAGTTATTAAAGTATTTTCTGTGTTGTTGAAGAAACAAGGCATGTATGTTGATGGAGAAAAAAGAAGAAATGGGCATAATTGTGTTTCCCTCTTGTAACTTTCCCAGGCAAAGAAAGTTGCTCTGGTCCCCCAGGCCTTGAGACATTCTATTCTTATCTCTATGGAACTATAAACTCCCAGGGGGTAGAGACCGGAATTTGGGCATAATTATATTCATAGAACTTAGTATAATGACTGGCAGAAGAAATATCTGCTAAATTAAACTGATACCCTACTGTAGAGTTTACCACTATGTAGAAGGCACCCTGTTACAACACTAAGTTCTGTCACAGGCATACAATAATTACAAGTTTTTCAAATGGAAAGACCAAGTCTGATTCCTTGATATCTTTGTAACTCTGGAGTAGTGGTGTCCAATAAAACTTTTTATGATAATGGAGATGCTCTATTGTTATTATAAGAAAGAATGTTTTTTGAAAAGTTTATTTCTTTAGGTCTATAAATATACAGTTCAATAAGAACCACCAGTTATATGTGGTTATTAAGCATTTCAAATGTGGCTGTGACTGAGAAACAAATTTTATTTTGTTTCAATTAATTTAAATTTAAGTCACCCCTTGTGTCTCATGGCTACTATGTTGGACAGAGAGAAGTAGAGTCTAAAATGATGCTCAACACATTGTAGTTTGAATGTTTCTGAATGAATGAATGACTACACATGCCCAGTCCCTCCATAAACCTGCATCCTGCCAAACAGCTCTCAACTACAAAGCGCTAGGAACTCATTTACATGGTTCTGTCGGCACAAGTGAATTACCTTGTAGAGACCCTCTTCGTAGCTAGTGTTGACCTGGTGTTTTTTCCAATCACCTTTCTGAGAGGAACAGTTCCACTGTGTTTCTAATAGCCCCTCAAAGAAATAGATGGAATGGAAAAGCAAAACCAGAAAGCAATCTGGGTAGCATCCTCCAAGACTGGGAAGACAGCAAAGCCATTGTGGCTCTACAAGCACTAGCAGCCTGTGCCCTGATCCCAAGACACAACGAATCTCCACTAGGAAACAGCCACCTAGAGTTCCCATGGAGCCTTGGCAATGACCCCAGTGCTCCAGGATGGAAGCCCCAGCAGAACCTCCATCCTTAAAGATGAGTTCAGCTTCGAAGTCTGAGCACTTCAACAGTGGTCTTTGGGGACCAGCTATTGGCATCCACATGGCACCACGAAAAACAGCACCATGATAAATCTTGACCTTTCCACCAGTCAGGCCAAATGAAGGCTTGCAGCATATTCATTTTATTTAGAGAAAGGAAAGAAATGTAATATTACTCACATCCTGTGTTTTAAAAGAAAAATCCTATCGCTTGCCATTTGATGACTGCGATTCAAAGCCGGCTGCCTTCCACTCTACATTTTTTACAGGAACTATCATGAGGTGGACTTTTGACTCACCCTTTGTCACAACCCCCATCCCTGTAGAACTGGGAGGACTAAGTCTGGTTACACTCACTAGGCTGTGTTCAAAAGGCCAGCATTTCTCTCACCCCACAAGCAATTTTCTCAGATCAAGGAAGTATACGTAGGGAATCGACTAAAGCAAATTTTGCTGTTCATGAATTTTACGTCCCTCTGGCAGATATTGATCATCTCTAGCAGCTAGGCACAGATGAGAATTAGAATCCTCCTCCTCCACAATCTCATTACTGGTTGACATACTATCCAGAAGGCATTTTTGAGACCAAGGTTGCAATGTGTTCAAACATTCAAAGTAGGCTCCAAAACAACTATGTACCCAAACAGTGAGCACAATGGAGTCCCAGGCAATATCATGCATGAGAAGGTTCCTCAAGACAATGCTTCAATACCTGATGAATTCAGCTAAGCTTTGGATCAGAATTCAAATCACAGTCTTCCCTGTTGCACTTTTAAATGAAGCCATGGTCCAAAAATGTCCAAGTGAAGGGGGGAGTCGGGAAGCTCTCCTTAGATTCATACTCCCTGTTGTTTATACAAGGGCAGAAGTGCCTACATAATATTTTCTGCTGATCTACATATGTTTATCACTACTCATTTCACCAAAGACTATTTATTTCTAGCATCCGTGATTGTTACCCAGCAAACTTTCTATGTCCATCAAAAATGGGTTACAATCAGAAGCCTGGTTAAGGTCCTGCAGACACTGGCTGAGGATCCCTGGAGCTTGAATTTCTTCGCCAGCCATTATGAAAGGGGTATGCTCTAAAATACACACACAGCCCTCTGTCAGTGTGAAAGGATTATAAAATAGTTCACGGAGAATATAATAGGGCTGCTTTCCCTTCAAAAGAGTTCTTCCTGTGAACAGCTGAGAGGTTTGAACTCTTGCTTCTTACAGGATACAGAGGTTGACCTTGGAGTTCAGTGTTTCCTGTCATTGTCTTTCCTCTAGGACTCCCAGACAAACAAGCCATCAAGCCGACTTTAGATACCACATGTGCGAAATCATTGTGAGCACACAGCTTACACACACCCAGCTCCTGGTTTTTCCAGACAGCCAGAACACGCATGCGCCATCCTTAAGAGCAACTACAGACCCAGGGGTGCAGTTCCAAACCTTCAGGGTCCTCCAATCTGCCAGTTTTTCCCCCCCCCCCCAGGATGGGGACACTTGGAAAAATACCCAGATGGGAGCTAAGGAGCTGAACATCCTGGTACTACAATGTATTGACTTTTTTTTTTCTTTTTCTTCTTCTTCTAGGAGCAGTGCTATGCAGTAACATCAATGACAGAAAACAAAAAATACTTTTGCAACTCCATTTTTTAAAATGTTCTTTCTTTGACAATCCAGTTTGGCTGCCCTGTTTTGTGTCTTCTGCATCTAATGTTGATCAAATTCTGAGTGTTGACCTAGTGCCTTAGTCTGTTCAGGTGCTGTAACAAAAATATCATGAATTGGGTAGCTTATAAATAACAGAAATTTGTAAGAAGCTGAGAAGTCCAAGATTAAGGTACCAGGAGTTTGTCTGGTGATGTTACTATGAGGACACTGTGTCCTCATATGGCAGAGGAGGGTACAAGGGAGCTTTTCTGGGACATTTTTATAAGGGCACTAATCCATTTTGAGGGTTCTCATGACCTAATCACCTCCAAAAGTCTCTGCTTCCTAATATCATTGTCTTGAGGGTTGAAATTTCAACATACAAATTTGGAGGGGACACATTTAGATCACAGCACCTGTTATAAAATTGTGAAATTGATTTAGTGAGTAATGGCTGCTGAAAATGAGGAAAGGAGATTAAAAAAAGAAAGTGGAGAGAAGAGAGAAATATCTGAGTAGATCCCAGATAGCAAGGGTAATAGGATGAGTTTAATAAGACTAACCAGTCAGAGTATGTATAATATTGCAATATAAAGCATATCTCTTATGAAAGACAATATAAAAAAAAATTTAGACCACTACCATAATTTATTTAGAAATAAATTTTCTTTGGGTCCCAATAAAGTATAATAAAATTCTGACGGGAAATGCTACATATGTATCAAGATTTAACGAGGGAGAAATGTTGGGAGTAAATTTTATCATGATCCCAAAACATCTGCCTGGAGAAATATTAAAGTGTCAGAGTAATCCTCTCAGGTAGCACAGGCCATTTCTCTGGAAAAGTGTAGTCTTAGTTTGCATCCTTCCAGAAACTAACCCTAAAACAAGGATCCACAGACAAGGGGTCCATTTGAGAAGAGAAAGGAGTATTGGGAACTGGGAAAGTGATGCGTGAAGGGAAGCAGCTATAGGGTAGCTACTAAGTCAGCTACCTACCACAGTCAGCTCAACTACGTGGGAAAACTGAGGGAAAAACCACATGTGGCAGAATTATCCCACCCGAGGGACAAGAGAACAAGTATGCAGAGCCAGCTCTCAAGTCGGTGGAAGGGTGCTGCTGCTGGGGCCAGGGGTGGGGAGGTGGCAGGTGTTAATCCTTTGACACTTCTGGCCTGCCGGCTCTTAGGCAGAGTAAGGCAGAGAAGTTTCCACTGCTGGGGGTGGGGAGGCCTTGGGCCCTGAGATGCAGACACTGAAAGATCCAAGCGTTATGGACAGAGCACTCATCGCATCTGCTCAGGTGACCAGATCCTACAGAGACTCATCTGAAAGTTCAGGCCTTCTCTGCATCCTTGTTCCCACACACTTACCTCGGAGTCAATTCTTTTCTGGGCTGAGGACCCACATAAGACTGAAGACAGACAGGAACGTGAGTAACGTCAAGCATTGTTTGGGTGCTAGTTTTTGTAGCAAATGAAGAGTGGGAACCTTTTTTGGGTGTTTTAAAATTTCCATTGTTTTGCGATGGGAACAGTCTGCATAGATCTAGGAGGAAATCCTTAATTTTGGCAGATGTTAAACCACTCATTCTGGTTTCTCTGACCCTGAATCATCAGCCACATGCTCTCACTGTGTTTGTCTCTGGTGCATTCTAGATTTAGCAGTGAGCTTGAAATCCAGGGCTATGAGTTCCTGCACAGTTTCTGAATTTGCCCATTCTTCTGGCCTTGCCTTCCTCTGCCTACTAGGAGGAAGGGTACAGCCAAGTGTAGTGCCCTCTATCTGAACCCCACCACTACCTCCTACTTTCACCCCATGATACACACATTGCAAAATCCCTGATCTCCCGGTCATAATGAGAAGAAAGGAAATTTGCTAAGGTTCCATGATTGCTTGGATTCCCTGAGATGGTCCAATCCAATGCATCTCCACATACGATGCTGGGAAACGCCCACCTGTGGGAGACATTACTTATAATGTGGAGTGATTCCAGAGGGCTACCTAGGGGACCTGGAAATTGGACAATTTCTCATCAATCTTACATTTGCAGATTCACATTGGGGGTTTTGGCTCACAGGTTGCCAAGTTGACTGTCCAAGAAAATGAGATAGAATTACCAAGACAGTTTGGGGTGTGTGGTGGAACAGGACTTAAGGAGTCTGCCACTCTGCCTACCAGATTCAAGGAAACTGAAAAATGGTATTTTTGCTTTCTTCCACTCCAGTTGGAGATTCTGGGGTTCTTTAACTTACTTAGCTTCAGGGTTAATTTTACCAAGTCTGGTAGAGCAGAGATCCCTCTCTATCAGAATTTCACTTGATATGTCATGTCCAAAACATTTGTCCCAATTCCTGAGCACCTACCTAGAGTCCAGGCTACAGCTCCTCCTAACTGGTTGAACTGGTCAAGAAATGCAATTTCAACTGCATTTCCACCTTGGATCCTGAGATCACTCTGCTTTCTCCCATGATTGGAATCTATTTGGGCCCAGATAACTTGACCATGACCTTTCTTCCTTGCAACCCTGCCTGGTTCTTCCCAGTTATTTCCAGGACACTGAACCCTATTCTCCATCCCTCTGTCACTGATCTTTTCAAACTAAACAGACGTTTTGGAAGCAGGTATACAAATCACCATCTTCAAGGCTCCAAGGCTCTCTATTGCTTGAAGATTAGAACTTGTGATGGACCAACCATAAATAGTAGCTAAGCTGGGAAATGGGCCTTGTCCACTGAGACAGAAAGTGGCAAGTTGTATATGCAACTTTTTTATTTTTCCTTCCAGAACACACTAGACTACCTGTTCCAGCCTTTACTGAACTGGTCATGTGCTGCAAGATCTGGCATTGGAACT
This sequence comes from Tamias sibiricus, assembly GCA_025594165.1. Taxonomy (NCBI): domain Eukaryota; kingdom Metazoa; phylum Chordata; class Mammalia; order Rodentia; family Sciuridae; genus Tamias; species Tamias sibiricus. The sequence goes on from CM046664.1 coordinate 115,052,053, forward strand.
TGAGAAGAGATCATGAGTTCTGTTTCCAGATCTGAACCATAAAAATTTTGTATGTGAACCTCTACCCTCCCCCTATCTGTTGGCTTCATATCTAGATCAAGGACATCTACAAAAATCATATGTCAAAATGGGAAAGCTTCTTAGCTTAGGTGTTCAAAAGACTGCCTAGAGGACAGCACCATCCCCTACCCCACCCCACTTTCCAGCACTAATGACTTTTATGTGAGTAAGAAACTGCCACTGAGCTGAGCTATGAAGATTTCAGGGTTTATCTGTTACAGCAGCTGGACTCACGTTATGGAACATAGTCATCCATGACAAAAGTGAGGCTCCAAGCCAAGTGAGTTATCCCAGCTGTCTGGAGCTTGCACCCCTCTCATTCATCGTGGTGTATGTCCCAGCCTTCCTTATGGCCTACAGAGGCAGTTTCAGAAATATAGGGTGAGTGGGTGGGAGGCACTGTCAGAGATGTTTCTCCCGGGAAAAGGATTGACTTTTCCATTTGGTTTGTAATCAGAATTTCCCATGGTCACACAGTGAGTCAGAGCAAAGCCAACATTTTTGTTCCCCCTCTACTGGGGCATCTCTCCTTTTGCAGGATGAGGTCCAAGTACTATTCCTAGGGTTGTTGGGGGTTGGTCAATAACAAGAAGGGTCTTGAGCTCGGGATCCTACCTCCTGATGAGGCCATCGGGAAGACAAGCATGCCAGCCTCAGACAAGCAAGGAAACTTAAAATCAGCTGGATTTAAATATAATGCTGTCTCTCTCCCTCTTCCCAGTGATGTCATCGCATCAGTTTTCTCATATCATTAGAAAGGCACCTTCTCATTACTAAATCCATGAAACACACTGCCTGACTCATTTCTACAAAGAAGCAAATTGAAAAGTTTCGCCCTTTGGATCCTCATCACACTTCTCAGCTAAGTGCTGTCACCCAAACGCAGAGCAAATTAGCTGAAGACCTGAGAAAGAAAACAAGCTCTAACAAGGTGTCTTAGGGCTCCCAACTCTGCACTTGGTCCAAGAGCAGTTTGTCTCCTCCAGAAAAGGGCTCAACTCTCCTCCTGTGCCCTCGGGGAATTCAGGAACACCTCATCAGCCCTACCCTGAGGAGAAAGATTCCTCAGAGTAGTGTAAAAAAGCTCAGGGCAGAGAAAGAGGAGGAGGCTCCTGATAAGTGCCAAGGCTGTCTGCAGAGAAATAGCTGGGCCTGGGAGCAAGTGCACTGCTGGGCCTATATTTAGTTCCTGCAGTGACATTTTTGTGTCTCAGCACCATCTCTCACGATAGCAAGGGCCTGTGAGACCGAACGGTTTTCTCATTGTAGCAAGACTCTGACTCACTAGTTTAAAAGAAAAAAATGAGAACAATAAGACCCAAGGGGACAAGAATTTTAAAAAATAAAATGAAAATGAAAAAAACTAGTCATTCATTCCTGCAGGCTGAATATAAAGAACAGTCCTGGAAAAGTTTTCCAAGAGGCCTCCAATACGCTTTTTTTTTTTTTTTTTTTTTTTTTTTACTAGAACACTAACCCAAATTACACCCAATACTAGTTTGTGATTTCCATTGGATTCTAAAAAAAAATAAACCTATTTTCATAATGAGTATTGAAAAATAAAAACTTCTCAAGTGCCAACTAGACATCAGCATTATCTCACTGCCAATAGCCTTTGAGAAGCCAAACTTAACTTGCCCAAGTACCTCATTCAAGTCAGGTGGTGGCCTATTTGAGTTTAGCTGTTGATCCCCCCACAAAGGTTAGAGACATATTGAATATCTTCAACCAACTCTGATAATTCTGTAAGTAACCCACTGCAAACTTATTCAGAGCCAGATAGCCAATATTTCAGAGCTTTATAAGATACAGGATTTTTGTCACCACTAGTAAACTTTGCCATGTTCTCAATAAAGCAACCAGAGACAATAGGTAAATGAATGTGCAATAGTTTATATCCCAGTTTACTAGAATAAAAAAATAGGTGAGGTAGTAGTCTAAATTTACCCTGTGCCCATAATTTGCCGATCCTTGATTTAGTGGTCAGAGCCAATGTCAGTCAATGATGCCTGACTTAAAACACCATCCTGGGTTTCACCCCACAAGCTGTCTCAAAACCCTCTTGTGGCCAATGAAGGCTAAACAAGAGAAGGTGAACCTGTCTTGGTCTTTCTATCAGCACCACAGGATTATCAACTCACGCTCCAAGTTTATAGGAAACAGAAGGTTACTGGAAATGTGAAAATGATTATAGGTTCTTTTAAGTTTGAGTATAAAGGAAAAATGAAATTTCTTGAAGCTCCTGAAGAATTGGAATCTTAGTCAATTTACCTAAAGTGTGCCTTTTGTTAAGACCTGGTTTTCTTGAATAGAGTTAGGCTGTGTTTCAGGGCCATTATACAGGATTTGGCTTCCAGGAAGTACTCAAACTAAGAGCTCTATAGGCAGTGTTCAAGGGGTGAGGCCCTCATAGTCAACTGGTTCTTGCCTGAGTGCCAAAGTTAATGGTTGATTGAGTGGTCGCACCAGAGTATGGATGTCTCTACTTTCTACCTGGTTGAGTTTCTTCAGGAAAATGAAAAAGGAATTACCAATCTGATAATGGAGCACAGGCTAATAAATAAATCAAATAGGCATGTATTACTAATTTCCCTAAGGAGATGATAACTCTTACCATCCCAAGTAAAATCTCAAAATCTAGGTCCTCATTCTGCCTCTTTTCATAGTACAGAAAGTATGGAGTTGGATGAGATAAAAGGAGGCTTTTTTTTTTTTTTTTTAAGGGCAGGATAATTTATAAGACAGGAATTCTGGAAGGAGCTAGGGCTTGATTGTGATTTAGTCTAGTGGCAAAAAGCAGGTCTGGAGGTAGGCACACCCAGCCTCTTGTGCACATAGGACATGACGTCTGGGGAGGATGTCAAGAGGCAATAGGCAGACCAAAGGCACCAGTCCTCACCATGCACATCTAAAGCAGTCTGATTCACCTGTGGTGATTAGCCAATGAAAGGAAGTAGCACATGTGTCTAGGGCTGCACTGATGCCATCACCTGAGAACCTGTTATCATTATTTCCATCTTTGTTTTTCGGTCCTGCCTTCCCAGCCATGCCTGTCTTCTGAACCTTCACTTTCATGGAAGATGAAATTAGGTAACTATTAGAAAGCCAAGCTTTAGCACAGTGGTTCAAACCCTGGGTATACATTAAAACACCTGGGGAGTGTGTGAAAATCCCAAAGCCCAGGCCATACCCTAAACATTTAAATCAGGCTTTCTAGGTATGGAACCAGGAGTGTTTTGAAAGCTCCCAGGGCCACTGGGATACTAAAGACCAGAGTTCAAAGTCTAATTTAACCAACTGCCACTCTAAGTCTCAGTTTCCCATCTATAAAATGGTGATAATCATGTCTAATTTATAAGATTATAAGGATTAAAGGAACTCTTTCTTGTACAGATCTCAGCATAGTACCTAATGTTAGCTCATAGTACCACATTTCCTTTCTGTGTGGCTTCCCAGTTTTGAACTTCAGTGCCTTCCAAATACTTATTTTTCTTCATCCTCTGTGCCCTATACTGCTTGGCTCTAGGCACTGCCTCAAACTGCAGGTTGTGTGTTTGGCACCGTGGCTAGGCTTAACCCCTGCCTCCACTAAGAGCCAGAGAATAGGTGTTCGAGCGTGGGACATGAGGAACATGCTGATAGAAGGCAGGAACAGCTAAGGTGACCAACTGTCCCAGGTTTTCCTGAGAAATGCTGAGGCATTTCCCAGGATGTAGGAGTTGGCGTGCTAAAATTGAAACTGTCCTGGGTAATCCAGACATTACATCACCCTCATTGGAGCAGATAGTCCAAGCAGTCAATGCAGGCAGGAGGTATCTGTAGGGATGTCAATTAGCAAGAAGGTAGGGTCTCAAGTTTAGGTCCTTCTCAGGGATAAGAATGAGGTGCAAAAGAAGGGTCTGTGCACATTAGGCAGGACCCCAACCCTAGAGGCATCTGACCAGAGTCTCTTCAGTGATGAGAGATCCCTGTTAACAAAGCTAGAATGCAAGATGATAACAATGGAAGGTCAAGGCCCAGCTAGCCTAGGTAGCTTAAGGTTCAAACAACTCCTTGCTTGTCTGAGGCTTGTCTGAGGTGAGAATAAGACTTAAACAAAGCTGAACTACAGGTGGAGCTCTCCACTCCAAAGCAAAGAATGATGCAGATGCCCACTAAAGGACTTTGGCCTGCCTTATCTTCTCTTGAGCTCTTTCCTTCCTTCCTTCCTTCCTTCTTTCCTTCCTTCCTTCCTTCCTTCCTTCCTTTGTATTTCTTCTAATTGTAGTAAAATATACATAACCTGAAATTTACCTTCTTAATAATTTTAAGTGTACATTTAGTAGTGTTGTGTATATTCCTATTGTTAAACAACCAATCTCCAGAACCTTCTCTACCTTGCAAAACTGAAACTCTATACTCATTAAACAACTGTGTATTTCTCCCTCCCCCAGCCACTAGCAACCACTATTCTACTTTCTGTTTCTATATGTTTGTTTGCCCCAGGTACCTCCATAAAAGTGAAACCATTCAATATTTGTCTTTTTGTCAGTGGCTTATTTCACTTGACACAATGTCCTCAAGTTTCTTCCACATTGTAGCATGCGTCAGAATGCCCCTCCTTTTTAAGGCTGAACAGCATTCGGTTGTCTGTGTAAACTGCATGTTGCTTATCCACCATCTGTCTATCAATCTATCCATCTCCATGGACATTTGTGTTACTGTGGCCATTGTGAATAATGTTGCTTTGAACATGAAAGAACCAATATCTTCTCTTGGAGACTCTGATTTCAATTCTTTTCTGGGTACACCCAGAAGTAAGATTGTCTTGACCTCTTCTTAGGTTCTCATCCAGACTTCCATGCCTCTTTGGAGTGGGCCATAGAGACTATGTGGAATTTCAGTGGAAAGAGTTTGCTAACCTTCCCAGGGAAGAGTTCTCCCTCTTCTATCCTTACTGTGACTGTAGTTGCTGCCTCTTTTGTATCTTCAAATCCTTAGGCTTGGAATATTAATTTTCTCTGCATTGCCAGCTAGTCATCATTTATTGAAAAAAATACTTATTATGAGGCTGAGACCTGAAGACTGAAAAGATGATGACCTGGTGGATAGTAGAGGGGAGAAGAGCATCCAGAGCTGAGCAAAAGTCATGTGTGAAGACACACTTGGTTAAGCTTCTCTCACCTTCCCTGGTTTGTATGATGTGTTTTTCTTTATCATGCCAAATCCATCTTAGCTTTAAACAGTCACTGATATCCCCTGGTACCTTCCTAGTCTTTCGATCAGGAAAAGTCTCTCCTTGATCTTCCTCTAACATGTTAGCCTCTCCACTTCTGACACCCTCACAAAATTATTTATGTCTGGTCTGATGAACTCCTCCCTGGATGCTCTGAATGCATTGGCTCTTAAAACAATGATTCTTCCTCTCTCTGTTCTCCAACGTGTACTTTACCTGGTCTAAATGTTTTGAGGTATACAAAAACAACCCTAAAGGCAAAGGTCCCCTTGGGACATCTCTCTCTCTCTCTCTCTCTCTCTCTCTCTCTCTCTCTCTCTCTCTCACACACACACACACACACACACACACACACCCTCTTCTTCTCTCTCTTCTCTTCCAAAATTTTCTCTTTGACAAACCATACTGGAAGACTGTACACAAGCCACTTGGTAATATTTAATGATAATAACTATCTTGGCCCACGGTCTTGGAGGTTTCAGTCCATGATTGATTGAGGAAGAGGAGAGATTGGGATCTCAAAGTATCCTTCAAGGACATGCCCCAGTGACTTGAGGCTTCCCACTAGGCTCCACCTCTTAAAGCTCCCACCACCTCCCACTAGTGCAAAGGTGAGTCCAAAGCCTTTAACACATGAGACTTTGGGGGTATTTTAGATTCAAACTATAGCAAATAATTTTTCCCATATCACCCATACTTACATGACACAACATACTCTAGTATGTTGCTGGTCATATTTACAGGACAGCGTCTTAGCTGTGAATCACATCTTCCAGTTTGTTTCTCTGATAAATCAAGAAAACTTAAAGAAATGCAGATTATTGCCTTTTTTATTCCAATTTTTATGGATGTTTTAAATAAATGATTTCCTTTGTGTTATTGTGCCAAAATCTTTGTCAAAAACAATGAAACAAAAAAAGCAAATGTAAGTTTCATTTATGTCTAGGATTGAAAATGAAGCAGTAGCTTAAACTTGATTCTCCTACCTTGTTCTTGGATAGGTAGAACTAATATTGTCAAAATGTCCACACTACCAGAAGCATTATACAGATTTAATGCAATTCCAATCAAAATCCCAATGACATTCCTCATAGAAGTAGAAAAAGCAGTCATGAAATTCATCTGGAAAAATAAGAGACCCAGAATAGCCAAAGGAATCCTTAGCAAGAAAATTGAAGCGGGTGGCATCACCATACCAGACTTTAAATTATACTATAGAGCAATAGTAACAAAAACAGCATGGTATTGGCACCAAAACAGACTAGTAGACCAATGGTACAGAATTGAGGACACAGAGACTAATACATATAATTTCAGCTATCTGATATTAGACAAAGGCACCAAAAATGTACAGTGGAGAAAGGATAGCCTGTTCAACAAATGGTGCTGGAAAACTGGAAATCCATATGCAACAAAATGAAATTAAACCTTTATCTCTCACCATGCACAAAATTCAATTCAAAGTGGATCAAGGACCTAGGACAATATGCCTAATAGAAGAAAAAGTAAGCTCCAATTTCCAACATGTCAGATTAGGCCCCAAGTTCCTTAATAAGAATCCTGTACCGCAAGAATTAATAGCAAGAATCAATGAATGGGATAGATTTAAACTAAAAAGCTTCTTCTCAGCAAAAGAAACAATCAGTGAGGTGAATAGAGAGCCAACTATTTGGGAACAAATATTTAATACACGCACATCAGATAGAGCACTAATTTCTAGAATATATAAAGAACTCAAAAAATTAACTCCAAAAAAACAAATAACCCAATCAATAAATGGTCAAAGGAATTGAAAAGACACTTCTCAGAAGAAGATACACAATTAATCAACAAATACATGAAAAAATGCTCAACATCGCTGGCAATTAGAGAAATGCAAATCAAAACAACTCTAAGATTTCATTATACTCCAGTCAGAATGGCAGCTATTAAGAACACAAACAACAATAAATGTTGGAGAGGATGTGGGGGAAAAGGCACACTTATACATTGCTGGTGGGACTGCAAAATGGTGCAACCATTATGGAAGGCATTATGGAGATTTCTTGGAAAACTGGGAATGGAACCACCCTATGACCCAGCCATCCCACTCCTGGGTCTATTCCCAAAAGACTTAAAAACAGCATATTACAGTGACACAGCCACTTCAATGTTTATAGCAGCACAATTCACAATAGGTAGGTTGTGGAACCAACCTAGATGTCCCTCACTCAGTAGATGAATGGATAAAGAAAATGTGGTACATATACACAATGGAATTTTACTCAGCAATAAAATAAAATAAAATAATGGCATTCGCAGGTAAATGGATGAAGTTGGAGAATATAATGCTAAGTGAGGTTAGTCAATCTAAAATATCCAAATACCGAATGTTTTCTCCGATATAAGGAGGCTGACTCACAGTGGTGTTGGGTCAGGGTACATAGGAAGATTAGAGGAATGCTAGAAAGGTCAAAGGGGAGGGAGGGGAAGGAAGGGAGCAAGGGGGGTTGGACTGGAAAAAAGGAAAGGTGGTTGAATAAGATGGATGTCATTATCCTAAATGCATGATTGAAGATTTGAATGGTACGAATATACATTGTACACAGTGTTTTGTAAAAAGATGCTCTATATGTTTATTATGAATTATATTGCATACTACTATTATAAATACAACAACTTTGAATAAAAAATAAATTTTAAAAAAACTTGACTCTCAATCTCTGGCAAATGCAATTAGTGGTTAAGAGGATGTTCTGTGAATTCCAGTGCATAGACTGCCATCTACTGGACATTTATAATATGAAATTTCAGTAAGCTGCTCTAGGACCAAGTGCATTTAGTAATTGAAGCAGAACTTGTAGAAAAAAACTTAATTACAAATAACACTAATTTTTATAAGAAAGATAACTACTAGGATAGCTAAATGGGATAAATAGTAAAAACAATAGTCTAGACTGAAAATTCTTTTTTTTTTTCTTTTTTGGTACCAGAGATTGAACTCAGGGGCACTTAACCACTGAACCACATCCCCAGCCCTTTTTTGTATTTTATTTAGAGACAGGGTCTCACTGAGTTATGTAGTGCCTCACCATTGCTGAGGCTGGCTTTGAACTCGCGATCCTCCTGTCTCAGCCTCCCAAGCTGCTGGGATTGTAGGTGTGAACCACTGCACCCTGCTGGTCTGCAAATTCTTGTTCCTAAGGAGTTTGTATTTCCACTAGCACCACAATATTTGTCACTATGGTGAATGCAGTATCATTCCGTTCATGCTAATAAAATGATTTTCCAATTGTGGTTTCTTGATATAGCAAAGGAACAGAGATAATTCAGAACTTCACGTGGTGGAATAAAATTGGTATGTGGAACTTCACTTTTTCCCAAAACAATAGCAGAATAGGACATTCTGTCTAATCACATACTCTGGACATATGTTATAAGTTTTTGTACAATTATATGTAGTACCAGAAATTTACCAGTTTGTATGGATTTGAACTCAATAACACAATGCTGAAATTCTCATAAAAATCTCAACCTTAGTTTCAAAAGTCATGTTTTTATAGTATCTTGTGTCATTATTAAAAATAATTTTGTATAATATTTTTAAAATATGCTTAGTTAAGCTTTCTACCTAATGTTCCTATAGGTATATAAGCAATATCCTTTGGCTTGCAGAAAAACATATGGATTTTGCATTAAAATGTATAAAGTAACTAGTTAGTAAAATCTAACATACAAATTTGGAAGTGACATTTTTTGGGGGGCTACCCACTAACTTTATAATAAGACAGAAGTTTGGGGAAAAGTGGGCTTAGTTATAGCCCATTTACTTTAACTCCTAGAGGGCTGAATATTCATGTAATGACCATGTGTGTGCGCACACCGTGCGCACGCACGAGTTATGTGTGTTTGTGTGTGTTTGTCCATGTGTGTGCTTGTCCATGTGTGTTTGTGTTATTGTCAGAAGAGTTGTTCATCTGATAGTAAAGTCTCTTGGATAAAGCCAGTAGAAGAAATCACAACAGTTTATGTGCCAATGAAAGAGGTAAACTGGTGGTTTAATTTCAATTTCAAGAGCACCAAATAAAGTACACTAGTGACAATTTGGAATTAATAAAATAGGATGAGGTTTCTATTCAAATTTATTGGATGTTTTCTGGACAGATTTTAAGAAAGCTAAATTTTAAGTTAAAGTTAACAAAATCATCTAAATATTTCATTTTACAGACACCATAATAAATAGAAAATAATATGTTTCTATATCTCAAGAGAAATCTGTTTCTTTTTGAACAAAACCTCTCAAATTCACGCCTACAGTCCCAGCAGCTTGGGAGGTTGAGACAGGAGGATCGCGAGTTCAAAGCCAGCCTCAGCAATGGTGAGGCACTACATAACTCAGTGAGACCCTGTCTCTAAATAAAATACAAAAGTGAAGTTCCACTCTTAGTATGCATCATGTGTTCTCCTTTTTTTTTTTTTTTTTTTATGTTTCAATCCTTATTTGTGAAACAGGGGGGAAAAAAACATATTTACCAAAATCCAAATAAACCAGACCTATGTAGCTGAATCCATGAAAGAGGACACAATTATAGAATAAGTGCTAAAGCATTTATATCACAAATTCAGGCAAAAATGGAAATGGTGAACATGAAATGACATGATTAATACAAAACCAATCGGTATGAAAGGTAAATTAAGTATGTCAGTGAATATAACCCCAAATTCATCAAGAAACCCCCATGTCTCCATATTCTGTGAATCCATATGGTCTAAGATTTAAGCCAGTTGCCATATGTGGTACTTAAATTTAAATTAATCTTACATTAAATAAAATATTACATTAAATAAAATTAAATTTTAATTCTCACTATCACTTGCCATATTTCAAGAACCTGACAGCCACATGTGACTGGGGCCTCAGTGCTAGACAGGACAGATCTGAAATATTTTCATATTAACAGAAGCTCTATTTGATGGTGTTACTATAACTCATCAAAATCCTACTTGGGGCTCTTCATTAAAATTTGTAACAAGTTTTTCTTTATGAAACAATACCCATACGCCCCCAATTAAAAACTGTTTTATTTTCTGGTTTATTGGGTGGAACATTTCCCAAGCTTTAAAATGGAATTGGCACACACAGATATTGCTTTAAAAAGATAACGTGTTGGGTGCCAGAGTTAAAGTTCTAGAGAGAGACCTTATGCTCCATATTGTCAGTCACTCTCCTTTTACCAGTGAGGGTGCTCAGACTTGAAGAGAAAAAAAATCTGCACAAGGTCACAGGAGCTAGTTGGACGTCGACTAGAACCTAGCATCCAGACTTCAAGTCCAATTGTGCATTTTGAACACCAGTAGGTAAGCTAAATCCATCCTGAGACCATATTGTAGCCTGAATAAATCTCACAAGTTATATAAAGAAACTCAATTTTTAAAGAATGGATACTCTCAATGTATATGCTTCATATGTAAACTATTTAGCAGTACTCAAAATTAACACTAGGTGTCAGATCATCAGATTGGAAAGGTTAAACCTGATGAACTCAAGATTGTTTCTACATGTGCATTTGATCTATTTTCCCCAAATACATTGCAAAATGACCTGATATGGTGGTTGTGCTTGACTTGACTGTCCTTGTGGATTGGAGCAATATAATCAGACAGATCCCTGCTTCTGATTACTTCTGATTCTCTCCTAAGAAAGGCTATTTGCTTTTCATAAATCTTAATTGATTTTTTGGTAATCATTTGGGGACATTTTTAATTGTTCTTCATTGCATTTGAAAAGAAGACAAACATTCATTGCTTCTCAACTATAAAGAGGTTGAAAGTGGTACTACATTTCATCTTGTGAAGTGTGCTTAATATCTGTAAGGTGTCATAGCTCCAGTGCGAATATAAAAAGTCTTTGCTTTAGATAACTGAAGGAAAAATACACAAATGTAAGTAAGGCAAGAAATTGAGATTTAATACCATGTAGCAGGTTGAAGCCTAGGGAGGTAAGGGGGAGGAGTTAGTAAAGGAAAGAGGGGGTTCCTGGCAGTACTGATTAGGAGAGGGGCTCCGACCCGGGTTGCACATGGCAGAGAAGCCTGAGTCCACAGCCAGCTCAAGGGCTGAAGGGCAGAGTGAAGAGGGAAGCTTGGCAAGAGAAGGGAACAGGAAGGCATGCGGGTAGAGATAAGGGCAGCGAGCTGGCCAGCCGCGACACTGCTCCTCCCTTGAAGATGAGAACTTTACAGAAGGGAAATCAGGGGACAAAGTCCAGAAAAGAAGTGATAGAATTAGAAGACTCTGAAAGTAAAACGAACCTGCTGTAATTCTGGGTAAAATGGGAAAGGTGCGATTAAAAAAAAAAAAAAAAAAAAGTTCAGCGCGCAAGAAAAATGACGATGGAAATAGAATCACAGGATGTGCACACGAAATCACTTAGGTTTTGGAGAAGGAATACCACAATGACAAACTTCAATTGGACTTGTTGTTCATGCTCCTTGTTCTCCCACTTATGGGCACCTGCACACCCTGGCAACGTCAGGGTCCACCAAGCATTTCTCTGAGGCTACCTGGGCTTCTCTTCCAGAGCCTGTCTACAGGATCCTCCTGGGGACATTTCAGGAACATCTGCGGATGGACCGTGCAGCACATTAAAAAAAAAAGCCAATGGACAAAATGTCCCGCTGGGGAGAATTTTGCGGCCCCCCACCTGTTTTAGGAACCTATCCAAAGATCTATTGGTAATTTAAAGCTTCCATCCATAGCTCCTCCCCTTCACATATTACAACATTTCAGTACTGTTTAATATCTCAGGGCATCAGGCTTTGAGTGTAATGAAGAAAAAGGGGTGATACTTTGGAAAGGTTTGAGGTGGTCTTACAACTCACAACTACACATTGAACTGGCCCTGTATCTAGACCAGAGAAACACCACAATTCCATTTAGAATATTTACAAAGTGAGGACACTCACTGTTTCCAACCTACATTTCTTCTTGTATTTATAGGAATCAGATTTCCAGTGTTCTCAGAGTGATCCCTCTGGCATTCCATTTGAAAACAATCTCATAAAACTGAGGGAAACCCTGCTGTTTTACGTCTGTATTCCTAGATCTGGGGAAAAGGAAATAATAGTTAAAAGTTAAAAGAATACAGTCAGAGTGTGAGCCAAAAAGATTATTTTCCAGAGGTTTTTAAATCCCATGATATTGGAGGGTGCCACAGAGCCTTTTATGAGGGAAGGTCATGTGGTAGCAAGGAGGGGGATCTAAATGTGTCTGATGTATGGCCACCTTTCTCTAGCTTCATTCTTTTTTTTTTTTTTTAATCTATTTTTATACTGGAGTTTTTACATAAGCATATATTTTTTAAAAATAGTTCTGCTGGTAAATGTTAACAGTCAGCTCTCCAGCTCCTTTACATGTGTTTGCCACTTTGTAGTGGTTGCCACTTCCCATGGTGTAAATAATCCCACTATGGCCAATTTCAAGTTGCCAGCCCAAAGTTTCTGAATGCAAAGTTGGAGATAGATGCTCAAAGTCAACTCCCAACTGCTGCTGTGAGCCAGTTCCAGCACACTACTCACAGCTCATAGTGGTGGGATGGAAGTGGAATTCAGAACCACCACAGTAAAATACAATCCCCTTACACATTTCAAACTACCAACACACTTTGGCTAAATTACCCGAACTTTTGTTTGCAAAAATTTGGGTTTGGGATTCCTCATTATGATTCAGATGTTTCACAGCTAACAAACAAGTGTTCAGTCAGATGTGTGAATAATATATTCAGGATTTCCAGCTTCAATGGAGCATAGAAATTACTAGTCCGACCATATTTCCTGTGCCTTAATCCCTCTCTAATTGAGTTTTCAGCTTGTGAGCAAAAACTCAGTGACAGAAAATTTACTGCCTTTTAGACTATCCATTATATGTTTTTTAAAAATATTTATTTGTTTGTTTTAGTTGTACACAATGCCTTTATTCTTACATGGTGCTGAGAATCGAACCTGGGCCGCACACGTGCTAGGCGAGCACTCTACCGTTGAGCCACAACCTCAGCCCCCATTATATCTTTATTAAACACCTTTTTTAAAAAAAAGTAAACCCAATATCTGAAAACTCTACCTAAGGTTTGTCATCACCCCCATGGAGCCAAGAAGAACAAGTCCAATTTAACTTCCATGTTAACTGCCTCTCAGCTGGGACACTAATGTGCCCATGAGTCTTCTCTTTCCCACCCAAGCAACCTTGATTCTCACTGTTTTGATAACATGATATCAAGCACTGCCACCATCCTAGTCACCCTGTTCTGCACATGCTTCACTATGCTTGTCCTTTGTTTCCTCAGGTTCTTGATGAGTAGTGGATCAGAGGTATCATGATCCAATTCAAAGTAGACTGGTACCCACCCTTCTCTTTATTACTTTCTACATGACTGCCACATGGTCATCTCTTGACACAAAAGACTTTTTCACACACACACCACTCCTAAGGCATATCTGCTCCATCCAATCCCCCCATATTGGGTTCTGGAGCCCAAATACAGATATTTAGATTTATTGTTATCTCTTTTATCTGATGAAAGTCAGCTCATTCCTCCTGCCTGTCTGGATGTTGTTTCTCCCATCCAATGATCCCTATTTTCCTGAGATCCAGGCAAAGAACCAAATCTCCTAGGACCACCTGAAACTTCTCTTTCCAGGAAGTATTATCTATTAATCAACAGCATTTGGGTCTCATTGCTCCAATTCCCCTTTGAAGACTGAAAAATTAAAAATCCATTTGGTCCTTTTTGTTGGTCATTTCCTAAGTGACCTTCAGCAGATTATTGTTACTAACACAGTGAATTGCCCTTAAAGCATATGCCCTTGTATCAACAGAATCCCTTTCATTAATGTCAAAATAAGATAGGATTGAGAGTCAGGCATTGTGGTGCACATCTGTAATCCTAGCTACGCAGGAGGCTGAGGCAGGAGGATTGTCAAATTTGAAGCCAGCCTGAGCAATTTAGTGAGGCCCTGTCTCAAAATAAAAGAGCAAAGTTGGTAGGTTTCCTCTTGTCTGGTCTCTGATTAAGGGTCTCTGTCTGAGCCCATTTGGCTTCTGATCACCCAGTTAATACTGACTGTGGCATATGAGAACTTGCATGTGCATGTGCGTGTGCATAAATTGGTCCTTCTAATACTTGAGCTCTGTAGTTATACTAGGAATCTAGATAATAGTCTCAAATAATAAAATTTTCTATTCACAATGCAAGGCAGTATCTGTCACACCAATGTCCCTCTTAAACCTTGCAAGCACAACTTTTCATTTGAACACTTAGAAAAATTCTTCAAAGCCACCCCCCTCCAAAAAAAAAAAAAGTAAATAAACAAAAAACAGTGACTGCTTGCAAAAGTAGGGGGAGTTGCACTTGGACAGGAGCTAGAACAAAGGAGGAAGGTTGAATTCCCATCAATCAGTATCAATTGATATTAAGACAATGAATCTGGTCCAATGGCAGGATAGCTATGGAAAACCCAAAAACTACCAAGGGTTTCAGATCAAGAATTCAAAAATTGGAGTGGATTTTCTAGTATTATGGGACACTGATTCTAAAGTGAAATTGCTCTCAGTTCAGGGAAATGCTGTGAGTGTAGGGATTGGGGTAAGGGAAACTCTGAGACTAGTCTGAGCCCTTGAGCTTAATTACTTTGATAATAAGGAGCCCTTCGGCTTCTGGTCACCCAGTTAATACTGACTGTGAGATGTGATGAGCACTTGAATGCCCCTTGTGGCCACTAATTGTTTTAGTGTCCTGGAAGACAATACATTTGCCATCAAGATGGAAAAACATAAGTTTAATATTTCCTATAGCCTTAGGTAGAAGTTGAATGGTGAACAATGCAGACAGGGCCTCAAATGGACACTGTCCAAAATTAATAGGAGGTCATCTTGTCCCTGGATGAAGGAAGGAAGTGATTTTGACCACTTGGATGTTTAGTCAAGGAAATTTGGGGGATTTCAGTCTAGGAAATATGGATAGTCCCAAAGAAGTGCTTGTTAAGTCCAGAGGCAATCAGGAAAGATCGAGGGGAATACATTTGAAATTCCCCTGGAAGTTGAAACTATAAAATGGACATGGATTTCTTTTGAGTAGAAAAGGGAAAATAAGAAAAATATTCAGAAAAGAGATGGAGGTGCCATTTAATTCAATTTTCTTGATTTTATTTTAATTTTACTAAAGTAAATGGTTTTAAAAAACATTGCACTAATGAAAATACTAAGTCTCAGAAAGGCTAGGAGACTGGAACAGGGTCACAGCAGATAAAGGAACAAGAGTTCAAAAATCAAGTGTGTTTGACCTCCAAATCTAAGCTTTCCCCTATAAGGAAGAAAAGAGAGAAGAGAAATAGAAAAGAATGTATTAACCTAGTTCCTAATAAAGGCCAAGTTCTGGGCTAGGCACTTTTTATGTGGTTTTTATTTTTTTTTTTAATTTTCATTCTTTTATATATTCAATATGTCTTATTTCTTTTGAACATGAGATGGTTTTCCTTTTTTTTTTTTTCAAGATCTCTCCAATATACTGAGAGTCCCACTAAGTTGCGCAGACTGGGCTTGGACTTGTGATCCTCCTGCCTCTGCTGCCTGAGTCACTGGGATCACAGTTGTGTGCCATTATTTAGTTCTTTCAACGACAGATAAGGTTGGCATTTTTTTTACAGTTACATGTGTAACTGCAGTTTCTTATGGAAATCTGAGTGTCCCAGAGCACATGACTCTAACCTCCACCTGTCACTCCACACCTCCTCCACCCTTCCCTTGATATGCTCAAGGCTTTCTGCTGGTATCTAAAATGTGCAGAGGTCCAGACCTATTGATTTCTCTGGAGTTACAACTCAGAAGTGCCACCTTAATCCTGAAGAACCTCATAACTGACACCGAAGTATATCACCCTAGAGTTAACCAGTGTTCCTGGTGCTGTCTCAAAAGTGAAGGCCACTTCTCAACCAGACTGGACAGCTGGAAGAGCTTCTCCTCCACAGATAGAAAGCACTGACCCTGTTTAATCCATGCCTGCATTTCTGCCTTCACCAAACTTCCCCTTCATCCCCAAGTTCTGTCAAGGGCAGAAGGTACCTGCCCTCCCAGGCTTACCTTGAGGCCCCTTCAAGTGGTTCACACAAACATTCCTCCAAGGCAAAAACATGTCCCCCTCACTTCCTCTATCCAGTGGTAGCAACCAACATCTTAGTCCTCTCTCTCTACATGCTCCATTATTTTATTTTAGGATTCACAGACCTATGCCAGTCCTTGCTTTACTTTGATAAGGTTGCTTAAAGAACCACAGGAAGATTAGAATTGCAAGGGTCCCCCAAAAGCTCTCACATTAATGCAGGAATGCTCAAAAGTGAAATTATTAGATTAAGAGGGTTGTAACCTAATGAGTGGATTAATCTATTTGATGGACTAATAATTTGAATGGACTAACTGGGTGGTAACTATAGGCAGGTGGAGCATGGCTGCAGAAAGTAGGTCTCTGGGGGTGTGTCTTTGGGGATTGATGCCCTGGATCTTCCTGCTCTCTCTGTCCCTGCTTCCTGGCTGCCATGTCCTGAGCTGCTTTCCTCTGCCACACCCTTTCACCATAAAGCTCTGACTCACCTTGGGCCCAGAGGCATGGATTGGGCTGATCATGGACTGAAAACTCTGAAACCATAAGCCCAAAATAAATTTTTCCACTTCTAAGTTGTTCTTGTGAGGTGTTTTGGTCATAGTGACTAAAATCTCACTAACATATCTACCTCATTGCCAAATAGTTAGTACACTATTTGGGGCACACAGTCACTGATTCAATCACAAATAGAAAATATTCAACAACACCAAAAATGATCTATAATGAACATGTACAGACTTTTGTTTTTCTTGTCATTATTCCTTAAACAATACAGTACAACAACTGTTAGCACGGTATTTCTAATGTATACGGTATTTTAAGTAATCTAAAGATTTTTACAGTATACAGAGGATGGGCATAAATTATATGCAAATACTATACTATTTTAAATAAGGAACTTGAGCCTCTACAGATTTTAGTATCCTTGGGAGTCTGGAACCAACTCCTGGCCCAGAACTGAAAATGATTGTAGATCATATTATAGTGAGAAATAAAAGCATAACTTCCCATTTGCCAGAATCTTCCTGAACAGATTTTTTTAAAAAAACTGATTTGCAGAGAAGTTATTAACAAAGAAGGCAGAAGAAGAGAGGAAAGAAAGGAAAACACTATGTCAGTTCTTTAAGTCAGCTAGCAGGACAACAGAAACTCAAACCATGTCTGATTCCACTATGCCACTTGCCTCAGAGTTCTCCCCTGGGAACCCAGCCATGCTGTGGGAAGCCCAAGAGGTTCTGTCTATAAACTCAGTTAAACCCATCCTCTCAATCAGTCACCCTCTCAGCTAGGCCCAGGTACCAAACACAACCCTTCCAGATAATTCCGGCCCACAGACAAGGACCCTGCCGGTGATCCCAGCCCTGAGCCATTCCAGCCGCTCGCAGCTGGTTGTCTTCCCAGGTGATGTCCCAGGCAGCAAATGGCAGAGAAGCCATCCCTGCTCATGCTCTATCTGAATTCCTAGCCCAAAGAATCAGCACACACAAGAAGATGGCCACTGTTCCACCCTCAGTAAGTCTGGTGTGGCTTGTCATACAGTAACAGATATCCTGAGGCAGTTCATCAGGAGTCCCAGGAGATCAAAGACTCCAAAATCAAGGGTTTTGGTAATCCTAAGCAAACAGCTTCAAAATGCTGGAAAGTACCTTCTGTCACATAAAAAGTCATCCATGTGCAAGAGCCTCTCATAATTTTCAGCTGAGAGAATTCAACATATATTACTAGGTTATTGTTAGCTGAGTATTTTTCATGCTGGGACTGGGAAATCCTTTTACTGGCAACAGTGGAAATTTTAGACATGGAATTCTCTGCCATGGAAAATATTTTCTAAATTCTTTAGTGAAAACCACTGATCATCTGGAAAAACCTTTATCAGTATCTTACTGAGGTTTTTTATTTTCTTGTGAGACAAAAACTATTTATCCTAGGTCTAGATTACACTCAGAACACTAAATAAGTAAGTCCCCATTGCACACATAATAGTGCACTAGAGATGAGATACTGTCTGAATAGTGAAAAAGAATTAAGAAAGTCTATAAAGTGTAAGACAAAGGCCCATAACTATGGGATCAATTTTCATTCTGTGTAGACATGTTTTTAAAACAAAACCAGAAATTTTTATTTGTTTAGCATCTATGTCTGCATGTCATGTATCATAGGTGTGGAGTGTGTGTGTGTGTGTGTGTGTGTGTGTGTGTGTGTCTATGAATGAACTCTTACTGTTAAATATCTTGGTTTTATGGGGTTAAAATATAAGAATGAAATTTCTGATAGCCTTATTTTTATTATTTTTTCTATCATTGAAGCAAACAGTTAAAGTCAGGCAGAACATGTAACCTACATATTTAGTCACAGACTGTACTGCCACAGTCAAAACATTTATGTGTACTTATTTGCTAAGAAAATATATGTTGAATACCTACTACGTGTTAGGCTTAATTCTAGGTACTGAAGAAAACAGTGGTGGACAAAAGAAACAAGATCCCTGTCTTCATTAAGCTTACATTCTTGTGGAGATAATTAAAGGCTAAACAAGTAAATAACAAAATCTATGGCCTCTGAGGATTCAGTGAAGAAATAGGTTAGACACAAGGAACTTCTGAAACATGAGGTCACACAGAAAATAAGTAGAGAAGATATTTGTACTTTTTATTTTCTCCCCTGTCCTCGCTCTGCTGTGGAGGAAAACTGGACATATGACTGAGATGCAGCCAATCAGGACTTTGATTCTTTGGGGAATGAGGGGGGACACTCAACAACTGAGCCACATCTTCAACCCTATTTTGTATTTTTTTTTTTTTTTAATTTAAAGATAGGGTCTCAGGCTGGGGTTGTGGCTCAGCGGCAGAGCGCTCGCCTGGCATGTGCGCGGCCCGGGTTCGATCCTCAGCACCACGTACAAATAAACCCATTGTGTACAGCTAAAGCAAATAAATAAATATTTAAAAATAAAAGAAGATTAAAAAAAACAAAAGATAGGGTCTCACTGAGTTGCTTAGCATCTTGCTTCTGCTGAGGCTGGCTTTGAACTCATAATCCTCCAGCCTCAGCTTCCCAAGCTTCTAGGATTACAGGCATACACTACCAGGCCCTGGCTAGGACTTTGATTCTTGATTGACAGATTCCTCAAAGATCTCCATGGCCACTGGGTAACCCAGACCATGCCTGCAAAGATCATATTGTGGGTGATGGTTAATTCTATGTGTTAATTTGGCTAGGCCAGAGCAAACATTAGTCTAGATGTTTCTGTGAAGGTATCTTTATTTTTTAGATGAGCTTAACATTTAAGTTAGTAGACTTGGAATAACGCTAATTTCACCCTACGCCCCCCATAATGTGGATGGGCTTCATCCAATTAGTCGAAGGCCTTGGAAGAGAAAAGATTGACCTTCCTAAGAAAGAGGGATTCTCCCAGCAGGCAGCCTTGAGACTCAAGTTGCAATTTTGACTCTTCCCTCAGTCTCCTGCCTTTTAGCCTACCTACCATGCAGAATCGCCAGCTTCCATAATCATATAATAATTTCTTAATATAGAGGATAGGTAGATAGGTAGGTAGGTGGACAGACAGACGGATTATGCATAGGTAGGTATCATATTGGTTCAGTTTCTCTGGTGAACCCAAATAAACCATGTTTTTTTCAACCTGGATCTCCAAATTCCCATGTTTCTTCTTCCAAGCCTGCTCCATTAGTCCTGTGTTATTCTGCAAGTTATACATCCACCCCTCAAATATTGACAAAATGATAGGCCCAGAGATAAAAGCTATAGACCAACCACACAGACTAGTATCATAAAAACACAAATTTCACAACATCCACTTCTCTCTACCGAAACGTCAGGTCAGTGAACTTGCTTCTGTTCATGTGGACAGAGGTGCTTGCCACCACTACCTTGGCTGATGGAGGAAAATTGTAACTTTTGAAACCGGTGTTCCATCTAATGTCTTTTGCTTAAGCTAGTTTCCAGTCTCTGCCTGCCTCTGGTAAATCATGCACCTACTCAAAACATTTTTTGCATTCTCATGTTAATTCCTGTTTGATTTATGTGTTATGATTGAAGCTTGCCTATGTCTCTCCAGCCAGGTCCCACAGAGTTGAGATATTTTACACTCCCTCCTGTCACCCACAGCTACACTTCCAGGGCCCTCAGATGATGGCTGCTCACTAACAGTCTCGTGAGGTAGTGGAGGTTCGATTACACCTTCAGTGGTTGAACTAACTTTCAGACTGGGAATTATGTCACCTGAAATAGTAGTGACTTGCTGGATTTACAGAAGCATCCTTCTTGCAATGAACTATAAACATTTTAAACATATTGTTTCTGGCTTGAAAGCTAATTTTTTTTGGCAATTGTTTACAAATAGAAGTCTAGTAAAGACAAGAAATTGTAGCGATTTTTTTTTCACAGAGTTGGAAGTAAATTAGGTAATGCTTTTTAAAATAAGACTGTCATTTTGTTCATATTTGAGTTGAAGAAAGTGGAAGGGGAATGTGAAGGCTATATATCTCTTAGAAGGTCAAGGGCCACAGGATAAAAGAAAGCAGCCTGAAGGAGATGTGTACATTGTCCTTTTCTCTCCTGCTTCATTTACTGCTGGACAAGAAAGAAATCAGGCAAAGAACTGACAAGAGTGTTAAAAGCTTACAGGCTGAACACAGCTATGATGTGATATTTAGCACATTACTACTGAAGACCTTTTTCTCAATTCCTCTGGAGCAGAGCAGTAGTTTTAAAGCAATTCTAATTAGGCAAAATAGTCTCCAAGGCAGCTCCCATTTTCAATATTTGACATAAACTTGAAGTTAGGTTTAATAATAACAAAATAAGAGGTTGCAGATATGGGTCTCTCGCTTTCTTGAATTTGTGTTTTTCGAAGTCTTACAAGTTTGTAACCTGAGCTAAGGAATTCAAGTTCTTCAGTGTAAATTGCTATCTGCTATTAGCACCTAATCCAAATTTTGATTAATAAATTATTATTTATATAGCCAGAAAGGTAGAAGTGTCCACTGGTGAACATTAGGGCAGACTTTTAAGTAATGATGGCAGGATGGTCTCAGGTAGACACAAAAGAGGAAAATTCAGCCCCCACTGTTTTCAATTCTGCTTTGAATTTATTACAGAGACCATTAACTGCTAAGCTCAGATGCAAAAAGCAATGAGACAATAAAGGTAAAATTTAAGGCAGCTTAAAGGCAACTTGGCTTCCAGCGTAACTTTCTCATTAAATTACAATCATCACAGACTCATTTTCATCACAGTCCAAGTTACTGGCTGTTTCTGTGAGACTCTAAGAGCCAATGCAGGAAAATTCTTGTTCCGTTACAAAGCTCCAAACAGGGTGATTATGCTACTTCAATGTATTGTACAGACTGAGAACAGCCATAAAATTCCATCATGATCATCATCAAGAGGTATTTATTAAATAGCTCTCTGCATGTGGTACCTAAAAAGCACTGCACAATGTGGGTTTCTGTAGATGTTTAAAACATGACCAAATTGAGGCCCCCAAATCAAATCCAGCTCTTCAAAGTGTCACATCCAACTCCAAACTAGAAAGTAGAATTTAGACCCTGGTTTTAAGTATATAAGGGCCTTACACAAATCACTTTAGCTCTCTGAGCTTCATTCTTGGGCAATATGAAGATAATAGTGGTGATAAAAATAGCAACAAAAATAATAATAGTCACTATCTGCCGGCTCTGTTCTGAGCAATTCACATGTATCACTCTTAATATGCAGTATGACTCAGTAAGTTTACATTAGGTCAATTCTCATCCATCCAGGGACCACAGGTGTGCACAGAGAAATATCCTAACCTCACCTTGTATAAATAAATTAGGTTGATTTCCAGTGGTGCCAGCTAAGGGCATAGGCCTTAGAGTCTAAGATAGACAAAGACTGGAGAACCCTACAATCAGGGCATATGCTTACAGTATAATGAATAAATAAATGTGTGTGTGTGTTGGGGAGGGGGGAGTCTTTGCCCTGGTTTCCTAGCACAGAGTTCCTAAAATCTTTGAAATTTCCTAAGTTATAGGAATGTCTTTTGTTACTCATAACAAGTCACTTTCTACCCTGCCTGAATTTATGTTAATGAGGTGATTCGGGTCCCTAGATAACTTCAAGAGGGAGTATGGTTACCAGAAATACCAAGCCCTACCAAGCTTGTGATTAGAGGTTGGAACCTTTAGCACCATCCCTGACCTTGGAAGGGCAGGGTTGGAGATTGAGTTCAATTACCAGTGGCCAATAATTTAACAACTATACCTACACAATAAAACTCTAACAATTAGACTCGGAAATTCCAGGTTGGTGAACACACCAATATGGTAGGTGGGGAGTGCAGCTGAAATAGGAATGGAAGTCTCTACCACCACCAGCCCTTCCACCGCCATCACCACTAATATCTTGTGTGTGCATCTCTTCCACTTAGTTGTTCCTGAGTTGTATTCTTTAAAATCTGTCATCATGAGTACCATAGCTTGCTGACTTCTGTGAATCATTCCAGTGAATTGAAACTGATTGGGTGTTGGAGGTCATGGGAATGCTCAAATTTGTAATTGTCTGGGCAGCAGTGTGGGTAGCCACTTACAGCCACTATCTGTAGCAAAGGCTCTCTTGTGGGGTTGTTACTGCTGGTTATTGGTGACAAGTTCTGCTCCCTCACATGAAGTTTGACCATTAGAGAAGCACGCTGAGGCAAGCATATAAAGCAGGGTTTATTTAAAAGGGGGTAACATAGACTTCCCAGGAGGGAGAGGGGGCCATAGCTGGTATCTTCGTATCCCAGGAAGTGAAGGTGTTCTGCCTTTTCATATGTCCTAGGCGTCCTTTGTTCTCCTGCTCTCTTCTCCCTTATCTCTCTTCTTCCTGCATACTTGACTAGGCCCAGAAGATGCTCATGGGATGGCCAAAAGGTGAGAAGCAGATGGGCTGGAGGGGCCAAGGTAGAATGATCCAGGGCAGAAAGGGGGCCCAGGGTGCATTTATTAACAACTTTTACAACTCCCTGCAGGGAGGGACAATTCCAGAGACAGGTATCCTTAGCAATAGGTTGAAGCAGGGGCAGGTTATCTTGATAAGGGTGGAGGAAGAGCTCTGCAGGAATTAACATTTCAATTCCTCCATTCTCTGGATCTGACCCTTACCTATCTCCCTGTCTATTTCTGGCTTCAGGGTCTGTGGTAAACCCAGGTAGGATCAGAATTGAATTGAACTGTAGGGTACCCATTGGTGTCAGAGAATTGGAGAATTAATTGTTGAGGAAAAAATGAACTATGCTCCCAATGACTAATTAATTGACCAAATCAAGCTCAGAAGCAAGATGGATAATTTTAGATAGGAATGGCATAATGTTCCCTACCACTTGTAAGGTAACCTGTTCTTATCATTAGAAAAAAGACCACAAAATTCTTACTTAAAATATAGTATAGGGACAGGTGCAGTGGCACATGCCTGTAATACCACAGACTCACAAGTCTGAGGCAGGAAGATCTCAAGTTCAAAGCCAACCTCAGCAACTTGGTGAGATCCTAAGCAACCCAGCAAGACCCTGTCTCTAAATAAAATATTTTTAATAAAGGGCTGGGGATGTGGCTTAGTTGTTGAGTGCCCCTGAGTTCAATTCCCAGCATAAAAAAAAAAAAAAGTAATATAGGAATTTTCCTCAATCATCTGATACTATTTTGAATAAGAAAATATATCTATATGTTATTATACAAGCCATATTTGAAATTTTTCATAAGCATTAAGTAGGCATCTTTAGGAAAGAAACTTTCCTTGAGAGAAAAAATATATATATATATTTGGTGGGGGCTTATAAAGATTTTATATAAAGATTAAAATCATAATATTTCTTTTTTAATACTCTTTATCATTGTCTTATGAACCCTTGCACTAGTTAGGTTATAAAGGTTTTATATAAAAATCATAATATTTCTTTTTAAATATTCTTTATCATTAATTTTAACTCCTTACAATAGTTAGCACTGTGAACCCCTAATGAGAGATAAAGAATATTCGGCTTTAAAACACTACTTCTGTGTAAATAAATGCTTTTGTAAAACGGGAGAGTGAATGGAGGAGATGGGAAAAGAAGAATGGAACAGAGGAACAGGGTGGGAAGGAGAGAGTCTGCCTTCCCACTGTGCTGACCCACATGGTAACAGCAGGTCCCCATTGATTTGTAGCCATTCTTTTGTCAGGTATTAATGTGATCTAATGAAACATCAACTTCTGTTTTGATCTGTTGCTGCTGCAGTCGCCTCAATTTATTAGGCACTTGCTTGCATTTCAAAACACAACAATGCTTTGAAGGATGATTGGCCTCCTCTGATCAAAGCAAATTTCATTAGCTAAAATAGCTTGACTTATAGCTGGCCTATAAAGTAGAATTGGAAAAAAACTTAATGTCTGTATAAAATACCTGCCAATGGATTCAATAATGCTTACTCTTCTTCAAAAGACACAGTGAAAACTGGGTGGCTAAATAATCTTAAAATGAAAAATTATAGCTAGTTTCTTACTCAGGCAAAAGGAAGGAAGGTGATTTTCAAATATCTTAATCAGATAGTCAATCAGGATAAGTTTAAAAGAATCAAACTCATTAATAAAAATGATATTTGTCTTAGTTCTATATTTTTACCTATGTTAATAAAAGCTTCATTGTAAAAATGTTTAAATATTTTTTCTCATTTTTAAGAACTTCTGCAATATATACTATAAATTATCAATAACTGAGAAATGTAGACGACATTTGCATTCAAAACACCTAATATAATTATGTAAAGATCAAATTTCAGAATTCATAACTGGCTAAATTCATTTGAGGACCTGCCACAGCTCCCTATAATTAAATAACTCCAATTTGGATCATTAAGAATTCTGAGTCTGAAGGAGAAAATCCACTGGTGGATTGTAGTATCAGCTCCTGCATGAGAATTTTCCTGCCTTTTCTCAAGACTTGCTGTCTTAGTCCATTTTCTATTGCTAAAACAAAATACCCAAGACCCGGGTGATTTGTAAAGAACAGAGTTTTACTTCATTCATGCTTTGGGAGGCTGGAAAGCCCTAACACATGGAGGTGGCACCTGCTCAGCACCTGGTGAAGGTCTTCTTGCTGCATCCTAATGTGACAAGAGCAATACGTGGTAAAAGCAAGCAGACATGCTAGCTTGGGGTCTCATAAAATCAGCACTGGGGTCATGGGGTCCTACCCTCATGACCTCATTTAATCTTTATTACCTCCCAAACACCCCATCTCCAGATGCCATTAATATACAA
This sequence comes from Tamias sibiricus, assembly GCA_025594165.1. Taxonomy (NCBI): domain Eukaryota; kingdom Metazoa; phylum Chordata; class Mammalia; order Rodentia; family Sciuridae; genus Tamias; species Tamias sibiricus. The sequence goes on from CM046664.1 coordinate 115,077,741, forward strand.
ATTTGGGGATTTAGTTTCTAACACATAAACTTTGGGAACACATTCAAACTATAGCATCTGCCCTACTGAATTTGAACTTGCCCAGCTAGCAATTGCCCAAGCCAATTTCTTGTGATAAACCTCTTATATATCTCCTATTGGCTGTTTCTCTGGGAAAAAGCTGAATGATACACTTCTCAGCACCCTTGCTATCTGCTGTTCAACCCTCTCCCCACCCCTCTGTTTTTTTGTTTAGACACTTCCCCCTTTCTCCTGGAAGGACTTTCCCTCCCTCCCATCTTTCAGTATTCCCTAGAGCAGAGAATGAAGAGGAAAATCAATTACTAATAAGAACCTCAAAACTAGAGGCTTTTAAAACTGTCCTACCTGTCTTCCCTTCACCCAACATGTCATTATAAAAATTTTCTAACTTTAAAAGTGACATAGTAAACACATGTTCAACTTAGATTCTACTGGTAACTGTTATTATTTCTTCTGTTATCTAGCAACCCATGTATCTCTCTACTCATTCATCAATCCATCTTTTTTATTAATTTCAAAATAATTCAAGACACTATACCCTCTCCCTAAGTATGTACACAGAATGTATACTGATTAATTAAAATTTTGTATTTGTTTCTTACACTTTGAGGGCAAATTTTCATACAATTAAATATGCAAATCTTAAGTATACCTTTCAATGAATTGACAGATGCTTCCATCTCTCTGTGAAGTCTATCAGTTTTGGATGTTGACATTATCTAGAGGCCTCCGTGTCCCTTCCTAGGCAATCCTTGTCTCACCCCACAAATATTATTTCTTTTCCTCTATAGATTGGTTTATTAACTCAAGAAATTCATAACTCTGGAATCACAGATTATATACTCTTTACTATCTTTCCACCTAATGATTCATTCACATTATCATATGTATCTATCATTCTGTTTGCCTTTAAGAAGCATTCCATTGTATGAATTTACCACAGGATGTCTATATATTCTTCTATTGATGGATAGCTGGGCTGTTTGGGATCTAAACAAAATGGCTATGAACGTTTCCCTATTTTAGATAAATAAGTTTCTCAGACCTTTTTTGCAAGTTCCATTCTTTTTTTAATTTTTTTAAGTTGTAGTTGGATACAATACCTTTATTTTATTTATTTACATGTGGCGCTGAGGATCGAACCCAGGGTCTCTCACATGCTAGGCTCTACTGCTGGGCCACAGTCCTGCAAGTTCCATTCTTTACATGAATAAATATTTGTTGGATACCTACTATGTGCAAAGCACTGTTCTAGGCACTCTTGTCAAGGAACTTGAATTCAAATAGTAGAACAAGATGTGTGCAAATTACTATTGTAAAGAGTAGAAGTGCTAGGTTGGGGATATTGCTCAGGTGGTAGAGTGCTTGCCTTGCATGCACAAGGCCACGGGTTCAATCCCCAGCACTACAGAAAAAAAAAAGAAGAAGAAAAAAAAGTAGAAGTGCTACAACAATGGTGTGCAATTGTGTATTTCTGGAGAGGCTTCAGAAAGAGGCAGTAGACATGCCTATAAAAATGGGTTTGAACTATAAACTGCAGATTTTTTTAATTATTTTAAATTTTTCATTATAGATGACACAATACCTTTATTTATTTATTTATTTATTTATTTATTTATTGGTGGTTCTGTGGGTCGATCCCAGTGCCTCACCCACATGAGGCAAGTGCTCTGCCACTGAGCCACAAACCCAGCCCCTAAACTACAGATTTTTAACAGCAGAGTTATGGTGAATCTCTCTTGACTTCAACAGATAACAAAAGGGAAATGAATTATCAGATTTTGAGCAGGGAAGGGACAATCAGAACAGTTTTTCAGCTAGATAGTTCCAGAGGTTGTGGCAGATTGAGCAGAGAACAACCTGGAATTGAGACGCCAGTCAGGAGGTCATTATGCCTAGGTGTGGAGTAATGAGCACCTGCCCACAGGTGGGGCACTAAGACTGGGAGGAGGGAATAGATTCATTACAAACAAACCTATTGAACTTGGCTAGCAACTACTTTTTTAAACAATGTAACCTCTACTTACCTTATAATTCACATATACACATATGCATAAATAACTAAAACAAAAGTTTCAGAAAACACTTTTCTTACTATGTGCGATATACGCTAGTATTTTCTATTTTTTATTCCTTTTTGCTTTATGTAAAAACTGAGGGTAAACCACTAAATTGATTTCATAATCTATTGGGTCATGACCTGTGGTTTAAAAACACTGAACCGAATAGTGGTAATGAAGAGGATGACTTCATCTCAAAGCTGCGCAATTGGAAGAAAGGTAGTTTTGTGCATTTGAAAACATTTCATTAATATTTCATAATATTGTTGAGGAATAAACATATGATGGCTTATTTTTCCCAGTAGCTGCCTTCAGCTATACACCATCTGTCACCTCATCCCCACCCAGCTATGTAACTTATTTTTATATATTTTTAATAGACTTTGAGAGAACAACATAGAACAAAGCATTAATATTTACTTATTATTTACTGCCATCATTCATGGCTCTCTTTCTATTTATTAACTATATAATCAACTTATAAATTAACAATCCAGAAAGATAATTAGAATAGTGGCCAAAATAACATCCATTTATGTTCCCCTCTCCATTCTATCTCTTGTCATCTCTTACCTGACATAATAATTTTCCAAATTATGTTTCTCAACCTTTTCCTTTAAAAAGTAATTTATTACAAAGTTAATTTAGAAGAGTGATAACTTTATTTATAAGCTACTAGGACCGGCTTTTTCCCCCCTCAACATTATTGTGTTAGTCAGCTTTTCACCACTGTGACAAATACCTAAGAAGAATATCTTAAAGGAGGAAAGATTTATTTTGGTCCAGAGTTTCAGAGGTTTCTGTTCATGGTGCTGGCTCCATTGCTTTGGGCCTAAGGTGAAGCAGAACCTCATGGTGGTAGGGTGTGGTTCAGGAAAGCTGCTCAGCTTATGACAGTCAGGTACCAGAGAGGGAGAAAGAAGGGTGGGCCAGAGACAAGAAATACCCTTCCAGGGCACACACCCTAGTCACCTACTTCCTACAGTGTGGCCCTACTACCTGTAGTTTTTATACCTCCCAATAATGCCATCAGCTATGTACTTACTGCATTTATGATGTCAGGCCTTCATGGTCCAATCACTTTTCCAAAGGCCCTACATCTGGACACTGCTGGTTGGGGGACCAGGCCTTCAACACATGAGCCTTTGGGGAACATTCCAGATAGAAGTCATAACAATCATATTATTACTGTCATCCCAGTCTTTGAATATAGCTGTAGTTCATTTATTTTCCTCCAGCGTGTCATTGAATTACATCTTTTCTTTTCTTTTTTTTTTTTTTTTTTTTTTTTTTTTTTTTTTTTTTGCCATGAATATTTTGCTTATTTCCGGGATTTTGTTTGGTTTAAGTATGACAAACAGAGCAGCTACAAGTGTTTTTATTCCTGTGCCCTAATATATATATTCACAAATTTATCACAAATTTATACCTAGGAATAGAATTGCTGGGTCAGAGGGTCTGAAAATCTTCAACATTGCATGATAATTCCAAAATGGTATTGATGGTATTGATTTTTTTTCTAATGCTTTTTTTTTTAAACTATCAGAACAGTCTGATTCTGTTTCTTTAAATTCAGTCCTGGTGTTGGAAATCTCAATCTCATGGATTTTGAGATCTCTTTTGAACACCACTTTTCCACCATCCCACTTGAGACCTGCAGGTCTAGCGGCTTGGCATGGAAGAGACCTGCAGGTCTAGCAGCTTGGCATGGAAGATGGAGGCCTGGCTTCTTTCACACCAGTCCCCCACCCTCACTGAGCATGCTTTCCTTCTGGTCTTAGGTGGGTGGAAAGGAGAGAGGAGGCAGAAGTATCCTTACAGAATGGCTCCACACCAAATTTATGATTACCTATTGTATGCTGTTAGGAAGAAGAGGTTAGGGAGTGTTGTGATGTAGATGTGGTTTGTCTGCCAAGAGTTCCTATGTTAGAAGCTTGGTCCTTAGTGTGGTGATGATAAGAGGTGGTGGGGCCTTAAAGAAGTTGAACTTAGTGAGAGGTCCTTAGGTCATCGGGGTGCTGCCCTCAGAAGGGATTACAGGAGTTCTCATGGGACCTCAGTTGCTCTCTGGCTTCCTGTCTGGCCATGTGATGCCTCTCTCCTGCATGCACACCTGCTTTTGTGATGACATCTACCATGAGGTCCTCACCAGAGCTGAGTCAATGTCAGCACCATGCCCTTCAAGGTTCAGAATGGTGAGCCAAATAAATCTCCATTGTAGTTACCACACCTGGGGTATTTTGTAACAGTAACAGAAAAAGAACTAATACAGAGAAAGATGAAAGCAGGTGAAAAATTGGGGATATGGAATATGGTTTGGAAGAGAGCAGATGCAGCTGAAAGGACTCATTAAGCCCCAAGGGAAAGTGCTCCACTCCAAGAGTATGCTCTCTGCTCTTAGAATGTGGACTAATTAGCATCTTTTGTTTACAGCTTCAGATCTTAATCGCAATTTTGAAATAATTCCACATAATACCTAGTATCATCCCATTATAGAGATGAAGCATCCAGTTGAAGAGAGAAAAGATTCACTTTCAGAAGTGAATCCCTTCTTTTGAGTAAGCAATTGGTAACAGAGTTTGGGACCTCAAGAGAATAATGGGGGCTACAAATGAAACCTTGGAAATTAGCAACATTGTCAAAGTCATTGAAAGATCAATATTATTATAATGCATTTTGTTGATGAAAAACAAAGCCAATTGGTGTAAATAATTCACCCAAGATTTCATAGCAAGCCAGAGGCAGAGAGGAGATCTGCTTCTGAAATTTTGTGACTGCAACATCTTGTGACTGTACGACAGCATCATATGAAGAAGGAGTATCACAAAGAAAGAAGTGAAGGGAGTACGTACAGCAAGCATAATTTCTTTTGGAAATTGTGGATTTAGGATTGCAAATGAGAGTTACATAATGGAATTAATTATCCTTTATACAATCTGCTTCTTATAATTCAGAGGATAGAAGCATTCTCATATCTATTATAACACCATTCATAAGAATCATTGAGGATGCGAGGATATGAGCCAGGTTGGGGGTGACATAAAGTAGGACATGGTATGATGGAAACCAGCTAATGGAGCAGAGATGAAAGAGATTCAAAGAAGCAAATAGTAGCAGTGCTCATCCAACCTCCAAGTGCTACCCCGGAGGAGAAGGAACCTTGGCCCATGAACTCACCCTTTCCAAATCCATATCAAGAACATGCATCCTCATTGTGAAGATAATTTGCAGAACCTGTTTCTTGGTTTCCTGCCCTGTGCTCACTGTGCAGCCTGCTGATGGTAGCTTGGCTTCCCCACCTGCCTCAAAGAGAGAAGGCATTTCCCAGAAGATGGAAATATCCAGTCCCCTTGGTTTTTCCCTATCTCACAGCAATTTAAACTTAATGCAGTTTGTAATCATCAGCTTCTGGTGCAAATTTTCACGAGGCTACAGATCACACAATCAATTTTAGAAAATGAATACTATCAGATATCTAATTCTATGAGACTCTGGGCAATGGTCACTCCAGCATGAAAATGACCTTAGTAAGGCTCTCTGGCTACTTTGTGCCTTTGACTGTACTACCCACCTGTGCTCTGGACTTCTGTATTAAGTAAGGAAGCACAAAAGATGGGCAAAATAATTTTACAAAGGAAGAGCCAAAAATGTGCATGACCAAATGGAGGGAGAACATGAATGTTAAATGGATAGAGGGTGCTATCTTCTGTGTCAAATGCTACCAAGATGGTAGGACTAAGCAAGGAGAAGACTATTTCCTATTTTCTCTATATAAGTACATCATGATGACCAAAAGATATATTATGTATAAAAAGCTAATGGGTAGCAATGAAAGAACTGCTTGCAAATGAGGATGTTAAATGTGGAGTATTTAAACTAATAGGTAATTAAAATATTATTTATAATCTTTGAGAGAAAGAGTAAAAAGTTGTAAAAATTAAGTGCTTTTACTTTTTATAAAGTATCGGTTATTAATTCATTCAATCATTCACAGTCTGAGTTTGCACATTTAAAATCATCAATGTGAAACCAACTCTTTGACTCTACTACCAAGACACTTTCCTGAATATATATTTCTACATGCATGCCCTTCGTTTTAAGCCTTCATACTCCTGATTAAACTGTACACATTGATCACAGATGTGAATTGCTAAGGGAAATATTTTTTTTCTTTTCAAATTAACTTGTAATTTCAGAGTCATAAAGCATAGTGTACCCCTAAATATCTGTTCTTTTAAATATCTTTCTCCTTTGCAGCCTCTGTTTTTTTGGTTTTTTTTTGTTGTTGTTGTTGTTTGTTTGTTTGTTTGTTTTAATGCTGAGATCTCTGGTGCAACTAAAAACATAAGCCAGACGATCATTAGTAATTGGTGGTTTGTCCAATGGGACAGATGCAGTATATCTCTTCCATGCCCAGTGACTGAGGTCATGCCCAAATTATATATAAACTTTGGATGAGTTAAATTTTCAGCCTTAATTTTCTTTCCCACTATACTTGATTTTCTCAAATAATCTCTATTTAGAGTGGAAACAGGAACATGAAAAGGATTACCTAAACAGTCCCAATTAAACAAGAAAAGGCCATATTGCATTTGCCTAAATATGTGGCTCAGAAGATAACTTTGCTTAGGCTTTGTTGGCCAAGTAGTGTTAGCAGATCCTTCATGGGAAAGGCTAATGGGAAAGGCTACTCTCCTTTTTCTACATCTAGAGATTGCAGGTGCTCAGGATGCTCACTAACAGCAACCAGAGAATAGCGTAGCAAGACAGCATCTCTGAATCCCAGTTTTTCCTTTGTGCCCAGGCAGGATTCATCTCTTAGAAGTCTCCTCTATAACCATGGAGTTGATTAAAAATAATGAAGTTACTGTCAAAGATTTGAGTTTATTAACAACTCAGAGAGAGCTTAATTCTGGACCCAGTTCATTTTAAAAAGACACGTGTGTGTGTGTGTGTGTGTGTGTGTGTGTGTGTGTGTGTGTAAAATCTCCATGATGTCATGTTCCCTGGTATCCGAAAACTACACAACAGACAAGCCAAATAGTTGGCAATCTTGGAGGCATTGCTTAAATTGAGTTGAATGAATGCTGTACTCTCAACCTTGACTTCTGAGCCTTATCTTGACTTTCTTTTATTGCACAGCCTTCCCATAGAGCATTTATCTGAGTGATAAATGCTGCATATCATAATAAAACAAAGTACTTTTGAAACAAACAGTAATTCATGCACCAGGTTTGTAGGTTTAACCTTTCCCTTGATGGAGGAACAGGGACAGGGACGCCTTCCCTGCCACTGGGGAAACAATTTTGCTATTAACTCATCCATGGACTTGCTCGTCCTTTTTGGGCTGCAATTAGTCCACATTATGAAGATACTATCGTAAGCTGGACGTAAAGAAAAAAGAAGAATGCCACGCCACCCTTGCCAATTGGTATGTGGTATGTATCCATCATTTCTTTACAATTCTTTCCACAATTTACCAAATCACATTCCAAGAATTTCCTAGATGTACAGATACGATTAGGTGGAGGTGAGCATACCATTTGCAGTTTCAGCACAGCTTTCAGGCTTGTCCCAACCTGAGACCTGACATTCCAGCTCCTGATTATCAGCAATTCCATCAAGTGGGCATAAAGGGTTCTCTTAGTATATAGTTCAGTGATTCAATGACAAGCAGCAGCTTGAGAGAGAACACAGAGCAATGGCTAATCGGTTATACTTTTTATGGGCAACCAAACTGCAGAGAAACAAAAGATTTGTATGAAAGAATGAAAATGGTAACCGGATATAGGTTGACATTAGGCTAGTCCAGTAGGCTTCCCCATTTAGGGAAACAGATTTAGAGCTGCAAGAGCAAATGAAAAGTCATTGTTTTGAAAGCTCGTGTTATTATTCATTAATAAGAATCTATACCTACAAACCACACAGGAATGCACAGGCACACACATGCATCCATACCTACGTTCACACTGAGAGCTTAGTAAATGGGTGTGTTGTATCCAAGAAAGGAAAGGGTAGAAACAGCAGGAACAGGTTGGTTGGCAGAGTTGTGCAGCAAAAGACAAATATACACGGCATGCAGTATGTGTGCTTGGCTCCAGTCTGTGCAATTAGTACTTCTATTTACAGCAAACTCCTTGTACCAGCAATTTAAAAGTAAATGACAACTAGTTTGAAACTGTTTGGTCAGAAAGCAAAATTGAACCAAGGTAGGTTCTAAAGCTGATTAACTAGCTCACTTTTTTTTTTTCCTTCCTGCTAATTGCTAAGTACATTTTCTGGTTCCTGGCATTGATTTGCTGGCTTCTAATTCAGGGTATGAGTTTAAAATATTAATCCACAAACTTTTCATTTTCTTTATTGGTCAATACAACTCATGACAAATTGTGCTACATAAATTCTTCATCTTAATGTTTCCCCTTTGATTTTTTTTTCTGATTCTTTCATCTATTTTATACGTGTGTCCCCATCCCTCCCCCAACAGACTACATTTTTATTCTTTCTTCTGCTAAATGTTCTTAGACAGAGCAGCATCAGTCAGAAAAATGAGAATATGAGTAACAGAGATTAATAGATACCACTTAGAGCCTCAGGGCTCAGTACATGCGTGTTCTGTGCTGAAGAATCAAAGCATATTGAACATGCCGAGAACTGGGCACCCAGAGGTTAATGTGGCAGATCCCTTCTTTTCTATGGAATTTCTAAATACTTTATTGAGCAAGCTCTGTGTCTTCTATTAGTCAATATATTTTTCTTTGGACTTTGTAACCATCTAATTTTTCAAAAACACCAATTTGCCTGTTGGTTGAAGAAAATGACATTATATTGGTGCTCTAAGAGGGTGGTTGATCTCAGCAGACACAAATGCTGGATCCTGATGTTTATTCTTTACAAACATAGAACAAACTAAACCCTGCACTATAGGATGCTTCAAAAGACAATTCTCCTTATGACTAGTGCCATGAAACCTTTGTATTTTGAGAAGAGCTGTTCTTTCTTAAAGGGTCTCTCATTCTAATTACAATTTATAATACATCAGAAAAAAAAAAATGAAATTCACCTTTGCCAAAAAGAAAGGCGAAAATCAATACAGGAAATTGTACTTCCTTGTTTCTTAAAAAAAAATGTTGCCCACACAGAGGACATGAACCAACTGAAATAAAAATAAACCACTTCAAAGATATATTTGATGCTAATATAAAAACACAGGTTTTTTTGAAGGCTACTATTTGTTTCATAAGAATTTATGTAATTATTCACAACATTTATAATTCAAAGGAAAAACTTAGAGGTGCTTTGAGAAATAAAGAGGGAAGGGGAAAAGTTTTTTAATGACTACCTGGATGTGAGATGCTTCACATATATCCTTTCAGTAGGTCCATAGTATTATCTAACAGGTAAAAAACTGAGATTCTAACTAAGTTGTCCCATTTCATGGAAACTAAGGTATACATTCAGAATTCAAAGCCAGGAATATCTTCCTGAAAAGTCATTGTCACATTTCCACTGCCATACCTTATACTCTTGAATTTCTATTTCTTCCTTTTTTCTTTTTTTTTTCCCAAAAACAAATTTCTTAACATTACAATGACTAGGGAAATAGTCACAAGTATGTCACTTAGTTTAGGAAAAGTGTTCTTATGCATAAATGAATTTATTTGTTTATTTATTTTTTTTTTGCTTGGGTTTTTTTTTTATTCAATGTTGTTGTATACATAACAGTGGCATGCTTTACAATTCGTAATACACATAAAGAGCATCTTTTTTTAAAAGTGAACTGTTTGCCCTTAAATACTGTAAACTCTTAGGCAAATAATTTTAATGTTTAGGCAAATAATTTCAATATTTTGCTTTAAATCCTCTTTTACTTAAGGTACAAAATCTGAATTTGAACTTCAGTCCAACAAATTCAAGCAGGATACACCACAACTATGGACAATTCTTCACATGTAAAAGTGGACGACATCTACCCTACCAGAGTAAATACTATTGTTCAAGGTGATATTGTTCACTGATTTTCCAACAATGGTGATAGATTTGCAGTGCATCATTCCTTCTCCTTTCTTTGGTTCTCTTGGGACCGAGTATATATATTTGCATTTGCCAGAAAGTCTGTTTAAGATTGAGAACATGAAAATAGTGCAAAGTGAACTGACCCACAAGGGAGTTACACCTATGACCTTGACCTCATTAGTATTATGCTCAAATCAACCAAGTCAACCAGCTTGGTTGTGCTTAAGTCCAAGCACATATTTATTTGGTAAATATAGGAGTTTCAACTCCCTCAAGCCCCTTAGGGACCATTAAGTAGACCTCAGCATCAATTCATTCAACAAATCCTAATTGAATACTTAAATTGAGTAAGTCTTATACCTGAGTGTTTGAGAACTATGGAGCAGTGCGAGAGGTGGTCATTGGTCACCAGGAATTAGAAGACAGTCAATTAAGGTGAGTGAGATAACACACAGACATGGATAATCTTATTTAATAGTTAAGAGCCGGGGCCTGGAGATAGGAAACCTGGCCTTGCAGCCTGGCTCTGCCACTTAACTGGCCATAGGACATCTGCCACATGACAGCTTTTCTGAGCCTCTATTTCCCTATAAGCAGAACAGAAAGACTGGTTACAGAGGTGGTCCTGAATCTAGATGAGAGACCATTTTAAAGCCCACCACACAGTGGCATGCATATATTAAGTACCCAGGACTTGTAGCTACTATATTAGAAACTCAATAGATGAGAATCAACATTTTATAGTCTTCTAAGATTGCTCGATTGGCTTAAAACCAAAGTTCCTCCTTGTTATAGTTTGGATCTGAGGTCTCCCTTCAAAGCCCCTATGTTAAGGCAGGAGTAATCAGAGGTGAGATGACTGGACTGTGAAAGCTGTAACCGAATCAGTCCATCCAGTTTGAATGGACTGACTGCTGGTAACAGTAGGCAGGTAGGGTGTGGATGAAGGAAGTGGGTCACTTGGGAGCTGCCTGGAAGGGTTGTTCTTCCTGTGTCCCCTTCCTGCCTCCTCTGCTTCCTGGCCCCTCTGTGAGCTGAGCAGCTTTACTTCACCAGGCCCTTCCCCCAAGATACATGGTTTCACCTCGGGCCCAGAGTAATAGAGTCAGCCATCTACAAACTGAGACCTCTGAACTCATGAGCCCCAAATAAATTTTTCTTCCTCTAAGTTGTTCAAGTTAGGGGTTTTGGTCACAGCAACACAAAAGCTGACTAAAATACTCCTAAACTTAAACTACCCATAATTTTCTTCTTTCTCTCTAATAATGATGTCAATTGTCCTCAAATCAGCCTGTTTAAACTCTAGTTTCCCCTCTCTCCCCCAATATCTCAACACTATTTCTTGTCACTTCTTTTGTAAAACCCCCATGATTCCCCTTTCAGCCATCTTCTCAGCTATTCCCCAGTTAACGCTCTTGGATCCTGGACTGGATTAGTCCTTTGCCCACCTCAATAGCTTCCTGATCTGCTTGTTTATTATTTTTTTTTTTCTTTCTAGTTTATAAATCATCTAGTCAGTCCTCCATGTAGCTGCCCCCCCAGCAGTCTCCCTAAGCACGTGGCTGGTCAAGCCTTCATTTAGCATTCACTGACTTTTCATTGCCAGAGTACTTGCTAAATAGTCAACAGTCATACATAAGTTCATTACTCGGGGCTGCCATTTCCAGCAGTACTCTCAGTACGTGCCATTAGACATTTCACACACAGGTCTGACCTCACAGTCTTCCTACCTGCCTGCGCCTGTCTTCACTTGTCCCACTCTCCACCTCCTGAGACTCTGCCCACCAAACCAAACCCAACTTAAATGCATCCTCCCACATCAAGTCTCTCAGAACACTCTCATCCTGAGACGGGCTCTTCCTCCTTTGTTTTCCAATAACACTTCCTTCGTAAGTTCATGAAACATTCACTGCAGCAAGTAAACTCTTGTGAGTTTACTCAGAATGCCTTGCCCCCAATTTCAAAGTAGAACATGTGCATTTTTACAAATCTCTTCATCTTTCAAAACTTCAAGTCAATAACGTGCTTATCCTATATGGTCCAATCCCTTTATCCATTTTAACACTCACAGGGTATGTGACAAGATTCTACATGAGATCTCCCAGCTCCTGAATCCTACTGACACATCTCAGCTCTTATTTCTGCTTGACCTCTCTGCACCATCAGGCACTACTCACCACTTTTTTCTTTCCCTAATTCTCTCTTCTGTTGGCATCTATAACGCTTCTAATTTTACCTCCTATAACTTTCTCCTCTCAGTTTCCTTCCCAGGTGTCTCTTACCTACCCTAAAATGTCAGTATTCCCATGTTTCAACTTAGGCATGCCCCCTTTCTTTCCATTTGCAAGCTTACTGAGTCCCAAAATTTGACACAAATTCATCAAATTCTTCCCCCAATCTGATACTCCCTTTTCATTGAAAGGCATCCACATAAACCCAATCACTCAAGCAAAAAACCTGTAAGAAGTTTTCTTAGTCTGTTTCTTGCCACAAAATATCATAAAATGAATAGCTTATAAAAAATAGAAATTTATTTTTTTGCAGTTTTGGAGATTGGAAAATCCATAGTCGAGGCACTAGCAGATTTGGGGTCTGGCAAGGAGGGCCCATTACCTGGGGCACAGACTTTGCCTTCTTGCTGTGTCTTCACACAGTGGAAAGGAATAAGAAGGCCCTCTGGGATTTCTCTTAAAAGACAGTAATCCCACTGATGAGGGCTCACCCTCCTGACTTAGTCTCCTACTCACCCAGTGGCTGTGGAGATCCGAATCCCAGGCTTGGACACCTGGGGCTTTCCAAAATTTGTTCCTTCTTTGGGTGCTCAGCCTCATCCCCAGGGACAGTGGCTGCTTTTTATGCCTTCCATTCCCATAGTCTTTAGAGTTGTCTTTATCCCTTAGTAGCCAATCCCCTATTACTAGTTAATAATTCTCTACATTACCTTTCTCCCTTTAAATCACTGTGTGGTTCCTGTCTCCTGACTAGACCCTGAGTGATACTTCTCCCCATTTCTGCTCCATCCCCTGAGCTTCTCAGAGATTCATCAACTTCCCTCCAATCCCAGAGTCCCTGCCTGAGTTTTGAAACTTGTCATTCTTCATTTGGTTTTTGGTATAAGTGTCCTTACCAATTGCCTACTTCTAGTTTAGATGTTTCCCAGTCGTTCTTCCTTGACATGCCAGCAAATTCATTCCATAATGTGCAGTGGGTGTGAATTTGGATCCACCAACTTGAGTGTGGATGAAATGTCAAATTATTTTTTTTTTCTGGAACCTAATTAAATCTAACTCTGAGCAGAAAATTTTATTCTCAGTTATGATTGACTTTCTTTCCTCTAATCTCCCCAACTCTCTCAGGATTCTGTGAGAGTCCCAAAAGTCTTATGATGATTAAAATATGATCCCTTGAGGGTAGGTGGCTGGTTCTCCCTAAGCATAGGAATCTTTGCAGAGTTGGTAGACCCAGAAACACGAGTTCAGTTCCTCACCTGTGCCAGCTTCCTGGGACACCATAAGAGAATGGGGCACATGTCTGAACTCCACCTAAAGACCCCCTCTCTCTTCTCAGGTTGGAGGATCCCTTGTCTCCCCACTTTCTCCTTCCTCTTAACAAAGTGAGTTTCCCTCCAGGTGAGTTTTGTTTCTTCTGGCAAGGGTGCACTAAATCCCAAAACACCCTCAGGCAAAGAGATGCAAAATCCTGGCCACCTTCTAGAAATCAGAAAACATAGAAAAATACCTGGAAAACAAAATCAAAATTGCTATCGCACACAGGATCGGAATCTTTTCAGTCTGGAAAACATCTTCAACCCTTTATTCTTTTGGCCACAACATTTTGTTGTATCTTCTTACACTTCTTCTTTTATTTATTTATTTTTCATCTATCTTCTAAATCTCTTGATCATGTGTTTAGGCTTCAGAGGCACAGTCTGTCTTTGGGCACTTTATTAAACCTTCCTAGAACTCCAAGGAGACAGGCACAGGTCTGGCAGTCTGTGTTCAGCAGGTTGAAGCAGGCAGGCAGTGGGGAAAGAGGAAATGCAGGGAGAAAATAACACACTGACTTTTTTTGTTTTATTGAGGTGCTGGGGACTGAACCCAGGGCCTCATGCATGTGAGGCAAGCACTCTACCAACTGAGCTATATCCCCAGCCCAACACACTGACTTTGCTCCAGGCACACCTAAGTCCTCACAGTACCCTGTCACTTTCTTCTCTATAACCCTGTGCTTTTAACTCAATGCCCATCTTGGAAACACCTAGACTTGTGTTCAAAGCTCAGTTCAAGTGACAACTCAACCAAGAAACCCTTGGGCACATGTGGCTCTAAGCCAGGCTCTAGCACTTGCACTGCCTTTCATTATGATTTGGATTTTACATTTCTTTTCACTTTTCTGTTTTCCCTCCAGATTATAAATTACTTGAGGATGTACAGACACTTCCTCTCTTCTCTATGTCTCAAATATTCACAGATTGTTCTTGAATGTTTCCATGGTTGTCCAAAGTATTTTACCAATTCCTTTGAGTTGCTACAAATAAAGATGTCCTGTTGCCTCAGATGCCAAAGCTGAGTTGTCAGGTATCTTTCATCTTTCAAAAACACGCTAAACTCATCTTTAATTTCAGCACTGAAGAAGGGCCATTTAATCACTTCATCATGTAAATGCTACTTAACACCTGCTGTGATGAGTCTTTGGAAACTTCTAAATATAGAAAAGCATGGAACTTCTAGAATGTTCTGCACATTTTTGGAAATCAGGTGCATGTTTTGGATCACAATACTCTAAATGGGGTGTGTCTATCTAATGACCAATAATCAAAGTTGCTGATGACTTACATTTTTAGGTTTCCAAAATTTGAGTTATTGAGTTTTCAAGAGGGAGAGATATCTTTCCCTTTAAAATGAGATGTTAATATTATTATGTTTTTTGTATATTTTGGCAGTCTCAAGAAACGCCATCTGGATTAACAAAATGAGGAGTACTCTTAAGGGCCAAAAAAATAGCTCACGATTCATAAAATGTTAGTGTGGAAAATATAAGTTACTTAAAAGGAAGAAAAAAAAAAGCAAGGCTATAAATCAGCTCAGCATGTGGCAAGAACATGGTAAAGGACTCAGTGCTTAAGTCTCCAAAAGTGAGGTTATCCAAGTACATTCTATTTTACATATAGTTGAGTTTTCTTTTGTTATTATTATGTAAACTACTTTCACATTTTTGCAAAGGAACAGTCCTGCCAGGTTCAAAACTTGGCTATGCCACTTTTTAGATGTGCAATCTTAGCAAATTACTTAACCACTCTTTGCCTCAGTTTTCTTATCTATAAAATGAAGGCAAAACAGAACCTACCTCAGATGATTTTGATATTTTAATAACTAATTTCACTTTTAAAATATCACTGATTTCCTTCTATGTGCCAGGCACTTGGGGTACAACAGTGAATAAAACAGAAAGCCCTGTCTTCACATGGCTTAAGTGGTTGCTAAAATGCTTAAGGCACTGTTAAGTGCCTTTTGCATGAAGCATGCAGTGAGTTATTATCACTATTATTATTATCATTGTTAATACTAGGGTCAGAAATTACATGCAGACTGGTGAGTACACACAGTCCTTAAGCAATTTTTGTCCAGAAATTCGAGTCACTTCTCTGTAGCCTGCCAAGCTAAGGCTGTTGGACGGAAGAGCTGCAGACCATTGCAAGGCCATGTCAAGTCCTGGGTTGGAGAGAGGTGAGGAGAAAGGCAGTGTTTCCTGTGCATCATAATGTTTAGCACTCACACTAGCAGTTGAGTATCACGGGATGTCCTTTCCCACTTCACAAAAGCCTAAGGAAGAAAGGATGGAAACAAAAACCTCAGCCCAGAGCACAGACACAGAACCCATCCTGAGAGATGCTACTTGTGCCAACAGCACCTCCAGGGATGATCTAAAGAGGGGGTAACACACGGTACATGAACCTAAAAGGTGGTGTTGAGAGGGATGGGGGTCTTGGAGCTCCAAGGTCTGGACACAGATCTGTCCAGAGTCTGCATTTACTCCAGTGCCTGGTACCCATTAGAACATCACAGGAAGTTGTTTTTCACAGAAGATGACTGACGCCAGCAGTCTGCAGTTTGCATGCTGCTCTCTTTGCTTCGTGCTGCTTCTGCCAGCATCTTGTCTTTCTTTCACAGCTTTCTAGTCTCTGCCTCTTCCCAATGCTGTGCTTCCTGCTCATGCTGAGAAGGTCTTAACTGCTCTCTTTTTTTTTCCCCCTAGTATGAGGGGTTCAACCCAAGGGCCCTTTATAATTGAGCTATATCCAAAGCCCTAAAAGGCTGGACTATAAGTTGCTGAGGCTAGCCTGAAACTTGCAATCCTCCTGCCTCAGCCTCCTGAATTGCTGGGATTATAGGCACGTACCCCATAGCCAGCTCCTTAATTATTTCTTAATAAATCATAATTTCAGAGAACCTTATTAAAATGACATCAAAAGATTATTCCAAATCCTTTAGAGGAAAGGCACAGATAAGCAAAGCATAAGCCACATGGTCTTTCCAGGTTGGATTTTACTGCATCAGCAAGACTAAACATATACGGTGAGCTCTCGTTCCCACCATGCACCCTAGCAGGAAGGAGTCTCACTGCCTCTGAGCCCCTTGGTACACAAAGCCAGATGGATGAGGTCACTGTGCCAGTTCAATTCACCCAGACTTTGACCCACCCTTTAAAGAGATGGGAGTCTCCCAAATGAGGTTCAGTATCCCTCAGAATTGCAATTCAACTGAATTCCCAAGGAATCCAAAGGAGTCTGAGTGTCTCTCTGCCTCACAATCCTGCAAACCTTAGTTGTGCTCCAAGGTACTTGCTCCTAACCTCATCTGCCCCCCAGCAAGCTCTTGTCCTTCAAATACTCAGCTCCCTCTCCACAGACCCAAATTTCCACTCTTCTCCTCAACCTCCTGTGGGTGCCCCTGGAACTTCTTTCCAGGGCTAGCAAACTTCACTTACCTTCTCACTAGGTGTTCCTTCCACCTCTTGGCCACGCCCTCCCAAGCTGAGTTGTGAGGTGCGGTCAGTGCCCTTGGGAACCCCCTGCTGCCATGGAGCTGGAAGCGGTTAGCTCTCTCCTTGCTTTTACCATCTACCAACTCCAATCACTCTCCCTTTTCACCAAAGCTGCTGGCCCACTACCTTCATCCCAAGCTCAGAATTACAACCCTATAAACTTCAATGCCCATAAGAGGAGCTGGCCAGCTCTCCAGCCACCTGACACTTGGATTCAGTCATCAATCAGAGAAGAGCCAGTTTTTAAAAATGACAGATGTGGTCATGAGATGACTTGTGTCCCCTCCTTCACAGCACTTATTGCATGGTTGGCCCTCTACCAGCAGACTGTAAGCTCCAGGAGTGCACAGAAGTCTGAGCTCATTTTCTGTTATATTCCTAACCTCATCAAAGGGCCTGACACAGAATGAAAACTTCATAAACATTTGTTAAATGAATAAACAATGTCTTTGGGAGCTTCAAGGAACAAAATGGCAACACAAATTGAGAAATTCATTAAATCCACAGGACTTGAGTGAATCTGCATTCAATAATGTGGCAGAGGTGGGTGCCGCACCACCTACCTATTAGCTGTCATTGAGACAGCTAACTAGTGGCCGAAAGAGGCCCAAGGACCATTGCTGGCCCAATAGGATCACCGCTGGACTAATGAAGGGAATTTCCAGTGAAGCTTTCCTGATGGTGTTTATAGTCATTTGTTCCTTTGTATCTTTGTGTCCATTGTCCTGGTCAGTAAAGAAATTGCTTTCTTGAGGACTTGGACAAAACTGATCCTTTTGAGTATCCCTGCTGAAGTCTGCCCTGCTACACGCTGGATATTCCCTGGGCATAGCATCAGCCATGCCTCATGACCTGTCAGACAAGTAGGAGAGACAATTATTCAAATTATTCACCAAGAAAGATTAATTCAATAAATACTCTTTTAAGTTTCTTCTGCTGAGGAATTTTGATACCATAAAGATAATAAAGAGATACCAAACTCATTAATAATAATTGTGATCCTTAGAAGTAAGTTATTATTCATACTTGTAATTCATTGGTGTAGTACTTTCATTAATTAGGATACATTTTTTTCATTGTGATTTAATTTGATCATGATTTTAAAGGAATTGTGAGTATAGTACAAGGCACTGATAAAAGATAATGTGAATCATGTTCACAGAAGCAAACACAGGTTCCCGGGATTCCAGACCTGATTTCACAACAGTTAGCAAATATTGGGGAATATTTCTTTCATATAGAAATGCATGAGCTGACTTCTAGAACTTTCTATGTAGCCTTCAGGAATGCCACAGAGACCTCCTAGAATTAATATTTATCCACTAGCATAAATACACAATAACTCTTTAGCTAACAACTGGGACCAACAAATAGGTATTCTAATCAAGTAGCCTTCAGGAAACAGCCTATTTTTATTATAGAACAGATGCAGGCAAGAAGAGCTCTACAAAGGACCTATAATAAAGTTACTAGAACAATCTCTCTCATGTTTAGAGTGATATTAATGGATTCCCCAGTTAAGTGTTTTGTACAATACAACATTTTACCAACCATAGACCTTCAGTCTTATAACCAGACATCTAAATTTTATTGTAAAAATAGCCTGAATGAATTTCTATGAAAGTACAAAGGTATTTTAAGCAAAATGAAGTAAAATAATAATAACAGCTCCCATTTATTGAGCACTTATTATGTGTCAGGCTCCATGCTCAGCTCTTCACATGCATAATCTTTCCCTAATATAGAAAACTTCAGAAGTCCATGATAAATGACAGACATCTAAGAGGGAAAATTTGATTTCAAAATACAGACATTGCACTGGCTCTGACAAACAGTGGAAATAAGGGAGCTATTATTAGGGTAATAAGCTTTAAAGACACAATCATAAAAATGTAAATGAAGGAGTTAAATCAATTTCCCCCCTTGGATCAAAACTGCAGTCTCTGTAGGTTGAGAGCACAGAACCCTTAAGGAGCTCTTGGGAAATGTCAGGCCGACTTAACTATCTTATCCACTGACTCTCCTGTAACAGGTTTCTCTGTCATTGGTGGTCTCCCCAGCCTGGTTTAGAGGCCCAGGGAAACCTGGGGGTTGGGGGTGACTGAAATGTTATCATAGCAAGAATGATTATTATTATCAAACAGATGTTCCGAAAGTAAAACAATGAAAAGCCAAAAATGAAATAGACATCACTAGAGATTTTTAAAGATCCTAGCAGACAAAAATAAATTCAACTTTTAAAAATATTTATGAAGCAAAAATCTTAAAATCTTGAACACAAAGTAATTCCATGGTTATTCATGCACTAAATGCATACAATCAACTCATAGAATATTAACCGTGAAATAATTCTAATGATATTTAAAAGAAATTAGCAAAAAAGAAATTATTTTCATCCCAATGAAGACCAATTATTGTCACCATTAAAGACTGATGTAGACATTAAATAAATCAATGCCAGATACGAAAAGTAGAAATAAAACACATATCACTGTTTGAAGTACTGAAAGGAAATATGAGTCATGAAGAAAAATTAAAGTAAGCACATCTATTAATTAGCATTGCCAACTGAAATGAAAAAATATTAATAACGATTAGAAAAAATATCACAGCCATGAAAGATGTTGCCTAGGGTTATGGATTAAGATGATGAGAAACAGAAGTATAAGAGTTTGATTAATGCAGGATAGTTCGGGTGCTGTTGAAGCTATTTGTACTTCAGGGGTATGATGGACCTGGCTTTCTGCAATTGTTTGCACCGCTCTGAACCAGAGCACCCATTAATTTTCTCTGTACAGTAATGTGAGCACCAGCCCTGTGGCTGTCTATCCAGTCCTGTTTGGGTTAAGTTAGAAAAAACCTGCTGTGAAAATAGAAAAGCACACAAAGATTTAGGAAAACTGATTGATAAGATTGCCATTGGTGTTTCTCTGTAATTGCTCTAGGAACAAGACTGTCCCTTGTCAACAAAAGAAAGAGGCAGGGAGTGTCATTGGCTCACCTTATAGTTGTTCACCTCTTTAGAGCTCACAGCACGAGGTATCTGCTAGTTTATTAATTGACACTTAGTAAGGTAAGGGCCAGGCTTCTCTTTAAAGGGCCACATAGTATTTTAGGTTTTATGGGCCAACAAGCAAAATCAAGAATACATAGATACTTGTGCAACAAGAGAGAAAATATATTCCTGCAAAAAAAAAAATTGGCAAAATTCAAAATATAGTATGACAATAATAATGGAGTATGATTTTCAAAATACAGATATAGTAATGAGAAGAATGGAATTATTTTTCAGGAGGATAACAATTCACTTAACTGGGAATTCAAACTTAGAGTTTCCTATCTTCAAATTAATTACAAATATTCATCTGCAAAAACGATTCTTAGCCATGGGGACAGATTTGGCCTGCAGACCATAGTTGGATAACTAAGAGACTTTATTGGTGCCATGGAAGAGTTAAAAATCAGAAGAAAGCAAAGACTAGCAACAAGAGACATTGTAATTTACTTTTTCTCCTCAAATACATTTTTGTGCCTCTTTATTTCACATTCGTTTTACTTGAGCTTCTCCTTGGTTGGCCAAAAGCATCCATTTGCTGGAAGATGAATTAGAATTATTTTATTTTAATTTATGAAGAGAGAGAAAAAGAATCTATATTTAATTATTCACTTCCAAAACACATTTTTTTTTAGCTCTAAGTAAGACCAGAGTACAGAAATCAAGCATAACTAAAAAAGTTAAAATTTCAAATTTTTAAAATTCCTATTTACATAACCAGAGCCAGGTTTGACTTGCCTGTACCTTTGGTTTTACTAAGCCAAAGGAAGAGAGTTCAAGATATGTCTTTGTTGTTATTGTTGTTGCTGCTGCTACTGAGCTTTGAAAAACTGTACTTTGCTTATCTTTTTAACTGATTCACAAAAACGTAAAAGTTGTAGTGTAAATAGGATGCCATGTAATATTCAAAATGTATGTGCATTTCACAATATTTAAGTTAGGCTAAACATATTTATCTCCTCAAACATTTTTTGTTTCTTGGTAGTGAAATTTTTCAAAATCCTTTCCTTTAGGTTTCTGAACTATACAGTACACAATTGTTATCCATTTTCTCCATACTGTGTAATCGAACCCCAGAGCTCCTGCTCCTATTTGCCTGTAACTTAGTACCCATTGACCAACCTTTCCACACTCCTCCCCAAACTCCACTGTCTCTAGACTCTGGTACCCACCATTCCACTCTCAGCATCTGTGAGATAACTGTTAGATTCCACCTATGAGTGAGATCCCGGGGTACTTGTCTGTCTGTGCCTGACTTTTTTCACTTAACATAATGATCTCCAGTTCTATCTATGTTGTCACAAATGGCAGGGTTTTATTCTTTTTAATGACTGAGTAGTATTCCACTGTGTATATGTCATCAGGTGATGGACACTCAGGTTGCTTCCATTTCTTGGCTACTGTGAATTAGTGCTGAAATGAACATAAGAGTGCAGATGTCTCTTCATCACACTGATTTAATTTCCTTTGAATAAATACCCAAAAATGAGGGGCTGGGGTTGTGTCTCAGCGGTAGAGCACCTGCCTAGCACATGGGCAGCCTGGGTTCGATCCTCAGCACCACATAAAAAATAGACACATTGTGTACAACTCAAATAAATAAATACTTTTTAAAAATACCCCAAAATAGGACCTCTAGGTAGTTCTATTTTTAATTGTTTGAGGATCCTCCATACTGTTTTCCATAATGATTATAATATAATAATTTACATTCCCACCAACAGTACGTAAGTATTCCTTTTCCTACATATCCTTACCAGCACTTGTTATTTTAGATTATATATACATGTGTGTGTGTATATATATATATATGAACTGTTCTTATTAGGGTGAGGTGACATCACGTTGTGGTTTTGATTTGCATTTCCCTGGTAACTCATGATGTTGAGCATTTTTTCATTTCTGTTAATATGGCTTCTTTTGAGAAATGGCTATTTAGATCTATTGTCCATTTTTAATTTTTTTCCATTGAGGTTTTGAGTTTTTCATATATTCTAGAGATATCACATAATGCACTGTAAATATTTTCTCCCTTTCTGCAGATTGTCCTGCACTCTGTTGAGTATTTCCTTTGCTGTACAAAAGGTTTTTTTTTTAGTTTTATGTAGTCCCATTTATCTATTTTTGCTTTCATTTCCTGTGCTTTGGGGTTTTGTCCAAAAAAATCCTTGCCTATTCCAATATTTTGAAGCATTTCCCTTATATTTTCTTCTAGTGGTTTTATAATTTGGAATATTAAATTTACATCTTTAATGCCGGGCACAGTAGCACAAGCCTCTAATCCCAGCACTTGGGAGGCTGAAGCAGGAGGATCAAGAGTTCAAAGCCAGCCTCAGCAATGGTGAGGCACTTAGCAACTCAGTGAGACCCTGTCTCTAATAAAATACAAAAATGGGCTGGTGATGTGACCCAGTGGTCAAGTGCCCCTGAGTTCAATCCCCGGTACAAAAAAAATTTTTTTTTTTACATCTTTAATCCATTTTGGACTGATCTTTGTGAGTGGTTAGAGATAAAGGTCTAGTTTCATTCTTCTGCATGTGGATGTCCACTTTTCTGAACACTGCTTATTGAAAAATAAGGGATAGGGAGAGCATTGAATCTAGAAATCCTTCAGTAGCATGGACATTTTAATAATATTGAGTCTTCTAATCCATCAACATATGATGTTTTTCCCAATACCTTTCACTTATGTTTTATAATTTTTATTATAGAGATCTTTCATATCTCCAGTTAAATTTATTACTGTTTGTGTGTGTGTGTGTGTGTTTAGTGTGTGTGTGACTATTGTAAATGGAATTGGCCTTTTGATTTCTATTTCAGATAACTCACTATTACTATATAGCAAAGCTATTGATTTTTGTATGTTGATTTTGTATCCTGCAACTTCGATGAATTCATTTACCAATTCCAACAGTACTTTTGGTAGAACTTTTGGATTTTTTATATTTAAGATCATGTCATCTGCAGATAGGAACAATTTGACTTCTTTTTTAATGTGCATTTCCTTTATTTTTTTCTCTTGCCTAATTGTTCTGGCTAGGACTTCCAGCACTATGTTGGGATAAAAATAGTGAAAGTGGGCATCCTTGTCTTGTGCCAGATTGTAGAAAGCTTTCAGTTTTTCCCCATTCCATACATTAGCAGTTGCTTATTATAAATGGTCTTTATTATGTTGAGATGCAATCCATGCATGACTAATTTGTTCAGTATTTTTACCATGAAGGGATGTTGAATTTTATCAAATGCCTTTTCTGCATCAACTGAGCTAACCATATGGTTTTTGTCATTCATTCTGTTGATATGGTTTATTGTGTTTATTGATTTGCACTGATTGAACCATCCTTGCATTCCTGGGATGAATCCCACTTGGTTCTGGCAAATAATTCTTTTAATGTGCTGTTGAATTTGGTTTTCTCATATTTTGTTGAGGACTTTGCAACTATGTTCATAAGAGATATTGGCCTGTAGTTTTGTTTGCTATTATTGTTGTGTTTTTATCTGGTTTTTGGTATTGGGATAATGGTGACTTCATAGAAAGGGTTTGAAAGGATTCCTTCCTCTTCTACTATTTAGAGTACCTTAAGGAGAATTGATATTAGTTCTTGAAATGTTTGGTAAAATTCATCACTGGGCTGGGGTTGTGGCTCAGCGGTAGAGCGCTCGCCTAGCACTTGCGCGGCCCGGATTCGAGCCTCAGTACCACGTAAACATAAATGCATTGCATTGTGTACAACTAAAAGCAAATAAATAAATATTAAAAAAAAAAGAATTCAGCACTGAAGCCATCTCGTCCTGGGCTTTCCTTTGATGGGAAGTTTTTATTACTAATTCAGTCCTTTTATTTAATTTGTTCAGGTTTTCTATTTCTTATGATTCAGCCGTGGCAAGGTATATGTGTCTAGGGATTTGTCTATTTTTTCTAGATCATCACATTTGTTGGCATATAGGTCTTCATAATAATCTCTAGTGAGCTTTTGTATTTCTTTGGTGTCAATTGTAATATGTCCTTTTGTGTCTCTGACAATATTTATTTGAGCCTTCTCTGGGGTTTCTTCATCTATCTATCTAGGGGTTTGTCTATTTTTTTAAAATTTCTTTTAAATATGGCTCTTTTTCTCCTTGATCTCTTGTATTTATTTTTTAGTCTCCCTTTTATATATTTCTGCTCTGATCCTTATTATGTCTCTCCTTCTACTAGTTTTGACTTCAGCTTGTTCTTGTTCTTCTAGTTCATGGAGATAGAGTGATAAGTTGTTTATCTGAGATCTTTCTATTTTTTCGATATGGGCATTAGCTATAGACTTCCCTCTTAGTACTGCTTTTGCTATATTACCTAGGTTTTGGTATATTGTATCTCCATTTTCATTTGTTTCAAGAAATTTCCTTCTTGCTTTCTTCCTTGATCCTTTGGTTGTTTAATTTCCATATATTTGTAGAGTTCCCAATGTCTTTCTTGTTATTGATTCCTAGCTTTATTGCATTATCGTCAAAAAAGATACTCAATATGATTTTAATTTTTTGAAATTTGTTGAGACTTGTTTTGATCTACCTTGAAAAACGTTCCATGTGCTGATGAGAAAAATGTGTTTTCAGCAGCTGTTGGATAGAATGTTCTGTAAGATGTCTGTTAGGTCCATTTGGTTTAGGGTGCAATTTTACTCTGCAGTTCCTTTGCTGATTTTCTGTCTGGATGATTTCAAAGTGAGGTGTTAAAAATCCACAACTATGAAGTCTGTCTTTTCCTTTTTGATTTATTAATACTATCTTTGTATGTTTGCTTGCTCCAATATGGAGTATCTATATTATTCTGACCTTATTGTGACTTTTTCTGTGCCTGTTGTTTCAGAAATTCTAAGCAGACTGCTTATTTTATTCCACTATTTTACTTAGTTGTTTTGACTGTTTCAGCATAAGATAGCACCCAGATCTAGATTTGTCAGGAGTCTGCTGGTGGTGTATTGTCTCTGTTTCGGTAATAGAAGGTCATCCAAGCCCAGATTGGTCCTAATACCCTGTCAGTGTATTGTTCAGAAAGAAAAGGAGAGTTCCTAGAGAGAACAGTCTGTGCCCACAAACCTCACCTTAGAGCCAGGCAGGCCCAGGTGCCTCATCAAATCACTGGCCTCTAGTCAGACACTACAGAATTCCACCTGGCTCTGGGCAGAATCATGATAGATGAACTAGCCCCCATGCTCCTATGTCACATCTGTGGCCACCAAAGCCACCAAGGTGTGTCATGCCCTAAGCCCACAGGCACCAAAACTAGCAAAACACCAGGTTAGGACCAAGACCCTCACTTCTAAGGCTGCCTATTGATGAGATGGACTCATCCTCCAAACCTACTGCACCCAACCACAGGTGATACTAGCTGGAATAGAAGTCTGCAGGCCTGGGGTTGTGTCCTTTTCCCTGGCACTAGAGCTGTTCCAGAGGCTACCTCAGCAGGCAGGTGTCAGGGTGGAGAATGTTAAGTTCTACCTAGTGCTAGTTTTCACCAGTTTAGCATTAAGTTCCAAAGAAAAGTCTCAGGCTTACTACCCTGCCCTCCACCAGTGAATGGGGTCTTGCACCCTGTTATACTGCCTAAAGTTGGGGTGGTGTTAGCAAAGGCAGACTGTTGACCACATAAGCTGAGGCTAAGCTATGTTGTTCCTTAGTCTCACAACCACAAGGACTTGCTCAAGCTCAGGGATGCACCAAGGCCTGTGCTACAGCTGGCCATGAAGTAAGCCAAAGTATGAGTTTGTCTCACTGGAGGGCAGGTATGTGCCCAATTCCAGGTCTGTCCTAGAGCCCCATCTGCCCCTATCACATTCTGGTGATAGTTGTGCTGCTCAAGTTTGGGAGATGGGTGGTAGAAACAATTCCTTGGCTACCAAGGTTGGTGCTAAGCTGGGCCACATAGCTTCAGAGCCCTGAACAGTCTTAAGGGATGAGTAGCTTTTCCTCAGGTCTACTTCAAGGCTGCAGTTGAAGTGGCTGAAACCCAGGTCTGTCCCACAGGTACACGAGTCCCACCTGATGTCAGCTGGTCTAAAGCTCTGCCTGAATTCTCACCTGTGTACAGGCCTTCAGTTTCTGTTGGGTGCTTGGTCTCACTGCAGTAGGCCAGGCATTGGACTCAGAGACAAAGCCCTTTGCTAGCTTTAAAACACTGCTCCCCAGTGGGTAGAGTCCTGCTTCCTGCTCTACCACCCCAGGTTGGATGAAAGCAGGTATAAGCAGTCCTTTTGCTGTTTGTCGTAAGGCCTTTCCAGCAGTTCAGTCCACAGGTATTGTCCTGTGGGGTCATGGGTCTTCGCCCAGCACTGGGTTTCACCCTGGAAGGCCTGGTACAATTTCAAGGCTAAGAATTAATTCTGGACTTAATTCTCTCTTCCCCCAGCAGGAACCATCTCTTTCCACACTGGGCTGTTTGGAGTTGGGAAAAAGGTGAGTTTCTTTCCTGCCTTCTTGAATGTCATTTTATTTTGTTATTCTAAAATCGGCCAATATGGTCTTTCATCTGATTTACTAGGCTCTTGTGCTAGTAATTTGGTGCATGAATCGCTGTTTAACTTGGTGTGTCTGCAGGGAGAGGACCACCAGAGGAGATTACTCTGCCACCATTTTGCACTGTCCCTGAGGATATCTCTTAAGGAAAGTCCCTGCTACGTGAGCTACATGTTATATTAGTCATCTATTGCCACATTAAGGCTGAATAGCAGATCACCCTAAATCTCAGCGTACAGCAAAGAGAATTTCCTCTCATCTTCTCAGAGTCTATAGGTGGACTGTGGTTGGTTTATCTATCCTTACCTAGCTGGGTATCTCTGCTTCAGAGTGAGGTCCAGTTGGCCTGGGTTCCAGGTTGCAAATTCATTCAACCTTAGCTCATGTCTGCTCATTCTGTGGCCCAGGCTAATGGGGCAGCAGTTAGCCATGGTGGATAACCAGAACACAAGAGGCTAGATGCATTACGTAAGCATATTTAAGACCTCTGACCCTGTCACAGTCAATCACATTCCATGGCCAAACCAAGTCACAGGGAAATGCACTCTGCCTCCAACAAGGTAGGAGAATTAAAATTTGCTGCATAATAATTTAAAAGATCCCCACAGGAGAAAAGAAAAACTCTCTAGAGCCCCTATGATCTACAGAAAAAGAGGTGAAAGAGAAAAGTAGAAATTATTAAGCAGACACTGTATATTGACCTTCCCATTGTATCAATTAGAAATGCATTTGGCTGCATGTAATAGAAAATTCTATTACAGTGGTTTAAACCGTTTATTTTTTCTCACATAATATAGCAAGCCTTGAAATAGTAAGTTGAAGGCTGGTTTTCCTGCCTGTATCAATGATTCAGAATCCTTTTATTCTTTTATTTTCTGCTTGCCCTTCCTCCCTTCCTTTCTTCCTTTCTCTCATGGTACTAGGGTTTGAATCCAGGGGCATTCGACCACTGGGCCACATCCCCAGCCCTTTTTTTGTATTTTATTACAGACAGGGTCTCACTGAGTTGCTAAGTGCCTCATCATTCCTTTTTATTTTTTGAGACAGGGTATTCTTAAGTTGCAGAGGCTGTCCTCAAATCGATGATCCTCCTGATTCAGCCTCCTGAGTTTCTGGGATTACAGCCAAGTTCTACCATGCCCATCTAGCTCTCCCATATTTAGCCTGTAGAATCTTTAAAATTAATTAAGTACTTTAAAAACTAATTTTAAAGACTCGAATGCATCCATATTCCAGGCAAGATTAAAGAAAAGAGTCCAAATTCTTGTATTCGTGTGTCCTTAATTTTTGTTGTTTTGTTTTGTTTCAAGAAAGGCAATCCTTTCTAGTTTCTGCTGTATCTTTTTGGCCAGAACAGAGTCCCACAGCCACTCTAGCCAGATGACCAGAAGGTTTAGGATTTGGTTTTCCAGTGTTCATAGCACAGGGCAGAAGGCAAGACAGGAAAAGGTTGGGTTTGGAAACTGAGTGAGCCAACCCATACTGTATGCTTGGACTTCTCTATCTTGGTAGGAAGCAGTTTGCTGTAAAAATTCCCAGATAGGAGTGGAAAGATATGAGAAAGTACAGTAATTGGCCATTTACCTCAATGCAGCCTGGGGAGGTTACAGGCCAGGAGAAGAGGCCCCACTTTGACCCAGAGTCACATCCAACCTGGACTAGAAATAAAAATGCACAGAGACATTTGCGTGAGATGTGGGTCCTGCTTCTGCTTGAACGTGCTCTGGGATCCAGAAGCTTCTTCCATCCTTGTGAAAGAAGTTAGGGTACTGAGAACACCACTAAAGAGACAAAAGTTGAGGGCAGAACACCTGGAATGAAACAGTCAATGTTCAATCCCATTTTCTGAGACTCTAAATTATTGAAATAGGCCGTGACAGAACAATGTGGCTTTAACCTAGTCTCAGAGAAAGGAAAAGCCAACAGATCTCTGAAATAAAGTTACTTTAGAGATGGGGGGGGGGGGGGGCAAGTCTCACTGAGCACTGAGCTGTCCTGGTGCTGAGTCCAAGAGTCAAAGGGGAATGATGGTTCTGGATTTTCAATGGAACTAAAGCTGGACTGCCCAGTCTTGCCCTCTTGGGTTCAGACGTGTGCTCCAAGGCAAAAGCTCTGTAAAGAATTCCAAGGGGGCTAGGAATGTGGAGCAAAGGGAGCAAGACCAGGGTAGATTTTCCCTCAGGATGCTAGCAATAAGGCCTATGAAAAGGTGGAGCTATAGTACAGCATCCTTCATCACTAGTGAAAATGACTAGAATTCACCCAGACACAACTGCAAAGCCACGGAGCTTCTAGGAATCATCTCTGGGAATCTTTTCCCTCTAGGCAAGATAGGAACTCAAGGTAGAACTATTTTATCTGAAAATCATCAAGGAGTTTAGGGCCTCTGCAATAAAAGAAGACCCTTAGGGTTTTGTTCCTTTTGTTCTTTGAAGAAGAAAATAAAATAATTCATTGTACTTTCTTACTTATTTACATGATAGCAAAAATTTCAATTTTGCTTCTGAAGAGCATGAGTTAACAAAATTGTTATTATAGTCAACTTTGGTCTGTAGCTCTTACATCTTTTGAATAATAATAATAAAGAGTATCTTTAATAGTATGTAGTGGATAATACTTGATAGGGGATAAACTTTCTATTAATTGACTTCAGCAATCCTTTTACTTCTCAATTTTACATTGTCCAGAAGAATAACCAGAAACATACATTAAGAACGTCCAGGAAAGAGACTTCCTGTGATTATCTTCTCCAATTAATGTGAGAATTTGCTACTCTGCAACAGCAATCAATCCTCTCTTTGATGTGCTGTTAAAGATCAGGAGAAAGAGACAGGGGTGGAGAATAAAGTAGAAACAGAGGAGAGGAGATGGGAGGGGAAGAAAGAATAGGGATGGAGAAAAAGAGAGAGCAGAGATAGGAGTAGGAAGAGGAAGAGATGGGGGACAAGGCTGGGAGGGGAAAGAAATAGACTCCACAGCCTGAATTAAATGCTCTCAAAACAAGAGACTGAAATATAGCAGAAGCCCATTTTCTAGGTTCAAACCTCAGATCCTCTCATTTATTAGTGTGTGAAGTTGGCCATTATTGGAATCCCCTAAACCTCAGTCTCTTTATCTATAAAATGAGAATAATGGTTCCTACTTCTTGTAATGATGATTTAAGAACCTAGTAAAAGCCGGGTGCGGTGGCGCACGCCTGTAATCCCAGCACTTTGGGAGGCTGAGGCAGGAGGATCGCGAGTTCAAAGCCAGCCTCAGCAATGGCGAGGCACTTAGCAACTCAGTGAGACCCTGTCTCTAATAAAATACAAAAAAGGTCTCAGGATGTGACCCAGTGGTCGAGTGCCCCTGAGTTCAATCCCTGGTACCACAAAAAAAAAAAAAAAAAAAAAAAAAGAAGCTAGTAAATATAAAGCACTTTTCAGACTACATGGCAATACAGATTGAGTATCCATTATGTGAAGTGCTTAGAACCAGAAGTATTTGGGAATACTTGCATATACCTAATGAGATATCTGGGGATGGAACCCAAGTCCAAACACAAACTTCATTTGTATTTCATATACACCTTATAAACATAGCTTAAAATTAATTTCATACAACGTTTTTAACATTTTGTGCACAAAACAATGTTTTGTGTTGTGGATTTTTCCATTTGTGGCTTCTGGTTGGTGCTCAGAAAGTTTTAGATTTTGGAGCAATTTGAATATTGGGTTACAGATGCTCAGTAAACATTAAATAGTATTATTATGGTAAATAAATACATCAAAATGGTTGTACCATTTTGCAGTCCCACCAGCAATGTATGAGTGTGCCTTTTTCCCCACATCCTCTCCAACATTTATTGTTGTTTGTGTTTTTGATAGCTGCCAATCTGACTGGAGTAAAATGAAATCTTAGAGTAGTTTTTATTTGCATTTCTCTAATTGCCAGCGATGTTGAGCATTTTTTCATGTATTTGTTGATTAATCGTGTATCTTCTTCTGAGAAGTGTCTTTTCAATTCCTTAGCCCATTTATCTATTGGATTATTTGTTTTTTTGGTGTCAAGTTTTTTGAATTCTTTATATATTCTATAAATTAGTGCTCTATCCGATGTGCATGTATTAAATATTTGTTCCCAGTTAGTTGGCTCTCTATTCACCTCACTGATTGTTTCTTTTGCTGAGAAGAAGCTTTTTAGCTTATATCTATCTATCTTTTTAGCTTATATCTTTTTAGCTTAATTCTTGGTATTAATTCTTGCGCTACCGAATTCTTGTTAAGGAATTTTCATTTTCTTGGGAAAATGGGAATGGAACCACCCTATGACCCAGCCATCACACTCCTGGGTCTATTCCCAAAGGACTTAAAAACAGCATATTACAGTGACACAGCCACTTCAATGTTTATAGCAGCACAATTCACAATAGGTAGGTTGTGGAACCAACCTAGATGTTCCTCAGTAGATTAGTGGATAAAGAAAATGTGGTATATATACACAATGGAATTTTACTCAGCAATAAAAGAGAATAAAATAATGACATTCGCTGGTAAATGGATGAAGTTGGAGAATATAATGTGAAGTGAAATCAGTCAATCTCAAAAATCCAAATACCGAATGTTTCCTCTGATATAAGGAGGCCGGTTCACAGTATTGTTGGGTCGGGGTACATAGGAGGATTAGAGGAACACTATAATGGTCAAAGGGAAGGGAGGGGAAGGGAGGGAGCAAGGGGGAAAGGGGGGAAAAAAGAAAAAGTGGTTGAATAAGATGGAATCATTATTCTAAATGCATGATTGAAGACTTGAATGCTACGAATATACTTTGTATACAAACTGTTTTGTGTAAAAAGATGCTCTATATGTGTAGTATGAACTGTAATACATATTACTACTATAAATAAAAATTAAAAATAAATAAATAAATAAATACATCAAGGTGTTCATCTCTACTTATTAACTAAACAATATCCATTATAGCTGATGTAATCTATAAAATGGATTTTTTTTTCCTTAAGGAAATGTTCTCTCTTTTATAATTGTTTGGAGTCTATTATTCCACCCATCACTTAGAAAAAGCTGACAGTCCTCTTCCTTCATGAGGTTCTCTTTCACCTGGTTCCTTCTGGTTCCCCATCTCCACCTCTCCCAGGCCTGAGCTTGCTCTGCCCTGAAGGAGAGCCCACTCCTCTGCACCCTCCTGGCAGTTTGCTGCTTTTACTGATTCTTCCAAGGTTCAGAATCCAAAGCAGCCAGAAAATCAGTTGGCCAAGCCAGAGTCCAGGCACAGCCATCACATGTCCCTAACCCTGGACCATTCAGCAGTCACAAGACTACAATATGTGCAGTTAGGGAGAAGACAGGCCGTATTGAATAGGCTTTATCATCAAGCCTCTTCCACCTTGCCAGCCATTTCAGTTTTGTGCCTAAAAATTTCTCCCCAGGCAAAGAAAATCTCCAAATTATAAGAAATTTGCAACATTTGAAATATCCTTCCAGTGAAGATCCAAAACAGACAATGAAATTGTCAACGGTCACCTCTTAGAATCGTACCATTTTATAACTGTACAGGTTTAGAGGTGGCCTGGTAGAGTCCCTTCATTTCATAGAAGAGAAAACTGGGGCCCAGAGAGGTGGCTCTTTGGTCTGAGGTCACACCCCCAGGGCATATGCAGCTTGGACCTGATTCCTGGTCCTGAAACTTTCCATTGGATCCCACTCTCTTTCTTCATTGTTTGATTCAGGGATGAACAGAGTGTTAAATTCTGTCATGCTTGTCCTTTTATATAATACCGTCCAAGCAGGTGTCATATTATAGGGACTGTTGACGAAAGGAGGAAACAATTCCTCATTGAGATCTGCATATATTGCAATAGGCAAATGTCTTCTATGTAACTTGGTTGTGCACAAATCAAATTTACATAATTAGGAACACATTCAAAACGAGGATGGGAATTAATGCATACCAAAAACTATCACTCTTTATCTATAAAATTTACTTTTAAGATTTCAAATAAGGACAAGGTAAACTACAAAATGATCAGTTCTCACCCATTCAGTGTGTGTGTGTGTGTGTGTGCATTCACGCACGTGTGTCTGTCTGTGTTTATCTTGTCAGTGTATGACAGGTCACAATTTTCAGTTGGTGAAGTTTCCTGGAAACAGGGAAAGGGCTGGCCCTGTTGAGAGATTGCCCTGATGACTGCCCCTTCCTCTCCACCTGCCATTGGTCAAACTGGAAATCTACCTGGGATGCAACCCAGTCCTGGGGCTCTGCAGTCCATGTTGTTAAATCCAAGCACAGATTAATGTTAGAGCATTGTGCTTACCCAGACTTTGGCTAAATATCAGGGTTATAATAAAAAGAAAGAATGTCGAGTCTATGCACCCTCTATGCTCCTCAACATACTCATTCTAAGCTGCAAACTGTGAACCTTAGTTGACTGATTAGTCCTCAATCCCACTACTGAAACAGTTACTGTGAGAGTTGAGGTAGACAATCTTAATTCATTTCCCACATATGCACTAACATTTGACCCAGCTTGGAATAAACATATAAAAGAAGGCTATAAAGTAAAAGTTACAGAAAAGGGAGAGAAAGAGGAAAAGGAGTCAGATGATTCCATCCAAAACTCGCAACTGAGGTAGTTACCACCACTGAACACTGAATTTACTCTGGACTTCCTGACTTCAGATGATGCAAAGGAAACTCAGCTCCTTGTTTTATGTATTTACTACTGCATAAATAGTACTTTGCTTATCTCATTTAATTCCCTTTGGTCCATATATTTTGAACCAAAGAAAATTGTATGTGTAAAAGGTTTCCTGAGCTGCATGGTTATAAGCCAGAACTGTCTAAACCAATGTAATGAAATTACTTTATGCACAAATTTAAAGACCTACATTCACTTATCTGAAACCATTGGGAAAAGAATTGAGAATTACTCAGGATTTGAAAATGTAATCAATTATATAAAACCTATGTTATGCATCATCTGTGTAGGGGTGGGATGGGGGTGCCCCTTCTTACACAATATAAAGGATCATTGCTGACACCTCTATAGCAAACAACAGGTGAACAAAAGGAAAGTATTACAAGTTTATTTGATTGTGAATTACAAGGCATGAGAGCCTTCAGATAAAAGACCCAAAGACTCAGGGTGAACTATCTATTTTCATGCTTCATTTCAATGAAGCATGGACAGCTGTATAGAATTATGATTGGACCAAAGGATATGAGATAATGGAAATGAAACAAGACAAGGCCTTTTAGTCTGTGCTTTGGCTTTGTTTTTGCAGTGCTAGGGATGGAACCCAGGGCCTCTCACCCACTGGATGTAGCACTCTACTGATGAGCCACACCCCAGTTCTGGTTGAGTTGGGGGGACTCAGCAAG
This sequence comes from Tamias sibiricus, assembly GCA_025594165.1. NCBI lineage: Eukaryota > Metazoa > Chordata > Mammalia > Rodentia > Sciuridae > Tamias > Tamias sibiricus. Next base: position 115,111,803 of record CM046664.1, read on the forward strand.
GCCTGTCTATTCAGATTCCTCTGGGCCTCTTAGTTGTAGCTTTCCTTTTTTTTTTTTTTTTTTTAGAGTTGGGGTTTTCTGCATACAATCAAATAGGTCAGATAATATTTTAATGGCTTTTTTTTTATATAAAATGATGGGGGAATGTCAAAGTAATGTTTTTAGTATTTATGGCTGGCCTTGGAGGAAATGTGGTCTGGTTTCTGTGGCCTGTTTTGGGGAAGTGGAATGCTGATTTCTATGGCTTGCATCAAGGGAGGACCAGGAGTGGGACACAAGGGCCGGAGAGGGTCAGAGAAACTTGGCTTCTAAGGCTGCTTCTTGGGCTCCACTTTGGGGTATCATTGTCTGAGCCCCAACATCTGTTATATATCATCTCCACAAAGTTTGGGGCAACACCCTCTAATCAAACATATTACTATTTCTGAAATAAAATGCAAGAAGAGGTCACATTACCTGGCATATATGAAGTCTCTAAATATCCCCACATCAGACCATACAAAATTTTACACCAATGGAGTTTGTCAAAAATTTATAGAAAAAATAAAAGCTTTCAGAGCTTTTCCGATTTGAGAAAATAAAAAGACAAAGGAATTGTGTACATGTATATACACACACAACAACTACACCTAAGTGTGAAGTAGGAGTAGTAAAACTTTGCCACTTAATATCTGTTTGATCTAGAACAAATCCTATCAATTGGGGCTATTGTTGAACCCACAAAAATGGAAGTAAATGTGGAGTTAACCAAAAGCTAAACTGTGACTAAGTGTTGTGAATACTCTTTGTGGCACCCCTGGTCAATGAGCATGGCCAAGAGGTTAGGACCTGAGCACCCTCACAGATCAGCTGGTGACTTTCCATGTGACCCCAGGAAAGTCACTTTGTTTCCCTGGTCCTCAAATTTCCCTTTTGTCAAGAGAGGTGATTGGAATTACCATCTCTAAGGACCTTCAGTTTCAGAATCTCTGCCTGGAAAGTTTTTTTGTTTTGCTCATGTTTACAGGTTGAATTTTTAAAATTAATACCCAATAATAATAATGTGTTATAAATCATCTCTTGGCCAATGTCTCTATTTTTACACAATTACATATGATAATTGTGCTTTAATCATTGAATTACAGGATTTGGGAGCAATCACGTCCCTTCCCATTTCCAAATACTGTTTTTTATGTATAAGCAGCGTGAACAAATAAGCATGAGAGTAAAAACAGAACGTTCCAACTCCCGTCATCTGGAATTTGCGGAACTCTTTATCTTCCTTTACGTGCCCTGGTGGCCTTAAAATAAGAGCAGAAAGTGCCACACGATTATTTCTCAATTCTGGAAATATTTGCAAGTGATCTTGCCAAAGTATTAGTCAGATATGCTAATTGAAAACTCCAGATGGCAGCATCGGTTACCTTGCTTTGCTCGGGTTCCTCTTTGAAATCTTGCCCTCCTAAGAAAACACATTGAAAAGAAATCTCTTTGAAACATTATCTTGGGCATGGAAATTAGCTTCTCATGGTTTTAGACAGCAAATTTGTACACGTGGCCTCTTTGTACCATGACTTTTTGATAGTTTCAAATTATAGAGAGTGAATTTTGGAATAGCCCAATGGTCAGAGGTAGTAAGTTGAGTTTCTATAAGAAAAAAAAAATACCAGACTTGAACCTTACTAAACTTCTGGAACCCAAGGGGACAGTTACTGGGTTTTCTAAAGTCCTCTTGAAGCCAATCCAAGTTCAAAGTTTCCAATGACCTTGAATGGGACTTTGTGTTCATGTCAGCTGTTTGGTTAGGAGAAATAAAATAAGAATTTAGGTAAACATTGTTTGTGTGGACAGCATAACATAAAGTTGTCATTTGTAATTCTCTACGATTAATATTTTTGCTCGTGCACACTTCACCCTTATATGAAAAATATGTCCCTCATATTGTACACACACACACACACACACACACACACTCAATAACTTCCCCATCCTCTGTCCTCAAAATTGACAACATATATTACCTTAACTACTTAATTAATTAAAATGCTAAAGAACTTTACTATTTTAATATATTTTATCTTATTTAATAGTTTGAGGCCAGGTTCTCCAAATCCAGCTTAATTTTGTACCTTCTAATATGTGTACAGTCGACCCTGCACATCCATAGGGTATACATTCATGGATTCAACCAATCACATATTAAAAATATTCAAAAAACAGTTTTTTCTTTTATATATACATATACATATATATACATATAAACACATATATACAAAATTTTCTTATTATTTCATAAATAATACAGTATAACAACCATTTATATGGCATTTAGATTGTATTAGGTATAACAATAATCTAGAAATAATGATCAGTATATGTACATAGGTTATACACAAATACTATGCTATTTTATATAAATGTTTGAGCATACATGGATTGGTATCCTCAGGGGTCCTGGAACCAGTCCTCCTTGGAAATAGAGGGATGAATCTATTTCCTTCCCTATATTCAAGAATTAAACAGTTTATCTTTTCACCCTTTTCAGTTCTTATCCCAAGCTCTTCCCTGTACTCTTGAACAGTGGCCTAAATTTAACATATCGGTTGTATGTAGGTGTGTGTGTGTGTTTGTGGGTGTGTATGTGTCTGACTATAGAAATCAATTTGATGTACAGTATATCCAAGTACATATTATTTTCACAATCTAGTTGCAGTTTATCTTATCTTTCCCAGGTTAAAGAACATGTGTTTTAATATATGTAAGAATTGGGGGTTTTTAGTTCCTTTTGTATTTTTATGCATTGCAACTCAGTTCCTAATCCAGGAAGTTTTCTAAACTTTAAAAAAAAATACACATTACTATTTTTACTCATTTCTCTACTTTTTTAAATTATAGTCCCCTTTATTGATTTCTTTTAAAGTCTAGCAAGCAAAGTTCTTTTGTGTAACATCTCCATCTATTTTTCCTAAGATTATTGTCTTTAAAATACTAAAAGAATTATATACAATTAAAATAAGAACATTTTGATAAGTTCAGAGATTTAAATGTAAAGGTATAAAGCAGGAAATCTCTTTTCTACCAGCCACACTCCCAGTCTAACATACTATTCATATAGTCCTTGTCTATATCACCAACCTCATTTACCTGCCAATGCTTGCTGATTCTGCCTACTGGTCTACCTGCTAGTAGAGAATAAAGGAGAATTAGGGAACAGCTGTTGGGACAGATGAAGACAGGGCTAGTGGGGCTGGGGTTGTGGCTCAGCTGTAGAGCGCTCGCCTGGCACGTGCACGGCCTGGGTTCGATCCTCAGCACCACGTACAAATAAACCCATTGTGTACAGCAAGCAAATAAATAAATATTTTTTAAAAAGCCAGGGCTAGGGTATAAAGGAAGAAAAGTGAGGGAAATTTAAGAAAATGGGCTTTTGTGCTCTAAATACTAACTGGAAAGTAGCATGTAAACCTTAAAGCAGAACAAAGAATAGGATCATTTTTCACCACCTGTATTTCCTATCCAAAAATAGCTTCTCCCATTCCTCCAAACTTAAACACTTATACAATTTCTCCTATACTAACTTTCCCATAAAAAGAAGCAAATCATCAAATATGAATAAGATCTAATTTGAACTATTTGCTTTATTTAAAGTTAGACTAGTAGACCTGGTCATTCTTGAGTGTGATTATAGATATTAATGGAAGAAATTGTGTATTAATCAAAATTATGTCTTTTTAGTGAATAATAATAGCTAACACTACAGTATACTTCTTTGTGCCGTGCACTTTCATATATTCTGAACATTTCAAATATATTACATTAATAGCCATAGAGCAGTATCGACATCTCTGTAAACAGAGACACTAAAAGGTTGAACAATTGATATAAGGTCACCCAGTTTATAAATGGCAGACCCATGGTCACATACATCTAAGAGAAAATTTCACTATCTTGAAAGGCCTCTAAAAATAAATAATTGTATTACTGAAAAATAAGTAATAATATATTTCATTAAATGGAAATTGGTTTGGAATTTAATCCATCATCCCATATTCATTAATTCTTTCAGAATTTATAGGAGGAGGGAGTTGGCATAACTAAACAAGAGTAACTTCAGCCACATAGTAAATATACAATCATGGAGCAACCATTTTGTGTCAAGAATTATCCACCGGAGGAAAATATTGAATATTCCAATGCTCCAGGAAAAAGATGCAAAAATAAATGTGTTAGAGTGAGTTTTGTATATAAAACTGAAGCTATGTTATATTCTTTAATGCTGAAAGCATTTAATGGGAATGCATATTAATGTTCACATGCCCTTTGTCAGCAGTACATTAAAATTATAGCCCTTAGAGACTTTATATTGAGTTTAAAACTACATGTGTTATTTAGCTCTAATCTTACCACCACCTCAGATGTTATGTTTGTAAACTTATACCTCCTGGTTCATTTTATAGGATGCAATTAAATGGATAGCTGCAAACGGTTGTCACACAGTAATATATTTTAACATGGTAGTTTGATTTAAAGCCATTGACATGTTTGTTCAAAAGCCTGAAGACTTAGCATTATGCTAGACATTAAAAAGTTGAGGGGTGCCATAAAATTGGATCTCAAAAAGTGCAATGGTCTATATGCCCATCACAAATATCCACCCTTGCTCTTATTTTGAAGAGCTAAAGAAACTTGCATAAAAACTCATATTAATTCTCCCTGTGAAGCCAAATAATATAAGTATACTAAATCTCTGATCAACATTTTAAACACAATGTTGGAACAGAAACACTAGGATGAAGATTTAATTAAAAGAGTACATTCAGGAAATGAGTTAGGAAAATAATAGTGTAAATTCAATACAGAGGAATAATACAATGAATTCCACAAAACATTTCAAATCAGTTTATAGCATTACTCCCCCTGTTTCCACAAATTCTTTTTGGTATCAAATAATTGGGGGATATACAAAGTTTTCATATAGCTTTCTTTTCCATAAATCATCTTGGTAATCTTCATATGTTAATTGTCTATGAATCTCTAAAAATGGAATATGACATAAGCCTTTCCTAACACATTTAACTATAAACCCCTCGTTCACAGAACATCTTGGAAGACTTGAATTCCACAGAAATCATTTGGGGATTTTTGAATCAGAAACAAAAGAGTCTTGCTACAAATATATTTGTTGGCATTTATACAAACATGCTTCCAAGTCTCAAAGCTCTCTTCTCCCATAGATTTCCACACGTTGCTCAGTTCCTTAAAGACTGGAACAGCATCATTCTTGTTTGACTCCCCAGCCTAGCACATTGCTTAATACATATGAAGGACTCAACAAATATTTGCAAAACTTCTCTACTTGAAACTTTGCTATTAAGTTCCTGTCTTATTTTTCTTTTCCCTTTCTCTTCCTGTTCTGCTCCCTGAAGCTAGATTCACTGATTGACAATTTAAGAACTTTCTAGTTTCTGGTAAATGTTCTCAGAGCTAAAAGATGATTGAAGACCCAATCATGACTAGTGCTACTCACAAAGTTCTTGACATACAACCAGACCTGATTGCCAAGAGCCAGAATTAGGTATCTATGAGGACTTCAGTTATACCTGCTCAGCCCTCTTCTGGATTGGCACAGCCTAGAGATCTGCTCTTCTTCCTTGAATTTTCATTCTTTATTTGACATAAAGTATTAAAAATATTTCAGAAAATTTAAAAGGATGACTTTTTTAATGGCTCAATTCATGATAACATTGTGTCATACTGAACAAAACATTAACGATATACCTGAAGCCCTATTTATATCCCCCCAATTCCATTCCTATTCCTGTTCTAAACAAGTAACTGTTATCCCAATGAAGTCAGTGAATCCACATTATATTTAGTGTGTATTATGCATATTATGCAATTATACACATCTCATGAATATTCTCTTGTTATTAATTAATATGTCTAAATTATAGCATCTATTCATGCTTTCTTCAACTTACTTTTTTCACTCATCATTGTTTTCAAGATTTTCCCATGTATCACATATAGATCTAGTTCATTCACATTAACTTCTATATAGAATTTCATTGCATAAATATGCTTCTATTTTTAACCCAATCACCTATTGATGAACATTACATTTTGTGGTGTTATATTTTTAGTGGAGTTGAAGTGCCCCAATGAGATCTCTTTAACCCAAGAAGCATATCACTAGCAATCATGTTGAATGTTGGCTTTTTTCATCTCACAGATACCCTTTTATCCTGACATCTCCCTGAGCTGACAGAAGCTACCTTATACTAGAGTGGACACCTTCCCACACCAAACACAATCCTGGCTATTTAAGACTGGCAGTGAACAACTGACTGGTATGGGATACAAAAACACCCTCTTCCCCTTCCCTATGTGATTTATATCCCAAAGGCCCTCGTGGATCTGTCCAATGCTAGACTTCTTCACTTGGTACCACATCCTCTCTTGACATTTCTCCATCCTAATCCACTTTCCCCAATGTGATCCTTACAGGTTTATCCAAAATGTCTTTAATAAATGCATACACCATAATCACATCTCAGGTTCTGAATTTCATGCCAAATATTGACCTCAAAGAGGGTCATTATGATAAGCACTTTTATAATATGCTGATTTGCTCAAAGTTTCTTGAGTATATGGCAAAATTTCTACCTAGTAGAACAAGATTATCTTCAACCATGATTGATTACCAGGGTTGATTATCTTCAACCACATTGCCAACTGCTTTAGAAAGTTGTATTAACTTGCACAACTGTCTCCCAATAATCTCTCTAGTACTTGTCAGACATTTTAAATTTTGCTGAGAAATTGAAAGTAAAGTGATTCATTTATCCCATCTTTTATTTTGGGTGGTTTTCTTTTCATTTTATGATTTAAAATAATAAAATATATTAAAATAAAATATAAAAATATATTTAAATTGACTAAAATATAGAAATTAATATTTAAATAAATATAAAATATATTTTGTTATTTGTAACATAGCACTTAATTAGTGCCTTATAAATGTTGTAAGCACTTTTCTAACAGTAATTCATTTAATCCTTATAAGAAGCAGGCCAGGTTTGTGATTTTGTTGTAGGGACAGACAAGGCAAGACACTGAAGATAACAGGAAACAGTTTTATTTGGCTGCAGCCAGGTTCAGAGGGTACAGCTCTCGCTGTAATTAATTAATCCCCCTGAGCCCCAAGTTCAGGTAGTTTCAGAACTTTATACCCAGCATGTAAGGGGAGGGGCTTAGAAGTTCACAGTCTACAGAAGTTCACATAAAAGCAGCTTTTTCTTTCACTGTTCTGGGCAAGTTCATCCTTCAAGGACAATACCTGAGAAGGGGAGAGCTTCTTCTCCCCTTTTTTTCCTCTCCCTGCCAGCTATTACCATGGAGCCCAATTGGTAACTTCTCTTATCTTAGAAATATAGACATCTCTGTGAAGCTCCAGCTTAAGGCCAGAGGCCTTGTTAAATAATTTGTCTTTTTATTATCACACTTGCATTTGCAAACACACTTCCACAAACTACTATACTGGATACGTGTTTGTGAAAACAAGTAAAGGCGTGTCCAGCACCTGGAGTGTTGATTTCTTCTAGGCCAGTGGCCAAGTAATAGAGCAATAGGAAAATAGGAAGTTTATGTACATTGAACTTTTTGTAGAGACTCTTTTGCTGACAGTCCTAAAATCAGCCATGGTGAAGATTCCTGGAGAAGCTTAGTTAAGATTTTCTGTGGAGGAGGGGTTGCCACTACAATTATACTCATTTTATAGATAAGAAAGCTGGAGAAGTAAGTGACTTAATCAAAGTCACATAGGTAGGAACATAGCAGAGCTTGGTTCTGGGGATATGGCTCAGTGGCTGAGTGGCTGCCTAACCATGCATAAGACCATGAATTCCATCCCCAGTAGAAAAAGAAAGAGGAAGAAAGTACATCTTTTGGTAATTTTTTCAGTATTGATCTGTGCCAAGTACTCTCTGACCAAGATTCTTGTAAAACAACAACAATTTTTTATTAAATAACCCTACATAACAATTATGGTCAGCTGAAAAATGCTCCTATCCCAAGATGTTCATATCCTAATCCCCAGAACCTTGAATATTTAATTTATATGGCAAAAGGAATTTTGCTGATGTGATTATGTTAAGGGCCCCGGGGTGGGGAGATTATCCTGGATTGTCCATGTGGGTCCCAAATGTAATCACAAGTGTCTTTTAAGGGGAAGGGAGAGGTCTGACTACAGAAGTATGAGTGGGTAACAATGGAAGCAAAAAAAAAATAGAGGGATTAGGGGAAAGATCTATGAGTGGAGGAGTGGAAACAATCCCCAACAAGAAAAATCAAGGGAACAAGTTCTCTCTCAGAATCTCCAGAAACAAAAGATAATAAGAACAATCAAAAACATCCCCACAGATACCCTGCTTTAGCCCTGTATGACTGATTTCTGACTTCCAATATTCAGAAATTAAGAGAATAAGTTTATGTTGTTTAGCCTACTAAATTTGTGAAAATTTATTATATTAGTAATCAGAAACTAATGCAATAATCTGCCCAAGACTCAGGGATTTGAAAAACATTGATTTAGTGTCATGGATTGGGAGGTCAGCTGATCTCCTCCATGTTCAGTGTGGGGTGACCTGCCTTTCACGTCCCTCACAAACCTGCTGAAGCCAGTGAGGTGCCCAGGCATGTTCTTCCCTTGTCAATGGCATCTACACAGAGAAACTCACAATTGAGGTCCAAGTTTGGAATCAGCACATTATCATTTCCACTTCCTTCTTGCCAGGTATGTGGCTGAATCTAGAATCAAGAGGTGGAGGAATACACTCTGCCCCTTTTGTAGGAGTTACTGCATGTGACTTTGCAGTTCTCCCTCAAAAGGGGTAGAGAATTGGGGTTAATAATGCAATCTACCAAAACTTTTTTTTTTAATTTTTACTATCTGTTTCTTATATTTTTAAACCTCATGTTTAATTGATAATTACTAATTGTATATATTTATGGGGTACAATGTGATGCTTTAACATATATTTATAATGTGGAATGATTAAATCAGGCTGATTAATAAACCCACCACCTCACATACCTACCATTCATTTGTCATGAAAAAATTAAAAATATACTCTCTCAGCAACTTGTATGTACTGAATGATACTTAAGCCTGTTATAGAAATCTAAACTGATGGTTATTTTACTTCAGCATTTAAAGATTCATGCCAGTGTTTCCTGATACCTAGTTTTTCTGTGAGAAAATTGCTCTCAGTCTAACAGTTACTTCCTTTTGGTTATCTTCCATTTCTCTCTGACAGCTTAGAGTTTCTTTTTGTTTCTGAAGAGCTTAGATTTGGATTTGTTTTCATGTATCTCGCTCAGACCTCAACATATGCTGTCAAAACTAAGGACTCCTTGCTTCAGGTAGAAAGTTTGTAACCACACAACCCCTTCTTGTTATCTCAACTATACACTCTGGAACTCACTCCTATGCTTTACCTTCTTGTTCTCGCTTTCATCCATCTTCATCATGTTTTTATATCTCTCTCTTTTTTTTATTTTTTAGTTGTAGGTGGACACAATAACCTTATTTTATTTTATTTTTGTAATGTGGTGCTGAGGATCAAACCCAGTGCCTTGTGCATGCTAGGCAAGTGCTCTATCTCTGAGCCACAACCCCAGCCCCTATATATCTCTTTATCTGTATTTTGATATTTTTCAGAACATCTCCCACTTCACTTCTCTTCTTTTGAATTGGGCCTATCTACTATTTAACATGTTTGTTGAGTTTTCATTTCACTTACTACAGGTACTTTCTAACTATGCTTTTTTTTTTTTTTCTTTCCATACTACTGTTTATTTTTCTTTTTCTTTTTTTTCCTTTTTATCTCCTTAAGCTTTTTAATGTGCTTATTACTTTTCAGATTATTCTGTAATCTCCAGGTTTTGAGGTGTAAGTTCCTACAGCTGCTTTCTCTTCCTTACAGAGTTTTGTTTTCTAATTTTTTTAAAAAATTCCATTGTGTTCTGTGTTGTGGGACAACCCTTTCAGAGCTGTTCCACTCTGGTTTCTTCTAGAAGCCGGGAGGTTCATGAGCTCCAGTGTGGTATCGGTGTTAATTTCTCAATGTGGGATTCCTGCACCCCAGGAGAGGTGTAAATGTAGGACTCACATCTGCTCCATGCCAACTTAAGTTTCCAATTCCCTGCAGATTTCTTTATCCAACCACCCCAGGCCTGCCCCAGAGGGTAGAGTTTCTGTTGCCCCATTTCATACGAGACTGTGTTTTATGTGGCAGACTCTGTCCTAGCGTCTGCTTCACAAAGGTCTGGAGCTTCTTCCCCTTCCTCTGATCTGGACTCTAATCCTGACCCTCAAGTCTCAGTCTGGTTGGGAAACCCCAGTGAACCCCTTTGGCTTCACTTTCTATTTGTAGATTTAGTTTCATGTTCCCCCTTCATTTTTGGTACCACGTTAGCTTAGCTACCTGCTTTTAAAATTTGACATATATTATGTCTCTGCCTTGACTTCTACTGTGTAGTTTGTAACTTGTTCAGGGGTCCCATTTAATTTCCCTGTACCTCCTTAGGATTGGGACCCTACTCTAAATCCAATGAGCCCCAATGTTTCCCTCTAACTCCTCCTCCCCATTGAATCCTTCAGTCACAAGCACAGCTATTAAAAAGCTTTCTAAAACCAACCAAGCACTGCCTCCCTGGCTAGATTCCTTGGTTCTAGCAGCCCCACTATATTTGAACTCCTACTTCTGAAGTCAAGCCAGACCATGACATTGTTGGGATGCTGAGCATACTGGCCTCGTTCAAGGCCATTTCTACATCCAGAATATTTCTTCCTATCCATTCCCCAACTATGAGCTATGCTCTATTGAGTGAATCTCTGCTGGCAGATTGACCAGGCTCAGTAGTCCCCCTCCTGCACTCATCAAAATCCCATCAAGAACACAGAAAGCTCCTTTTTTTTCTTAACAAATCTAACAAACAAGAGCCCCTGAATAAACATTTCTGATCTCAATTGCTACAACTATATTTTGAGGGCAAGGACAAAAGAAACACATCTTGAGAAAGGAAGTTTATATCAAGGATTTATTCGAATAATCAATTCCCGAGTTATGTGCTGAAGACATACACATTCATCCCAATCTCTGGTTGTACAATGATTATTGACATTCAGAAAAGATCAATCTCTCAGACTCTGGAAATTTTCATTGGTCAAAGAAAGATTAATTCACTTTTTTATTTACTATGACAGTAAAGACTCTGAATACATTTTTAAAAGATTTTTCAATAAGAATTAAAAATGAAACATTTAATCTTAAGTTAAAAAGAAAAAAGCAATTAAGTAAAAGAGCATATTACCCAAATTTTCTATCAATTGAAGTATTTCTATATAATATCTCTAATAAGGTATAGTATCATTTAAAGAATTTTCAATTTCCTGAAATTTTTTTCCCAGAGGTGTTTTAAAACTAGATTATAATGTTAACTTACCTTGTGAAATTTTGCAGTAAATATTGTGTTCTGACATGGTAAAAAAAATCAATGATGAAATTTGAGTTTTTAAAAATATTGTGACCTACATTAGGATCAATATTACTGAAAAAATAAAGGTTTTTATTCTGAGTTATAAAAAAAGAAAGAATATAAGTAAATCCTAATATTCTTCTTAGATATTATCATTTTTGAAAAAGAAAATTTATATACAGTTAACACATGTGAATAACCTGCTCCCCTCCTCCATTCAGCTTTTTTTCCTAGAATTTCTTAGCTTTTATTTACTTGTGTGTTCTACTAGACATTTCAGCTGTCTCCCTTCTGGGAATATTTTTTAAGAAATCCCCCTAAATAACTTCCTAATAAGGAAGCTCTTTTTACATGCTATACCATGTTTTCTACTTGATAATTTTATAAGTTATCCCACAAAAATTTTAGCAGAATTTTCTAGGAAGAAATTCCACAATTAAAACTAAAACATTTCCAGTATCAAATACAAAATCCTGTGTATTTTTTATAGTAATATCAGTATTTCTATATGCAATTTAAGGTGGCTGAAGATAGGATTTGATATGTGACACAGCAAAACCACAAACAAACTCTATGATAAAAATAGGGGTGTAGGGCTGGGGATATAGCTCAGTTGGTAGAGTGCTTGGTGCTTGCCTTGCAGGCCCTGGGTTCAATTCCCAGCACCAAAATTAAAAAAAAAGGTGTCTAAGCCCGGCATGGTGGCGCACACCTATAATCCCAGTGCTTGGGAGGCTGAGGCAGGAGGATCAAGAGTTCAAAGCCAGCCTCAGCAATGGCGAGGCACTTAGCAACTCAGTGAGACCCTGTCTCTAATAAAATACAATAAAGGGCTGGTGATGTTGCCCAGTGGTCGAGTGCCCCTGAGTTCAATCCCCAGTACAAAAAAAAAAAAAAAAGGGCTGGGGTTGTGGCTCAGTGGTAGGGCACTCGCCTAGCACGTGCGATCCTCAGCACCACGTAAAAACACATTGTGTACAACTAAAAGCAAATAAATAAATATTTTTAAAAAATAGGTGTCTATATTTGTTCTTAAAGACATAGAAAGGAGAATATTCTCTTAATATACTGATGGATGCAGTGGCACAAACCTAGAATCCAGCAGCTCTGGAGGCAGAGGCAGAAGAATCATGAGTATGAAGCCAGCCTCAGCAATTTAGTGAGGCTCTAAGAAACTTAGTGAGATCTTGTCTCAAAATAAAATCTAAAAAGGGTTGGAGCCAGACGCAATGGTGCATGCCTGTAATCCCAGCAACTCAGGAGTCTGAGGCAGGAAGATCACAGATTTGAAGCCAGCCTCAGTAACTTAATGAGGCTGTAAGCAGCCTAGTTAGACCCTGTCTCAAAATAAAACATAAAGAAAGCAGAGGATGTAGTTCAGTGATTGAGTGCCCCTGAGTTCAGTTCCCGATAACCCTCCTCCAAAAATAAAAAACAGAGGCTGGGCATATGGCTCAGTGGTTGAGACTCCCGAGTTCAATCCCTGGTACCAAAAAGAATAAATTAATTAAATTAAATTAAATTCAGCTACTATTCTAATTCTCAATGTCCCTGGAATGGAAAGCATTAATGTAATTTATTCTTATGATAGAATAAACTAACTATATTAGTAGACCATTGACATTAAGGGACCAGGAAGAGTACTGCAAAAAGCATCTAGATAGGCTTTACTTTTAACTGGGACATTTCTAATCCTCAAACAGGATCAGATTTGCTTAGGTAGCCAGAGAGCTTGATTTGGTCTTCTCTTTGAGGGCAGTTTATTATGGTAGCTTCTGTTAATTATAGTGCCTGTGTGTGATTAAATTTCCAAGAGTGTGAGGTGCCTGCAGCAATGGTATTGTCTCTCAGGCTTTTGTGGCTGTCTTTGCCAGGACTTCATGATTCCTCCCTTATCTCCCTCATTCCCTTTCCTATTCTAATCAATGTTCCTGCTAATCAAAAAGACATTTCTTTAGCTATACTTTGTATTTCATAATGTGACTTTCTATTAAAACTTAATTTTATTTTTATTTTTGGTGGTACTGGGGATTGACCTCAGGGACACTCGACCCAGACTGGGTCACATCCCCAGCCCTTTCTTGTATTTTATTAGAGACAGGGTCTCACTGAGTTGCTAAGTGCCTTGCCATTGCTGAGGCTGGCTTTGAACTCGCGATCCTCCTGCCTCAGCCTCCCAAAGTGCTGGGATTACAGGTGTGTGCCACCGCGCCTGGCTAAAACTTAATTTTTTTTTTCTAAAATATTTATTTATTTACTTTAGTTGTACACAATGCAATGCATTTATGTTTACATGGTGCTGAGGATCGAACCCAGGCCATGCACGTTCAAGGTGAGCGCTCTGCCGCTGAGCCACAACCCCAGCCCTAAAACTTAATTCTTTTTAAGGAATTTTGTCCTTTTTTTTCCCTCTGAATGAATTCAGTATTTGAATAGATGTTACTAAATCATTTTTAAACATTTCACTGATTTTGTCAATTTAATTTTTCAGTCTCTTCTGAATCTCCAAATCAAGTGTACACTAGTTTGAGAGTTGTGAATTTCTCAAAATGGAAAATCCATGAGGTTGTTTTGTCATTTGTGAATAGACAGCCTGTATTGATAAAGTGACAGGCTCAGTCTTTGGAGCCAGATAGGCCTAGACTCAATTCCAGAGGTGCTTAGGTCTCTGAGACTCATTTTCCTCATCTATCAAATGGGGACAATAATTGAGTTCTTACAATTAAAGAAGACAAGGTACAGTCAGGACTGACCTTAGTTCTTTCCTCTATTAAAATAAGCGTATGTCCATAGTTTGGGGTTTTGACAAGAAATAAAAAATTAACCCCCATACATGACCAGTCTATCATCTAAAATAGTAGCTTGCTTCCCATTTATTCAGTCGAGTTACTCCCTAGCAACAGGAGTTGTCAGGAACAGATGGAGACAGTTTGCAATATGAACCAAGAAAAAAAAAAGCAGATCTTCATCAGTCTTACCTTAAATTAGTTCATGCCAGTTAACAAAGTAATAAGCATTTGCTCAGGTTCATGAGGTGCCCCCAAATAGGTGTCTGTACCTCAAAAAACAAACTGGAAATAAAAAACCTAAAGGTTCCAAAAAAGAAGGAAGTTTCAGAAGAATCCTGATCTGCATTGACTACATTTTCATTTCTTTGGCAATAATCTACTCTAAGTCACTAAGATTTTTTCAGAAGATAAGGAAGTCCTTTTTCCTTAACATTTTCAGTTTTCCTAGTGTAAGGAATCGGGGCCATTCTTCAGTATTTAAGCCTTGGACCCTGGGCCACTAGTTCCCTGGGAGTCTAGGGAGTCCCGGAAAGCATATTTAAGATATTGGCTTACCTTATGTTACTGTTTTAGTCAACTTTTTCACTGCTGGGACTAAAAGATCTGACAAGAACAAGATTAGGAGGAAAAGTTTATTTGGAGGCTCACAGTTTCAGAGGTCTCAGTCCATAGAAGGTTGGCACCATTCCTCTGGGTCTGAAATGAGTCTAAACATGCAGGAAGAATGTGGCAGAGGGAAGCAGCCCAAGACATCACATCAGGAAGCAGAAAGAGAGAAAGAGCTCTGTTCAACAAAGACAAAATATATAGCTCAAAGCCCCCAGAAACACAACTCCTCCAGCCACACCCTACCTGCCTACAGTTATCAACCCAGTTAATCCCTATCAGGGGATTAATTCACTGATTGGGTTAAGGCTCTCATAACCAAATCATTTTACCTCTAAACCTTCTTGCATTTTCTCATATGTGAGTTTTGGGGTGTACACCCAGTATTCAAATCATAACAGTGAACTTCCTCCAGTTTCCAAGTGTCCCAGCCTATGCCTTTACTTCTACCCTGACTTTGACCACATATTATAGCTAAGCCAGTGCCTTGTTCCATACTTGAAATCCCTGCCAGCCTTCTACAAGCTTCCTGGCCCCTGATTGCTGGTCTTGCTTCAGACCTATTGCTATGTTCTCACCCCAATTTCTGTGATTTCTTTATTCTGATAATTCTCTTAAACTTCATTTTTAGCTTCAACTAACCTAATCCAAGCTTTCCAGCCCTGCTGTTCCAACCTACTGTCATTCCCTGCTCCAAAGTGATAACTTGCACCTAATGTCAACAGTAATAAAAATGCTACCTTGGAGCTGCCTGCCTTCTCTAGATTCCTGAGAATTTTAGGCATTTCAGCAGTATACTTCTCAAGCACCCATTATCAACTAATGTTGTTAGAGTAAGTTATGGGCTGAGAGTGTAGCTTACATTTGCCTAGCATGTGTGAGGTTCTGGGTTTGATCCCAGTACTGGGTGGAGGGGAATAAATTATAAAAATTATCCAAATAACTCCAGTTGTAGAGCCTTCCAAGTTCTATAAGACAGAGAGTGATGTGTGATTAAGTAATGATTCTCCTGATGGGTCAAGAAAGGAAAAAAATATTCTCCCTCACAAATAAAAATCTACAAATTTTATAACTAAGGGCCAATTTCTAAATCCCACTATCTTAGCCAAATTCTTTAGAAAGCAAAGACAGAAACAAAAAGATTGTAATTTGCTATTTTAGTGCAGAATTACAGAGTAAGATCTCACAAAGCAGGAGACTGACTGCAAAAATATTATTGAAGCTGGGCGCGGTGGTGCACGCCTGTAATCCCAGCACTTTGGGAGGCTGAGGCAGGAGGATCGCAAATTCAAAGCCAGCCTCAGCAATGGCGAGGCATTTAGCAACTTAGTGAGACCCTGTCTCTAAATAAAATACAAGAAAAAGGGCTGGGGATGTGGCCCAGTGGTCGAGTGCCCCTGAGTTCAATCCCCGGTACCACAAAAAAATATATACATATTATTGAAAATAACCAAGACCATACTAGATAATCATCATCTCATCTCCCTCCACCATGAATTCTAGATCCTTCATGCTTGGAAACCATTTGAATCTGGTTTTTTTGTTTGTTTGTTTTTGTTTTGTTTTGTTTTTTGCCTGATGAGTAACCCAGACCTTTCTCTCTGAGGGTTCTAAGCTCTTAAATTGTTCCCTCCTAGTGATCCAAGAATACCACAATGGCCCATTCACCACTTTTACTGGTTAAAAGCATCAAGAAATGTCCTAGCAAATCCACTGTTTCCAGACATCCTTCCCTGCTCCTGTTGAGTGGCAGCACTCTGAGATCCTCATAGTAATCAAGGATGACTACTTCATCAATACAATATACTCATACCTTTGCCCAAAGTAAACAGGTGATAATTTCAGCTGCAAGTTCATCTAAACCTTTACTGTGTTTTTTTATTTATTTTTATTCTAATTTGTTATACATGTTTACAGAGTGCAATTCATTTCACATTACATATAAAGAGCACAATTTTTCAAGTTGCTGGTTTTACATAAAGTATTTTTACAACAATTATATCTTCATACATGTACTTAGGGTAATGATGTCTAACTCATTCTACCATTATTCCTATCCCCTATTCCCCTCCTCTACCTCCCCCATCTTTGTTCTATTTAAAGTTCCTTCATTCCTCCCGTTTCCCCTTCCCTTGCCTTTATAAGTCAGTATCTTCATAACAAAGAGATCATTCAGCTTTTGTTTTTTGGGGGGGGATTGGCTAACTTCACTTAGCATTATTTTCTCCAACTTATCCATATATCTGCAAATGCCATGATTTTATTCTCTTTTAGTGTTAAGTAGTATTCCATTGTGTATACATACCAAAGTTTCCCTATCCATTCATCTGCTGATGGGCATCTGGGTTGGTTCCACAATCTAGCTATTGTGATTTGTGCTGCTATAAACATTGATGTGGCTGTGTCCCTGAAGTAAGTTACTTTTAAGTCTTTTGGTTATAGACCAAGGAGTGGGATAACTGGGTCAAATGGTGGTTCCATTCCAATTTTTCCTAGGAATCGCCATACTACTTTCCAGATTGGCTTCACCAATTTGCAGTCCCACCAGCAATGTAAGAGTGTGCCTTTTTCCCCACATCCTCGCCAGCATTTATTGTTGTTTGTATTTTTGATAGCTGCCATTCTGACTGGAGTCAGGTGAAATCTTAGAGTTGTTTTGATTTGCATTTGTCTAATTGCTAGAGATGTTGAACATTTTTTCATATATTTGTTGATTGATTGTATATCATCTTCTGAGAAATATCTGTTTAATTCCTTGGCCCATTTATTAATTGGGCTTTTTTTTTTTTTTTTTTTGGTGTTAAGGTTTTTGAGAGCTTTATAAATCCTTGAGGTTAGTGTTCTATCTGATGTGCTTGTGGTAAAAATTTTCTCCCATTCTTTAGGTTCTCTATTCACCTCACTAATTGTTTCTTTTGCCGAGAAGAAGCTTTTTAGTTTGAATCCGTCCCATTTATTAATTCTTGGTTTTAATTCTTGCACTATAGGGGGTCTTATTGAGGAAGTTGGGGCCTAATCCAACATGATGGAGATTTGGGCCTACTTTTTCTTCTATTAGGTGCAAGGTCTCTGGTTTAATTCCTAGGTCCTTGATCCACTTTGAGTTAAGTTTTGAGCATGGTAAGAGAAAGAGATTTAATTTCATTTTATTACATGAGGATTTCCAGTTTTCCCAACACCATTTGTTGAAGAGGCTCTCTTTTCTCCAATGAACATTTTTGGCACTTTTGTCTAATATAAGATAACTGTAGGTGTGTGGGTCTCTGTGTCTTATATTCTGTACCATTGGTCAACTGGTCTATTTTGGTGTCAATACCATGCTGTTTTTGTTACTATTGCTTTGTAGTACAATTTAAGGTCTGGAATAGTAATGCCACCTGCTTCACTCTTCTTGCTAAGAATTGCTTTGGCTATTCTGGGTCTCTTATTTTTCCAGATGAATTTCATGATTGCTTTTTCTATTTCTGTGAGGAATGATATTGAGGTTTTGATTGGTATTGCATTGAAACTGTATAATACTTTTGGGAGAATGGTCATTTTTGACAATATTAATTCTACCTATCCATGAACAAAGTAGATCTTTCCATCTTCTAAGATCTTCATTAATTTCTTTCTTTAGTGTGCTGTAGTTTCAATTGTGAGGTCTTTCACTTCTTTTGTTAAGTTGATCCCCAAGTATTTGTTTTTTTGAGGCTATGGTAAATGGGATGGATTTCCTAGATTCTCTTTCTGAGGATTTGTTGCTGATGTACAGAAATGCCTTTGATTTATGGGTATTGATTTTATTCAGCTACTTTGCTAAATTCATTTATTAGTTCTAGAAGATTTCTGGTGGAAATTTTGGATCTTCTGCATATAGAATCATATCATCTGCAAATAGTGATAATTTGAGTTCTTCTTTTCCTATCCAGTACTGTGTTTTCTGATGGCAAGAATTTCCCTGGGAACCTGGACTTCTAACATGGAAGAACCTAAATTTTGTATTCAAGAAGCATAAACTCTAGTGTCTTGCTGGAAATGATAGTGAAAGAAATAAAACCCTATTTCTGCTCCTGGGCCCCTGATTCTGTGTATTCCATCTTTTGAGGGCATGCATGCTATATCAACTATTGGTTTTACACATATGCATAGCTTGAAGGACAGTGATGTAACCCACAGGATGCTGTCCCCTTAGCTGAGCTTCTAATAGGTTAATCTGCTATTATACTAGGCCAGTTGTTCCTGTGTGGTAGGGAATGTGCAATACTGGTGGATCCCATTGTCATGTGCCCATTATAGCAACTCCTTTGCCATAAAATGTAATGAGATTCTGTGTGAGTTGTCTAGGGTTGCCATGACAAAATATCACAAACCAAGTGGCTTAAAACAATAGTAATGTATTGTCTCAAAGTTGTAAAGTCCAGAAGTCTGAACTCTAGATACTGGTAGGGCTATGACCCCTCCAAATCCTATAGGAGAATCCTTCCTTGCCCCTACCTAGCTGCTGGTGTTTCCCAGAGATCCTTGGCATTCTTGCTTGCAGCTCCATCACTACAATCTCTGCCTTTGCCATTACATGGCATTGTCCCTCTGTGTGTCTTTCTGTCTCATTTCCCTTTCTGTAAGGACACCTGTCATATTGGATTAGGGGCCAGCCTATTATATGACTGTCTTAACTAATTACATCTTCAATGAACTTCTTTCCAAATAAGGTAATATATAAGGTACCAGGGGTTAGGAATTGAACTTATTTTTGGAGGGACACAATTCAACCTATAATAATACCCATGTTAAGAAATCTGCTACTCCATATCAGATCCTGGCCTCTCAGAATTTTGAATACTATCTGTATTGCAGTTAGAGATAGTGGCAATACTTAAAAGCTACAGAGAAGACTTCTGGTCTTCTACCACATCTTAGGTTGGCTATGCTGAAATTATAAGTATTTTAATAAGCTCTAGTGCTCTTACAAAAGCTAATCTACTCAGCAATGCTTATCATTGTCATTGCTCCTACACTGGTCAAGCCACAGACTTCTCATATCCCAAATACCTCACCTTCCACCTGCAATTAACTATAAGTGGCTATCATAGTAGTTGTAATGGCTTGCATACTAAATATCACCATTCCACTCAATCCCAGAAGTGTGTCCGTATTGCTTTTGGACAGAAATTATCCAGCTCCAAAATCCTATTCTGAAGTTCTATCTTCTAGGCCACGCAAGTCACCAATCATGTCATTAGTCTGGGTTATCAGGTAGAACCTGAGGAAAAAGCTTGAGTTTCTCCTTTATTACATAGTAAATCACAGGGAAATGAGAATGAAGATGGATAAAAGAGGCAGGGAAGGTGAGAAAAGAAATATGAAGGCATCTTATGGGGGGGGGAACACCACTTGGCAACAGGTGCAACTGATTTACTTCATCTCATAAGAACCTCTTCCAAGAATCTACATAAGTGATTGTATCTCAGAACTGTAACTAAGACCATCAGGCTGTGGTGGGATACTGCTTTCCGTCTCTCATTGGTCAAAGGTTCACCCATAGGTTGCTAGTTCCTCCTTATTGCTATGTTGCAAATTGGGTGTCAAGCAGGTCCTCACCATCAGCAAGTCCTAGTGTAGAAAGTGAGTAGTAAGTGGTGCAGAATAAGGAAGGGAGCTGTCAAGTTGTGCTCTCTTGAAATCAGTTGAAGCCCTCAGCAGTTTGGTCACTATAGTGATAGCTGGAGTGATATAAGTGACCAAAGACTCTTGGAGACAAGTGCAAAAAAATCCAAAACAGTATAAAATTAGACTCCCTGAAAGGGAGTTGGTCAGAGTTAAGTTTTTAAATCTTTTATCTTTCATCTGAAAGTATCATGTTTGCTGAGTAATTTTTCCCTTGAAAAGTAGTAATGGCTAGAGTAGGTGGTCCTCCTTATCTAAGCAGCTGGGGTACAGGATAACAACCACTGCATAGTATTGCCTTAGATCATCTCTAACCTGCTTATTTACTTAGTAACTTACTTTTACATTTATATATTTTTTAAAAAATCTTATTATTTATGTATTTATTTGTTTATTGGGAACTGGGTCTCACTGTGTTGCTCAGGTCCTACCACAGATCCCTAAGCAGCTGGAACTACAGGCGTGCACCATTACACCCAGATACCTTAACTCTTTTCAAAAAAGATTTGAAATGGCTTATAACAAAATGCAGAGCAATATGATAGACATATAAAAAGGCTCAAGCAAATGGGGAAAATACTAATATGCTAATGGTGTATTTAACATAATTGCAATGATAGAACTGCAAATTTGGTTCTGAGCCATATGGTTCAGAAAGCATGATAAGCTATATAGCTCTCATTATCAGAAGGGAGGAAGCATGCTTTCAGAGAAGGAAAGTTTTTTTGTGGCACTGAAATCTAAAAGAACTTTCTGATGGGGAGCTTTATGGAAAGGAAATGGAGTGATGTAATGGGCAACGTCCTCAACAGCATTTTTACAACCAATGCAGGAGTTGACTTCATTTTATAATGAGAGGGGGGACATTTATTATTTCAAGAGCTGGCACTAGAACTCCTTTAGGAAGCAAAAAAACTTTTGCTAGGAATAACACTTGGGATAGAAGCATAACCGGTGAAGGATCTGGTGAGGCTATAAAGGCTTGAGGGAAAGAGGAAGAATGTTCTTCCTAGTGAAAGAAAAGCAGTCTGGAAGCTGATAGGGTAATTTGCATATGAGTAAGTGAAGAGCTGAGATAGGGAGGGAGATGAGGGAGAGTGGAAGCCACAGAAAAGGCAAAAGACTCTTTGGTGATCCCTTCTCACCTACCCCCATGTATATGGAATTTCAATATGTATATGGAAACCCAAGAACTGTTGGTCAAGATGGCAGTGAGGCAAGATGATGGCAGAACATGAGGACCAACTGAGGGCAGATCAACAGGCTTTTGGTGCCAGAAGAACAAATGTTTACTTTGAACACCTTCTAAAAGCCAAGAAGCCTGTAGACTAGAATGGCAGATGATTGTTCTGAAGGTAGAGGGAGACTCTGTGAAAGAGACAGTCAATTTTCATCTACAATCTATTCCTCTCTTCTTTTCAGTAGTATAACCTCCCTATCTTCAGCATTTCCTGAAGTCTAGAAGGGAGAGCTGGAGGTAGTGAGCCAGCCACGTGAATGAGGACAACATTCTAGTTTAGTCAAAGGCCTAGTAATGACATAGAAAGAAATTGGCTTTCCTAGTGAACTGCCTGTCCACTCACCCACCCCACTTCACCCCCAGCCCAAATACTTCCAAGTCAGACATTCACAAGAGAGAAAAATAAACTCTATCACAGTTAAGCCTCTGTTATGTGATTTCTATTAAAGCGAACAAGTCCATACCCTTTATGTAGAATAGAAACCCATCTATTGATATGACTCTACTCCTTGGATCTAGTCCTTAAAATTATGTAGTATAAAATATCTTTCAAACTTAGCCAAAATTATACCTATGGATAACAGCAGTGGTCCTATCACAGATTTACTACAAGCACGTTATTGGTAAACTGACCCATTTTATTTGTTTTTCCTATAACCTAGTGTAGTACTGTTTATAGATGAAATGTTAAGCTGAGTGGACCGTGTTGTCCATTATAGAGCAGGGTTCAATATGCCACAAATAAGAGGGAAGGAACGTGTTATAATGTAAGGAGCCCATGCTTACTGAACATGCCAAAACTTTGCCTCATGAATATAGGAGAGAGGATGGTCAAAGCAATACCAGCTTCATTCTTAAGAAACACAGTGAACAGAGATGAAGCTGCTCATGTTTTTATAGATGCCAGGATACATCATCCATCTCTTGCAATGACTGTGTTATGACTATTACTGTCTTTCTTAGTGCACTAATTCCATTAGGAACTGGATTTGACTTTATGTGATAGATACCCAGTTGCTATGGTTTAAACATACGTAGGATTACTTATATCATGTTTCAATAAATCCAGAGTGGATGGTATGTAAGACTGCTATGGTGATTCAACAAGGAGTAGCCTTCCACTTTTCTTCTCATTGATCCTTGAAATGCTGCCTTCCTCCTTGTGTTCAGCTGTTAACCAAAAAGCTGTTAGATTATAGATACCATATTTACAACCCATGTAGGAAGATGGGAGAAGAATGGAAAAGGAAAGAAAACGTTGCTTGTCCTCTTAAAGCATTTTCCTAGAATTAGAAACCTAATGACTTCTGTTTACAGAGAATTGGCCAGAACAGTTCCATGGCAATCCTTATATGCAAAGAAATCAAAGGACATGAGAATTTTTACCTGGGCCCACTGTTGACATAAATAAACCCAGAGCTCTCTTAATAAGGAAGAAGGAGAAAGTATAGTAGATACTGGGTAGGCAACATTACTGTCTGCCATATAGTATCAAAAAAGTTTCTGGTACTGAACTAATATCATGAGCCCAAAAATGTTAGAACCTTTGGAATATAAGATTCCAAACATTTTTAAAGTGCTCAACTCATACTATTACTTCTTTTTGAGGGTGTTCTAACACTTTTTCATAGGTGAAGTGACTACTGCTACTCATTTTCTTAACCACTGTTCTTTCCATTATTGTGTCTTCAATATTAGTTGGGAAGTGTTTAATACTGGAGTAACTTAAAAATGGCCATAATTTTTTGACATTGTTCCAATCAAGAGATGAATTTTATGTTGTCCTTTATTGTATCTTGATGGGCTCTGTGACTGCTTGATCAATAGAATGTTCCAGTTTTCAGACTCGGGTCTTTTCAAATACATACTCTTAGCAACTAGCCACCATGTTGGGAGGAAGTTCAAGTAGCATTGTGAAGAAACCAAAAAGAAAATGAACCAAAGCCCCTAGATTATAGCCCTGGCTATAATTAGAACTATCACCAAACGGCCACCCACTGTAGTGAGCCTTTTTGTTGGGCGGGGGCGGGGGGGGGGGTTTGGATACCAGGGATTGAACTCAGGGGCACTCAACCACTGGGCAACATTACCAGCCCTTTTTTGTATTTTATTAGAGACAGGGTCTCACTGAGTTGCTAAGTGCCTTGCCATTGCTGAGGCTGGCTTTGAACTCTTGATCCTCCTGCCTCAGCCTCCCAAGTGCTGGGATTACAAGCATGTAGTGAGCCATTTTAAAATCTGATCATCCAGCATAGGTTGAGCTATCCTAGCTGATGCCTTACAGAGCAGAAATTAACTGCCCCTTCTGAATATTGACAAATTTCAGGCCTGTGAACAAAACAAATAATTGTAATGGTTTTAAGCCATTAAGTTTTGAGGTAGTTCATTTCACAGAAATACATAACTAAAACAATTACTTTCAGTGGAAGAAATTAATAATGCCTTAATGAAATACAAATGTTCATTAATTAAATATAATTTCTACTGGTCAAAAATTGTGAAGAATGTAAATGTTATGAATATACCACTTATCATCATTTAGTGCAATAATTCAGAAATATATTTATTGCACATACTTAAATTTGTAGTTTACCTATCTCTATGTAAACAGCCTTTGACACAAATATTTGACCAAAAATTACAGAGAGCACATTCCCAATTTACATGATGGCTAAAAACATTTAAGAAGCAAATAAAGACTATACCTGAAAAACATTTAATACAGTAGCATCATCTTTCTGAGCTCTGAACAAATTTTGAATGTTTAAGGAATTTAGAATAGAAATAATTTACAAAAACAAATCCAAAAATGTACAGTTATCTTCATTGGGTTTTGCCATTTAGAGAAAGCAGTGACAACCACTAAATCACTCAGCTGACAAGTACAAGAATGAGCTAGACTAGGGCTGGAAATAAATGGCCAGTCAGAATGCACTATCTGTCCAAAGAACTGGAATTTCATAATTTTAGTTAAAGTATTTTCTTTCTTTTTCATACCCCAAACTAGAACATTTTAATATACCCAGCACAGAAGACTTACAACTGATTGTCAATGAGACCTGGTTCATAAGAGCAAGTTTGTTTTAAGATCTGAAAATCGGATCCCTTTATCCCCCTTGCTTTCTGTAGAGACAGGCATAGGTTACAATGTGGCTAGTTGTATATAACAAAGTCTGAGTAGTATCCTAAGCACACTCACAGGGAGGCAGTGTAAGGCTGGTGAGGTAGTTCTGTTCTGTCAGTTGCTTGGGTACCTAGGTTCTTTTTGTCTTGTTGTTCCTCCATCTTTAGGTTTCCTTTACCCACATATCCAGCATGGCTTATCACCACAACTACCTTACAAGCAGTAGGATGAAAAAAAGACACATTGTCCCTTCAAGGATGTAACTAGAAGTTTCACAAATTAATTCTGCTCCCATCCCCTTGGTCAGGACTTAGTTACCACAGGCCATACCCATCTTTAAGAAAAGTGGACAATGAAGACCTTATTCATGTGCCTGGCCACCAAAAAAAAAAAAAAAAAAAAAAAAAAAAAAAAGTTTAAAAAGGCATCCTATTGCTATAAGAAAGAAATGGAGATTTGATATTGGGGAATCAGGTAACTAGAGTACCTGCCATGAGATATACTTACTTTGGGGCAAGAATTAATCTTCCAACTAATATTTTATTTTTTATGAGATCCCTGGTTTGAATGTTCTGCCTGAATGAGCACCAGATAAATGCTTTACATAAACCTCTCTGAACACAATTTCATAAAGACTTGTGCACTATGAAAAGAGATGATGCACCTTTAAGTCATCTTTATGCACTAGTCATAAAATATCATGATAAATTAAAGGAACCAGAATTCATTGATTCAGATGTGGCTAATAAATAGAGGGTATTTTTATCTTTTCCAAGCAACAATTTCTAGAGTACTCTACATGTTTGCTTTTTATATAATTTTAACTCATGCAATATCTTTCAGCAGACCATTTCAAAAAGCTTTTATAAACAATTAATTAACTAAACTTCACAACACTCTCCAGAAGTGTGTATTAATATATCCATTTACATGGCAGAAAGCCAGATGAATATTACAATCAAGCAATACGGTGCTTACTTGGTTTTAAATATGTAAGGACATCAAACAGGCAGTACTGGGAGTTTAATGTTAATCTAAAAATTGGTTATTTAACTATTCCTGGGCTGCTAGATGATTATTATACTATGTTCAATATAAATACAATCATGTTACTAAAGCAAAAAGAAAAGGAGGCTTTATTTTGAAATGTACTTCAACTTAAAGTAACTGGTATGTACTCTATCTGCAAATATAAAGATAATAATAAAATTGGAAAGATTTTCATCAGATAGACTTTGAGCACTCAGCTTGATTCATTTTATTTCTAGATTAAATTTGAAAAAGCAGCTTCTAAATAAGACTTATTCAATCCACGTGTCAGGAAAGGATAGCACATATCAGATTTCTTTGAATGAAATAATAAATCATACATGAATGTATATTATATGTATTTTCTGAACCTAACAGAGTTTTGTGATGAATAAATAATAAAAAATGATGGTACAATACATGATTATTTGTGACTGTACTATCCAGAGATGTAACTTCTTTGGTCTGGCCTGAAACACATCCTAACAATATTTAAAATTCCAAGGTTTTTGTATTGCTGTTATTCATTGGAGAAATCGTGAATAAGTGGAAAATTTGGAACTTGCCAAATACACAAGAGATATAACCATGGCACCTTACAGAGGAAGATAAACCTATTTCAGTTGCTAAATGAGAGTATTAACATTGTACTTATTTCTGGTAATCTGGTCTATGTCTGAAAAAGGCTGAGGTCTAAGCCTCAGTTTAATGGAAGCTAAAAAAAATAGAAATAAGGGCAAGAGAGTTATTTTCATAAGAATGGACAACTGTTCAGAGTAAGATTTACTGGTGAAAACCAACATGAAGACTAATAAAATATAACCCAATGACTTTTAGCTCAGATTTTCATCAGAAATCTTTCCCAAAGCTCCTTACGTGGACTTTTAAAACCCCTTCAAATAAGGGGTTTTATAAATGTAGGGCAATATCCTAAAAGCTCTTTTGAAGCTGCTGTTTTTCAAATTACAAGAAACTTAATAAAGTTTTGAAAATTTCTCCTAAGACCATTATACTGGCTAAGCTAACAAGGGGGAAACTTCACATACATTCCACCTGGCCCACCTTTTCTTGTGGACAGACACGTTCCAAATGTTAGCGTTTTAAGCCAGCTAGCTTTTCAAGGGCATCAAAGCTAACAGTCTAAACTTCAGAGTTATTTTGTTTGATTTCAGGAAATGTGGGGGGTACTATTCTAAAGGAATATAAATTTCAACTTTCATGACATGATAACATACCCCCCTCCCAAAATTCCAGTCACCAAAACCTAATAAACATGGAAAATCTCTTAGTTAATTATAAAGCTAGAATAGAAACAATGATAGCCATTTATGATGGCATATGAAATAGCTTTAATGAGGGAGGTAACCCTTTTTATGAAGGACATACATAAATGCTTTCATAGGTACATTAAACAGGTTTTGATTTTTTAATAAGACTATGGATTTTTGCATTTGACATGCATTATGTCGAATTCATTTTAAAGATAGTTATGGAGAGTTATCTACTGAGTATAGCAGGAAGTATGCAGATGAACAAGGCAGGATTCCTGCCCTCAGAAAGCTTACAGAGTCAAAGAAAGAAGAAAATATTTCCAAAGAGAATAAGATAGTTACTGTTAGAAAGGTACAAATAATGTTTTATGAGTTTTAAAGAAGAGAAAGAGTTTCTTGTGAGGATCAGCAAAGTCTACTTTGAGCAAGGAAATATTTGATATGGGATTTGCTAGATGGGTAGAATTTGGGTTATTGGTGTCGAGTGGCATGGCAGGGAGGGGGCAATAGTAGTGGCAGATCTCCAGATAACAGCACCAAAAGAGAGTGTAGGTTAAGTAGAGAGTGCCAAGTAATAGAAGATTAGATTGGGAAGAGAGGTCAGAATAAATACTATTCTTTGTTTCAGATTGTAATATGTTTTAGTCAGGACCCAACCAGAACAACTGTAGAAGAGGAAAGGTTTATTTGAGGACTCACAGTTTCAGAGGTTTCAATCCACAGACAGCTGGCTTTAGTCCTCTGGTCTTCAGGTGAGGCAGAACACCATGGTGGAAGAATGTGGCAGAGGGAAGCAGCTCACATGATGATCAGAAAGCAGAGAGCAAGCTTCCACCCACCAGATACAAAATATATACCCCAAAGCCACGTCCCCATGACCCACTTCTTCCAGCCACACCCCACCTGCCTTCAGTTACCACTCAATTAATCCAGTCAGGTGATTAATTCATTGATTAGTTTAAGTCTGTCATAACCCAATCATTTCCCCTCTGAACCCTCTCCTGTTGTCTCACATGTGAGCTTTTGGGGGACAAATCACATTGAAACCATAACATAAGCATTAAAAGCATCAGGCATAGGGCTGGGGATATAGCTCAGTTGGTAGAGTGATTACCTTACATGCACAAGGTCCTGGGTTCAATCTCCAGCACCACAAAAAAAAAAAAAAAAAAAAAGTGTCAGGCATAAACACCTAAGGATCAGACTTTAAGAACTTGTTCCATACTATGTGTGTGTGAAAGAGAGAGAGAGAGAAAGAAAGAGACAGGATTGAACTTGAGGTAATCTACTAATAAGCTATATCTCTTCAGTCCCTCTTTTTTTTTTTTTTAATATGGAGAGGCTGGTCTCAAATTTACAATCCTCCTCCCTTAGCCTCCCAAGCCACTAGGATTAGATGCATGTGCCACAACAGCTGGCTTTTCCATAAATTCTTTATTGCTATCACTCAATGTTTATGATAGGGAGCTATGTCAAATAATTGTATATGAAAAGCTCTGAAAGTTTTATTTATTGTGCATTTAAAATGGCCATAACTATATTAAAACCTCACTTACATTCATCAAATAGAACCAAACTGGCTGATAAGTCTATGATCTATGAATATAATAAACTTAGAAAGATATTAGAATCTATAAATAGAACTTAGAGGTATGGATCTCTTCTAACCTACCCTTTCTCCAAGACACACTGAATGAGCATTTGTATTAACTGATGTAGCTTCACTTCTTCTTGTAGCCAAAGGCCTTCTTCTAATGGAAGTATGAATTAGTATTAAGATAACCCAATGCATATCATGTTTTAGAGCTAAACATGATATGAAAGATTGCATGTACCCAAATTGTTATACACCCAGGAAATAAAAGTCCGTAGGATTAAGTAACTTGCCCAAAGTTACCCAGTAAATTATCCTAGCAAATTATCAGAGCTAAGGGTAAAAATATATAAAATTCAGAGCAAGGAAGAAAAATTACTGAACTTACCAAAATCACTTTTCTTTCGACTTCTACTTTCAAAGCTCACTTACTAAATCAAAATCCCCTAATTTATTTAGAATAATTAAAACAAATATACTTGAGTCTGTTTCCCTCACTAAATTTTCTTTGTCCATATGGGCCTCTTTGTTGATTCTCATAGGTGCCAGCTCTAGTCCTGTACCAAGGCCTATGTACTTGCTGTTCTCACTGCGTGG
Source organism: Tamias sibiricus (assembly GCA_025594165.1). Lineage (NCBI taxonomy): Eukaryota > Metazoa > Chordata > Mammalia > Rodentia > Sciuridae > Tamias > Tamias sibiricus. The sequence goes on from CM046664.1 coordinate 115,141,219, forward strand.
AACACTCTTTCCTCACATATTTACATTGCTTCTTCCATTTCTACTGTTAAGTTCCTGATCAAATGTCAGTTTCTCAATGAGGCCTTCCCTAGGCACCCAATGTAAACTTGCATTCCCCCAACCATGTCAAGTCCTATGCAATTCCCTGCTTTATTTTTTCCCACTGCGTTAGCTATCATTTAACACACACACACACACACACACACACACACACACACACATATATATTTACTTATCTGTTTGTTTATGTTCTATCGTCTTCAAGTAGATTGTAGATTGTATATTTCATGGAGACAGAGATTTGTGTTCATTGCAATGTCCCTAAGACCTATAAATGTTAAATGAATGAATGACACAAAACTTGGAAGATTCAAATGGATTCATGAAATGAAAATACATGTTCCTTGGTTTTGTGAAGAATCAAGGAATAATCTCTTATTAAGGCAAGAGAACCTGAAACACAAGTGTAAAGAGGACAGTATTTAATGAATTTTTTTCATAGTCAGTGAACTGGTATGAAACAAATAGCACACTTGAAGGAAAATAGAGGAAAGTTCAATGAAGGGACAGACTGTTATAAACTAGTTGCTGTAAAACACATTATAGCCAACTTGGTGTTTTAAAGCAACACTCATTTGTTAGTTTACAGTTCTATAGGGTAGAAACATGACACGGTATGACCAGGTTCTCTGTTCAGGGCATCCCAGGCTGAAATCAAGATATTTGCCATACTGAGTTCTCACCTGATGTTCACCCAAGTTGTGGCAGAATTCAGTTTGGGTAGTTGTGAGACTGAAGTCCCTGGAGTCTCTCAGTTCCTAGAGGCCACCCACACTCCTTGCCACATGGCCCCTTCCATCTTTAAGCCATCAGTAATCTGTAAAATATTTCTCCTGCTTCTCAACTTTGACTTACTCTATCTGTGACTCATGTGATTAGGTATGGGCAACCAAAATGATCTCCCTATCATAAGATTAGCTGGCTGGGGAACTTAATTGCATCTGCAAAATCCCTTCACAGCAGCACCTACATTAGTGTTTAAAGTACTGGGAAAAAGTTTACACAATATCAGAAGTCACAGATCCTGGGGTATCATCTGAAAATCCTGCCCACTATATAGAATATTTATAAAGGCATGGGTAAGATTAAGGTATATCAATCAGGAGTGGCAAATCCTCCCTGACCTAACAACAACTGGATGCTCCTACCAGCAGTCCTGAAAAGATAAGGAGAAGGAGCAGTGACCAGAATTTGAAGAGCTGAAACTGTGGCTGCAGGTGACCTGACAGGAGCTTTATCTTCTGTGGAGGACCAAAGCCATCGATAGCAATGGCTTCAGGCAAGAACCTGGCTCAGATATCTCAAAACTTCCAATTTCCTGTGGGTGCCTCCATTGGCTGAACTCAACCAGAAGCCAGAGGGCAAGGAAACATGCACATGTCATTCATAAAGTTCAGCTCCCCAAGACACAGACCCAGGTGGCAGACAGGGGAGAACACACTGAGGAGCAAATGAAAACTCTCCACCACAATTACTGTCTGCCACAGATTTGTGTATATTCTCTAATAGCATGTGTTCATATGTCATCATGTCTCAGTGATCAAAATGTCTGAATTGGCTTTAGAACTAGAAGCTCTCAAATCCACAATTAATACCCTGACTCATTCGTTTCACTCTCTTCCACACCACTTTGTGAATGGATAACCAAGGCCCAAGAGATATTTGAGGGAATTTTATTACCTGAAAGATAGAAACCAAGAAATAGAAGAAAGGAAGGAAATGAGGGAGGAAGGGAAAATATTTGATTTTATGCATATGAAAAAATAGATTATTTCTGCAGGTATAACAATCCCATTCTAGACTTTAAGAAAAGAGAACACAGAAGTGAACAACAACAACAACAACAACAAAAAAAATCAGGATTTAATCACATTTTTTAAGAACAGAATGAGGGTGGAAGATAATGGACCTTAGTCTTTCAACCTAGAATGTGAAATCCACTCAAACTATGAATCAAAAAATAAGGGCCTTTCAGACTTATAAGATCTCAAAAAATTCCCAACCCATGTACTTTTTTTTTTTTTTTTTTTTGGTACTGGGGATTGAACTCAGGGGCACTCGACCACTCGGCCACTTCCCCAGCCCTTTTTTGTATTTTATTAGAGACAGAGTCTCACTGAGTTCCTAAGTGCCTGCCATTGCTGAGGCTGAACTCTTGATCCTCCTGCCTCAGCCTCCCAAGTGCTGGGATTACAGGTGTGCGCCACCACGCCCGGCTCAACCCATGTACTCTTAAAAAAATAAAAAATAAAATAATAATAATAAAGCTACAGGAGATGTTTCATCAAAAATAAAGGAGTAAACCAAGAAAGATGTCCAAAGACCTGGGAACATGAAAATGCCAATCATTCCAGTTCTGACCTCTTGGTTTAGGCCATGGAGGAAGCCTTGTCTCATCCCCCAGTTCCAACATAGAGTTCTACTTCTTAATGATGATGATCTTTTTTTTTTTTTTTTTTTTTAACCAGGCTCAGGTACAGAAACTCATCCCATGATAAAGCCAATTTCCAAGAGATGAGTGCTGGGGAGAAGCAATGTTTTATTCATTTGCCTAAGAACAGAGAAGTGGGAATCCTGCTCACAAATCAACTTCTCAACCCCAGGAAGTTAAGGAGTCATGGTATGGGGAGAACTAAAAAGGATGAGAAATAGGCTAATCAAGGGGAGGGATTCTCATGTCTTTTCTGGGACTAGGCAGAGATCTTCCACAAATTCAGGTGCCACCTGTTTTTACTCCTTTCATAGTCTGGTGTTTCCCATCATGGGAGCTGATGGGTGTGTCTTTAGCTCTGAATGGGGAGGAAAGAAGCTTGGCAAGTCCAGGTCAAGTTAACCCTGTATGATAGTTTCGATCAACATGTCTACATGCAGAGCTGAGTAGAATCTGACCCAAAGTTAAGGCAGCAAAGGAGACATACCACATGAAAGCAGAAAGTCCAAGGCTTTTCCTCCATTCCAGTCCATGGGACAGCAGCTGGCCCAAATGCAGAGTCTGTTCTCAGCAAAAGTGGCCTTCAAGTCCCTGAAAAGTAACCTAGGCAACCGTTATCATCTTAACCCACATGTCAGAGTTGTTATCTACAGCAAAGCTAGCGAGAAACTAATAACACGTTGCCCAGCTGTGTGACCTCTACAGTCAGTGATTTTTAAGTAAACTAAGAGCAAGTGAAGCTACAGAGTTTATTTAGGGCTTTCCTTGATAATACTTTGTTGTCCTTCCTCAGGAATCTTAAATTCAGATACTCTGACTCTGTAGCCATGGCCATTATGGCTAAATAAGTAAATTTTCCATTTGAGCTGCCTTCACATTTACTGCCTTAGGAAATCCACAATTAGTACCCAACCCCTAGGGTGGGCCTCTGTCAGGTGTACTTGGGCTCTGACCAGGCCCATGGGATTTGACTCATCTGACTTTGTGCAATTATGTCTTAGCATCCCTCAAGAAGGAATAAGATTTCCTTCAAAAATCGATCCTTGCAACATGTTTTAGAATATTGCCAAAACTAGGCCTCCTTTCTAGGTCAGGTTTTATTTCATTTTTTTTTTTTAATTATGATGGGAGAATAATCACAAAACCCTAAGAGACAAACAGGTTTATGTGAAGTTGTCTGCCTGAGCAATCCAGGAGCTCTAACTGGTACAGCCAACTTGATCTTGGGGTGGCAAGAGGGATTCTTCTCACCCTATAGCTAAGGGCCATGGGTGTGATCAGCAAGAACGTCCAGGGAGAGAGGTCTTAGGTGAGTCCTGGGTGACATCATGTACAACTCTCCTCCCTCGGACCTGTAGATGGTTTCCTGGCATTCTCCAGTCACACACTTTGCCTTATTTGTGACAGATTTAACAGACACAACCAATCCCAACTTTCTTGTGTCACTTGAGGCAGTAAGTGTGGCTTTTTTTCAATTATGTAATAGAAAATAGTAAGTAATCATGTTATCTGAACAAAGCAATTTTTCACAAGAATTTTGCACACACTGCATGACCCTCTTTTGTATAATATGTATAATATATCCTTTGGAAAAGAGACATTGATTTCAACGTGACTTCCTTAAGAATAAGAGACGCTGTCAGTTTGTTGGTCTCATTTGTCTCCCAGGAGAAAGGGAAGATTATTAATTACCCAGTGCAGGTCAGGGGGTTATCAGGCCTGTAAAGGGGATTTACCCAAGGCTGCCTTATGACACAAACCAGTTGGAAGCTGGGCGGGACTATGGACCCTGCACATGAAGCTTCTGTTCCCAGGGTATAATCTCTAACTCCTAATATGCCTTCAGAGCATCTGTAGAGGACACAGCCCAATTCCTAGACTTGATAAATGAATTTTTTAAACTTTATATATTCATAGATACAAAGGTTTTTTAGGCAAACTGATTGAAAGGATGTTATTTCTGGTGATGTGTTAACCAAGCCAATGTAGACGTGGGTCAGCTGGTATTTGCAGGGAGGCAGCTCCTCTGAATTATACAACTTAATAGAAAAAATGCGAGACCTTCTACTTCCCCTTGCCCCCTGGTGACAGCTTTTCTCATTTTCTTTGCCTGATGCTTTCTGAGCCACACAGCAGAAGTCATAGAATATCACACGCATTAATATACCATTGTGTTATACTGTTACAAAAAAATGGCTTATTGGAATACAGTGTGAGATATGCTAAATTAAGAGAATGAAGTGTCACTGAAAAAGAGATGAAGCCACCTGTCAGCCCGCCCAGGGAGAGGACCAGTCATGGAAGCTTTCCAACACTAGGTTTGGACCTCTAAGGATGAGTCAGAGATTGCCAGGCAAATACAAGAAGGTCATTGTCACGTAAGGAAATAAACAATGCCAATGCCTCCATAGAGGGGCTGCTCCACTGCCTCTATTTTTGGGGTAGGTGACACCTATGCTTTCCTTTGCTGGCTTTGGAAAAATAACAAAAAAGTAAAAACAAAGAAAACAACAGAACATTCTAGGTCAAACCTTCCTTTCCAACACTGACAAGGAGGTTGATACCTTTGCTGTTATTAGCCTTAGACTTAAACTGTCTCCTCTCTCAGGATAGGAGCAGACCAAAGTAAGTGTGTTAATCAGCTTTCTATCACTGAAGCAAATATATGAGAAAAATCAACTTACAAAGATAACAGGTTTATCCTGGCTCACAGTTTCAGAGATTTAGGTCCAGAATCGGTTGGCCGCACTGTTTTTGAGTCTTTCACAAAGCAGAATCTCGTGGTGGGGAGCAGATGGAAGAGCAAAGCTGCTCATCTTGTGACTGAGAGGCAAAAAAGAGAGAAGAGGAAGGGACTGAGACCTCACTATTAGTTTCAGGGGAACAGCCAACGACCTAAGTCTTCCCACGAGGCCACACCTCTTTAAAAATGTCCATCACCTCCTAATAGCACCACAAGCTGGGGAATAGGTCTTTACCACATGGGCCTTTGGGGGATGCTTATCTGAACCATAGCAGTGATCAACCCATATGTTGGTTCTAGAATCTGGACAGGACCTCCTACTCGCTCCTGTGTTTGGCTTGCTCGCGAGGGATCCTTGTTAAGCCAATAACATCAGGACCTCTGTTCTATAGCTGTTTTCTCAACAAAAGCCTGCATCCCACATTCTCCTCCCAAAGAATGGCTTCATCTTCCCACAGGAGGAAAATCTTTTTGTTCCAATCTGCTTGGTCCTCCCTCCACCCCACACAACCCTGTCTATCAGAAAGTCAGGGGACAAAACAATCTCTCCAAATTCAAATAATTTCAAGTGATACATGTTGTGATATAAAAAATAATTAAAGGGCTGGGGTTGTGGCTCAGTGGTAGAGCGCTCGCCTAGCATGTGTGAAGCACTGGGTTTGAACCTCAGCACCACATAAAAGTGAATAAATGAAATTAGTGTATTGTGTCCAAGTACAACTAAAAAAATATTTTTTTAAAAAAATGTAATTAAAGTGTTCTGTTGAAAAAGACACTTCAGTTGTGGCTTTTAAAAGAATCATGGAAGCAAAACCACCACGAGCCGTACAAAAGAAGGAATTTGTTACAGGAATTGGAACTTACACAATTGTGGGAAGAGCTGAGAAGGTAAGTATCTAAAAAAAATGAAATTGAAGGAACAGAGAAAAGTCATAAACTATTCAGAACTTGCTGCCACCCTGCTGCTGTGTGGGACCTCAAAGCCTATGGAGGGTTGATGGTCCTTAACGTCCACCACCTCTGGGAGTTCTCAGCCCTGCACAGGGCACTTTTGGTGGGCAAGGCCAGCATCAGGAAGAAGGGAAGAGCAAGGACAAACTGGAGCCTGCCAACATCTTTGCACACATCTCTTACCACCTACATGTGATGATAACCTTCAGAACATAGGATGGCTGCTTCTCTCCTGCTTCTGAGCACTCACTCCGCTTCCCACTTGGCCAACTCCAATCTGGAATGATATGGAAGTGGAGATATGGAAAACATAGTTCTGAAAATAACCAAGTAGACAATAGAACAATCTGGTACATTTGTATTTTGTCTAAACTCCCAGACCTTCAACCATTCATTGTACAGCTACAAGTACATACTCCACCGCAAATGAATGCATCATTGTGCGCCAGACTCCATTTAACAATAAAAATTAAAGCAATAAACAATATTTTACAACCCCCCAGCTTTATTAAGATTGCATTGACCCACAAAGAAATTGTGTCTACTTATGATTAACAACATGCTGTTTGGATATATGTAAGAAAAGTCAACCTTAATAAGTATTGCTCAGTTTCTGTCACCTCTAAGTGGCTCTGTATGCAACAGTCCTCCCGGTGCTGCATCCCAGCAGTCACCACCTTACAGCACACTTCCATCTTTGTTCCCTAGGATTAAAAATTCCCCTTCTCTCTTGCCACCTGCCTCAATCTCACCCTGCTCCAAACCTTCCTATGGAAGGTTTCACTAAAATATAAAATTCTAATTACAGTTGTCCTTTGGTATCCATGGGGATTGGTTCCAGGACCTGATCCCCCACTCCAAGATCCATGGATGCTTAAGATCCATATAAAAGGTGGAATAATATTTGCATATAATCTAACCACATTCTCCTGTACATCATCTCTAGTCTACCTATAATACTCAATACAATGTAAAAACTATGTAAATAGTTGTTAGGCCTTATTATTTTGAGAATAATGACCAAAAAAAAAAAACAAAGTCTGTACATACATAGTACAAATGAAATTTTGAAAACTTGTTTCAACCTGTGGTTGGTTCAATCTGAGGATGCAGAACCACAGGTACCAAGGGCTGACTGTGTTTTACTTATTTTAACGATGTCTTACTACCTACCATACAGATCTTCCTTATCGGTCAATGTAACATACAAGATTCCTCATACATATTCTGACCCTCACCTAAATTTTTTTAGCCTCCTTTTCTGCCCTAACCCCAAACACACCATATCCCAATTATTCTAAGTTCCTTGAACAGTATTAGGTATGACATTATTTCAGACCGGTGCACGGGCTCCCTCTTCTAAAATTTCATTTGCTCACCTCTATCTGCTTGCAAACATGGTCACCTGGCAAACTCCTGCTTGCCCAGAAGATGAGGTTCTTATGTGGCCTTCCTTGCAGGACCTTCCACATCTCCTTGCTTCCTCATGATGATCAAAATTAGTCCATACCGTTCTCTACACAGTGGCGTACTCTTGCCATGCTGTGGCAGGTGTGCTGATTTTATGCTGGTCTTCAGAGCTGGACTGGGAGGTCCTGATGCTAAGGACTACACTCATTCATCTTTGTAGCCCCAGACTCTAACACTGCCCTGGCACACTGAAAGGGCCCAGGAAGCATTTGGTTTTAAAAATTGATGGATAATAATTCTGACATGTTTAAATATCTTATTCCATGTTTATAGCTACTTCCATATAAATTATGATTCCCATAAAATATAGGCTAATGTTTACAAAAAGTAGATTGATTCAGGGATAATCCAATACATGTAGATGGCCAAAAAATAAAAAAATCAGTCTAAATCTTGAAATGACCTTCAATCATATAACCTCATTGATCAGATTAATAAGATTATCTCAACATCTCAATTTCAGGCTGGACTCATTGGTGCACACTTGTAATACCAGTGATTTGAGAGGCTGAGGCAGGAGGATCACAAGTTCAAGGTCATCCTCAGCAACGTAGCAAGGTCCTACCTCAAAATAAAAATTGAAAAGAAAAAGGCCTGAAAATGTAGCTAAGTGGGAAAGCACCCCTGGGATCCATCCTCTGTACCAATAATAATAATAGTCACCATCATCTCAATTTCACTGGTATTGTTTAAACATCCTTTTGATCTGTCGTTGAAATGTGGAACAACAAAGGAAATGTGGTTTTTCTTAACTTTGTGGTGGCAAATCCATTTGTTAACAGTAGCACTGGGAGAGCCAACAGTCCTTGATATCATCAGCTCGAGCATGGGGAGCTCAGACCAAAGCAGATGGACCAGACACTTCAGGGAAAGCTTTAAAAAGATATCTTTTCTAATTCAGGTTATACACTGCTTATAAGTTCCTTCAACATAAGCATGAAAGTTTGCAGATGATTTTATTGGATCTGACAGTTTTGTCTAGAGGTTAGTTTACAATTGCCTCTTGGGAGCAGTTTGGTTGGATTTTGTTGGATTTTGTAAGTAAAGAAAGGAATGTTTATAATGGGCCCATGAACAGGAAACCCTATGCAGTTTGCATCACTGCCAGCTTTCTGAGCATGACCCTTGACTAGTCACAGTTTGTCTGTTCTTTTACTTTTTTAATTCATCATTGGCAAGTCAAGCTTAGGCCAGAGTTACTGCCATTTCTCCAATGTGTTTGAACATATATTAATAGTAATTGTGTTTAGACTCTAAGGTTGTTAAACAAAAGGCCAAACTCTAGCCAATGCAAAAGTGTTGGAAAGCATTTTGCTATAACCATCTTCATTATATTTCAAAATATATTAGTCATGTGTAATAGTTACAATGACCCTAATCAAACCCTTCAAACATTTTATCATTTTTCAATGCCACTATTCCCTCTTATGCTGTTAAATTTTGTAGCCATTTTTAAATCACTTAATTTACTTTTGGACTCACCAAATATACCATTCCTAAGTTGATTATTAAATTATTTGATTTGGAATAGAAAAAAGAATTTTATCATATTTGGACAAGGCGGTAGTTAATAAGAACCACACGCTGAAGTACTTTCTTTCTAATATAATGTCCCCTTACATACAATACAATTAGTGGATTGTTTGCTATATATCTCCAAATTTCTTTAAAACTTTGGTTGATACTTAATATTTTAAAAACTATTTTCATCAGACTTTAGGACTGTTTTTATAGCTGAAGAAACTGATCCTGGAAAGTACTCATCAAGTTAGCAGTAAAATCTAGCACTGCAGTAATTACACAAACTCACAGACACAGTTTGAGAGACTATCCATAAAGAAATGCTGATCAACAAAGGAAACACATTTATTTTTGTTGGGGCATTATTTCCCAAGATTGGCTAATCCATTTGTAATAGTGCCAAGGTTTAAATTAACTGATAGAATGGATAAGTTAATTGGGAGACAATGCTCTATAATGCTATGCTGTATAAAAATGGAAATTTGGGGCTAGGATTGTGGCTCAGTGGTAGAGTGCTTACCTAGCACATGTGAGGCCCTGGGTTCAATCCTCAGCACCACATAAAAATAAATAAATAAAATAAAGGTATTGTGATCAACTACAACAAAAAATAAATATTTAAAAAAAAATGGAAATTTTCTTTCACCAAATGCTCTTACCAATTTACCACAAAGTAAAAGACAGAAAAAGTAAGGGAAAGAAAAATAAATTAATATAGCCTTGGAGCAGGAGGTAATGAAAGGAGAAAAAAATATGGGAGCAGCCCCTTCCAGGGACTTTTGGCAGTCTTGACCTTTGTTCCTCATCTTCTAAGAGGACAGAAACTCTCCAAAAGATCCTCTCTTCAGACTCCTGACTCTCTCTCATCCAGGGCTTTCTTTTCTCTCCCACATTCCCTAGGTTCCTGATATGGTTTGGACGTGGTTTATCCCCCAAAGATGGAGACTTGGTCCTCGGTGTGGTGGTCTTGAACTGGTGGAACCTTTAATAAATGAGGTTAGTGTGAGAAAGGTAAGTAGGTCATTGGTGGCACCTTCAGAGGAGTGCAATGCTGGTCTCCCAGAATGAGTTAGTTCTTGCTACAGTAGGTCATTATAAAGCAAAGCAACCCCATGCTCCTGGCCCCTTCTGCAAGAGGTCTATACCTTTTCATTTCTCTGTGATGTTGTGGTACAGCCAAGATGCCCCTTGCCAAAGGCTGAACAGATGGAGCCTCCCAATCTTGAAATTTCAGTCCCCTAAACTATGGTTCAAATAAAACTTGCATCTTCATAAAGTCTTCAGTCTCTGGAGTCTTGGTAGAGCAACACAAAATAGACTAACACAGTTCCCAAAGAAGAAATCAGGGGTTATGAAACAGGCATAGAAGAAAGAGCATTCTGGGTCCTATGCATCTCTACTCCTTAGTCCCCCTTGACTGCCCAAAACCCTTGTTTCAACCTGCACTGTGTTTTACACATGGGCACCATAGGGGATAACAATACCTTTATTCTTTACTTCAACATTGGTCCCCAGGCATCAGGCAAGCAGAGAAGTGGCCATGTCTTAAGTTATGGCTAACTTTGTTGACAGAGTAAAAGGGAAAAAACCAGGCAGCCTAAATTCAGCTGCTCCTAGTCAAATGACTTCATCACTCACCACAGGGTCAGAGATAGTTTATAATCATTGCAAAGGGAAGTGCAGTTGTTCTAGAAAGAGACAGACTCAGGCCAGTTGTGTAACATTGAGTAAGTTACATGATCTCTCTGAGCCTCTTTTCCCTCATGTAAACCAAGAAGGATGCTACCTAGTCTGGAGTTTTATTATGAGGACATAAAAACTCCAAACACATGACAGATACAGTACAGGCATTTAATAAATGAAAGCTAAATACATTACATCTTTGCCTGATTTTAGGACAGAGGCAATATGAATATGAAAATGAACGAACCAAATCACTAACAAAAGGGCAGCATCCTGTTTGGAAGAGTAATTTATTTTAGTTTTTCTACCTAGAGTTTGCTAGGTCTTCTGGTTTAAACTGTGATACTTTCAGCTTGTAGCCAAACCTTCTTGTACTTATCCTCAGTATTGAATATGCTGAGTCATATTTTTAGATAACTTAACATTACATGTTTATTTTTAGAGCCTAGCCACAAGTACATGACCAATACAAATCAACATAAAAGTAGTTCATATTAAAAGTGCCCAGTTCTAACTCTCTCTAGCTGGCACTGCTGTTCTTTAAAGTGAAGTTTCCTACAATGTGTTATCTATAAAACCAGTTTCAAAGGAAATTGGCACCAAAGATGTTAAGGGGTGGGGGGCGGTGAGCGCTCCATGGTCAATTAAGTTTGGGAAGTGGTAAGGTGAGTGAGGTTAAGAAGGGTATTGTTTTGGTTTTGCTTTATTCTACTCTGATTTTCCACATGAATTTTCAGAACCTTCAATATTCTAATTTGTATGATGTATATCTAAAAAGTTCACAGGAGTCCTGTATTTCCAAATTTTATTTGAACACAGAAACAATATGAATTGCATTTTGACGATAGAAAATTGACATTTTCCTAGGCACAATAACATGGGTGACAGGGCAGGGGAGACAGGAAGCAGAGAGAGGGAAAGAATTAAAAAATGAATACTCTAAGGCAGGAGTCACAGATCCTAACGTCTACAGGAGAAAGCGGAGGGGAAAGGATACAGTACAAGAGAAGACGACAGGCAAGCCGAAGAACACATTTTTGTCTATATGATTCAAACTTGTTAAAAATATTCTGTAGCCTATGTCTGTCTGCAGGCCCTATTCACCACAGGTTCAAACATGAACCCCCTATTCTAGGGAGGTTGCTTTTGTTTTCATTTCGACAAAAGCACTAAGTAAATGAATTTAAAGGGTATCTTTGAAGACAACAAATTTAATGTGTAAAGCAAGAGCAGAAAGGATGTGGGATATTTCGAGCAGGAGGTAACTTTGTCTTTCTCTTGACCATTAGCCCCATCTCAAGGTCAGGAGATGAGTTCTTAATAGTTTAGTATTATGTGTTATCCACAAGCATGTGGGTATGGATAGCTCATGATTTCTGACCACTTATATTTTGCCAGATGCTATACCATGTGATTTACTTGTAGCTCCTCATTTAATCTTCATCTTGACCCTCTTATTATCACCATTTTGCAGACAAGGCACAGGGAGTTTAATGCAATGGCTCATAGCAAGAAGCACAGACGGAATTGAAATGCAGGTTGTCTGGTTTTTAAACCCAGACTCTTAACTACTGTGTGAATTCAGTCTTGCAGATGTCTTCCTCCTCATTCGAGAGGTATATCCATTTTGATTGCTTTTTCTACACATGACAGAAACCCTGGCTAATGGTGTCTGGAACAAGTATTTTTCCACTGAAGAATTTGGAAGCAAGCACTCACTGGCATTAGTGCTATTGCTCAGTAATGTTGGTGCCAATGTTTCCCTTCATGGTGGCAAAATGGCTAGCTTCCTACTGGACATCACATATGAAATCAAGAAAACAAGGAAGCCAGGTACCTATAATCCTAGAATATTGGGAGACTGAGGCAGGAGGATCGCAAGTCAAAGCCAGCCTTAACAATTTAGCGAGGTGCTAAGCAACTCAGTGAGACCCTGTCTCTAATAAAATACAAAATAGGGCTATGGATGTGGCTCAGTGGTCCAGTGCTCCTGAGTTCAATCCCCGGTGCCCACCCCCACCCTGCCCCCCCCAAAAAAAAAAGAAAAGAAGGAGAAAGGTTATCATCAGTTTCTCAGGTCCCTTTAATCATGAGACTAAACCCTTTCTAAAAGGCCTCATCAGCTTTTACCTTATACTTCATTGCCAGTATGACATCACATGGCTATGTTCAGCTGCAAAGGAGGCTGGGAAAACAAATATTTATCTTTCCCAACATGAAGAGTGGAGGCAGGGAAGGGAAAATCTGGTTGGGAACAGGTGCTGGGTTAGCCAGCCAAGAGTGCCAGCCACAAGTGGTTTGGATTGGTCAGGAAAATACCAACAGAACTTCATCATACCGTGCATCACCCATGCCATGGACCCCAGGAAAGTGAAAGAGCAACAATTAAAGTTTGCTGCAAAACCAGAACTAAGTTTTAGAACTCCTATTAATTTTTAGAATGTCCACTTCCACCCATTTCCCAAAATGTGAAATTGTTTCCAACACTTTCCCTCATTAAACCTATCTAGATAATGTGTAAAGACTATTTGATTTTCACACAGATTCCTTTTGTTTAGATAGTCTTAGTTATTTTTATAAACTGTAACCTCCTTGTGGTTAATCAAAATGATTTTCAATCCCATTTCTGAACTGGATTGAAATTTGTCAGTAACTAGAAACTAGGAAACTTCAGTGTTACAAATATGTAATACATTGTTTGCATTTATAATCTATTTTCTAGTTTTTACTGGCTTTTCTGGGTCTTTCTACAACTTTAATTGTAACTTTTTTCTTTTATATTTTTATCGTGGCACGCAAACTCAGAAAACCTGTTAAGGCAACTACATAATGCGATGTAAAAATCCAGTTAACATATTGCTATGGAAACCAGGAAATAGAAACAGCACTCTAATCATTCATTTGGATCACTATGGCTAAGTGTGTGTGTGTAAATTCATCTATTCACCTTTTATTGAAAGCTATTATTGAAATAATAATTTACTGATCCGTCCAAAAACAGGCCCAGTATTCTACAACCAGTAAATCAGCATTTTAGTGTAAACTATAATTGTTTTAAGGCATGCCATGCAGTGTCAGGAAATCAGTAGGGCAGTGTTGTTTATCTAGTCTTGCCCAACTGAGGCTTTTGGCATGGCGTGAGGATACCTGAATTGGTATTTGAAATGGGTGCCAACCTTACCTCTCTTACTTCCAGCTAAATGACCCTCCTTGGAATTTTAGGAACTGTTTCTTCATCTGCAAATGATCCTATGCAGGACTCCATTAGTGTAATGGGGACTTTCCTTTTCCATAGAATTGGAATAATAAGGTAATCACTTTTGTGTATTCAAATTATTCTGTAGTCTCTGGTAATGTACCTGGCACACATTAAGTTCTTGGAAAATGATAACTAGTCTTACTGCATTTTCCTATTCTCCATTCTATAGAAAATAATACCTGAACCTGCATAGTAACTGTTATTTTGTCCCATAACTGCCAATGACAAACAGATCCACATCTCATACCCTGCCATTACTGAACAAGCCCTTATGAAAGTTGGAAAGAACTTTTAAGTTCAAACAGGTGATGCAGTTCCTTAGATCCTACTACCTTTAAGTGTTTGCTTATTCTTGTAGAAAAGTGTCAATTTTTACATGTAAAATACAAAAATGTATCTTTTAAATTTTTTTTAATTGTAGATAGACACATTTATTTATTTTTATGCTGAGGTGCTGAGGATTGAACCCAATGCCTCACACGTGCTAGGCAAGTGCTCTACCACAGAGCTACAACCCCAGCCCCAAAAATGTATCTTAACAAATGAATCCTAATTCAATTCACCAAGGCCCCAAACCCCTTTAAAAAAATAAAGTTGTACCAAGATGGGGAGGGAGGGGGAAAGCGCTGAGGAATGATATTGGCCAAATTATATTACTATATTGTGTGTGTATGTACGAATATGTAACAATAAATCCCATCAAAATGTACAATTATAGTGCACCAATTTTGTTAAAGATGGAAAAACACATGCACATTGCCTAAAACTGAGAGAGAGAGAGAGAGAGAGAGAGAGAGAGAGACCTGAGACTACAACATTTAAGAATTAAACTTTTGTTCAGTTTTGCTTGCTCACTGCTATTTGCTTAGTTATTTAATCGGCCTGTTTTCGGCTAATAAAAAAAAAAAAAAAGTTAAACTGAAGTCTTTTGGAGGTTAAACTCCTCTGTTGTTCTTCCTTCCAGAAATCCGAGTTATTCTAGTAGGGGATAATGGTTGCATAACGCAATCATTGGGACAATCGTCCATCCACTCCTACCACCATCTCCGACAAAGAATTCCTTGTTTCCGCGGTGCCTGAACCTTTTGCATCCAGGAGAGTGCCCGGCAGCTAGTGGAGGCGTGGGAGAGGCCAAGGTCAGCGCCTCGCGATCTTCGCGCTGGCAGCGCGCTGGAGTGCGCGGAGGGTGCGGACCGTGCGCTCCGCGCGCAGCGCTGGTGACACTGGGCGCCCGAGCACCAGGAGGGGGAGACTCGGTCCCGCTTATCCCCCACGACGCTAACTTCAGACTGCCTGAGCTGAGGGCGGAGAGAGCGCGCAGCCAGGGCAAGAAAACTTCTCCACCTAGAAAGTTTCACCTTGCCGTGGGCGGGGGAGGGGCGGGAGGAAACGCGACCCCCGCGGGGCCAGGCGCGGCGCGCGGGCGGCAGGAAGGGCGGGGGCCGGTTTCCCCCTCTGGGTGGTGCCAGTCCCCACCTCAGCGGTCCTCCGACCCGCCGACGAGGCGGACGCCTAGCTAGCGAGACAAACAGACAGACACGTGCTGGGTCGCACGCGCGGGCGGGCGGCCGCGCGAGCTCCTAGGTCCCGTCACCTCGCGGTGCCTCCCGCCTGGACGCGCCCGGGCCGCCGCGGGCCGCGCGCGCCGATGCCCGGCTGAGTCACCCGCCGGGAAGCGCGCGGCTGCCTAGGGGCGGAGGCAGCACGGCCGACGGGCGGGCGGGGCGCTGGGCTCGGCCCGGCCGCAGGTGACCCAGAGGCCCTCGCCGCCCGCAACGCCCTGAGAGCTTTGTGACCAGATGCGGAGCCGGGCGGAGGGCGCGAGCCAGATGCGGGGCGACAGCTGACCGGCTGCGAGGAGGCGGGGAGGCGTGGAGCGCGCGGGTGGTCCCTGCGCCGCTGACTTCTCCTCCGCCGGTTCCTGGACACTTAAAGGTAAAAAACTACAGCCCCCTTCGGATCCCGCACCCCACCTCTCTTCTGCTTTCTTTGTTCCCCTAAGAGACCTGACTTTGTTTCAGAGGACTAGACCACGGAGGTGGGAGAGACTTTAGGGGCTTCGGAAACTGAAGGGATGTAGACAGAGGGAAGTGGGAACTAGAATTGGGCTTGTCGCTTTCAGGGGTTGTTTCTGGTCACCTGTGTGACTTGGGCAGGAGAGGGGCCGCTGGGGCCATGGGCGCTGAATGACTGTTATGGCCCAGCAAGTTTCAAGGCTGCGATCTGACTCAGCCCTTACAGAAGGGATCCGGTCACCCTGTCCAGGGTGATGCAGCTGGCAAGGTTTGAGCCAAGCCATTTCCTTGTTCCCAGCTCTGGTTTATCTGTATTATGTGGGGGTCTTTCCAAGGGGCAGGTGTTTCTGGGACGGTGAGAATTCTTCATTTCTGGCAAACATACAGGGCTTGTGATCCATCATTTTCAATCATACCTTACCTCTTAAGTGAAATAGATTGGAACCAGCGGTCGAGCGGTTCACTGGTGCTGGTGCTGACCCAATACTGAAAGCACCAGTAAAAAGTACAATGCAGAATTTACTCCAACGTGTGGTGGTTTCCCGTTTCATATCTCTTATGTTTTAAAAGAGCCATTTGCTATTTGGCAGTTGGAAAGGGTTCCTGGGGCTCACGCATGAATAGTTGCCTAGTGGATTTTCCCTTATCACAGTTTTATGTTCAAAGGAGCTCTTGAGCAGAATGAAATATTGTCAACTCTCTTAGGCAAAATAATCAGGATACTTTAATTGCCAAGTTAAGATGGTCCATGAATATGAGAGGATTGGAAAAGCCGATGCTGGAGAGAATATAGACTGAATTTTAAGAAGACTGTTAACATTTTGTAGTATTGGGTGGAGATTTATTCTGTGGTTTCCATCAGCCAGACACATGCACATTGCCATGCAAATGAATTCAGAAAAACATTATTTTCCTTTACAGCTAAACTATTATAGCTGACTAATGAATTTTTTCTGCATGAAGATGATCTGAAAATGATGTACATCATGCTTCTCTTTGCTACTGGGACATAAATTGTGCTTTTATGTGAAAGTGTAAGTGGTGATGGGATTATTTGCAGGTATATAGCTTTCCTTTCCAGCTAGAAGATTCTTGGGCTTTGTTTGCAACACCTCAACTTCCATCAGGAAACAAAGATGAGATGCTTTGGTCTCTTGTGGCAAGTCTGTTGCATTCACTTGTACTCTTTTTTGAACTGATGAATGACACAAGGTAAAATTTACGTCATTGTTAAGACATTTTTGTAGTACCAAAAACGTGTCTGATTGCCTATAAAATATACTGGTGGTTAAAAATTTGTGTTCAGTTTTCAAACTTAACAGAGCATAAGCCAATAGCTGTTAACTTAAACATATCTTGTTTTGAGTAAGATGGGATTTATGACAGAGGACAGTCTGTTGCCTACTCCTTTTTCAAAGATGCTTTGTTCTTGATCATTTACAATAGGGGTTTACGTTTGATGCTTTCAGAATTAGAGGATGAGATTTATCTGAATGATAAAAATGTACCAGCTGAACCACAGCCAATCAATATGAAAGCCCATAACTAATATTTTCACTACTTTTAAACCTACAATAAGAGAAAAAAATGGTATTTTTCTAAGTAGGGGAAATACTTATAATTTATAAATTCCTTTTAAGACCTTATAAACATATACCCCACAGTAAGCTTGAATTTTTTTTTTTTTTAACAAGGGCTTGATTTTGTAGCTGTTGGTAGAAACAAATAGTTAAGAATAGAATTGGTCTAGTTTTTCTTTTGCCAATCTATGTAATAGTCCCAAATGAACTATTCTTCTCAAATGTGGTTATTTTAAAGTGAATAACTGGGAAGGACACTTTCCTCTCAGGTCACGCACTTTGTCTAGTGGCTGCTTCAAAGCAATAATAAGGTGGCACATGCATTCAGATGGCCTCCCATCTCTCTGCCCCTTCCTTCTCCTCCTCTTCTCTTAGCTTGGTCACTGCTTCCAAAACCTCTGTGTCCACATTTCTCCACGCCAGTTTCCTGGTTTCTTCTTTTACTGTCATTACGTTTAGTGAGTCTCATCAGAACCATCTCTGCTTTCTTTTCCCTGTTCCTGAGATTTCCCTTGGTTTAATGTGTTTATTCATGGGATGCCCAGTTTCCTTATTGTGCTTGCTTAAGGGGAGAAAATACATGCAGAAACTTAAGTGCCAGGGAATTTGTCTCCTTTTCTTGGCTGGTATATGTTGGAACTCGTGTCTTTGACACCAAGCCCACAGGGCAGAGTTTTCTTCATGGGCTTTTCTCAGTGCAAAATAAATAGTCAGCTCTAAGTAACAAATGATAGGTAGGCTGACTAATGTCAATTCAGGATTACTTTGATTCTGTGTTCTTAACAGACACTGAGTTGCTGCCAGGCCCACATTTGCCTCTCCAAAAATAGCTGAGAAATGTACTTTGAGCATCAAATGTGCTAGGTACTAGGAGAATATGTTTTTAAAAAGGAAGAAATGAATGACCTACCTATCTGCCCTTGAAGGGTTTACAATCTAGTTATGCAGACAGGCATCACACATATAAAATGGAGTGTAAATCCATATAATCATCAAGGGGACATTATATGAGAAAGGCAGTAGGAATAGTCCCACTTGCTACTAAATAATAGATTTTTTTTAAAAGATCAAAAGATTCGAGTCTAAAGACCTTAACATTTTCAATCAGATTCTTCATGTATCATCTTTCTGATACTTCGAATTGGGTGTGACTGATAGTAATAACTTAATAGTCCCATCGTCAAGGAAACTGAACTTGAGCCTAGCCCCATCCACTCAGTAGCACCACATACCTTAGTCATCAACCCAAGCTCACTCTTGGAAGAATTTTCCTCTGAGCCACAGGTTGGAATCTGTAGGTTAGTGATGGATGATGAATCTAACATTTCCTGGAGTTTTTTCTCACCTCCTCCCTCTCTATCTTTGTTTCCCCTTCTCTGTCTCTTTTTGTAATAGGACGTAGCAAGAAAAGGACTCATTCATATGTGTGGGGTGTTCTCCTCCTGTTATCAGATTAAAAGCTGTGAGTAATTTTGTAATCTGCCCTTCCATCAGAGAGCTCATTCTCAGATATCTCTTCAGCTGTGTTAAACAGTTTAAAATATTCCCCTTGGGTTTTGTTTCAATAAAAACATCCAGTAAAATCTGACTACTTTGCCTTTCAAGGGACAAAATGAAGAAAGTGTTTTTATAAGCTGTAAAATATAATTGAGAGAAAAATCACACGTGTGGCATTGTAGCAGGAGGTGTGAGCACTGTGAAATGGGGAACAGTTAACTTTGCAGTCACACTCATGGGCATGTGCATTCCTTCCTGTGATTGTGTAAGCATGTGTAAGTGTGTTTATGCAGGTTACTCTTGTTGATTTTAAAATCTGTGATAAATTATGTAGCTATAGGGCTCACAGAAATCATTTAAAGACCTCTGGGCCATATACATTATATAATGGGTGATAGAACTTAAAAATGTTTTCGTAATATAGTGAAGGAAATGTGGTTAGAGAATTACTGGTTCTAATGAGAGGCAGGTTCCTATACTCTGAAAATGTAATTGAGGAATTAAGTCATTCATGCGGAATGATTTGTTGAGCACCTACTAGGCTTAGTTCTAGACATTGGTGTTTGAGTAGAGAATAAAGCAGAAAAACAACCTCTGACGTCATGATGCTCTGTTCTGTTGAGACAGGCAAGCAATAAATACGCAAATCACATGTTAGGTAGTGATAAAAGCTACAAGGCAGAAAATAAAGTGGTGAAGGAAAATAGACACTATCAAAGCTTAAGAGGGGGTAGGGTGGTGATAGAAAAATTCAGTAGTGAGGTCAGGGAAGGCCTCACATCAAAGGTTTGAGCTAGAACCTATGGAGATGGGGGGTGAGTTATGTAAATATTGGGAGCACTCCTCAAGAGTTCCCTTCTCATCTTGTTTTTTTTCCTGGAATCATGCAGTGAACAGCTTGCACAGCTGTTCACCACAGAGTCTCTGGTTTTAGGGGCCAGGGAATCTGGACAATGTCCACCACAGTTACAATTTCAAAGTTGAAAATAGAGGGGCAACCCATGCCTCTTGGTTTATGAGGTATGGAAAGAAATGTACAGCATTTTTCTACATTCCCCTGAGCCAGGTCCCATCAGAGATATTGGCCCATTAGGACCTCTTTCTTATTTTCTATACTGTGAGCCTGGCCCAGTGGGATTTGTTGAGAGTAATACCATGGCCTTTGTGGCTGATCCCTCCCAAAATATGAACCTAGAGACAGGAAAGGAGGCGATTGCTGATGTTGTACAGCCTCTGTGCCCTGCGCTTCTCTGCTTCTCTTTTCCTTCTTTATCTTGTCTTTCCTGTGTTAAGGAACCATGTTCGATTTTCCTCCTCTTTTCCTCCTTCCTCTGTTCTGACCTTTGTCCTGAATGAAGATTTGGAAATAGGTAACATAAATGAGCAAAACTAAACATTTCACTAGGGGCTAGTAAATGGTTGGAAAACACCCCACCTTAGGGGACAGTCATCATTTGGCATTATGAGAAGTCACCCTGAGGCTCAGGATGAGGCACAGGCCCATGCAATACTTACCATCTTTCAAATTTTCAAAAGAAGCTAAACATCTCCCAGTTCTAAAATGTTGATACAGTATCTTTAAAACACTGTACTGCCTAAAGAGACCGAAAGCCTGCAGGCCAGATTTGGCCCCTGGGGGTTCCAGTTGCACTCTGGTTCCTCACTATGTCTGCCAAGTTGTCCCCTGTGGCACCTTTGGGTCCTGTGGAATTCCATAGCAGGCACAGCCAGAGCCCCATGACCGCTTCTGAAAAATATTTTATTTTTTAGAATTCTCAAAAATTTTCCCTCTGGAGGCAGGAGGATCACGAGTTCAAAGCCAGCCTCAGCAATGGCGAGGCACTTAGCAACTCAGTGAGACCCTGTCTCTAATAAAATACAAAAAAGGGCTGGGGATGAGGCCCAGTGGTCGAGTACCCCTAAGTTCAATCCCTGGTACCAAAAAAAAAAAAAAAAATTTCCTCTGTAAAATGAAGCAATTCAAAAAAGAAAAAAAATATTTTATAATTCATCACCTATTGTTACATACTTATTTTTCTAAACTCATCAACCCACATATTGTGCATCAAGTAGGTATGTGTCTAAAGTAAAGGATAATCAAGTTGTTTTATTCTTAAACTGAAATAGTCATCCTCTGAAATCTGAATCCATACTAACTTTATATATAAACTTAATTCCCAAGTTCTCCCATTCAGGATAAACCCTCCGTTTGGAATATTGGCTTTTTTTTTTTTTTTTTTTTTTTTGATCTTACAGAACTTCACCCATTGTTATTCCTCTGCCATTGAAATTCAAAACTTGCACCGCCTTGCTGATTTTGAGTGCCCTTTAAAAGCAATCAGATCAGTGTTGCAATCTATTTTTCCAAAGGAATAAAAGCTCACAGGTTATGTACTGACTTGTTTCCTTTAGTCCTAAAAAACTCAGTGAAATGCCTGGGCTAGCTGCCTTTGGAAGGCCATTGTGTTAGAAAGGAAGATTATGTACTGTATTTCTTCCTACTATTTTAAATGCAAATATAATAATGTCATGAAACGGTGTACAAACTAAGATCAGTGCCCTTTTCCTGTTTTGAAATGATCTGATGTTCCCCAGTAGTTGGAAATCTGAGACAGTACCTAGAATCTCAGGTCCAATTTTGAAGTTGAATGTGAAAGAAAGAGAAAAAGAAAGAAAAGAAAATGAATTGGAGATTCAGAAAGTACTCAAATTGTTGGATAAGACCAAGGATGATTTTTAATTTTTAATATCTTATTGAAAATATCAAGAAGAGCATTCAAAGCTGGAGATTTTTAACACAGGATAGTTGTCTTTGCAAATCTGAGAGGGAGGTGGAGTAAATTTGTTTAGCAGAGGTAGGTCAAGTCCTTTGGGGCCAACTCATGTGGGAAAGAAAAAGCCAACCAAGTTTTGGGTCCAAAGGCAACTCAAACTCACTTTAAAAATTAGAAACAAAAAAAAAAATGAGTGTTGGCTTTGCTTGGGACCAGTGCATTTTCCTTCTTGAAGTTTTAAACCTAGGGGTCTTTTAAGGGAAATTTAATCCATGTGTTTTTGATTCACTAAATCTTAAGCCATTACCCATAAACTGTATGTCCCTCTGAGCTCTTTGATGTCTCAGAAATCTTTGAAACCATGTAAGGCCCCTTTTTTTTTTGTTCCAGAAAAAAAAATAGGAAGTTGGTTTTTGCCAAGGGTCAGTAAACAGCATCTTCAAAACTCCAAGTTAGGTATAAAATCCTGCAACTATGACAGCATGGATGTTTGAATGAATACTAATGCATTTTTGATGCAATGAGAAAAAATATAAGTACCTTTAAAAAGACTGTGTACTGTGGTATTCAGTCAGAATCCTTACTAATCCCAAGGAAATGATTTGGACACATACCTCCTCTTTCTATTGCAATATAAAGCCCAAATATTTATCGTTTTTTCTTGGCACATAGTAGGTACTTAGTAAATATTTTGTTGGGTGTTAAATGAATGACTTTTTCTTCTGCCTAGAACCTTCCGGCTAATGTCAATCTCTCTATTCAGTATCAATACCCATCTGTCATGTCTTGGAATGAGACATTCTGAGTGGTGACCTGCTTCTACAAATTTTAAAAATAAGCCATCTAACTAAATATATGACATTTATTGAAATTCATTTTGTACCATGAAGCAACTGCCTTGCAAAGAGTGCTGAAAATAGGAAGGAATTTCTAGGCTAATTTGATTAAATATTCAGTTGTTACCATATGCTTTCTGAAAATTGATTTTTCCCCTTTTGCTATTCCTGTCATCCTTCCTCCCACCTTGACATGCTTACTGATTGAAAGCTATGCACAGAAAAGGGAAGGTCACTTGCATGCATGTTCAAGCAGGCTCAGAAAACGTAATGCTGTAATCATAAGTTGCCATAATACAGCAGGAAGGAGAGAGGGGTGTTCAACCATAATAAAGGTGTTGCATTTTGCTCCAAATTGCATGGATGACACATCTCTGAACTCTATTGTATGGAGGAAAACACCTTCTTACGGTCATCAGATTTCCTGTTAGTAAGTGTGTATTTTCTGGTAACTGGACTTCCCATGTGGGCTGAGCACAAACAGGTAGCTTTAAGAGCAGTTGAAATGCGGTGATCAGAGTGCAGGGCTGCTTAGGACTGAAACATGGGTATTAAGATCTTTCTTGCTCATCACATATCCAGAAAACCTTTCCTGATCAAAAGTGTGTTGTTTCGTGTGACATGTGAGTTGACAGAATTTGTCAATTTCTTATGATTTGTATGAGGTAGGGGGAAGGGAAAATTACATCGTTATGGTCTTTAAGCAGACTTTCTTCGGTGACCCTGAAGGTTTATGCAATACATACATCATCATTAAAGCTTGTTCTGACATTTCATTACACATGGAACTATATAAGGGAGTAACTTATTTGTACAGTGTAGACATCTTAATTTTTATTTCTATGGTTGGCTGAGACTACCAGTAATAATCATGTATCAATGTGTTTGTACACATTCACATTCAGAAGATTTTTTTAAATTCAATTAAAAGATCTCATGCCTCAATAAATGAACAAATACCTCTTTATTTGTACATTTAGGAAGAGGTATTTCAATTTAAGAAAATTTTTCATGATCACTCTCATACCACAGATATTAAAAATAGCTGATAAAGGAGAGGACCTAGAGGTTTTGATGAAGTATTGGGTTGATGAGGTAGAGGGAGTTAATGGTGGGTGAAGACATGAAGGGTCAAGGGCATGGGTGCATTCTAAGACATGAGTAATGTCCCAAGTGAATCAGACTACCTGTCTTCTAAATGGGAAAGAGACAGATTAAAATGGGAAATAAGAAGAAGCTCACAGAAAAATGATAGGGCACATGGTAAGCAAAGTCTAAGTTTCCCCTCTACCTCTGTCATATGTGGCTGGATTCTGGGAGAAGGTAGGCTGTCATCTATTCTGATTTGTTTCCCCCAAAATTAATGAGTGGGGAACTTGGTCTCCAGGGTGATGGTATTGGGAGACAGTGGTGGACTATTAAGAGGTGGGTCCTAGTGGGAGGTCAGAAAGGATTGTGGGATTCCAGGGTCTCTGGCTCCATGTGTGAGCACTCACTGTGACACCATTCACCATGAGGTCTTGCCAGAACTGAGACAGTGCAGGCACCCTGCCCTTGAACCCCAAACTGTGAGCTAAGTCAACCTTTCTCTATGAAGTTAGCTGCTTCAGGTATTTCACTGTAGTAGCACAAAGTTGACTAATTCAATCTTTTCAGTCCTAAATCAGACCTTGTAATGCCCTACCCTTAGCTACTAGTAAGAATAGCATGAGTACAAACAGAGGCATAAACAGCAGAATGTCAGTGGCGTATCCCAAGTACTCTATTATCAACTTTCACAGGCTCCATATAAAATTACATCTTTAATATAAGGAAGTCATAATATTAAAAGAAAAAAAATCAACATGTTCATAAATGCTTTACATCATTTTCATGACTAAAAAATTTTTAGCATATTTCCTCATTATGATGTATTAATTACTGCAGGGATCAAAACTTATGACCCATAAACATCATATCCAAAATCAGTTTACATTGTAATATCACCTGCTGGGGATGTGGACTAACATTCCTTGAAGATATTATCTTGAAGCCATTTCTTTGGGTCTTGACTATACAAAGTTCAAACTAGAGCATATATAGGAATCACATGTTCATATTCTAAACGCAAATTCAGATGATGATCTAAAGACTTAAGGAAAGCTCATATCAGGGTCTGCCTTCTCTCTCCCTGTCTTTTTAAAGCCCCCTTTGGTGAGCAGCCATCACCTTCATCAGCTTCATGTTCAGGCAGAATTCCTCATATTGCAGCTGGAGGCTACTGTCCAGAGAGAGCCCACGGGCTAACCACTATCTGGTTAGGACCAAGCAAACAAATAAAATCCATTTAGGACCTGGGTGAACCTTTGAGTTTAAAATATTACCTGAGCTATTATTGTTGTTTTTTAATGAGCATAAAATAGTACAATTTTAAAGTTTTTTGAATGACATGAAGAAGCAGCCAAAGCAGAGATTGTTGACAGAAAAAAAGTTTCCTCCTAACAGAAATGAATATGCATTTTGGACTTTTCAAAAATTCTCTTTCCATCTTGTCAAAATTAAGAGACTTCTAAATTTTATTTTGGTCTCATTAACACATTACTTGGATTGTTCATTGAAATCTGTACATCAAGGCCCAGTGATTTTAGACATTCTTCTGGTCTTCAGAAAGCTTACAAAAAATAAAAAAGAAAGTTCTTTAAATCACCAGAAAAGTGCAGATAAAACCCCAGACAGTTTCATTAATGACAATGAAAGGTGACAGCCCTTGAATCTATGTCATAAGTTGATTAATTACTTTCCAAATTTTATTAAGATTCTAAATGAATAACTAGACTGGTATTCAGGATGAAGGCTCTCCCACAATTCCTAAATGGGGTTTTAATTTTCAGAGATAGATGATCATTATATCTGATTCATTTCTTAAACATCTTTAGACTGTTGGCATTATTGAAAAGAGAGCAGAGTTTCTGTTGCAATGTTTTCTTTTCCTTGAAGTTCTTCCTTTCAGATTTCAATAAAACTGGTTTTGAAATAAAAATAATCAAATGCTGGCATTTCCTGTTAATAAAGGCCCATAGATCTGATGAATTATGTAAACATTACAAGGAATTTACTACCTAGATCACAATCATGTAACCATTTATTTCCCAAGACTCTTAGCTGACTCTGTATATACTTAATGAGAATGGGCATTGTGCATTCAGATAAGGATTGTTAAAGCCAATTTTTGTTCCTATTTTAGTCACTTTAACCAATCCATTGCACTTACTTCTCTTACTGGCAAATCAGGTTTCTTGTGTTTAGTCCCGTTTTTCCCCAGACTCACTGCAGTGATTGCAAAAGCTTACACTT
The DNA here is from genome assembly GCA_025594165.1 of Tamias sibiricus. Classification (NCBI taxonomy): domain Eukaryota; kingdom Metazoa; phylum Chordata; class Mammalia; order Rodentia; family Sciuridae; genus Tamias; species Tamias sibiricus. Next base: position 115,167,372 of record CM046664.1, read on the forward strand.
GCAGATACTCACCATTTTCCAAAGCTCTCAGATCTCTTTGGCTCCCTTTATTTGCTGTGTAAGATCTCCTCTTGTATTTAGAGAGTAACAGAAGCTCAAATGGTTTCCATGTTACCCATCATTACTTCCTTACATGCGTCTCAAAGAATGAAATGGGCTTTTCAACCTGTGGTCCTGGTTCCATTTCCCCCACATCTTTGGTCACTTTGCTCCATCTGTCCTGCCCTCTCTACTCACCTCTCCCAGCTTTCAAGTTTCCTTCGCCGTTCATTACTCATTAGCTCTTTTACTCAATTTGCTGCTGCTTCAAGAAACAAATAAAACACAAATGTAAGGCTTGCTGATAGGATCTTCAATATACAATTACCTAAGTAATCACTCTTATTTCTCTTTATCCTTTTAAGAAAAACTTCTTGAAAATAAATTTCTAGCCTATTTTCTCTACTTTCATTGTTCCCATTCATTCCTTGACTCATTTAACTCAGGCAGACTCTTTCATACATCCAAGAAAGCCGCCTCACTGATCCCTAGTATCCTCCACATTGCTAAATCTAATGTCTCACTTGACTCCTCTGTGAAATACACTGTATTACACACTATATAGCTTACTCCTCCCTAGCTTTTGGGAAAAAAAATTCGAACTTTTCCTCTTACTGCTCTATATTTAAATGTTTCTTTCTATCTTTTAGAATAAAGGTCGCCTATCCCTTATCTGAAATACTTGGGACCAGAAGTGTGTCAGATTTCTGGATTATTTTCAGATTTTGAAATATTTGCATAGACTTTACTGATTGAACATCCCCAGTCCCCAAATCCAAAATACTCTGAAATTCAGAACTTTTTGAGCGTTTTAGCATTCAAAAGATTTCAAACTTTGGGGGCTGGGGTTGTGGCTCAGCGGTAGAGCGCTCACCTAGCACGTGTGCGGCCTGTGTTCGATCCTCAGCACCACGTAAACATAAATGCATTGCATTGTGTACAACTAAAGCAAATAAATAAATATTTTAAAAAAAAAAGATTTCAAACTTTGGAGCATTTTGATTTTGGATTCTCACTTGAGGGATGCTCAACTTGTATTAAGTTTAGATTCTAATCTTCTTAAGATTCCATCTGAATTCTTCCTTTCCACTCATTGAACATACCCTGCTTGATTTCACTTACTTCAGTGACTTCAGATACACTAATGGACCTGTGGATCCCAAATTGCAATCTTTGCTTCCTCTTTTTCATAGACCACCATCCTTTGGTTGTTATTTACTCTCCTCTTCCTCTTGTACTTACCTTTGTTTATGACACCCATACAGACATTATTGAGCCTTCCTCTACATCTCAGTCTCTCCTGTGGTCCAAATCCATGTTGAATCATTGCCACATACATTTTTTTTTCTCTCTAACATCTTTCTAATCTAGTCTTCTTTTTCAATTTATATTGCCAAAATTTTTGTTCAGGATCATTCTTTCATAATGTGAATTCATTCTGTTATCTCTTCATTTGACAAATGCTTACCAAGTGCCATGTAATGGCAGTAACATAGGGGCTAAAACTGGAACTCATGGTCTAGTGGGAGACATATAAATAAATTACAGCAAGACAAAGGCTAGATCAGGGGAAGGCAGATGTGATGTATATACACAGAGGAGTGTTTTTGTTCCCATACTAGAAGATGAGAATAGATCAGAGAAGGCTTCCCAGAAGAAGTGTTACCTAAGGAGAAACTTGAAAGAGACCGAGGGTTATCCAGGTGAAAGTGAAGACAAAAGTGTTCCATAACAAGGGATCCCCTTGTGCTGACATCCAGAGTCTGAGAGCATGTGTCTTTCTTCAAGAATTGGAAGAGGGCAGGGCAAGGTAAGACTGGAGACTCAGACAGAAGCTGAGTCATGCATGGCTTTTCAGCTCTGCTCAGGAGTTGATCTTTTGTTTTGCAGAGAAATGACATATATTGTCAATTTAGAAAAATATCATCTGGTACATTGGGGAACAGATTATCAAGGCAAGAGTAGAGAAGAAGGACTAGTTAAGTTGTTGACAGAAGTGACAGTGCCTTGCATGATGGAAAGGGAAGCAAATGGACAGATCTCAGACACCTGGAGGTGGGAGTCAAGGAAGATATCCTAGAAATTTGAGAAATGTTAAGCACTGCATGAGTCGGCTTTTTTTTTTTTTTTTTTTTTTTTTTTTTTCACTGTGATCAAAATACCTAACATGAAGAACTTAGAGGAAAAGATTTACTTTTGCTTATGGTTGTAGAGGATTCGATCCATGGTTGGCCATCTCCAGTACTCTGGGACTAAGGTGAGGCAGAACATCATGGCAGAAGGACGTGGCAGAGGAAAGCTGATTAATTCATAGCAGCCACTGGGAAGCAGAGAGAAAGAGAGAGAGAGAAAGGGGCTGGAGAGAAGATGAACCCTTCCTAGGCATGTCCCCAGTGACTTTCCTCCAACTAGTTCTACCTTCCAGTAATTCATTCAGCCATCAGTGGATTAATCCACATAGGAGGTCAGAGTTCTCATGATGCAATCACTTCCCCAAAGCCCCAGCTCTGAACACATGAGACTTTGGAGGACATTCCAGATTCAAACCACAACAGCCACTGAGATGGGATACAGAGTGGAAGAGCAGGTTTCACGATTGTAGATGGAGGTGCCAGAAAGAAATCCAGTGGCTCCTTCTTTGCCTCATCCTCTTCTCCCCAGTCTGATAGCTTTGGTGGCCCCAGAACTGAGTTCTCAACTTTCATTCTCTGCCCGCTTTTCTCTGGTGGTCTCATCCAGTCACAGGTCTTTTCATCATCTATATGTTGATAGTGTTTTAATTTAAATATATATAGACCAGGCTCTTCTCCTTGACTGTGGGACTTTCACATCCCACTCCATGCCAGCATCTCCACCTGGCTGCTAAAACAGTATCTCTACAGTGAAGATTAAGCTGATCTCACTCAGCCCATAAACCCTTGGTCTTCTCAAACCCTACTGATTGCTCCATGCACCAGCTTCTCCATGCCAATAACTGGCAAAGTCATTCTTCCTGTTATGAAATCCAAAATCCTTGGAGTATTCTTGATTCTGTCCCCCTGACATACACCTGTATCCAAGCCATCAAAAAATCCTATTAACCCTGTCTTCAAAATATAACCAGAAGTCAGCCCGTTCTCATCACTCACCCCTCCCTTCCTGTATCAGGCCATGACCACCACTCACCTGGCTGCCTCAGAAGACTGCCAGCTGGCCTCACTATTTCACATTTGCCCTCTCCCACCCCACTGCCACCAGCAGTCTTCTCTCATGTGTGAGAGAAGACTATGTTTCAAACATAGTCATTCCCTCCCTCAGCGCTCTGCATGGACTCCCCATTTTCTGCCAATAAAAGCCTGAATCTCATGGTGGCCTACAGGGCCCTACACACTGTGATTCTTTGTCCTCTCTGATCTTACTTGTCAGTCACTATTAGGGTTTAGATATGAGGTGTCCCCCAAAAGCTCATGTGTGAGACAATGCAATAAAGTTTGGAGGTGAACTGATTGGGTTATGAGAGCCTTAACCTAATCAGTGCATTAATCCCCTGGTAATGATTAACTGGGAGCTAACTATAGGCAGGTAGGGTGTGGCTGGAGGAGGTGGATCCTAGGGGCACACTCTTTGGGTTTATATTTTTTCTATAGTTGGGGAAGCTGTTTGTTCCTCCCTCTCTCCTCCTTCTTTCCTTCTCCCTCCCTCCCTTCCCCACCCCTCTCTCTCCTTCCTGGTTCCATGTCCTGAGTTGCTTTCCTCTGCCATACTCTCCTGCCACAATGTTCTGCTATACCATGGGCCCAGAGTAATGGAGTCAGCCATCTGTGGACTGAGGCCTCTGAAACTGAGCTCCAAAGTAAACTTTCATCCTCTAATTATTCTTGTCCTGACAAGAATAATTTTGGTCACAGCAGTGGAAAAGCTGGCTCAAACAGTCACTAAGGTCCAGGTTGACTGGTTCCTTTGTTGAGCCTCAGACACACCAGGCTCACTCCCACTTTGATCTTTCTTGCCTCTTCCCAGAAATATCTTTTCATATCTCAGATGGCTGAATCCTTCCCTCCCTCCCTTAACACTTTCCTCAAAAGCCACCTTCCCAGTTTTCAACATTCTAGACCTATTCCCCTCCAGGCACTCCTGATTCCCCCAGCTCTACTTTCTCCCGCCCCCCCCCCCCCATAAAGCTTATCAACTTCTAATCCATTACTATGCAATTGACTTATTTCTTTTTAAATATTTATTTATTTGCTTTTAGTTGTACACAATGCATGTATTTTTACGTGGTGCTGAGGATCGAACCCGGGTCGCGCACGTGCTAGGCGAGCGCCCTACCGCTGAGCCACATCCCAGCCCCTTGACTTATTTTTAATTACTTGTTGTTTGGATCCCCCTGCTAGCAAGTATATGCCACAAGAGCAGAGGTGTTCATTTTGTTTAGTGATGTTTTCCCAAGCACCTGGCACATAGTAAGGCCTCAATAAATACTTACTGAATGTAATCTTATTTTTTTTAAATATTTATTTATTTGCTTTAGTTGTACACAATGCAATGAATTTATGTTTATGTGGTGCTGAGGATCGAACCCGGGCCGCGCACTTGCAAGGCGAGCGCTCTACCACTGAGCCACAACCCCAGCCCGAATGTAATCTTAAGTAGCTTTTAGAGAAGGGATCAAAGATGGCAGATTAGAGGAAGGGTGCACATTCCAGGTGCTCTGTGGCTCAGGAGTCAGGCAGCTGGTATACTGCTTCTCAATAAGGTGGGTGACAGGGAATTCACTATTGGACAATCAGGGAATTATAAAGACACAGAAATTTGGGTGCTTTGAACAAGGGACAAGAAAGAGTATATTGGGAACCAGGCTGGTGATAGCAGTGCTGCTGAAGAGATCTGTTTTACTCCAGCATTTTTGCTGCTGTGACTAAAAGACCTGAAGGAACAATTTTAGAGGAGAAGAAGTTTATTTGGGGCTTACTGTTTCAGAGGTCTCAGTCCATAGACAGCTGGCTCCATTCCTCAGGGCTTGAGATGAAGCAGAAAATCGTGGCAGAAGAGTGTGACAGAGGGAAGCAGCTCACATGATGATCAGGAAAGAGATTCCACTCCCCAGATACAAAATATATACCCCAAGGGCACCCCCCCATGCCCACCTCCTCCAGCCACACCATACCTGCCTTCAGTTACCATTCAGTTCATCCCCATCAGGGGATTCTTGTATTCTCTCACACACAAGCTTTTGGGGGATACCTAATATCTAAACCATAACAAGATGGATTTCTGCACACAAGATATAAGATGAACACAGAGATCCAGGCATATTCATTTTGCTGTCACTCTCCATCCTCATGCCTGGATGGATGATGCAATGATCTCTGTAGAGTCTTCTTGCCTCTAGCTCCTTCCCACTTCAATGCACTTACATTGTTACCCAGATGGGATATATATGCTGATTTCCATCTTCTGCTTAAAACCTTCCAGTAACTCCCCACCTATAGATAAAATACAGACCCCTCAACAGGACACATGAGGTTTTCCCGTGGTTCTTTGATGTGGCCCCAACCCAACTTCCAGCTCCATCCACTGCCAACCCATCTCACACAGCCTCTATGTGATTTTTAGCTCATAGACAGTCTTGCACATTGTCTTGAGGTGCCTGTGTGTGGGTCTTCTCTGCCCAAAGGACCGGTGCTGAGCCACTCCAGTTACCCTGCAGGACTGAGCTCAGGCCATATCTCCTTTCTGAAATCCTACTCCTACTTCTTCTTTGTCTGCACACTTAGCTATTCTTCTCTGTGTGCTCCTACAATCACATTCTCAGGGAACCCTGGGAGTGTGATAGAGATTCATAGTCAATACCTAGAGTGTTGGAAATGTCAGTTTTTTGTTTTTTAATGACTTGCCCTCTCTTTGCCCTTCCTGTTTCTCTTTCAACCACTCTTCCCAAGCACACATACAAACAAACTGTCCTGATTAATTTTTCCTTAAATTCATCAGATATGCCGGACACAGTGGCATACACATGTAATCCCAGTGGCTTGGAAGACCGAGACAGGAGGATCACAAGTTCAAAGCCAGCCTCAGCAACTTAGCAAGGCCCTAAGCAACTTAATGGTATCCTGTCTCAAAAAAGGGAGGGGGGGCCTCAGCTGGGGATATGGTTCAGTGGTTAAGTGCCCCTGGGTTCAATCCCTGGTACCAAATTTAAAAAAAAAAAAAAATGATCAGTTATTATAAATGCAGTGCTGAGCACAGTTGTTTTTAAGTTGTGTTAACCGTTTAGTTTATTCATTTTTTTTTTTTTAAGAATCCAGAGTGTTTACCAAGTTTTAGAAATTGGATTCTGTACTTATTCTTGGGTACTGTCCTATTTTCATAAGAATTGGTTTCTTTGGCATTCTCTGTTTATTTAAAAGTATTTAAAATTTTGTGGAAAGTTCTGTTTGGCTTCTTATTTTCTGATGACACACTGATCTCAACACGATGCTATTGACATGCTTTTAAATTTTCTTCCAATATAATTGCATTATGTTCATTCAAGGAGTCCTCGCCTCAACAAACTTGGCCAGATTTGTCAGTTCTTTTCACTCAGATTTTTCTGACCTCTAACAGTTCTCTTCTACTTTGCTTGAAAATGAAAATGTATTGTTGACAAAATTTGCCTTCAAAAAGAGAGCCTCGCTCATTTCCTCTTTGACTTGGTAGCATTGACTTTCAAAAAAAAAAGTCCTCAGGCGTGAGCAAAATAAAATTCAGAATTAAGTGAAAATGCTGGAGCCGGGAGACACCCTGCCCGCCCATTGGACCACTCCAGGTTTCAAGGCCAGGGCCTGGCCTTTGGCACCCTTTTGCCTCTCCCCTTACTCTCTGCCCTGGAGGCTGGTTTCACTTTCTTTATATGACAGCCACCATAAGAATGGGATCCACTCACTGCTGGCATTCCCCCATGGCCATTTGATTTCTGCTTTTGGTAACCCCAGAGGAAATTGAACAGCCCCTTGCTCAGCACACCTCTGCCATTTGGAATTGTAGCTTGCCTTATGCTGAGCACAGTGCAGGCCCTGAGCAGGGAGTGTCTGATTCATTAGTGAGTCATGTGCCAGCTTCCTCTCCAACTCCTCTCCTTCAGTGTTTCACATTCTGACTATTCAGTCAGGTTTATCTTCTTTAAACCCTGTATTTGAATGCAATGAGAAAAGGTTACAAGATTATTTTGTTTTAACTGGCATATATAGATGCATCTCAAATGTAATTTGTGGGTTTACACTATTTGTTGCTCCTGTATTAATTGAACAAAGTCTGTTAGCACTTCTACCCAGTCCAAATTATAAAATTACATTCATCCACTAGGCTGAAAAATATGAAATAATACTTACAATTACAAGCATTTTAGCACTTTCTTAACAGTGGGGAAGTTCAACCTTCACATTTACAAGGGCAACAAAACATTCATTTCTGACCTACAATTTATTAATGGGACATGCCTGTCCTGTCAATCAAGGCTCTGACAGTTCAATGAATTTTCTGAACAGTATTTTTTATAATATGCACAATGGTAAAACAAATGTGCATTTATTCTTCTTTCCCAGAGTTGGGTACTTTCCACCATTCTTGAAAGGACAAAGATGTTTGTTAATAGGTTATGAATTTATGAGTGATGATCTTGAGAACATAATGGCATCCTGTTCTTTTTATCTTGACTCTTGTATCAGGGTTGAACAATGATCTCAATCATGTATTACAACTGGAAAATGCTCAACTGGCATTTTCTTATGCGAAGATTCAGTCGTTTTCAACTTTTAAAATGATTATTAGAAAAAAGAATGCAAAAGTGGATAAGAATCTGAATAAAAGCACTCTATCTTCCAAAGACACATTTGTATAATAATCAAGAAATAGTGTTTTAGGCAGCTCCTAGAAAACCTTAATCTTAACACATGGAAATTATTCTAGTGCCAAGTTTGACTTGTTTTCTTCTATAACTGTTTATATTTGAATTTTATAATAAATAAAATATGGAAATCTAGAAGCACTTCTTATGTTTCAGAAATTTCATGCCATGTATAGGCTGGTTTCTACAGTAGAACTTTGAGTTAAAGAAGAAAAAAAGAAAGAATCTTTACCCCTTTCACTTTGCTATACCTTTACATGATATTTGAAACCACCTGTCAGGAACAGGTTACACTGCTAATCACTTTTAAAACAGCATGTTTTAGATATATAGCAGCAAAAAAAAAAAAAAAATTATATATTGTTTGCAATATATATGTGCTACAGAAATCTTAAAAATCTGTTCTACCTCAAATATAAATAGGTTTCATCTGAATCTTTTCAATCTGAGTTCTGTTGGGGGAAAAAAAGTGATTATGCCCTTATTGTTATCTGATTATGTACAAATAGGACTATCCTGTAAAATACTTTTAGGGTACTTTCTTAACTAAAAAAAAAATATTCGGTGTTTGTCTGAATTTCAGATTTTCTGGGGCCTCTTACATTACTTCTTGAATCTTAGTGGGGATAGGGGCTTATTCTTTTAAACAAGTAGAGTAATGGGTTCCTACTTGCTTTCCTTCCTCAATATGGGAGGCCCTTGCCATGGTCTGTCTCATCTTGAAGGACAACTTAAGGACTTCAAGAGCTTGAAACAGGAAAACCACAACATGGCCAAAGGGTGGGAAATGGCAAATGACGCTATTTCAGCTGTCTATAGCAGCAGGAAGGTGAAGAAGCAGTCAACAGGTGGATGGAGTGGTCTCAACCTAGGCACTGGCCCACTTCCTCATTTTTGTTGAGGGCAGGTAAAAACTGGCTAAAACACAACTCAGGATGCATAGAAGCTGTGTTTATCGAATGCCAGGATGTGCTTCAGAAATTTATCTCAAAATTTATCTTTAACCTCTTGGCCAGCCCACAAAGTGTGGACGAAAAAAAACTGACTCTCAGACTCAGAGGGTATGAAAATGGCAAGGCCCAGACTGACATCTTACCCTGAAGCCCCACTTTCTCGTGAACTTCTGGGAAGAATGTTATAAAGCATGTTATTAAGCTCAAACAAGCATCATATATTTTTTTTAAATATATGGGTCATTTAAATGTGGACATGCCAAAAGTCCTGAAGATTCTTTGTGCCCTTGACTCACTGTTAGAAATCATTGTCAAGATACTATCTGGTTGCATTTGAAAGAAATTTTGAAACAGTATATTGTTCTTTTTGTGTGTGTGTGTGGGTACCAGAGATTGAACTCAGGGGCACTTGACCACTGGGCCACATCCCCAGCCCTTTTTTTGTATTTTATTAGAGACAGGGTCTCACTAAGTTGATAAGTGCCTGGCCATTGCTGAGGCTGGCTTTGAACTCGCAATCCTCCTGCCTCAGCCTCCCAAAGTGCTGGGATTACAGGCGTGTGCCACCACGCCCAGCTAACAGTATATTGTTCTATCTTTCTAAAGTCAACTTAGGCTAATAGTGTTAAATCTTTAGGTGAAAGAATCAAACATTCAGCAAAACACGTTTTAATATTTGCTTTCGGAGCAACCCTGTCGTTACATTCACTTTTCAGTTTAGGCTACAAATTTAGATTATAGAGTTTATCCTGCTGTCTCTAAATCAATGGACTGTGCACTCTTTGTAGGCAGAAATTCTCAGTATAAACTAGTGCTTGGCATGTAATGGGTGCTTACAAATATCTGATTAATATTGTGTGATATAATGTAATATGACTTCAGAAGTAATGAGTGTTTATAAATACAGTACTTTAAATGTCATCAGAAATCTCCCATTGGAATCTTTTTTTTCTATAACTTTGTTTTTATGGTCCCACTTTTAAAGCTAATGGAAATAATATAAATGTAGAGACAGCTAGAAATTTTCCTTAGAATTTCACTCTGGCAAATCTTCCTGGAGATTTAGCCATGACTGTTTTTATGGCTGCAATTTCCTTATTATGAAGCCTCAGCCATTTTTCTTTTCCATCATCATAAATCTGTTTTATACACTTAAAAGCAGTATTGAAATATTTTCTACTTTTTATATCTTGACTCTTCACTTACATACATTATTTTCACCTTGAGATTATGTTGTATAAATATTGTAGAAGACTTTGAAATTATATAGTAGGAAAAGATCAGTATACCACCTCAGAAATCTTAGCTGATAGATTCCCAAGAGCAAAGTGAAGTATTTAATTATTCAAGTAAGTAAAGAAACCACCTTTGTCCCAGTTACTTGAATATTTTACATTAAATTGCTTTTACACACTCAACTTTGTGTTTCAACTCTCAAGTTTGTGGTTTTTTTTTTTTTTCTCCTAATATTGTTTGTTCAGGACTTTTTGAGAGACAAGGAATAAAAGAATCATTGTGAAACTGTTGATTAAAAAAAAAAGAAGAAATTTTACTGGCTGCTATTAGCCTAAGACATGGTTGGATATAGATGCTCAAACAATAGCATCAGGAGCCTGTCTCTCTCCATGTCTGGCCCTCCTGCTGCTTGCATCAGTTTCATGCTCAGGCAGACTTTCCCCACAGAGTGACAAAGACATTCCAGACTCTCCAAGGTCACATCATCTTTTCTGTTTGTGATCTCTGATGAAGAGAGGTCCTCTCTCAACATCCATATTAAATCCCCAAATTAAACCGATTGGCCTTGCTTTGGTCATGTGTTCACCCCTCCAAGAAGCATCAAGAGAATACAGCTCATTGAAAGGCGAGCCTGGTTTGCAAGCTTACTCTGTGGTTGGAGGTAGGCCATGTGATTGATTGACAGTACCATAGACAGGGAATGGAGTGTTTTCCAAAGAGTTGCCAGTAGAAGAGACAGTGCTGGGCAGGTAAAAATAGATGTTCACTAAAATTCTGTGCCTTTGGAATAAAACTTTCCAGGAAATGCAAATAATTAAAACAATTAATTAAATAATTAAATAAAATAAACATTCTATATTTTTTAAAAATTATAAATACTGAGAAGACCTGGATTGCATGTTTAGTATCCTCTTTGAACCTCTTTTTTGTCATCTGAAAACATAAGACTAATGCTTACCTTAAAATGATTAGAAAAGATTATGGAACTGACAGTGTCTTATAAACTATAAAGTACTTTCTACATAGTTATATATTATGGTTTCTAAAAAATATCAATTTCTAAAGAAAGGAGAGTTACTAACATCAAAATTTAGAAAGTCTCCCTCTTAAAAAAATTTATTTCATTGTGCTGTGTTTTCTCCTGAAGTATCAGTACTCAAATATAACATACAGAGCTGGGTGCGGTGGCACACACCTGTAATCCGAGCACTTGGGAGGATGAGGCAGGAGGATTGCAAGTTCAAAGCCAGCCTCAGCAATGGCAAGGCACTTAACAACTCAGTGAGACCCTGTCTCTAATAAAATACAAAAAAGGGTTGGTGATGTGGCCTAGTGGTTGAGTCCCCTGAGTTTAATCCCTAGTACCAAAAAAAAAAAAAAAAAAAAAAAAAAGTATGTATATATATATATATATATATATATATATATATATATATTTATAAAACAACTATTTTACACCATGTTTAAATATATATATATATATATAACAACTATTTTACACCATGTTTTCATGGATGGTGAAAATGATGATGAAAGTATTAATAGGCACAAGTAGCTCCTCAGTAAAGTACTTAGTGTCTTAAATGCAGTGCAAGATTTCTGGGGAATGAACAGACCCACGTAAGCTATTTTAATGAGAAAACTACAAGTAGACAGATGGCAGATGTTTGAGTGGCTGGTTTGAAGGTTAGACTATGCTGAAATTCATAGCTTATAGAACAGTCTTTGTAGAAGGAAATACTCCTAAATGACAAAAGTTTAATGGCCAGGGTACCATGGAGATGATCACTCCCAGGAAATGTTTTGTCAGTGAGATTATTTTAACTATCAACTGAAAAGAAATAAAGGAATGTTTTATGAGTGATTCAGTTTCACCTGATATGTACACAACATTTTAAGAGAATGAATTAGTCAGTCTGTTTGAATTATCTTTATATGTTCCGTTTAGTAAAGAATTCAAAGTTGGTTAAATGGCTAGTACTATTTCAGAAGGAAAAAAAAGACGAACAGAAGCAGTAAAAAGACATTCTATGTTGAAAGCCTGGTTCAGGCATATCACAGAAATAAGTGTATCAAGACAAAAATATATGAACTGAATGTATTTCTGAAGCCATTGCCAATGTAAATACTAAAATTGCTGGGCTGGGGTTGTGGCTCAGTGGTAGAGCACTCGCCTAGCACATGTGCGGCCCGGGTTCGATCCTCAGCACCACATAAACATAAATGCATTGCATTGTGTACAACTAAAGCAAATAAATAAATATTTTTAAAAAATTGCTTGCACAGCCAGACCTGGCACATAAATGGGGAAGAGAAAGTGATATATGCCAAGCGGATGGCACTGGAGTAACATGTAATTGTAGAAGAAGAGTCTCAAAGATGAAAATTATTAGAGTTGGAAGATACTTTGGAGTTCATTAGTTGAACCCAGGAATGCTACTACATATTTCAAAGTCATCCTTTCAGGGGAGGAAAGAAATGTCCTGATTTGTGGTGTTTGTCAATTTCCATGGTGTAGTTGTTCCCACCATGGCTGATTTCAAGCTACCAAGATGATGTCACTAAAATATGATGAGTCATTCAGTCTTTCATTACTGTAACAAATACCTGAGAAAATTAACTTAAAGGAGAAAGGATTTATTTTGGCTCATGTGGCCCATGGTTTCAGAGGTGTCAGTCCATAGTCAGCCAGCTCCATTACTTTGGGCAGAACATCATGGTAGAAGGTCATGGCATAGGCAAGCTGCTCAGCTCAAGACAACCAGGAAGCAGAAAGAGACAGAGGAAGGGACCTGGTACAAGAAATACCCTTCCAGGGCATGCCCCCTAGTGACCTACATCCTCCAACTGTGTCCCAACACCTACAGTTTCACCACCTCCCAGTGGTCCATTCAGCTATCAGTGGATTAATCCACTGATGAGTTCAGAGCCCTCGTGGTCTTATCACTTCCCAAAAGCCCCACATCTGAACCTTGCTGCATTGGGGACCAAGCCTTCAATACATGACACTTTGGGGAACAGTCCAGATCCAAACCATAACATGTGAGTTGGGAAGAGATGCACAAAATAGTTGTCATAGTCCACTTCAAGAGACTTAAGCAGATGACTAGTTCAACACCATAATTCTGAAAATCAGGATGATGGAGAAATTGTGCATACAACTAATTAGCTTCACTGCTATACCTTCGTGTTCTTCAGTGCTCTTCCACCTCAAGATTGTGAATTCATTATGAAGAAAGGACTGTGATTGATTGATTGATTGATTGATAGGAAAACCCATCTAACTCCTCTAGCTTGGTTAAGTTTCCTACAGAGGCCTTCCCACGTTGAATTTAAACTGTGGTGTGTTTGTCTGAGGTCTCACTGGAAATTGGAAAGGAATTTATTCATCTTTATTCTTCAGCATTCTGCCTGGTGTCTGGCACGTTATAGATGCTCAGCAGTGTTTGTTGAGGGAATGAACAAACAATAATACTTAGAGAACATTTGTTGACCTACTGTGTGTTGGACATTATTCTTAGTGGTTTCCATGCATGAACTCATGGAGTCCACAGAATAACCCTCACAACAGGGGAGGAAGTTACCATAGTCACACCCATGCCTCAGAAGAGGAAAATAGAGGATCAGAGTTACTTACCCAAGGCCATACAATGAGTTATTCAAACCCTGCAACCTGGCTCTAGAGTCTGCACTTGACCCCTCAGCTATCACTCAGTGAACTATCAGTGTCATGAGAGTACCCAGCTCAGCAACAGATAAAGTCTCACTCCACCCCTTATTAGGAAGGACACAAACATTTCCTAGGGATCTGGTCTGAGCAACACATACCTTTGTTAATAAGGAAGGCCCTTAATTAACAGAATGGTCAAAAAAAAAAAAAAGCATTTTAGGTGACTAAGTTTTCTCATATCTGAAGTTTAAACAGAAACCCATATTTTAAATAAAAGCCTGTTGTTGATAATGAGCCCTAGTCCTACTTTTTTTCTTTAATTAAGGTAAGTAATTTTAACCTTTCTTTCCTTTCTCAGTATGAAAAATGGCATCACTGTTTGTTATGAAAGAATGAAAAGAAGGTGTAGGAGAACAGGGCAATAACTCCAGTGTGTTTTCTGAAAGGTTTTTTCCTCAAAAGAATCCTTTCCTACTAATCTTCTGTGGCTTTGCCTTCTCACCAAGTGGGATAACAAAAAACCCACTCATACTGTCACCTGCATTCTAGCTAATTGAGGTTTAGAACAGAGAATGACTTATGTACTGACTTTAAGACATGAATCTTATTTTTAAAACATAATTTAATGTAATACCTCAGATTTTCTTTAAGTTAATTTTGAAATTCCTTCAAAAAGCCTAGAGGAGAAAGAAAAAAGTCATTCACATCCTGTACTGTATTAATGGCCAACAACTAACATGCAAATTGGTCATAATGTTGTTTTTCTTCCTTTTGGCCGTAATGGTTCATTTATTTTCTTTGATTAGTATTTTCTAGAGAAAATATGGTAAGAAATTATTTATTAGGTTAATGTTCCCAATTTTAAAGATATACTACTATATACCATATTGAGAAGAACATTTCATTTTTCACATAATATATGCAAGACTAAGAGAACAACTTGTCCCTAATCCTTCTTCTTTTCTTCTTTATTTTCCTCATTAGCACCAAGAATTGTCTAGTACCTTTCAAAACGATTATATATTAAAAAATAGCATGTACAACTCCCTACATTTATATACATTTTATAATGGGTGAAGTACTTTCAGAGATGAAATCCCTTTTTTAAAAAAAATTTTTTTATCTGTAGATGAACACAATACCTTTATTTCATTTATTTATTTTTTATGTGGTGCTGAGGATCACAAACCCAGTGCCTCACACATGCTAGGCAAGTGCTCCACCACTGAGCTACTACCGCATTCCTGAAATCCCTTTTTTAAAAAATTTTTATTTATAGTAGTAGTATGTATTACAATTCATACTGCACATATAGAGCATCTTTTTACACAACACAGTTTGTATACAAAGTATATTCGTAGCATTCAAGTCTTCAATCATGCACTTAGAATAATGATATCCATCTTATTCAACCACTTTTTCTCCCTTCCCCTCCCTTCCCTTTGACCATTATAGTGTTCCTCTAATCCTCCTATGTACCCCGACCCAACAATACTGTGAACCAGCCTCCTTATATCAGAGGAAACATTCGGTATTTGGGAAATCCCTTTTTGATATTTAAAAGCAATCTTGTGAGAATATTGGACCCTGGGACTAGAAGGTGGGTGAATGAGCTGAAGACATAGAGCTGGAGAGGGAAGAGCCTCTGAGAAGGCCAAGGACAGTTTGACTTTTGTTCCAGTGTGCTTCTCTGGGAGCTCAGGAAGCTGCTTCAGTATTGAAGCATTTAAGAGGGTGGATGGATTCCTGTCTGTTAGATGGAATTCAATCCCGGATCTAATTGTGTGACTTCTGACAAGTGTGCTCACCCAGGAGAGGAGGACAGCATTCTTCCCAGGGTTTTTGGAAGAGTAAATCAGAGAGTTTAGCAGAATGCTTGGCATGTACTAAGCGCTCTGTGCATGTTATTGTTATTTTTTATTATTACATTCCAGTTCTTTACCTTACTGAAATTTTGCCTTACTCTCTGGTCCAACTGCAGTTTTCTAGCTTTGCTTGTTCTTCAGAACCTGTATTCTCAATCAGAATCCCTTGCTTGACGCTGAATGACATTGTGTCCTTGACTTGTACATCTTTCATGAATGTGAAGAGGAAGTCACAGCACATCATGTCTTATCTTAAAGGAGCCCATAGAGCTATTCTTTTATTTATTCTTTGCTGACCACAGTTTGCATGCCCTGCTGTAGTTACTAAACCTCTTCCTCCACCCTGAAGTCACTAGTCCCTCCTTTGTGTCCATTGCTTTCAGCAAATGATCATGCACTGATTTATTTTTTTAATTATTGAGGTCATAACTCATGTCCCTCAATGTCCCTGTATTTTCATCTGACTACTCATCCTCTCCTGATGTCTCAGAAAGAGTGACTTCTCTTATGTTCTAGTGACCTTGGGAGGGCCTCCTTTTCTCCTTTTTAATATTGCTCCAACAATTTCTCTCTCGTTTGTCTGTGGTCCCCAGTTCTCCAGGCTCAACTACCTGCCGCTTTCCTGCCCGTGCCATATGCTGTCCACTGCCTCTGTGTCTTTGCACAAACTGCTCTTCCCATTAGAAATTTTCCCTGTGAAAATTTCCTCCTTGAATACTAAGCTCTAATATCATCTCCCATCTGGATTGTCAGTCTTCCTCTGCATTCCCTTAACTGTTAACCCACTGCTCCACCAAGTGACTGTGAGCTTCATGGGGAAGGGCGCCATGTCTTCGCAGACACCAAGCCAACATTAGGAGAAGAAAGGGAAGTCCCACAAATAAGCATATGTCTTTCCTACAATTTAAGAATAAACTCCGCTTGACCCTGTTAATGGTTTCTGCTTGTTCTTCCTTTGATAAACATTCTACTTCCTCATCACACATTCCCTTACACACCACTATTAATCCATTAAAACTACTCTTTTAAAATCAACAAAGAGCTTCCACGTGGACCACATTCTCCTTCCTGAGACCTTCACAGGGCTTCTGTGACAATATGCAATTTTGGCCTTCCATGTCTCGAAGACCTTAATCTTTCTTGACTCCTTCATTAATGGGAAGTGAGTTTTTCCCAAGATTTAGTTCATTTAATGACTCTTCTTTCACCTAGTCCCTTCATGAATATACCCACTCTTGGTTTTAACCATCACCTGTATGTAGACACATGCAAAGTTTCTTTCTATTCTAACGAGATTCCCAGCTAGTCCGCCAAGATCCTCTTAGGATTGTTTGTTCCTTCTGGTGCAGCAGAGGTGAATACCTGGCTCTCATGCTTCCACTTGCCACTGTCTCACGCAGAACAGGTGTTGCCCCCCAAGTCATTCCCCTTTCCCAATAGGAACAGCTTCTCTCAGAATCCTTTTCATTTCCCATATGCTCTGTCTGGTTAAAATTTTCATTATTCATTTAGTCTAGGCAGCTGCCTCCTGATGAAAATGTGAAACCTACTAGTCATTCCTGTAGTAGAACATTGACTCATTTCCCACTAGCACATCATATTCAATGTGTTTAAAATCCGTATCTTAACCTAACTTCCTATTGCTGACTACCCTAGTTTTGTAACTTGTTCCACTTTTGCCCAGATGACTGCCAATCATCTTTGCCTTCTCTTTTGTACTCTATCTGGTTAGGTGTCCAATCTTTTTTATTCTGATGTCTCTTATTCATCTCTTCCTTCTATTCTTTGGGCCACCATCTTGGTCCAACCTTTATTATTTTATTATGCTTAAAATTGCCAGTCAACTGGTCTTCCCATTGCAAATTTCTTCCTGCTCTAAACCCCTTGCCTCCAGATCAGTCTTCCTAGAGTCAAACCTTGTTAGGACTTCCCAGCTTAGATCCCTTTGGTAGCTTTCCTTTACCTTTTAGCCATAGCCCCTGATTCTTAGAAATTTAGTAGAATAAAAGTATCTTTGATTTTGGTGTCAGAAAGATGTGAATTCAAGTTCTGGCTACTGCCCTTACCTGTTATATGACTTTGAACTTATTGTTTAATTTTTTTTTTTTTTTTTTTTTGGTACTGGGAATTGAACTCAGGGGGGCACTCAACCACTGGGCCACATCCCCAGCCCTTTCTTTGTATTCTATTAGAGACAGGGTCTCACTGAGTTGCTAAGTGCCTCGCCATTGCTGAGGATGGCTTTGAACTTGGGATCCTCCTGCCTCAGTCTCCCAAGTGCTGGGATTATAGGCGTGCGCCACTGTGCCCGGCTTTATTGCTTAATTTTCATTTGCTCATTTATTCAATGTGTATTTAACATCAGCAGTATTCCAGGCTCTGTACCAGGTACTAGGGATATAGTAATGAGCCAAGTAGACATTATCTTCACTCTGCTGGACCTTGTGACATAATGGACTTGTCCCTATTTCTCATAATCCTAATCCTATGTGCTTGTAACTTTTGGTTTATGCTATAGGGGGTATTATAATACCATGTAGTATAGTTATCAGCATATGTATGTTACTGCTTAACTAATTTTTAGATTCACTGAAGGTCAGGGACCATGGTCCATTCCCCAAAGTACAAGCACAGAGCTATACACATACTAGTTGCTCAGTTAATTCTGTTGTGGTTTTATAGATCCAATATTAGCCTTTTGCATAGATATAATGCCTAGTACTTTTTTAGAGGCTCCCTTTGTCCTGTCAGAACGATGTTTTGTAAGAAAAGTAACAGCTATTTAGTTTCTTCCGTTCTAAGATCTCTCCTTTCCAATGAACTACCCTGTTTATAGCTATTGCAAGTAGAACTCACATTCCTAGAACTTGTGCACCTGAGCCTTTAAAAACTAAGAAATGAATCCATTCATGCTTCTAGGTAGAAATATTGTCTGTGTGAGTACAATGGAATGTTAAAATAATTTTCTTTTTGCTAAATAGCTTTTTGACTTGGTAATGAACAATATGCTGTTTTTCCCTGAGAAATAATTCTAAGACTTTAATTCTGAAGATTATATTTTATTTTATACAATTTCAGCCTGCTGCTTTTATGTTCCCAGTGATCGTGCATTAAGCATTTGTCCGTCTGAAACAATAGGTTAACTATAGCCAAATTTTAACCATACCTTTCCTCTGCACACAAAATCCTATAAACAGCATGTGATCATATTGCTTCTAGAATTTATGATTGTTTTCTTCCAAAAGGAAGCTAAATTTAGCCTAGTAATTCTACATGCTCCCAAGGAAACAATGCCTGCTGTGATTTCTAGAATAAATGAATCTGAACCACAGTTCCTTTACTTGACTACACAAGAAAGTTTAAATATCAACCTAGTCATTAGCCACAGATAGGAAACCACATTAAATAACCAGCAAGGGGTTAAGAAAGAAATATGCTGTGTTTCTTATTTCACTGCTGAATGAGTCTCACTTAGTCGCTGTGTGGACTTTAATACAGAACATTGTTTGCATCTCATAATGGTTCTCTAAAATTACTCGTTCATGGCTTGACTTCCAAAATTAAACTATGTGGAGTCATGTCCAACCGCACAATGCATCTTTATGTGCAACCAACTCGAGTTTTTTGTTTTCATTCTATGTACAATTTCCAGTTAGGAAGTGTTATTTCGGAGAGTTTAACTGGGCTAGTTCTTTTTCAGTTTTTTCTCCTCTGTTCCTAGTGACAACTAAACTGCTTCTCGCCTTGAACGTGTTTTGGCAGATCAGCTTCACACGATGAAGGTCCCCACTGTGCTTGCACCTGGCCTCCTTGTGCTGCTGTTTACCTGGGGTTCCGAGGAGCGATGGAGAGTGTAAAGAGGCACTAGCCAAGTCTGAGATGAACGTGAACGTGAACTATCAGCTTCCCAACTTCACCGCGGAAACACCCATCCAGAACGTCGTTCTACACGAACATCACATTTACCTCGGTGCCACTAACTACATTTACGTCTTAAATGACAAGGACCTTCAGAAGGTGGCGGAATACAAGACTGGGCCCGTGCTGGAACACCCAGATTGTCTTCCATGCCAGGACTGCAGCAGCAAAGTCAATTTGTCAGGGGGCGTTTGGAAAGATAACTTCAACATGGCCCTGCTGGTGGACACGTACTATGATGACCAACTCATTAGCTGTGGCAGTGTCAACAGAGGGACCTGCCAGCGACATGTCCTTCCACCCAATAATACTGCTGACATACAGCGAGAAGTCCATTGCATGTTCTCCCCACAGGTGGACGAAGAGCCAGGACAGTGTCCCGACTGTGTGGTGAGCCCCCTGGGAGCCAAAGTCCTCCTCTCTGTAAAGGACAGGTTCATCAACTTCTTTGTGGGCAATACCATCAATTCTTCATACTTTCCAGATCATTCATTGCATTCAATATCGGTGAGACGGCTGAAGGAAACTCAAGATGGCTTTAAGTTCTTGACAGACCAGTCCTATATAGATGTTTTACCTGAGTTCCAAGATTCTTACCCCATTAAGTATGTCCATGCCTTCGAAAGTAATCATTTTATTTACTTTCTGACGGTCCAAAGGGAAACTCTGAACGCCCAGACTTTTCACACCAGAATAATCAGGTTCTGTTCTGTGGACTCTGGATTGCATTCCTACATGGAAATGCCTCTGGAATGTATTCTCACCGAAAAGAGAAGAAAGAGATCCACAAGGGAGGAGGTGTTTAATATCCTTCAAGCTGCATATGTCAGTAAGCCCGGAGCCCATCTTGCTAAACAAATAGGAGCCAACCTAAATGATGACATTCTCTACGGGGTGTTCGCACAGAGCAAGCCAGATTCTGCGGAACCAATGAATCGATCGGCTGTCTGCGCATTCCCTATCAAATATGTCGATGAATTCTTCAACAAGATCGTCAACAAAAACAACGTGAGATGTCTCCAGCATTTTTATGGACCCAATCACGAGCACTGTTTTAATAGGGTAAGTCATACAGATTCCCCATTTACAAATCCTGACGTAAAAAGCAAAATAAGTATCAGCCTAGGAAAGGCTCTCAAGGGCTTTTCTGTGCTTGGTAAATGGTCTTTATCCAAAATATTTTTTTCCAAGAAAATCAGGAAGTTAAATCTTGATTTACAGCTAAAATCATATCTTAGGAAGTTAGTGTGATGATGAAAGGAAAAATGTTTTTCACACTTGGAATTTGCATGTCTGCAACACATTGTTTTGCATTGATGATCATTTGTACTTATATGAAATGGTATTTTCACATGAAGTGTTAGGGAAAGTCTTAGTGCTTTGATTTACATATAGTAGAACCTAACATCAATACCTCAGGATTTTTCTTGCTAGTCATTTGATCACTTGTGCTGGAGGAAGAGCATCAACCTGGAAGTCCTTTTTGGCCTTGGACATTCCTTGCACTGAACCCAGATTTGTTTATATGGGCCTGGCTGTGCTTTTGAACATAATGATCGCTATGATCACAATTGAACAAACAATATAGCTTACCCAAAGTTTGATTTTGAAAACATGTGTCTCACTTACCTTGAGACATAAAGGTTATAATTGCCATCAGGAAGAACATTATCTATGTCCTTGATAAGACAGTACATAATTTTGATAAGAGGCAGTACATAATTTTGCTGAGGCATATCAAGGGCATATGAATTCAGAAACAATTGGTTGACTTTTGATGAAGTCTCTGGGATGCTTCCCTAGATGAAAACTCTAGTTGACTTTTTATGAAGCTTAGGGAAATACTTTCGAGATAGTCAATTTATCTTTTAGTGAAGTAAATACAAAATTTTCCTCCTTTCTCCTCCAAAGTTGGCCAATATGCATAGCATACACATATATCCCAACTAAAACTTATTTCACCTGCACCTATTTAATATATTTTGCAAACTGTAAGAAGCAATGGGATTCCTCATGAGGCTGCCCCTTTTCTTCACTAGAAAATACAGAAGGATGAAAGGAAGCAAAAGGACTTTTGGAAACATGGGATTAGGAAATAAAAGTGTAATATTAATAGCACTGCCGAGAAAACACTTTCCTTGCATCCAGTAAGATACTTCACAAACACAAGTTTTAAAAGTTCCTTCAGGGCTTCTATAGCACATGATATTGCTGTTTAAATCTTAATCTGTTTAAAATTTAAAAGGGACTCGACTTTACAAGGGTATGGTGATATGTTATAGTATTGTTTTATTTTGTACATTTCAGTCCCCAGATGTGAAAGTATTTACTAATTCTAGAAATTCTCAAAAAACTCATTTGAACTTTATTCTACCCCTTTGACATTTTTCGTGTCCCAACAGGAACAACAAAGGTGGGATTATCTATTATCTAAATTCAGGTCAGTTTTGTTGCCCAGGTAAAATGCCCAGGATGCCCCTGCCACACCTGAAACCATTATCACTCCCATCACAAAAATTCTTGTGGCAAACAAGGTGGAACTTGCCAACATAGTCTTCTTATGAGGGAAGCCAACTTTTGCACTGGCCCAATTCCATAAAGAAAAATATTTCAAACCTTCTCTATTTTATTCGCCTGTTTACCTTCTCTGATTACTAAAGATCAAAATTCTTTTGATACTGAGACTATACTCATCTTCTGGTTCACAGAAAGACCTCAGAGTGTTGCAATAATCAGCATATAATCAGTTCCCAGATCTATCTCATAATGAAGGCAACAAGAACCATGCATAACACACACACACACACACAAATGATTTACAAGATCGAACCTGTTTAGAAAGTGTCTAAGCAGTAAGATCACTCCATTCTGTCTTGGCAGATTAACTTGACTAGATATCAGGTAGCCCTTCTGGTAATTTCCTGGAACTGATTATTATTTTGGTATGAAGTTTGGTGGATAGACAACCATATTGTAGTTTGTTATTAACACACATACATGAAGATGCATACATGTATTTCTCATACAATTATGTGTGTGTTCTGTGGACCACCTTAAGGAAGCTGTGTCTCTGATGAAAGCACAGTCATAAAAGGGATTTTCTGGCCTTCTCGAGCCTCTTTCCAAGTTCAAAATGTGTTTCTATCCCAGGATCATAGAAGAGTGCCACAGCAGAGCCTTCTCATTTCATGAATTTGTCTATGCAAACTTTACACACATCTTTTATCTATGATGGGAGTCCTCTTTTGAGTCATCTTAATTCCTAGAGCACATCATTTTACCTGTAAATTATTTGCACTTCAAAACTCTTTGTCTCCATACATGATGCTGTTTCTGGGGACTTATCTCAAGCTATAGGTGACCATTGTTGGGATACCAGTTCTGTCAATTATGTTGTTTTCTAAGAATATATTTTTAATTCCTACAACTTTTGCTTTTGAAAGTGATTCTTAAGGGTTTGTTTACAGTAATTCCCAACACTGAGAACTATGAGATTATATGCCACAAAATTTTACTCATCCATCAGTGAATCTCTATAAACATCCTAGATTAACATTGATTGAAGTTGCATATTTACTAAACAGCATGTTATTATTCAAATCATTATTGAGAAAATGCCCTCATAATATGAAGACTTTGTAAAGACCCAGATTTGGAGAGTAAAAACCCCATATCTTCTGTTTGGGGATCAACAGTATTAAAAATTCAGTTAAGGGCTGGAGGTGTAGTTCAGTGGTAGACAGCCATAAAATCCCTATATGGCCCCTGGGTTTGATCCCCACCACCAGGAGAGAAAATACAACAAAACAAAACAAACTCTGTTAATTTGCTTAATATTAACTGTAATCTCAAACAGCCACATAAAAGGGATTTATTTCCATAACAAGCCCAGAAAAATAAAATAGAATCAGTACACATCAGCTCCTCTCCTGCAAATGAGAATCAATATTGAATAGAATTTGTTTTAAATCTCCAAATCAGCAACAATCCGCTTCCCTAAGTTATAGTATATTTACTAAGAGAGATGGAATGATACATTTTGAAAATATTTTTAATCAAAGTTAAAATAAGGAGAGGTTCTTGAAATAGAATAGTTAACACATTACACTGTTCTTCTCGCAATCCCATTATCAAAGTTTTGCTCTATATGTAAGCATTTGAAAGAACTAAAGTAAACATGTAGCAACATCTAGGGCACCAACATCTAGGTCATCTTAACGACCAAATGATGAAGCAACTGAACAGAGAAAATGTAATATCTGGTGCCACACACACCTGGTGTAAGTCCTGGCTTATCGCATACCCACTCTGTGACTTTTCCACACATTACTTAACTTTTAGAGCCCAGGTCTGATTTGTAATGTGCAGATAATAAAACCCACTTCACAGGGTCTTGTGCAAATTTGGGATACTGTATATTAAGTACCTGGCACAATAAAATGACCATACGTTTAGGCCTTTGAGAGTCAGCATGACCTAATGGCAGACAACTGATATCAGAGGTATGGGTTCAAGTCTGTACCCCATCATTTTCTACCTGGATGGCTGTGAGAGCATTATTTACACTCTCTGAATCCATCTTACTTTGTGTGGGACTTCTTTTGTGTGGACAAGTGCACAATGTCTGTAAAAAGTCCTTAGTCCTTGGCACACAATAAAATAGCAGCTATTGTTGTAAGGAATACTTGCGTAAAGTAAAACAAATTCAAATGCTTGTACTGTTTTCTGGAAGAGTCACCTTCTGGTTCAGTTGCTCCTAGGGGTCACTGAGTGACCCACCTCCATAATGCTTAATTTGTTAATGCCTCTTAAGATTTAATATATTAAAACAAAACAAAAAGACGGGGCAAGGGTTGGTGGTGGTTTAAGGGCACAGAGGGTGGAGAGAAAGACAATTGAATCAAAATTGTACTGTAGTCAGGATAAAAGGCAGAAATTCTGCTTCTTAACCTGACTTAAAATTCCAATAACTACTATATTATGCTACATACTATAAGTTATACTGTACATGACTAAAATCATACTTTGCTTGATAATTTTTTTTGCAGCTTTAGAAAAAATCAGCCTCATAGGTTGTTTGTGTTAAGCTTCCTTGTTTTTAGATATCATTTATACTGAGATTCAAAGAGTAGCCAACTGCTTCCCAAAATAAAGGAAACTTAAGGTAGTAATTTTCCATCTCCAGTTTGAGTGCCAGAGTTAAAGGGTCACTGCTCAGAGCCATCAAAGGAAGAAAGCAGAGTGATTAGAACAATTTTGAATGAGAACAAAAATCAAAACAAGATGCAAACAAGGAATATTAGAAATAGGCAGAAAGCTAAACACACAGTGATGTTTCTTTATTACTATTATAAAGATGACAGATGAGTTAAATTGAGTTACATTTAAGTTGTAATGGAAGAAAATAATTGCAGGCTTCCATCAGGAAACCACAAGGACCATTATTGATCTGTCATCCTCAGGGCATGTCTCATAATATTTAATAAAATAAACAAAGATTTATAACTCTTTATAGACCATATATCTATAATCTCTCACACCATTTGAACTGTGAGTGTGGAAGTCAGTGTTACAAATAATACCCAGGTAATTATACTGGGTTAACATGCCTTATTTAAACAAATTACAAAGTTTTTTTTTTTACTTCCTGTGCTTTGAAATAAAAGTGATCCTATGTGAAAAAATTGTTATTGAGGATTCTTCATTCTTGATGTTAGATAGTCCTCCAAACCTAAATATCTTGTCTATATGCCAAATGTAATTGCTACCAAAGCAAAATTTGCAAGAAAGAACACCCTCACAGTATAAGGATTTTATATGCTTTTAAAAAACTCAGTAGAAATTTATTAATTTTTCACTTGATTTCCTCCTGTAGACTCTATTCTGAGGGAGTTGCTGCTTCCTAATTTATTTGAATTCTCCATGTTAAAAGTGACATGTTTTATTATTTTATTAAGAGACATTTAAAATTAATTCCTTTCCAGAATTTTGTTAACACCAGGCACACCCTGGGGGTGTTAGAAAACAGTTACAGAATGAGCCAATAGTGTTTTCCCCTCCTCCTGCTAACCCCCTCTTTAAACCATTTCATGGCCCATTTGCAGGTCTCCTCCAGGAAAGATGAAAAGGCAAAGGCAAGATATTTTTATAAGTTAAAAGCAACAGGACAGTTAAAGCTGAAATTCTCACCAAAAATGTAGGCGGGGTTTACCTGTGGATTATGTTGATTTCATAATGTGATTCATAGTCTCTCCCTTTCTTGTGGGTGATTAAGATTTAACTATGCCACTTGGATTTTAAATTGTCTTCATTCTCATAATGTTTTTTAAAGCAAGTGGAATGCCCTGTGTTTGATATAAACCTTGATTTCTACATGGCGATTCATTGGGTAAAATTAATGTAGCAAACAATTAGGCCTTCATGCAAAAGAAGGAATCCTGACTTTTGAAAAGCCCAAATATTGATAAAACTTTGAAGCCATAGCACTGATACATGATATTTTCATTGCTGTACTGTATATACAGATTTCTGGACATACATAGGATCCTGAATTTTGATAAGGATATTAACCTGCTTGAGTAATAGTAGATTTTTTACTCAGCATAATATTTCAAACTTTGGGTGTGACACCCTTAACTTCAGACTTCTATCTTATCAGTGTCCATTCCACCCTGTATTCTTATCTCCTCACTCTAATAAGAAAAATGAGTATCTGTCAGAATTTGGATAGAAGACCCACCAGGAATTTCTGCCTTCGCTTATTCACGAATTGACACAGATACTGATTCCATGGTTCCCAGAGTCCAGAATGACTAAGTGTCCAGATATGTGCAGTAAGTCACATCTCCAGGGTCCAGGAAGGGCTGTAAAGTGCTCATTTATCAGGGAGATGAAACTAAAGGCTCAGCTACTCTTAAAGTCATTAAAACTCCCTTGATTTTTTTTTTTTTTTTTTTTTTTTTTAAATAGCCAATGGGATAAGTGATTCTAGGATCCTGGATACATTCCAGTCTGCTAATTATATATTTTTCTAACTAAAATGTTCTGGGCAGGTTCATTTGCATATGAATTACTGGCTGAGAAATGTTGACTTCCTATTCTGAAAGCCAGGCTCTGCCTTGGCAAATGGTTCACCCTAGACCTAGGCTAACGTTGGAGCAGATGAAGTGTGTCGATCCACAGATAATCCAAAAATATACTCCATTCCTTCAATGAGAGGAAAGAAAGATGTCCAAAAAATGTGTGCTAATCTAGGATAAAAGTTGCTTTAACTGTTCTTGATGTTCACACATGGGGGGAAATGGTTTATAAATATTATAACTATAAAACAAAAGGATGCATTGTAAATTCAGACTAATATCTGACTTCAGTTGTCTTATCTGGGTAAATCAACAGAATGTTTATCAATTAGAGAACACTAAAATGATAGATGATACTTCAAATTTGTACTGTAGGTAAATGGGGTGAATTAAGGTCAATTTTGGTGTGTAAAGCATTCTTTTCTAGAGCTGTTTTATGAAAATTAAGTTTGCTGAGTTGTCATCTCAGAAATTATGTTAGTCATGATTAGCTAGAATTTGTGTCTTGGGTACTAGAGAAGTGTAAATCTGTATATTAAATTTTCTAATGACATTTTAAATTTAAAATATCTGATTAACACTTGGCATCTAGCAACCAGCCTACTAACCAAACTATAGGTGAAATGATGCTCAGGAAACAAGGAAAATGCAAAGATGAAATTGGTCTGTTAGCTCCAAGTGAATCAATAGTAGTATTTAGTGCTAATGCACTAAGCAGATTACAACCACTAATGCAGTGGCAGTCAATAGCAAAAATGAATATCTCTAAAAATGATCTTGACAATAAAATGTGCAGTATTTTCCATTTATTTTAAGCTAATTACATTATGTCCTTGTTCTTTCATCTTATTAGTTTAAGCTAAGTGCTAGAAGCCTAACCATGTTATTTAGTGCATAAAATGACCAAATACTGTGATCATCGTTTTCAGCAAGAGACAGAGGGAAGGATTTATTCACAAAACCAAGATTCAACAAGAAATCCAACAGCTATTTGTTGGGTATCTAACCCTGCCTGCGTTAACAGTGATGAGCCAGCTGGATGTGGTGCTTGCGTGTATGAAGCAGGTAGACTCTAGGAAAGGACAGGTAAACCATCAGTAGCACCAGTAAACAAATACATCATGGTAATTCGTGAAATGTGCTGTGAGGGAAAGAAACGTCCATGAGTACAGATGACAAAGATATCTGGATTTGGTAGTTGAGGCACAAGAGACTGCCCTGAGGAGGTAAAAGTTAACTTTTACATGAAGCTTAAAATTTTAGAAAAAGCAGTATGTCTTTAGTATATGAGCAAATAAATAGCAAGTATTTAATATGCTAATAGTCATTTCCTATCTCCTGAGCTTTTATACCTTAAATAAAAGCATTTACCTTTAGCTTTTTTAAGTGGGAATGGACAGTAGAGCATAATATTTTGCATTCACAAAAATCTCACAAGAAGTAGTAGAATGCTGGAGAATATAACTGTTTTAACATTTTCTGTTAAAAAATTGTTGATGTGTTCAAACATTGCTTATCATTGATTTCTAAGTGAATTGTTACTCTTTTGTGAAGTGAAGGATATAATTGTAGGTTTCTAGAAACTAAGGACATAATTTGAGCCACCTCACTCTTACTTGCTCTCAGCCCATTACCTTACTCAGCTTCTTTGAAAACAGGTATTTCTACTGGTGGGACAAGTTCTTTCTTCCTTGACTCCTTCTCTTTTCTTCTGTGCCAACTCTCAGGACCCTATCTGTCAGAGGAACATGATTGACTTGGGTGTGGAAGGGATTGTCCCATTGCCAGTTACCAGTAGGTACTGTGACAAATATCAGGAAGTCAAGAACATGCAGAATAAGCCCTTTCAAATCTAACAAACGTTATAAAACGTTAGTAGAACTCAAGGGATGTGATGCTGAGGTGACCCCAAGTCACATCATCTTTCTGCATCTTCATAGTGTACTCTGTACAATCGCATCCATTTTTAGTCCATTCCCTTCTCGTGAGAGTCATGTGGCTTAGAGGCCAAAGGAGAGCCCGGAGCTCCGGGGACTCACGAGGATCTCATGAGCACCTACTGAATGAACACATGTGCTCCCCAGCTGTACCATCTTGTATCATTGTGATTCATAGGCAAGTTCCTTCATCTTCAGCTGCATGCCCACTTGGCCCTCTCTTTCATGTCAATCTGTATATATTTAGTCATGTAGGTATCTAAGTAAGTTTGAGGTCTCGGGGGCAGGCATTTTATCAAACCCCATTGTCCCTCTTTATGTGTTTTGCAGATCATAGACAACAAATAGTGTCGATTTTACTTGATAAAGAAATCTCTGTATTTACATAGTAAACAGAGACCATCCCAGTGGCTAAAGGGTTTGGGTAAAAGTTCTTGATAACATTTGAGAATATATTTTTAGTAATGGATTATTAATAGCCATGTTTTTGTCATCTCCACAAACCATGAAGATCTGAAATGCCAAGCATAAAATATATGTGAAGAATTAAAAGCAATGTTCACCTTTTTCTGGATTCATTTCGTTCACTTGTTTGGCCCAAGAAAAGTTGTGTTTGCCAAGGGAATAGGAGGCACTCAATCTTCAGGACTTATTCCTGTACCTACAAGTCAGGGAGGTCACTGGCTGGCCCCTTCCTGAAAGCTATAATTACAGGGAGAAGACTATTTATTTTCCAGTAGAGTGACCAGAATCTTGAGCAAAGCAGATTGTTTATGAGAGTAGCATGTGTGTAGGAAGTATACAAAACCTCGGGAAAGATACTAGGGAAGTGAGACACTTTTTCTTCATATTTTCAATACCATGAGCAGCTCCAAGCCTCTGGAAATGTTCTAACATGCAAAAACAAAGGTGAATATGAGGTCAAATTAGGTGATCCTAGGGCTTAAGCAACGGAATTAAATAAAGAGGAATTGATAATAGGATATAAGATATCTGATGATCCATTAAATATAAACTTATTTGTGGCTCCAACATCATGATAAACAAGAAATCAGTAAGTGTATTAGTGAGAGTAATTGAGAGTTATTTTGAGTTAGAAAAACACCAATCACATTGGGTTTATCTAAAGCCAATGTGCAAAAAGAAATCAAGCAATGTTTCTTATTTTCAACTAAACTCACTCTTATTTTCACAATAGTAATTAGAAAAGTATTGATTCCAAGTAGAGTTGGGCATATAGCATGCAAGACCAATACTGGCACTGCCCCAATATCATAAAGATTTTAGTCAGTGTTTGCAAAACGGTGAGTAATATGTAAGTGGTAGTCTAAATTAGTTGGTAGAACTTGCAATTAGTGTTGAAGGTCAAAGTACAGGTTTTTGACTTGCACAAAGGGCACTAAAATACATACCTACTTTAAAAATGATACCATTGCTATGATACCATTGCAACAATGATTTTTATATTTTCTGTCATACTTTTTAGAATCGAATGCTTTTTGAAAGCATGAACATCAATTATGTATTTTTAGGTGGACATGTGACATGATGGTGCAATAATTGCCTTCTTGCTTCCTCTTCTAACTCCACTTTTTTTTTTTTTTTTTTTTTTTTTTTTGTGGTACCGGGGATTGAACTCAGGGGCACTCGACCACTGGGCCACATCCCCAGCCCTTTTTTGTATTTTATTTAGAGACAGGGTCTCACTGAGTTGCTAAGTGCCTCGCCATTGCTGAGGCTGGCTTTGAACTCGCGATCCTCCTGCCTCAGCCTCCCAAAGTGCTGGGATTACAGGCGTGCGCCACCGCGCCCAGCTTCCACTTATTTTTTTTATAGAAGCCACACCTCAGTACTGAAAATTTGAAGTTGTTCAATGTTGGAAGCATAGTTGCAGATCACCAAAAAAAAAAAAAAGTACATCAGAACTTCTTCACTTTATCTAATAAAACAAAATTCCTTATTTAAAAAAAAAAAAAAACACAACTCCACTTGTCATGGGATCTAGGGTAACCATGCTGTGAAACTACATTCAGTTGGATATCTTATGGCCCTAATGGTAAGATAACAATCCAGCTGAATGCAGATGAATCATGAAAAGAGAAAGATTATGAAGTGTTTGGAAACAAAACACCTATCTTTTCATAAATAAATATGAATTTTGTATTAAAACGCTCCCTTTGTTCTCATGGCCTTTGGTACCAGCTGTTATAACTCCCAGAGCCTTATCCAAGGCCCTGTATGCTGGAATTTCAAGAACTAACTAAGAAACAGTGACATTTTCTATTTTCTCTGCCAATATATAATGAAATCCCTGCTCTTCTGAGTGGGAAGACAATTGCTTTAATAATGGTGAAAGCACAGCTTCATTTACCTTTCCTGCCATTAGCAAGGCTTTTATTTTACCCCCTGAATGGTGGGTAAATCCCAAATGGAACTATTGTTTGCTTAATGCTCTGTTTTCTTCTAACCCTGTTCTTGTCTATCAGCCTCAACCCAGTTCCCCAGTGGCTCCGCAACCCTCAGCTGAGATTAAGTAATAGTTTACACAACCTCTCTCATTCATTAACCCATGTTGACATTCTCATTCTGTGCCCCAGCCTTATTGAAGACTTTCCTAAGCACCTTATCTAGCTGCTGGTGTAGGTGCCACCAACACCATCTATTTAATCAAGAAAGTTAATATTTCCAAAGAACCATTTGGCCTCTCTTCAGCCTTCTTCACTAGCACAATCTTATTCTGTCTCCTTCTTTTCCTTCTTCTAAACAAAACCTGGTTTCTTTCCCAGTAAATATAAACTTTAAAAAAAAAAATCTTCACATCTTCTCATCTTTTACACATAAACAAAGCAGAAACAGAAAATTTTATATTATTCCAGGGTTTTTATTTTTATTTTTGATGTACTTTTTAATGATGCCAATAAGATGAAACTAGTTCTCTCTGGCTCTGTTCTCATCCCCACCCAATCTACTTGTCTCCAAATAGACTGAGTAATCTTTCTCGAAAGCAAATCCATTTGTACAAGTGCATTCCTTGAAATAATGTGAGGACTCCCCAGTGGTTTCAGAGTAAAATCCACACTCTTTACTATCACATCTGAGGAATTTCTTACATTGGTGCTGGCTGTTTCCTGGACCAGGGGTATGCTGGTAAATGTTGAACTCTGGGGAGAGGGCAGTAGAAGCCCCTAATTTGTAGTATTTGCCAGTCTCTGGAGTATAAATACCCTCACCAAACGAATATCAAGTATCACTGAAACAGGTTTTGCACTGAACAAGAACTAGGAAGAAATGTGCACAGTGTTGGGAGGTGGCTTAATCACACCACTGCCCCCCTGCCCTGCCCGCCTCCTATCACTTTGTAGTTCCAGAGTCCATCAGTCTGTCTCTCAGCCCTGCCTTCTAACACCTACTAATTTACCTTGGCTTCCTTGTAACACTTATTTTGTCTAGTTCACACCTTCTCCCTATTCTTTAAGGTTCTGCTTATACATTTCCTTGCCCAGGAAAAATCCTCTGGCTCGTCCCCTACCATGCTCCTCATACTGTGAATGCTGTTCAGTCCTCCAGTGCCATTGTTACTCAGCCCGTGTCTCCTACACACTCAGTGGCATATGTTCAACACTTCCACCCTTAGCCCCTGCAGGTGTGGGCTGTGGATTTTAGCTTCGTATCTTTGCTACCTAACACAATGGCTTGAACAAAATATATATTTATCAAATGAGTAAATAATTATGACAAAGCCCGTGTTCCGAATAATATAATAAAATGTTGATTAGTAAAAGTAATAGTTTAGATAAAACAAATTTTCCTTCTTTCCCTCAAACACTAATTACAGAATTGAGGGATTCCAAGACTTGAATCACACTAAGGAACACCTGGAAAGTTCCAGTCACTATGAGCTGTGTCCCTTCCTTATGCATAGACACACACACACACACACACACACACACACACACACATCCTCCATCCACCAGTTTGGAACACAGATGGATCAAAAGAACAAAGAAGGGAAAAAAATAAAAGAACAGATAACGATAAGGAGGGTGAATAGGTAAGAATTTCAGAGCTGTGTATTTTGCTGAAATTGGAAAAATTGAATTAAAGCCATTAAAATATTTCAGAGGGAATATCTTCTCTGTTCCTTAAGGCTTTCTCAAGCTTTTCCACACACGGAGCTCAGCTTTGGGTAGTACTACCTGTAAGAGGAACTTTAGGCAATACCTTCTGGTGAATATTGCTTAAGCAGTGGTACCAACAGAGGTGACCTACCTTGACGTTTGCAGTTGGCATCCACAGATTTTCAGCACTGGCCACAAATCTATTGTTTCAAGTTGAAAATGATGTACAGGTTAAGGAAAAGAAGTTAAGAGCAGACGTCTTTACCCATACCACCATTCCCATGGCCACAAGATTGTTGCCCACAGTGGCACGAGTTCATAGGCACCAAGCACATGCTTGGCACAAAGGAAATTTCCCAAGCTTGCCCTGATGCAGTGAGAGAAAAGAAAACCGGGTCAGTATCTCAGGGACCTTGACCCACCCTGCCCCACAGAAGGAGGTTTCCAATAAACAGTTCTGGTTAGAAACAAGGGAAGAAGATAAGAATCTCACTCTACAATGTAAGATGGAAAGGAGGGATAAAAGCTAATGACAGATGGATTAACGGCAGGCTAGAATATAGTCATGGCCTTAAACAATATACTGGGACATAATTGAAGGACTCTGGGTTCATCCATCTTTCACCTCTCCTGGGCCTCCACTAGGCCTTTATCAGCCAGTTCCTATTGAGCGTGACACCATTGGGCACGTAAACAGATCATGGCTCTTACGCCTTCAGCAAGAACTGCTTCCCTTTGGTTAGTACGGGTCACTCTTGTTGTCTTCTGAATATCTCTTATGCTTCAATGAGTAAGTGCACTAAAATTTAGTTTCCGTTAACTAAATAGAGGAAAGCAGAAAAGCTCTTTGCACTCAGCATTAAAATCTGCCTCACTTGGAACAACTTTTTGTGAATCACTGTCACTCTTGGCGGTGATGGAAGGGCAGCATGAAGGCTGCTAACCAAAACCACATGGGTTCAGTCTGTTTTGCATCTGATTCACCTTAGGAGATGATGATAAAGAAGCAAAAGTTTTAACACTTAAAATTCCAAAGCCCATGTCATTATAGAATTCTGAATCTTTGAATCCTGGTGATACCTTAAAAACAGTGGATATACATTTATTATCTATGTATGCATACATTTGCATACATGCATGTATGCATGTATACGTATGTGTACATAAAATATATTCTGCTCCAAGGGTTTTTTTTTTCCTCTCCCTTCCTCATTAGTCCAACTCTGTTAAGACTTGGCTCAACTTCCACCTCCACAATGAGCTGATGGAACCTCCATGATTTTACTCTTTCCTCATCTACAGCACCTAACTTCCTGTATGGAATTTTCAGAATTTACCCATCAAGTGGGTAGTTTGTACTTCGTGTTATTTGCTGTTTTCTGTGTTGTTCTCATGTCCCCCTGTGTGCATAGTACCTTCGTGCTGAAGCATAAATATAAGTATTTGCTAGGACTGGCAAACTGTGTCGTTTTTTGTATATTCAGCAAGTTAAGAATTCTTTTTACCCTTTGAAAGGGTTAAACATACACAGAAAAACTAAAATATGTCATAGTCCCTCAAAGGCTAACATATTTGCAATCTTTTTTTAAAGTGTGCTTTAGAGGTGCTGGGGCTATAGCTCCGTGACAGAGCACTTGCCTAGCATGCATGAGTCACTGGATTCGATCCTCAGCGCCACATAAAAATTAACAAAATAAAGGCATCTGTCCATCTACAACTACAAAAAAATTTTTTTTACAAAAGTGTGCTTTAGAGAATAACGAAATATTGGACTGAGGATATGACTCAGTGGTAAAGCATATGCTTAGCATGTACAAGACCCTGAGTTCAATCCCCACCACTGCAAAAAAATTTTTAAAAAGGAAGAAAAAGAAAAAAAGAAATTGGTAGATAGATAACAGGGCCACAAGGTTTGAAGAGCTATGGATGACCTTATTTACAAACCATAATTCTATTTGACGGGTATGAGTGTTTCCATTTCCCAGATGAAGAAACTAAGACCTGTTGACCTAAGTTTTGAATTTTGAGTTTTGAATTTTGTCCTTAATAAGCATTATGAAGAGTCACTAGACCAAGAACAGTGATAGTAGCAACAATAATAACAACTGTTTAAGTTGCACAAGGGCAGAAATTTTAGTCTTTTTTTCCTTAAGGCCGTATTCTCCCAGCACCTAGAATGTTTGATGATTCTGTGTTGGCTTCCTAGAGCTGCCGTAACAAATTACCACACACTTAGTGACTTAAAACAACAGAAGTCAAACTCAAAGTGAGACTCTGGGGAGGCATCTTTCCTTGTCGTTGCAGTTGTGGTGTCCCCAGGGTTGCTCAGACACAGCAGCCTCACTCCCTTCTCCATCCTCGCATGGCCAACCCCTGCGTGTGTCTCTGTGTGTCCTCTCTTCTTCGTATGAGGACAACAGTTATTTGGTTTAGGCCCACATCATATCCAGGATGATTTCCTTTTCAGATCTATAGCCAATTATATATCAAAGAGAGCACATCGGGATGGGGTTGTGGCTCAGCGGCAGAGCGCTCGCCTAGCATGTATGCGGCCCGGGTTTGATCCTCAGCACCACATGAGAATAAAGGTATCATGTACAACTAAAACAAATAAATAAATATTAAAAAGAGAGAGAGAGAGAGAGCGCACATCTCCAAATAAGTTCACATTCTGAAGTTCCAGGAGACATGAATTTAGAGGGAATACTATTCAACTTACTATGGGTCTCCATAAACATTTCTGAATGACTGAATGAAAACAGTAACTATTTAATATGTTCCTGGCATTGGATATATTTAATTTAAAATTCAAAGCAATTCTGTTAATCAGCTACATAGGTATATGTTTTCCCCTGCACAAGTGAAGGACTTGGCTTAGAGATCTGAGTCTTCCCGTGTGCGCAGGTAGTAAAGGCACAGCCACTCCTGAGCCCTGGTGGTTCTCCTCCAGACTCCTGTGATTACTATGGGATGTACTGATGTGTTTGGGGAGCATTACACTAAAAAGTTATAAAAGTGAACTTGAGGAAGAAGATTCTAGAGTCAAGTAAACGGGATTGTAGGAGACCAAGGAAGAGATTTCCTTTTCAGTCAATAGAAAAATATATAAGAATCAATGCACAGAGATGAACAACAAAGAGAAAGGAGCAATCAGAGATGGCTGAGACCTCAAACCTAGAGATGCCACCTAAAAATGGGAGTTCTGGAAGAAATAGGATGGCTTTGAATGTCAGCAATGGCATATTCAAAGATGCCTGCAGGCAGTTGTGGAGACAGGGCTGGTCCTCAGGAAAGAGAATGCCAGTGAGTGTGTGGTTAGGTCATTGCCAGGAGGCTGAGAGGGCAGAGTGTCTGCAGCACTCATCACCTCGTGAATCACCAGTGCTGAGCAGTGGCTGGCTGGCCAGGAGCCTGGCTATGTTTGTGGCCGTCTGAGGCTGTACATTCAAGAGAGGATGCCCTTTCTTCCTGCCAAGAGACAATCAACCTTCCCTTTAACTCTGCTTCCCAGCTTTGCTCTCCTGCTGGAACTCCAATGGAGGTCTCAGGCAGGCATGCACCAGGGCTCTATTGAAGTCACAAGGCAGGATAACTTCACCCAAGGGAGTCAGTGGAAGAAGTGTGGAGGAAGAATCTTCCTTTAAACTCTGCACCAAGCACAGCATTAGACTGAGTCCTATTCATGGCATAGAACAGAATGGTCCAATTCTTTTGATTGGACCACAACGTCCTTTAACAGGCCGGCCTTGCATTAATGACCCCAAGGAGAAGGGCCTATTCTGCCTGAAAGGTGACTCTTTTACATTGACCAGAGAATATGGGCTTCAGTGTCAACAGCTTAGACATTCAACTAGACCGAGAGGAGTTAAAATATGTCTACACCTAATAGTCACTGAAGTTCAATCCTCTATGCCTCTGCTTATTTATAGTCCGCTCCACACTGACTCCCTCCTAGTCCTGCGGTTTTAGTCAGCTTTTTCGCTGCTGCTGTGACCAAAAGACCTGACAAGAACAATTTCAGAGGAGGAAAAGTTTATTTTGTGACTCACAGTTTCAGAGGTCTTGGTCCATAGATGGCTGACTCCATTGCTGTGGACGTGAGGTGAGGCAGAACGTCATGGTAAAAAGGTGTGGTGGAGGAAGGCAGCTCAGGACATGGCACTAGGAAGCAGAGAGAGAGCACACGCACCACTGTTCAGAGACAAATTGTATACCCCAAAGGCACATCCCCAGGAATTCCCCTCCTCCAGCCACAACTTACCTGCCTACGGTTACCATCCGGTAACTCCTCACAGTGGATTAATGCACTGAATAGGTTAAAGCTTTCACAACCCAATCGTTTCGCCTCTAAGTTGTCTAGTGTTGTCTCACACATGAGCTTTGGGGTGGGGATACCTCATATCTAAATCATAACACCTACTTGATAAACAGACAAGATCAGGCTCATTCAGGGTGATATGGCTGTAGACTCCTACTTATAAACAGCAGAGTGAATGACATGTAGGGAAATAAACTAAGTGAAATAAAAGCAGTTCAGTTTTTAGCTAACGACATGAAAAGCTCTAAGGAAAGAGGTACTTTCTATTCTGAAATGTGCATCTCCCAGAAAATCATTACTCTATGTATCTAGAATTTGTACAAAGTTTGATTATGTATAAAGTTTGTGTTACAGTACTTATTTTAATTTAGTCATGGTCAAGAGGGAAAAAGAGCTTCTATGAGTGAACTGGCAATGATTTTACAAGATATTAGATTTTTAAAAATTTATCTGCAAGGCTGATTTAAAATTATCTATAGATGAGCTAAATCTGTCCTATAAATCAATTACAAGAATCACTATTTTAAATATATCACATCCTTAATTATACTGAATTGAATGTAATTACATATTCACTGCATACATCATGGTGTTAATTAGGGGAAACATTTTGAATCAAATATATTGAGGCATATAGCACTTCAATTTCTTTTTATAAAAAAAAAATGCTGTATGGGCTGAGTCAGGTAAAAAATATATGGCCACTACTCATGAAATGGTAAAGAAAGACTATAAAGCCTTAATTAATTAATGTATTATATCAAAGCTTACAAATTGTAGAGTAATTCCTATAACATTATGTAAGACTTTGGGAAAGGAAACAAGTCTGTTATATGTTTTTTAAAAAGTAAAACAGTGTTTACCATTGGTTCTCAGAGTCATGTAATTATTTTAGAAGAGGCTAGACTTTGAAGAATTTAATTCTTTTTAAAAAGCTTCTTATAGAATCCAGAATGTACTTGGATTTGGGGGAAGCCCAAGTTGGTGAGAGGATAGTGATTGTCAGATTTAGTCTGACAGCTGTCTGATGGCAATTGGTGATTCTGGAGGGGAAGCTTTGGGAAGCCATCCATAGAACTTTGAAATCAATTGGCTCAGCCTCTCCCTTTATGGATAAACAACATTCAGCTAGGCTGCTGGAAGACCCAGTGTCCTGCTGTCTACAGGCTGTGGGAAGGACTCAATCCCTTGGTTTCCTCCTAAGTATGTTATTATGAGACTGGGTGATTAATATTTGTAAAGTGCTTCCAACTGTGTCTGCCTGTAAATACTAGAAGCAAATGTTTATTAAAATCGGTAAAATAAAACCAAGGTGCAGTGATTTGCCTAAGGTCATGCAGCTCATCAAAGCCTTGCTGGGATAGATCCAGTCCTATCCCACAGACATGGCCATTCTTCTTTTTTATCAGATCCTTAAGCCATCCATAGAATGTGATTTTGCCTCAGAGATCCTGTAGGAGCTTGTGAATAATAAATATGACACAGTGAAATGAATATAGGACTTGAAATCAACAACTAGAATTCAAGCTCTAATATATACTGACTCAACATTCTGAACCTCAGTTTCTTCATCTGTAGAATTATAATGATCCCAACAAACCCAAATCACAGAAATGTTGATAGGATCAAATGAAATCAGGTTCTTTGAAAACCATAATCCAGTATACCAATGTTGTTTAATATTATTATTGGGAGCTCAGCCAGGAAAATGTTTCAAAACTGCTTAGGACATCAAGAAGTTGGGAAGGGGAAAGTTCTTGGTAGGCTTGCTCTACTTCCTCATTTCCTATTAATTCATTGTTTTCTTTTAAATTTTATTTTATTATTATATGCTTTATATATATATGTATATATATGCACACATATGCTTTTATGAACTATATATGCATACATATATGAATGTGTGTGTTGTGTGAAAAATAAAACCAGTATTCATGTATTTACCACCAGACTTAAGAAAGAAAACACTACCAATGCCTTTGAAGCCCCCTCTGTGTCCTATCCCAGTAATATCTCTCTCCCTCCCAGAAGAGTGGGTAGATGATTGTGAATTGTGTGTTCATCTTCCCTTACCTATAGTTACATTACACATGTGTGTGTGTGCCTAAAAAATATATTCTATTGGTTCAAAGTGGGTTTTTCCATATATTTTTTTCCCTCTTGATTTAAGTATCTCAAGGTACATGGTATTTTTCTGTACTCTTATATTAGCCACCTTATTCTTTGTTACTATATCCTCTTCCCTGTGCAATAAAACATATCACCTCTGTCATTCAAAAAACTCCATCTAGAGAGATTTTAGGAGAGCACAACCTTCAGTTTTACAAGAGCAAGGAACTGCTGCCAATGCTAGTGCATAGTATGCAGGAATACAGGACTCTGAGGGTCTTGGTCAGGATAACCACTCAGATTCATCTGGGTCCCAGATGGCACCTTGACCTTGAGCCTTAAAAAAACAAATGGGGACAGGTTTGAATGCTATTGTAAGAAGTTTAGATTTCTCTACAGGCCTCATGGATTTCTCTACAGGCCTCGGGGAAGCAATTAAGGTTTTGAAAAAGGGAATGATCGTTCATGACAGCTGTGGGGCAGAAGAGATAAGAGACAAAAGGGCCAGTGAGGAAACACCTATCTTGGACAGGGGCATAGACATGGCTGGGACCTGCCTGGGAGCTACACTGGACAGAGGTCAGCAGGATTTCACAACTGGTTGGAATGGGAAATACTAGAGAAAAAGGTGATGATGAATGAAATTCCAAAGTTATCTGAATATACACATGGTCATGTTCATTAATCAGAATAGGTAACAGGGAGAGCTATAATTGAAAGCCACACTGATTAATACAGCCCAAAAGGTGAGTGATTGTCTCTCTGCTATTATACAGAAAATAATGATTAATTGCAGTGTCTTAATATAAAGGACTGATATAAAATAATGTTTTCATGTTTGTTTGTTTTTTGCTGTGTGTGTGGGGGGGGGGGCGTTGTTTTTATTATGCTGGAGATTGAACCCAGGCCATCGCACATGCTAGACCAGCACTCTACTACTGAGCTACAGCCCCAGCCCCTGGTATAAGATGATCTTGAGGGCCTTTTCCATTTTCAAGTTATGCAAATCTCAGAACATTGCCCAGAAAACAATAACAAAAGAAGTTCATGAACTTGAGAATCAGAGAGAACTGTATTCTGGTGCCTGCCTGTTCCAATGTGAACTGTGCACTGTGGCAGAGTCCTCAGCTATCCTGAGTGTGTAAAACCTCACAGAGCTGCTGTGAGTCGTGTGTGAAAATGCCCAGCTCAGTGCCTGGCACATTGTGTATGCTGGGTAAAGACTGATTTCCTCCCTCCCTTCCTTCCTTCTTCCTTCCTTCCATCTTCCTCCCTTTGTTAGTATGGGGAGAGTCATTCTGGCTCCCTCCTGCTGCTGGTGTGAAACCTTCTCTGTAGACTTCTGTAGTTCCCAAAGCAGTTCCTATCCCAGAGAGCTTCTTCCTACCAGCTATGCTCACTCCCACCCCAAAGCACAACACAAACTGCCTTTCAGGAAAGCACATGTAACTAGGAGACCCCTGGTAGTAGGTGAGTAGTTCCTATTCCAACTGGGCCCCAGGAACTGTGTGTAAAGTGCTGACATTAAACAATCCTATCTTCCCTGCACAAGTAAGCAGCCATCACATTTGATTGTTATCTTTAAGGGACAGTGAGTCAGGCTGAGAGTTAGTTACATTTGCACATCTATACCTTTACAATGTGAGAGCTTCAACCAAGGCTCCCTGTTAAAGCACAAGGTCAACATGCAGTTCTCTATACTAGATCCTACCACCATGACCCTAGTCATTGAGTTGATCAGGATTTTCAGCAAGAAGAGACAAGGACAGTGCCCTCTTCTACAGCTAATGCTAGAGTGTTACCTTTTCCTAGACACCAGTGCTCCCACGGGTCCCCTGCAGATAGATCTCTGCTATGAGGAAATGAAAAAGAAAAAGGTCAGGATCCCCTGGCTTATGAAATTTGAATGCCACTTGTACTTGACATCATGTTTGTTTTTTAGCTCCAATTGCACAATTTTTCAAGATTAAGTTCTGTAGATGCTATTCCAACATTGTGCAATGTCTCCCTACTAAGGAATTTTGTTAGTGGGCAATAGAGCACAACTCAATCCTATCAGTCCTTGAAGTGGTACTATTTGGGGACCTCTCTATTTCCTGAAGGAAAACCTTGAAGTGCACAATATAAATATTGCATTAACTCTGATGCAGAGTTCTACATTTATGCCATACATGTGTGGAAACAGCTGTATAGAAGCTAAAGCCCTGGTTGTACTATTCTCTCTCCATCTAAAAACGGTCAGCAAGTTCCTGTGGGTTTGCAGACACTGAGGGGTTCTTGGAGGTCTTCTCACCTCCATTCCTCTGTTACCCATCAGCAAGGCAGACTGCAAAGTAAACTGGATAGGAGGTGGATCTCTGCTGGCTTTGCACATGCATTTATTTCTCAGCAAATGTCATTAAAAACCTACTTATATTAGGCATAGTACAGGGTACAGGGATACAGAGGATAAGACAGTTTCTGTTCTCCCACTGATAGACGGCTACCAATCATTTATGATCAAAGAGGAGTCCATACACAGCAAATTGTTTTTATATCCCAGTGAATTCAACAGCTCAAGTAGCACCCTACCTCAGGTCAAGTTTGAGGCTTTAAAAGTTCCCAGGATGCCACCTAAGCATAAAGAAAGACTGTATAAGCATTAACAAAAGAAGGAACGACAGCCACAGAAGCTGGCCCTGAAGAGCAGTTTGCCTCTGTAATGGAGCACTTCCAATGGCCTTAACTATGAAATTGGTCTCTGTTCCTTTAAGCAGCTTTCCTTGGCTCTTTCTACCTCTGCAACATGGATAATTGGTCACCAATAGAAACTTAATTATCAATTAATCGATTGCTATTGAGTTGCCGGGATTTCATCCAGTTATCTGCTACTCCTCAGAGTAATCTCTAGTATTTTAGTGAAGAAAAGCTTCTAATTAAATAGGGAAATAGCACTCATTAATACAGCAAAATAAATGTCTAGGACTAAAACATCATACTAATTCTGAGTCAGTAGGTTTAGCATCTCTAAGACTCTATTTGATAATTTATTGCCATTGAAAATGAAGAAATAATTGTTGATACATGAAATAGAGCATTTTAGGTGGTTCTTAACCATAAAAGTCAATAGATGTAGGTCTTTCCATTCCATGTGACAGATGGTTGACCTTAAGGAGTAAGGTCATCGTACAGAAGAATAGATTATTTTGTTTGTTCTTAAACATACATTGATTGAAATATGCTGTGATAATTTTCTGATTGTTATAATACCGTAGTCTAATCAGAGACAATTTCTAACAGCATTCATTTTCCTGGAATGGTAGCTACATACAGTGACGTGTAAAAATGAACTATCTATTTGTTCCAAGGTCCTCCTTTTCCTTAATACGTCTTCCTGCCATCATCATCTGCCCCAGATTTACTAATTCCTAGCCATCTCATCAAGACAGTCAGGAGCCATGCGCTCTTTATTTGTCCCTCATAAACTCTTAACTATCCCTATCTCAGAAAAAAAATTGGCTTAAATAATACAGGTTCATGTCTCCACACTCATCCCCATTTACCTATATAATTGATTCACTTGTTTGTTCATTCATTCAATTAGTATTTACTAGCTGCCTGCTATATGTGGTATTTGGTTACTACCAACAGTACAGTGGTGAAAGTGCAGCATCTCTGATTGCAGAGAACCATCACAGGAGAAGTCTCACATTATCTTAAAATTCCATTAGCAAATGTGAAATTGCAGCTATAGCTATCTTACAGCTATGCTCTGCTGTCTGTGATGCTTAGGTAAAAGGTGTTGTGAGAATCTATGATAGGAACATTGGACATTGATATTGGCATCGGGGCAGGCATATGAGGGAATGGTGATAAGCTAAGGTCTGAAGGAGGTATAGGAGTTCACAAGGTGAATGAAGGTGAAGGCAGAATTCCAGGCAGAGGAAACAGCCTAGGCCACAGCGCTTAATGGGAGGACACCTGGAGAAAGGAAGGAAGGCCCCCTCCCTGGTGCATAGAGAACACAGACCTGGAGAAGCTGGGTAGTGGCCAGATGATGCCACCCATGTCAACATGTCAAAAATGTTTTCTTTTATCCTAAAAGCAATGGGGAAGCATTAAGTGTTTTAGATAGAAAGGGACATGGTCAGATTCACGTTTTTAAAAGAATCCTATTACAGTGTGGAGAAGAGATCACCTGACAAGGGTGATGGTGGATTTGGTGGGTCTAGTTAGCAAGCTACTAGTTGTGGTCCCAGAAAAATGTGAGTGACTAGGATGAAGATGGTGGTGGTGGAGAAAGAAAAGCCCAGGCAGGTTCAGGAGATATTTAGAAGTGAAATTGATGGGAATTGAAGATGGACTGTATATGGGGGGGGGGCTAAAAAAAGGTGTGAATCAGGGATGACACTTAGGTTTCCAACTTGTGTGCCTTCTTGAAGGATTCACGAGGGTGTGTAATATATAATCAGGCAAGCAGAGTATTAGTTATGTTGAGACTGAAATCTCTTAAAGACATGAGAATGGAGATACAAAAGCATGTGTCCATGAATAATAGACACGTGTCTGAATAATAGAAATCACAGAAATTGCCAGGACTTAGTATGAAAAGTGGAGAAAGAACCCTCTGGGGCCTTGAGAAACCCTGACATTTATAGCCAGGTGCAGATGGTCCAGTAAAGGGGACATTACTACAGTCTGAGTGCCTGGGGCTGGGACTCGGTGATGATTCAGTGGTAACTTGCATTCTTAGTATGCACAAGGCCCTGGGTTCAATCCCCAGCACCACTAAAGTAAAAACAAAAACAAGAGACTGAAGCAGAAGGAAGGATCTTCTCAGTGTTTAATTGTCACATACTACTGAACAACATTTTACAAATTCCTTCCACTTGAGGTTGAACCTAAAAGATAGTTACCAGATTGGTAGTTATCTTGGTAAGCTAGTTACTGGTGCATTTAATGCACAGCCCTTTTGTTTTTTGAACTTTTGCACAGTGATGACTCAACCAGCAGATGTTGTCTGTATGCTGAGTTCTGTTGTACGAGATTTATATAAATTAGTTCATTTGCAACAGTTCTGTAAACTAGGTACTATTTCTATAATACTCTATCTTGTACTCACGGGGAATGAAACAGATGATGTGAATTTCTGAACACAGAGAGATTGTAGGTACTACATAAAGTACATGAGCATTTGAGACCAGGATTTGATGCAAGCACTTGGGTCTATGTTCTGCTACCTACCCATGAATTATCTACTAGCTACCACTCCCCACCACCTCTGCACAAAAATGCACAGAGGCACACATTTGAAAATGTAATATCATAGTAAGAGTCTAGGATCTATTATTATTTCAGCTGCAATTCATCTTGTAGGACTTGCCTGCTAGAAGCATTACCTTTATAGCAAGGGCTGAGACGTTTAAAGTTTTGTTTTTCTTTTAATAGCATCTGCTAAGTTCCTTCTTTACATATTCACTTATCCAACCACTGTGAGAACTGTGAAGGTAAGGTTTGCCTCCAATTTTCAAGTCTGTGTATACACAAACCGTGCCTAGTAAAATCAAAGCTATTTTGGTCAGTAGAAAAATATTTATGCCAATGTGGGGCCATTTGTCTACTTGCACTGTTATCTTTGCCATTCCCTTCCAAACTCTGAAAAGACACACTGAGAACTTTCTTACCAGCTTATTCACATCAGCACTGGCATTAATTCAATAACCATATTTTATTCCAGATGCTCCTGAGAAATTCATCAGGCTGTGAAGTGCGCAGTGATGAATATCGAACAGAGTTTACCACGCCTTTGCAACGTATTGACTTATTCATGGGCCAATTCAACCAAGTGCTCTTAACATCTATATCTACCTTCATTAAAGGAAACCTCACCATTGCTAATCTTGGGA
Organism: Tamias sibiricus; assembly: GCA_025594165.1. Taxonomy (NCBI): domain Eukaryota; kingdom Metazoa; phylum Chordata; class Mammalia; order Rodentia; family Sciuridae; genus Tamias; species Tamias sibiricus. Next base: position 115,212,363 of record CM046664.1, read on the forward strand.
CATCAGAGGGTCGCTTCATGCAGGTAAGGGCTTTCAGAGAGTGTTTCTGTTTTATTTGATATTATGCAATTAATTTGTTTTGGTTTTTGCAGTAAGGTATTTGCAGATACTGTGACGTGCAATTCACAGTAGAAGCTCAGGGCATAGACCAAAAGCCAAACAAAGAAGTCTGGTCCGCTTTTTATGAAGTGTATGGCCTAGTTTTGTTAAGTTTTTAAAGCTTTCACTTTGAACACGGTTGCTTTAATATTCATATCTGGCATTTTTTTTTTCCATTCATAATTTCTATCACATGATTGGAAAGTAAAAATGAAACAATTAAAGCACTTCCAGGCGATGTTTTCCTATTCCAAGGGAAGCAGCGGATCAAAGGAAAGCTATTGTGTGAACCCTGTGTCTCCATGAGAAGAAACATTCACATCATTGAGAAGTGTTGGCAAGAGTCGGGAAGACACACTGTCATCAAAAACCCCATTGTAATTGAGGCTCTCCTGATTCTGCAAAATGGTGGAATCAGACACAAAGAAGTTAAGATACTTTTTTTTAAAAAAATGGATTTTATTAAGAAATGCTTTTAATGATGAGCAACAGTATTTCCATACAATAAAAGTGCACATTTCAGGCTTGATTGAGTTCACTGTGTTTCCTAGCTACAAGAATCATAGCACTCTCCAGACATTAAAATGCTCTACTGTTGGATTTATTTTACTGCTTTAATAGTTATTGGCACTTTCAATACGTGTTCATGAATGCAGAATGACAATGACATCTATGGAAATGTTGAAGTTCTATGAACACTAGAAATTTCTTGTGAAGAAATTACTTCACAATTATCTGATACAATGAACATCCTGATCAAACAAATGAGTTCTAGTAAGTCAATTGAGGATGATGAGTTCTTATGACTTGCCCATCTGTACATCCAGTGTCTGTGCTCTTTTGTAAAACTTTCTTTTAAAAATTACTACAGTCTTGGGGCTGGGGTTGTGGCTCAGGGGTAGAGCACTCACCTAGCACGTGCATGGCCCAGGTTCAATCCTCAGCACCACGTAAAAATAAATAAAGGCATTGTGTACAACTAAAAAATAAATATTTTTAAAAAATTACTATAGTCTTTGTAACAGCCTAGATATTGGTTACGGCAACATTTTAGGGACTATAAATCATGTACTAATGGCATAATGGAATGTTTTCAAAGTCATACAGCATGTAAATAAAACTTTCCTAGCTCAAAACTAATTATATAGAACCTGTGCTCTAAATGTTCCCACACCATCTCCCCTCCTGAGCCTCGCATTCCTTCCTCTTCACCCTCTATCCCATTTCATTGTGCTTATTTAGCCACCTCACCAACGTGGCCATTTAATTCTATCCTTAACTTCTCAAAATCTGAAGGAGGGAAGCCCAGGCCTCCCACATGGACAGACATGGCCTCGAACACATTTGAATATGGTTGTATCTATTATCCTTATAACATGGGTATTATCATTTTGTATTTATATGTGTTTTTAGTTTATGTTGATGGTGGTCTAAAATTCCAAAGAATGAGGCTGGGTTTGTGGCTCAGCAGTAGAACGCTCGCCTAGCACATGCAAGGCCCTGGGTTTTGGATTCGATCCTCAGCACCACATAAAAATAAATAAACAAAATAAAGATATTGTGTCCAACTATAACTAAAAAATATTTTTAAAAAAATTCCAAAGAATATGAAGATGCAGGATAAAACCTGGCATCTGTTGAATTCCTTATATGTCCATAATTTTTGTCTCCTTTTATCTTAATTTCTGTTTTTCTTTTTTTCTAAATTGTTCATTATCTCACCAATCCAGGTTCATATTAATAAGCTTTCTGTAGCCATTTTAGGTCTGACTTTTTTTTTTTTTTTTTTAAACATCAAAAGCTTCCTGGGCTGGGGTTGTGGCTCAGCGGCAGAGCGCTCGCCTCGCACGTGCACGGCCCGGGTTCGATCCTCAGCACCATGTAAACATAAATACATTGCATTGTGTACAACTACAGTAAATAAATAAATATTTTTTTAACAAAACTTTAAAAATAAAAGCTTTCCTAATCTGTTTCCAGATGTTAAAGTTCTAATAAAATTTCATTTTAAATAGGTTGCTTTAATAACAGAGTCTACACAATTCAAGGGATGTGTCTTGTGTCGGTCTCGTTATAACAGAAATGTAATGGCAAATGATTTCTTCTTACATAAAAGAAGCTGTCTTATGCCATTAACTGCATCCCAAACAAAAGGCAAAAATAATTGATTTTTATTACATGAAAAGTACTGGAGTCACTGATATTTTTGTAAACAGGTGACTTTTAATCATCAACTGTGTGTGGAGAACTCACCCACTTTTCTTTACTAGGCAAATGAGGGAAGCAAAGGAAACAGTGACACAGAACCTGTCCTTAAAGAACTCAAATTTTAGTAAAGGAGATAAAAACATTTTCTGGTAACAATAGTATCTACAGACAAAGGGCTGTTGGGACTCACAGAGGATTTATTTTTCTGACACTTGCCCAGGAGATTTCCACTGCATTAAATATTATATAAATAAACTGAAAGCACTTGAAGAATCAGTCAGTCAACATTACTGAAATCCAGTTTGTTTACAGCAAATAATGGTGGGGGGATGGGTTAACACTGGATGTGGGTTAAGGAGGAATATCAATGACCTTCCAGCCAGATCTTTCAGAGCAGTGACTGCCCACCAAGTTCTGTAAATGTTTTGACTGGGCTAAGAGGTTAAACCTGTGGCCCGCCTAAGTTCTACAACTCAACTTTTAATAAATACTATGGAGTTTCTGTTACAAAATAGAATGAACATTTTTTTTCTCTCTCTCTCTGAAGACAGCTGCCACACATGAAAAGGAACAGAAAAATGATTTTACTTCCTTCCTACCCTGAAGCCTAATGGCAAAGTTGCTTTGCAAATTTTTTTTTTCTCCCAAGAGTTTGCAGCTGTTTCTGCCCTTCCTATTGTGCTTGTGTTCAGCTCAGGCTGGGAACACAAGCTACAGCCCCAGCTGTTGGGTGCAAAGTGAATCAGGTATTTCACAGTGGTTATTTGATTAGAAAGAATTATATTGTTTAGCTAACAATAGTATGTGCATGGCAGAGAAGAGGTTTCTGACATGTTCCTGACATTTCACCATGTGTAACTTATATAGGTGCAGTAACGTCGAAATATACTGATATCTACATGTGGAGTCTCTGTATCTGTTGAGCCATGTCAGTATAAATTTCAAAAACAGTTTTTATTTATATGATCACTCTCTTGGGATGCCTTGATGTAAAATAATATGATAAGCAGTGTTTGAGATAGTATAAGTAAACAATGAGAACAGGCCTTACAAATTGGGAGGAGGGAATACAGAAAAGAACAAGACTGAGCAACCTTAGCACAGTGTACGTGGCTACGTGGGAGAGGGAAGCGGGATTCTCATGAAGATCACAGGACTAATCACAGGGATTGCCCACGTCTCCCCTTCTGAGCTCCTCGTCTAATCTACATCCAAAACAATGCTTGCTTGATTTTTTTTTTTTAACAGCACTTGTATAAGGCCTTTAATCTCTAAATGCAAAGCATTGCTATTAAAATATTTGTGCATGACTGTCAGGCCAGGGAGAGTGAGTAGATCAGAGGGGGCGGGGGTGGAAAGGCCCTTCCAAGACTTGTTTCAAGTTCAGCTCCACAAACATTCATGGGACACTGAAGGCTGCTAACTGTGGCTGCTGCCTGGCACTATCACAGCCGCCATTAGGCCCTTTGGTACCATCCTTCCCCCCCCCTCCCTAATTCTATTACCCCTGTTGCTGTTACCACTCATCATCCTCTTTCTCTTCTGCTCTTAACTGGGCTAGTTGGGTCTCAATCAAGAAACATAAAAATTTCAGGATGGCTCAAAAAGACATCCTTTTCTCCTGATCATCACTTATGACCATTACTTAAAGGATTATGCTAGTAATCAGTGAACCTGCAAATAATTACTCATTTCCAGGAAGCAGAATCAATTCATCTATTGACCTCTTTACATTCCTTTAGTCCCTGGGCCACCATCATACTGTGTCAATGCTTTGCATTGGAAGCCTGTGCCAGTCATCACATTGGGAATTACTGCTATTTTAGAATTTGTAGACACAGATCATCAGTTCACCAATGCGGTGAACGTCAGGCAGAGACACAGCCGAATGAAGCTTACACTCAAACACCATTTCTCTTTAAGGATTGTTAATTTACCTATCTCTTTTACAAAATGCTCAGATAAAAATATCTGCCTTTTTTAAAAAATGTGTACATCATTGACTTAGTTATATCCCTAAGGAACATTATTAGTATTGGGCTATTTCTCATTATGCTCATGAGTTCTGAAATTTCTTTTGTAAAAAAAAAAAAAGAACTTATAAATGATAATTTCAGGGTTAATGTTCATAGCTAAAACTTAAGTCCAGTTCATGTATAGTCTCCTCAAATGAATTAATGTATGCTCTTGAGAGACATTTATGTTATACTCTATCACATACATAGAAATTTTTTAATATTTATTTTTTAGTTGTAGTTGTACTCAATACCTTTATTTATTTTTATGTGGTGCTGAAGATCGAACCCAGGGCCTCACACATGCTACGAGAGCACTCTACCGCTGAGCCACAACTCCAGCCCCACATACACAGAAATTTTAAAAATCACAAATATTTGCAACCTTAGGAAAATGCAAGGCTTTTGTTTGGTTTGGTTTGGGGTGACAAGGAGTAACTGGAATTTCTCACATAGTTACCTTTCGGATAGAACAGAGACGTTGTAAGACATGAAATATGTTTATCAGTAGTTTTTGAACTTAAGTCAGTTCTAAATTTCAGAACTAGATATACTCTGGATAATAGCTAATCCTACAGTCAACACATTTGGAATGTTGACTTGAAATTATTCATTATTTTAGAATTTTAACTTATTTGGTTTTTTAATAAAGTCAATCCAATACTGACTCATTTTGACTCACTTTTGACTCATTTCAAAAAATTGAAGCACATACAGATCAGTATTGTAATAGTGAGGAAAATTGCTTTGCCCATTGGATATACTAGTCCATTTACCAAAAAGAGCAAAGAGCAGGGTAAAAGTTCATTTAATTCAACTTTTACCACCTGGTACTTTCTCTTACCATTTTTAATTCTGTATTTTCAATACCAGTCTGCAATTTCTACTTCTTATTTTTCATTTTTTTTTCTGTTTCACAAAACTAGATATGTGCCATGATTGAAACAAATAGCTCTATTCCTCATCTTCTGATTTATTTCAAAATAAAAACCAATCCCTATCACATACCAAAGAAAATAGTAAACGTTAAACAGACAAGAAGCATGAGGCATTGCAAGCCATACCTGGAAAAAACCTTCAACTCCTGAAGATTTTCTAAACTCTGAAACATTTCTCAACCCATGCCTTCATTAAGTCCTCAGTGGGCTTCTGATTTCAATCTGTTCATATCGGAAGGCAAGAGATAAACCTTGAGGACTCTGTGCAGAGTCTGGTCTATACTGGCAGCTAGAGGGAAGCAGACACTTCCTGAATCTGTCAGGTCATGTAACCCCATAGTTTCTGCATCTTCACCCGCGTTTCTTCTCTTTGAAACTCAAATTCTGATCATTTGCATCATCTTTCATGAACAATGGAGGTTTTGTTTTGTTTTGTTTTGTTTTTTGGTACCTAGGATTGAACTCAGGGGCACTCAACCACTGGGCCACATCCCCAGCTCTTTTTTTTTTTTTTTTTTTTTGTATTTTTATTAGAGACAGGGTCTCACTGAGTTGCTAAGTGCCTCACCATTGCTAAGGCTGGCTTTGAACTCGTGATCCTCCTGCCTCAGCCTCCCAAGTGCTGGGATTACTGGCGTGCGCCACCGTGCCCGGCTTAAGAATGGAGTTTTGCTTATTACTTATCACGTATCCTCTCTTCTTTTTAACTTTTAAATTGGAAATCAGTCTAGATCGTATCAAAGCTCCTGTTCAGTTTTATTTACCTTGAAATGGAACTCTATGTTTTTATTTATTATATAAGGAAAATTTAGTTTGATTTTCAAAAGACTTCATGAAGTCCTTTGGGTTGCATTTTAATCTACATTTCCATATGACTGAACCATGTACCATGAGGTCTACCATGTTTGCTTGATCCCAGGATGACTATGTGAAGAAGAACTGCATTGTGTGTTTTCTAAAAGTCTGCCATCCAGTTCAGATGTATCAAGGACCACTGAGTATGTCAGACCAGCAACATGTACCCATAAAGTTATATCCCAGACTAGTGTCTTCTTCACAAAGTATGATGAAGATGAAAATTCCAGTAGTTACTCGAGTCTCTCCAAGAATACTAAGGGATACAAAACATTCTTAGTCCACAGCAACTCTGATTAAACCCTCTGTCTGATTGTTCTCTGGAAGTTTCCCCTCCCTCTCCTTCAGGATCCACTCTCATCCACGCTGTCCTATCCCATCTTCCCTGCCACCCGCACTCCCTCTGCTCCACACCCTCCCATAGGCTACAACCTACACTTCCCTGGCTCTACAACACACAGGTGCCCAGGGAGTGTGCTTTTTCTCCCATTCTGACAGCTGCTCCTAGTGAAAATCCACTTTTAGTCCTTCCACCGATTCCCTACCTCCAGCCTCCGTAGGACCCTGTTTCACAGAGGTCCAGTCTGACCATGAGGGAATATTATGGAACACTGAGTAGATGCTGAGCAGGGAAAGCCAAAGTACTCGTTCTAGGAAGGAGATTGCGAACCTGCAGAGGTAAACCTTCCTCTTGCTTAATTTAAAGGAAATACTCGGCAGAGGTACACAAACCAAAACCACAGTGAAGTACCACTTCACACTCTCTAGGATGGTGCTAATCAAGAAAATGGAAAATAACAAGTGTTGTTGAGGATGTGAAGAAATCAGAAATTGCTGGTGGGAATGTAGATGGTGCAGCCACCGTGGGAAATAGTTTGCAGTACCTTAAAAGGTCAAGCAAAGCCTTTACCCTAAGACTCAATAACTCTACTCCTAGATGCATTATACCCAAGAGATGAAAATATATGTTCACACAAAAAAATTACACATGAATGTTCATAGCAGCACTAGTCAGTCACAACAGCCAGAGAGGGGAAAAAACCCCAAAGTCTATCACATGATGAATAAATTAATATAATGTGGTTCATCCATAGAATGAAATGTTATTTGACAATAAAAAGCAGAATGAATGAACGTTGAAAACATTATGCTAAGTGGAAGATAATAGACACAAAGGACCACATATTGTAGGATTTCATTTATGTGAAATATCCAAAATAAAATTACATATGGCGATAGAAAGTAGATAAATGGTGTCAGGGTCCAGAGTGTCTGGGGATTGGGAAATTATGGCTAAGGAGTCTAGGATTTCTCTTGGGGGTACTAAAAGTGTTCCAGAGTTGGTTGAGGTGATGTTTGCACAAATCTGTGAATACACTAAAAGCCATTGAACTATCTGAAAGAAAGAAAGAAAAACTTTTGAGGTAGTAGATAAACACATGCAAATATGTGAAATTATGTTCTTCATTCTTTTTTTTTTTTTTTTTTTTTTTTTTTTTTTGTGGTACTGGGCATTGAACTCAGGGGCACTTAACCACTGAGCCACATCCCCAGCCCATTTTTGTATTTTATTTAGAGACAGGGTCTCACTGAGTTGCTAAGTGCCTCGCCATTGCTGAGGCTGGCTTTGAACTCGCGATCCTCCTGTCTCAGCCTCCCAAAGTGCTGGGATTACAGGCGTGCGCCACCACGCCCGGCTATGTTCTTCATTCTTAAAGAAAATTAAATAGAATTTAAGCTGTTTAATTAAAAATAGAACTCTCTGTATATGCTAAGGAGATCTGTCCGAGCTTCGTGTATCTGTAGAATCTCACACAAAATCATTTGGTTCAGGTTTACAAATGTGGAGGATGAGGTGCAGCAGTTTCACTTATCTGTACATTTATTTCTTCCCCATGTCCTCTTACAAGTAACTTATTGGGAGAGGTTATGTGAGATCATAACCACAACAATTGAGTAAATTCAGATTCTTCTCTTTCCATTCTTCCCCCCAAATATATTAGTCCTGTATGTTCAAGAAAATTAAAGAAAAAGATTTTGTTATCTAAGTACTAAAGATTAGTCATGGACAGAGTAGAATAATTGCCAGTCTTCTATTTCATAGTAATTGTTCTAAGATTGCCAAGTGGTTTATCATAAGAATTAAATTTATATGCCAAATTCTGTTCTGCCCCTAGAAATATCTCCATGACAACAAAAAGGAACTCCTAAATCTTGCAAACATTGCTTCAGGGATCTTTTGAGAGTTGAAGTGGTTACTCGATTATTTAGAATTCTGGCAATAACAGTAAGTGAGGAATTAATGATAGAAAAAGCATTCTTAGCATTTTATAGCAGTAGATGTGCCCATGGAGAAAGAGCAGTGATCAACTAGAAGCTATTTGCATATGTGGAACAACCTCTGCTCAACATCAAAGGGTCATCCCACTTTTCCACGTGACTTCCTGTCTTTTCTTGTTTGTCCCATTTTTCTATACCAAGCAACACTCATCCTAGTTCATGATTAAAAGCAGAGCTTTGATAGCTGAGCTAGTAACATTTCATCAGTACTATCAAAAACTAGATACAGAGGCTTTCTCCTTAGGCTCACGAAACTTGTGCAGCCAAGATTACTGAAACAAGGAGTAACAGGCAAGGCAAATATATTGTGAAAGTTGTTTTAGTGCTTCAACTCACCAGGGCTCTTGGGAGCCCAGAGTTGAAGCTTTTTATTGGTATTTACTCTGGTGCACCAAGAGCCGAGCAGCTTAGTTAAGAACAGGTCAAGCACACAGATTCTGGCATTAGATAAAGCTCCTTGGAAATTTGACTCTTGTACTTTATAGCTGAAATTCTTTTGTATTTTCTATAAGGCAAATAATAGTACCTACCTTGCAGATTAATTGTGAGAAGCCACTGAGATCTCTATTTAAACACTTAGCATAGGGCCTGGCTGGGTTACCTGTTATGACAGTGACATATATATGGTGCTCTCCAGACAAAAATTCTTGACAGGAGAAAAACAAATCAATCAAAGTCCAGAGGTGCAAAGAGCTTTTTTATGAACAAAAAGAGAGAAGGTTTAATCCTTTCTGGGAAATTAATATATGGATGGCCTTCAGATTTTATAAAATCAAAGATGATGACCTAGTCATTAAGAAGGGATTGCTTAATATAGATACAGAAAATGATTTTAAAGAGAGTAAGAAGGTTAAATATGGCGTTACCATGAGACCCAACAGTCCCACTCCTAACACATCATGGGACTGTGACAGCACGTCATTTCCAAGGACTTTGGTGGGGGATTGGTATGTAGCAGGTCTAATAGCATGGAAGGAACCAGGAGGCAGACACAGAATGCAGATCTCCATGGGAAGGTTCCTGCTGGTGAATACTCTTTAGTGGAGTGGAAAGCACGGAAAGACATGGAGAATAGAGTCAGAGTAATAAAGAGACTGGTGTATTGTGTTGCTTTTGTCTTTTGCATGAGAAAAGGAGGTATTTAAAACCCTTCATGTTTGAAGTGATTGGCAACAACCAAGAAAATATGGGGCGAGAGACAGGGAGAGTAGGGAAAAAATGAGAGGTGGTGAGCACCAAAAGGGAGTTGAGATTGCAAAATGGATAACTGAAATCTAGATAGTTGGGGATACAGGCCTGGGAGGTCTGCTTGTAGCCATCCCTGGAGGGAGGGAGAACTGGTAATTGAACTGTGTTTCACTCTGCCTGAAAAGGTCACAAATACCTATTGGGCCCTAACAGTAGGAAATAACAGCAGTTTCCATCCTTTTCCAACCTGACCAAATGACCTTTGAGCCATCATTTAACTTCTGTGCAAACATAGCCACCCTGCTTTAATGGAGATGTTTTGAAAGTGTTGAGTGTTTGGGGTAGAACAATGTTAGAGCAAAAATGTCACGTTCAACTCTGGGGCTCTGTGTGAGCTTGGGGAGTTTCTCTCAACAGTCCACTCTATGTGAACAAATTAGGTACTTAGGAAATCTTCCTAATTGTTTCAGGCTACTTGGCTCCTTTATTGTGCTAAATAAAAAAAAAAAAGAAAAAAATTACTACTGTTCCCCAGAACATTTGTATGTGTTTGTTAGAGTATAAAACAATTAATAACTCCTAATTTTCATTCCTATTTTCTGAATGAGAAAGCTGTGGTAGAAAAGAGAGTTTCTTTAATCCTAATCTCACAGATGCCCATGTTTGTCCTATGATTTCATACACATGGCAAGCAAATGCACTTTTGATGCAATGTAAAAGATTATTAGAGATGTCAGGAAATTTCACAGAGCAGATTTCAAGCCCAAAGCTGTGCTCAGCCTCCTACACTCTCATGTATATGCAAACGGATGGCCTACTTAAGAGTGACAGTCTCTCTGAGAACTCCTAAACCCTCCTAAAAATCTCTGTGCATTCAAGATGATCATTCTAAGGTTATCGCAGTTGTTGACCACAGTCTGAACTTCATTATTGCTGGGTTTTAGCTTCAGAGCAGGTAGAAATTATGTAGCTGGAAAATGTTTCAAATTATGAACACCTGAAAGCAAAAATGACACCAATCATCAAACCTCATTTCCCAGGCATTGTTAAAACAATCAGGCCTTATTATAAAGCTGGGACAAGAAAGAGAACTTTATTTGTAATGCAAGTAATAACATGTTGGGACCATGGTATATAAAAAATACAGCACTTCATTTCAAAGTAGCAGGGGACCTATTTTAACCTCAAAAGATCTATAAATATGACTTAAAAGTAGCAAAGCTGGAACTAGCTCCAGGTTTCCAGACTCCTGTCCACTACTCTTACCATTATGTCAAGGGAAACTGCCCCATGGGAAGGATCAAGAGAATAGATTAAAAAAATATCCAGGATCCTTGTAGGATGTGTGGTGTCTTCTTTCTGGGAAGAGTTTTGGCTCCTCCAGTTCCCAGTACAATTGTAAGGACTTGCCTGCAGGTGCTGGCTGATTGATTGGAAGATCTTCTTCCCTGGAAACCATTAAAAGATCATAGGCAAACGTCTGTCCTGGGGGTTCAGATAAATTGGCATCAAGGCAGGAGATTAGAAGATGTCATATTGATTTACAGCAAGATGAACTGTTGGGTCTTTAGTTCAGATACCCGCGTGCTCTCCTAATCTGTTATTACGATCATCATCTCCACTTTCCACTTATGTTTTAAATAGCTTGTTGGAATAAGGGTGTTTCCTTTTTCATTCCTCAGGTTGTGGTTTCTCGAACAGTATCATCCACCCCTCACGTGAATTTTCGCCTGGATTCCCACCCCGTGTCCCCAGAAGTGATTGTGGAGCACCCATTAAACCAAAATGGCTACACCCTGGTTATCACCGGGAAAAAGGTGAGCCCTGTTCCCATGGGGAGTTTCCAGGGATATGGTTCTTCCTGAATGGATACTTCTAGCCAACAGCATTCAATTTTTATAACTTCTCTCTTCATCTTAGATTCCCATCTCATCCATTAAGTTATTTCTTGGATATTCCAGAGAACTTCTGAAATAAAGTTAATTTTTTTACCAAAGAAGATTAGGCCTAAGGGAGGTCTTCTTCATAATAAGTACTTCTCCTTTAGTTTCTCAATGAGAAAAGCGAATACAGAATGAGAAATACAGTCCTAAAGGTAGAACTCCAGTGTAGGCAGATAAATCCTAGAAATGTACATTGGAATCTGACTCCAGCCAGTAATCCCTGTTCTCTGAGAGAAGGATGTGCATCCTGATACCAGAATGATACGTAACCTCACTCAGAATTTCCAAGGGTTCAAGTGTGTCTTCCTGCAGCTTAAATTATAATACTCCCTTGTTATTTTAAAATCATCTCAGGGCCAAATGTCCCTACTATATCAAACCTCTAACATTGCATCACAACACTTATGTTCCTCAATATTACATTTTATTACACAGGTGCCAACAATAGAGGGAAGGAAGGAATTTGATTTTTAAAAAATTTTAATCATTTAGCCATTATTAGCTGATTTGCACATCAGTGCTTGCTATTTCTAGCAGACTCCATAAAATAACATTGATATGTAGCTTCTGTGTATTCAGATTGTTCTTAAACAACAAAAACACCTCTGGAAGCTCTTTTTATCCCTTTTCTTCACAGATCACCAAGATCCCGTTGAATGGTTTGGGCTGTGGACATTTCCAGTCCTGCAGTCAGTGTCTCTCTGCCCCTCCTTTTGTGCAGTGTGGTTGGTGCCATGATCAATGTGTGCGATCAGATGAATGTCCCAGCGGGACTCAGGAGATCTGTCTGCCTACAGTCTATAAGGTAGGAATCTATCAGCTATCATACGGGTTGTTTGGGGTGGTTTTTTTTTGTTTTTTTTTTGTAATTCCAAATTCCACTAATGAAAAAAAAAATCCAAAACTCAATTTACTAATTTAGCTGTGAGACATCAGCCAAAGTACCATCTATCTCCCTCCTGGCTTTATCCCCAGGGCAGCATTGGAACACCTCCTGAATCCTGAAGTTAAGGTGCTTGTTTCACATGCGCTAGGTTTTCTCTTTGGACAGCTGCTGTCCCTTGTGTTATGTGCACAGCAGAGTATTGGCTAATGAACAATGTTGTTTCCCATTTCTTCATGCTGGGACCTGTTTCCTCCTGAGTGGCCCATTCTGATTCCTCATTGCCTACTTTATGCCAGGTGCCCAGACATGACCCTCCACCAAACAGGCAGACCTGTTCGTACCCCAGAACTCCAAGCTGAAGGAATCATGCAAGCCAACAATCCCAGACATACTGGGGTAGACAGGACAAGTTTCTCCCTGTCGGAGGCATAGATGATAGAGGGTGGCCTTGTGTCAATCACAGATGAGGTTAGAGGTGGTTTCTTAGGTTGATATGGGAAGCAAGGAGAGGGTCCACACTCATGGTGGCTGGGTGTTCTTGTCTCAGTGTGCCTGAATGAGAAGTAAAGGTTCCACTGATGACTATACTGTTATCTATATGTCTATAAGTCACTTCATTTTTAATCACTCCAGAAACTTGTACTGAGTGCACACCACATGGAGGGCTCTCTTCTAGACACTGGGGACATAAGGTCCAAAACAAGACAAAGGAGACTCCTGCTGTTAGAGAACTTATCTTCTGGCACTGGACGTCAGCCTTGACATTGCAGACACGCGCTCTAACTCTGTTACCTTATTTGCTTAAGCATATATTTGGCATATGAAAATTTCTAAAAGTTTCTTTGTCCAAATACATTTTGCTTGAAAATACTTAACCAGTGAGGACTCGGTATGTGTTTTCTCTGCCTGCATGTTGAACAGTTGGACTTTAGTAAATGGTTCTTGTGAAAGATTCAAGTTAAAGGTCTCGGTCACCTGGTTCAGGCTCAAGTAAACAAAGTGTGCGAGTCAGAACAAGAATGGCCCCCAAGCACATGGCTGTTTTCATTTAGTTACGGTTTGGGGCAAGATTTACAGTGGTTACTGGGTTTTAAACCAAATCATTTTCTGTTAGGTGTGACACAACTATCAGGCCTTAGCTTGGTCAGCTGGAGAATAAACTGAAAGAGAATAAGAAAAGAATTGTAATCTATACTATAGCATTTATGTACATTTTTTTGTTGTTGTCCAGTATACTAATAAAACCTACATGCAATTTTATACTTTTATAAACACACAGTGTTGGCAATTTGAGACACTAGAAATTTGAACTCTTCATATTCCATGAAAAAGATACAGAAAGAGAGAGAGAGAGAGAGAGAGAGAGAGTTATAGTTATATGTGTGTGCACATGCTCACATGCACAATTAAATCACAACAATTTCATTTCAAAAATAGCCAAGTTGGTGTTTTAAGTAAAGGAAGCAGGTTGATAACCATCCCAAATAAAACATTTATTTTTTGACCACTGTGCTATCTTTTTACTAATCATGAAAGCCATGTGGAAATGGTTGAAAACAAAGTAAACATTTTAGAATTTTCTGGAACCAGAGATTCTCTCCTCTGTTTGAATCTCCCTCCTCTCCTACCTTCCCTCACTGCAGCACTCAGCAGTTGTTGATTTTGAAAGGTTGCATTGTATCATGCACAAGTCGGCGAGGCGTGGGCTGTGCAGTTAGAAGCAAAGCTGTGCAGCTGAGTCCATAAATCCCTTTCGGTTCATAGTTGTTAGGAAGATTTCATGCTGTGCTAGACCGTGACATTTAGCATTCTCACTGCAAAAAATAAGACAGATTATTCGTCTTTTTCTTATCTGTCTTAAACTCTATCCACTCAAAATCCAGATAATGTATAGAGTTTCACTTTCCAATACATGCATGTTAACCTGTTTTTCAAGGTACGTGATGTTCAATGGCTGAAATTCTTTGCAGTTCCAGATATGAGAGATTTCAGAATTGTAAGCCTTTTATTTGTTTCAAACATGTCATTTGATCTTGTACTTAAAGAGCAATGAGAAATGCTTCAGAAAAGGAAGAGCACTTTCCCAATGTATCCTGAATTTATCAAGATAAAACTGTCACATCTTATAGAATTGAAGTCAATCCCAGTGAGGCAATAAAAATGTTTATTAATTGTTCAGAAGATTCAAATAAGAAGCAACAGCAATATCTTCTGGGGGGTAGAAGATATGTAGGCAATAAACTGCCACCAGCATATTTGTGATTCTATTTTCCTGCTAAAGCAGAAAGGAGGCTTCCATTGTGAATTTCAATATTCAAGGCTTTTATAAGCTTTCTTAGATTTTATCTTAATGCATTTAAAAAGCATGATCATTTAAAATACTGTTGGAATGGGCCCACCAGTGGCACAGTCTCTCATCTACAAGAGGAAGAGAGCTACTTTTGTGGCTCTGTCTCCCCTGTCCAGACAGATAGGCCACCCAGCCTCTGTGGGCTTTATGCCGGACACTCATTTCCTGCCCAGGGAGTTTCTCTGCACTGCAGGATAGCTGAGTTTGCCAGCCCATTGTTGGGTCTATCCAAGGGTGTGTGGTCCACGACTGCTTCCTTCCTCTTCCTCTGGAAGGTTACCCCATAAGCTAAGGGGAAAATGCTCAGCCCAGAATAAAGCCAAATCTAGCTGGCCTTTCAAATTCTGAGGGTCTAGCAGAGGGTTGATAATATCCATTTCTATTGTCAGGGCACCAAATCAGTGTCTTCCCAAATCATCACCCAGTGCCTTTACCTTTCATAAAAGAGATGATGTGCCAGAACAGTAGCACACGCCTGTAATCCCAGCAACTCCAGAGGCTGAGACAGCAGGAGTGCAAGTTCAAGTTCAAGACCAGCCTTGGAAACTTAGAAAGACCCTCTGTCAAAATCAAATATAGAAAGGTCTGGGGATATAAGATGTATCTCAGTGGTAGAATACCCCTGTAGAAGAGAGAGAGAGAATGGGTGTATCAAGTGACAGACTTCAGTTTTTACATAGAAATGGGGGGTGTAGGCAGTGGGATGGGGCCGACATCAGCCTTGGGCCAGCTGCTTTGGATGGGGAAGTCTCCTCATCAGAAATGGGAACAGCAGCTGTGTGACAGCCTTAGGCTGAAGAGAGTCCTGGGAGGGTTGGATGTCGTATTCTTTCCTACTGGATTTCTAACATAATAATAAACAGATTTTTTTCCTAGCAGTTCTGATGTGCTGGACATGGACGAGGTAAATTTTTATGAAAGGCACAACTGTGTAATGGATTTGTATGGGTGGAATGGCCATCATAAAAGCATTAAGCTAAGACTTTAAAGAGGTTTGGTAACAAGGGTTAAGTTAAGACTTTGGTTTCCACTTATTTACTTAGGAAGGATGGGAATGTTTGCAAATTTGAATTTTGCTAAAAAGTTCTCTCAATTCTAAGACGTGTACAAAGTGGGCTTTAGCAAATACCTTTTCTGGGTTTTGAGTTGCCTCTATCTACGATTTCCCACCATTGTACTTCACAGCACAATTTACAATATGTCCCCCCAAAAGAGCATTTCCTTTCTCAATTGTCACAAAGCTGCCCAAGAAAAGCTTATTTTTAACTTGCAAATGTGTTTTGTTTAACTAGTTTTAACCTAAGAACAGTTGTCTTACGAACTTCACAAGCACTGAATGCTGTCTTATGGTTGTCAACATTTTAGTAATAAATTCAAATTTCACTTTTAACACACCAAAAATGAGCCTATATTGACACAGTGAACCTGTTATTTACTGACCATTGAACATGACATGAGGCAAAGAAAAAAAATCTTGAAAATAAGATGTAAAATAATACCAATGGAGAGAATTAGAAAAATTTTTTACAATATGGATTTGAGGTTCTCTCCAGTTCTGCGCTTTTTTTTTTCCACCTCCAATAGAAATAATATATTGTAGGTATTAAATACCACATTACTTTTAATAGTACATTATGTGTTTTCTGTACATCAAATAGTGACCATCTTTGGAGAATAATGAAAAATCTTGAGTCTATAATAAATGTGAATTATTAGGCTTTAAGAAGTAGATTCATTTATTTATTTGTTGGTGCCTGGAACATAGGAGGAATAATGAATGAATGGGTGGCAGATATGAATGCCATCAATACGTTGGATATTAGGGTAATTGCCAGATGCAACTATGCAAATACTGGGTACCAAAAGAAGTGTTTTTACTGTGTAAGTTTCTCCTTGGGTGGGGAGCCCCATGGTGCACAGAGAAAGGCATATATTGAATGATCTTGGCTTACAGGGCCTGTGAAGGAGCTTGGATCATTTTGATCTGGAGATCATGAAGGAATTATAATCAGTTACAAGCAAGTGACTACTGCTGCCCCAAAAAGACCAAGAAATGAATTCATTTCAGAGTGTCCCAAAAGACCCCCCATTCCCACTCAGACTGCCTCTATTCTTTGTCCCATCTCTGATTCTCCTGAAAACAGCTTGTTTCATAGCATGATCAGGTAGTTTAAATGTTTGTTCCAAATGCTCTGGAATTTGAAACCCTTTTCTTCCATAAAAATTCAACCTTTACTGGATTGTGGGAGAATGGAAGAATTTCATGCTCTTGAAAGATACATTGTTTTCCACTCATGAAAAATAATCATACATTGGATTGTTTTTTTAAGTTCTATATTATCCTTATAGGTTTTTCCAACTAGTGCACCCCTTGAAGGAGGGACGATGCTGACCATATGTGGCTGGGACTTTGGATTCAGGAAGAACAATAAATTTGATTTAAAAAAAAAACAAAGTTCTCCTTGGAAATGAGAGCTGCACCTTGACCTTAAGTGAGAGCACAAAAAATACGTAAGGATCTTAAAATGCTTTGCTGGGGTGGGTTTGGAAGACAGGTTTTGGTTTTGAAAGAGTGATTGTAGAAAGAAAAAATTATATAGAAAGCTTATTTCTTAAATTAATGAGGGCCTTGGCCATCATGTCCTTTGTGGGTTTGTTTTGTTCTTTCCCTATTTACTTATAAGGATTAGGAAAGACAAAGGTGATATGGTCTACATGAAAATTTTCAACCATTTATGTAACACCTCTTCAGAAATTCTCTGGGTAGATTTAAAAGAGTGAAACTCTATCTTTAGAGTCTTCAACTACAGTCTCCAAGTCATTTTTTTGTTTTTTAATAAAAAATCAGTAAAGAGCTCAAAGCATATATCCTATCTTTTGAATTCATCTGCTAAACCTTGGTAATATATTGAAGTCACTCAATCACATATTTAAGTCTCTTTTTGGATAAACTGAAGTTTATATTCAGCTACTATTTATCAGGACTATTTCTGGGTTGTGTCTCATTGAACCATCCCCAAAGTCCTGGGAATGGTGACATAATTCTTCTTTTACAAAGGAGGTCCCTGGAGTTCAGAGAGGTAGAGTGAAGCTTAGCAGAGATATTCCAGAGAGTCAGAAATAGGCTTTCAAACACAGCTGTTCAGATCCAAGACCCATGCTTATTCTACTAAATGCTACATGTACTTTTCTTTTTTTTTAATATTTATTTATTTGCTTTAGTTGTACACGATGTGTTTATCTGTACGTGGCACTGAGGATTGAACCCGGGCCACGCACTTGCTAGGCAAACGCTCCACTGCTGAGCCACAACCCCAGCCCCTCCATATACTTTTCTTTAAGAGATTTTTTTTTTATTGTTGCATTATGATTATACATAATAATGGGCTTTGTTGTTACATATTCATGCATGCACATAACATAATTTCATTGATTTCATTCTATAAACTCTGCATTCCAGAATGAACAGACAATCTGGAAATTATCAGTTAGTATGTAACAACAACAACCAACATTTTATTTGTTGAATCTTTATGGCCAAACCTATTCTATCAAGTGATTATTTTATCTAAAAACAGAATTTATTCCAAGGTTATAAAAGATCTAAACTCCTTCATTTTATTGAAACTGAAACATCAATTAATGTCATATGTGCTGGCTCAAAAGCTTACACTCCTGTGTAAGTTTTCCTAAATTCTTAATTACTGCATCATAAATTAGGATCTGTAAAACTGAAACATAATCATTCTCTTCTTTTACAGTTACTTAAGAAAATAAACAATATGTAAAATTTTTTCAGAAGTATAGGATTATTGATTCAGAAATAATTTTATGGAAAGCCATCACAATTTCATTATTCTTTAAGTAATTTAAATACATATGTCACAAATATAGTTACAGAAATGTACCTGATGATAAACTTTGATAGAGGATTTGACTTATTTGTAGCTTGTACATTGTTATATATGCTACTGAATACCATTGCTTTATCTTAAGTGTAGCAGACATTATCCCTACAATTTTATAGGTTTAGATTATGATTTACTTTTAAGTTGGGGAGGTCTGCATTGATCAGGTCTAACATTTCCTGTTTTAGGTGTGTAAATACTATACTATAGTCAATATAAAGTTTAGCATAGTATACAGAAATCAGAAATAGTACAGTACAGAAATCAGATTATACAGTTTTCGGCCTAATGCTTAATGAAACTGCTTGCTATGCAGGGTGAGTTAACTCATTGTGGAGTTCATGTCCCATCATAAAAGACAGCCAAACCAGAAAATGCTTGTGGATATCTAACATATTAAACTTTGCTTTTTTTCAGGCTGAAATGCACAGTTGGTCCTGCAATGAATGAACATTTCAATATGTCCATAATTATTTCAAACAGTCGGGGCACAGCACAATATAGTACATTTTCTTATGTAGTAAGTCTAAGCGTTCTTTTCTTGTGAACTAGGATGAGTGATTTTTGCTTAATCTATTTATAATTATAAAACTAACAAGTTACTTTGTTTTGTTTCTATCTCCCATTCAGGATCCTATAATAACCAGTATTTCTCCAAGCTATGGTCCCAAGGCTGGAGGCACTTTACTTACTTTAACTGGAAAGTATCTAAACAGTGGGAATTCTAGACACATTTCAATTGGTGGAAAAACATGTACTTTAAAAAGGTGTTGTGAATTTCTTTTTTGTTTCATCTGCCAAGTTAGGTTACTACCTTTACCTAACAAATCAAGCCAAGTTTGTTCCTTTTTGTGTGGAGAAAAATCAAGGTGTTTACTATTTACTCTCTTGCTAACAAGACTCTCTCCTTCCCAAATCCATCTACTCTTTTGCTGAATTTTCTACCCTTTCATTTTTATTTATTCATCCCACTTTTGAATTTTGTCTTCCCATTCATCCTCTTTTTTGTTATATCTCAGTATTGAAGCTTTATTATAAGCTTGAGGTTCTGGTAATTGACAATAGATTAAAATAAACAGTTCAAGTGAGATTTAAACTTAGAATAAGTCACTTTGGAGAGAAATGGGGGAGATTGGGTTTGGAAGGAGGTTACATTTCTGCTTCTTGGAGTTGAAAGAGATGGGTTTCCTCAAGTGACAAAAGTACTTTAAAGGTTGCTGAAAATGCCAAATGTTTTGAAGTCAAGGATGGCCTTTCAACAACCAGGCTAAGTTTGGGCTCTAGTCAAATGTAAACAGCCTATACTAGGAAAGGCTTTTTTCTAGATCACTGCAGGAAATTCCCATTTAGGAGCAATTGGGTTATACCCTTTGATTTATGGATCCTTTAGAATTCTAAATTATGTATATCTCTAATAGCTAAGGTCCATTTTCTTATTTTATTTTATTATTTTTTGTTGTTGTTCAGTGTGTCAAATAGTATTCTCGAATGTTATACCCCAGCCCAAACCATTTCAGCTGAATTTCCAGTGAAATTGAAAATTGACTTAGCCAACCGAGAGACCAGCAGCTTCAGTTACCGGGAAGACCCCGTTGTCTATGAAATTTACCCTACCAAATCCTTTATTAGGTAAGTAAAAGCTTCTGATGGTATAGAAAGTAATGAACATAGGGATGATTTGGCTGTAGAAGAGTCAAGATGAGTTGCAGTTTTATCTCTGGCATTTCTTCTGAAGGCTTACTTTCCAATTCAGTGAGGAAAAAAGTACATTTAAGTTGTGAGTATGATTTGACTTTATCAATGCTAGTTTATGCCTAGAAGATTACATCCTAGGGGTAGGAGTTGTAGCTACGGGGTAGAGTGCTTGTCTCACATATGTGAGGTACTGGGTTTGATCCTCCAGCACCACATAAAAATAAATAAATAAAATAAAGGTATTGTGTCCATCTACAACTAAAAACAATATATTTTTTTTAAAAAGATTTTATCCTATTTTATTGCATTTTAAACAAATTACCATAAAACAGTTTAAAGTGACATCATAGTATATAAGCACATATGTTACACATACATCAATTCTATACTAATCATAGTGCAAGGAAAAAAACACCTTTTTTCACTCTTCAGTGTATTTTTTTGTCAGTCCTGCTTTGCGCAGCTTTTCCCCATACCAGACTCCCTTTGGATCAGTATCTCCTTGGACTCTGTTCAATCTGCCTTATTTCCGTTATTTCTATAAGTCTAGCAACAATAGTTATATATGTTTTTCTTTGTATTTTTTTCAGAGAGAAAAAATTTCTTTTGTATATTTGGTGAATAAAAATCCAACTTTCAGCATTTCTTTGGCTTATGAAATATGAATTTTAACTCATATTTTCAAGTTAAATAAGTTGTTTCCAAAAAAGAGTTATCCACCCCCCAACTTCCATTTGATTTTGGCTGTTCCTCTAACATGTAATCACAGCTTTTGATAAAAATTGAACCTTTCTCCTTAAAATACTTGGTGGAAAGAACTTCTCAATATTATCATTTTTCTATTTTATTTTTCCAGTGGTGGGAGCACAATAACAGGTGTTGGAAAAAATCTGAATTCAGTTAGCGTCCCAAGACTGGTAATAAATGTGCACGAAGCAGGAAGGAACTATACAGTGGTAAGTTCTTTGAATGATGGTTCTACTTGGAGTTCTGCATATTGCCTCTACCACCTGGCTTTCAGGATAGGTGGGACATTTCAGTTTTGCCTTTGATATTTGCTAGTTACCTTCTTTCAGCATAGGTGGAATCAGATTTTTTTATTCAACAACTAAAATTATCTAGAGTCTTGGGCTGACATTGTAAACACGTGTAACACACACACACACACACACACACACACACACACAGTTTTTAGAAACAAATGAAGATACCAACTGGAGACAGTGTTGCAGTATTTTTAAAGACAGTGCATATAGAAATCACAGCATTCCCCCAGTCCCCTAATGCATCATAGACTATTGACCCTTTTGTCCTGATAAAACCCTTGGATAAAGCCTGTAACCTTGCTACAGCATCCCTGTCTTTCTGAAGCAGCAGACTATAATATTTTCTTACATCTCCCCCCATTCTTATCATTCTTCCTGCCCCTTTGTTAGTACATTATCAGGTAATGAGAGCATATTAGACTAGTTATATACCAGAGTGTGGATATTGTTTATCTTTTCTGCATCTTATTTATTTACAAGATCAATGAGAATTTAACCTCCTTAAAAGTCACTGGCCCATTAATTTCAGTGGTCACCTTAAAATGGTCATTATCATTTAGAACTTAGGAAGGCTGGAGTTATTTTCAATGATTCCATACTTTTTGTTGATGTGTTTTTCTAATCTAGTTGGACTTGTGCACTCAACTTAGCATGAAAGTTCTAAGTGCTCCCACTCAACAGGATCTGGACTGGGCAGGTGATAGATTGAATTACAGCACTTTCTTTGAGATTTCTCATCCAATATTTCTTGAAGCCTAAAGCCACCATGTTCTTTAATTACAAAAACCAATTTGGGGCTAAAAATGTCAAGCTAAATCACCAAACAATAGGGTCATCTCAAATGAGATTTTTCTTGACCTTCTCAATCAGCCACATTGCATCACCTCTAAAGTATTATTAGATTTTTATCATATTCCTGAGAGATTGTACTCCAGGGAGTCACCGCATGAAGTAAAGGGCTTTGAAGACAATCCCCACACATGGCCACAAACAATGTTAGAATACCACTGCTATTAATTTAGAAGATATCAGTTCTCCACAACCAAGATAACAATTTTTCATTAACCAAATGAGAACTACAGTAACCCTCGTTGGTGTTGGCATGTGACTTTTTAAAGTAGAAGTCTGAGAAATTATTAATTTATCTAATTGATAACAAGCCTACATTATTAACATAATGACTAAATTAGCTTTGATATCTCTCACCAGCATTAAGATGACATATAGAACAGCTCTTAGCTTCATTCACTTATATGTAATCAAATGGTTATTGAAAACTTTCTAGGTATCAGAGATGCATATCCCAGGAAAGAGCTAGGCAATGGTAGAAGATGAAAATCTTATCTGTTAACACATCTGGATATTTAAACTTCTGTTGTTTAAGCCACAACAGGTTGATACAATAGAACTGTGCATTAGAATTGGACAGAACTGAAAAATTCAGTGGATCTATTTTACTCTTTATTATTTCACTATTTACTATTGTCTGTGAAAACTCATAAAGAGATGTGTGTTCCTTTCATGTTCTCTGTCAATTTGAAGTTGAGCATGATGAATTGATTCTATTTATTATTTAACAAATAAAAACTCATGGTCAGGTCTGATTTAGATATACATATATCCAGCCACAATAACTTTAATCCAATAAACTCAGATCTTTTAAAATGAAAATAATTGCCTTATCAAAGCTGGGGGTGTAACTTAGTGGTAGAGCACTTGTCTAGCATACAGGAGGCTTGGGTTCAATCCTCAGCACCACACACACATAATAACAACAACAACAACAATAATAATAATAATTATCTTCTTAACAAAACATATATTAATTTGCTAATGCACATTGTATCCCAGAAGTCTGATGGTTTTTGTGTAGCTTCGAATTGTTGTTATATGGAAAATCATTGTGATGACAATAAAATTGTTCATTTTCACTTTTCAAGATGGTAGGAATACATTTTAGCATTCATTTGAGATAAAACTAAATAATAATGTATTTTGTTCATATTATATCACTGTTTTATCTGCTTACAACACATATCTTTAAAAGTAGACTACATTTTTAAAATTATTTTTAAAACAACATATCAAGCACCAAATTCTGTTTGTGCTTTTTATGAATATCCTGAGGCCTTTTTCTATTGTGGCATAAGTAATTGTTTTATCTCCAACTATACTTTGTCAAAGAAAAGGAAATCTAAGGGATGTTGTTGCTTGTTTGTCTTTTCCTTGGGGAGAAAAAAAAAAATGCAACTGTTTAACCTTAAATGTACCACTTTGTATTGCTGGCTTTAGTCTAAGTACAATCAAGAGGAAACTACATTTTCCAAAATTCCATAAATCAGAATTTCAAAGGGGAAGATTTGAAATGAGAGATGAAAGGGCATGAAATAATAATAGCTAAGCCTTTTTAAAATAGAAAGCATAGGAAAAGATGTACCAATGTAGAATATATAATAAACACAAAGCAAAACACGGGAGCTAAGACAGTGAGTGTTGTCTGTGATGGCCTGAGATATATGCACTCCACTCTGTCTCTCAGGGTTGTGACCTGATCTAATGAACTCTGCCAAGCTCAGTTTCTTCATCTGTAAACTGGATGCTCATAGCACTTACCTTCAGGATTATCAGAAGAATTAAATGAGATCAACCTTATAAAACATTCCACGCAGAACCTAGAAATCCATAATGGTTAATAGTTTAAAATACTACTAACATTATGTAACTACATATTTACTTACAACATCAACCATATGATACTTGGCAATTTGTAAAGCACTTTTCCATGCAATGTCCTGCATTGTGAATAACTTTTTAATCTTAATTCCTAAATGAGGAAACTGAGTTTCTAAGGAAGGGCTTTGCTTCTGTTCTCACAGCTTGAGTTAAAGCTAGGATCTAGACCAAGGACTTCTAACCTCAAAGTCCAGCTTCTACTCAGCCATAGCTGCCTCACAAGACCAGAAGGCAGTCCCTCCAGGTCACTGTCCTGTCTTCTTAAGGAAAATAAAATGATAGAGTGAGGGCCAGCTACAAATAGATCAACATAGCTTAATCTGGGCCAGTGAAGCTGTGTTCCTTTGAAGGCTGGATTGTTTGAAAATTTTTGCATCTTCCAAGTTTCTAGAAATGTGTTTTGAACATTAGGATATTAAATGCAGATTTTTCTTGACAGTGTGTATTTTCAGTTGAAGTTGTGAAATGTGAAAGTTACTATGGATGTTGTCACACTCTGTCCTGTTGACAGTGGGTATTTTGTCTTCCTATAGGCATGTCAGCATCGCTCAAATTCAGAGATAATCTGCTGCACCACTCCCTCACTGCAACAGCTGAATCTGCAACTCCCCTTGAGGACCAAAGCTGTGTTCGTGTTAGACGGGATCCTTTCCAAATACTTTGATCTCACTTATGTACATAATCCTGTATTTAAGCCTTTTGAAAAGCCAGTGATGATCTCAATGGGTAATGAAAATGTACTAGAAATTAAGGTAAGAATTGCTTTAAATGCTCTCTGAAGTCATCAACTTGAACTTTATTGACTTCATGGCTATGTGAATAGAATCATTATACTTGGTCATTGTATATTATGATACATCAGCAAATACCTAAGCTCTGAAAAACCAATCTTTTTGACATAAGACTAAAAGATAAATTTAATTGTGGATTGCTTTTTAATGAAACA
This sequence comes from Tamias sibiricus, assembly GCA_025594165.1. Lineage (NCBI taxonomy): Eukaryota > Metazoa > Chordata > Mammalia > Rodentia > Sciuridae > Tamias > Tamias sibiricus. The sequence continues at coordinate 115,237,513 of CM046664.1, forward strand.
TTTAAAAATCCTTCCTGGGTGTATGTTTAAAAGTAGCAAATACAGGATACAAATCTATTAAATAGGCTCCCTGTAATGCATTGTCCTGATGTTACTATGCTTTTCTCATTTCAACTGAATGTTCTCATTATAAGACACAGGTAAAGACCATGAAAGTAAATGCAAAATTGCAATTCCGTACTTTCTTATAATATGTGGAGCTTTCTATCTGGGCGTTGTCACCTCTAAGCTGATTTATAAATGGAACTGGATTTATCCCATCTTAGGAATATGTTAGCTTCTAAATATAATTTAATAGAGATAAATAACAGATCATCTTTCTAAGCCAGCCTGTTGCAAATAAAGAACACTGAAGTCCAGAGGGGTTAAGTGGTTTGACAAGTGATGAAATAGTAGAACAAAGACTAGAATACAGCTCTGTCGTATCACTTCAGTCATTTTTACTTCAGATAATAAAAACAGACAAAATGATTAGGACTTTAATTATTTATAGCCCCAATCATTAAAAACAGCAATATATTCATCCTTCAATGTGTTGTTGTACACATTCAGAAATTTTTTCCTGAAAGATTATCTGCATGCAAATATGAACGAACACAGAGCAATAGGAGTGTCCTTATTTAGAGGTAAAATAGCCTGTCATAGGTCATCTCCATCTAACCAATGTTTCTGCTGAAATTTTCCTGATTTTTTCATAAGATCTTATCTACTGACCAACCCGTGTACACACTACACTCATACAAGTTCACTAACCTCACAATTGTGTTTTGCACAATAATTAAGCAGTCCCAGCATGAAATTAAATGGAAGCCTGCTTCAATGAACAGCACGTTTACAATAGCAGAGTTCTTTCATCTGCTTCTTTAATTAGTTTTAGAAAAGGAGAAAGAGCTTTTATCACTTTTTTTTCAATAAAACTAATCTAGTGTGACCTTTTGCTTTCAACAATTACTGTGTTTGCTGTTTGAAAGATTCCATTTGGTTTTCTTGATGAAAACAAAGGTTTATGTGCAAATAGTTTTATGCCCAGAGAAACTCTATTTTCTGTTCCTGTATCTATGATGGACAAATGAGAGATAAATCGTTCTTTATCTACACTTCCAAGCACCATGTTGTGCAGAAGAGAAAACTTCTTTTTCTATAAAGTAAATACCCATTATTCAACATCCTCCAAAATTGTTGGACCAAGAAAAACGTGATTTGACATCATCCTCATCCCATTAGTGGTATTTCTAACATAGCCCAAGGGGTTTCTGGAGTTAGGCACAAAGCACTTCCTTTTCTTGGTTATATAAAGATTTACTCTTTTTCTCTAATAAATTGTATAGCCCCCTGCCATGTCACAGAGCATAAACAGTGGGGCCAGGAGCGATTGATTTGGTATCATGATTCATTCCCTTATTCCACTTTCCTTAACTATAAGAGGGAATCTAAGGTGTACCAGAACGTTTATGCATTTATTATGACAGTGATTTAATCCTTTCTTGGGACAGAAAGAAAAGAAAATGAAGCATGAAAAGAGAAGGCTTTTCTGGAAAAGCAACAATGTATTTTTATCAAAAGAAAGGCAACCATTTTATTTCATATTGGGTTTGTTCAATTACCATTCAAACCATGAGTGTAAAGTGTGTTTGTCTTCCACCAGTGAAAGTGCTGTGGAGACAACCATGTATTTGAAGTGAGATTTACTCTTTACTTCCAGGAGGAGCTCATGCACCTCAACCAAACATTCCTGAAGGGATCCCTTGGCTAAAGAAGGGATTATGGTAGTTTCCAGCCCCAGTTTTAAGAGTTGCCTCAGTGAACAGTTAACCCAGTGACAACATAGTGTGCAAAAGGGCAGCCAAGTTTGAGGCAAGAGAACACAATAGGTGCCAAAGATCAGTCACTCCTCAGGATGAATCAGAAGCCCCATGGATGTAAGAGGTAGTTCATGAACAAGGTGTCAAGTCCATGAGGCCAGTTGTAGACCAAGTACATGGTAGAACACAGTGCCCCTATCAACAGCAGCTCACACTTGTGAGGAATTTTATAGTGAATCCAGTACTTTGACATATTATTTCATTTGAGTTTTACATGGACCTATGAGGTTTGGAGGTCAGTAATGGTTATCCCCACTTTTAGTTAGAAAAACAGGTTTAGAAAGATTAGTTCACTTGTCTTAGGGTCACCCAGGGAGAAAACAACAGAACTAGGACTCACATTCCAGATTCTTGGATCCAAATTCCAGCAAACTAACTAAATTGCAATGCTTCTCATATTAATCTTCATTAAATATATGCCAAAATGCATAAAATACCCTTCCTAAAAGAGAAACTTCCCTGTCAGATGCTATGTAGATATCTGAAATAGCTCCAAACTTTTTACAAACATCTAAATATGATTATGTTTAAAGAATCCTTACATTTTCCCTAGTTGTCTTATTATGTGGCTTTTTGTTCATGGACATATTCATGGAAAGTCGACAATAGAGAAGTATATGGAATGAGGGTGGCCTGACACTGCCCTGGGCGTTATCCTATTCTAGTGCATATAAAGATCTATGGTAATAGACATGCTTCCAAAGACCAGTCTGGAAAACTCAGCTCAAATACAAAAGGGAGGTCAGGAAAATGAGCTGAAGCAGGGAATAGGGACTCAATTATGGCACAGTGAACACAAGGACAAGAGACCATCATTCTGAACCAGCCCACTCCACCCAGAAATTGTGTTCTTCCTTCCGCCATTAATTTACCCTACAACTGTAAGCCAACCCCACTCACAACTACCCTGAGGCCAGTTCTCACTCCAGACTGTATGGAAGGAAAGGGTTTCTTCTCTCAGGTCACTGGATTCAGCATCAGCATTTATTTGATGGCACTGATATCTTACTCTCCAGTATTCCCCTGGGCTGCATACAGTAGGTATTCTGTGAAAACATGTATCCCAGGACACATAGACAAGTGCCTATGGTTCTACAGTGGCTCTCAGTAAGGTTACCCAAGTGCAGAAGTAGTAAAGGTCCCCAGTAACCAGCAAAGAGACCAGCTTAGTTTTGGTTAGCCAAGATTTCCTCAAAGATACAGGGAACTTTTTCCTTCAGTTACCTGTTGAAATCTTGTTGGACTTAGTTTGGAAACTTTCTGTGAAGGTTCTGTGGCCTGGATTCTAAGCTGAGATACTCACACCCCCAAGTGAAGTGTTTATCTCATTCACCCACCACCAAGTCACTGATTTTCAGCTGGCGACCTCCCTGAACTAAACTGTTCCTGGCTGGGTCCTGCTACCAATGTGTACCTTGCTGCTTTCGCTGACTCAGACTCATCGCCACCACCTGGATGTGAAAACATGCAGGATTCCTTCTATGATATTGCTATTTTTCAACTCTTACTCATTTTCACTCCCATTTGCTCCATTCTGTCACCATCTCAGACATGTAGCATCCCCAGGCCTGAATAGAGTAAAAACATTATGTCTCAGCCAGATGGGGTGGTGCACTCCTGTAATCTCAGCAACTCTGGAAGCTGAGGCAGGAAGATGGCAAGTTCAAGGCCAGCTTCAGCAACTTAGCAAGGCCCTAAGCAACTTAGGAAGACCCTGTCTCAAAAAAAAAAAAAAAAATAGCAAGGGCTGGTCATTAGATCAGCAGCAAAGTACCTCTAGGTTCAATCCCCAGTACCCAAAAAAAAGAAAAAGAGTCTCACTTTGCCAGAGTTGGAGAGGAAAAAGGCAAAGTATATCCTAATGTGACACATTGGGAACCATAGGTATTCATTTCAGAAATGCACCCACTTTACCATTACAACAAAGCTCTATTCATCTTTATATTCTCATGACGAAACCTGGGTCTAACACATAGTAGATGGTAAACAGATTTTGTATCCAATAGAATTTGATCTCCTTTGTGACCTAGTCCTTTCTTGAAACTTAGTTCTCTGTATGTAATGCAGGAATTACAATAACACCTAGATGGGGATGATGTCTTTGTAGGATAGAATGAGATAATTATAACTCTTAATTGTTCTATGTGACACAGGATTACAGATCAGAAAGTTCCTCTTCTGTTGCTTAATTTAAAAGCCCATATTTTATCATTTCAGTAACTAAAGAACTGAGCTGATTTTGTAAATGTGTTCTTTTTAATAATAGTTGATAGTCAATGATAAATAGTAAAAAGTAAATAATGAAAGTCCTAAACATACACATTTTTAAATAGCACAATAATGCTTTTTACTTTAAATGACAAAAAGTAGCCTGTACCTTTTTTTTTTTTTTTTTTTTTACTTTTCTTGGTTGGAAATCAGCTCCTCTCATACAGGCATGGACTGTCAGTATCACTTCTGTGATATCTGGGTTTTTCAGCTTTTAAGACAATCACATAACACAAAGCTGATAATAATTTTTCATGTACGTCATTGCTCATCATTTATTCCTTGGTGTGTGAAAAGGGATTCATTATTCAGCGGTATGGTCTGCTCTCATTTTGCCTTTAACATCCAAGGAGCTCCTCAGCCTAAAAGAATGAGGATTGGGGATGGAAGTGCAGTGAGTTCATCCCTTCCCCCAACCTTACTTATTATCTAAGCAAGCATTTTAGTCCTTCTCTCATAAATCAAGCCCTCCAGCTCTTTAATCTTTTCTCTGTCATTCTCTGAATTCCCTCCAATATGTGAGTAAGGGCCTTGGCCCTCCTCAGACCTAACCAACAAGTTGTCATTTGAAGCCCCAAAGTGACCTATTAGATTTATGTGTTTCTGTGTTGAATTGCCCTGTGTGGCTGACCTGAATCAATGGATTGCTCATACTGCCTTTAGGAATATCATAAGAATAGTGTTTGTCTATGTTCATTTTTTTCTCCTATTTCAGCTTCATGTTATAAGGAAATATCTTCTAGATCCTTTTCCTAGAGTAATATCTGACTTACCAATCTGTTGAGATCCAGTGAGACATTGTATGTAAAAGCAGTTCACCCACTATTCTAGACTATATAAACAAAGTAGCAGGGCTATAGTTACTACTTGCTGGTTTTTGTCTATGAGAAAAATTGTAATAGGTTTTGATAGATCTCTCCTTAAAGTAATGACTTGTTTAATAAATAACTGTACTCATTAAGTCTTGATATGAGAAATCGTATTCATGTTTGCATTTCTTTCCCAAGGCTAATGATGATGTTTTAAAAATTCCTGATGGTAACTTTAGTAAACTAAATATATCAAATTGAGTGATTTTTAAAAATCTTCATGTAACAATATAATTGTTCAAACTAATGTAATTGTGCTTTCAAAACATAATGAAGTCCATGTGGCATCTTAGGGAAATTTCTTTGAAAATGAATTCATTTATGTATTAGATCCAAGTGTGCAAGAAAAATGAGAAGAAACTGTCCAACTCAGAAAAGGAATGTGTCACACAGGGCAATTACATCAATTCTTTGGAGATGGGACCTGGGTATCAGTATTTTTAAAAGCTCTGGGTGTGCTTCTAAAACTGAAACCAAGGTTGAGAACCATTGCATTAGGTAGTGTGAGGCAGAGCAGCAACTAAATCGGTGGCTTCCTTTTTGTCAAACACTGATACCCCCTAAAGATAATAATTAATAAGATTATTACGGGTAAGATGTCATTCAACATAAGAACATAAAATAAGATTCTCACTTTTCTCTAAAATCTGATTTGGTGGAAAAGCTGTGTCCTGTAATTCCTAATTAGTGCCTTGAAATGGTTGCACTCCCCTTCACCATCCCAATTCCACAAAAATGAGCATATCATAAAATCACATGCCTTTGCAAACAACTTGGCCTGAATTTGCAATACATTTATATTCCTCTACAATTGTCAGCATTCCTGCAAACCTGTGAAACATTAACAGCCTCTTTTTTTTCCCCCCTTCCAGGGAAATGATATTGACCCTGAAGCAGTTAAAGGTGAAGTGTTAAAAGTTGGAAATAAGAGCTGTGAGAATATACGCTCACATTCTGAAGCCATTTTATGTACGGTCCCCAATGACCTACTGAAATTGAACAGCGAGCTAAATATAGAGGTGGGGTTCCTGAATTCCTCTCATGATGTAAATAAGGATGCCAGTGTAATTATGTCACTCGGAGGCTTAAAATAAATCATTAAAGCTCATTTGTGTGTTGGCTTTGGCTCATCAACTCAGCCTCAATTCCTAGTTGTTATTTTAGAAATAGTGAATTTTTTTGTCATAGTACCTCCTTCCCCAGGCTTATGAGGGTAGATCTCAAAAGTTCTTTTATCCACACTGCCTCTCCTTTATAACACAATGTAATTCTCAGTGGGGATAAGGGCACACCTAAGTGTCCCTTCCCCCACCTCTCACCACCCCAGGAGTCCAGAGCCAGTGTATCACTACCCACCACAGTGATCACAAATGAATGGACCCCCATAAATAAAAGAAGTCATATGCACTGGACAGTGGATTAAACTATTTCTTGGTAACTTCTCTCATGTAGATAGCTAAATCAGATAACCTAGAACCCAAATGGTTTTTTCATTATTTTTAATAGCTTTATTGTGACATAGCTCACATACTATACAATTCACTCATTGAAAGTGTACAGGTCACTTTTTTGTTATATTTGTTTTATTACATCATTAAATTCTTTAAATTATGGTAAAACATAAATAACATAAAATTTGCCATCTTAACCATTTTTTTTTTTGTGTGTGTGTGGTACTGGGGATTGAACTCAGGGGCACTCAACCACTGGGTCACATCCCCAGCCCTTTTTTGTATTTTATTTAGAGACAGGGTCTCACTGAGTTGCTAAGTGCCTCGCCATTGCTGAGGCTGGCTTTGAACTCGCGATCCTCCTGCCTCAGCCTCCCAAAGTGCTGGCATTACAGGCGTGCGCCACCGCGCCTGGCTGCCATCTTAACCATTTTTAAATGTGAAATTCAGTGGCATGAATTGTACCCATGATGTGTAACCATCACCATTGTCTAATTCCAATCTTTTTTTCATCACCCAAACAGAAATCATGAAACCATTAAGCAGTAACTCCACATTCCCTTCTCTCCCTGATCCCCTGGCAACCTCTAATCTACTGCCTCTATGAATTTGCCTATTCTAAATCTTTCATGTAAGTGGGATTATACAATATTTGTCCATTTGTGTCCAGCTTTCACTTTACTTAGCATAATGTTTTCAAGTTTCATCAACATAACCATGTATCAATACTTTATTACTTGTTATGACTGAATAATATTTGATTGTATACATACCACATTTTGTTTATACAAGAATAAGTGGTTTTTAAAGGGTTCCTGGAGTCTTTTATAAAGTTATGAAGTAGAGACTTACAAAAGAATTAGAAAATCAAATACTGAATCATGAGATCAGAGTTGGAAGTTCAGAATGACCATAATTCAAAAATCATAAAATATTTGACATGGAAGAAAACTCAAAGATTTCCTCCTTGTAACAAAACTGGTATAAAAGCCAGGCATAATTAATGCCCATGCCGGTAATCCCAATGATTCCAGAAACTGAGGCAGGAGGATCACAAGTTTGGGACTAGCCTCAGCAACTTAGCAAGTCCCCTAAACAGCTTTGCAAGATCCTGTCTCCAAATAAAAAATTTTTTTTGAAAAGGGCCAGGGTAAATCTCAGTGGTAAAGTGCTCCTAAATTTATTTGTGTATCTGTCTTCTCTAATATACCTTCATTCCAGTTATAACTACAGTTATGCATCATATGAGTACTTTGAGTATTTCTAATTATTCAAACACTGAGACAGAATTTAGGAATCTCATTACTCTGAAGGCAATTATGCCACTTCTAGAATGGTAGTAACCAGGTGGTATTTTGGGCCCAGAAAAATCACAACCCTTCCTGGATAGTATATTTTACATCTGTAATGGCCAAATTCTGACTTTTCTTTATTTGTCATTTTTAGTGGAAGCAAGCAGTCTCTTCAACTGTCCTTGGAAAAGTAATAGTTCAACCAGATCAGAATTTCACAGGATTGATTGTTGGTGTTATCTCCCTATCAGTAATACTCTTATTATTACCGGGGCTTTTCCTGTGGCTGAAAAAGAGAAAGAAAATAAAAGGTACAATTTTTTTGTTATTGTTTGTTTCAAGAAATTCCCTTAGGAGTACAGTTATTCCAGTTTAACATTGTCACAGATCCATGTGTGCTGCCACATACTGTCCATGACACCTGTGAGCACTGGGCATTGTGTCAAGAGTTGAAGACCAGTGACAGCAAAGTCTAACAAGTCCTGTCTCCCTTTCTGTTTTAAGATCTCAGCAGTGATTTAGTTCGATATGATGCAAGAGTCCACACTCCGCATTTGGATAGGCTTGTAAGTGCCCGGAGTGTGAGTCCAACTGCAGAAATGGTTTCAAATGAATCTGTTGACTACCGAGCTACTTTTCCAGAAGGTATGTTTCAGTTTATTGTCCTGAGAGGTACCTAAATATATATATATACTTCTGAGGATTGTGGCATTGTTGTTTCTTTTTTCTTTTGCCTTTATATTTTTAATAAACCTGGGAAAGAGGCATTTCCCTCTGCCAAAGAAGAATTTAATTTGATGCAGAAAGAATTACATGACTCTTCCTTTAAGATTAATTCATGCATATATTATATTAATTTCAGACTCTGTGAGCTCTTGTCTTCCCAAAAAGTTGATTTTAAAATCATTTGGGCAGGGCTGGAAATGTAGTTTCAGTGGTAGAGCACTTGCCTAGCGTGTGTGAGACCCTGAGTTCAATCCCCAGCAATGTAATCTTTCCTAATCTTTCCAACTCCTTTCACCAATAATAAATAAATAATAACAATAAATAAATAAATAGAATCATTTAAGCAAAAGTAACTTATTGACTGAGTACAAAGCTAAGAAATTGTGACACTCTCTTTAACAACTCGGGAAGAGCTAAATTACAAAACATATTTTTATTTAAATAAAAGTCAGAACTGCTACATTTTTTACCTTGTTAATCCCCAAAGTTTTGAATTGTACTATTAGAGATCTTTTGAAGCATTCTCAAGGAACACAGCCCTTTACCTACAACATTCCACGATTTGAATATATTTTGAGTCTTATCCGAGAAAAAAATCCTTCATTTATGCAATTAAGCAAGGAGAGACCGACATCATCTGCTTTGCAGAACACTAGGCCTAATAATGGTCAGAGTTAACTAGAGCTTTTCACATTGTTTTATTTAAAAATCTCCTGGTCAAAGCAAAATGTCTGTATTGTATCAGCTCCATTATCTTTAGAAGTTACAGGACATGAGTCAAGCACAAGCATTTCCCTGGTTGAATATTTACCATTGGACAAATAAAATGAGTCACGGTCAGTTTTGGATCCTGGAAAGTTATAAGTTGCTCATCCAATGAGCACAAGACCAATGAGGCATTCAACTTTTTCAGCCCTTGCTCCCTCTTATTTTTTGAAGCTCACTGTTATTTCTATAAACATTGTAAACATTGCTTTTGCCTACTCAACTCTGTTCACCTTTAGAAATCCATTTCTTTAACAATATGGACAAAGCAAACCTAATTTGTAGTTTTGAAATTTAGATCTAATTAGGATTTCACATTCATATTTAGTAACTATAACCTGGAATGAAGTTCACAAGTTATCTTTTTAAAAAGGCTTTCCTAATCTTTCCAACTCCTTTCACCAAGCCTCTATCATCATTCCTAAGAACAATGAGCTGCTTCCTCCTGTCTACTTTGAACCTGCTCCTTGGAGACATGGATAGCTATCACAGGCAGAAGAGGGCCACCTGGAGAGAAGAGCAAGCCAGGGAATGCACACCAAAACCTGACAAAGAGGCAACCACAGACCTTTCCTCTGTGACTGCTGGTGCAGCCTTATAGTCTTCTTTCAGGGAGACCCAGAATTCTCTGTGGTGTTACACCAATGTCACACATTGTGGTCTAAATTTGTTTTTTTACATATCTGAATTTAGCTAAAGTGTCAGTAGAACTTCCCTGCCAAAGGACATTTGTCCTGTGTCCCACTATAGAGTTCCCCCAATGCCTGCACTTCTGATCTCTAGGTGTGAAAGTTTGGGAGTGAAGATGAAAGGTCTGAGTTTAGAGAGGCTCAGTTGCACTCCTAGCCCCTTGAGAAAGGTTTGCAGCACCTGCTCTTGGGATTAAAGGAGCAAGCACTGAACTAAGCTTCCTCCTTCCTTCATTCATTCAACATTTCAGGTACTTCCTATTCACTCCACATCCTTCCTTGAAGGTCACAACTGTCTTATTTCCAACTAGTGATTACCATGACTATAGGTAGCCTCTAAAGCTTTTCTAGAACAACTTTTGAGTTTTACTGTTCTGGCCAATTTTTTATTATTAACCAACTATATCCACTGTGGAAAATACTAAAAATGCTGAAGTGGGATTAGAAATAGTCAGGGTACCATCAACTTTTTTCCGCTCAAATTCTGATTCTCTTGTTGATTTGCAAGCAAACAATATTATCAGTTGGTGCCCAAAGGGACCTCCCCCAACACACATGACCCTCTCCTCCAATGAATGCCTCAGTACCCACCTAGGGTATCTTCAAATCAGTTGCTGTGATTATGATGCCTCCTCCTTGATATGTACAGATTCCAGCATCAAGAGCAGAGCAACTGGTGCTTCTCTGCCCAGTTTGGCAGTGAGAAATATACATGCAACACCAGGATTCATTCACCCTGAAACGAAAACCAAAACCAAAACTTCTTGTAAAAGGAAACCTTGCCTGAAGCTCTTATAAAGCTTTGGTTGTAAAGACTGACTTATGAGGAATGCCATCTCCTGTCCAAGTCCCCTCCCCTAAGCAGTGGGGATGGCACACTGACCCAGGTCCAAGCTGCCTCTAAATGGTGATAACACGAAATCTATTGCTATCACCACAAAGTGGAGAATGTACTACTACTGTGAAAAGCTTTTAGCTCTGAAAATGTGGCCATTATATATGTAATCATATATATGGGTTGAGCTTCCCTATCCCCGCCCCCAACATCTAAAATGTTTTGAGCACCATATCAGCACTCAACATATTTGGGATTTTGGAGCATTTCAGATTTTCAAATCAGGGCTGTTCAGTGAATAAAGTCTGTGCAGATACTCCAAAATCTGAGAAAAGCTGACATATGAAACATTTCTGTCCCAAGCATTTTAGAAAAGCCATACTCAGTCTATATGTAATTATGTATATTTTATTCTGCAACTTTTCCTTGGCTGAGAATTGCACAATACTAATTATTTCCATTAATAAACTCCAGCCTCTCAAAGGCATTCTTTTCATTTTCTTACATGTGAGCTGGATTTTTATGAGATTAAGCAATTGCTTAACTGTCTTTGCTGCTTCCCATTTTTAAGGATATATTCAAAAATAAATTCCAAGCCTGGCTTTTCGCTGCTAATAAAAAGAGAAACATCTAAGCAAATTAGGAGGATAAAAAAGCTTTCAAAGTTAATGTACTGACTACTTAAAAGAAAATTTGCAAATGTTTTATAAATGTTTGTATACGTATAAGCTAGTATCTTTCCCCAATTTATTACTATTTTTATCAACCAGTTCCTTTGTAAAGACTATTCCCAGCCTCATTTGATACTATAACCACCATTTCTTTAATTTTAAAATTCAGGCTTCACTATCAATTCAAATTAATTTACTACCACTGTTGCTGCCTCCCTAAGTGAGGTTTTTACGCCTGTTTTCTAGTCATTTTGTTTTATCTTGCAGACCAGTTTCCTAACTCATCTCAGAATGGATCATGCAGACAAGGGCAGTATCCTCTGACGGACCTGTCTCCCATCCTAACTAGTGGAGACTCTGATATATCCAGTCCATTACTGCAAAATACTGTTCACATTGACCTCAGTGCTCTAAATCCAGAGCTGGTCCAGGCGGTCCAGCACGTCGTGATTGGGCCCAGTAGCCTGATTGTGCATTTCAATGAAGTCATAGGAAGAGGTAAGTATTTCCACTCAGCTTTTCGTTAAATACGATTTTCCAGTAAGCATTTTATCTTCTGCCTTTGCAGATTAGGAACTTAGACAATGGCGAAAGCAACTGACAGAGCACTGATAATGAGTGTGTTTGATTTCTGTTCTGTAAAAATGCAGCCTTGCAAATCATATCCTGGGGGACTTGTCCCTGTGTATCCAGGCAATTGGATAACTTCCCAAACATGTTAGAAATAAATTACATTCCTTCCTCATCTTCCTTACACTGGCAACTGTAGTTTCTTGAATGGTGCCATATACTTCTTTTTTAAAGATCATTCTTCTAAATTCCGGTATTTTCACTTATATCTCCTTCCAGTCTTTCTTTGCCGTGAGAACAGTGACAAACTCTAAAGTCCTGGTTTATAGCAGTTTGTATACTGCTGGACAGCATCAGAAGACAGGGAATTTATAGCATTCCCCTGATCTGAAGCAACATATATCATCTCCACAATGCACTCCAATTTCTTTATACAAAGAAGAATGAATATTTGTAATAAGCTAGCCAGAGCAGCAATAACAGCTAGTGTAAACAGTATTTGAGGAAATATTTAGCAGGAAAAGAAAGCAACCAGAAGCCAAGAAATGAACTCCACTCTTTTTTTTTTTTTTTTTTTCTCTAAAATGCTTTTACCCTAATACTGAATGGCCTCTGATCCCTTTGATTCTGTATGTGCTGCATGAAGTAGCACAGGCATCTGCCACTGTGATGCAGGAGAATTGATAGGATCCATTGCCTTCTATGCACACGAGACCTTCTCATTTTCCTGTGGTGGCATCCAGATATTCTTCTATCACACTCTCCAGAATTTAATTCTGAGCACGCCGCTCTTTCCCTAAAAGGGGCTTCACTATTCACAAATATGTTTCCATGTCTCAGAGTTTTGTATAGCTCTGTTATCAGCCTATAAATCCCAGTGATTTCACCATTAGTTATGTATCCTCATTAGTTATGTTCCAATTCTACCCACTAGAAAATTATCATGAAAAGTGCTAACGTGGCAATTATTGCTCTTTTGAAATAATAGTAATTAACAACCTATCAATGTTAACTCCTATTTGTTTATATGTTTTTCTCCAGGAGAAAGTAAGCACTCAGTCATGAGTATAGGCTTTATTTTCTTCATCTTTGTGTTACCTAATGCCTGACATTCACATACTGGGCACTCAGGGCATCTTGGCTGGATGGATGAATTAATTGATGAGTGACTTACACAGCGATCAGATATTTGGCACCTCTGGGAAAAATTATTGCCACTGAATGAAAGGCTACCACTGGGAAAATGATGTGGTTAAAGCTAGAGGGAAGTGCATGAAATGAGTCAGAGTGAATTTGCTTCATTTGGGCAACTGCCTTTCAATTTCTGCCAACCCAGCTTACATATTAACTGGTGACTAATGGGGGAAATCCTTCTTCTATAATACTAATTTATTTCTAATGGCAGCATTATTATTTTATTTTGGTTTACTGGAATACAGGGAGCTTATCTTGTTATGTTTCTTCATGCAGGTAAAACTTTATTTTCCTATTTAAAAATATGATTTGATCCCTAAAAATAATAAATTTCTTTTATGCAGATGTTATTCCTGTTTTCAATGGTTCTGCTATAGTTGAATATTTTTTTCCATTAGCCTTTAATAACAGTCATTCCACCTACAGTTTTTACATATATTAAGTAATCATATTGCTAATATCCTGGAGAAAAAAGTACTTCATCTACATATGAACACAAACACACACACATACATGGATAATGGTATTGTTGATCAAAGTACCAAAAACAATGTACTTTTTTGCCATATAGAAAAAAGGAAGAGATGAAGGCCATGGAAGGCTTAGTAAATAATTATTGCATAATTAAGCATTATGCAGCTCTAACCAAGTTTCCTCTTTCACACAGGGCATTTTGGCTGTGTATATCATGGAACTTTGTTGGACAAGGATGGCAAGAAAATTCACTGTGCTGTGAAATCCTTGAATAGTAAGTTACATTTTACTCAACAGTGGAGGATACTTTCATGGCTTGCAAACTAAAAAATAGATCAACTAATAAAATGTTGATTTACACTTCTTCTGGAAAAAGAATCATAGGTCTAATTCTGAAAATGTGTTTAGTCTAAACTCGTTGAAATATTTCCTCTCAAATTATCCTTCAGAGCCTTCATAAGTAAGCGTATAGGAAAAATAAGATTTGTGGATGAACTGAGTATCATTTAACTCTGCTGGCCTTATAATATTTGTTTTGCAAATGACATTTGTGGAAACTATTGGAAGCATGTTGGCACATACAGTAGTAATGACTCACTTTACCCAGAGGCATTACTGTAATTATTTTTTAACCACAATTTCCATTGAAAAGATTAAAAAAAGAAAGAAAGAAAGAAAGAAAACAAACAGGAGAGAAATTTGCTGGCAGAAAATTAGAAAATTATAATTATGGTAATACTTCATCTATCTGCCTGTTTGGGGAATGAGTTGTGCCATGTAAATGAACTTCCTAAAGAAGTAAAACCTGCCCCCTTTTATTGCTGAAATATTTCTTAAAAATTTGGCTGTTATTGAGAAAATTTTCTTAAGGTGAAATACATACTCTGTTTAAGAGACAGGGAATATTTCCAAATATAAACTAAGTCTTTATTGATGACTGAGAAACATAATGATAGCCATAAATTACTGTATGGACCAACCCAGTTCATGCCACATACTAGAGTGTTCCTGACTCTGCCTTTGTTGAGACCTCTCTCCTGCTTTCATTTTCTACTCCCATTTCTAATTTTCTGCCTATAATTTGAAGGAACCTGGAAAATGTTAGCCACCTCTATTACAGAGTTATATTAGCATTAATAAGTTTTAAATGCACAAATAGAAGGTTTGCCCGCAAGATACACAACATGCCATGAACACCAAGGGATACAAGTCAAATTAATATATTAATGTTGTCAACTTCCTTAATGAGAACCTGTATCAATCCCTCAGTATCTCTCTCTGGAAATGCCTAGAAACTACTAGACTAAAAAGGACTTATATAGTACCATATGGTGATTGGATTACAGATTTTTCTAGCGCAGAAATTAGTGAACAATGGCCCACCACCTGTTTTCATTAATAGAGTCTATTGACATACAGCCGTTATTGTCTACAGTGTCTTTCATGATGATCAATAGCAGATCTGAGCAACAGCAACCACATGGCCCACACACACGTAAAAAAAAAATCATATTTACTATCTGAACCATCACAGAAATTTGCCAGCCTGTGCCCCCTAGATAATCACTATAGAAATGGACTGGTCTAATTCCCTGTTATTTTTCTGTAAGAAACAATCTGTGGTTCTGTATGAGACAAACTGATTGCTGGACTTGATCCAAAGTGGGTGTAGGTGGTAACTTGCAGACATAGTGTAAAGTGACATTGTTGGGGCTCAGAAAACAATGCCCCAAAGTATGGCATGCTGAGTACGTTGAATTGAAGGACATTGGAAGGGCTTCAGAAATGAAGTTTCTTCCTGACCTTCTCCTGCCTTTCTTTCTCCTGCTCTCCTCCTCACACACCTACCCCCATCCCCGTCCCACCAAGTCAGGTCATAGAACCTAGAACCTTTCTCTCCCCCAAAAGCCATTGATAACACAGAAAGATTAATATAATCTTCTTCTGCCTTTCTGTCTTGGAGCTAACCATAAAGAAATTCTCTAGCCCGCCTTGTCTGCAAGTAGTTCATAAAGCCCTCATTCCAGAAGGGGTCCTGTCCTATGCACAGGAAGAAGGGATTCCCCAGAGAGAGGCCAAAAAGAATCCCAGGAGACGAGCCTTGCTTGGTTTTCCTCAGCCTGTTACCATTAGGTCATACCCTTTTTCTCCAGTCACATTTCCACCCATCTGTCCATCCTTCATCAGTCCAAGCATTAAAATTAAAAAAAAAAAAAAATTTTAGAAAAGCTTTCCCTGGGTACTTACAGCTTGGTTTCTGAAGGTTCCCATGTCTTACAAAACTTTGATTCAATAAATCTGTTTTGCGCCGGGCGCAGTGGCGCACGCCTGTAATCCCAGCACTTTGGGAGGCTGAGGCAGGAGGATCGCGAGTTCAAAGCCAGCCTCAGTAATGCCGAGGCACTTAGCAACTCAGTGAGACCCTGTCTCTAAATAAAATACAAAAAAGGGCTGGGGATGTGACCCAGTGGTCGAGTGCCCTTGAGTTCAGTCCCCGGTACCACAAAAAATAATAAAAATAAATAAATAAATCTGTTTTGCTTTTCTGTTGTAACCTGTCTTTATTTATAGGAATCTCAGCTGTGACCCTTATGATGAGTGAGGAAAGCAATCACACCTCTCCACCACTGTGACACCATTCACTCAGATATATTGTACAAAAACCAGTGGGGTTAGGCCTCAGGACAAGGCGTAACTTTGGGGTTTTATATCTCCTTGCTCTTCCTATCTAATCTGACAAAGTATGCATTGTTCCACAATGAAGTCAAGTCTCCATCTCTGGATTTCTCAGGAATCACTGACATAGAAGAAGTTTCCCAGTTTCTGACTGAGGGAATCATCATGAAAGACTTTAGCCATCCCAATGTTCTTTCGCTCTTGGGAATCTGCCTTCGGAGTGAAGGGTCCCCACTGGTGGTTCTACCATACATGAAACATGGAGATCTGCGAAATTTCATTCGAAATGAGACCCATGTGAGTATATTACCAAGTTTGCTAACTGGTGAATACCTAGAAATCAGTCATCTCTTTATACATGGCTTCTTTCACTCTTAAAAAGCTATCAGCCAAAGATGCACGTGTAAAATGGAGCCTTAGGAGTAAGCAAATGTTACTCCTGTTGGCAGCATTCAAATGTACCTCAGAATCTTCTGGTCTGGTGGGAAGATCGTGATACTTGTAATGGTAGCCTAGGACAATCATTGTTGCTTGCCCAGTAAGCAATCTTGCTCTACTATTCCCTGATGATACATTGAAGTCATCTTTGAATGCCTACTATGTGTCAGAAACTGAGCACAGCATAGGAGAAGAGGCAAAATGAGCCACAGCCCACGTGGCATTGTAACTCTGGGAGACAATGAAGAATTAATAACCAATGAGTCTTCTCTGTTCCTCAGACTTGCCACCCTCTCTGCCGCTTCAGGGCCTTTGCACTTGCTGCTCCCTCTGCCTGGAACATTCTTCCCCCAGATATCCATACATTTCACTCCCTAATCTCCTCCAACTCTTTTCCCCAATGTCATCTTCAAAATGAGGCTTCCCTGACCTGTTTTAAATGGCAGCTGACCTACCGCATCCTCATGCCCTCAGTCATCCCCCTTCCCTGATTTTATTCTCTGTCACACTTATCTGATACCATGGGCTCAGGATGTCCAGCATTGTGGTCACAACCACATGTGTGAATGTGTCCAGTTCAAATCAGAACGTACAGTAAGCATAGACTACATCAAGCATAGACTACATCCCAAAGTCTGAAAATTTAACATAAAAAGAAGGCAAAATATCTCATTAGTAATCACTGTATAGATTACATGCTGAAATAATATTTTGGATATGTTGGGTTGACAGGTATATTCTAAAAATTAACTTCACCTGTTTCCTTTTACTTTTTTAATGTGGCTACTAGAAATGTTTAAATTGTGTATGTGGCTTATGTTACATTTCTGTTGAATTGTGCTGTACAGAACAATAAACAAATAGCTCTGTGTGTATATGTATGTATATACAGGCCATTAGAACACAAGCTCATGAGGGTAGGTATTTTTATGTATTTTGGTTACTCCTAAGGCTCCAGTGATTAAAATAGCATTCAACACATAGGCTCTCAGTAAATATTGTGAATAAATGCCCTCACAGTTAACAAGAGGATCATAGGTTCTTGCAAGTGGGAGTTTTCTTAATGAAATTTATGCCAGGACCTAAAGGGGGTGATCAAGCATTGACCAGGCCAGTCAGTGCCAGGGAGGGCTGCTGAGGAGTCTCTAGAATTGAATTCACCTATGGCCTCAGCCTCCTTCTTGGCTCCTGCTGTCCAGGCCTTTGTGGGATTCAACAGAGTAACTTTACTCTCACTCGAAAACAACTTCATAAACATAGGGTCAAGTTCTCAAAGGAAATAAGCTCTAGGACAGTTAAGAAATATTTTGTGTTCAGCCAAAAGACTAAAACAACTCCCTGGCAGGGAGTTTTTGCAGATAAAGAGAATTTACTTTGCAAAGTACAAAGCTACCCTGACAGATCCCACTTGAACTCTTGTCTTTACCCAGATGAGTCAATCTTCTTGGATGTGCTACCTTCTCTGGAGTGTTGCTCCCCTGGGGTTAAAGTATAAGAGGTATACTATTATCCAGTACAGAGTAGTACCCACCCGAGACTTGTATAGCCCAAGGAGTTGATTGACACTGAGAATGGCCCCTAACATGATGTGTCTTAAAGAGAAGCCTGAAAGACAAGTCACCGGCCTCCTCACAGTCTGTACATCAGAGGAGGCAGCAGCCAATCTTGCTAGGTCCTCACTGAGTGCCTCTTATGCTCACAAACTCCACAGTGGCTACTGAGAAAGAGACCCTCTTCCTGAAACCCAATCCCTTGCAAGGGCTGTCAGCCGCAGTGACATCTGTGTGGTTTCAGATTCAATTCTTACTATTAAGAAGGCATTGCTCTGTCCATCTAATGCTGTGGATGGAGTTTGTGGAGAATGGGGTATCCTGTTCTCTGAGCTGGTCCAGAAGCCTGGGAGTTGTGTGCTAATGGTGCATCAGTCCCAGTAGGAGGGCTTCTGATTGGAGCCAAAGAGACTTAGGTTAAATCCTTATTCCACCAATTACTCTCATAAGTACTTCAGGGTGATCTGTTTCTCTCTGAGCCTCCTGAATTTACTATGTATTTCTGGTGCTTTGACATTTGAGCCTTGCTGACACTGAGGCTGTCCCTCCTAGGGTTAGCTAATTCCTGGAGATAAAACAACTTGCCTTCAGAAAGCACCTTTCACATGCAGACCAACCAATCCAGATAGCACACCCCAGCCACCTTCTTCAAAGTAGCCAATCCTAAAACTAGAAGCATGCCTCACCTTTCCTTCCCAAGGAAATTACAATAAAGGCTCTTGCCCATGTAGTCCCCTCACTCCCTCTGCCTCCTGACTGTCCCCAGTGTTTCCCTGCTGGCCCTGCATGGCATCTGATGCTCCCTTCTCTTGGGAACTGCAAGTAACAAACCATCTTTTCAATGGCAATTGCCTCCAGAGCTGTTGGCCTCATCATGCCTGAAGATTTTAAAACCTACATTTCAAAACACCTCCATTTCCCCCTGCCTTCAGAAGAGTGTGAGAATTAGCCTTAATTCATAAAAACATCTAGCCTGGTGCTTTGCATTCTATGGGTCCTTAAGAAATAGTTGTTGCTGTCGACAGGGAATAAGTTATTATTTGAGACAAGATAATTCTTATAAACATGTTAGGATTTAGAGATCAGAGTTAGAACAGTGGGTGTTTAGTTTATGCTTTTCCAACTCTCTTTGATTGCAGAACCCAACTGTAAAAGATCTTATAGGCTTTGGTCTTCAAGTAGCCAAAGGCATGAAATATCTTGCAAGCAAAAAGTTTGTCCACAGAGACTTGGCTGCAAGAAACTGTATGTAAGTATGAGAATCTCCGTACCCACAGTCCAAATTAAGTGATGAGAGTTTGTTTCCCACTGTTCAAAGCTAATGAGGACATTTTCTCTTCTTGTGCAAAAATCCTTTATTTCCTTGGCTGTTTTAAATGGATGTGTAAGCCTTTGGGAGGTGGGGGCAGGGGCTTTCAAGGCTTTATCAAGCAGAGGATTTAAAAGGTTGCCCCACAGGGGGT
Source organism: Tamias sibiricus (assembly GCA_025594165.1). NCBI lineage: Eukaryota > Metazoa > Chordata > Mammalia > Rodentia > Sciuridae > Tamias > Tamias sibiricus. Next base: position 115,257,306 of record CM046664.1, read on the forward strand.
CTCCAGCAGCTGTTGTGTACTTTTGCTTTTCTGGGTCCTTCCACAAACAGCCCCCAGTGTTGTGGTTTCACACTGCATTAGTACTTAGGAGGGAGAATTTGATCTTCAGCATCTTACTGGAGAGGACTGGGTAACACAAATACCAATACAGTGTCACTTCCCAAGAGTAGATCTGAAGTCAGCCTGCAGACGCCCTACCAAAAATGGTATTTGGGAACGAATATACAAAGAACTTTTATTTGTGTCTGGCTGCCTGGCTGTATAACACAACAGTCAACAGTTTGTAATTGATTCTGTGCCTTCCCCTTGCAGAGCACTGATTCAGGACCTATGGTATGTGTGAATGAAGGAGCTGTGCTATTAATTTTCTACCTTGGTTTCAGTCAATGTAACACCATAAAAGCCAGTTTAAACCAAGAACACAGCCCCAGTTAGCAGAATGTGTGTGTGTGTGTGTGTGTGTGTGTGTGTGTGTGTGTGTGTGTGTGTTTTAATCTTAGTGTTTTAGATGCTTTATTATGGATCCTATTTCTCTGCTATCTCAGTGGTTAAATATATGAGTTTTATATACTGACCTGACATATGTGAGAATGAAGAAGTAAAATAATAATCCCATGTCATGTCTCTTCCATGGAACTGAGTATTGCTGATAAACTGACAAGTGAAGATGGGGAATTGTGTTGGGTCATCAGTTGACATGCTCTACTTAGCAGCTAAGGAGAGCTGGGAGGGAGACAGCTTTACTTTTTCTCCAGATCGCCATTAAAACAAAAAGGACTTTCCAATGCCATATCATTCATGATCCTTCTCCTCAGCCTGTTGAATTTGTCACCTAAATGTCAAACATTTTTATTCAAGAATTCCACTGTAATTTAGTACTTGTCAATAGGCCAGAGGAAGCCCTGCTTCCTAAGTTATGGATTTCAAATACTGAAGCCACTTGTTCTGATCTATGGATATTTGACATCCTTGTAAATTATTTTATTTCAGCTACCAGTAGTTTTTTTTTTGTTTTTTCTTTCTGTAGGCTGGATGAAAAATTCACTGTCAAGGTTGCTGATTTCGGTCTTGCCAGGGATATGTATGACAAAGAATACTACAGCGTACACAACAAAACAGGTGCAAAGTTGCCAGTGAAGTGGATGGCTTTAGAAAGTCTACAAACGCAGAAGTTCACCACCAAATCAGATGTGGTAATGTACTGATCATCCCTGACTTTTTCCTCTTTTACTTTCATACCCCACTTCTTTGTATTTTTATGGCAACTTAATTTTTAAAAAAAATAATCATAGCCGGGCGCGGTGGCGCACGCCTGTAATCCCAGCACTCTGGGAGGCTGAGGCAGGAGGATCGCGAGTTCAAAGCCAGCCTCAGCAATGGCGAGGCACTTAGTAACTCAGTGAGACCCTGCTTCTAATAAAATACAAAAAAAAAAAGGGCTGGGGATGTGGCCCAGTGGTCAAGTGCCCCTGAGTTCAATCCCCGGTACCAAAAAAAATAATAATAATAATCACTACTAATTCATTTCTCTTTATGTAAAACTGGAGTTGACTGTCTAGTTGACACCCATAGTATATTTTCATAAATTCACTTGCTTATCCAACATTTGTTGAATGGAGTATCAAACTAGCTTCTTGGGAAGTGCCAAGTTGAACTAGGCATAAGCTTTGTCCTGCAGGAGCTTTGGTCCACAGGGAAGAAAAGACATGGCCAACGATGACTGCAGAACAAAGTGGTCTGGGATTGTACTACCTTTCATAGTCCAGGGGCAGCAAGAATTCCATTTGAAGACATGTAGAAGCTGTAACTGAGGCAGATCTAGCAGTGAGGGCATGATCCTCATGCCCGATTAAAAAAATGTCCTCCTTTATCTGTAAAAGCCATGCTTCTCTCAGACGACACGCTTCAAAAAGGCATGCAGCTGAGCAGCTGAGGATGGGCAAGACTCTCACCTGGGCAATCAGCTCTCCTACATTCCTTGTACACCCTATGGAGAAGGCAGCACCTGAAATGGGCCCTAAGGGATAGCAGGTTTGGAACTGGAAAACTAGGTGAATGGAAATATCAATCCAGGTGAAGCAAAGGGGCAGGAAAGTATAAGAATCTTTAAAGTTCTGAGGACAGAGGATTTAGTTGGTGATTTGGCAAGAATGGAAGGCATTGAGGGAAACTACAGTTTTTAAAAAATAGATTCATGCTAGATCGCAAAGCTCTTTACCAAACTAGAGTCTGAAATTTATTTGCTGGTCACGTGGAAACAAACAAAAGTGATCAGGTTAGACTGCAATCCATCTTCATTCTGTAAAATGACTGGAGAAGATGATCAAGTGAGAGGTAGAGTTTGGAATAATTTGAGAACAGAAAGGAAGAGGTGGAAGGAAAAGGATCCCTGAGGTAGAATCAACAGTAGTTAGTAAGAATTAATAAAAGTCAAAGATGAGCAAAGTTATGGACTGGTGTATTAACAGACATGAAGCACTAGAGCAGAATCTAGTATTGGAGAAAAAAATAACAAGTTGAGCCTTGCCCACATTCAGTTTGACTTGGGATTACGCCATCTAGGCAGACATGTCCATTAGGCACTTGGAAATAAGGATCTGAGGCTTGTTTAAAAAAAAAAAAAAAATTACATTATATTAGTCAGCTCTCGGGCTGGCATAATTTAAAACAAACAAAAAAAAAAAAACATAGACTGACTGACTTAAACAATAGAAGTTTATTTCTAACAGTTCTGGAAGCCAAGAGTCCAAGACCAGGTTGCCTCTTCCTGCCTTATAGATGACCACATTTTTACTATGTCCTCACATGGTTGAGAGAGAATGAGGGCAAACTCTCTAGGGTCTATTCTAATAAGGGCACTTATCCCACCATAAGGACCCCACCCTTATGACTTCATCTAAACCTAATTACCTCTTAAAGGCCCATCTCCAAACATCATCATAGAAACATGCTCTTGAGAGTCCCAAAGTAATTATTCAGAAGAACCTACATGTATGAAGTGAGGGAAAAAATAGCAAGGATGAAAACCCTGGAGAAGAGATTACCATGAAAGTCAAAGAAAGAGAAAGTTTCAGGAAGAATCTGGAATGGTCACCAGGTCCATTGCTGCTTACTGTGCCAGACAGGTCTTGGTAGCTGAGCCACTTGAGTACTTAGAAGGTCCAGAGTACGCTGAGGAGCATGGATGTTGAATGGAATGGAGAGTGCATACTTACTCTGTTGCTCATAACAGCTCGAGATAACTGTGATATCTGGAGGGAGAGAAACATTTGACATTTCTGACCATAAGGGTAACAACTGAGAAAGGAAAAAAATGCAAACTTAGGATATCTGCAGACAATTTGGGCTGAAAATGATGTTCATAGAAGGTATGTACCTCAAATAAGAAAGAGTTGGCAGCTACTGAGAGATGATAGGGAATCCAGTCATCTTACTCCCATCCCTGAGTCAGCAAGAGGGAGAGGTGTGGCCTCTGTTGGTAGGTCAAAGAAATTGTGTTATCAAGTGAGCACCAAGTTTTAGTTCCTGTAAAGAGGTGGAGGAAATACTAGAAAATAAACCAAGGTAACTGGCTGGCTTTCTTTTTTTTTTTTTCCAATAAATAAATGTGTCATTGGTCATGGCGGAAGAATGGGACTTCTGGATGTGTATAAGATTGAGGAAAGAAATTATAAACCATGGTGGAGCCTAATGCTTGGGATTTTGATCCTGAAAGATTCTAGAAGAGATGATAGAAGTGAGTCCTAGAGAGGAGGGTTGGGGACTTGTTAGTGATAGTAGCAAGTGAAGGCATAAGGTAGGGAGAAGTAATCCATCCTCAAAGAACATACTGTTTATTCAGACATGACTCCCAGTCTATCATTAAGAGCTGGAGCCAACTCTTAAACTCAATAAGAGATAAAATCCAGTTTTCTTAAAATAGACACCAGATTTGAATAGACTTTGTGCCAAAAAGTTGTATGAATAGCTAGCTAACCCACATGAAAACTTATGCCACTTGAAGTCTTTTAGGTGAATAATCACAGTAGTTGTATTCACAAAGGCAATCTTAAAGTTCATCAACTGGTAAATGGACAAACAAAATGTGGTAGGTATGTCCATAGATCGGAATAATGCCCTTGAGCAATGTAGGGGAACTACTGACACATGCTATGACATGGATAAACCTCACAAACATCATGTTAAATGAAAGAAGATAGACTCAAAAGATTACATTTTGAGCCAGGCGCAGTGGCACACGCCTGTAATCCCAGCACTTGGGAGGCTGAGGCAGGAAGATTGTGAGTTCAAAGCCAGCCTCAGCAATGGCGAGGCACTTTGCAACTCAGTGAGACCCTGTCTCTAATAAAATACAAAATAAGGCTGGGGATGTGGCCCAGTGGTCATGGACCCCTGAGTTCAATCCCCACTTAAAAAATCAATAAATAAATTACATTTTGAATGATCCCATTTATACGAAATTTCTGGAAAGAGGTAAAACTATAGAGAAAGAAAACAGATCAGTGTTTGCTTGGTCTGTGGATGGGCATGAGGATTGCCAACAAATGGGCATGAGGGAACTTTCTGGAATGTTGAAAGTGATCAAAAACTAGATTCAATGATAGCTATAAACTATCTAAGTTTAGTGGATATCATTGACTATATACTTATAATTTTGTATATTGTACAACATATAAATTATACATCAGCAAAGCTGATTAAAAAAAAAAGAGAGAGTCTAATGAAATTTTGCATGTTCAAGACAGAAGTTGGTATTCTGAGCTTTTTGACAACAACACACAAACACCACTACCACTGCCTCCTCAACAAACACACAGTGTGGAGGCCAATGCTTCTCACATAGCAAGAGGCAATTTTTTTTTTTTTTTTTTTTTTTTTTTTTTTTTGGTGCTGGGATTCAAACCCAGGGCCTTGTGCATGCAAGGCAAGCACTCTACCAACCGAGCTATATGTCCAGCCCTGACAATTTTTTTTAACTGCCTTATTTTTAAAAATTGGGCTCTTTTGACTTTTTATTAAGTTGTAAGAGTTGGCTCTAGTTTTTAATAGCAGACTGGGAGTCAAACCTGAGGTACTTGACTGGAAATTTCTCTTCTGTAGATAAGACAGTGTTCTCTCCCTCTCCTTGAAAGACATTGTACTGTATGACATAAAGGTGAAACCTGAATAATCCACACACAATGCTGCTTTGGTGAGTGGTTACTGATTGCTTGGATAAATTTGCACAAAGACAGCTTGGTCTTTTGAACCAATGTTCATGGAACATTTCCAAAAGCATGTATACATGTTAAGACCTACAAGCAAAAACTTGCCTGCTTGTAGACAGATTCTCTTTCTAGCAAATGCCCAGATGGAGTTTGGCTAACTCAATAGTCTTGAGTCCATTCAAACAAATTAGTGTGTTACTACTCTTGAAATGACTCACACCCAGCATTGTGCAATATTTCACACTCAACAGAAGTTCTTTCATTAAAGTGTGTATTGATTTCTCCTTTGGTTCAGTCCAGCTGCTTCCGCTCAGTTCTCATCTTGTCTCATCTTTCTGAAGTATTTAACATTGTTGACCATCCCTTCCTTCTTGAGATTATCCTTTCCTTTGGTTTCTGGATACACCACCATCTGGTTTTCCTCCTGCCCCTCGGTCAGTCGTGTTTTCTTTATCCTTGACTGCTTCTCTTCTTTCTCTTACCTTCTAGATGTAGCTATCCCCCAGGATTTTTGTCTTCAGGGATGGAACTCCCTCAACAATTGCAACCACTTCCATCAATAATCTCCTTTGACCTTCTGTCTGGAGGCTCTTATCAGCTGGTATCATTTGATCACAAATTTGTCTTGTTCAAAATCAAATGCTTTCCCACCAAACTGGCAACTCCTCCCTGTTTTCTATCAGTGTCTATCCTCATTGTGCAATGTATCTATTCCTCCCCATTTGTAGTGTAGAGTTCTTCAAGTCTGGGCCAATGCATCACCTTCAGGATATAGAATTTCCATCATTCAGAAAATGTCCTTGTGCCCTTTTGTAGTCAACCTCTGTCTTATCCCAAGGACCTGGAAATCATTGATTTGTTTTCTATATCTATAGTTGGTATTTTTCCCCCTGGAATGTTACATAACTGGAATCATAGTCAGTAGCCTTTGTGAGTCTGTTGCCTTTCATTGTATATAATGCATCTGAGAGATTATCCATGTTGCTAAATCAGTAGTATTAATATATCAAGTTCAATCTTCTTATCAAGATAAAAATGCATAAAATTTACCATCTTATCCACTTGTAAGTGTACAGTGCAGTAATATTAGCTATATGCACCTTATCATGCAACAGATCTCTAGAACTTGTTCTTCTCACGAAACTGAAATCCAGGATCCATTGAACAAAGACTCTCCTTTCCCCCTTTCCCCTCAGCCCCTGATAATCACCATTCTATAATTTCTGTCTCTAAGAGTTTGACTACCTTAGACAGGTCATAAAAATGGAATTATTCAGTGTTTGTGTTTTTGTGACTGTCTTGTTTCCCTTAGCATAGTGTTCTCAAGACTTGTCCATACTGTTGCATATGAAAAGGTCTCCCTCTTTATAAGGCTGAACAAAATTCCATTGTATGTATGAACAACATTTTCTTTATCATTCCTCTGTTGGTGGACCCTTACGTTTCTTCCGCTCCTTGGCTAATGTGAATAATGCTGCAGTGACTGTGGTTATGTAAATTTCCCTTTGAGATCCTGTTTTTAATTGTCTTGGGTATATACCCTGAAGTGGGATCTCTGGGTCACATAGTGACTCTATGTTCAATTTTTTTTAATAACTTTGGTACTGTTTTCTATAAGGGAGTAGTTCAGTCCTTTTTTATTTTTGAGTAGTATTCCATTGTCCAGATGCACCATATTTAATTTATCCATTTACCAGTTGAAGGACATTTGGGTTCTATTTTTAGGCAATTTATTCTATATAATTATAATTGTTGAGACATTTGCTTAAGTTTTTTGTGTGAACAGGTTTTTTATTTCTTTGGGGTAAATGCTTAAGAGTAAGACTACTAGATTGTAAGGTATGTCCCACTTTATGAGAAACTCCTCAGTGTGGCCATGTCATTCATCATTCTTGCCAGCACTTCACATCGCCAGTTTTTTTGGATTTTAGCCATTCTAATAGGTTGTGGTGATGTCTCATTTTCTTTTTAATCTGCATTTCCCTAATGAGTAATGGCACTGAACATCTTTTTATGTGCTTACTTGATATCCTTATATCTCCTTAATAAAGTGTTACACCGATCTTTTGCCTTTTTTTAAGTTTTAGGATTTATTTCATTTTTTTCTTGTATTTCTTAATTGAGTTAAGGGTCCTTTATATATTCTGAATGCAGTTTTATGTTATCCCACATATGTTTGTGCAAAAGATATATTTTTCTAGTTCAGTACAGTACTTTTCCTGGAAGCTGCCTCTAACTTCTCCTCTCCCATGAGTCCTTCAGCTCTCCCTTGGTACCCATTTATTGCCCAAGTCCTATAGTTCCTCAGGAATCCAACTCTGCTCCCTTTTGGGGGGGAAGGGGGTGATGAGGATTTATCTCAGGGGCACCTAGCCACCGAGCCTCATCCCCAACCATATTTTGTATTTTATTTAGAGACAGGGTCTCACTGAGTTACTCAGCGCCTCGCCTTTACAGAGGCTGGCTTTGAACTTGAGATCCTCCTGCCTCTGTCTCCCAAGCTGCTGGGATTACAGACGTGCTATATGGCGCCTGGCTCTGCTCCCTTTTTAAATGAATTTGTCTCAGACAAACCTGCAGGTAGCCTAAGCTCTCCATTGAGAAGCCCAGATCACAGAACTGGACAGCCTCTCAGTGGATGGAAACTTTGGTTTCCTCATCCATAAAACATCCACACTATGAGTTACATTACAGAACTATGACCAATTACAATCCATTATGAGGATTAAATAAAATAATGTTTTATAAATGGCATGATGCATGCCCCACCATATGACAGACCCTCTTCCACCACCCTAATTTGGGAGTAAAGCCCTTCCAGCTTTGTGTGTCAGTGTGCTGTAGCATTCTCACCTGTTCTTATTCAGAAGCCTCCTAAGTGGTCTCTGTGTTGTGGACCTCCTTCTCCTTTTTGTCTTAAACTTGGTGTTTACAGAGGTCTCCAGGAACACTGAAACTCAGTCACATCCCACCAATTTCAGTGTAGCCCTCTTTCAACATTTAAAAACCTCCTCAGCACAGTACCATTTCAACCTCATTTATCCCCAGACCCCTCACCTGCTCCACACACCCAGCATCGTGAGCGCTGGTACTTGGGGTTCAATAAGAACACATGTACTCTTGCCTCTGGGCCCATCCCTTCTATCTGGACACTTTCTGCCCTCATGTTATGTGAACCTATGAAACAAACTCCCCCTGTTCCTAAGACCCACGTTCCTGTCACTCTTTCTGAAGCTTTTCTCAGTACCCAATATTACCTCTTTGACTTCTCACAGTGCTTCAACCTCTTTTATGTTATTGCTGTATGTTAGAAGCATTATCATATTGTTCTGTGTGACAGTTATCTGCACAATGCTCAACCCTTTTAATCAGCCCTGGGACTTACCCCAGAACTTGGACTGTAATCTACTTGTACATGATCAAAGGTCAATAGATACTTGTTCAGTTGATTCAAATTTTAATGCGAATTCTGGAACTTGAAGGTTAATACAATAAAGTTGTCAGAATGACTCAAGATTTTCAGGCTAAGAAAATTTCAATTTTGAAAGGCTGAGTTAGCAGAGTTACCTGGCTCCCACCTCAACAGGGGTTTGATTTCTCTACGTGGATCAAGGCATTCATTGCCTTAAAAGGTTCTTGCACTTGGGCAAAGCAAAAGGGCTATTCATGGAGATTTGTATCAGCAAGTGCAATATCTATCTCACTTCTTTCAGTCACAGAATTAAAAAAAAAACATGCATTATTCTTTTTCTTGTTGAGTACTATAAGTTCTATTTGCTTCTCAGTTTTACATTTTCCTACTCTCCCTGTCTTTTACCTCCAAGTGTCTTTTATCCAGGGCCTCCTATCCTCCCCCATATGTGTCTTGGTCTGGAAGCATTGCCTAGGGAGAGCTGACATCCTGGATCCTCTGCACAGGGTGATGACCTGCACTTGCTGACTTACTCTTGTGTCATGCTCACCTTGGCACATGTCCAGGGAGAGATAATGTGCATGACCTGGTATGTTCTGAGCAGAGTGCTTTAAATCAAGAACTTGCATATTTAGTGAAGTTCAGGAGACCCAGCAAGACCCAAGGGTCAAGAATTCTCAAATGTTTATCCCAGTGTAAATTCAGATATATTGGGAAATTTGAGCAAGTCATTTAACCTCTCCGGGTCTGTGATCTTCCTATGAAGTACTGATACAGCTATTTTATACTCATCTAGTACTATAACATTTTCAAATTACATTTTTTTTAAATTAGTTTTCAACAGTTTCCCAATGGTTTTATTATGTATGATTCTTTTTTTAAATATTTAGTTTTAGTTATAGGTGGACACAATATCTTTATATTATTTTTATCTGGTGCTGAGGATTGAACCCAGTGCCTCACACATGCTAGGCAAGTGCTCTACCTCTGAGCCACAACCCAAACCCCTTATGTATGATTCTTAATGTTGACTTTTACTAATACTTATTTAGATCTTCTCTTTTAACACTAACCTTTAGATATGGTTACCTTTCTTAAATACTATTAACTTTCATTTTGAAATCCCACAAATTTAACTTCTCCAAGGCTTCCTTTATCTTCCTCTTTTATGAATAATCTGAAATTGTAGCAAAGTTATTGAAAGAGAGAAGGATAGAAATGTGCTGGTGCTTTGACCCCAAAGAGAGATCTTGAAAATATACTCTGACAACTACAGATGAAATCTTCATTGTCATGTAGACTTTAGTTTGTCGTTGGTGGTGGCTGTTTGTTTGTTTTTTGGTTTTTTGGGTTTGGGTTTTTTTGGGTTTTGTTCTTTTTTTAAATTTTGAGACAGGGTCTCTCTAAGTTACTTAGGGCCTTGCCAAGTTGTTGAAGCTGGCCTTGAACTTGCAATCCTCCTGTCTCTGCCTCCCAACCTGCTAGGATTACAGACATGCATCACCATACCCAGCTCAGATGTCCTTTTTGAAAACTACATTTACTTATAACTAAACCTTATTTAAACATATCATGAAATGTATGGCTTAATAATCGCCTTTAAAGGAAACCATTGCCCCACCATAGCAATGGTATTGACAATGTTAAGCCAAGCTTAGTTACCACGACCTACTGATTGCCATTCCTGTGCGTGTTGTCACACCCTCTGGCCTGAATTCTCCTTTTTCTTGTTTTACTAGTGGTCCTTTGGCGTGCTCCTCTGGGAGCTGATGACAAGGGGAGCCCCACCTTATCCTGATGTGAACACCTTTGATATCACAGTTTACCTGTTGCAAGGTAGAAGGCTCCTACAACCCGAGTACTGCCCGGATCCCTTGTAAGTAGGAATCCTAGCAGGATCTTGTGTGGCTAGCTCTTACATGCATTACTTTTGTAAAAATAACTTGCCTTCAAGGGGTCTCTCAACAGCATTTCTTTCTGAAACAGGTATGAAGTGATGCTTAAATGTTGGCACCCCAAAGCGGAAATGCGCCCATCCTTCTCTGAGCTAGTCTCCAGGATATCTGCCATCTTCTCCACATTCATCGGAGAGCACTATGTCCATGTGAACGCTACTTATGTGAATGTAAAGTGTGTCGCTCCGTATCCTTCTCTGTTGTCGTCACAAGAGAACGCTGATGGCGTGGTGGACACATGAAGGAGGGGAACACCACACCCCCTGCTGAGCAACAGCATCGTACTTGCCCAAACAGCAGCCCACACTTTCTCAACAGTTTTCACTGCCTGGCCTCAGAAAGGCAATTTGGTATTTTTTTTTACTTTTGCCAAAATTGCACCGGTATAAGACTCTGTGTTGTTATTTAAACTGCTGGATTCTAAGGAATTTCTTATCTGACAAGGCATCAGAAAGAGAGGCCTGGTCCCACAGGCCAGTGACCAATGGCTACCCTGCCAGTATGATAACACTCCTATTGCATTGTAGTCCAAAACCTGAATTCTGGGTTGAAATTTCTAAAACAAACTCAGAATCCAACTTGATTTCATATGAGAAACTAATGCAACGAATTTGAGGGCTTCTTAATCACAGAAAATTCAGAAAAGATAGTGTTGTCTGCGACAGATATGGCAGGACTAGGCCACACATTTAGAATTCTAGTGTTTAAAAGAAATATTGTATGTTGTTGGTCACGAACACTTTTTATTACTGATGTTGTCATTCACCCGTTAGGTGGACATTCCCTTTCAAATTTTTGTATGCACATTCCTTTGGTTGGAGGAATGCCCATAGACAATGCAAAGTTTCAAAGTAGCATGACACAGGGATGTTTGTAAATTAACAGGGGTATTTACATAGTGTACATAGACAACATTAGGAAGGTTTTAATACAATAGCTTAATCACAATGAAATATTTAGTTGTCATTGAAAAATCATCTGAGGGGCTGGCATTATGGTTCAGTGGTAGAGTGCTTGCCTAGCAGTATGAGGCCCTGGGTTTGATTCTCAGCTCCACATATAAATAAATAAAATAAAGGTCTATTGACAACTAAAAAATGTATTAAAAGAAAAAAAAATTTTAAATCAACTGAGAATGATACTGTTCTGATCAAATGAATGTGGACATTTGGACATTTTGTCTGTATTTTTTTAATGCCAACTTGGAAAATAAACAAGTAATTTGTGATGGTAAATATTTTTAAAGGTAACCTAGCATGTTTTTAAAGTAGAATACGCCTGACTGAAAGGTTCATTGGTTTCAACCGTTGCTCCTATGTAGAACAAAAACAGGGTCAATGGATTGAAATGTTAACCTTCTCAGGTGGCACTTCCCACCTCACAGACAATTGGAGACAAAACATTTGGGGAGGTCATTTTTCATTAGGACATGTTTTGTGTTAAGCAAAACATATTTTAGAAACAAACAAACAAAGGCAATTAAAAATCCTGGCTATTTTGCTTAGATCAATAATTACTCTGGTCAGGAATTTTGTGATGTTTCGTTCAGTTGAATTTTGTGCTTACTACTGTATAGTGCATGTGCCGTAGATTACTCTAACTGGTTTTGTTGATGTAAACACTGAAAGTATTATATTTTTATAGAAATGTTTATTTTTAATGATATAAGAAAAAAATTTGTTAGGCCACAAAAATACTGCACTGTGAACATTCAGAAAAGGTATGTCAGACTTGGATTAATAACGGCATGATTTTAAATGGCTGTAAATAGTGATAAGGAAATGTACCAATTGCCAGTACACCCCGCCCTCATTACATCACCAGGACTCAAAGCCATGGGTTAACAGAGCAAGCTGCAAAGAGGGTGTGTTATGCTGAAACCCAGTAATTGAGTTCGGCTGTCCTTGCGGGGAAATGATTACAACCAAATGATCTTCGACAATGGTGGACTCACCAGAAGACACAAGGAACTGGGCTGCAGAGATGTGTCAGTTCTACTACTTCCTATATGTGAAAAGTAGAATCAATTTACAGAGTATTGTAAATAGTGAGTGACAGAAAAAAAAAAATCTGCTCCGCAGAAAGAAAGAGCTCTCCCTACAAGGTGAAGAGAATGAGCGCATCGAGAACAGAGAACTTGTGAAAACCACCCATCAACAGGAATGCACACCTGTACATACATGCTTGACAAAGCTGCAATGTGAAAATTGTATTTTCTATTTATGACTTGTCCTTAGGTTAATGTGTCTGGACAGATTGTGGGAGTAAGTGACTCTGCTAAGAATTAGATACTTGTCCCTGCCTTTAGCTGCAGTTGAACTGAATGGTACTTTGTATGTTAATAGTTGTTGTTCTGATCAATTATACAGTTGAAATAAAGTGATGTAACATCTTGTGTACTGAGAGTTGGTTGTTGCTAGTCATGCTTGATTACCTACTCCATTTACATAATGACAGAGGAAGCCTAAGATTGATTTCACTTAGCTATATGGAGTCACATTAATGCACGGGCAGTATCTAAAAACTTTACATACCTGAATCTCTGGAAACCTCTGTCTTTCTAAGGGTGGTTTGCCCTGAGTTGCCAAGTTAGCTTCATGGTTTTAACAATCTTTCACCTGCTAGAGCACCTGGTTTCTATTTTAGCTAGGTGTTCTTTTCCAGCAAGATGTGGTCCTTGGACCAAAAGATGTGACAATGGAGTTATAACCCCATAGTTGGCACAGAGGTAGATACCCAGATAGGGATTGGAGAGAGATGTCTTCTTCCCCACTCAAAACTATTACCATCTACATGTGAGCCCACCCTTCTGAGCCTCCGGGTTATCTCCACAGATATTTTTGAATGGTAAAGGAACTCAAAAGCAATGTTGCTGTTATCTAAGAATTGTGTAGCACTTTGGGTAAATCTGATTTTTAAAAGACCCCGTATGGTATGGATGTGAGGTGTCCCCCAAAAGCTCATGTGTGAGACAATGCAAGAAGATTCAGAGGAGAAATGATTGGGTTGGGAGAGTCTTAACCCAATCAGTGATTAATTGAGTGGTAACTGAGTGGTGGGATGTGACTGGGAAGAAGTGGGAATTGGAGGCCTGGCTTTGGATACATATTTTGTATCTGAAATGTGTAGTTTGCCTCTCTTTCTCTGCTTCCTGATTATCATGTGAGCCCCTTCCCTCCATCATACCCTTCCACCATGATGTTCAGCCTCACCTTGAGCTCCAAAGAATGGACTGGCTCTATGAACCGAGATCTCTGAAACCGTAAGCCTCCAAATAAACTTATCTTCCCTAAAATTGTTCTGGTGAGATCTTTTAATCACAGCAATGAAAATGCTGACTAAAACAAAACCCAAGTTTAAACTGAGTGCTACAAAATACAGGGGGGCTGATACTTTACTAGAAGCAAACCCAGTACCTATATACAGCCAAACTCCCTCTCAGTCAACAGATTCATTTCCTTAGAAACTTCAATCACTTCTCTGTACCCCATAAAGACAAGAGCCTGTTTTCTTTGTATCCCTAGTATCTGGCACTTAGTAAATTCTCAAATAATTGCTGAACTGAAATAGCAGTTTTATATCCTCAGTCTTAAACCATGATGGAGAAAGTTATTGTTTATGTAGCTCCCATGGTGTTTAGCAAACAGAACATGAGGAAAGGGAATAAAGGGACCTTCTGGGGAAAGAGGGTTAAAAAGATATCCCTTTGCAAAGTTTTGCTTAGTTCTCTGAATTTTTAATTACCTTGTAATTAATTTTTCATTTCATGATATAGTCATCAATTATATTTTTACTCTATAGGGCAGATTTCATCCTTAAAGAAATAAAGAGAAGATATATAAAACCTGTAAAATTTTATCAAATGTTTGAATGCTGACATCTCATGTTGTTAATCTGCCCAATTTCATTCAGGATATAAGAGCATTATATCAAAGAAATTTATTGATATTTTTCTTCTTCTTTTTTTTTTTTTTTTTTTTTTGTGGTGCTAGGAATTGAACCCAGGGTCTTGTATTTTATTTTTTTTTTTTTTATTATTTATTTACTTATTCATCATGCACAAGTATAGTATCTTTTTACATACAACTGCTTGTATACAAAGTATATAAGTACCATTCAGATCTTCAATCATGCATTTAGGATAATGATATCCATCTCATTCAACCACCAATTTTTTTTCCAACCCCCCCCTTACTCCCTCCCTCCCCTCCCTTTCCGTTGACCATTCTAGTGTTCCTCTGATCCTATGTACCCCCTTCCAACAACTCTGTGAACCAGCCTCCTTATATCAGAGAAAACATTCGGTACTTGGATTTTTGAGATTGACTAATTTCACTTAGCATTATATTCTCCAACTTCATCCATTTACCTGCAAATACCATTATTTTATTCTCTCTTATTGCTGAGTAAAATTCCATTTTGTATATATACCATATTTTCTTTATCCACTCATCTACTGAGGGGCATCTAGGTTGGTTCCATAACCTAGCTATTGTGAATTGTGCTGCTATAAACATTGAAGTGGCTGTGTCACTGTAATATGCTGTTTTTAAGTCTTTTGGGAATAGACCCAGGAGTGGGATGGCTGGGTCATAGGGTGGTTCCATTCCCATTTTCCCAAGAAATCTCCATACTGCTTTCCATAGCAGTTGCACCATTTTGCAGTCCCACCAGCAATGTATGAGTGTGCCTTTTTCCCCACATCCTCTCCAACATTTATTGTTGTTTGTGTTCTTGATAGCTGCCATTCTGACTGGAGTGAAATGAAATCTTAGAGTAGTTTTGATTTGCATTTCTCTAATTGCCAGTGATGTTGAGCATTTTTTCATGTATTTGTTGATTAATCGTGTATCTTCTTCTGAGAAGTGTCTTTTCAATTCCTTAGCCCATTTATTGATTGGGTTATTTGCTTTTTTGGTGTTAAGTTTTTTTAGTTCTATATACATTCTAGAAATTAGTGCTCTATCTGATGTGCATGTATTAAATATTTGTTCCCAATTAGTTGGCTCTCTATTCACCTCACTGATTGTTTCTTTTGCTGAGAAGAAGCTTTTCAGTTTAAATCTATCCCATTCATTAATTCTTGGTAATAGTTCTTGTGCTACAGGATTCTTATTAAGGAACTTGGGGCCTAATCCGACATGTTGGAAATTGGAGCTTACTTTTTCTTCTATTAGGCGTATTGTCTCTGGTCTAATTCCTAGGTCCTTGATCCACTTTGAATTGAATTTTGTGCATGGTGAGAGACAAGGGTTTAATTTCATTTTGTTGCATATGGATTTCCAGTTTTCCCAGCACCATTTGTTGAAGAGGCTATCCTTTCTCCACTGTACATTTTTGGCACCTTTGTCTAATATAAGATAGCTGAAATTATATGTATTAGTCTCTGTGTCCTCAATTCTGTACCATTGGTCCACCAGTCTGTTTTGGTGCCAATACCATGCTGTTTTTGTTACTATTGCTCTATAGTATAATTTAAAGTCCGGTATGGTGATGCCACCTGCTTCACTTTTCTTGCTCAGGATTGCTTTGGCTATTCTGGGTCTCTTATTTCTCCAGATGAATTTCATGACTGCTTTTTCTATTTCTTTGAAGAATGACATTGGGATTTTGATTGGAATTGCATTAAATCTGTATAATGTTTTTGGTAGTATGGACATTTTGACAATATTGATTCTACCTATCCAAGAGCAAGGTAGGTCTTTCCATCTTCTGAGTTCTTCTATGATTTCTTTCTTTAGTGTTCTATAATTTTCCTTATAGAGCTCTTTCACCTCTTTCGTTAAGTTGATTCCCAGGTATTTTATTTTTTTTGGTGCTATTGTAAATGGCGTAGTTTTCATCATTTCCCTTTCAGAGGCTTTGTCACTGATGTACAAAAATGCCTTTGACTTATGGGTATTGATTTTGTATCCTGCTACTTTGCCAAATTCATTTACTAGTTGTAAAAGTTTTCTGGTAGAGTTTTTTGGGTCTTCTAGGTAGATTATCATGTCATCAGCAAATAGTGCTAATTTGAGCTCTTCTTTTCCTATCTGGATCCCTTTAATTTCTTTCGTCTGTCTAATTGCTCTTGCCAGAGTTTCCAGTACTATGTTAAATAGCAGTGGTGAGAGGGGGCATCCCTGTCTTGTTCCAGTTTTTAGAGGGAATGCTTTCAATTTTTCTCCATTTAAGATAATGTTAGCTCTGGGCCTTGCATAAATAGCTTTTATAATGTTGAGATATGTCCCTGATATTCCTAGTTTTTCCAGTGTTTTGAACATAAAGGGGTGCTGTATTTTGTCAAATGCTTTTTCTGCATCTATTGAGATAATCATATGATTTTTATCTTTAAGTCTATTGATGTGATGTATTATGTTTATTGATTTCCGAATGTTGAACCAGCCTTGCATCCCTGGAATAAACCCCACTTGGTCATGGTGCACTATCTTTTTGATATGTTTTTGTATCCGATTTGCCAGAATTTTGTTGAGGATTTTTGCATCTATGTTCATTAAGGATATTGGCCTAAAGTTTTCTTTTTTGGATGTGTCTTTGCCTGGCTTTGGAATTAATGTAATATTGGCCTCATAAAAAGAGTCTGGAAGAGCTCCCTCTTTTTCTATTTCTTGAAATAGTTTGAAGAGCATTGGTATTAGTTCTTCTTTGAAAGTCTTGTAGAATTCTGCTGTAAACCCATCAGGTCCTGGACTTTTCCTTGTTGGTAGCTTTTTGATGACATCTTCTATTTCTTTGCTTGTAATCGATCTGTTTAAATTGTGTATAGCCTCCAGATCCAGTTTAGGCAAATCATATGACTCTAGAAATCTGTCAATGCATTCAGCATTTTCTGTTTTATTAGAGTACAAGTTTTCAAAGTAATTTCTAATTATCTTCTGTATATCCGAGGTGTTTGTTGTGATATTCCCTTTTTCATCACAAATGTTAGTGATTTGAGTTTTTTCTCTCCTTCTTTTCGTTAGCATTGCTAAGGGTCTGTCAATTTTGTTTATTTTTTCAAAGAACCAACTTTTAGTTTTGTCAATTCTTTGAATTGTTTCCTTAGTCTCAATTTCATTAATTTCTGCTCTGATTTTAATGGGTCTTGTATTTTAAAGATACAAAAAGTATAGGAGGGGCTGGGGATGTGGCTCAGCGGTAGAGCGCTCGCCTAGCACGTGCGCGGCCCGGGTTCGATCCTCAGCACCACGTAAAAAATAAAAAATAAAAAAAAACTCATTGTGTACAACTAAAAGCAAATAAATAGATTTAAAAAAAAAAAGTACAGGAGGCCCTTGGGCAAATTGAACAAGCCCTGACTCACCTTGAGCAACATTTCTCCAAGCCTGTTTCTCATCGGTCAGATTGGTTAATCCTGTTCATTTTACGAAGTGTTTGAGGACTGAATATGGGTGTGTGAAGGCAACTGGCATACCACAGTTGCTCAATACTTGGCATACTATTATCTTTTGTCTAAGACAATAAAAACCCAAGTAAATGGAGCCTGTGGTTGGTCTGAAAGTGCCTCTATAGAGGTTTAAGTCTTTCTCCACCTCAAGCTTGCTTTACACAGTAGAAAGCTGTGATTCTACCTCATCCTCCAGCACTGATTCATGAGACAGTGGCAGATTGGAAGAGTGACAAGACATTGGCAGCCTTCCCCTGTGTGCAGGACACCTGCAGGATACCTCCACCTCTTCTTTCTCTGGACTTCCTTGTATCCCTTTCATCACTTTTCCATAGACTGATGTCTCTTTCCCCCTTAGCTTTCAGACCTAGAATACACAATAGACAGAGAACAGAGCAATTTATCTAAATTACATGAATGTTGCACAAAGGTGCAAAGGCAGGAGGCACAGGCCTTAGTATTGGTATCCAGAGATAATTGCTATTCCTTATTTTGCTCAAATAGGTAGTTAATGATTACTAAGGTTCCAGTAGAGACAGACTAAGCACCATTATTTCTTTAGTTACGTGCTGTGTGTTTGGAAGATAAGGAATACTTCATGCATATTCTTGTCCATCTAGACAGCTGGACACATACAGATTTAGTCACAGACACAATTCACTCTTGTGGCACTTCAGCCAATTACAGGACATAGAAGGTACGCAAGCATCATGCCCCAAAGGAGGAGACACTTGTACTGTTTCTCCTTTGCGAACTTGACCTTTTTCTTCGGGACTATTTCAATTTCCTATCTATCAAGAAACTACAAAGAACTTCAGTCATAAACCAGTGAAATATTTCAGTTAGTGAATTGAAGGTAATAAAACAGAGACTTGCCCAAACTGTCCTTTATTGTAAATTACTCTAACAGTCTAGATTACGTCAGCCAAAGGTATTGATCACAACCCTGAGAGGTTTATAACTACTATTGACTTACCATGTGACCCTGGAGCAGAAATCTAGGAAAATTGCAAAAGCATATCTATGGTAATGAAAAGTCTATCCATAATGGGACTCACCTTCCTGTCATCCAAATGGCACTGCGTTGGCTTGCAAGCTGAATAAATACTGGAATTGGTAGGAACTTCTTTCTTCTCTCTTTTTTCCACGGGATATTTCTGAGCTATTCTGATGAATATGTTTCCCTTCATCAATAAAAAGTGTAGGTTTTTTTAAAAAATGATAGGAATTATTAATACATGTAAAATAAGTATGCAAATATTCAAATAGGTAATAATCCATTATTATTATTATTACTATTATTAAAAGCTAGAGTTCCCCATATGGATCAGTTTAGAATAGGCTTCAAATGCCGTTCTTCTGGACAGTTAAACCCTACCTAGTCAAGCACTCTGAAAATCAGGTAGCCTTACAGAAGCAGAGAGCTGAGCTTACAGAACTTGGATACATAAACAGAAATTTCTCTTTTCGATGAACTACTAATTCAACACGATTTTGTAGCACTGGACCCAGATTACAATGATAATTGATTTTTATCCCTTTCTTGAAAAGAAGCCCTTTGTCTTTATTGATGTGCCTTTCTACTGTCACGTGAGTCCATTCCTTTCACCACACGAGTTTCAGGCTGGCAGAAAACAGCCACTAATCCTTAGACCTCTCAGCTGGAACGACAAAAATGCATAAAATCTTACTAGGCCAAAAGAGATCAACTTTAAAAATCTTTGGCATCCAAACATGTCAGTACTGTTTTTCTCCCCAAACCATTTGTGTTCCTCATTTATGGCCCATGGCATCTGTAATACCAGTTCCCTTTTTTATTGAACAGCCTGGAATTTTTAAGCACCAGATTTCATCTACCTTCTGTGGTTGGTCATAATTTTCACAATGTTTTCTTCTGTCTCTGATTCTAAGAGCGTTGGGAAGTGGTCACGGGCTTTGCCAGCGAAGCCCTCACTTTGACGTTTGCCACTTTGTTCCTGTGACATCTGCTCTTTCCATTATTGTGGAGCAGGGGCTTTCCTTTTGTAGGACTGTGACTAAACAACCACCATATTCATCAGTGGCAACAATTCCTGTAAACAAGAAATGCCAAATTCAGACCCTTTGTGAAATCCTGCCCCGAGAGACCGCACTTCAGTCATGTGATCCTCAGAGACAATTTCAGAAGCCCCAGTAAAGAGAAACCCAAATATCCTATTGTGCTACTGCTGCACAGTGGTTTCTAATGTGTTGTTGAGCTGTGAGAATTAAACAGAGAATTTTTTTAACTGTTTATTTATTTGCTTTAGTTGTACACAATGCCTCTATTTTTTACGTGGTGCTGAGGATCCAACCCGGGCCGTGCACGAGCCAGGCGCGCTCTCTGCCGCTGAGCCACAACCCCAGCCCCGAGAATTTTTTTAACCTTTGTTTTATTTATTTATTTATTTTTGTATGGTGCTGAGGACCGAACCCAGTGCCTCACACGTGCTAGGCAAACGCTCTACCCCAGCCCCTTAAACAGAGAATTTGAGCTTCAGTGGTAGCTGCAAGGGTCTATGGAAACACCTGGGTCAAGAAGCAGCAAATCACTATCATAAAGATAAAACAAAAAACCATGTTTCAGAAAAAAAAAAAAAAAAAAAAGAAAATACCCAGTTTAAAATGTTTTTTTTGAAAATGAACTTAATTGATAAAAATAATAATAATGATAACAATAATGACCTCATCCCAGGACCTGTCACAGGAATTAATGACTATCTAGAAGCTAATGGGCTAAGGTAATGCTCTCAGGGATTAGTCTTGCTTCATGAAATGCTGTTAGTTTAGTAAACGAATGCTTAAAATGACAGAAAGTACAAAATCAGGGCTGGTTGACTCACAGAGGGAAAAAAAGCTAATGTGAAAATGTGTCATGTGCTGCTCTTACTCAATTTTTTACTTATTAGTGATTCAGAAAATATGTATCTTTTATGGTTTTTCAGCTTTCATGCATGTGTCTCATAATTTTACTCTGAGAATGTGTTTACTTATGAATTAGTTTAATTGACAGAGAATTAACCTGTTAATAAAAATACAACTCCCTCTAGTGTAAACATATTGAATTTCCTAAAATTATGTTTGCCTTGAATCATTTTACCCTAAATCTCTGATCTGAAGAAGATGTGGATCCCCCATGTAGGCTTTAAAGTATTGTCTCCAAATTATACTTGGCTTAGAAGCCATTATTCAACATCTTTTTCCAAGATTATTCTAACAGCTGACCTCCTGGTTCTACCCTCTCCATATTGCCTTTGTACCATAACTTAAAGACAGCTGCCAAAATTATCTATGTGGTCATGTCACTTATCTGCTTGAACATCTATGTTCACTTCTAGACCAACCCTTTATGTTGTTTCACTTTATTTGTTTTCACTATAAAACATATTCTCATGGGCGGTGGCATACACCTGTAATCCCAGCACTTGGGAGGCTGAGGCAGGAGGATCACTGAGTTCAAAGCCAGCCTCAGCAATGGTGAGGCACTTAGCAACTCAGTGAGACCCTGTCTCTAATAAAATACAAAAAAGTGGGGAGAGGGGGCTGGGGATGTGGCCCAGTGGTGGAGTGCCCCTGAATTCAATCCCTGGTACAAAAAAAAAAAAAAACATATTCTCATGGAAAACTTTTTAAACTGGTCAAAAAGCTATAAAGTAGATGGGAAATATCCTCTGGCCACTTTCTCTTTCCCTCCATCCTCACTCCCTGTGGGTAACACTCTCTTATATATCATTTCAGAAAAGTTCCACCCCACAATAGGTCTAAACTAAGCCAGACATGTAGGTACAGTCTTCATTAGCCTCCTTCTTGTCAACTAAACTATTATTCAGCCTGAGCTGCCCAGATGAAGGAATTGTCTCTCCACCTCTGTGACTTTGAACTCACACCAAAATACCCTCCTTTGGACTATGAGCTGAATAAACAGGGCTAGACTAAGCTATGTGAACCAACCCTATCCCCTCAATGGCTTATAATTTGGTGTCCCTTCAAACTAACGTTTTAAAAACTATTTTCTCAACTTTTATTTAGATGGACAGGAGACTGAATTGATTTTCACTCAGAAAATTAAAGAAACAGATTTACTTATTTCAGTTTGCCAAAGCAGAATAAACACAGTTTAAAAATTAGCAAAGTAACACGCTTTTTAAAACTTCACCTCCTCTTTTCCAATGGAAGTTTCCAGACTGCTTGAAAGTTATAAAGGGTTTTCAACTTAGACAATAAGTATAAATCACCCATTCCTTATAAACAGCATTCTGTGAGGGATTATTTTAGAATTTCAGTTGACGGATGACTTTTCACCGGCTGGAACTATACTTTCTCGTGTGTGGCAAACATACACACAGAGATGGGTTGTTTACTGTTGCAAGTTACTTTCCTTCACCCCAACTGTCCTCTTGGCAGGAGCACACCTAACCTAATTTTGTCCATTACATAAGGAGCCACATGTGGAAACCTGAATCGTCTGACACATATTACTGGCTTAATCCTGTCACAAGTCAGCACCCGGTAGCCTGCCTCAGAGGGCCACCCCTTACTCTCATTCTGGATAAGAGCTGGAACACAGGGTTTAGGTGGACGCATTTTAGAATCAGACATGGTAGGTTTGAATCAGTTCCACCAGGCAGGCGTAGAGTGATTGGGGGGACAATTGTTTAATCCTCCTGAGCCTCAGTGTCCACATCTGTAAAATGGAAATACTAATCATGGCTTCCTCACAAAACTGTGCAAAGATTGAATGAATGGATGCAGGCAAAGCACTCAGTAAGTGGCAGTCATTATTTCTCAAGACCTTGACTTTCACTTTTGTCGTTTTATTCTTTATAGCCTGCCGTACTCCACAGAAAGATTCAGTGTGGAAGATTCAGGCATAAAAGTACCCACAAACACATCCAGATTTGGGTATCATCCAGAAAAGTCCCTAGTCCATCCTGACTTTTACTACCTTTGTGACCTTCTATGTCATCTCATCTTTTAAGTTGTACTTTCCTTAAAACTGAAGCTAATTATACAGTGTTGAAGTATATTATATGTTTTGATAAGGTGCTTTTTAAAAATTATTTTAATTTAATTTTTTTTTTGGAACAGGATCTCAGTCTATTGCCCAGGCTGGCCTAACACTCCTGAGCTCAAACAATCCTGCCTCAGCCTCCCAAGTAGCAGACTACAGTCCCACTCCACCTTTCCCAGCTCTGACAATTTGTAGAACCATCAAAATAATTTTTCTCACTTTGAAAATCTCCTTATAATTCATCTGACTCATAAAATTCCCTCTAATCAACCCAACACTTCCTTTGCTCCAACATAACTGCTGGAATTATTTACACAAATATGTGCTGAGAATCAAAGAGCTCAGGGCCAGAGAAAGCCTCCAACAGACCACAAGCCCCTCACCCAGGGGTGCTGACACTCAGTGCTAACTGACCCTTAAACATCTCTGCGTCGTCTGCAGAGTTCAAAGTTTGGGGGTGAAATCACTGCCCTTTCTCAAAGATAAACACAAATGGAGATCTGAGATGGTGTGCTGTGCTAACAGGAGGCATATTGAATTTGAATCTCATCAGCGTGGTGTTTTTCCAACATAATAAATTACTCTTTGTTCAAATCAGAAACTGAATTCACTTCATTTTCCAAAATCAGTCCTGCCAGGTTTCCTTGATTTAATTGTATCATTTTTGTCTGCTGACAATGGAAAGCAGAAGAAAATATTCTTGCTAAGGAAATGAAATATTACCAAGAAAAACAGGCATTCTCATACTGTATGAGGAAAGTTTTTTTTTTTTCTCTCTCTCTCATACATTCATTTTTTTAATAAGAAAAAAGGTCTTTACCCTTTGAAACAACAGTATTATTGTGGTGACTATTAGGTCATATCTACACTGCCCAAAAGAAAATGTTGGAAAGAAAATTAATTAGTTCATAAGGGTATGAACAATATTATTTTCAAAAGGAAATGGTTCTTCATACATAGAAAGAATAATAAATGACAGCAAAGAAAAGCAAGAATTAAAGCAATTATTTAAATAATTCAAGTAAAAAATGAGCTTTCATGCATTGTATAGTTAGCATATAGGTACTTAAAGCATCAGACAAAATCATCTACAGAGAACAAAATTGCCCAAATCATTTCTGAATTTCTTCACTTTGGCTAAAATTGTCCTTTCTTTAAGGTCAGAGAACTCTGAATCCTGATTGATTGGTAGCGAGGACTTATAATGAAAGAACAAGGGTTTGAAGCAAGATGGGGCCAGGTTCCCATCCTAGCTCTGCCACCTACTCACCATTTGCCTATGGACAAATTTGGTTTTTCATTTATTTAATTTAAAAATATCACTGAGAGCCTTCTACATGATAGGCACTATTCTAAGGAAGGAACATACAGTAGGGAATATAATGGCAAGTCTGTTGGCCCCAGGAGGTAATTCTTCCTAAGCAAAGGAACGCTTATTCCAAAGCACTTCAGTCTATCATTATTTAGGTAGATAAGTAAGTAGGTAGATAGATAGATACATAGATGGAGAATTGACATTCGATGATACAGCTAGGATCACAGGAGTGCACCACTGGGCCAGCTAAATGCAAGGTTATTTTCCGGAAAGATTAAATAAAATTGTACGAGTTTTGCCACTAACCTGTTAAAGATACTTAACAAATGTTAATTTCTTCCCTTTTTATAGTCCTCTCCCTTCTCACCCACTCCTGCTGTGCAAATATAATAAATCTCTACTCTAACTGAACTTCTACTTACCCTATGGAATAAAAAAATTATATTTCTCTTAGCTCAACTTATCTAAGTCCCAAATGAATGTAATGGGTGAATAAAGACCATACATTAGCAAGTCACTGTGCATCACAACAGAAACCGCAAATGACAGGTCTCCTCTGTTCTGAAAAATTTCATTTCATTCAAATTATCCTGGTTTACCTCACTAAATTGACACAAATTATATCTCAGATTATATTCTATTTTAAAATGGAAAATTGTGCATCCTACATTTATCTGTTCCCTTTGAACACCTTTACTCCTGCCTACACTTAGATGAAAAGCTTATATAATAATTATCATAATTAGAGAAAATCCCTAAGAACAAAAAAAGTAATGATCCCAAATTAACATAGAGTGTGAGTGTCAACACTGGGTTCAGAAAACCCCTGAGCAACTGTGGCTTACATGAGATGAGATTCTTTCTCTTACTTAGACCTGGTTAGGGTGTTAGGGAGTAGCTGAGAGCTGGTACCAAGGCCACAAGCTATTGCTGGACACCCGGGCTCCCATCTTTCTGCCCCACCATCCCAGCGCATGGTGTCCATCCCTTTTATGCTCCTATGACAGAAGAGCAGACACTGGGTAATTTATAATGAACAGACATTTACTACCTCATGGTTCTAGAGAAATCTGAGATCTAGGAACCAGCATGGGAGGCGGAGGGGGGGGCTTTTTGCTGCACCATCCAATGGGGGCAAGGCAAAGAAGAAAAAGGAAAGAATAGGGCCAAACTCATCCATTTATCATTTTTCAGTGGCACTGAGCCCACTCACTCCACAACAGCATTAATCCATTCGTGAGGGCAGAGTCCCCTTTGGCTGATCACCTCCCATTAGTCCCCATCTCCCAACACTGTTGCATTGAAGACAAAGTTTCCAACACATGCTTTCTGGGGAACACGTTCAAACCACACATATGGCTTCTATCCTCAAAGCCACCTTGTACTCCAGATAGTCCCTGAGTTTCAGGAAGAAGGAGACATTGAGTCAGCATATTGTAAGAACCTTCCTAAAAACCTCAAAACTGGGAAATGTAGCCCTTTCTTCTTGGCCCCAATTTGCCCAGCTGAAAATCAGGGTTGTTAAGGAAAGAGAATATTGATATGCAACTGATAGCCTTTCATAGTGAGTGTGCCAGACCAATATCGACCAGTGATTTCTATGGAATAGACCATTTAGGAATCTTTCATTATTTTTTTTTATTCAGTGTTGTTGAATATATAACAGCATTCTTTACAATTTGTAATACACATAAACAGCACCTTTTTACATATATCACTGTTAGTATATAAAGTATATTCATATCTTTCATGTCTTCAAACATGCATTTAGGGTAATGATAACCCTCTCATTTTACCATCTTTTTTTATTCTTCCTTTCTTTATACCCCCTTGCTCCCTCCCTTGCCATCCCTCCACAATGACCTTTCTGATGTTCCTCTAATCTTTCTATGCTCCCAACCCAACCCCACTGCGAATCAGCTTCCTTATATCACAGAAAATATTCGGTATTTGAATTTTTGAGATTGGCTAACTTCACTTAGCATTATGTTCTCCAATTTAATCCATTTACCTGCAAATGCCATTATTTTATTCTCTTTTATTGCTGAGTAAAGGAATCTTTCATTTTTAATGATTGGTCAAGAAAGAAAATGATCTTCCTTAACACAATCACACAATCACCCATCCTGGGTCATTTATTTATTTATTCATTTCTTTTTTATTTTTTTTATTAAATTATTTATTTATCCTAATTTTTATATTCATTTATTTTTCATTGCTGTCTCTGGGACTGATGGAGCCTAGAACCTTGGGTATTTTAGGCAAGTACTCTACCACTGAGCTACATCCCTAGTCCCATCAAGTTTCATCCTATCCAATTTCAGAAAATTCGGCATTTACAGACCCTTCTCATATTGCAAGTCCTCACATTATTTACACTTTTATTAAAAAGAAAAATAAGGACAGAAGTCCTGACTCTAACATGTTATTATAATAGGCATGTAACTTTAGAAACCTGGGAGTTTAACATATAAAGAGATTCATTATAATAGAAGGAGTTGAAAAGGATTTTGTAAAAGAAGATACATGCAAGTCAGGCCCAATGGATAGGCAGGAAAAGAACCTTGCCCCGGAGGGAATCGTGCCCGTAAAGAAGTCAGAAAGTATAAGACTGGTTAAGAAAAAAGAAAAAAAAAAGACGGTAGATGACATGGATTCATTACCCCAAGTTCATGTATGAAGTCACAAATGGTGTGAATATACTTTGTATACAACCAGAGATATGTAAAAATGTGCTCTATAAGTATAATATGAAATGTAATGCATGCTGCTGTCATTTCTAACAACTTAGAATAAAAAATAAATAAATTTAAAAATATATATATTTTAAAAAAAGACTGGTTAAGAAACAAGAGAGATTAATTTAAATATGATAATACTTAGAAAAGTAATGGCATCAATTCTCTGCCTATAACATACTGATCTTTCTCATAAACGCGTGATCTGGGGATGTGGGTTTAGAAATTCAAGGATGAATTTGGGTGATAAGTATGTATAATCAGGATAAAATAGATTGAGTCCTTTGTTGTATTTCTGAAATTTCTTCATTAATGCCATATAGTTTTACATAATAGAGGGGCTCATTTGGACATAAATGCATATAACATAGTTTTCTTCAATTAACTCCATATTACTTCCTCTTTCCCTTCTCTCCTCCCACCCCCTTCCTCTACTCTACTGATTTTCCTTCTACTTTCTTTAAATTGTTGCATTATAGTTATATAGAATCCTTTGTTCTTTTTTGGCTTTCATCCCCTCAGCTCTAGTGATGTCAGCACACCCTATAACAGGAGTGAGCCCATCCTGAACCTTCTCTGCTGATGCATATGATGAAATCAATACTAGAAGTACTGTGGGCTGGTACCTCTCTTGGAGTGTAGAGAGGACCCAAATTATGAAAGGCTTTGATATCACTCTAAGGTGGCCAGACATGGGGAATAGTGAAAGGTTTTCAAACAGAGGGGCAATGAAACCAGAGCTATTATTTGGAATAATAACCCCAATAGCACTGATTCAAAGAGGAAATATTTTAAAAGGTTAGAAGACTATTCGCTCAGGTCCAGTTGACTAAAACTGCAGCTGTACCAAAGAAGACCAGAGGTCAGTGGCCCATGATCACATTGCACAGTTGCTTTATGGTTGTGTTTGATGGCACAATTGTTTACAACCCTCAACTTTCTTCCCTGCTTTATCATTAGTGTTACTTTAGAATAATGAAGCCTGTTCCATCCATTAACTCCACTAACATTTGATCTCCCCATGGATTGAGGTTAAAAATTAATTACTCTTCCAACATATTGATTACATGACTATAAATATAAAAACAGAACTACAGAGCAACTACAGGGACCCTTTGTTTAAATAGCATGTTTGCTCTTTTTAAAGGAGGTAATTGATGTTGAAGGAACTTGGAACTGGGGGAACACACTGAAAAAGCAACCCTAGAGTGCCATCTAGTGTTGACCAAATGCAGCGCATCAAAGAAGGATCCGGTTTCACATGCTCAATGTGACTGTTCTTGTTAAGCCAGATTCTTAAACTGCCTTTATTGCTTGCCACCCAAATTTATATATGAGTTTCAAAGAATAAAATATTTTCTTTTGAACTGCAGTAGGAAGAAAGCCTCTGTTCCACTTCCAGGTAGTGGTGACTTAACGGAGTTGGAGGCTATTATTTGGAGCTTTGCCTCATCCCCGATCCAGCAACTTTATCATGATAGGAAAAGACTAGCCCTAAAGAGCTAACATGTATCTCCTTCTTTTCATCTCTTTAAGCATGTAGTTTTTTTTACCCAATTAAAGGTGAATCCATAATAATTCATGAATTAAAGAACGGCTAGGATGAAATTGGTGTTGAAATCTCCTGCCATGGAAATTCGCTATTTCTGGGGTGGCTCGTATATCACAGTACTGCCTTGTGCGGACATTACAATTCACTTTGTTTCGTGTCCCTAATATTGTCCAGCCCTTGGGAAGCACGAATCTGACATTATATTAGGCAATTCATACTCACCTAGTAACTCAAAGCAATCATCACTGGTAACTTAAAGTGACTACACACCAGAAGAAATAGAGCCGAAGGTCACAGTTGTAAATCTTACCCGGGAAGGCCAACAATTATAATCTTTATTCCCAGTGGCAAGGATTCCTTTCTGTGAGGAGAGTCGTATTTCAAAGGCTTTACTAATCTGAAACCTAGAGGTGGTTGCCACAATAGCAAGTTTGGCATAAGCGACACATTTTAAAAAAACATCACGTATATCAGTGCAAAGGGGAGCAATTGTATGTATATATCTGAAGCTTGGACTTCATAGTTTTAGTTTTGCACTATAATGAAATTCACATATCATAATTTTTATGAATTAAAAGACAAACATAATATTAAATCATAGTTATTTAAGAAGATGTGTGATCCTGTGCATATTTTCATAATTTGCAGGCAGTCTCTGTGTTGGCTGTGATGATGTGTCAAGGAGAGTATTTGTTCTGCTGAAACTTTGTGCTGTTGAGATCAAGTTCAAAGGTTTGATTCCTAAATAGGACAGAGAGTTGTTGGGTACTTCAAGGAATCTTATCAATACAATTCCTCAAGATAGAGGGGCTTTAGAGAGTAAACTTGTAAATTGGCCACTACAAAAGAGAAGCATTTTAGATATTTTCTTATTTCATGTTTTATTACATAATTAACACATGATTTCTATATGTAAAATAATGCCAAGATGTAATTTTTTTAAAGCTAGAATTCTTGAAGATTCTAACAGACTCCTCCAGTACCACCTATATTCCAAGAGTTTCTCCCCTCCATTTTTATATCCCTCTCACACTTACAAAATATATATACATATGTTGATTTTTCAGTTTTTAAATATAAATAAAATCACTCTATACACATAATCTGCGAGTTTATTTTCACTTTGCAGCATATCACAGGCATTCTTCCAGTTTATAATCCATCCTTTCCATTGCTGCCTAACAATCTGTAAAATAGATAATTCAAAATTTATTTAATCAATCCCCTTTTCATGAGTGTTCAAGTTGTTTCCACTTTTTTGTTTGTTTTGTCATGTTTATCATTACAAACAATTCTGCAAAAATGATCTTTTACATATAATCTAGTCTGCTGGCCTTTTGTTCATGTATATGGTCCCCAATGTAGGATTGCAAAATCTATCAGAGTGTATTTTACTAGATATAGGCAAATTACTTTCCCCAGAGAGTACAGCTGTTTGTACTCCCAACAATACATGAGACTACCTACTTATTCCCCACCAAGCCAGGATATCTTCACTCTTTTCAAATTATTGTCATGAAGTAAAAATGCTTTCTCACTGTTGTCATAATTTGCCCTGCCATAATTAATGGGGCAGTTAACTGTGTGTTTATTAGCCATCTGCATTTCTTCTTTAAATTTTCCTTTACATAGTTTTACTCCCATCATACTCTGGCTTCAGTTTTGTTTTTATTTTTCCCCCTTGGTTTCTTTATCATTTCCTTAGCGGTCAGTAAAACTGTCTTGTTCATTAAAGATACTAACTCTTAACTTTTATTGAAAAATAAATCAATCAGTTGTCTTTTGACTAAATATCTTTTGCTTCTGTCTTTTGCTATATAAAATTTTTTAATTTCTATGTAGTCTAATTTTTTTTTTTTTGTCTCCTCTACCCTTAAAAGGTCTTGGAGAGTCTCCCCTACCCCAATATTATGAAACTATAATTCCAAATGCATGCCCTAATGATGGCAGGTTCTAACTCCAAAGTGATATAGCCAACCAATAAGATAAATAGGACCCCAGAGGGCTTTGATAAAGAGGAGTGTGGTCGCTACATCTAAAGGAGGCAGGTTGTACTCAGCTCTGGTCAAGACTGCCTTGGTAATGCAGACCCAAGGCTGCCATAATCTTGTCCTGTTTTCCCTCCAAGAAAAGCCAACCAAACAGATTTTTATGCAAAAATCTCCCAATTTCATATATGCTAACCTCCTTTTTTTAAAAATCAAATTTCTCAGGACAGACCACATACATCTGCGTTTTCATACAAACACATCTGATACAAAACTTAGTTCGTTCACAGCACTTTCACTATGAAGACCCAGGAGTGACCGAGCATTCTCTGTGCATGAAGTTCCTGACCTTATAAACTTCATTTTCTTTAATCCTTGAAATAGCTTACCATTTAGGGATTAGCATGCCCATTTTACAGATGAGAAAATTAATACTAAGGATGTATTAAAAATTCACACAAAGGGGGCTGGGGTTGTGGCTCAGCGGCAGAGCGCTCGCCTCGCACATGCGTGGCCCAGGTTCGATCCTCAGCACCACGTAAACATAAATGCATTGCATTGTGTACAACTAAAGTAAATAAATAAATATATTTTTAAAAAATTCACACATGGGTTGGGGTTGTGGTTCAGCGGCAGAGCGCTCGCCTTGCACGTGCGTGGCCCAGGTTCGATCCTCAGCACCACGTAAACATAAATGCATTGCATTGTGTACAACTGAAGTAAATAAATAAATATTTTAAAAAATTCACACACATGACTATTATGGATTAGGAGAAGGTTCTGTGGGGGACAGGAGAAGGTAGAAGAAAGGAAGGTGAATGTGATCAAGCTCTATATATGTATATATGGAAACACCACAATGAAATCCATTAATTTGTCCAATAAATATGTGTCAGGAATCATAATAATTTAAAAATTTAAAAATTTTCCCACCTTAATCAGCCAGTAACAGAATCAATATCTGAACTCATTTTATCTGGCTCCAAAGAGTAGCTCTTTCAACCTCATCATGCTGCAGTTTTAACCAAATTTGGAAGTGGAAGGTGATCTTTATTTTCTGGTCTTTTAGAAAGTGGATCATGAAGATCTTAGGGGACATTTCTAGAACTGTTTGAAATCTAGAACAATGGCCAACTAGATCAGATTTTCCCACATGTCAAAGATGAAGACTGCTACTCGATGCAGTATTAACTTCAGAATAAACAGTTGTCACTGAACATCTGGAAAGGCCTTCCAGGTGTGGAGGAGTATAGGAGTGGCAGAACCATCTCTAATTTTGCCCCTCATTCTTTGATTGCTTGGCCTATCTGGGCAATGAGGTGGCCATAACTGAGAAGCCAAATTAACCAGTTCCAACCTCATGAACTGCCCTTGAAACTGAGGCTTTGCCACTTAACTTCACCATCCCCCAAGAGGTCAACAGAAAGATGTGTAGACAGATAAGCTATAGAGATGGCAAACAAACAAACAAAAATGAGACTAAAGTAGTGATCAAAGAAGTTCTTTTGAGAAAGAATCTCACTTCTCTCTTTCCAAGAAACTGAAAAATAATGACAAAGATTAGAATTTTGCCACACATGGGAACTGTAAGAAAAAAGGTATCTGCTCAATTAGAGCTTTTTATTCAAATGAAGCAGACTGTTAATAAGGACAAATAAAACTGGTCCATGGCATCTGTGTATGCCTGTAACCACAGCCAGAATCGTTTGTAATTTCCTGGGCTTCAGAACAGTGGCTTTGGATCTTGGTATCATTCCCATTGTTTTGTTTTGTTTACAATATATATTGATTAAATTAATCCAGCTTTGGGAACAATGTGTTCTGTGCAGAAATCAAAAGAGACAGAAAAGTAATAATAAATAATTGCTGTACTCTCAACATCACATTAAAAAGCTTTCATCTCTTGACACAGTAGATCTAAGCATGTGTCATAACAAACAGACTTGGCCACATTTGCTTAAGTTCTGCAATTCTGGAGAAAAAAAATAAAATGAAAAGAACAAGTCTGTATGTTGATATTGTAATCTTCGGCAAACTCTGCCAAAATTACATTCTGTGCATACTATTACTACCTCATTTTGTAGATGAGGAAAAAACAGGCAGAGGGTCGCGAAACTTGCACAAGATTATGTAACTAATAAACAGTCTGATTAGGAATCAAACACAAGTAGTGTTCTTCCAAGAACCCATGCTTTTAATCAATGTTCCACAAGTGGGTGACCTTGAACCCTTTCCTTCCTACAACTCAGATAACTTATCTTGAACACAAGGATAATAAAACTTACTCCACCTATTTCCCTAGGTCCTGTTGAGGTCTAAGTGAGATCATTATATGTAAAAGTCTCAGTAAATTAAAAATCATCCTGGTCTTCATTTTCTTTCCTGGTTTTCAGAAATGAGAAAAAAAAAATGATCTATAGGCAAAATTCTGAAATAGACATCCCTGCTCATCAGAAAGGTTTAAACTTATGCAAATAACCTAGCATTGACCTTACAGCATTGCTACGCTTTGAAACTGGTTATGATAGTCTTTGGGTAGAAAATATAAATGTCCCAGTGGAAAGCAAAGTAGACCTGCAGTTGGACACGTAGGCCCAATACCAATTTCAGCCCTGAATAGTCTCTGAAATAATCACTTTCTCTTCGTACTTCCTATCTCTAAAATTCGATCCACCATCTCACTGGTTATTAAGGTAACATATCTGCATGTGCTTGGCTGTTGTTTGTTTCATGTCATGTCATCGAAGACGTACGTGCACCTTACGCCAGGAGAGGGGAAGGAAAGGGTGCCACTGGCAGGCAGCCCCACTGACCATGGAGCCTCAAGGACTGGAGAGGCTGACCTTGCTGATCACAGGTTTTAGTGCTTTAGGTTGGTTTTCCTAAATCTTGTTTTTGTTTTTTAGTCACAGTTGGGACAATCTATTTGACGTCAGTCCCTACCTTTCACATGGAAATTATTTGCTCATTAATCCTTTTATTCAGGATCAAAATATATATTGAGCATCTGCTCTGTGCCTGGCATTGTGTTGATTGTGTTAAATGCGGGGATACAATAGTATTCAAAACCGAGTCCTTGCCCTTATGGAACTTGTGTTCTGGACAGGAAATCTTATAACAAACGAAGGAATAAACCAAATGATAATTGCATAGTATAAATGCTAGAAGGAACTTAACTATAGTAGGTGAAGTGATGGAGTGAGAGACCCACTTTTAGTGGGGTAGTAATAAGAGTGGGATACTGAAGACAGAGAAGGGCAGACAGACTTAGGATCTCTTTAAAGAAAGAGCTCGGGCCGGGCGCGGTGGCGCACGCCTGTAATCCCAGCACTTGGGAGGCTGAGGCAGGAGGATCGCGAGTTCAAAGCCAGCCTCAGCCGTGGCGAGGCACTTAGCAACTCAGTGAAACCCTGTCTCTAATAAAATACAGAAACAGGGCTGGGGATGTGGCCCAGTGGTCGAGTGCCCCTGAGTTCAATCCCCAGTACCCAAAAAAAAAAAAAAAAAAAGAAAGAGCTCGGGGGCTGGGGTTGTGGCTCAGCGGCAAAAGCGCTCGCCTCGAACGTGCGCGGCCCGGGTTCGATCCTCAGCACCACGTACAAATAAACGCATGTGTAAAACTAAAGCAAATAAATAAATATTTTAAAAAAAAAAAAAAGAAAGAAAGAGCTCGTATGACTTCTTGGTGGATCTAACATGAAGGATAAGGAAAAATTAGAAGATGACTACTGGTTTCTGCAGTTAGCACTGAAAAAACTATGTCACCACTTACTCATATGGAAGAGGGATAGTACAAGCAAAGAGTACAGTTTGGGATATGTTTTGCAATGCCAGTAATACATTCAAATATCAAGTTGATTGTATGAGCCCAGAACCCAAAGAAAAGTTCAGAATTAAAGAGAAAAAAAAAGGGAGGGGGTGTCATAAGTTTATAGACAGTACTTAAAACCATGGAAATCGATATTAAACTGTTGGTTGCTACTTCTCCCTTGGTCATTGACCTTTTAATTAACAACAGAAGTCTGAAAAATGTTTAAGAATGGATATTTTCTTTTAAATCCCTGTTAGTGTAATTTTAAGACTATTATACATTTCAGGAAAAATATTTCTGGCCAGAAATTATAAGGGAATTCTTAAGTCCCTGAAGATCATAGTAATGGAGTAATTTGCCTCTCTGGTGGGAATATAGTATAATAGAATGAGATAAGACTTGGATCAAGATATATCTGGGCCTGAATTCCAGCTCTGTCATTCCTAATTATATGGCCTTTAAATTTTTTCTTACCCCATTGATCTTCTGTTTAATTATTTATACAGTAGAAATACAAAAACTACCTTGAGAGTTGTAAGAATTGTAAATAATATTTGCAAAAACTCCTAGCACAAAATAGTGCTCAGTAAATTGCAGCAATATTAAATTTCTCTGCTTCATTGCTCAATAAAATGTCTTTTTCTCCTCTTGGTTCTAGGGATTGAACCCAGGAGCACTTAATCACTGAGCCACATCCCCAACCCCTTTTTGTATTTTATTTAGGGACAGGGTCTCATTGAGTTCCTTGGCTTCACTAAGTTGCTGAGGCTGGCTTTGAATTCGGAATCCTCCTGCCTTGGCCTCCTCGGGATTACAGACCTGCGCCACTGCACCCAACAGTAAGATGTCTTGAAAGACACTCTCTACTTCAACACCTCACTACTCTGTTCTCTCTAATCGGGTTTCCTGTCCTTCTGTTTCTCATCAAACTGGATCTGTTCTCATCAAACTCCCCACTAATACTAAATCCATCCTCAATTTTTCAGTTTCTCACCAGCATTTGATCCAGTGGACCACTCCTCCCTCCATGGTTAGCTTTTTTCTCTTGGTTTCAGTGACACCATGCCATCCTGTGTTTCCACATATGTCACAGGAAGATCCTTTTCTGTTTCCTTGGATGAATCCTTTTCCTTGGCTTTAATGTGGAATATTAGAGTATCTCAGGCTCAGTCCTGGAGCCCCTCTTTTTTGCATCCTCACTCCTTCCATGGGTAACAACAGTCAGTCCTACAGTTTCTCACAACATCTATAGAATCCCAAATTTACATCTTTCCCTGAACCCTAGATTCATGTATTCAACTGCCTATTCGACATCTTCATATGAGAAGCACTTCACATTTAACAGAGAAATATGGAACTCTTGACCACCACTCCACATTCAAGTCTTCCACCATCTTGGTAAATAGCATCATCATCCAACCAGTGGCATTCCACCAATATTCTACCCAGGAGCACATACCATTAACACTATTTCTAAATATATTCACAATCTGTTTCATCTTAACTGCCAAGTCCCAAGACCAGGCCAACGTCTTTTCTCATCTGGACTTCTGCTCAAATGGTTTCCAAGCTTTCACTAAACCTATCTTCTATACATACTAGAGTGAACCTTTGAAAACATAAATCAGGTCCCACCACTTTCATGCCTAAACTATTTCAGTGGTTTCCCATTGCACTTAGGATGAAATCCAAGTTGCTTACTGGTTCATTAGAACTTATTTAGTTGAACCTCAACTTCTTTTTCAATCCATCTCTTTCCATTCACCCTCTCTAGCACCTCACCCATCTTCTTCTTTCCTCTAAGCCCACTTCCCCTTCAAGATCTTGCTCTAAGTTTTTTTTTTTCCTCCACCAGAAACTATCTGACCAAGGACTTTTTACAGGTTGGTCCCTCCCACCATTCTTGGAGAGGCCTTCCCTGACCACCCAGTCTAAAGTAATATGCCCATACTCTATAGATTAATCTTATTTTATTTTATGTATGTTACTTATGATTATTTGTGATAGATGGGCTTGGGCCACCCTGCCCCCCCCCATGGAAATTTCCATGTCCTGAAACTTTTTTTCCTAAGCAACCTTGTTTCATTTTCTCTGGGCGGGATGTTTGATTTTCCCTGGGCAGGAGCCCATGGGCTTAAAGGTCCCCCTGTTCCACAGACAAAAAGCCAATAGCATTAAAGGTCACTCTGGTATACCCCCCCCCACACACACCAGAAATCCCTATTTAAGCTCCTGTCTGGAGCTCACACACAACAGCTCATCCCTGCTAAGAGGAGGCAGCCACTGCACCAGCTGCAGACCCACTGCCTCCAGCCCAATGGCAGCTGCCCCAACCGACAGCTCCAGCCTCCAGCCTGTCGGCAGCTGGCTTTGCCAACAGCTCCAGAGACCATAGCCAGCGCAACCAGGCACCCACCTTCCATTCAGAGCTTGCACACTCACCTCTCCCTGACTCCTCTCTCCCACCAGAGCTTGCACACTCCCCTCTCCCTGACTCCTCTCCCCCAGCACCTCTTCGACCTCTGACCAGCCATAAAGGCTGTTGAATAAATCTCTTGGCTGCATGGTTGTCACCAGTGTGATTTTTTTTTGCCCTTCAATTTGAAATTGCCTTATCTGTGTGTTTACTTCTGTATTATTTGTCTCCCCTCTACTAGAATGTAGATTCCAGAGAGCAGGGACTGGTTTCTCTTATACATCTCTGTACCCTTAAGCACCTAGACAGACACTCAAAGATGTTTGTCAAATGAATGAAAGTCGTTATTATTCTGCATACGTATCAAGCTGAGGCACAGGTGCTCTGGAATACCACCTTCTATTTGATTCCATTTTTTCTACTTGGCCAGCACGTTCTGCTTTACCCAAATGCCTTTTCTTCTCCTTATCAGCTTCCACCCACATTTTAAATGTTACTGTTTCCCAAGATTCAACAGGTTATTAAAATCCTCTCTCCTAAACATCTCAGATGTCTCTCATTCTCTCCTGCCCCTGTCTGCTGCCTTGCCTTTCCTCAGGCCCTCATCAGCTTTTACCCTAGCATTATAAATAGTCTCCTGATTTGTTTCCCCTACCTCCTGGCCCCTTTTACCATTCCTAAACCCAATACCTGGTTTGTTTGTTTGTTTTTTGTGGGGGGGGGTGTGGCAGGGATTGAACCCAGGGGCTCTTAACCACTGAGCCACGTCCCTAGGCCTTTTTATATTTTATTTAGAGATAGGGTCTCACTAAGTTGCTTAAGGCCTTTCTAAGTTGCTGAGACTGGCCTCGAACCTTTGATCCTCCTGCCTCAGCCTCCTGAGCTATTGGGATTACAGGCGTGTGCCACTGTGCCTAGCCCAATACCTATTTTTAATATATAAGTTTTCAGTTAACATTCCCCAGAATTTCCACTTTTATACACAGTCCTAAGTAAAATGGGGAAAGTCCTCTGTGATTAGGTGCCTGCCTCTGTGACCACCAGTTTCTATGTTCCAGCCATTCCCAAATGATTTTCAAATGTCCTCTCATTTTTCCCTCTTTGCTGTGGTACAGACTATTCCTTTCCCTGGAAACACCCTCATCAGTCCCCACCTTTCCCATTCAAATGTTAAAATTGAAGGGCAAAACACCACACGGGGGGGACAGCCGTGCAGCCAAGAGATTTATTCAACAGCCTTTGTGGCTGGTAGCAAAACCGGAGAAGAGGTGCTCTGGTCGAAGGTCGAAGAGGTGCTGGGAGAGGGGAGTCAGGGAAAAGGGAGTGTGCAAGCTCTGGTGGGAGAGGGGAGTCAGGAAGAGGGGAGTGTGCAAGCTCTGAACAGAAGGTGGGTGTTTGGTCGCACCGGCTGGGATCTCTGGAGCTATCAATTAAAGCAGCTGCTGTCAGGCTGGAGGCTGGAGCTGTCAGCTGGAAGCAGCCATCGGGCTGAAGGCGATGGGTTTGGAGCTCCTGCAGTGGCTTTTTCCTCTCCGCAGGGTCGAGCTGATGTGTCTTGAGTGGCTTCCTCCTCTCAGCAGCGACAAGCTGATGACGTGTCTCTGTGTGTTCTGAGTCTCTCAAACAGGGCCCTATATAGGGATTTCTGGTGGGAGGTGCACCAGAGCAACCCCAACGCCATTGGCTCTTTGCCCCTAGAACAGGGTGACCTTTAAGCCTATTGGCTCTTGCCCGGGGAAAAGAAACATCCTGCCCAGGGAAGAAACATCCTGCCTGGGGGAGAAAACATCCTGTCTGAGGAAGAAAACATCCTGCCGAGAATGAAACAAGGTTGCTTCTCTCAGGATGTGGAGAACTCTGGGGGGGGAGGGTAGCCCATCTATCAAAAATCATGCTCTTCCTTTACCCAACTCAAACCTCTCCTCTGCTGCAAAGCCTTCTCAAATCTACCAAATTCCACATTAGTCCTTTCCCCCCACTACCACTACTTTAACTAATATATACATTTGTTATTGTACTGTTTGAGCCATATGACAAATATTTATTAACTTGATAGCATATTCTGAGCTCCTTCATGACAAGAACTAGGTCTTATTCTTGCATCTCTAGCACTTTGCCTGGATCAATGTTACTGAGGACACTAAATGTAAATGCATTTAGCCACCCCACAAACACATATCATCAAGATAAGTGGTGATTCCAAGTCATCATTTTTAAAGTCTCAGTGAAAGGTAAGTCATATATACTATCACTCTTCAGTAATCACCACAAATAGTAATAAGAGTGGAAATAATACATTGTGGATGTCCTGCCTAATAATTTAATAATTTGAAGTCCCACAGTTTGGAGTACTTGCCTCACTTCTCCACTTGCCACTTGGAAAATGGTTAGTTCACAAACTACTTTGCATGCACTTTATAATTGCTTTTATTAAAAGTCAGTCAGTAGTATGTATGTATATGTGTGTTTATATGGCTGTGTGTGCATATATAGATAGATACATAAATACACACATATTTTTTAAGATGGTAGTGAGGATTGAACCCACCACTGAGCTAGGTACATCCCCAGCCATTTTAATTTTTGAGACAGGGTCTTGCTAAATGGCCTAGGCTGGCCTTGAACTTGCTATCAATCCTCCTATCTCAGCCTCCTGAGTCATTGGGGTTGTAGGCAGGGGCCACTGTGCCCAGCAGCAATCTACATATTATTATGGAACTCCAGCTTATTTTGGAAATCCTAAACCAAATTCATAAATCAGTTCTTTTAGTAGTCCTTGGGAAAAAGAGCAACTGAGCGATGTCAAAATAAAGGAAAATGCTTGCTGTTTTTTGGTGGGTCCTGATAATACCATGAGCACTAATAACTGTTAGTGAACTGTTGTATAGCAGAGTCCGTGTTAATAATAGAAGTGCACCACAAATATCAATCTCTTTTATTGATTTATTTATTTTTATTTTATTTTATTTTTTGAGAGCAATGGGGATCTTTTATTACCTAAAAATATCTGCAAGGCTAAAGCAGGATATATATCTCTACTGTAGTATAAGCCCTCTACCCAAACAAACAAAACTATTGTTCCTACTTCTGAATTTCTGTTCTTCTTACCATTAAAGTTATAAAAATCCTTGTTAAAGAGCACCTGGGAAGATTGCTCTCATGCAAAAATTAGTTCTCATTACTCTGTTGGCTGAATTCATTTGTCAGATTTGCAAAGTGAGAGCAGCACCCAAGAGGTTAGAGAGATAAGAAACAGGAAGTTGGAGCTATAAAAGGAAGCCTAAAATGGGAAGGAGAAGACTGGAGGCAAAATTCAGTCTGCTTTAGATTAAGGCAGGCTGTGATTTTTACATAAAGATGTGATGAAGAAAATTGAAACTGAAGCCATCACTTCTGAAAGGACAGCCTTGGGGCTCAGGACAATTCTCAGTTCCCCCCCCCAAAAAAAGTGGTCTTTGCTTCATGCTCTCTTTCTAGTAACAAAGTGGGGACTCCTGCTTGAATGACCAGCCAAAGCACTGAAGAGAGAAAGTAATAAATAGAGTTGCTAGCTTGAGGTGGGCTTCATTTATAACACCTTGCATAAGACCTGACCAACTGATGCTACCTGACATCTGCATTTTAATAAAAGGGTGAGAAAACAAAGAAATCCTCCTAAAATAGCAGAAGGGTGAAATTCCCAATGTTCTTGATCAAATGCAAGTTTCACTAAATGATCTTACTTAATAACAATATCAGACTCTATCTTGCATCTGGCAAAGACGACTTTATTTAAGATACCAACTTTTGCTAGTCAGCCTTTAATTTCTCCATTTCCTGCTTTGCCTGTTGTTTCTGCATCTGGGTGATAGGTTATCATGGCCATTCTAATATGCAAACCATTTGAACTTGTATTTCCCATTGGTTTCACGCTGTGCTTTCTGGAGTCTCTTGGCTACAGGGGTCTGTTCTGCTCTGGCGTAATAAGTACAGAAAGTTCTGTGTTCATCTTGTTTTTCACTTTTTCATAAGCAAAATATATTTCATTATTGTGGGTTTTTGTAGGTCTTTAACTCATGCATTTAGGATACTGAAGGAAATAAACAAGAGAGTTCTTGGAATTACAGAGCAACTGAGCAGATGCCAAAAGGAAGGAAAATGTTTGATGTTCTCTTTGTGGGTCCTAAAAATACCTACCAAACAAGATAAGACTAGAGCATCTTGTCCCAGAAAGTAAGAAAATGCTAAAACACATGCATGCACACATACACACAGTTCCCAGTGGGCAAAGCTAGAAAAATGTGAGCAATAAAATAGAATAGTATTGGGTTATAACTTAACAAAATAAATATAAATTAGCATTAATAGAAGGGAGAAACAGAGGGAGGGAGGGAGGAAGGAAGTACATTACTGTGTAGGAGATAAAACCTGGCAAACACTACCTTGGCCAGGTGATCAAGGTCAACATCAACAGTCATGAGTCATGTTAACAATATGTGTACTTGAAATTTTCAGATAAATACCAATTTAATAATATTCTTCAAGATATCTAACCAATTCTCCTCAAAACTATCAAGATTATCAAAGACAAGGAAATTCTGAAAAACAGTCACAGCCAAGGGAATCTAAGAAGATGCAGAAACTAAATATAATGTGGTATCATAGATGAGACCTCAGAACAGAAAAAGGACTAAAATAGAAAATGAGGAAATCTGAGTAAAGTATGGATTTTTAGTTAATAATAATGCACCAATATCAGTTTATTCATGGAGACAAATGAAGTATACTTATGTAATATGTTAGTAATATGAGAATTGGTTGTGGGGCATATGGGAACACTAGACTGTCCTTATACTTTTTCTGTAAAACTAAAACTATTCTAAAATAAACAACTTGGTTTTTTTTCTAATTTATTTACCTATGAATTTTTCCTTTGCTGTCCTGACCTAACCATTATATCACATAGAGTCCTTTGTGAAATATTCATTGGAAAACAGAAGTAAACTGGGGAAAGTAACATGTTAGCACTGTTTCACTTTATGTATTACTTCCCTTAGCCTATTACCCCAGGTCTCAGTTTTTAGATACTGATTTCTCAAAGGACCCTAAGCAATGGTGGGGGCTCCTCTAATGCATAGGCCCCTGTTCCTCACCCAGAGTGTATACCACCCCCAGCATCAGTAGCAGTGCACTGGCAGGTGAAAGAAGCCACATGGCAATTGTATTGGATGACTGTTCAGGGTGGGGAGGTGGGGCTGTGAGGAGGGGTTGGTGGTAAGAGTCAAAAATATATCAAAGAGGGCTGGGAATATAGCTCAGTTGGTAGAGTGCCTGCCTCACATGCACAAGGCCCTAGGTTCGATCCCCAGCACCACACACACACACACACACACACACAAAAAAAAAAAAAAAAAAAAAAAAAAAACCATCAGAGAATACTAATTTCAAAATAATGTATATGCAGGCTCCTGGTTACACTCCTTAGACATTCAGAACACTTCAGCAAAACCCAAGTATTGATTGAATACATGACACATAAAACAAATATACATGGATATATGTTACTGGTTTTCAAGGATGCATGAATGCTGCTGTAACTAACAAAACTCACTCACATGAGTCAGAAGGGGATCAGGTCATGGAGAAGACAACCAATCTCTTGCTTCAGTTCAAAGTCCTTGTCTGGTCACCCTCTTATACCACCTTCTGCACACTACTTCAAGTCTGCTGGTTCTGACCTCCAACTTCCCTCCCACCTGAGTTCCCATCTGTCAAGAGTGTGAGTTCAACCTTTTCACCTGTGGACTCCTGTTACCCAGTATCTGTCCGATAGCCACACTTAGTGAACATACATACCCTGTATACCTTCTTTTCTCTCATGGTGAAGTCCAGGGAGCATACAGATAGAGGAGGAAAGAGAATATAGAGTGTATCAGTTTGCTAGGGCTGCTGTAACAGAGTACCACAAAATGAGTGGCACAAACAACAGTTCTGAAGGCTGGAAACCTGAGATCAAAGCATCAGCAGGATTTGGGGGGTTTTTATATATATATATATATATATATATATATTTTAGTTGTTGAGGAACCTTTATTTATTTGTATGTGGTGCTGAGAAGCTGAGAATCAAACCCTGTGCCTCACACATGTTAGGCAAGTGCTTTTCTTCCGAACTACAACCCCAGCCCCAGAGTTGTTGTTTTTTTTTTTTTTTTTCCCCTAAGGACTCTGAGGGAAAATTTGTATTATGAGAATGAAAATGAGAACAAATATTTATGGAACATCCTTTGTTCCAACTTTCATGCTAATTTTAAAAACATAAAGTAGAAGGAAAAGTTTGAATACCGTAATATATATGATATTGAGTTGTGTAAGAGCCCTAATAAGGAGATAGCTAAGATGGCAGCTGAGAGCCATAAGAGGTGTTTCAGTATTTTCACCTGATATTCATACATTTATCTAAGAATCTTTCTATGCCCGTGAACACTATGTGACGCACCTGTAAGTTTGAGCTGTTAACACGTGTATACTTGTTAAGGCAAAAAGTATTTAACCCGGTGAGGTTGGCTAGAGGGTATGGTTGGAGTTGGAGAGGTTGTTGGAGCCGGAGAGAGAAGTTAGAAGAAGGAAGAATAAAGAGCCTATTCATTTCCAGTCTGCCTCCAAATTCTTTCCTGCGGTATCGTTGCTACAG
Organism: Tamias sibiricus; assembly: GCA_025594165.1. Classification (NCBI taxonomy): domain Eukaryota; kingdom Metazoa; phylum Chordata; class Mammalia; order Rodentia; family Sciuridae; genus Tamias; species Tamias sibiricus. Next base: position 115,300,791 of record CM046664.1, read on the forward strand.
GCGGCAATAGCTGCAGGCAGCAACAAGTGGTGGCCCGTACGGGGAGTTCGGAATCGGCACGGTAAGAAAATCGAGGAGTCTCGTCAAAGAGGTTAAAATGGGTTTGAAAATAACTAAGACCCGAGTGATAAAGGCTATGGAAGAATTCTTTGATATAGCTGATAGTGAGGAGGAAAGTGATCATGAAAGCATAGCCTCCGCTGAGTCAGTTAGGACCAGTAAGGATAGTATTAGTGTGGGCTCAAAAAAGACAAAGATCCGAGATGCTAAAGCTATTTGAGAATTATTAGAGATAGCTGAAGAATACGTGCTTTCAATTGAACCTGGGACTCAGGATGTTACTACCAACAAAAATAGTAGTAGTGAAGAGGAGTCAAATAAAAGTGCCCATGAAAGCACAGCCTCCTCCGCTGAGTCAGTTAGGAAGGACCGTCAAGTGGAGGAACCCTTTGCGCCCTCATGGGTTGAATCAATTACAGAAACTATGAATGGTCTTTCTAGGCACTTGTGTGCCCTTGAAACAGAGATTAACAGTCTTTCTGAGTGCTTGCGTGCCCTTGAATGTCAAAACTTGCAGGGACAATGGGATCTGCCAGTATTTGAAAATGAAAATAGACAGAGGTACCACCAATCAATAGATTTCAAAACTATAAAAAATTTCAAAGAGGCAATAATGACATATGGGCCCCAAGCTCCTTTCACGTTGAGCATGTTGGAGTCCCTTAACACTTTAACTTTAACCCCCTCACACTGGAAAGGCTTATGTAAGGCAGTATTGAGCAGGGGACAACACTTGATTTGGAGGTCACAATTCCAGGAATTTTGTGTAGAAACAGCTAAAAGAAATGCGACTGCAGGATTTCCAGACCATAACGTAGATATGTTAACTGGAGAAGGGCAGTTTGCTGATTTACAGGTTCAGATTCAGTATGATCCTGGAGTTTACACTCAAATATACGCCGCAGCTGTTAGGGCATGGAAGACTTTACGAGGAACTGGTGACTTACAGGATAGCTTGTCTAAAGTAATTCAGGGACCTAATGAGCCATATGCTGACTTTGCTGATAGGCTTTTGCAAACTGCAGGTAGAGTGTTTGAAGACGTTGATCAAGCCATGCCATTAGTCGTTCAGCTGGCATATGAAAATGCCAACAAATATTGTCAAGACACGATCAGACCTTGGAAATCTAAAAGGGACCTTTCTGTATATATAAGACTATGCAAAGATATAAATAACGCCTTTGTCACAGGAAATGTGATTGTAGCAGCAATGAGAGGTGCTTCCCCTCAAAATTTCACAAAAAGGACTCAATTTAAAAATTATTATAGTCAATCAGGTTATTCTAGACAATATCCCCAAAGAGAAATAAGACCAAGCTCATATCATGCCCCAGGCCGCTGCCCCATGTGTAAAAAAGGAAACCACTGGGCTAATAAGTGGAGATCTAAATTTGATATTTATGGAAACATTTTGTCTAGGAATTCAAAAAACAGGGCATGGGGCCCAATGCCCCAGGGCCCACAAATGTATGAGGCATTAGAGGAAGAGTATCCTCAAACATCCATCCAGATGATTCCTCAACACAATCTCTCTTACCCATTGACTCCCTCGTTAGAGGAACAAGAGGAAGTGCAGGACTAGACCGCTGTTCCACCGCCCGGATAGTGCTAACACCTGAAATGGGGGTTCAACTGATTCCCACGGGAGTCAGGGGACCTCTTCCCTCAGGAACTGTAGGACTTATCCTCGGAGGAAGCTCTAAAAGCTTATCAGGTTTTCAAGTGACTCCTGGTGTAATAGACTCAGACTACCAAGGAGAAATTAAGATTATGCTTAGTTCACCTAAAGGCATTTGCTCTGTTAACCAAGGAGATAGAATTGCTAAGCTGCTTCTCCTTCCCAGTTTACATGACTCATTTAAGAGTATGCCTCAAAATAGGAACAATAGAGGATTTGGTTCCACTGGCTCAGGACCTATGGCTTGCTGGGTTCAGGATTGTTCACGGACGCCTATGTGCAAAATAAAAATTCAAGGTATAGAGATGGAGGGATTGATTGACACTGGGGCTAACTCTTCCATTATCAACGTACGACAATGGCCCAAACACTGGCCTCTGCAGAAGGCTTCAAATAGTTTGAGAGGATTGGGATATTCTAATAGCCCAGAACAAAGTGCAACAGTTTTAAAATGGGAGGATGATGAAGGGCATCAAGGAACATTTCAACCTTATGTTTTGTTTAGCTTGCCAGTTACCTTATGGGGAAGAGATGTTTTACAACAAATGGGAGTACATCTCACAACCAAGCCCACAGGTGTTACAAAAGGAAATCATCACTGAAAAGGTAAAGGATATTTTTTTAGGGGCCACTGAGAAAACAATTTTGAAAATACCATGGCTTTCTGATAAGCCAGTTTGGGTCCCTCAGTGGCCCCTATCTAGAGAGAAATTACAAGCGGCCCACCTACTATTTCAAGAACAACTAGAAGCAGGACATATAGGACCTTCCACCTCTTCCTGGAATTCCCCCATATTCGTGATCAGGAAAAAATCAGGAAAATGGCAATTGTTACATGATCTTAGAGAAATCAATAAAACCATGCAAATTATGGGCCCTACCCAACCTGGACTTTCTAATCCTGTAGCTATTCCTAAAAATTTCCATCTTATAACTCTTGATATAAAGGATTGTTTCTTTTCTATTCCTCTACATCCTCTGGATGCCCCCAGGTTTGCTTTTTCAGTTCCTTCTATTAATAATAATGGCCCTGATCAAAGATTTCAGTGGAAAGTTTTACCCCAGGGAATGGCTAATAGCCCCACTATATGTCAAATCTATGTAGATAAAGTTATTCAGCCTATCAAGAACAAATACCCAGAGCTTATGTGCCTCCATTATATGGATGATGTTTTGCTTGCTCATCCTAATCAAGAAGTCTTATTCACCATATTTAGCGATATATCAGAAAACTTGAAACAATATGGACTAAACATTGCTGAAGAAAAGTTTCAAACTAGATCTCCAATATTATATCTAGGATTCCAAATTATGGATACTTTTATTAGGCCTCAAAAAATTTTAATAAATAAGGAACACCTAGCTACTCTTAATGATTTTCAAAAATTGCTGGGAGACATTAATTGGCTTCGCCCTATACTAAACCTTACTACTGGCCAATCAAAACCTTTATTTGATATCCTTCATGGGAACCCTGATCCATCTCCACCGCGAACATTGACTCCTGATGCTAGGGAAGCTTTAAAGTTGGTAGAAAAGGCCATTGAAGGATCCCATTGTGATAGAATTGATTTTGCTTGACCACTGATATTGATCATTATTTCTTCACAATATACACCCACAGGAGTATTTTGGCAACAGGGGCCTTTATTATGGATACATTTGCCTGTCTCTCCTAAAAGTACAATTGAGTCTTACACCTCCATGGTGGCTAAACTTATTCTTCAAGGACTTAAGACTTCTACTAAAATCTTTGGTATTCACCGTGCTACTATTATTACTCCCTATTCATCATCACAGGTTGAATATTTATGCTTCAATGATAATGATTGGGCTATAGCTAGATGCTCTACTTCTGCAAATTTTGATAACCATCTTCCTAAGTCTCCTATACTATCTTTTTGTATCAATCATCCCATTATATTTCCACAGGTAATAAAAAATCAACCTACTCCTAAGGCATTAAATGTATTTACAGATGGGTACTCTAACGATACTGCTGCAGTAGTCACTCAAAAAGAAAATATGATTCATATTCCTGCCCATAAATAAGCTCAATTAGTAGAAGTAGAAGCTATTATTATAGCTCTTGAAAGTTTTAAAGAACAGCCCATAGATATTTTTTCAGACAGCCACTATATTGTACATGCTGTCCCTAAATTGGAGCTAGCAGGTTTAATAGCACCTCATACTCCAGCCTTTAAATTGTTTTTTCAAATTCAAAACCTTTTATGGGAACGTGAAGAACCTTTGTTTATTGGACATATCAGAGCTCATACTAATTTGCCTGGTCCTCTCCATGAAGGTAATCAAAAGGCCGATGCCCTCACTCAAACAATCTTTATATTTTCAGCAGTCCAAAAAGCTACCTCATTCCATTCTCAATTTCATGTTAATAGTACTACTTTACAACAAAATTTCAAAATAACTAAAGATCAAGCTCGAACAACTGTGAAGACTTGTCAATCTTGTGTGACACATTTGCCCAATCCACATTATGGGGTTAACCCAAGAGAATTAATGCCCAATCATTTGTGGCAGATGGATGTCACTCATGAGCCAAGTTTTGGAAAATTGCGATTTATTCATGTGACCATAGATACATGCTCAGGCATGATTTTTGCTTCCTTACACACTGGAGAAAAAGTTAAAGATGTTACATCTCATTGTTTACAAGCTTTTGCTGCACTGGGAATTCCCAAAATGCTTAAAACAGACAATGGCCCTGCATATACATCCTCATCTTTCAAACAGTTTTGCTCCAAATTCAGTATATTTCATAAGACTGGTATTCCATATAATCCTCAAGGCCAAGGTATAATTGAATGAGCTAATTGCACACTCAAAGTTATGCTTTTGAAACAAAAAGAAGGAAATTCGACAAATCCTAAAGATACATTAGCCGTTGCCCTTTTTACTTTAAATTTTTTAACTTTGGATTCCAAAGGATATTCGGCTGGAGACAGACACTGGAATCCACACCAACAACATAAACCTTTAGTTTACTGGAAGGATGTTCTTTCAGGTACATGGAAAGGTCCAGACCCAGTATTAATTTTGGGGAGAGGATCTGTTTGTGTTTTTCCACAGCATGAAAACTCGCCAGTGTGGATACCGTCAAGATTAATAAAACAGGTACCAAATCAAAAAGGCCAAGATGAAGTTGTTGCAGAATCAAGATTAATAAAACAAGTGCCAAATCAAAAGGGCCAAGATGAAGTAGTTGTGGAATGATTCCCTTAAAAGAGGTATCAACAAGGAGGGAGCAGAAGATGGCCGACAGGAGGGAGGTGCTCTCTAGACACAGTTACTAAAAGACGCTTAGTGGGATGTCTGAGCGCATTACTAGCAATTTTCTTGCAACTGAAAGGGAGCCGAGACATTTGTGCACCTCTGGACAGTGAAATACAACATTCTCCGGACCAGGGCGGGCAGGGGCAGAGTCGGAGCGGTCCATAGTCCGAAGCAGCGCTGTCTGTGCTGCAGGCGCAGCTGCCCGATATCATCTTGGCAAGGGGACGATCCACACAGCGGCTTGGAAACCAGTCAGTGAGGAGGGATAGAAAGGAGCCTAGAGGCGCAGGCAGTGTCCACATAGAGCTCTTTCGTACAGCTTGCCAAGACAATCCTGCATGCTCTGGAGTGACACAAGGGTCTGCGGAGCTGCTGTTGAGCGGGAGGAGAGCACCGCCATCTTTGAGGAATACAGTGCCTGACCCAGACAAAGGGAAAAAGACAGAAAGGAAGGACAGCTGCAGACATCCAAGGAGCCGCCAACGTTCAAAAAACAGTGCACAACTGGGTGAGGCTCAGGTAACCAGCAGGGGAGGGTGTGTCTGAGGCCAGCGCAGCAGCCCCAAAAGCTACAACTATGGGTGGGTGTGGGGAAAGGCTGCCTTCTGGAGGGTCCCTTTCCCGGTGCCATTCATCTGCTGACACACAACCTCCCTGAGCCGCTCTTCCGCTGGGCCATTCTGCCACTGGCCAAAGGTGCAGCCTTGATTCCACTGGCAGGATCACTGTCTAGATGTGATCTGATGCGGTTGGCTTAAACTGGAAAGGAAAAAAGAGGGGGGCTTCCCAGGGCCCATTTTGTTTGAGACTTGGGGTTCGACTTTTTTTTGTTGGTTTGCTTGTTTTATTGGTTTTCTGGTTTTTTTGTTTTTGTTTATGTTTTTGTTTCTTTTCTTTTTTTGGCTTTGTTTTGTTTTGCTTTGTTTTTTGCATTGATTGTCAGTGTGTTTGTTTGCTTCTGCTCCTCTTTTCTTTCTTTCTTTTCTTCCTTCTCACTTTTGCATCTTTTCTTCTTCCTTCATCTTTCCTATTTACACCCTGTCAGTGCATACTACACAGAGGCAAAAACAAGTAAATTGGAAACAATATCTGGGTTAACCAAATCTGTACATTGTAATCAAACTTGGATTTTCTGAATAGAAAGTGTTAGATTTTAAAGTGTAAAGGAATTATAAGGGGATCTGATAGCATTGTACTACAGGAACAACATAAGGCTTTAAGGTAAAATCGAAATAGTCAAGGTCCCACAGTGCAGGAAGAAAAGACACACAAGCAACATGAAAAAACAAGGGAAGAAAGTGACACAAACAAATCAAGATACCTCATCAGTAGATTCCATGGCAAGCACAGTTGGTGAAATGCCATAGATGGAATTTAGAAATTACATATTCCAAATGTTTATGGAACTTAAGAATGAACTCAAAAATGAGATGAGGGAGCAAATACAGGTGGCAAAAGATCATTTTGACAAAGAACTCCAAAAACAAATACAGGAAGTAAAAGATTACTTCAATAGGGAAATAGAGGCTCTAAAGAGAAACCAAATAGAAATTCCAGAAATGAAAGAAGCATTAAACCAAAATAAAAGTTCAATTGAAAGCATCTCCAACAGAGTAGACTACTTGGAAGAAAGAACCTCAGACAATGAAGACAAAATATATATCCTAGAGAAGAATTTAGATTATACAGCAAAACTTGTTGGAAATCAAGAACATAACATCCAAGAATTATGGGACAACATAAAAAGACCAAACTTAAGAGTGATTGGCATAGAGGAAGGGGCATAGTTTCAAGCCAAAGAAATGAGTAATTTATTTAACGAAATAATTACAGAAAATTTTCCAAACTTGAGGAATGAATGGGAAAACCAAGTTCAAGAGGCTTACCGAATACCAAACAAACAAAATCACAACAGATCCACACCAAGACACATTTTAATGAAAATGCCTAATATACTGAGCAAGGAGAGAATACTAAAAGCCACAAGAGAAAGGAAGCAGATTACATATAGGGGGAAACCAATCAGACTATGTTCAGATTCTTCAACCCAGACCTTAAAAGCAAGAATATCCTGGAATAGCATATTTCAAGCTCTGAAAGAAAAGGGATGTCAACCAAGAATCTTATATCCAGCAAAACTGAGCTTTAGATTCGAAGATGAAATAAAAACCTTCCACGACAAGCAAAAGTTAAAAGATTTCACATCTCAAAAGCCAACACTTCTGAACATCCTAGGCAACATTTTTCATGAAGAAGAAGAGAAAGATAACAACAAAAATCAACAAGGGGAGATATTAAACTAAGGGAAATACCAACAAGAAGAGAGACCAAATCAAGCTAAAGACCATAATACAAATAAAAATGGATGGGAATAAAAATCACATCTCAATAGTAACCCTGAATGTTAATGGCATAAACTTGCCAATGAAAAGACACAGATTATCAGAATGGATTAAAAGAAACGACCCAACAATGTGCTGTCTCCAAGAAACACACCTCGTAGAAAAAGACATCAACAGACTGAAAGTGAAAGGCTGGGAAAAGTCTTAACACTCACATGAGCTGCAGAAGCAAGCAGGGGTTTCCATTCTCATAGCAAATAAGGTAGACTTCACACCAAAACTAATCAAGAGGGACAAAGATGGATATTTCTTACTACTTAAGGGAACCATTCATCAACAGGATATAACAATCATAAATCAATATGCCCCAAATAATGGAGAACCTACATTCATCAAACAAACTCTACTCAAGTTCAAGAGTAAAATAGACCACAACACAGTTACCATAGGGGACTTCAACACACCTCTCTCACCAATGGATAGATCACCCAAACAAAAGCTAAACAAAGAAACTTTAAGCCTCCTTAAAACAATTAATAATTTAGACCTAACGGACACATATAGAATATTTCATCCCTCAGTAAAGGAATACACTTTTTTCTCAGCAGCACATGGCTCCTTCTCCAAAATAGACCATATATTATGTCATAAGGAAACTCTCAGCAAATATGAAAAAATAGAGATACTACCCTGCATTCTATCAGACCATAAAGGGATGAAATTGGAAATCAATGACAAAACAAGGATTACGAGAAATTAGTCCAACAACTGGAAGCTAAACAACATGCTACTGAATGAACAAGGGGTTGAAGAAAACATCAAAGAGGAGATTAAAAAATTCCTAGAGGTAAATGAGAACACAGATAGATCGTACAGAAATCTCTGGGACACTATGAAGGCAGTAGTAAGAGGAAAATTCATTGCACTGAGTTCATTCCTTAAGAAGAAAAAAAACCAACAAATAAATGACTTAACATCACACCTCAAAGCATTAGAAAAAGAAGAACAGACCAACACCAAAAGCAGTAGAAGACAGGAAATAATTAAAATCAGAGCAGAAATTAATGAAATTGAGACTAAGGAAACCATTCAAAGAATTGACAAAACTAAAAGTTGGTTCTTTGAAAAAATAAACAAAATTGACAGACCCTTAGCAATGCTAACAAAAAGAAGAAGAGAAAAAACTCAAATTACTAACACTCATGATGAAAAAGGGAATATCACAACTAACACCTCAGATGTACAGAAGATAATTAGAAATTACTTTGAAAACTTGTATTCTAATAATACAGAAAATATTGAAAACATTGACAGATTTCTAGAGTCGTATGATTTGCCTAAACTGGAACTGGAGGCTATATACAACTTAAACAGATCGATTACAAGCAAAGAAATAGAAGACATCATCAAAAAGCTACCAACAAGGAAAAGTCCAGGACCTGATGGGTTTACAGCTGAGTTCTATAAGACTTTCAAAGAAGAACTAATACCAATGCTCTTCAAACTATTTCAAGAAATAGAAAAAGAGGGAGCTCTTCCAGACTCTTTCTATGAGGCCAATATCACATTAATTCCAAAGCCAGGCAAAGACACATCCAAAAAAGGAAACTTTAGGCCCATATCTTTGATGAACATAGATGCAAAAATCCTCAACAAAATCCTGGCAAATCGGATACAAAAACGTATCAAAAAGATAGTGCACCACGATCAAGTGGGGTTTATCCCAGGGATGCAAGGCGGTTCAACATTCGGAAATCAATAAACATAATACATCACATCAATAGACTTAAAGATAAAAATCATATGATCATCTCAATAGATGTAGAAAAAGCATTTGACAAAATACAACACCCCTTTATGTTCAAAAAACACTGGAAAATCTAGGAATATCAGGAACATATCTCAACATTATAAAAGCTATTTATGCAAGGCCCCGAGCTAACATTATCTTAAATGGAGAAAAATTGAAAGCATTCCCTCTAAAAACTGGAACAAGACAGGGATGCCCCCTTTCACCACTGCTATTTAACATAGTACTGGAAACTCTGGCCAGAGCAATTAGACAGATGAAAGAAATTAAAGGGATCCAGATAGGAAAACAAGAGCTCAAATTAGCAATATTTGCTGATGACATGATAATCTTCCTAGAAGACCCAAAAAAACTCTATTTGGCAAAGTTGCAGAATACAAAATCAATACACATAAGTCAAAGGCATTTTTGTACATCAGCGACAAAGACTCTGAAAGGGAAATGATGAAAACTACCCCATTTACAATAGCATCAAAAAAAATAAAATACCTGGGAATCAACTTAACAAAAGAGGTGAAAGACCTCTATAATGAAAATTATAGAACACTAAAGAAAGAAATTATAGAAGAACTCAGAAGATGGAAAGACCTACCTTGCTCTTGTATAGGTAGAATTAATATTGTCAAAATGTCCATACTACCAAAAACATTATACAGATTTAATGCAATTCCAATCAAAATCCCAATGTCATTCTTCAAAGAAATAGAAAAAGCAGTTATAAATTCATCTGGAAAAATAAGAGACCCAGAATAGCCAAAGCAATCCTGAGCAAGAAAAGTGAAGCAGGGGGCATCACCATACCAGACTTTAAATTATACTTTAGAGCAATAATAACAAAAACAGCATGGTATTGGCACCAAAACAGACTGGTGGACCAATGGTACAGAATTGAGGACACACAGACTAATACATATAATTACAGCTATCTTATATTAGACAAAGGTGCCAAAAATGTACAGTGGAGAAAGGATAGCCTCTTCAACAAATGGTGCTGGGAAAACTGGAAATCCATATGCAACAAATTGAAATTAAACCCTTATCTCTCACCATGCACAAAACTCAATTCAAAGTGGATCAAGGACCTAGGAATTAGACCAGAGACAATACGCCTAATAGAAGAAAAAGTAAGCTCCAATTTCCAACATGTCAAATTAGGCCCCAAGTTCCTTAATAAGAATCCTGTAGCACAAGAATTACTACCAAGAATTAATGAATGGGATAGATTTAAACTAAAAAGCTTCTTCTCAGCAAAAGAAACAATCAGTGAGGTGAATAGAGAGCCAACTAATTGGGAACAAATATTTAATACATGCACATCAGATAGAGCACTAATTTCTAGAATATAAAAGAACTCAAAAAACTTTACACCAAAAAAAAAAAAAACCCAATCAATAAATGGGCTAAGGAATTGAGAAGACACCTCTCTGAAGAAGACACACGATTAATCAACAAATACATGAAAAAATGCTCAACATCGCTGGCAATTAGAGAAATGCAAATCAAAACTACTCTAAGATTTCATTTCACTCCAGTCAGAATGGCAGCTATCAAGAAAACAAGCAACAATAAATGTTGGAGAGGATGTGGGGAAAAAGGCACACTCATACATTGCTGGTGGGACAGCAAAACGGTGCAACCGTTATGGAAAGCAGTATGGAGATTTCTTGGAAAACTGGGAATGGAACCACCCTATGACCCAGCCATCCCACCCCTGGGTCTATTCCCAAAGGACTTAAAAACAGCATATTACAGTGACACAGCTATCTCAGTGTTTGTAGCTGAGCAATTCCCAATAGCTAGGTTGTGGAACCAACCTAGATGTCCCTCAGTAAATGAGTGGATTAAGAAAATGTGGTATATACGCACAATGGAATTTTACTCAGCAATAAAAGAAAATAAAATAATGGCATTTGCAGGTAAATGGATGAAGTTGGAAGACATAATGCTAAGTGAAGTTAGTCAGTCTCAAAAATCCAAGTACCAAATGTTTCTCTGATATAAGGAGGCTAGTTCACAGTATTGTTGGACGGGGGTACATAGGAGGTTTAGAGGAACACTAGAATGGTCAAAGGGAAGGGAGAGTAAGGGAGGGAGCAAGGGGGGAGGGAGGAGGAGAAAAGTAAAAAAAAGGTGGTTGAATGAGACGGATATCATTTTCCTAAATGCATGATTGAAGACCTGAATTGTATGAATATACTTTGTATACAAACAGTTGTATGTTAAAAGATGCTATATACAGGCACTATGAATTGTAAATATTAAAAATTATAAAAATAAATTAAAAAAAAAAGAGGTATCAATCCACGCACCTGCACGAGTTTGTCTCTTTTCCGATAAAGGAACCTCATCTTTGCTTTTTCAGCTAAGAAATTTTTAAGCTGCACGCTTTTTCCTTCAATAAATTCACAACTCAAGTCTCATTCCTCCCGGCCGGGATGAGAGGATCTCTCTTTAGTGTGCACACAATTGTGTTTTTCTTTTTTATATATGTCTTTATGTCTGTGCATCTGTCCAGATTTCATGTTAATGTGACGTCACAAATAACAAAAACCGAGCACTCATGAAAAATTTAAAAAAAAAAAGAGAGAGAGAGAGGATCCAAATAATTTCTATTCTTTTTAGTTAAATACAATAATGAAGGTACCTTCAAACTTATAAGTATCTCTAGGGCTTCTCTTCAGCAAGAAATATGACTAATACTGTTCAACCTGATATTTTGGTATTTGTCATGGGATTGTTTATTAGTAATTAACTTTATTTGTTAAAATAAGCTGATTAATTTAAATTGTTTCAACAGGTATATTCATGGAAGGTTGCTGTGTATGCAGAGGCTCAAAAGTTCCAGCTAACAAATTATTTTTCTAATATGCTCTTAGCTTTTCTTTAATTTATCTTAAATGTAGTGTTTTGTCAGCTAATTGCCTTCAGTCTTTCATCCATTCTGAATGTGATATTTTGCCAGCTTATGTTCGTGGGAGCTCAAGCAGCAATGTGTATGAGCAGAAATCAACTTCAATTTCCTGATCTAATAATTCTATTTTTTAGTTTGACAACTCGCTTCTTGACTCAGTGCTGGAATAGCACTGCCTTTCCTCTAATGATTGATGCTTGAGTTTCTAGGTAGTGGGCCCTGAAGATTTGCCGGTGGCATTGTCTAGACATAAAAGAGACGGCTGCTGCTGCTACAGCTGCAGGATCAAAATCGTTACAAGCATCCCTGCTGCTCAAGCATCAAACAATTTCACCAGCAGTGTGGCCTCTGCTCTGCATGCATGAGGCCTCCTAGACCAACGTGTTAGCAAGTGGACATTTTGATAAATCTTTCTACTATAAGATGTTTGGGACATTGCACGGGACAATACCTTGTGGGTATTTGTCTAGAGAACTCAGTGCGTTACTTAATGGAACTTAGGGCAGCTGATTTGTTTAAAGAACTTGATACACTATGGAACTTGGCTTGTCAGCAAAAAGCTTGCCGCCTTAGAACCGGAGCATCTCCTCATGATTGGACGGCTGGTAGTCAATAACGGGAAAGTCTCATGCGGCTGACATATCAACCTAAGAGAGGAGTCAAGGGCACAGCCTTGATTATCCCATGACGGGTAAGAATATTGGTTGCACATGTAGACGTCTAAAACAGACACAGTTGATCCTGATGTAGTAAGGGCTCGATTGGACGGCTGGTAGTCAATGACGGGAAAGTCTCATGTGGCCGACATATCAACCTAAGACAGGAGTCAAGGGCATAGCCTTGATTATCCCATGACAGGTAAGAATGTTGGTTGCACATGTGGACGCCTAAGACAGGCACAGTCGATCCTGATGTGGTGAGAGCTCACCCATCTATTTATCCCTCTTTTAAAACAAAAGGGGGGAAATGTAAGAGCCCTAATAAGGAGATAGCTAAGATGGCGGCTGGCTGAGAGCCATAAGAGGTGTTTCAGTATTTTCACCTGATGTTCATGCATTTATCTAAGAATCTTTCTATGCCCGTGAACACTATGTGACGCACCTGTAAGTTTGAGCTGTTAACACGTGTATACTTGTTAAGGCAAAAAGTATTTAACCCGGTGAGGTTGGCTAGAGGGTGTGGTTGGAGTTGGAGAGGTTGTTGGAGCCGGAGAGAGAAGTTAGAAGAAGGAAGAATAAAGAACCTATTCATTTCCAGTCTGCCTCCGAATTCTTTTCCGCGGTATCGTTGCTGCAGGCGGCAATAGCTGCAGGCGGCAATAGAGATGCACTTTTTAAAGTTCAAAAATAAGGAGAAAGTACTATGTAAAAATACCTACATTTATAAGATAAAAATATAAACTCAAAATAATTGACACAAAATTCAGGATAGCAATTACCTGGGGTGAGACTATGGGATGCATAGAGGGAGGGAGCACATAGTGGGCCTTCAAAGTGCTGATAAGATACTCTACATCTTTAGCTGGATGAAAGGTACATGAATGCTTGTTTTATTATCACCTTAGTGATACAAATTTTTTATACATGTCATAACTTGGTGGGAAGCTATGAGATGGAGATTCTCCTGCAAGAGATTAATTTGAGAGTATTCTTAGAAAGAAATGAAGAAAGCAGTATTGGGTAGAGGGTGTAGCTGATGCACAATTTCATCTCAACCAACAGCATAGGTAGCTTTGGAGCTGGGATGTCCCTTTGGAGTTGTCCTGGTTGTTGGGGATTGGGGGAAGAGTCTTTATACAGCCACGTTGATCAGTCCTGGGATGCAGGCCACCTCAGAGAATGACTTGACCTTGGGCAAAGCAGCTCTCTTCAGCTGGAGTCCTCAACCCAGGAATGACAAATGAGAACTATTGTTGGTAACACTCCCAGCATCTGGGACAAAGTTCTTCATTCTTAAAAGGGATGGAGCAGCACATCACAGTGCTCACCACACCACCAGTTTATGCCTGGTATTTTACACACACACACACACACACACACACACACACACACACACACACACACATTGTTTAAAAGAAAAGAAAATGTGAAAGGCAGAAAGTTCCAGTTGTAAAAACACATGATTTAGGAGTGGCACAAGACAAACATAAGACAGAGTCATGAACATACCTGGAGGCGGGCTGATAAAGAAGAAAACTGAGCTCAGGGTTGGAAGTGTCTGTTCACTGAGTGATGTCACCCCATGACCAGTGGAGGTGAAACTAGTGAGTCAGACATGATTCAGTGATATGACCCACACTAGGATTAGATTTGCCAGGTGAGTTAGTTTAACAACTACCCAGAGATTAACTGGACTACTGCTTTTTCTGCGCCCAACTGTAGGCAGCATGGCAGCACGGGGAGTTTTTTCCTCAGCCTGGGAAAATGGATAGGGATCTACTACTGGTGAAAGGTATCTCAAGAATTTAAATTTTAGCTGGGCATGGTAGCCCATGCCTGTAATCCCAGTGGCTCGGGTGGCTGAGACAGGAGGATTGCAAATTCAAAGCAAGCCTCAGCAACGGCAAGGAACTAAGCAACTCAGTGAGATGCTGTCTCTAAATAAAACACAAAATAGGTCTGGGGATGTGGCTCAGTGGTCAAGTACCCCTGAGTTCAATTCCTGGTAACCCAAAAAATTCTAATCTTAAAATTTGCTCAGATTATAATAGTAGATCACCTTGTCTTCTCTCCTATTGCTAACCATCTCATAATAATAAAAGTGTACATTACTCCTTCACTGTGAACCAGGCAGGCAATGTTCTAAGGGCTTTGTGCTTTATATGTATTATCCCATTCTTTTTTTTTTTTTTTTTTTTTTTTTTTTGGTACTAGGGATTGAACCCAGGGGCAATCAACCACTGAGCCACATCCTCTACTCTCTTTATGTTTTATTTTGAGACAGGGTCTTATTAGGTTGTTTACAGCCTCACTAAGTTGCTGAGGCTAGCCTCAAACCTGCGATCCCCCTGCCTCTGCCTCCCAAGCCACTGGGATTACAGGCATGCACCACTGCACCCAGCTCCATCCATTCTTTATAACAGCTAAATGACACAGGTACTGTAATTGTTTTTCTATTTTATTATAAGAAAAAGGAGGCAGAAGTGGATTAAATGGATTACTCAACTTCCCCAAGACCAGGATTGACTCTAAGAGAAATTAACTTCTGTCTGAACACTCAAATTCCTCCCAGAGACAGGGAAGCAACGAGTGCAGCAGGGACAGAGCTCTGTGTGTTACACAGTTCTCTGTGCATGGATGTGGCCAGACTAATTGGTCAACTGGGGATGGCTCAATGCTGAGACGCAGTCATAACGTCCAGACATGGAGGGCAAGGGCTCTAAACACCAGAAACAGGTTTCACATGGCTCCAGCTCTGACTCCACAGCAGGCTCCAGGAGCTCCCCTCTGAGTCCTCAAAATAGTTCTACATCACAGATCACTTCCAAAGACCACAAACATGGGGAGAAGCTAAGATGGTGACTGGAAGTTCTTGTCTGCAGATGGATTCTGAAAGCAAAGTGAGTAGTCTTGGTAGATAAGGAAGGATGTGGACAATTTCTCAACTTTATGGAGAACAGCAAAAGCTAAGTAAAAAAGAAAGCAAAAAAAAAAAAAGGAAGAAAGAAAGAAAAAAGGAAATCCCTTCTCAGATGCAGAAAATGTCTGTATTGGGATGGGAACTTTCAATGTTGCTGCCTACAGCTGCTGCCACCTGCAGCAACGATACCGCAGGAAAGAATTCGGAGGCAGACTGGAAACGAGTAGGTTCTTTATTCTGCTTTGACTTCTCTCTCCAACTCCAACAACAGCCCCCACACAACTCCAACCCTACCTGGTTAAATACTCTTCACCTTAACAAGTATACACGTGTCACAAGCTCAACTTACAGGTGCATCACCACAGTGTTCACGGGCACAGAAAGATTCTTAGTAGATTACATTAAGGTCAGGAAAAAATCAATTAAACATCTCCTCTTTGGCTCTTAGTCAGCCACCATCTTAGCTACCTCCTCATTAAGGCTCTTACATTTCCCCCCTTTTGTTTTAAGAGAGGGATAAATAGATGGGTGAACCCTCACCACATCAGGATCGACTGTGCCTGTCTTAGGCATCCACATGTGCAACCAACATTCTTACCCGTCATGGGATAATCAAGGCTGTGCCCTTGACTCCTGTCTTAGGTTGATATGTCGGCCGCATGAGACTTTCCCATTATTGACTACCAGCCGTCCAATCATGAGGAGATGCTCCAGTTCTAAGGAGGCAAGCTTTTTGCTGACGAGCCAAGTTCCATTAAATAGCATACTAAGTTCTTTTAGACAAATCATTTCAAGCCTATCCATATCAAAGAGAGGTTAAGAGCTGGACCATGTGGTCAGACTGACTAGGTCAATGGATTAACTTCACATCTGAGTAACAACCCAAACCTGTACAAGTGACGGAAACCCTCTATGTCTCAAGCATGAATATGATGGTGCCCACCTGGTAGTACCACCGTGAAGTAAAGAGAGGTAACATGTATCAAGTGCTTACAACCCCATGTGACCAAAATTATTTTAAGTAGCTTTGTGCTATTATTATTTCTTCCTTGGGAGTAGGACATTGTTGGCCTTAACAATTCCATTCCGGGCTTTCTGTTTTTATCTCTAGGAAATCAAGGAGGGGTTCCGGGATCAAAATCATTCAGACTAACAAAGTGACTCACCATTCTGTCTGAAAGGCAGGCCAAGTGTCTAAGAGACAAGTACACCTGGAAACACATCAAACTTTATGATTTAAAATCATATTCTCTGACCCTCTGATTCCTTGTTTATATAAGTGCAGTGGATCGAGTGGGTTCAACTGGTGGCTCAAAAATGGAGTTCTGAAGAGCCCTGCTGCTGCTCAGAGGAGTTTTAGGCATGGAAAGAAACCTGGGCAGGCAGGACCCTACTCCCCAGTGCAAACCACAAGGCCTCCACCTGCATCTGTTCCCTGAACTGCTACAACTGTAAGAATAAAATACCTGCAGGTGGTAATGGAGCAGAACTACAGGCCCTTGACTCAAAATGTAATCAAGTTCTTCCTGGAGTAGTCTCAAAGCTCCCCTTTTTTTTTTTTTTTGGTAATTAAGGATGCAGCCATTAAAATACTATACTCTTTTCTTTTATTCGTGACAAATCCAAATGAGCACAATTTGGAAAGCAGCAGGGAGAGGAGTGAACAAATTGAATTAATTCTGGTGTTGAATATTAATGTAGTGCCACAGAAAAGGAGATACTTTGTGGATTGAAGGCAGTTAAGAAAATATTTTATCCTTCTTAGGAATTTAGCTCCATCTCTGAGAAGTGATTTAATCATGACAGATATGTGCATTTGGTCCAATAGGCAGGCCCCCAGTAGATAATTTCTCCATTAGACAAAGTGCCTAGGACCCATGATATTTTCAGGGACCCATGAAAATATTTCATTTTTGTTAAAATCAAAAGATTATATATACATATATATATATATATATATATATACACACACACACACATAATAATGAATTTAGACATGACCATATTCATCTTCATATCAATGCAGACATAAAATATAATTTTAAATATTTGTTTAGGAAGGAAGGGGTCCATGAGGCAAATGTGCCTACAGCTCCCTAATGTCATAACTCAACCCCAACGTCTGCTACTCAAGGGGTGACAAAGATCACAAAGGGCCCCTGATATGCAGACCCCAAGCCCAGCCTGATCTCCACTCTGATGTCAAATCCCTGCAGTGTGTCATCAGCTTATGCTTGCAGCCCTTCCCATTTTCCCTGATGAGTCAGTCACTTGCTTAAGAATGTTACAGAAACTCCCTATTCCAACTATGGTGGCAGGTCAGCAGGATGAGCCTCACCTGGGAACTTGATGGAACTACACAGTCTCAAGCCCCACCTCAGACCTGCTGAGTTTGATTCTTTTGTAAGATATCAAGTGATTTTACGTCCATTAATATGTGTGAAGTTGAGGATTAAGCCAAATGATTCAGATCTAGAGAACTAGGAGCTGCAGAACCCAGAGTAAGATCAATTCCTGAGGGTAACTGGGGTTTCCCTAAAAACAGGATAGAGGCATGAGTAATTTTGAGGACTAGGGAGCCCAGAGGGAATCAGGAATGGAATAGAAGGGATTCCTTCGTGAAGGTTTTGCCTTCCAATGTGCTTTCCTAATGGACTGGACTGGGGAAGAGGTTCTTTATGTTTTCTTGGTGCTCTAAGTTTGAACACCTGACTACCCCATGTGATGATTGCCGAAGGGACAGCACAGTACCAGCACCACACTCTCCAGTTACCAGCACCACACTCTCCAGACAGTTACCAGCACCACACTCTCCAGACAGTTACCAGCAACACACTCTCTTGCCCTACCTAAGCCCAGGTGAGGGGACTGCATCCTGCCAAACCTGTGCACAGGGCTTCAAGAAAAGGATGAGAAGCTAAATGAGCCGAGGTGCACAGTGGAGCCAGAATTAATGCAGAAGATATAGAGACACCAAAGTACCACTTCCAGGCAATCATCTTCCTTGGGTTTTGAGATCAAAACACCTGCCTTCTCCCTACATCCTAGATAGAAGGGAGGTTTATACTAGTTCTTATGTTACTTTTTTTTTTTCTTCTCAAAGAGATGGTTTCGTTGTTTAAGAATCTTTGAAACACCTTTTTTTTTTTTTTTTTTTTTTTTTTGGTACCGGAGATTGAACTCAGGGGCACTCAACCACTAGGCCACATCCCCAGCCCTTTTTTTGTATTTTTATTTAGAGTCAGGGTCTCACTGAGTTGCTAAGTGCCTCACCATTGCTGATGCTGGCTTTGAACTCACGATCCTCCTGTCTCAGCCTCCCAAGTGCTGGGATTACAGGCATGCACCATGGCATCCGGCTTTGAAACACCTTTAAAGAGAACAAATTCCTTCGGGATGTAGTTCAGTAGTAGTGGTTCCCCAGGTTCTAGTCCCAGGACCACAATAAATAAATAAGCAAACAAACAAACAGAACAAAACTTGTAAGTTCCTCCTAGCTGTCACATTGACTATTATGCCTAATCCTCCCTCCATGGGGAGGTTTGGGGGCACCTTTCAGAGTTGCCTTCTCTTCAGCTTCTAACCAGTTGCAGAAACATGCACAAGGAGCCTGAAGATGATAAAGGGATAGATAGTGCCAGGTTTATTACTGGTGAAGTGGAATGAGGAAGCAGAAAGAAATTCCCATACCAGTAGATAAAGTCTGATTGTCCTATAGCCATACCAATGGCTCTTGGAATCAGCTTGGACCCTGGTCAAGCCTGCAGTAACAATGTGCCTCCATGCACAACTTTTACAAGTCAACCAATCAACATCAGCTCCTTATTTCTGAAAGTCAGCCAATCACAGGCTTACCTCAATAAATATGTGAAAGACAACCCATCAACAGCTTCATCTGTGCAACTATACTTCTACAGATATGTCAAAGTCCTTAAGCTCTTGCAACCCCATTAATCTCTGAGCTCCATACTTCCTCAAAACCCTGTGTATATTAGCAGTCTTCTCAGAGAAACTGTGCCTCCTTTACTATGTTTGGCAATGAATTTTGTTTTGTCATTCTATTTTTAATATTGAATAATGGCCTCATCATCTTTTGGTATCCTGAACCTAGGAATCTGCATAAATATAACCTCTCCAACCAGTTTCAAGTTGAGACAGTTAGTTAGATAAATATATAGATCAACACATAAATAAGAAGCTAAGGGAGAGCCCTCGCATCTTCTTACTAATATATGCAGTAAACAGAAGAGAGAAAATAACAGGAATTCTGGATTTTACTGTCCACGGAGTAGGAAGAAGTGTACTGGACTCTGCAATTTACCAGCATGTTATGTCTCAGAAGAGAGGAAAGATGAGGGTATGGAGAGAGGAGTTAGAATTAATATTCTAGTACCTTTTGGTATGGTCTGAATGTTTCTATCCCTACCTGAAATCCACATGTTGAAATCCTAATCCCAAAGGTGGTGGTGTTACTGGATGGGCCTTTAGGAAGAGATTAGATCTTGAAGGAGGAGCCCTTGTTAATGGGGTTAGTGCCTTTATAAAAGATACCTTCCACCAGATAAGGCCACAGTGAGAAGGCACTGTGAACCAGGAAGCCCTTGCCAGACACCTGAATCTATCTCTATCTGCCTGTGCTTCCATCTTGGACTTTGCCTTGATCACTACAAGAAGTACTCTCTGTGTCTATAAGCTGTCCAATCTATGGTATTTACAGGGGTGGGTAGATGTTCAGAGATTAAACTCATGGGCCCTGGACCACTGAGCCACATCCCAGACCTATTTTGTATTTTATTTAGAGACAGAGTCTCACTGAGTTGCTAAGTGCCTCACTTTTGCTAAGGCTAGCTTAAACTCCCAAACCTCCTGCTTCAGCCTCCCAAGCCACTGGGATTACAGGCATGGGCCACCATGTCCAGTTCAGTTTTACCCAGCATTATACTCAATAGAATTCATATGTAGAGAAAAATTATCTTAAATGCTTTCCACATAATTGTTTCCACTACTTGGGTGAAATTAAGAAAAACATTTTCCTATCACAAATTATTCTGTTTGTTTAGCCCCTAGAAAAAGTGTAGTCTTTTTCACTTTAGCACATATCATCATCTTTAATGTCTTTGAGTAGTTTTTAAATTGCCAAGATGAGAATCTGAGACAGTTTTCCAAGCCTACTTGACCAGAGCATCCTTTATTCTTGGAGCACTGAAACCAATGTTTTGCCAAATAATTTAAGAACCACTGATGAAAACAGTGATTGGAATCATTGAGTATTGGAATCACTGAATACTTCGACATGCAAGTTCCTCTGCCCCATCTAAGATCTGAAGAATCTGATTTCAACCAGACTGTATCCATACCAATAATGCTAAATTGTAGTCAGGGTTGGAAACAGCCAGTCTGGATCATTTCTAAAGCTCCTTATAAGAAAAAAAAAAATAGTGGAACAGGAATATTTGGAAGAAGGGAAGTTGTCTGAAATGTATTTGATACAATCAAGCAAAATGAGGCGTAAGAAAATATCAAATACTGAAGAAGTGGTAGCAGTATGGCATAGTTTAGGGCACAGTGTTTTGACTCAAGTAAACTGAAAGCTACTTATTTCCCGCCAAACACTCTCTGAGCTGCTCACCTTTCCACTTACACTGTAAGCTATGAGGAACCGAACACGCGGCCTTGGCCTTGTTTGTGCTAAGTTCATGCTCCACTACTGAGTTACAGCTCCACCCCCAAAAGCAAACTCTTTTTAAATACAATCGGGGTTCCCTTTCTCGGGTGCTTGACCAAGAATTCATTTTAATGACCATTTTGATTCCAGTGTTCTCCCACCCTTTACTCTACATCTTGGATGTGGGTCCAGACACTTCTCTTCTGGTTTGGACATGGACTTGCAGTCTGTCAGATTTGTATCAACCTAAGACTCAAGATCTTTCAGAGTGCTGGCACTTCTGCAAAAGCTTGCTCCAAACATGAGAACTCTTGAGACCTTGGTTCCCTTGTAGTTTCACTTGCTCAGCCTAGGAAACCCAGTTTCCCTTTTCTGTGAGCCATGTATGGTGGGGGGGACCCTGCCTTTTCCTCTTTCTGCTCAGTCTTCTTTCCCCTTTACTCCCCCAGAATCCCTAGTCAAAGAAAACTTCAGAAGGCCTTTTACTTCTTCCTGAAGGGCCTGAACACTCATGAAAACAATTTCAGATTAGCAATAAAAAACATGTATGTGCGTCCTGATTACACAGAATCTCAGCTTCCTCAAAATTCCCTCTTTACCTCACACTCATATTTTAAATGTGAAAATAAGCACAGTGAAATGCAGGGTCATTTTTATAAAACGTAATCTTCTTTGTGACTTGTAAGTCACCATTTTTTGTTTCCTTCTCAGATCTGCCAGAGCAGCTGCTTGATTTGCATACAAATTTGAGTTACAATGAGTTCTCCTGAGCCATTACAGGCTGGCCACTGTTTGGGTCCTGAGTTAGCCCTCATTACATACCCCACTGCAAGATACTTCACCCCAAAGGAGCTGTTGCCTTGATTTACACTATTAAATGTGTCATCAGTAGGGTTTCATAACTTCTTAATATCCTCTCTTTCTTACTTTTTCACTAAAATTAAAGAAAGTAAATTTAGTACTTTCATAAGTAGAAGATTGGAACATCCCAGGGGTCATACATTTTAAATCATGCAAGTATGCAAGGATATTTTTTTCTCCTTTCTTTCACCCTCATTATCACCTCTATAAGAGAAGTGAAAGCAAAACCCAAGTTTTCTCATAGCACTAAGAGTGAAATAGCTGTGGGCAAAAGAAAATTAAACTTAACTAAAATGTGCCTTGCAATTTCTTACATTTCTCAGAGCACTGGAATTAATCAGGAGGCTCAGGATCCTATGGATGATGTTAACAGAATTGTATCAGGAAAAAAAAAAAAAAAAAAAAAAAAAAAAAGAATTACTAGATTTATATTTTGAAAAGTAGGCCTCAAACTTAATAAGAACACAGCTCAATTTTAAAAGGACCAAACCTTAAAGATACATCACCAAAATCACACAGATGACAAACAAGTATATGAAAGGATGTCCCACATCATATGTTATCAGGGAAATACAAAGTGAAACAGTAAGGTTTGGGGGCATACCCATGAGAATGGCCAAAATCTAGAACACTGACAACACCAAATGCTGACAAGGATGTGGGGTAACAGGAACTCTCATTAATTGCTGGTGGCAATGCAAAATGACACAGCCACTTTGGAAAGACAGCTTAATAGTTTCTTATAGAACTAATCATATTCTTATCATGGGATCCAGCAATCATACTCCTTAGCAATTACCCAATGGAGTTGAAAACTTATGTCCACACAAAGATCTGCACACTGATGTTTACAGCAGTTTTGTTCATAGTTGCCAAGACTTGGGAAGCAATCAAGATGTCCCTCGGAGTATAAATGCATAAACACTGGTACATGTAAACAGTGGAATATTATTCAGTGCTAAAAAGGAAAGCACTATCAGGCCATAAAAAGACACAGAGGAAATTTACATGCATAATACTAAGTGAAAGATGTCAATCTGAAAAGGTTGCCCAATGTATGCTTTTAACTAGAAAAGGCATTTCTAGAAAAAGCAAAACTATGGAGATAGTGAAAAGATCAGTGGCAAAGGGCTAGGGAGAGAGAGGGATAAATAGATTTGGAGAGGATTTTAGGGCAGTAAAACTATTTTGTATTTTATATCCATGGTAACTACACATCATTATACATTTGCCCAAGCCCATAGAACATATGATACCAAGAGTGGATCCTAATGTAAACTATGAACTCTGGGTGATAACGACCTGTCACTGTAGGTTCACCTATTGTAACAAATGTACCACTGTGGTGAGTACATTGATAATGGAGTAGGCAATTTGTGTATGGGAGGAGAGGATGTACCTTTCACTCAATTTTAAACTGCTTTTTTTTTAATATTTATTTTTTTGCTTTAGTTGTACACAATGCAATGCATTTATGTTTACGTGGTGCTGAGGCTCGAACCTGGGCCGCGCACGTGCGAGGCGAGCGCTCTACGGCTGAGCCACAACCCCAGCCCCTTAAACTGCTTTAAAATATAAAGTTCTATTTTTTGAAAATGTGTTTTAAAAAAGGGACTGTATGATTATTGCCCAAGATGAAAAATCACCATTATCACTTAATAATGAAAGGCAAATGATGTATATGATCAATTAGTTTCTAATAAACAGGATATTCATCTCTTTAGATTATTTTAGCATTAAAAACCATTAGAGATGTTTACAGATTACCAACAGCAAAACAGTATGGTATATATTACTGTAGTTTCCAACCTTTTCAAATAAAAAGACATATTTTGAATGTCAAAAAATATTTTCAGGGTCTGGAGATAGAGCTCAGAGGTAGAGCTTTTGGGTAGCATGGCTATGCCTCTCGATTCAATTCATGGTAATGAAAAAAAATCACAATATCACTTCATAATTGGTGTCATTTGTTAATCATTTATCAAGAAAAATACCTCTTATTTGGCTCAAGGAAATCACCTAAGAGTGGACTAAGAAGATATATAGAATGAGATCTTTGCCCAGTACAGATGACAGCTACTAACTTTACCAAAGTCTCTTTATTGCAAGTTTGAACTGGACACAGAGAGTAGAAAGTCAGTAGTGACCTTGAAAGAGCAAAATCCTTAAGAGCCCCTAATAGAATCAATAGGAAGAAACCAGTTGAGTAGCATTTACCTCTCTTCACCCAAATCCCTTCTGATTTTTCCTTTTTATCTATTTTTTGTTTTTGTTTTTGTTTTCAGACAGCTGAAAAAGAGGTGGGGGAATAGGAGTGAATTAATTGATTAATAGCTTTAGAAGTGGACAAGAAAGAAGTTGAGTAGAGACTGATGAGGGGATCAGGTATCCTAGGTATACGACCTGCCCTGTGCCTGTCTGGAATGGTCTAGCAGGTCCTGAAGGCAGTCTTGTCTCCAAGAGGCTCAGATAGACTCCTCAGGTTCCTATTTTTCTACTGAGACCTGGACGGCTCATGTTCTTGATACCTCCATCACCTAACTGAGAGCCTTATCTTTCTTAATTTTCCAGTTTCCATGGAATAAATATCTCAGAACCAAAGTAACTTGAGTTTGTCGCTGGCCTTCATAACTAAAAATTACAAGTAGCATAGAAATTAAGTCTAGTTAATTTGTTAGTCTTTTCAGAGTGACTTCTTTCTCTTAGTATTATGCATTTAAGTTTCTTCTGTGTCTTTTCATGACTTGATGGTGCTTTCCATTTTAGCATTGAAAACAAATTTTAAAATCTTACCACTCTACAGTACTTCTTTTAATCTCCCCATTTTTAATTTTTTTTTTTTTTAAAGAAAGATGCTCGGTTGAGGTAATATGCAAAATGAAAACCTACTCTCTCTTCTAGTCACTGAGTGTGTAAGTGTGCTCTTTCTCACCAAGATACAGTTACCTACAGATGAGGCCCTTCTATGTGTTTTCCTTGTGATAATGTGACCTCTGAAAGTTCCAAATATTTGTAGTGCACAAAATCTACTTCACTGATTTCTAGAGGGGGAAAAAAATCCTGTTGAAATTTGGCTGCCATTATGGCAGTACTGGGAAGTGGGGCCTTTAAGAGATAATTTGGTTGTGAAGGCTTTACCCTATGAATGGAATAATCATTTCATAAATTGCCATTAATTAATTAATGGGCTATCACAGGACTGACTTCATCATAAAAGCAGGCTTTCTCTGTCTCCCCACATGATTCCCTCCATGTATGATGCAGCAGGAAGGCCCTCACCAGATGCCAAGTAGATATTGTTACATGCTTTTGGACTTCCCAACCTACAGAACTGTGAGTTCAATAAACCTCTATTCTTCATACAGTATCCAGTATTGGGTATTTTGTTATAGCAACAGAAAACAGCCCAAGACAGGAAAGTAGGGAGGAATTTCAGAGACACCATTGATGATCTCTCAAAAGTTTATGTGGATAAAAATTTGGCCTAATTTAGAGTTACTGATTGTAGTAACTAGTTACAGAGCCTATTTTTATATATCATGTCTCAGATTTGTTACTTGTATTTGTTACTAAATATGTGATAATTGTATATGTCTATGTGTGTATGTGTGTGTGAACCATTTCAAGGCTAATCATTCTATTAGTTAAAATTCTAACATTATGACTCTTAAATTTCTTAAGTTTATGAAATATGGCATAATTACAATATGCATAACATAATGTGATTTAACCTACAATTTAATGGCCTTTTCTTATTGAGAGTGACTACCAGGGTTTTTGTTTTAAATACAAAACAAATAAATTACTTACTTTGATGTTGTGCAATTGAATAAATGAGCTAAAATTTTAAGATATCTAATCCCATAAAGACATTATATCACTTAATTACAGAGTGACAAAGTCCCAAATGTATATTCTCTAAAGATAATCAAACTATCCCAAATTGAACTGTAATTTATATAGGCCCATAACATTTCTACCTTCCATGTTTATTTTTCAGATTTTCCAGGTATAGCAAACAGGCTTACTTATCAAAGTGCTTAAGTTTCGGGGGCGCTCTGAACAGGAGTTATGCACACATCTTTAAGCCCAGAGCAAGGAGGTACTGGACTGGCATGGCTCCCATTGCAATGCATGTGGACTTGCCTCTGCTAGGATAAGAAAGGTGCAGCTCTGGGAGTGGGCGTCACCCAATGGGGTTGAATTACACCCAACTGTTTTGTTGTAATCCTACCCTTTTGCCCTTTTTTGGATAGAATGTTCCATGGATTAGCTCCCCCCATTAATAAAACTTGGATTCAATGCGTGCTCCCTCTCTTTCTTGCCTGCCTTGTCCCCTTTGTGGGAGCTGGGTCAGAGGGGCTGTCACAGAGCTCAAAGAAAAAGGTATATTTCTCTGTCTCTGTGTGATTATTTTGTGCCAGCCCAGTTCTCCTGGAGTGACCCTGACTGGGTTAGTCGTGTGTCATGACACTTAAGGAGAAAGCTTCACATTCTTTTATTGCTGCTTTGGAGCATTTATGACTTGCTTCTTGCTGTACTTTTAACAAAAAGCCTAAATGTGTAGCCAGGCGCCCTGGTGCATGCCTGTAATCCCAGCAGCTCAGGAGGCTGAGGCAGAAGGATGGCAAGTTCAAAGCCAGCCTAAGCAAGAGCAAGGTTCTAAGCAACTCAGTGAGACCTTGTCTCTAACTAAGTTACAAAATAAGGCTGGGGATGTAGCTCAGTGGTCCAGTGTCCCTGAGCTTAATCCCTGATACCAAAAAAAAAAAAAAAAAAAAAAAAAAAAAAAATGCCCAAATGTTTAAATAAGTATTCAGGCAAATCATTGAATCATTGCACAAATGATGGTTTCTTTGTTTATTTTTCTTGCTTAGTTTAGTTTTTGCTTTTATCTGCAACACTCAACTAATGAAAATACCTTATTGCTTCCTGGAAAAGCATAAGGTATTTTAACCTAACACATTATCCAGTGACCATAGGGCTTACAAAGAACCAAAAGAAGGCTATATAGTAGAGCTGAGAATATGAGGGAGGTATGGTGAAAGGTGAGCTGGACATGCCAAAACACACAGGACAGAGGTAAATGACTTGAATACTGGAGGAGTGGGGTGGCAATTAATATGTGAAATGACCACAGTCGGATAAGAAGGAGTGGCAGAACATAAGGTAAAGTGAGTCCTGAGAAGTATTCAAAATCATTTTGAATTTTAAACAAAACAACAACACTCTACTGCAAAATTGTGTGTGTGTGTGTGTGTGTGTGTGTGTGTGTGTGAGAGAGAGAGAGAGAGAGGGATGCCACTCAAGTAGAAGTAGGGTGGGGCATGTAATGCTGTTAGATTTGTATTTTGAAAGTTACAGTTTTAAAAAACAAAAACCTCTGAATGTCCTTATAGTAATAAGATATTGCACCCATGAAAACAAAACTGAGTGTTCCTTCCAGTTATGGTATACTAAAGATTGGAGATTTCGGGTAAATTTGATGAACACATGTCTGATTTTTCTTCCTTATGAAACCCACTAGAAGGAAAATTTTTAAATAAACACAAACAAAATGGGAAAAGGGAAAGAAGACAAGACTACCACAAATGTCAGTCTAGAAAGAAGATGGAGGATCATAGTGCACTGGAGACCTCCAAAAGCCAAATCCCAAACTAGTGGTGTGAAAGCCACCAACCAGGAGCCTCCAGAGTCACAACTTGAAAGCATCAAGTACCTTTGGAGATGGGGGTAAAGTGGGGCCCCAGATTAGTAGGACAAGGTGAAAACTGGGAAGCCAGATGAGCCTTAGATCCCCTCCCCTACTTGTGCTGCTGAGTGACCATCTCTCCCTTCCCCACCCTGGCACAAGTCTGGAAGTTCTTTCCCTTTAGTAAAGAGATTTGAAATGATGGATACTGAGCATAGTTATAGGTGAAAATACCAGGCAAAAGCAGGAATTAAGGGCTGGGGATGTAGCTCAGCGGTAGAGCGCTCGCCTGGCACGTGTGCGGCCCGGGTTCGATCCTCAGCACCACGTACAAATAAACCCATTGTGTACAGCTAAAGCAAATAAATAAATATTAAAAAAAAAAAAAGCAGGAATTAAGGGGATGTCTGAGGAGTGAATGAGAAGAAAACCAGCTCTCCTCCCCTCCATGGCTTCTAAATTACTCCTTGCCAGGCCCTTCCCCTTCTGAAAGGAGGTGAAGAGATCTGCTCTGGGGATTCCCTGCAAAACGAGAAGAAAATCACAGAAAGGCAAAGTCCAATCATCCCAAGTGAAACTCAACTACTTAGTCAAACACCTATAAGCATGAACACGTGCTTTGTTCTGGAGGGAGGTATGCTATCTTCGAAGGCTATCTGCTTTGCAAACTTCCTTAGGAGAGGGAATTCATAACAAAGGGAAGTCAGCCTGCTTGCTATATGTGCAAAAACATGAAAGACCATTGGGATTTACCTCCACAACCTATACACTCAGATCACCCCACATATTTTCTTCATCACTTTTATCATGGTTGTAATTACATAGTTATTTGAGGGATTGTGTGTTTACTATTTATTTCTCCTCTAATACCAGCTCCATAAAGGCAGGGGCCATGTCTTTTGTGTTCATTGATACTTCTCCAAGGACTAGCAGATTGAAGATACAGAGCAAAGCACAATAAATCTTCTTTGAGGAACTGTTCATTGATTATTAGAATGGAGTACACCAGAGATGCAAAGTGAAGGAAGATGAGTGACAGAATACTAATGTCACAAGGTGTAATGTATTTTACTATTTCTTCACATTTCAGGACTTGTTATTTTACTGAGCACCTTTCATACACTACTTCATGAAAGCTTCACAATATATCATTGAATTAGATGAAGAAGTTAAGAGACTTGTCCAAGATCATTGGACTTATTTTTTTTTAATATTTATTTTATTTGCTTTAGTTGTACACACGTGTTTTATTTTTACGTGGTGTTGAGGATTGAACCCAGACCATGTACGTGCTAGGTGAGCGCTGTACCTGCTGAGCCACAACCCCAGTACCGGGACTTAATTTTTAAATATTTATTTTTTAGTTGTAGGTGGACACAATAGTAGTTGTGGTGCTGAGGATCAAACACAGTGCCTCACACATGCTAAGCAAGTGCTCTACCTCTGAGCCACAACCCCAGCCTGATCATTGGACTTTTTAAGGGGAAAATAATACTTGAAGTCTGAGTATTTCAACCACATACTCTTCATTTTATTTTATAAGGGCTTTTATCCATGACAATTATAGCATAAAACAAGGTCAAAAGCAAAACTAGGGGAAATGCTTAATTTAATTGAAAGGTTAAATATTTG
The DNA here is from genome assembly GCA_025594165.1 of Tamias sibiricus. Classification (NCBI taxonomy): domain Eukaryota; kingdom Metazoa; phylum Chordata; class Mammalia; order Rodentia; family Sciuridae; genus Tamias; species Tamias sibiricus. The sequence goes on from CM046664.1 coordinate 115,330,315, forward strand.
CGAAAATATTTTTATTTATTCACTTTAACTGTCACAGCAAATGTGAATGAATTTAGCTCAATTTCCATCATTCTGTACATTAAAAATAGCAACACCATATATTTATAGAATGTTCAACATTTATACATTATTTTATCCTCTGAAAACACAAATAAGTGAGATAATACTATTGTTTCTCTTTTAACAAATGAAGATCTAGAGGCTTTAAATAATAGACAGAAATTGCATAGTTAATCCCCAAGAGTTAAAATATAGACATGTTAAATTGAAAAATATGCCTTCTTATAAAAGGAAATTGCCCTCCCAAGATGCAGAAATCCCCTTCCTCAGTATCACTCAAAACAGTGTTTTCTAATACGTTTTTGCTATACATTAATCTCTTACTTTTTCTATGTCAAATACTGTGAAATTAAGAAACTGTTGCTTAAAATAAGCCTGCTTACTTAAAAAGTGGCATATGAACTCATGGAAATAATCACATATATCCTTGAGAATTTAGATTTTCTCTGAATGTATAAAAATTAGATTTAAATAAATATTAGTAGTTAAAGTTGTACTATGCTTTAAGTTCACACTAGTCATGAGATCAGGTGTAGCAGGTAAAACAGAATTCATACAAGTAGAATTTAAAAGTATTATTTCCTCCTTTCATTCATTGTTTCAGTCTTATTTCATATAAAAGAAACATTTCTCATTTATTTGGCATTTACCGCTTATTGCTTCATAGGGTCATCTTTTTACGCATTGAATTTCTAGCCTTTCACAACCAGAATGTAAGTTACTTTAGGACATGGATCCTGTCCTATGGTTTGCAATTCTCTCTCCTCTGCTTTGTAAGGTGTCAAGGCCTGATTCAGATGAGTTCCTGGCTTTGTTCTTTCTATTCTTCTTTGTATGCAGGGATAATCTAAACGAGGCAAAGTAAGTTATAATCCTTCAAAATTCAGCATTTGGGGTCTCATTTTCAAGGCTATTCCAACCCAGAAGAGATGCTTTCAAGTTTGACAACTGGTTTTCTGTTCCTAAGCTGAAGCCCCAAAGTCCTCAGGTGCACAACTCACCCTGTATTTTACTGCTGTTTCCATGGTCTTTATCTGATAACTTTTCATAATATCTCAGTTTCTCCTAGGGTTGTGGAGAAAAGCAAAGTGAGATTGGCCTTCTCCCTAAATATAAATCTGAATTGCAATTTATGCCTCAGAGCTTTCCTATCTTGAGGTAAAGATACTGGTTTTTGTTGTTGTTGTTGTTGTTTTTTAATTCCAGCTTCTGACAATCGCTGGTAAGATCTGTCCCAGAGAAACCAAAGTGTGCTTGCTGGCAAAGCAGCCCTGGTAGCACAAGGGCAGTAGTCCAAAGAATAATTGTGAATACTATGAAGTGGAGGAGAAAAGCAATGAAATACAGAAATAGTAAAAAGTATTCTGAGGGTATCTGGTTATAACACTAAGGTGTCTCCTTCAGCTCTAGGACAGTGATTTTGATGGCCCAGCACTTACTTGCGATGGATGTAGCTAAAGTTACAAGAAGGAGAAAACAAGGTGATATGAGCATGGAGCCCTCCATCCTGGGAAGAGAGAACCAGGAAAGGCGCCAGAGCTACAATGGAAGATATCTGATAGGATAGCTAGAGCTGCAAAGGTGATGAAGGTCAATGTCAAAAAGAAGGACAGCAATGTTAGTTAGCACTTCCAAATGCACGTGAGTCATTGTGACATTCCCAAATAACCAAGAGAAAGAAACTTGGACAGCTGCTGCTGCATTTCCTTGGACTAGACCATAACTAGAGAAATTCTATTTTATTGGCCTGGGGAAAGACAGATGATAATCTGTTTTTCTGCCACAGTGCTATTACTGAGTCCAAATAATAGTTAAAATTATTATCAGACATTATGGGTAAAAATTAAAGATATTCGACTTATCTTTTCACTTCCTACCAGCAAATCTGTGCAAGATGTTGTTGTCCAGGTCAAGAGTCTTTTCATTCTTATCCCATCATTTACATTGCTACAGAGGTGGGTTTTTGTTTGTCTGTTTGTTTGTTTTGCCAGTAAGTTGACTAATGTCTTCTATTCGTGTTGCTTGCAAAACTAATTAAAAATCATAAAAAATGCATTTTATAGATATTCTTTAAACTGAATGCCACATTTGATGGATATAAATAAGAAAAAGGAAGGTCCTTGGGTTGAAAAAGAACCAGCATGCATACGAATAATAAGCATGAGATTCAGTTTAATCGTTATTCATGGGAAGAATGAAAGGGAATTCGGTCTGGAAGGGGTACATTATGCTTTTTTTGTGTATTCAACATATTTTGTAACAAGATTCCAAGTAATTAAATGGAAATAAATACAAGCAATGGTATTTCCTTGCCTCACTCTGCAAGATCAACCTTGGACACTACTTCTGTGTATATTTCATTTAATTTGGGAAATCATGTAAAGTTGCTGCAGACTAGAATTTATAGGGACAAACCAATTAAACAGTAAAAAGTCAATTCTAGAGATAAGTGGCGACTGTATATAGGAGTTATTTGTATGATTTTGGAGTTTCTAGAAAATTGCTTGCTCTCCTATTCTAGAGTCCCCAAGCTACGTTTTAGGACAATCTCTAAGCCCCCATATGGATCATTAGCTCAATTTTCAGTTCCCAATTCGGTATGTGAAATGAAAGGGTCAATCAGTATGTGTTCCAACAAAGACTATTCTAAGCATTTTTGTGCCAAACACTGTATGTGCCAGACAGCTAATTAAGAGATAGGCCATGTCCTCCAAGAGCAGATTGGTATAATAAGATAATAATAGCTAACATTTAATGAGACCTTTACTAATGCCTGTGCTGGGTGCTAAGTATTTTGCCTGCATGATCTCATTAAATCCTTACGACATCCCTATGAGGGAGATACCATTATTCCCAATGTACAGATGAAGAAGCAGAAGTTTCCAGAATAAATAACCAAAAGTTAGCTGGAGCTGAACAAAGATCAGAATCCAGGACTTACTTATTATAAAATCTGTATGCCTCATCACTAGGGTACATGGAAAACATCAATGGAAAACTTTCTCTGGGAATCAATGGAACAGTTTTTTCTTCAAGAATCTTGAAGAAAAAATTACTAGCTCTAGCTAGAGAACTTAATGAGAGGTTCAAAGAAAATGATGTGACTGGACAGAATTTGAAGGATAGATAAGTGTTAAAGAACATGCCAGAAATAAACATGGTGGTGCATGCCTGTAATCATAGTGGTGCATGCCTCTAGTATTAGCTGTTTGAGAGGTTGAAGCAGGAAGATTGCAAGTTCCAAGCCAGCCTGAGCAAATTAGTAAGAGACTGCTTCAAAAATTAAAAAGGGCTAGGGATAAAACTCAGTGGTAGAGCACTTAGAGCACTTGGTTAGGATGTATGAGCCCCTGGGTTTAATCGCCAGTGCTGTCCCCCCCCCACACACACACACAAAATCATTCCAGAAAACTTTAACAGAGGCATGAGACAGACAATATGATGTGTAAAGATGTGTAAATAGCTTTCTGTGTTTCAGTGATGCATGCATTTGGGTTCTTAAATAATATCAGCTAGATGCTTAATTGCTACCAAGTCATTTATCTAAGACTCCATTTACATGTAAAATGAGAGGCTTGAACTAGATGTACCCTAGCACTGTGATTCTACAAAACCAGAGGCCTAGAGTATAGCTCAGTGGTAGAGCGCTTTCATGTGCAAGGCCCTGGGTTCAGTTCTAGTGCTGAAAAAAAAAGTAAATGGAATTAGGTGACCTCTCATCTTGACAAGTTTCAAGTGATAGTTGAGAACATAGAGCACATGCACAAGAAAATAGATTGAGATGTATACTTGTAACTTAAAAGGAAAAAAAAACCACTACCAAAGAACAAAACAACAACAAAAATCAGAAAAAAAAAAAAAAACCTAAAAAAAAAAAGATCAGGTCTGGTGCACTTAATTGGAAAATCCAAGATCACACCATTAATAAGTAGGAGGAAGCTGAGTCTGGAAATGGAATAAGAAAAGGGCAGGGCTGGGGTTGTGGCTCAGCGGTAGAGCGCTCGCCTTGCACTTGTGCAGCCTGGGTTCGATCCTCTGACCACGTAAAAATAAAGGCATTGTGTACAACTAAAACAAATAAAAAATAAAATATTTTTAAAAATAAAGAAAAAAGAAAAGGGTAGAAGCATTGTGTACAACTAAAACAAACAAAAATAAAATATTTTGAAAAAAGAAAATGGTGGAAATTCTTGCTTAGGTAGAATTGTGTGTAAAAGGAACTTTTGTTTTTTTTCACTTTTTCATTTTAAAATAACTGATTATGAAGAATACTAGTGCCGGGCGCGGTGGCGCACGCCTATAATCCCAGCACTTTGGGAGGCTGAGGCAGGAGGATCGCGAGTTCAAAGCCAGCCTCAGCAATGGCGAGGCACTTAGCAACTCGGTGAGACCCTGTCTCTAATAAAATACCAAAAAGGGCTGGGGATGTGGCCCAGTGGTCTAGTGCCACTGAGTTCAATCCCCGGTACCGAAAAAAAAAAAAAAAAAAAAGAATACTAGTGCATTTCTCCTTACAGTCAGTCATATGATGATCATTTCAATGTTTATAAGTATTTTGTATGACTGCTTGAAATCTTTCCAGGTTATGTAAATTCTATAATATCTTTAAACTGTATCGAGAGGGTGGTATTGGGAGGTTACTAAAAAGGGTTATCAGAAATTAAACATAATTGCTGTTTGTATCACTATGGGAACCATATGTAAAGTATCACCAAGGTTACAATCATAAACATATATGACTCAAATTATTGCAAAACATTACCAGATTTGGGTAAGGTTTTTAGAGGAAGAGAGCATCCAGTTAATCAAGCAACAATATTTACTGAATACCCACTATATATATTATATAGTGACACATTAGGTGTCACTGGGTAAAAAACAAATATAATTGGGGGAAAAAGCCTAAAACCTAGGAATACATTGATGCAGCAGGTATTGTATACTGAGTGGATGGAATGGCAAAGAAATCATCTTCACTAAAGTTTTACTTGGTGGAAAGTACCTAGACTTTAAAGAGTGAGAAAGAAAATCTTGCAGTGGAAAGAATATGAGATATAGACTGAATTGTTCCAATCCCAGATTGATCTCTTAGAAGTTTTGTAGCATTGGACAAATATTTAGTCTCAGTTTTTCTTCTGCAAAATGGGTATAATAATACAAATAAATACCTTACTTCATGAGGTTACAATGAGAAATCAACAAAGCCATGACTTGTAAACTGTAAAAGAGTAAACATGGTATTAATTTATATCCAGTGAGGCCCTGGAACAGTGTGGTTTATTATCTTTCAAGTCTTCTTCACAACATGTAACTTCAACAGGATACCTGCTTTTTCCTGCATGTGTCAGCATGCTTCCTCTTCCTGTTCTCTCTCCAAATGAACACTCAGGAAATTACTTAATAATAGTGTCTTACACCTGAATAGTTATTTGAACTCTTTATGGTATTCTTACATGTCAATTATATGCAGCTGTCAGATTCCTCCTGCTGGACATATTTCTGATAAACTCATATCACGGTTCAAATGTTTTCAACAGCCTCTTATTTTCTACTAAATAAAGTCTTAACTCCCATCTAAAGTCTTGCTTCTTCAAGAGTGGCTCCAGACCAGTAGTATTGGAGTCACCTGGGAGCTTGTCAGAAACTCCGATTCTCCAGTCCCTTCTCAAACCTATTGAATTAGCAACTTCACTTTAACAAAATTTCCAGTTGATTCACATATATATCTTTATCCTCTTGTAAACTAGAAGCTTCAACTGTAGTTGCCAGACTTAGTAAATAAAGAACAACCACTAAAATTTGAAATGATAATGTTTTAGTATATCTCAAGTGCTTCATGGAAAATACTTATAATTTAAAATATTCTGGGCTGGGGTTGTGGCTCAGCGGTAGAGCACTCGCCTGGCACGTGCGCGGCCCGGGTTCGAGCCTCAGCACCACGTAAACATAAATGCATTGCATTGTGTACAGCTAAAGCAAATAAATAAATATTAAAAAAATATTAATTGGTTGTGTACAATCCAAAATTTCTTAGGAGTCCTATATGTAATCTGGCAAGCCGATTCAGGAGGGTAGGTTTTACGTCTAACATTATATTGTATTTCCCTGCATTAGTACAATGTCTTCCCTAAGTGCTCAATGTGTGTTTGATGAATACAGTTAGCTTCATTATAATTTCTCCGTTTTTTGTTTGTGTTCAACATTGTATATCCCCGGAGACTAACCCCTGACGGGTACATAATAAAAGACCAATAAGTATTTGCTGGATGAATAAATAAATATATCAAATGCAATCTTCCAATTATGGACTAGGTTGTGTGTGTGCATATTTTAATTAAAGCTGAGTATTTTTCCTACATTTAAAAAATGTTTTAAATTGGTGCAGCTTTTCACATTTCAGCTGGCAGAGTTCAGGCCTTGGTGGGAACATAATCAAGGGCTCAGAATGTACTCATCACAGACAGGGTCCATCTGGTCATCAGTTGGGAGAGAACCCTATATTCACGATGCTGAGGAGCCTGCAGCAGGCGGGTAGCAGACACCGCCCCCTCCCTGCGCCGCGCAAGCGCACTGCACAGCCTCGCCGTCCCCGAAGGCTGGGCGGGGGAGGCGGGGCTCCCGGAGCGCGTGCGCGGCGGCTTGGGCGACGGGCCCCTCCCTTAGCGGGGGCGCGCGGCGCGGAGGACCGCACGGAAAGGGGGAAGTCAGGTGGCCGCTGTCGCTGCCGCCACGGTTTGTCGCCAGAAGGAAGATGGCGGATCTGGAGGAGCAGTTGTCTGATGAGGAGAAGGTAAGAGCTGCGGGGGCGGCGGAGCCGATCCGGTGGAGCCAGCGGCACCGCGGCATGTGGGCCCGGAGTCTGGCCTCCAGGGAAGGGCACTGGCCGTCTGGCTGTGAGCTCGGTGCCCTTCCTCCCCCTCGTTGCGCCCGAGTGCCTGCCCCTGTCAGTCACCCGAGGCCCCGCGCGGGGGCAGGTCTCTGCCAGGCCTGCTAGCTCAGCTCCTTGTAGGGTGTGTGCTCCGAAAATAGGAAGCGGGAGCAAGCGGGCGGCCGCGGGCCTGCGCGGCGGGCGGGGGCGGGGGCGCGGGCGGTGGCCGCGGGGGACCCCCTCCCGCCCTCGGCCCTGCGCTGGAGCCTGGAGACTGTGGAGGGGCTGTGACCTGGCCCGGAGCGGCCCAAGGGCAGTACCTTGCCCAGCGGCCTGGCCTGGGAGTGTGGCCGGGGCGAGGGGGAAAATCGCTTAGGAAGCTGACCTTTACTTCTGCCGCCTACTTCCCCTCCCCAAAAAGAAGTGCTTCCTTTCCTGATTCTCTGAGGTGTTTCCTTTCCCGTGGAGGTCTCAACCTCTCCCCACCCCCTACACACACACACACGCGCGGCCGCCTTTTTTTTTTTTTTTTTTTTTTTTTTTTTTCTTTTTTGGCTTTTGCCATAAGCTTTGCAGCTCCCATGTTCCCTGGAAGGCAGTAGAGTTGTTCACATAGAGACCCCCCCCCCTCCTCATAGCTGTTTTCTGCCCGCGATGGCAGCTGCCCCCCTGGGGGCCGATTTGGTAGCAGCGTCCGGTCTTGTAGGACTTCTAAAGGGAGGAGATGGTGCAACTCCTTTTACTGTGTGTTAGATGAAGTGACAGCATTGGAACCAGATAAACGACTCAAGTTCTAAGACATATAAAATTAGAAATCTGATTATTGAAGTAGTTCTCTCTTATATGCCGGTTTCCTTTGGCAACTTTGAAGGCTCCATACCCGGGAGGTGGGTAGGGTGGAAGGGAGGAATTCTGCAGATTTTGAATATTTCCTGGAAGGGACCTTGACTCTTTTTTTTTTTTTTTTTTTTTAACTTAGAAGTAACTGACATATGAATATGATAGCTACAGTTTTGGAAATATCCAGACTCTTAACAGTGCTTCATTTTTTAAGTTCTGAAACAGTACACAGTCATGTAGGAAACCTATGCACTTATATTATGGTGTTTAGGAAATGCCTGTGTAAGCCGAAGGATATTTCAGTTGGAGCCCTCTGTTTTTATATTCTGTGTTCTTGCACCTGAATGTAAAGTTCTGTTTCCTTCCTGATATGAACGTGCGGAAGTCAACCTCATCTTCATTTTTGGAAGTCTTTTTTTTTTCCTCCTGTGCTCCATAGTTCTCTATAATCCATAGACCCAATGGGTAGGTAGATCCCTATGTCCCCCAAAGTTGCTTTGCAGTATTCACATGTGTAATATTGGTAAATAGCTGAAAATGTACATGAGTGGGCACACACATATACATACTTAAAATTAAGCAGTGCTAAAAAGTTTTAGAAAGACAGTGTCATTTTTCCCCTAAGGTTTTTAAGTGGTTATTAGTATCTCATGTGTCTTGAGACCTGAGGTGAGTGTACTCAGCATGGGAGTTGATGTAGACCTGCCAGTGTGTTGAAAAGGCCTAAAATAATTTTTTTTTTTTCAAAATGAGATAGAATATTCTGTATTATGTGGCACTCAGGACATTAAGCTTCATGAAGAGGCATTGTCTTTGAGTTTGTCTGCTAATATAATGTTCTCTGAGCAGATGAACAAAAATTCTAAATTTTATTTGATTTTTTTATTTGAAGTTTTTTAAGAATATAGATATTTTACATATAGATTTTATCACTGTATTTTCTAATCTTAAAAACACTGATCAAGGTTTGGGTTAAATTCAAGTAACCGGTTAAGTGGAATTTTAACATACTTGTCACTTTAGTTATCTACGTATTATTTTAATCTTTTGGGAAGATGATGTTGGGTTCAGGATCAGAAATGGAGAGGGTTTAGAGGTGATATTTTTGAACTAATACTTAAATTGCATTATTCTTCAGGCCACCTTGTTTGTAATTTTCAAAAATAAGCTTTTATTACTTTTAAGCTTTTGAAATTTCCACTATAGATTGCAAATACAGGAAAGAAGCTGTTAAGATGTGTGTGGTATAGTCATGTATAAGGCCTGGCCCAGTTAGGCAGATACATTTGTTACTTAGTTTTTTAAAATCAGGTTTCAAAAGCTTTAAGTAATTCGCCCAAGGACACTTAGGTAGGAAGTGGCAGAGATGGAATTTAAATCCAGATTTGTTTGAATTTGAATCTAAGGTTCTTGTTCTTACAACATGCTCCCTTAAGCAAAATTGATTTAGGACTCTTCTGGGTTTGTATGTTGGTTTTTAATTTGTTGACAGCTTACTTGGGGTTTTTGTTTGTTTGTTTTTGTTTTTAATTTTTTTAGTTGTAGATGGTCACAGTACCTTTATTTTGTTCATTTATTTATTTATTTTTGGTATGAGGGGTTGAACTCAGGGGCACTCGACCACTGGGCCACATCCCCAGCCCTTTTTTATATTTTATTTAGAGACAGATTCTCACTGAGTTGCTAAGTGCCTCGCCATTGCTGAGGCTGGCTTTGAACTTGCGATCCTCCTGCCTTAGCCTCCTAAGTGCTGGGATTACAGGTGTGCACCACTGTGGCCAGTTTGTTTTTATGTGGTGCTGAGGATAGAACCCAGTGCCTCATGCATGCTATACAAGTGCTCTACCACTGAGCTACAACCCCAGCCCTTGACAGCTTATTTTAAAACAGAAAAACCACTTGTTCTTTTTTATTTTTTTAAATAAAAATTTTAAATACCTTAAATGGTGTTGTTTAACACATTTAAGTGTTTCATGCTACTGATAATAATTTCATGTATTCCCTATGGTGGAAAGCATTTTAGGAATTAACCTGGAATTATAGCTTTTATAATTGCTATAAATTATAATTTATTGCTAAATTATAATTGCTATAATTTGCTATAACTGATATGCAACTGCTTTTTGATGATAACCACTATGAAATTTAACAAACTTTTGTCCTTATACACTGGATTAATAGGAAATAACTTTAGCTGAAGAAGTACAATGAAGTTCTTTAAAGCCATTGATTAGTTGTGGTGTGTCCCACAGATTTTTTTACATTGTATAGAAACTCTAGGCAAAAACCAGTTCATGTTTTTCCATTCCTGGGTCAGCCATCTGGTAGGCATTTTTGTGAATTTGAAATAACATGAAATTTTGGTGTAACGCTCAAATGAAAAGAACCATTCCCAGACTTTCCAGAAGGAAGATAGGAAAAGATCTTCCTTTTTTTTCCTTCTTCCTTTCCCCATCCCTCATCCCCTAAATAATCCACTCTTATAGCTTCAACTATTATGCCTTTGCAAATATGTCTCAGGTACTTAGCTCTAGCTCTAACTCCTTTCCTGAGCACTGGTCTCACATTTTTATCTGCTGGTCATCTTCACAGGAGATGGCTAACTAGATGTCTTCAAATGGAGCATGCCTAAAAATAAATATACAATCTTCCTTCTTTTTTCCTCTACTCAAAGGAAAGCACAAATTTATCTCCTCCTGCTCATTTTTCTCTTTATTTTTTTATTTCTATTGTTCCAGTCATCTAGGACTTTAAACTTCAGCTTTATTTTAACTTTTTTTGGTCTTGTACTTTATAATCTGCATTTTGACACTTCACTGTAAAAAAAAATGCCTTAAACAAACTATTTCTTGCCTGAAAAGTTAATTCATATGTGTTAATATTTGGTTTACTACCTATAAGTTGACCAGATTATTAACTGTTGTTTGGTGACAAAACTTCATTGTGCATACAGAATGGAAATTGATTGTACCTGTTGTGTGATAATATGACAACAGTAAAGGAAGAAAAATAAAGGAGGAAAAGAGGGGTTAGAAATGTTCCACATCTTTTTTTTCCTTTCTGTTATATTTGTTATGGTTAGGTTTTTTTTTTTTTTTTTTTTTTTAATACTTATTTTTTAGTTGTAGTTGGACACAAGACCTTTATTGTATTTATTTATTTTTATGTGGTGCTGAGGACTGAACCCAGGGAGGGCCTCATGCTAGGTGAGTACTCTACTGCTGAGCCACAACCCCAACCCCTGTTATTGTTAGTTTTTTGTTTTTGTTTTTGTTTTTTTTTTGCTACCAGGGATTGAACTCAGGGGCACTTGACCACTGGGCCACATCCCCAGCCCTTTTTTGTATTTTATTAGAGACAGGGTCTCACTGAGTTGCTAAGTGCCTTGCCATTGCTGAGGCTGGCTTTGAACTCGCAATCCTCCTGCCTCAGCCTCCCAAGAGCTGGGATTACAGGCTTGTGCCACCGTGCCCGGTTTATTGTTAGTTTTTTAATTATCGTTTCTAGATTAAACCCCTCAGCTACCTGTATCTAATCTGTACTTTAAGTATTGGTTCTCTACTCTCAAAATTTTAGTGGATTGATCCTCCATATCTTTACCCGGAGGCCCACTCTTGAAATAGTATTAATGGCTTTGTATTCCATTCTAATCTCAATTGTTCTGACATTTTTAATACACTGAAGACACCTACATACTGGTCCATTTGTAGCAGCTTGAGCGAATTATGTCAGCCTCAGTTTCCTCTGAAATTTGAGGACATAATAATAGTAAATGCCTTCTCCATTAATTATCAGTGGATGCACCTTAATAAATGGTAGATGTTTTCCTCTGATCCTGGCTTCTCATCCTCTTTGAGTATTGGTACTGCTCCCAGGTCTGTCCCCTTTTTTGAAAGCTGATCATTTTGCTCAACCCTCAAGATTTAGCTCAGATCACATGGCCCATTTAATCTGTCTTCTGAACTCTATAACATGATTAGTATTAAATACAATTTTGCTTAATAGTTCTTTTTTCCCCTTTTCTCTTGGAATCCCTAAGTACAGAAATAATGTCATTTTTAGCATCTGTCATTATTCAGCATGTGATAAAGTAGAATGGTTCAATGAGTAGATGAACAAAGAAACCATGGATTTCACAGAATTAAGAGAGAATGGAGCCAGGTGCAGTGATCCCAGGCCTGTAATGCCAGCAGTTTGGGAAGCTGAGACAAGAGGATCGCGAGTTCAAACCCAGCCTCAGCTACGTCGGAGGCACTAAGCAACTCAGTGAGACCCTGTCTCTAAATAAAATACAAATAGGGATGGGGATGTGGCTCAGTGGTCCAGTGTCCCTGAGTTCAATACCCAGTACCAAAAAAAAAAAAAAGAAAGAAAGAATAGAGCTAAGTGTGGTGGTACATGCCTGTAATCCCAGCGGCTCTGGAGGCTGGGGCAGGAGGATTGCAAGTTCAAAGCCAGCCTCAGCAACTTAGTGAGGCCCTAAGTAATTTAGCAAGACCCTGTCTCAAAATTTAAAAAAATTAAAAAAAAAAAAAAGGAGCAGGGGCTGGGGAAAGCTCAGTGGTAAAGCATCCCCTAGGTTCAGTCACCCATTACCAAAAAAAAGAAGGAATGGCAAATTTTATGAAAAAAAGTAGTAATAGTATGTCAGGTTTTCAAAGGAAAAATCTGTTGTGCCTAAATTTTTCATTCCTACATAGTGTTATAGAATTTAAAGATTTGAATTAAATTCCTTTTGCTCTTTGAGGTACAGGTGTTATTAGCCAGGGTTCAAATGGTAAATATTCTTTATAGGCAGTTGATATACTTTTCCTTCACTATACAAATATAACTGTCTTCAGAAACTTGGTGTATTAAAACAATATAGGCTGCCTTTGTATTTCATCATAACTAATATAAAATTAGTAGTATTCCTGTTAATCAAAAGGTAAACTCAACCAGTGAGCTATTAATTTAAAATGTATTCATTTCTGATTTCCTTCTGTAGAAGAATTGTTATTTCACCAATCCCTGCTATAGACAGGAACTTGATGGCAGCCATAACATTAGTGGAATTTTTCAGATTTTGCACATTAAGGCAAATTAGTAGTACATAGTGCATTTGGGAACCATTTTTATGTAAAATAAAGGGAACTCCATAGATAGAATATTGCATTTTAGTGTAATAATGCAGATATAAAGATGCTTGGAGCAGAGGACAAAATAATTAAGATTGAAAAGCCCAATAGCAAAACCCGACCTAGGTTTTATACTCTGTCCCAAAAGCCTATTCAATCCCCTGCAGTGATAATTTATTGCAGGAGATTTTTGTATATCAGAGAAAATAAGGTCTTTATTTTCTAAAGATTACTCTTCCAACTTCCAACAGGTTCCAAAAATACCTTGGAGCCTGGCATGGTGCTGTATATGCATAATCCTAACTACTTGGGAGGCTAAGGCAGGAGGATCACAAGTTCAAGATTAGCCTGAGCAATGTAGAGAGACCCTGTCTCAAAAATAAAAAGGAACAGAGATATAGCTCAGTGATAGAGTGCTTGCCTAGCAAACAGGAAGCCCTAGTTTTAGTCTCCTGTACTGGGGCGGGGGCAACAAAACAACATTCACACATTTGGTCAAAAAAAGAATTTCATAGATTTTATTTTGAATGTTAGATATACAATCTTTACATTCTTGCTCAAGACATTTATTTATGTTCAACTATCAATCTAATGACAGAACTTTTCTTGTACATTTTTTTCTGGAAAAATCAATGGAAATAACTTTGGATAACTATTTACCTTCACATTCATTCATTTACCAAATACAGGTTGAATGACCCTTATTAGAAATGCCTAGGACCAGAAGTGGTGCAGATTTCTGTTTTTTGGATCTTTGTATGTTTGCATGTATATAATGAGATATCTTGGGGATGGTACCCAAGTCTAAACACTAAATTTATGTATGTTTTATATATACCTTGTACATATAACATGAAGGTAATGTTATTTAAATTTTTAATTTTGTGCTTGGAACAGAATTGCATGGTGTGGAATTTTCCACTTGTGGCATCATGTCTGAATTCACATTTTTGAGCATTTCAGTTTCAGACTTTTGGGTAGAAGAATTCAACATGACTTGACTTTGAGGGATCAGAGGAGAAGAGAGACAAAAAGGGTAAGAGCGACCCTTGAAGTAGAAACATTGCATACTCAGAACAGAGTAGGTACTCATGTCAGAGTTTGCAAAAAGACTTTCAAAAAGGAGCAGTGCCCAGAAGATTGAAAAAAGCCTTTGGAATTAAAAGAAAGTGACAAGAAACAAATTTTATCCACTATATGCCAGGAACTTTAGCACATATGCTCTCAGTTGTCAGAATAACCTTGTTTTTTCCACTTTATGGATGGGAAAACTGGTGTAGATAAGGCAGATTCTGTAAGTAGTGGACTAAGGGGCATCAGTGGCATTCAAGAGAACAGTTTTACTAGGCTTTGGAGTAAGGAGGGAGAAAAGCAGATTACCAGGGTCTAAAAATGAAAAGTAAGTTTGTTTTTCCTCTTTCAGAAGTGACCTGCCATTCTTACCTGCATTGTAAACTACTTACCCTTAAGTAACCCAGAACCAAAGACTTCCCAGGTGGTCTTGTGTACCCTAACCTGTCTCTGCTCCTCCCTTAGCAGTTCATACTTACCTTTGTTAGACCACTTAGCAGTTGTACCTGATGTTCTTATTTCCTGTGTTCTTCAGAGCCAGGCCCTGTGTCTTAGTCATCTCTGTAATTCCAGTATAGTTCCCAGCATGTATTAGATTAGATGTTTTCAATTCTGGCTGCACATTAAAATCAACTGGAGACTTTATCTACAAAGATGCACAGGCTCCACTCATGGGTGAAGCCATAAGTGTATTTTTTTTGTTAAAAAAAAAAAAAAAAAAAGCAAAAAAACTTCCCAGATGACTTGAATATTTGAATATGCAATGTGGGGTTGAGTCTCACTGTATTAGGTGCTCAATAACTGTTGACTAAGTACAAGTTATTCTTGAAAAAAATTGGGTAGAGAAACAAAAGAGAAAGAACAGATTTTCTTATTTCATTTTTAAGGATTTTTTAAAATAATTTTTTAGTTGTAGATGGATACAATACCTTTATTTTATTTATTTATTTTTATGTGGTACTGAGGATTGAACCCAGTGCCTCATACATGCAAGACAAGCGTTCTGCCACTGAGCCATAATCCCAGCCCAGGATTTTTTTTTTTTTTTTTTTTTTTTTTTAAAGACTGAAAATTTTTAGGGGTATTTCTTCCCTGAGGGAAATGATTTGAAGGAGAGCAACAATTGAAGAAAAGAACAGTTTATATAAACTTTCTTTCTCATTTCAGCCTACTTTGGGTTCATGGGTTTCTAAATGATGAAATATCTTTAAAAAAGAAGAATTGATTTTGAGTTAAATAGATGACCTAGATTTAGGTTAAGTGCTGTGGGCTCTATTTTTAATTACCATTCAAAATGAGAATTATAAAGGAAAGTTGGTTAAGGAAAACTTACTAAGACACATTACCACTCTCAAAGTTTACTCATATTAAAATAGATAAGTCCATAACATATACATGCAGTAGCAATCACTTGGTCATAATCTAAATAGCATAAAGTTCAAAAAATGCTTTTTTTGTTATTTACTTGTAACTCTCAACAAGGCATAGACAGTTTTAGAGAGTTGTGGGAAACAACTTCAAATAAGTCTCAGAACAGTTGAAGTGGAAAATGAGTAATAAATAGCTCCTTTAACTTTATGACCAGTCTGTAAGGTAGTGACTCCTTTTAGTGACACATTCCTTGAGAATCAAGTGAAACCTGTGATTTCTTTCTCTGTAAGACCAAATACCTCAAATTTTGCATATGTAATCCCTTATAGGGTAGAGTGTAGTATCTGGTCTCCATCAGAATCACCTAGATTCAAAGTATAGATTTTTAGGTCCTAGTTCTGGGAGATTAATTTGGTAGGTGTGGAATGGAGCTTGGGAATGTGTTTTTTTGTTGTTGTTGTTTTTTTTTTTGTTGTTGTTGTTGTTTTTTTAAGCTTTTCTGGTGACTCTGACAGACATCCTTATTTGGGAAATTCCTACCCTAATGTCTCCTTGATCACAGATGAGATAACTGTGTCATGATGTTCAACATGTGGACATTACAGAGCTTGTAGGTAGCAGTCTCATACAAAATACAATGTCTGGCTACATTTGAATTTAAGATAAACATTCATTTTTAGTATACATATTTCCAATGTAGTATACCTTTCAACTGATGGAGAGTACAAGGCTGTTTGCCTTCAATTTAATGGTTTCTGATGGCTTTTGTTTGCAGTATAAATGCATGTGGTCCTGTGCATATGTTGTCATTTTGTTTTGTTTTTGGTACTGGGGATTAAACCCATCCTTGCTTTACCACTGAACTACACCCGCTTCCCTTTTGATTTTTTAATTTTGAGACAGGGTCTCACTAAGTTGCTGAGGCCTGCCTCAAACTTGCAATCTTCCTGCTTCAGCCTCCAGAGTTGCTGCAATTACAGGCATGTGCTCCCAGCTGTGTTGTCTGCTTTTTGTACTTTTATCTCTTCTTTCTTCAGTTGCTCAAGATTTTTTAAACGTTTAAAAAAAAATTTTTTTTTTTTTTTTTTTTGGTCAGCTTTCTATAATTATAGCAACTTTGATGAGGATCCCATTTCCTGCTAAGGAACTTGACAGCAGTTTATTAATAACATATACTTAAAAGTTCAGTGGAAGGGCACACAGCATTATGCTGGGCCACATAGGTGTTGCACTTAGGAAGAGTGAAAAAATTGGCTGTGAGAGGCATGCTTTGTAGTAGCAAGAAGGTGGGGTGACCCCTGGTTCCTGAGGGATGTTTTGATTGGTTTGAGTAATTCACTGGACTGGCAGAAGCCTGCTCCTGAGGGATAAGCGAGAACTGTGTCTGTTCCCTGTGATAAGGAGCTTGTTTGGCTTTGTTACCTTATCTGTGGAAGCAGAGCAAAGAGGGGAACTTACTATTCAAGACATATAGAGAGGGCCTTAATTTTAGGCCTTAAACCATAGGTCTCAGTAATACTCTTGTCAAAAGTATCACTGATACTACTATAATAAATGATTTATCAAGATATTTTTAATATTATGAGTTTCCTTTTCTTTATGACTCTTTCTTTTGCTAATTTGCAAAGGTTAATATACTCTGCTGCTGTGTGCAATTTTATCATGGTAGATAAAAGGTGGCCAGATCATATACATGAAGTGGTATGGAGGTGTGAAAAACAAGAGTCCTTGTTTGAGAAATTGACTGGAGTAGTAAGGTTCTCGTACTGTGTATATGTGGGAAAGAGTGGACTGATTGTAGGATCTAGAAAATGGCAGAAAGAATAAAGAAGCAGGCAGTAAGTTATTGTTCAAGTGCTCAGTCTATGCTAAGCACTTTTTCAAGTATGTTATCTCATTTTCTGCAAGACAGGAAATAGTTTTGTTTGCTTAAGGTACACAGGTAGTAGGGAGTGGAGCTTCTGTAGTCTGAACTTAAGAGCTTATGCTGTTAACAGATTTTACAGCTTTGGAAGAGGCTTGTGTGTCATACAAAGGACCTTGTCTTGCTGGCAGTAGGGAACCATTGGGTGATTTTTAAGCAGGGAAGGAGCATCAGACTTTGCATTAAAATATATTATAGTCTGTAGGGAAAGTGGAAAATGAATTTTGGAGAGGTGTGAGACTAGAGGAAGGGCAGCTTTGTAAGGAGTATGTCAAGAGTGTAACAATAGCTGAATGTGAATGGAATAGAGTGAGAAAAGGGAGTTAGATTTGAGCAAGAAACATTCATTGATTGTGTGACTGTGGGAGAGACGGGAAAATGTGCAGTGATTTTTTTTTTTTTTTTTTTTTAGGCGGTGCCAATAATTTCAAGAACAGAAAGGACTAGATTTGGGTGAATAGTCCAAAATATCTTTGAAGCAATTGAATGAAGATTTCTAATAGATAATTTTAGTTAGGAAAATAGATCGTGGTTTCGAGAGACTGCGATAGGGTTTGAGAGCTATCCTATGGTGGTAATATAAGCTTTGGAAGTAAGTGAGATTGCCCAAAGATTTCTTTTGTCCCCAGCCTGTCTTCTGAATCATCATAAGAATACTGTTCTGGGCTGGGGTTGTGGCTCAGCGGTAGAGCGCTCGCCTAGCATGTGCGCGGCCCGGGTTCGATCCTCAGCACCACGTAAACATAAATGCAATTGGATTGTGTACAACTAAAGCAAATAAATAAATATTTAAAAAAAAAAAAAAAAAAAAAAAAAAAAAAAGAATACTGTTCTGTATTAAGAGGCAGCTATGTAAAAAATCCCTGGACTTTATCTGAAGACTTCATTTAAATCCCAATTCTGGATCACTGTTTCCACTTTCATAAATTAATAATAATAATAGCTGTGTCAAAGAATACTTGTAGGTAATATTTCAACCTAACAGGGCCAGGAGTTTTTTAAAAATTAAGAAATAATGATGCATTTTATCTTAAAAAAGAGACCCTAGGTTCATTCCATAAAATCGAGGTTTATAAAGTTAAAAAAAAAATTTAAATTTGGCTAGAGATCATTTGCTTTGACTTAGATAAAAATCCAAATTTTAGTGACACATAGTTACCATGCAGCTGGGACAGTTCAGCTCTTTCTCCTGTGTAACTGTCACTAGTGTTTGAGATGAGCAGGTTAAGTAGAATTTATGTATGTATACATATGTACATATGAAGTGAATGCCCTGTAGACTTTGTAGAAGCTTGGGCATAAGCCACACCTGTGTCACTATAGGGCACAAAGAAGCTAACATGCAAGTGAATTTACTATCTACTACTTTTACTGCCAATAATAGTAGCTAACATTATTTGTTCATGCAAGGTCACATAGCTAATGAGTAGTAGAGGTGAAAACCCATCGTGGTCAATCTGACTCCAGGGATGGTACTCTAAACCATTATGCCATAATGCTGCTTTTTATTAGTATAAGGTTGTGCACTTTTAAATGTAGGTTATTTGAAAATGAACAGTCTGCATACAGAATTCCAGTAGTGATAACTCTGAGAAGGTTCATTTCATTGAAATACTGTTTTTTTTTTTTTAACACATGATCACTGACTACTAATGGCTGAGCTTGGGACAGGTTACCTGTCTCCAAGGGAGATGGTGTTTTTAGAATTTGCTATTTGCAAGGGACCAGGCTAAGCACTGAGATATGATACTGGATTTCCTCTTTCTGGTTTTCTTTTTCTTCCTAGACTAAATCAGTGCTAAACTTTGAGAACTTTGGAAGCAAAAGGGCTGGAAAGTTAGCCAATTTTTTTTAAAAAAAGGAAATTAAGTTTAAAATATTTAACCATAGAGGAAATATGAAAAAAATCACCCATTTGTCTCAGTAAAGTCTATACATGAAGTCATTATTATATACTCTATGTATGAAAACAATTTGTTTCTAAGTCTTCAAAATCTTAAATTGGTTGAAATAGTTTTAAACAAAAGTGATAGGATCATATTTTAATTAACCAGAACTCAAATAATTAGAATCCTCTAATCCAAAGTTGCTTGACTTGGTTTTAAAGGGACCATGGCTCATTGAGAATTACAACAATGCATAAATAACCCTACTAGAATTTTTGTGCATAAATATGAATTATTCATTACTTATTGAGGTAACTGATGAAAATTTTTAAGTAAGTTGTTGATAAAGAGAAACAGAATATTAATTTGCTTTCACATTACTTACATTGATATCTTCTTAATGTTAATCAAAAAAACCTCTACTAAATACTGTGATAGCATCTCATTTTGAGGGGAGGGTAGTGGGGATTGAACTTGGGGCCACTGAGCCACATCCCCAGCTCTATTTTGTATTTTGTTTAGAGACAGGGTCTCACTGAGTTGCTTAGTGCCTCGCTGTTGCTGAGGGGCTGGCTTTGAGCTGATTCTCCTCCTGTTTTAGCCTCCCAAGATGCTGGGATTACAGGCATGCGCCACCACGCCCAGCTCTAGCATCTCTTCTTCAATATCTCTTCTGCTCATATAATTGAAATAGAATTTGCTTGAGGAAGAAACATTCTAGAATTGCTACCTGAATGATGACCACTAAATTCTTTAGATGGTTTTCAAAGATTTTTTTGAAATTTACTAAAATGTGGTAATGTGGGCTCGGGTTATAGCTCAATAGGTAAAGTGCTTGCCTAGCATGCACAAGGCCCTGGATTCAATCCCCAGCACCACTGAGAAAAAAAAAAAAAAAAAAAAATGTAGTAATGTGCTTTTTATATTTCTGACTGAAAAAAAGTAACACATTTTGAAAATGGCGGAGGACAGTATTTAACAAATTAGTATTAGAATGTTATTTGTCCACGTTTAAAATTAGAAAAATTTAAGGAGAAAACCTACACAACCTCTGAAGAAGGACTGTTCCCCTCCATCTCTAAAATATTGTTTAGGCGTTATTTTATATAACTACAGAACAGTTATTAAACTTGAGAATTTAAACATTTAACAATAACAGTACTATTATATAAATCTACAGATCTTATTGTCAATTACTAATGTTTTCTTCCTCTCATTTTTTTCCCCCTCTCCTCCTCCTCTTCGTCTGATATAGGACCCAAACCAGAATCTCATTGAATTTTCTTGTGATGTCTGTGGTCTTTAATCTGGAACAGTTTTTCAGCATTGTTTATCATTTGTGACCTTAACTCTTTTGAAGAGTTCAGACTAGTTATTTTGTAGACTGCTCCTTATTTTGGTTTGAATTCAGTCTATTAATTTTCTGCAGGAGTTTCACAGAAGTGATGTGTTCTCTGTGTACACCAGAAGGCAAATAATGTGTGTTTTTCTTATTACTATTGATACCTTTGTTTATTCGGTAAAGGTGTGGTTGTGGTACACCTCAATGTAAAATTACTATTTATTCCTTTGTAATTATCACATTGAGAGATGTTTACAAACCATGTAAATATCCTGTTGTAGATTTATATTTTCGCCTACAAATATTGGCATCCATTGATTTTTGCCTACCAGAATACTAAGGTGGTTACTCAAAGTGATTTTCTTATTCATGCATTCCTTTGACATTTGTTAATTGGCGTTCTGCTATAATGAAGAGCCTTCTATTTCCCCTATTTGCTCATTTATTTCTTTAGGTCAGTAAGGACTCACAGATTCTTATTTATTCCATAGGTTACTTTTACTGTCACTAATTTGTTGCATGAATTGTAGAATGCTTTGTTTTTGTTGTTGTTGTTTAAAATCCAGTAAGAAAAAGTACCAAAAAAAAAAAAAAGTTTGAGTAATACTTTTCTAATACTTTAGTGTTATCTCAGACAGCAGATGGGCAGAAATTATTTTTCTCAGTGCTCATGTGGTTTACTAATATTTGTGATATTACTTTGAATACACCTTTTATCTCCTAAATAAATTACTTTATAATCACTTGTGGCATATGTTCTTCCACAAAAAGTGCAATTCAAAATGAGTTTATTGGAGGCATAGCCCCATTGTAAGTTGAGAAGTGTCTGTAATATTGTTTATTTGAAATTATTGTAAAAAATGGAATCCTATACTATGACTACATAATCTTTTGAGTTATGTAGTCATAGTATAGGTTTATTTCACTCAGCACAATGCTTTTGAGAGTCATTCAAGTTGTTGAAAGTATTAATAGTTCCCTGTTATTATTAAGTAGTATTCCATTGTGTAGATGTACCAGTTAATTGGTACATTTACCCATTTGTGGATATTTGGATTGTAAATTATTTCTAGTTTTGAGAAATTATGAATGCTTTTTTTAAAAAAATATTTTATTTATTTACTTTAGTTTTACACAATGTGTTTATTTGTATGTGGTGCTGAGGATCGAACCCGGGCCGCGCACATGCCAGGCAAGCACTCTACCGCTGAGCCACAATCCCAGCCCATGAATGCTTTTTTGCATGAATGAGTTTTTAATTCTGTAGGGAATACACTTGGAGTGGGATTGATCATTGTGTCTTATGGTATGTGGTTACCTTTGTAAGAAATATCTAAAGTGTTTTCTACACTGGTTGTACAATTTTGCCTTTCCATAGTAATATATTGAGTTCCAGTTGGTTTTCATCCTCATCAGCACTTGTTGTTATCACTTTTTAAAATTTTAGCCATTTTCTTTTATGTAGTGGTAGTTCATGATTTCATTATTCATTCACCTAATGACAAATGATATTGAGAATTTTTTGGTACACTTATCTGTCTTGTGTATATCTTCTTTGTAGAGAATTTTTTCATGTCTTTTGCTTACTATTTTCTTACTGTTAAGTTTTAAGAGTACATGTTTAAATTCATGTCCTTTTATTTGATATGTAATTGGCTGATACCAGTTTGAGTATCCTTTATCTGAAATGTTTGGGGGCCAGAAGTGTTTCAATTCCTTTCCTTTCCTTTCCCCTCCCTCCCTCCCTCCTTTCCTTCCTTCCTTTCTTTCTTTCTTTCTATGCTTTTTGGATTTTGGAACATTTGCATAAACTTTTATGATTAAACATCCCTAATCAGAAATATCAAAATCCAAAATTTTCGAACATCATTCAGCATTTGAAAAAATTCAGATTTTCATATATATTTTATATAAAATATATTTTAAGTTGGAAAATTAGTCTTGATTTCCTGGGATAAACCCCATTTGATTATGTAGTAATTATCCATGTTATATTACCATTTTATATAACATTTATATTACTGCACATACATATGTGTATAAAATAAACATTCTATATAAAATACAAAAAAATTTCAGACTTTCAGATTAAGAATGCTCTACTTATACCTTTTTTCAATTTGCAGCTTGTATTTTCTTCCTTTTAATAATGCAAGTCCTTGACAGAGCAAAAGTTTTTAATTTTTTAAATTTTTTTAAAATTAATTAATTAATTTATTTATTTATTTTTGTGGTACCAGGGATTGAGCTCGGGGGCACTCAACCACTGGGCCACATCCCCAGCCCTTTTTTGTATTTTATTTAGAGACAGGGTCTCACTGAGTTGCTAAGTGCCTTGCCATTGCTGAGGCTGGCTTTGAACTCTCGATCCTCCTGCCTCAGCCTCCCAAAATGCTGGGATTACAGGCGTGCGCCACCACGCCTGGCTAAAAGTTTTTAATTTTAATGAAGTCTAGCTTATCAATTTTTTTTAATAGAGCACAATTTTGGCATTATATCTAAAATTTTTTTACTAAGATTAGATCACTAAGATTTTCTTCATGTTGTATTTCTTCTTTTAGTTCTGTTTTACATTTAGAACTAATTTAATTTTTGTATAAAGTGTGAAATTTAGGTTGAGGTTTTTTCTTCTGCTCATGAATATCTAATTATTCCAATATCATTTGTTGAAAATGTCCTTCCTCCAGTAAATTGTTTTTCTACCTTTGTCAGCAATCATTTCACTGCATATAGATGTACATATTTTTGGACTTTGAATTCTTTTCTCTTAATTGTCTCCTTTCATTAAACCCATGCTACCCTGATGATTGTACTGTGGTTCTCAGTTTTGTTTTGTTTTGTTTTGTTTTGTTTTTTCAAAATTGTTTGGCTGTTCTAGTTGCCTTGATTTTACTCCTTCACAGTGCTTTATATAATAAGCTCCTTCACTAAACAGTAATGTTGGCATGTCCTTTAACATCTCAGAAATATTTTCACTAAGGATTAAACTCTTAGTCAAAATTGGTTTTATTCTTTTAAAATGGGCTTGTCAATACACCTGTTGAAATTTTTTCTAACTTATCTTTTCTTTTTTTAATATTTATTTGTTAGTTGTAGTTGTACACAATACCTTTATTTTCTTTCTTTATTTTTATCTGGTGCTGAGGATTTGAACCCAGTGCCTCACGTGTGCTAGGTGAGTGCTCTACTGCTGAGCCACAACCCCAGCCCCTTCTTACTTATCTTTGAACTAAAATTTCCTTAGAGCTAGTCAGTCCTCATATTACACTTTTTGAACTTAAACCTTCTTCTGTGTTTTCTTTCCATATTTTTCATGAATTTGTGATTTCATAGACCCATAGGTATGTCAGATTTCTTTAGCATATCTGAGTGTGTATTTCTTCACATACAAAGATTTTCTTGTTTATCTGTTGGCATCTTTTAATTCTTAACTTCATTTGAGTTATTTTACCTACGTTCAGCCTATGTTATGGTTATGTTAGATAATTAAAACACTAATAGAAAATTACCTTTAAGGTGTTTGTGTGGAGAAGTATCACTGTTTAAAAGCTTCTTTAGTTGTTTTCAGTAAAACTTTAAAGTTGTATAATTTTACATGATTTCAGTTATTTTAGCAGAGATGTGTGCTATGATATATTTATATCTTCACTTTTATTTTAGGTACGTATAGCAGCGAAATTCATCATTCATGCCCCTCCTGGAGAATTTAATGAAGTTTTTAATGGTGAGTGTTTAATTTATAACACCAAGGCTTGAATTATATATAAGCGCTCTTTTTTTCTATCTTTATTTAAGCATAATCACCAAAATAAGCTAAAGATAGTGAAGAAAAGTCTGTTTTCTGATTTACAATGAAAATTTTTGTTAATCTGAATTTTGCAATGGCTAGATATAATGTACACATGATATATATGATAATTCTGTTTGAGCAAATTAACCCTTTTAAAAGGATAAAATAAATTTAATGCTAGTTACTGCATAGAGTATAACCTTATTCTGGGAAAGGAACATCTTTTTTGGTAAATTGTTTTAAGTAAAACTATATATACACATAGTAGATGTTCATTGAATAGATCATTTAAGGAAGAAAGACAGTAGAGTTTTATTTTAACTTTTTTTTTTTAATTATGGAGTACACTTTATTTCTTTTTAAGAAAAACCTATTAGATCAATACAAAGAGCCAATAAAAAGGAGGGAAGCCATTTTTGTCATGCATAGAAGATGGTAGCATATGTCAAAAGCATTTGTTATTTAAATTGTATATTATAAATCATTTCACAGTATCCCTTTCTTTAGACCTCATTAACAAACATCTTCATAATTATTTATCCATGGATCACAAATTTAAAATGCTATATAGTCTATTGGTTGCTATAAAGACTTTGATAGCAGCTGCTCTTTAGCAGTAAGAATAACTAAGATAATGGCCTACAGAGATCTTGCAAAACTTTTTCTTCTTTTTTTGCAGTGCTAGGGGTCAAATCCAGGGCTTTGCGTGGGCTAGGCCAGTGCTGTACCACTGAGGCACATCCCCAGCCCACAAAACTTTATTTATGCAATTAAGAAAAAGTTACTGCAAGTACTGTAAATGTGTTATTATTCCTAACTTTATATAATGCTTTCTATATAAGCTTTGTATATATTTTGGACTTTTCACCATGTCATAAAGGTGAATTTACACATGGCTCTCAGCTTCATTTTTAAACATTCTGCTCCTGAATTAAAGTTACAGGCCACATTTGAACCTAAGCAGAGGAGAGACTTCAGTAGATAATGGTGAAACTGTACTGAAGTCATTATCTCACAAACTCCTGTATAGTTCAGAGTCAAGAATAAGTTATAATCCTTAATGGCATTTGCAGGTAAATGGATGAAGTTGGAAGACATAATGCTAAGTGAAGTTAGTCAGTCTCAAAAATCCAAGTACCAAATGTTCTCTCTTATATAAGGAGGCTATTTCAAAGTGTTGTTGGATGGGGGTACATAGGAGGATTAGAGGAACACTAGAATGGTCAAGGGAAGGGAGGGTAAGGGAGGGAGCAAGAAGGGAGGGAGGGGGAGAAAAGAAAAAAAAAAAGGTGGTTTAATGAGACGGATATCATTTTCCTTAATGCATGATTGAAGACCTGAATTGTACGAATATATTTTGTATACAAACAGTTGTATGTAAAAAGATACTAAATATATGCACTATGAGTTGTACATATTAAAAATTATAAAGATAAAATTTAAAAAAAAGAATAAGTTATAATCTTAAAAAAAATTTACCACATACTGTTCCTATCTTGAATTAAAGACCCTACAAATTTTTTAATCAGGAAGGTTCTAAAAGAACTTATGAGTCCTGAAAATTACTTTTCTGAGTTTCATTTGAAATTGACATTGAATTGATATGTCTATGTTGAGTTCCCATAAATTTAGGAATTTAGGATGAGGCATTAAATAGGTCTAGAGTGGAGAATGAGCTGTGAAATAGAAGTAAGATATAGAATTTATCTAATAAATTTTAACTGAGGGGCTATTTTAGAGTTAAAAAGAAATTAAATATTTGAAGGGGAAATCTTCTATAAATTTGTTTATTTTCATTGAAAATGTTGGAATCAGAATTATTCCAAGAGAAGCAAAAAATTTTAGAATTACAAAGCAATCAATATCAGTTCAGTTCCCAAATGCTATTTTCTAGGCTGGCTACTTTAGAATGATCGAAAGATAGATTTCTGGTCTTCCTTCATTCTTAAAAACTGATTGGTAGGTCTGGGCTTGGGCTCCAAAATTTTTATTTTACTATTTATTTTTGTTATTATTATTTTTTAAAGCCTCCACCCACCACCCTGTTGTTCTAATGTGTAGGCTGGCTTAGAACCATAGCATAATTCCTTCCTTAAGAGTAAAATTTTATTTTATTTGAATTTTTAAAAATATTTATTTATTTGCTTTAGTTGTACACAATGCAATGCATTTATGTTTACATGGTTCTGAGGATCGAACCCGGGCCGCACATCTGCTAGGCGAGTGCTCTACCGCTGAGACACAACCCCAGCCCCTATTTGAATTTTTGATAGGTTTCCCTTTCTTCTACTCCTCTCCTTATAATAAAAACATGCTCTTTTTTTTTTTTTTTTTACAAAGTAGAACTAACTGGATCAAATAGATTCTACTTTTAAATTATTTCCCACTAAAACTAGAAAAGACATAGCTATCATGAGATACCACTTTTATAAAGCATTGTATTTAAAATATTTAACATAAGAATTATATTTAGTAGAACTTCTCAATTTGCTTTTTGGGATACGAATATACATAATTGTCAATATCTGTATTTTAAGTTTTTTTATGCAGCATCTTAATGGCTACCCAGTTTTACAATGTGTGTAAGAACTACAGCTTGTTCATCTTACATTTAACCAGTTTGTTAATGTGAAATATGTTGTTTCTTTGTCTTTTCATCTAGTGAAAAAATTAGGATACATTGTTTTTATGTACTTTAAAATAGCAACTATGTAATAGCCAAGTACTTGAGAAAAATAATGAAAGAAAATATACCAAGCCTATAATAGAGATTTTTTTTGTTTTGTTTTTGGTGAAACCGTATGTGATTTTTCTTTAATGTTTTACAAAGTACTTGGATTTCCTAATAAAAATATTATTTTTGAATTCATTTTTAATGATTAAAAGCCAAATGTCTTTAAAATAATAGTTGAGTCTTAAAATTAGGACTGATTTAAGAATCAGCTAAAGTGAGATCTAATGATTTGACTTAATAGTCAAAGAAAGTATAATTATTTATTTGTTCCTTGAACATTAGCTATAAAAGAACAGAAATAAGCCGGGCGCGGTGGCGCATGCCTGTAATCCCAGCACTTTGGGAGGCTGAGGCAGGAGGATCGCCAGTTCAAAGCCAGCCTCAGCAATGGCGAGGCACTTAGCAACTCAGTGACACCCTGTCTCTAAATAAAATACAAAAAAGGGCTGGGGATGTGACCCAGTGGTCGAGTGCCCCTGAGTTCAATCCCTGGTACCACAAAAAAAAAAAAAAAAAAAAAAAAAAAAAAAAGAACAGAAATACCTGTATCTGGACTCTGGTCACAAACTGTCAATAATTTAATTTTTTTTTTTTTTAATGGAGAAAATTCATTTGAAACTGGTTGTGTTGTCAAACTAAGAGGCATAGTCCAATCTTTTCTGCAGATCTTATCACACCACTTTTCTGGTGTATCTTATCTCTAGTTCTTTGATAATATGTTCCAGTCTTCTTGTATCAACTATTAAGGGTACCAAATTGCATGTATTTCTATTTAATTTCTTCTTCTATTTCCTAAGAAAAATATTTTATATTGTTAAAATACCACAGTGTGTATTTTGTGAATATTTTGGTCATTACAGTGATATTTGATCTTGCTTTCTATTGGTGAGGGTATTAACACATTTAAAACTATCTTCATTCCTTAAAGTTTTCAAATAAAACATAATAATATAGAAAACAAATGTTTGTTTTATAGATGTTCGGTTACTGCTTAATAATGATAATCTTCTCAGGGAAGGAGCAGCCCAGTAAGTATTTTATATTATATTAACATAACCAAAGTGACTTTTAGAAAGAAAAGATGTTTTAAAAGTGATTTTTAGATGGTAGAATGAGATGGATATGTGCATGTATGAAGTCAAGAATGGTGTGAATATACTTTGCATACAACCAGAGATATGTAAAAATGTGCTCTATATGTGTAATATGAAATGTAATGCATTCTGCTGTCATTTCTAACAACTTAGAATAAAAAATAAATTAAAAAAAGAAATTTAACACTGAAACATGGTCATTTACAAGAACAAAATTAAAAGAATTTTCCATTGTCAAAAAAAAAAGTGATTTTTAAGCACTAATCCCTGATATGGACATTTGTACATCAATTCAAACATATGCAATTTGTATGTACTAGACTATAAGATAAATATTTTTGATCACAAAGGGACTTAAGAGACTCAACTATAACATGAAATTCTGTATTCATGGTATGTTTGGCAGAGCCTTATATAATCATTTAGTACTACATTTTTATTTATTCATTTTATTTATTTATTTATTTTTTTGTGGTACCAGGGATTGAACTCAGGGGCACTCGACCACTGGGCCACATCCCCAGCCCTTTTTTGTATTTTATTTATTTAGAGACAGGGTCTCACTGAGTTGCTAAGTGCCTCGCCATTGCTGAGGTTGGCTTTAAACTCGCGATCCTCCTGCCTCAGCCTCCCAAAGTGCTGGGATTATAGGCGTGCGCCACTGCGCCTGGCTAGTACTACATTTTGACATTTGCAAAATTGGGTAAAATTATTTTTGAAATGGTAATTGCCTTAATTTTTATATATATTTAATTTTTATTATATGTTTGATCCTAATAGATTTCAAGATCTATGTGGTTTGGGAGTTTATTTTATTCATCTATAAATACCTAAAATAGCTGGGCGCGGTGGCGCACGCCTGTAATCCCAGCACTTAAGAGGCTGAGGCAGGAGGATTGCGAGTTCAAAGCCAGCCTCAGCAATGGCGAGGCACTTAGCAACTCAGTGAGACCCTGTCTCTAAATAAAATACAAAAAAGGGCTGGGTTTGTGGCCCAGTGGTTGAGTGCCCCTGAGTTCAATCCCCGGTACAAAAATAAATAAATAAATAAATAAATAAATAAATACCTAAAACAGTCCCTAACCCATAAATGTATACTGAAGTTTTGTATGATTCAAAAAAGTAGACAATTCTCATCTCTGGACTTCATCTTTTTTAATTTTTTTTTTTTCCTTTTCCCTCTCTTTATCTTTTTATGAGGGGAGGATACAAGGCTCTTATTCTTCAGAGTGATTCTAACAGGACATCTTTACTAAAGGGCACAAACTCTGTGTGTTTCAAATTAAAATTAGACTTACTACTGTCAAATCCAGAACACTTTGAAACACCCTGAAATAGCCTTTTATTCAAAGACAAAAGAATGCCAGGCTTCACTGTAATGATGAGATAAATAAGCCTTTTAGAGATTTTCCAGAGTCAGATGTGCCTAATAACAGTCCAGGTTAAATAAAATATAATAATAGAGGCATATCAAAGGCTTTTAGAGATAAACTGAAGAAATTTTTAAGTTTTATTTAAAGATGTTTTAAAATAAGATTTTAATGTTGAATAAGAGAAATGGTGTAGCTAAGCTGAAGGAAAGTATCAGATGTGATCTGATGAATAATAATAGCAAAGGGTATAAACTATAGGAAGAACTGGGAGACCTTTGTTGTCACTATGTCTAGTAGAATGCTTAGCACATAATAATAAGACCTAAGTCAATATTTATTTGCATGGTTTTAGGAGCTACTGAGTGAATGATGAATGAGTACATGGAGTTTTCTCAACAGAGAGACCTTGGAAGTCATCTAGTATAAACCCTTGCTGTTATAGATTAGTGGGGGCCCATTTTAGCTAATGGTAGGATTGGAACAAAATCCAGAAATTCTAGTAGATTAGTGAGTACATTTTGCATTGTAGTGTGATTGTCATCATTTAATTTGCTTTATACATGTAAAATATAATTCTACTTGTTTTATATTTATTATTTCTAATACTAGTTTCCCTTTTCTTTACTCACTCCCCAAAGTTAGAGATGGATGGGGTTTGATGTTATGGGTAGTAATTAGTAATTGCTTGGCTACTTTGCGGCAATTCTTAGGAAAATTACAGTTTTACAGAATTAAGAAAATAAGAGGTGAATAACTTCCTTCTCCCTCCTTCTCCATGCACTTCTATATTCACCCCCCATCTTTTTTGAACATGCAATATCAGGCATTTGACAGGTACTAATTTAATTCTGGTTTGCTATTTTTATATTTACTGGTCTCTTATTAACTCATCAGTAATGCTTTGCTCAGTTAAACAGTTCTTTTTAGGGGAGGCTTAAAAGCTAATACAGTTAATATCTGGCTAAAAACCTTTTGAGTAGATTAATTTTTAAATTCTCAATATCTTAGATTTAATAGAATAAGTATGATCTTTTTGGGGGGGATGGTACTGGGATTGAACCCAGGGACTTGTGCATGCTAGGCAAGCATTCTACCAACTGAGCTATATCCCCAGCCCCCAAAATAAGTATGAGTATGATCTTTATGTCATTTTTTGGATAATTTTTCATACTATTGAGTTTTTCCTATGTATGACAAAATTATCTGATAATGTATTATTCTTTCTTTGTATGAGAGTAGAGAGAGAGGCTTTAATCAATCTTGAACCCAGTTATTCACTATTTCCTTGCTCAGATTGCAGTTCTAACATGGACATCTGGGAAAACCTAACTGCTCTTTCCAGCTGTAGTTGCTCTACTGCCCAATTTGTCATACACACTACTGCCAAATTAATCTTCAGAAGTGCTTCTATGTTTTCCTTTCTCAAAAAATTTCTGTGATGCTGCTTTGCCTCCCAAACAATTATTCTATCATCCATTCAAGGTGCTTCAGTTTAATAAATGTCTTTGAATGCCTGCTCTGTGCCTAGTGCTGTGAGCTTGGTGTTTTCTGTAATGTGGAACCAACCTAGATGCCCCTCAGTAGATGAGTGGATAAAGAAAATGTGATATATATACACAATGGAATTTTACTCAGCAATAAAAGAGAATAAAATAATGGCATTTGCAGGTGAATGGATGAAATTGGAGACTATGATGCTAAGTGAAGTTAGCCAATCTCAAAAATCCCAATACCAAATGTTTTCTCTGATATAAGGAAGCTGATTCACAGTGGGATTGGGTTGGGGAGCATAGGAAGATTAGAGGAACATCAGAAAGGTCAATGGGAAGGGACGGCAAGGGAGGGAGCAAGGGGATATAAAGAGAGGAAGAGAAAAAAAAAAAAGATGGTAGAATGAGAGGGTTATCATTACCCTAAATGCATGTTTGAAGACATGAAAGATATGAACATACTTTGTATACTAACAGTGATATGTAAAAAGGTGCTCATTATGTGTATTACGAATTGTAAAGCATGCTACTGTTATATATACAACAACACTGAATAAAAAAAATTTAAAAAAAAATCCTATGATGTTGAACCTGATTGACTTCTAGGCATTTTGCTCATACTGGTCCCACTAATTGAAATGCTCTTTTCTTATCCATTCCTCCAATATCTACAAAATGGGGCATACAGTTATTCAAGCCCATTTCTCACTATCACATTCACTGTGACATTGTCCCAATTGTCTTCTTACGCTTGCATTAACAGAATATAATTAAAACTACAAGCCGGGCGCGGTGGCGCACGCCTGTAATCCCAGCACTTTGGGAGGCTGAGGCAGGAGGATCGCGAGTTCAAAGCCAGCCTCAGCAATGGAGAGGCACTTAGCAACTCAGTGAGACCCTGTCTCTAAATAAAATATAAAAAAGTTCTGGGGATGTGACCCAGTGAGTGCCCCTGAGTTCAATCCCTGGTACCACACACACACAAAAAAAACAAACAACAACAAAAAAAAACTACACACCACTTTACAGTGCATTCTTGGTAATTCTCTTACAGTACTTTCTATTTTATGTTACCAGTATATTTATCCATTATCTCTCTTATTTAACTGAAAACCCTTTGTTGCTGATTTTCATAGTATGTAGTCTGTTTTCTAGTTTTTGAAATTTATACAGCACTTGAATAAGTAGCTGTGTGTTTTATAGATCACTAATCTTTACTTTGAGGATTTTGAATGAAAAGGCCAGTTACATTTTCTGATATAATCTTTTAAAATATTTTTTTTAGTTGTAGATGGACACAATATCTTTATTTATTTATTGTTTTATGTGGTCTGAGGATCTAACCCAGTGCCTCACATGTGTGAGGCAAGCGCTCTACCACTGAGCCACAACCCCAACCCCAGCCCCCTGATATAATTTTATGTTGCTAAACATTGAAAGCTAGATAGCAGTTTATAAAATAGCCATTCATATAATATGTACAGTGCAGCAGAATTTTATTGACAGGTAAATTGTTTAACTGTCATTTTAAAAACATTAATACATAATTTTAAATAATTGTCCTTTTTCTTTTTTAGTGCATTTGCACAGTATAACTTGGACCAGTTTACTCCAGTAAAAATTGAAGGTTATGAAGATCAGGTATGTTTAGTATAAACACAGAATCTGGCTATTCCTTGTTTGGTTTAAACAACTCCTGTGACATGTGAGACATTGTAAAGTGGTATGCTTAAAGATAAATATATATATATATATATATATATTCATTTTAATCATAGTCACTTATTGACAAAATAATTTAAAATTAATTTCTTTGAGTCTAATATTAGCAGAAAGTTCCTTTTAGAAATACTTAGTTATAATTTGTTTAATTGCTTTAAATCTACTTTCTTGTTTCTTATAGGAAAAAAAAAATCAATCCTTTATTAATCCAAAATCTAGAATATGTAGTAGTAAGATTTATGTCATAATTTGGTTGCTCTAGAATTCTACAGTTCTTTATGTGAGTAATTTAACATTTAGTAATTATTAAATGTTTTTAGTCAAAAATGCAAGTTAGAATTGATAAGCTAAGAAAAGCCACAAAAGGTCACTAGTTTTTGTTTGTTTATTTTTGTTTTAGAGTTAATTTAGTGGTGATTGTAGTGTTGATTCATGTCATGCCTATGTGAAATACAATTTATATAAAACCATGTGAGGAAGAAAAGGATAGAATGTAAGACAAGTGATTAAGAAAGAAGATAAAAGAAAGCCCTTAAGTGACTAATTATGTCAAAGTCTGTGCTTGGCATTATTTATTATATAGTACATAGTCTCATAGTTCCAGGGGGAAAGTAAGATGAGATGGGGAATGACCTGTAACTGAAGAGGAAATCTAAGCTTGTGTAAAAATGTGCATATGTGAGTATACACACATGTATAACTCTGTATTACTTTATTTTATTAATTGCCTGAGTTCTCTGGAGATTTGGGTTTTTTAATCCTTTTTTTTTTTTTTTAACCATTATAAACATTGTTGCCTTGAATCTTTGAACCACTGCTCACATTGACATGTTTTATTGAGATAAATCCCTAAAAGGAAATTTGCAGAATTTTTAAATGCTAGGACACTTCCAAAATCTTTTTTATAAATATAGCATGATTTTAATACTTACACTTAAAAAAATATAAAAAGTTTAATTGTATACTAATTTTACATGTGACTAGAGATTTTAAAACTCTGTGCCGGGGCTGCTGGGGTTGCTGAGTTATGAATGGAGCCGGGCTCTGAGTTGCGCTTCCCTTTTTGGGCCCTAAAAGGGAATTTTTCCTGCCTGCAGGAAAGATTGCAACTCACCTGGCGGGGTGAGCTTAAGGACAGAAATCGCTAGGTGCCTTACCTCAGAAAACACGCCACACCTAGGGAGTCTTGTATAGCACGTGGGATGCCCGAAAAAACTCAGATTTATTGAACAAGCATTGACTTAAATAGGCCTAGAACTAACCAATCAGCAAGCAAGGTTGTTCAGTCTCTCACGCTACGTCATAGCCACACCCCTTGGTCTAGCCCCGGTCCTTCAAGGCGTGGTAAGCAGTCAAAACTTTGCCCCTTGGCAGACATAGTCCCAACAACTCTGAATAAGATATTAATAAATAGGATCTAAAAATATATCAAAATAATAACATAGCAAGACTAAAATAGTTTTTTAGGAATGTGAGAATGGTTTCATAAAAGGCAATGTCTTATATATTAACCAACAATACAGAGAAAAATCTGGTATCAGTAGATAGTGGAAAAGACTTGAAAAACTCAGAAACCATTTCTTATTAAAAGTAATCCCAGCAACTCTGGAGGCTGAGGCAGGAGGATCACGAGTTCGAAGCCAGCCTCAGCAAAAGTAACGTGCTAGGCAACTCAGTGAGACCTAAATAAAATATTTAGAACTCAGTGTTCTAAATAAAATACAGAATAGGGCTGGGAATGTGGCTCAGTGGTTAATTGTCCCTGAGTTTTATCCTCATACCCCCTCCCCCCCTAAAAAAAAAAAAAAACCTAAGTAAAAGTAGAAATAGAATAAAACCTGTTAAAATAGTTGTTTAATAGAAACCAATAGTAAATATCATAGACTCTAAACAATTAAAACAATTTAAAATTAAAAATCAACTAATTACACCTACTTATTACAATTATCATTTATCATAAATTAAGGCATACTAAATAAAACAAGAGAATGAGAACTTGTTAAAGCTTAGAAAAGAAATCTCTATGCTGATATGATGGATATGTTTAGGGATACCGAGAGACCGTAGTAATATAACCCTCAACCAAAAAAAACCTTGATGAGGTGATTGAATTTAAGGTAAGTACTACATACAAAGCACATTAGCTATCCTCTGTTGTAGCAGTTAAGTACCTAAACCTACACAGTAGGGACAGGATGGGACAGTTAAAATAATGTTATAAATTGTACACTAATTAAGAAATAAGCTTAACAAGAAACATAAAGTAGCATGAAGAAAATAGTGATTGTTTTCATGAAAACATAAAACTATTATCCGGACAGTAGAAAGGCATGTTGGCATTTCATCCTTAGAAACTTTTTAAAAATTAATAAATTAATATGGTACAATTTGCATTAGACTACTGATCAGTTTTTTAAATTAATATTTTCAAAAATTTTAAATGAAAAAATACATACTTGAAATAATCAAGAAAAATGTAAAAGAGGACAGTAAGGACAATGAAGGAGTTGGATAATTGCCTTACTAGGTAGCAGAAGATGTGTTTTTATACATAGTGGATGAATAAGCCAATAATGCAGCATGGAAAACCATGAATATATGAAAAGTTTTATACAGACATCAGCACAACTGATTTCTGTCAGAAACAGACCTCTCTCTCACACAATATACAAAGTTAAATTTCAAATAGATTAAAAATTTATACAATGAAGAAAATTTTAGGCGATCTGAAAGTCAGCATGTACAATATAAGGGCAAGAAAGAATACTGTGTTAAATAAGACTAGAAACTCAAAAACTGAAAGATGGGTATTTTGCAACATATTAATGTTTTTTTAATTGTATACTGAAACAGTTACATTAAGCAATTTTTATAAACTGATATATAAGAGAAAAGAAAACCAGATAACTATTAAAGAATATTTACTCACAGAAGAACACATGGCCCACAAAGATAAAAACAGTGTTTTGATCTACAGCAATCACTCAGAAAATGCAATTAAAATTATACTTATTAGACTGTAATGCCTATTGATGGTGATAATGTCAATAAAAATGTATAAACAAACCCCCTTACCTGCTCTTCCCACCACCACTGCTGAGAATCTATCCAATAGAAGAACATCCTTAGAGCAGAGTAGGATAACTGTGGTTGACAGTTAAATATATACCAAAATAGCTAAGAGAATAGGTTTTTTTTTTTTAAATATTTTTATTTATTTGCTTTAGTTGTACACAATGTGTTTTTTGTTCAATGCATTTTATTTGTACATGGTGCTGAGGATCGAACCCGGGTCGCCCCACGTGCTAGGCGAGCGCTCCACCGCTGAGCCACAATCCCAGCCCCAAGAGAATAGGTTTTGAATGTTCTTAACACATAGCAATGATAAATGCTTGAAGTAATGGATATGCCAGTTATCCTGATCTAATTATTGCACATGGTCGAAATATCACTCTGTACCCAGTAAATATATACATTTACTACAATGTGTTGGTCACAATTGTAAATTAAAAAATACATCCCGCCGGGCACGGTGGCGCACGCCTGTAATCGCACTTTGGGAGGCTGAGGCAGGGGGATTGCGAGTTCAAAGCCAGCCTCAGCCATGGCAAGGCACTTATGAAAGTTTTATACAGACATCAGCACAACTGATGTAAAAAGTTTTATACAGACATCAGCACAACTCAGTGAGACCCTGTCTCTAATAAAATAAAATGGGCTGGGGACTTGGCCCAGTTGTCGAGTGCCCCTGAGTTCAATCCCCAGTACCACAAAAAAAAAAAAAAAAAATACATCCAGTGGAAATAAGAACATCAGTATTTTTAAAAAATACACAATATTTATTTCGCCATTTTTATTCTCATTCAAGAAAATAGAATATCTGGAAATAAAACAATGGTATATCAGTGGGAAAATGGCTGAATAAATTGTTAATTCCTCATTACTGGGATATTATGCAATCATTTAAAAGAACAGTGAGGGGCTGGAGATATAGCTCAGTTGGTATTGTGCTTACCAATCACATTGCAGAAGGCCCTGGGTTTGATCCCCAGCAGCACACCAAAAAAAAAAAGAATGGTGAGAAGTGTATCAGCAGACTTGGAAGATTTCTGTAAGATGTTTATGTTTAAAAAAAGCCAAATGCAGAGCAGTGTGTTTGTGTGTGTGCATTTTTATTCCATTCTTGTAAAATAATCACCAAAAAATCATGTGTGTGCATATGTAGATATATGTATATATTTATCAAGTAGGATGTCATGATCATGAAAAAGATCATGAAAAAGATCTTTTAGAAAGATGCATACTGTATTGAGGGATGAGGAAGTCCTGACATAGGTAAAATATGAAAGAATGGAAGAGTTGTAAGGGAAGGAAAAAGGGAAATTTTCAAGAATTAAAACACAGAATATTAAATTTGTGCATGTATAATCTAAAAGTACATAAATGGATAAGTTATGTTTTTAAAAATTTGGAAGTTAATTAAAAGTAATCACAGTGATTAGTTTATAAGAAACAGAAGTAGATACATGAGAGCAGGGGAGACTATGGACCCCAGACACAGTAGGACAATGTTCTAAAGAGCTTCCTCACTAGACTACAATCCTTCTTATAACCACCCTGATTGAAGGTGATCGCCAGTTCCTTAGTTTTAGGAAATGGAATCTGATATCAGAAATAGTAAACTAGTTCTCAAAGAAAAAGCTTGATTCCAGCAGTATAGTAAGGATGCATATTTTCACTGAATAGCTAGATGTTATGTTGAGAGAAAAATCTGTTCTACTCTGAATGACATTGTTTTTTACAGTTTACTAATTTGAAGTTTTAACAGTTTTACCATGTGTGAAAACCAGTCACTTGGAGTAAAATTGTTTTATAGTTTTAAGGGAAATGTGTTAAGTGAATGTATACTAATATGTATCAGTACTTAAATATTATTTTAAATACTTTTTTCCTCAATTTATTTCCTCATTGAAGGTATTGATAACAGAACATGGCGACTTGGGAAATGGAAAGTTTTTGGATCCAAAAAACAGAATCTGTTTCAAATTTGATCACCTAAGAAAGGAAGCAACTGATCCAAGACCTTATGAAGCAGAAAATGCAATTGAATCATGGAGAACTTCAGTAGAAACTGCTCTGCGAGCTTACGTAAAAGAACATTACCCAAATGGGGTCTGCACTGTAAGTTATCAGTGGGCAGCTTTTTTTCTTTTGTCTTATGTAAATATGATGGTTTTATGATTTCCTGAAATTTACAGTAATCTACTGAACTAACATTTTACAGTTTGTCACTTTTTTCCTTGAAGTAGCTATTCCTAGAAATTTTACTCTTTTTTCCAAAAATCTATTGTTATATCCAAACATGAAAAATGGATTGTACCTTGAATCAAATTTTTATAGACATTCTAACATATATTAAACATGATGAGATTCTTTAGTCTCATGTTCATGACTCATTTCCATTAAGTCAAATTTCTTTTCGCTAATTTACAGAATTTTTGAATAAATAAAATTAATTGAAAGTAGAATAGTGGGGCTGGGTTTGTGGCTCAGTGGCAGAGTGCTTGCCTAGCACGTGTGAGGCACTGGGTTCGATCCTCAGCACCACATAAAAATAAATAAATAAAATAAAGGTATTGTTTACATCTACAACAACAACAAAAATTTAAAAAAAAAGAAAGTGGAATCATCTCGAGTATGTTATAGTTAAATTTCTTACTTTTTGATGTGGTTCTTTCATAGGTTTAACCTGTTTTACTTTTTTTAGGATGAAATGTATAGAAAAGAGTACTTTTTGTTTGTTTATGAACTTTCATAAGATTGCACCCAGACAGGCTCTTTAGCACCTGTTTGTGCTTCAGTGATCTTCTCTATAGCTACAGTGATTTTTTGAAATGCAAATCAGATCGTGAAAACCCCCCTTCTTGATATCCTTCAAAGATTTCCCATTGCACTTAGGATAGAGTCTAGGCATCTAAACATGACTCAGCCTGGCCTCAGCTTGCCTCTTCAACCTAAAGGGACCAATACACTGTGTTATACCTGCTTTCCTAGCATAATTTTTAATATTACCAGTAGCACCCATTTCTTTCAAAGAAGTTTCCTGGTTAGTACTAAAAATTCATATAGTCTGCCTAAGTATTTATTGTCAGTGATTATTTGAGAAATACAACAACATAAGTAAAATAATCTTAAAAATTCTTTGAATCAGGGCTGGGGTTGTGGCTCAGTGGTAGTGTGAGGCCCTGGGTTTGATCCTTAGCACCACATACAAATAAATAAATAAAGATGTTGTGTACAACTAAAAAAAATCAAATTTTTAAAAAAATTCTTTGAATCATAACTTGATTAGAATTATTTTGGAAGAATATCTCGGCAAGAGTAAGAGAGTGGCTTTTTAGAGAGCCTTCATTTGTACTGGGGGATTTGAAACACACATATTATTACTTTTAAAGTAGCATAGGTGGAATAATAGCATCATAGATCCCAGGCATTCTCTCTCTCTTTTTTTTTTTTTTTTTTTTTTTTTTTGGTACCTGTGATTGAACTCAGGGGCGCTCGACCACTGGGCCACATCCCCAGTCCTTTTTAGTATTTTATTAGAGGCAGGGTCTCACTGAGTTGCTAAGTGCCTTGCCTTTGCTGAGGCTGGCTTTGAACTCGTGATCCTCCTGCCTCAGCCTCCCAAGTGCTGGGATTACAGGCAGGCGCCACCGTGCCCAGCTCCAGGCATTCTCTTAATGATCTGTCTTAGCTATAAGTAAATGAATTCTCTTACCTTTATCTTGATACTTTTAAAAATTACTCAAGAAGTTGTACCCCTAAGATTGTGAAGTAAACAAAAATGATAATCACAAAATAGGTCCAGTTTTTGCTTGTGTGGAAATAGCTATATTGGTATTTATATGTTTAAATGAATTACCTAGTTTCTTATGATCCCTGTATTTGGAATGAAAACATGATATATCTAGGACACTTGAATATAGTACATTTAGTTTTGCCCCATAAATTTTACTTTATCAATCATGAGCTCTTTTGCGATCCACTGATAATTTGATTTGGTGTGCATATTTGAGAACTTGTTTTTCTAGTTACTAGGTTAGAATGAGGACTTACTTTGTATCCTTTTGTGTGTTTTTGTCAAAGTGCTCTACAATTTTAAATACTTTATGCATATTTAAAGTTGAGCATTTTTTGGTCGTAAATTCTTTCTTGTTCTTGTTTTCTTTTTGCTTATAAGGTATATGGTAAAAAAATAGATGGACAACAAACCATTATTGCATGCATAGAAAGCCATCAGTTCCAAGCAAAAAACTTTTGGTAAGTTAAAATTTTGTGTAATCAAAGAAATTTCAGTATTGATTATATTGTTTGGGGTTT
Organism: Tamias sibiricus; assembly: GCA_025594165.1. NCBI lineage: Eukaryota > Metazoa > Chordata > Mammalia > Rodentia > Sciuridae > Tamias > Tamias sibiricus. The sequence goes on from CM046664.1 coordinate 115,370,377, forward strand.
TTGCTTTAATGATTTGGGCCGTACCTTTTTGTATGATTGACTAAAAACAGTATATACATTGTATAAAACTTCAGCCTATACTGGCTCCACAAATGGCCTAATTTTTAAAGGTAGCTGTAAAATCTATTGACATTCAGCGAAAAGCATGTGGGAGAGCATAGTGTTTTTGGAGACTAGCAGGCAGCACCCTAAGGGAGCATGTGTGCATACAAGCAGACCAGTTGGCAGGCCCATATGCTCATTCTGAGAAGTGTGAGTTCCTGAATGAAACTACATGGGGAGGAGGACAAGCAGTTATAAAATGAAGAACCATCATTCTGTTGTGAACCTGGGGACTCTGAAGTAGATGTTTTTATTGGGATTGCTGGGTATATGGTTGGCAGTGTGGGGAAGTAAAATTACAAAATATGCCTTGTAATTTTGCATACAAATAATTCAATTATTCCTTTCAGAAATCAAGCCCCTAAAAGTACTACTTGCCCTGTTAAGCTCAGATATTCAAAAAGTTGCTGGCCCTTTTTATTCTTGGATTTATTTCTGAGATACTCCCTGTTCCAGGATTGAGGTTTTTCTTCCAAGACTTTACAAGTTCAGAATTGAATGAAGTCTTTACTTTTATCCCTTTTTTATTAATACATACTGAGAGTATAAGAGTAAATAGTCATGTTTACCTATTAAATATATTATTCTTTGACTTATTGGCCAACTTCATTGGTGGTGCTATCAAGGGTGTCAGTAACCCCAGTGGACTAGTTTGGACGTTGGCCGAAAGGTGCCCCATTACTTAACTGTCTTAGACATAAATGCAAGGTTACAAGATTAATCAAGAATATTTAGAGAAATGCAGATCTGGTATCACTGAAGGAAAATCATTTCCATATGTAAACATATGCCTTAATGACAACATGTACTTTCCTAAAGATACTGGCATACAAAATTACTTTCATGGACTTGACATAAATGTAGTTTCTCTATTTTAGCTCTGTAAACATGTAGTGTTAATCTAGCAGAATCATAAAGCAATGTCTTTTTAAAATTATTATCAATACATTGTATCAGGAAATATATAGTAAAATCAATCTTATTGAGATTGAAGTACTATTAAAGGAAAATTCTTGTTATTGTTTTACCTTAATAAAATCTGTTGAAGATGTTTTAATAAATTATTAATTAGAGGGGAAGTGAAATTTTTGAGCTTTTGCATATACAAAGTGAAGAAAATGTCTTTTGGAATTTTATTCCCACTATTTCAACAACCCCAAACCCCCATATTGGTGATGTTTCCTAAACCACCACTATGAGCATTGTATCATTGAAGTTAAAAGTGATTTTCACTTTTTGAAAAAGTAAATGATGGCTTTTCCAAAGTGCTAAATATCATGGCACAGTAATCTCAGTAGAATTGAGGTATTTAGATAACAAAGAAACTTCATTTTACCTAAAATATAGGTAAAATGAAAATTAGAAGAGACTAGTCTTGGATTTTTCTTGGATTTCTCTAGAGACCTACTCTCCTTGGTCTCTACTGTTTCCTAGGTGTCTAGCAGTATTAGGGCTTAATAAATGTTTATTGAAAGAACGCATATTTGTAAGAGAGGTGCAAAATATTATCAAAGGCTTGGCTACTTACTCCATTGCTAAAGGGGCACTCTGCACTTAGTGTCATTTACTTTTTTTAAAAAAAATATTTATTTATTTGTTTTAGTTGTACACAATGCCTTTATTTTTACGTGGTGCTGAGGATCGAACCCGGGCCGCGCACATACTAGACCAGTGCTCTACCGCTGAGCCACAACCCCAGCCCAGTCATTTACTTTTAATATAGTAATATCTCTGGAAGAGTTTTGAACTAGTTCTCAAATTGATACCATTATTACTTGCACTGGAATTCCTTTTTGTCCCCCTTTCTTTTCTTAATCAGTAGTGATATATATGTCTTGCCATTATAATTAGTTAGTAATATATATGTTTAGAACTTACTAGTTGCTTGGTACTAATACCTAAATAAAAAGAATACTTTCTTTTGGAATCTTGAAACAAAGTGAATAGACCTAGGTTCTTTTTCCATCAAGCTGCTTTGAGCGTTCTTGAATGAGCTGCTCAAAATCAAGACACATTATAAAATTCTCTTATTTTGTAGAACATATACATTGTTATAATAAAACTTTCTAATGTTAGATGTTAACTTTAGTTAAGAGAGTACTGTCATTCAACAAACTTTTATGATTGGGTAAATTGCAAAAATATTAAAAGGAACACAGAAACAATTTTAATAGCAAAAGCCAGTATGGTAATCCAATAACACTGTGACTATTTGAATGCCTGGCATTCAAAAAAGCTAACAGGTATTAATTTGCATATCAGAATGTCTTTTGTGTGCAAAGAGCAAATAAAGGTGAAAAAAGACCTGTAATCCCAGCACTTTGGGAGGCTGAGGCAGGAGGATCGCGAGTTCAAAGCCAGCCTCAGCAATGGCGAGGCACTTAGCAACTCAGTGAGACCCTGTCTCTAAATAAAATACAAAAAAGGGCTGAGGATGTGGCCCAGTGGTCGAGTGCCCCTGAGTTCAATCCCCGGTACCACAAAAAAAAAAAAAAAAAAAAAAAAAAAAAAGTGAAAAAAGAGTTGTTATGAAAAGACAGAAAAATAGGATGAAATTCACTGATACAGATAGTATATACATGTTTGTATTTTCTGTTTCTTACTATGAATGTGTATGACATTTTCTAGCCACTTAAAAATTATTTGGTACTTTGTATAATTTAGATGTAAAACTGCTCTGATTTGTATGTATGAAAGACTCTGGTACTGTAACATTTATTTATTTTATTCTCTCTCCCTTAGTACTGGGAATTGAACCCAGGGGCACTCTACCACAAGCTACATCCCAGCTCTTTCAAATTAAAAAAAAAAAAAAAAAAAATTTTTTTTAAGTTTTGAGACAGGATCTCCCTAAATTGCTCAGCTTTGCCCTAGATTTGTGTTCTTTCTACCTCAACCTCCTGGAATTATAGGCATGTACCCTCATTTTATTCATAATTAAAGCATAAGTGATCCAGTTGAACAAGCAAATTAAAATTTTTATCCAAGAAATAGCATAATATGATTTAGTTTTAATTGTATTTCAAGTCCTAGCTTTAGAATTCTGAAGTGATATTTATTTTGTAGGTCCTTTTTTATCAGTAGGGTAAAGATTATATTAAATGCCTTATAACTGAACTTAACCTTTTGATTCTTTTGAATATTTCAGTGATTAAAAATGAATGCCCAGCACCTATTCCCCCATACTCTCACACTGTAGCATTGAATTTAAATCAGAACTTAATATTGATTCAAATTATTTTCCCTACCTTATTTACAGCTGCTGTTTTTATTTTTAAGGAATGGTCGTTGGAGGTCAGAGTGGAAGTTTACAATCACTCCTTCATCAACCACTCAAGTGGTTGGCATCTTGAAAATTCAGGTATGAAACAGCAAGTTTGTTTACTGATCTCTGGCATGTTCTGAACAAAGGAACAACTAATTCACGGATTTACATTTTCATAGTGTACCAAATGTCTTTTCCAGATTTTTTCTTCTGGCATAATGGAAAAACCAAGTAGTGCTGTTTAAATCTTTTAAGTAACCTTGCAGTTCATTCCCTAGTCATCAAAAATCTGCAAGGATAGCTAACAGATTCTAAAACACAGCTAAAATTAGATGCTGCCATTTGGTCTGCTCTCCATACAAATTGTTCATCTAAGCATCTTCCGAGTTGAGTTGTGCTCTTCTGTCATCTCGGTTTAGTGGAGTTAGGTGAAGTATGATATTAAAATTTCTGTGGGTGTATAACTATATATTGCAATGTATAATCAAATTACATATATTTTATAAATGTCTCCTGTACTCATCATATTTGGCTTCTTACCTGAGGTTCACTAGAAGTGAATTCTTTGACTCTTAATGTGAACTTAAATGTTTATATAGAAGAACATTTTGATAACTAATTATTACAGGCTGATCTTTTTGTGTTTTGGTTCACTAATTTGTTCAGTACATTTGTTGATCAACTGTCATGAAAGGAATTGTGCCAAGAGCTGTGAAAGAGTAAAGATGAATCATACTGCAGCTCTGTCAATTGATTCTAGTATACTTTTCTAATCTTAGACTTACTGCCTTTGTGTCTTGGGACCTGTGCCTTAGGGAACAGAGAATAGAAACCAAGAGCATGAAATTCAAAATCATACTGAGTTTGAATCTCAGATCTGATAGTTACTATTTGTATGACATCAGGAAGTCATTTAAGTCCTTTTTATTTGTTTCCTCATTCATTAAACAGTAATAATTTTAAAAAAGCTTGCCTGGTTGAGCATTAATTAATATGAGTAAATAAACACAAGAGAGGCAATATTTTGAAGGGAATATTGTGAGTTCAGTTTTGGACATCTTGAATTTTGGTACCATTAGAACAGCTTTGAGGCAAAAGTATCTGGCAGTCAGGTCAGTGGAAATTGTTCACTTGCCTAAATGCAGGAACATCTAGACTGAGAACAGGAAGAATCTCGCTAGAGTTCAAAAGGTCTAGAGCTCTGCAGAGAAGTCTGGGCTAGAGCTGGCATGTATTCAGTCTACATTGATATGATTGTTGAAGCCATGAGGATCTTGATGGTCCCTATAATGTGTTGTCTATAATTTCTTTTTCTAATAGGTTCATTATTATGAAGATGGTAATGTTCAGCTAGTGAGTCATAAAGATATACAAGATTACCTAACAGTGTCTGTAAGTATTATTTCACAGGAAAATGAAAACAATACTTTTGCAAAACCAGAGGAGTTTCAGAACTAACATTTTAATAATATTTCTTTTTCTGAATCTGTTTTTCAAGTAGGTTAAAGGTGGTGGTCACAATTCTGTACCTAACATTTTTTAAGCAGCTTTATTAAGATATAATTCACACACCATTGAATTCATGCTATTAAAATATAAAATTCAGTGCTTTTAGATTAACAGAGTCATTCAACAATTACTGCAGGCTAATTTTAGAACATTTTCATAGTCCTGTAAAGAAACCCTCTATCTTTATCCCCAGCCCTATGCATCCACTAATCTAACTTTCTGACTTAGGGACTTGCCTATTTTGGACAGTTCATATAAATGCAATCATAAAATAACATGCAGTAGTATGTGAGTGGCTTCCTTCACTTAGCAAATTTTCAATGTTCATCCTTGCTGGAGTATGCATGATACTTCATTCTGTGCCCAGCTCTTTTTACTTTCTTTTTAAAATTATTTATTTATTCAAAGTTTATTTATTTATTCAAATTAGGTATGTATGACAGCAGAATACATTTTGATTCATTGTACACAAATGCAGCACACTTTCCATTCCTTGTACGCAATGTAGCATTGCACCATATGTGCAGTCATACATGTACCTCGGGTAATGATGTCCATCTCATTCCACCATCTTTCCTGCCCCCATGCCCCTTCCCCTCCCTCCCCCCTCTTTGCCCAATCAAAGTTCTTCCATTCTTCCCATGCTCCCCTTCCCCCATTACGGATCAGCATCTACTTATCATAGAGAACATTTGGCGTTTGGATTTTGGGGATTGGCTTACTTTGCTTAGCATGATATTCTCCAACTCCATCCATTTACCTACAAATACCACAATCTTATTCTCTTAATGCTGAGTAATAGTCCATGGTGTACTGCAAATTGGTGTAACCAATCTGGAAAGCAGTATGGAGATTCCCTAGAAAACTTGGAATGGAACCACCATATGACCCAGCTGTCCCACTCCTTGGTCTATACCTAAAGGACTTAAAATCAGCATGCTATAGTGATATAGCCACATCAATGTTTATAGCAGCTCAATTCACAATAGCTAAATTGTGGAACCATCCTATATGCCCTTCAATAGATGAATGGATAAAGAAACTGATATATATATATACACAATGGAATATTACTCCTTTTACTTTCTTATTTTAAAAATATTTTTTAAATATTTATTTATTTGCTTTAGTTGTACACAATGCATTTAATTTTACGTGGTGCTAAGGATCAAACCTGGGCTGCGCTCTTGCTAGGCAAGCACTCTACCTCTGAGCCACAATCCCAGCTCTTTGTACTTTCTTAATGGTATGATTTGCAGAACAGAAATGTAATATGGATATAGTCTCATTTTTTCTTTTATCATTTGTGCTTTTGATATATATTAATAGAAACCATTGCATAACCCAAGGTCATGAAGGTTTGCTTCATTTTCTTCAGTTTTATAGTTTTAGCTCTTACATTTAGGTCTATGATCTTGTACCTAATTTTAAACTGTATTGTATGTTATGTTATTCTTCCAGAGTTCTTTCCTCGTTCTTTCATGGCATATACAACTGTTTTCTTGTGAAATTTTTTTTTACCCCAAAGATATTGAGAATATAACATTACTGATGGACATTTTTCCATAAATGTTTGTGTTCTTACATAAAAATACCACTGTAGTATAAACATTAACTGCCAGTGTACAAAAATTAGCAAATACACAAATAATAAAGAAAAATTATTTTTAATTTAAAGAATGTTTTTAATTCCAAAAATCATCTGAATATGTTAGATACTACCTCAGACAAAGATGCTGTATGTTTAAAAAAATTCTACAGCACTTAGATGGTTTCTACTATTGTCCTAAGTAGTACTCTGGTTGCAAAATTTGCCAGGGAAAGAAAGTTAGTAATGTCTGAACTTCTGTGAGATATTTTATCATGTATAGTTTTATCATAAGTAATTATCACACGTCATGTTCTTAGCATAACAAGAGTACTTGGTACTGTCTTCTTTAGGGAGTTTGATGTTAAGGAAAGATTCTTCATAAGAGAGATTTGTCCAGAAAATTATAGACTGGGATTATAAGAGTTGGTCATAGTAATTACCTTTTGTATTATGTTGGTTCTGAGTCTTTTAGTAATTTTTTTTTTTTTTTTTTGTATGTGGGTTTTGTTTTATCATTTTAGGAAAGAGAAAAAATTTATCTTATTTTCACACATATATTTATGTAATGTGTTTACACATGCACACATAAAATATGTAAAGTAAGGTACCAGCAAATTTTACATTTTAAAGAAAATATAGATTTCTGTTGACTTTAAAATGAGTAAAAATGTAAGCAAAACCATATGTTGGCATGTTAAAATTTTTTTCAGAAAAATATTTAGATAGTAGAATAAGTTCATCTTAAACTTCAAAATATGCACTTCCATATTATAGTTTTGTTATCGTTTTAGTGGTAAACATTGCTTAATAAATAACAATATTTAGGTGAAGATAGTCATTAGTTAGAAATCTGTGTCTAATTTCTTACCTATAAAGATTGTCTGTTGGGGGCTGGGGTTATGGCTCAGTGGCTCTCCTCACACGTGCGCGGCCCGGGTTCAATCCTCAGCACCACGTAAACATAAATGCATTGCATTGTGTACAACTAAAGTAAATAAATAAATATTTAAAAAAAAAGATTCTCTATTGGATTGCTTCTTAAATATTACACTTGAATTTTCATCAATGTGCATTATTAAGATTTAACTTATGTTAATAAGTTAAATACAGAGACTAGGCTCATTCTGTGGACTTTTAAAATAGTTTTTGCCTGGTTCCCCTTGGACTTAGAGTAATTGATCTTACAGTTTTCCTTTTACTTGTTACCATCTTTGTCTATGTTATTTATTAAATTGTAATATTTTATTAACATGCATATATTTAAATACAATAGCGGCTTAGTTTTAAATTGCTTTTTCATGTACTTTTTTGTTATATTTTTCATTCAGAGTGAGATGCAGACAGCAAAAGAATTTATAAAGATTGTAGAAGCTGCAGAAAATGAATACCAGGTATGATTTTCAAAAATATAATCTATTTTCACTTATGAATGACACTGAAATTTTAATTTCACCCATACTCCTCTAAGTTTTTTCGTTGTTTTACCATATAAAATATAGTCATCTTCTTGTGTGTTTGCTCTCAGTACAGGGCAGACTTGTAAAAGTAGAGCCAAAAAGAGTGGGAAATAAATCAAATTCAATTAAGTTTTGTATTTTAAAAACAGTAAGTCTCAGCTTTAGCTAACTGAAATTTCCGCATAGGTCAAAGTATGCCAAATTTCTAATTTTGTTTCCTACTAGAAATTTTAAGAGATGTTCCTTAAACTATTTGAACTGTTTGTAATCTGCTTTAGATCACATTTGATTTTATGTTCTACGTTATATATCAGTTTCTAAACTATACTCTTGAATTTAAGCATTTAATCTGTGAATCAGATAAGTTTCTACCCTTTGTAAGCAGTAATTCATAAATTGTTCTGACTGAAACAATTAAATAGATTCAAAATGAGAACAAATATTAAATCTAATTTATAATTTCATTTCTTTAAATTATTTAAATGATTATAAGCTTCTTGTAAAATGCTTTTCAACAGCTTTTAAAACCATGTTGGTATTTTTTTTATTTGGCTATTTATAAGCAGTGAAACAGGCTGCTTAAATAAAGATTGTTATGAAAACATTAATGTGTTTATAAATTGTTTTGTTCATTTCATTTGTTTTAAACTTCTGAATACTGTTTTTCATAGACTGCCATCAGTGAGAATTATCAGACAATGTCGGACACTACTTTCAAAGCCTTACGTCGACAGTTGCCAGTTACACGTACTAAGATTGATTGGAACAAGATTCTTAGCTACAAGATTGGCAAAGAGATGCAGAATGCATAAGATGAACATTGCATGATTGGATCATTTTAGTGTCTTTGCGTTTAAAAAAAAATTGTTGCAAAAGTATTCAGAACCGTCAAGCTGCCCAGTCAACATGGGCTATTGCCATTTAAAATCACTGTAATTAATTAGTTTGGTTAGAGCACAAAGCTTAGCTAATCAACCATTATTTTTCTTATTTTTTGTTCGAAGAGGGCTGAAAATGAGTTTAGTTTAAATGTCCTTTACTTTCTGTTATTCTTTCCTTTCTTTCTTACAATGAAAAGATGATTCCTCTAGTTTATGGTTAAAAGTTTTTGAAGTATTTCAAAAATATTTTACTTACTGTAACCCTAAAATTGTCTTTCGGCTTATGAAATGGGTAACTTTTGATATTAGCCCAATTCTTTTTAATGGGGTCAATAATGGACATTCTAGTTTAAGGTGGTTGATAGACTTAGCCGTATATGCTGCTAAAGAAATTGTCTACCTTTCCTCTCCCCCCAACCTTCCACTTAATGTAAGATTGACATTAGAGGAAAAGCATTTTCTATATCAATTGTGTTAAACCTTTCAGTAAGGTTATTTAGCTAGCTTAGTGTTTAACTAAACTTTTTTTAAACAAGGCCAAGGTCTATTGCTATTTTGAGATTATGAAATTAAATGAGAATACTTACTTCAGAAATGCATCTAATGCTTTTTTTCTTGTGACAGTTACGCAAATTAGCTTGAATTCCGTATGTCCCTGAGTTATTTTTATCATAAAGCCACAAATGTATTATAACAAGGCAAATTGTAATATATATAATCCTGAACTCATGACCATGTCTCAGTTTATTTTTTTTCCCCTTGGGTTGAAAAGTACTGAAATTCAGTGTGACATTAAATGAAAATTTTCCTATTTATTTGAGTAGAAAATCACTTACCAGTGAGTCCTACACTATTTTGAAATATTTTCTTTGGATATTGTAATTCTCAACTCGTTGTAACTTAGAAAAGCTGAGAGTACATATGGTGTGCAATCTTAAGTTTTTCCATCTTCCTATGCATCATGAGCATGTTTGTAATATTTTAAAAAAATACATTTTACTGATACTACAGGAATTTTAAACCTGTGGTGAATGTTAGTATTTACTATAAGGAGTTGGGAGGATTTATGGGTTCATTCAGTAGAGTTTTAATGCTTATACTGGAGTGGAATCCATTCTTCACGCACTCCTACAGACGTCTGGGCCTGGAAATGTTTTTTTTAAAAAAAAAAAAGAAAACACCACTTTTATTATGTATAATAAAATATTTCATTAGCTTGAGTTGTATAGATTTTTTAAAATTCTCTCAAAGCATGTTGTTTAATTTCTTTTTAAATCACTTGGACTTTGAAGTCATTGAGAATATAATATGAAATTATTATGACATCTGGGGCTAATTTTCTCTTTAGTTTTTTTACAAGTTTTGGCATATTGGGATGCCTAGGGAATATGAATTGGTACCATTAATTATCTGCCCTTGTTTTAAAAGATAATTCCAAAAATTTGAAAACTATTCTGAACTGGATACCAGGTAAATCTGTATTGAAGCTTGGTTGTATCACTTGGGTTATTATGGGTTTATATGGAGGCCAATTACTTTGGCTCTGTTTTGTAACCTAGAGAACATTCTTGAAAATATGCAGCTGTTTCAGATTTGCATGTGAAAGGTAGAATTATCAAAACCAATTCAGAACACATACCAAAATAACAGTTGCTCAGTAGACTAGCATTTTATAGGCTGTGAATCACACTTTATTATTGTAAAAGATGAATGAAGTTCAGGGATGTGGTTTTAATAGGAACCCTAAAGGCTACTGTGTAGAGTAGGCTGAAGTGTGGGAGCAGAAGCAGAACAAGCAAGAGGCTATTACAGTACTGTTGAAAAAGACTGCTGGTGTGGACCAAGGTAGTTATAGAGATGGTGAAGTAGTAGGTGAAATCAGCAAGATTTGCTAAGAGCATTATTATGGAACATGAGATAAAGAGAATAGATGAGGGTGTTTGGAGCTGGAGGAATTGGGGAAGATTCTGGAAGGAGCAGGTAGGGGGTTTGGGGCAGGGATCTGTTCAGGAGGTTCGTTTTAGTTTTCAAGGGGAAATTCCATGTAGCAGGTAACAGGAGGCAGAAGAATGAGAGAGAGAATGAGCCTGGGAAACAGTGTGATAGCCAGGCAAGATGAAAGACTCCTTGATTAGTGATAATTGATTTAAAGTTGCATAGGTGCAGGCGTAGAGTGCGTGAATTTAATTCAACCTAGGTTGTTTTGACAGTAGTGACAAAATTCGTGAAGTGGGTGCAGGGTTCCAGTGATGGCCTATGAAATTTAAGTTGAGTTAAGCAAGGAAGTGAGGATGTTGCAAGGAGAAGCAGGAAAATGGAAATGTGGCACAGTTGATGGATTATTGGTATGTTTAGACTGAGGCACTAGAAATAGAGTGGTGTGCTTGAAATTGAGATTTTTGAGGTATTAGACTAACTAGTAATAGCATGTGAGTGAGGAAGGAGAATAGGAATGCAGACAACCACAAAGCCTCCAGTTGGAAAGATCATTTCTGACTACTGAAATCAAATATTCTGTAAGATATAAGTGTTCTGACATGAGTGCTATTTTTTCCAGACTATACAGGTGCCTCAATAAACCAACCATCAGAAGCTGAAAATGTTGAGAGTCCAAATGCATTTAATACATCTAAACCTTCCAAACATCATAGCTTAATGTGGCTTACCTTAAACATGGCCAGAACACTTCCACTAGTCTACATTTGAACAAAGTAATCTAAAAACAAGCCTGTTATATTAAAATATTGAATACCATGTAGTTTATTGAACCCTGTACTGAAAGTGAACAAGAAAATGATTGTGTGGGCACACTTTCACACCATTGTGAAGTCAAAAGTTGTAAATCAGTCCCCATCTTTACCTGGATATACTATGTTTCAATAATGTTTTTATAAGTTATGCAAATGTGTGGTACATATGTTCATGAGGCTTTTCGTTTGGGATTTTGGAAACTAAAATTTAGGAAACGAGCTTTTAATAGAAAGGCATCTTGGAAATTCTAGTTCCTTAAAATTCCTAAAAAGTGAAATTCTTAGCATTTGAATAGCCTTTTCTATGTTTAATCATTTAGACTTTTAATAACTACACTGAAAGCTTTGGAAATGGAAGATGCTTTCAAAAGATCTTCTACACTGAGCATCAGTCTTGGCCAGGTATTGAGTATAAAATATGAAGACACATTTAGCCAACAGTTGACTCAGGCTTTATAATGGATGCATGTTATGAAACATCCCAAGAAGGATGTCTTTCTGTTCCCTTCTCTTAAGGTGGATTATTTCAAAGCAGAATCACAGTATACTTAATAATTGCATAGATTTTGGTACTTGAAACGTGAGATCTTTTTAAAGATACACTATTTGTTTTGTCATCTGCAAATTCGACATTCTGGGTATTTTGCAAAAGCTTTGTTGTATGATTGGCCAGGAGTGCTAGCTATTGAAGAATATACAAAATATTTACCAATTAAACTTAAAAGGGCCAATTAAACTTTTAAGGTCTCATAGATAACAGAAATTAATGTCATGTCATTTAAGATTAATCAGACTATATTCAGAGGACTATTCTAGGAATTATGAAAAATATAAAACTGTTTCTTAAGGGAGTCCACAAATTAGTCATGGGCCCGTAGCACTGTTTTCCACTCTTTTCCTCATCACAACATACATGGAAAATGCTGGAACTCCTAAGGCACACTGCAGGGAATGGGTAAGTCGTCTTACCGGTTGAGGGAATCAGTGTTTTGGCACACTTTGAATCCACTTAGGAAGTAGAGACAGATAACACATTGAAGACTGTGCTTATTGTTATCTTTAAGATTCAAGGTTCTGCTGGTCACAGTGGTGCACACCTGTAATCCCAGCGGCTCAGGAGGCTGAGGCAAGAGGATAGTGAGCTTAAAAACCAGCCTCAGCAAAAGTGGGGGGAGGGCTGGGGTTGTGGCTCAGTGGTACAGCACGCGTCTAGCACGTGCACGGCCCAGGTTCCATCCTCGGCACCACGTAAAAATAAAGGCATTGTGTACAACTAAAACAAATGAGGCACTAAGCAACTCAGTGAGACCCTGTCTCTAAATAAAATACAAAATAGGGCTGGGGATGTGGCTGAGTGTCCCTGAGTTCAATCCTTGGTTACCCGCAAGCCCCCCCCCCAAAAAAAAAAAAAAAAGATTTCATGGTTTTTCAAACTTTACTTACCTGAAGTGTCAAGTCAAGGAAGGTTTTCTGGAAAAAATAAGTTTTAAGCTCTACTTGAGCACTGAATATGTAGGTTGTTTTTAATAAGATGGCCAGATTGACTGTATTATTTCTACCTATGAACATGTTAGGTAATTTTATCTTCTAAGATTTCCTTCAGTTTCTTCAGTGTTTTATAATTTTCATTGTACAGGTCTTTCACCTCCCATGTTATTTTTTTTTTAAGTATGCATTTAACTGGTTGGCAGGAGATCTTGTATATCATCAAAATACAAATAACAGGCTCCCACTATAGAGATGTCAGAAATCAAAAACATCCATTGTAAAACTAAAGCTGAGTTTGACACACCACGGTACAAAATGAAATCACTAAGAATAAAAGTTAAAAATAAAAGTGTTATTATCAACTATAGTATGGCTAATGAGTTACTAAGATTTTTATCCCTAGTTTTGGCATAACCTAACAATAGTGTATATTAGTTTCATATCAATTTTCATTTGTGTGCAGTGTCACTGAATCAGAGAACAAATTTCTTCCACATAGACTGACTAGAAAATATGTATCACAGATGCCTTATCAACCACTCATTGTAGCAACAAATCTCCATTCGTTAGCTTGTGGGACTACATGGAATTAAGCTCTGATTTATAGATTAATAGAAGACTATGAAGGAAACAAAATTGTTGTATCTTAGAATAATGGGTTCTCAGGAAAATTTGTAAAATGCTCAGTCTTTTAGCCAAATAAATTCCCAAGGAGTTCTCTTAATACAAGAATACCCCCTAGAAATCTTGCTCACTGAACTGTAGAAACTTATTTTTTCATCTTTGACTTCATGTTTTGTGGTGCTAACTTGCCTACCTAGCAAAAGCTGTACTGATTCTGAACACAGATATCTGCAATCCCGGACTTTTACCTGAAAAAGTGAGTGTTTGCCTCCTGTTTCCCAAAGTTATACCCAAAGAAAATACCCAGGAACCGAAGCTGCAGCTCTACTAGGTATAAATTACACACTTGGCAAGACTTTGTAGTTCTTTTCAAACAGCAAAATATGGGGGATCAGGGTTCTGACAAGTGTTTCAGGCCCTGAAAGCATCTCACATGATGAAAAAGCAAAGTTAAAAATGAAAATGAGAGGGAAAGCCAACAAAGGAAAATCCTGCCCATGTACAATAAATTTTTTCTTTACTGGGACTTTATGGAGGAAAAAAGTAATTCTATTTCAGGGATTAGAAGTGGCAAAAAAATAAAAAAATAAAAAAAAAACTTAAGCCAATCTAAATATCTGACAATGAAGAATAAATACACATAGTGTGGATTGTTAGATTGCATAGCATACAGCTTTTGAAAACTCCTCCAATTCAGAGCTTCATATAGTAACATACTAAAAAAATAGAAAAGCAAGTTACAGAAGGTAAGTACACTAGGATATTGTGTTTAAAAATGTGTAAAATAATACATATATTTTATCATTTTACATAGACCAAATGTATCAAACATGTAATGGACTACAAAGCCAAATCTGGAGAATAAATGTGAAGGGAATATACAAGAGTGGGATTTGGGAGTGGTAGAGAGTCGATTGCATCCTTGGGAATTTCTTAAACTGGTTGATACATATACAGGTGTTCATTTCAACATTCTCACTTTTTAATGCCTGTTTTTCACTTAAAAATATGACTTAGGCTCACATTTAGAGCTTCATGAAATAGATATAAAACTTGACTTAGGTAGAAAAGTGGCAAAGTTCATATCCATGTACTAAATTGAAGAGAAAATTTCCCAATACCTTATGAAAAAGTCACTAAGCTCATACTGTCTTACAGTGAATTTTATCTAACTTTCTCTATTTAGATAATTTTCTGAGTTACAGGAATTATTCTAGGTGGTAGGAAAAAGAATGTGCCAAAAGTTTTAAAAATAGTGTCAAATTTTTTTTAAAAAATTTAAATGACTGATGAAATAAATGTCCCTGTAAAATTGAAAGCAAAATTTCTTAACATATCAAAAACCAAGAATACTACATTGTGGCCAAGTGTATTATATCCCTGGACTGCAATAATTATTCCTTGTTGGAAAATCTAGCAATGCATCTTACTACATTAGCATAGTAAAGAAGAAAGACATGTAAAATCTTCTCAGTAAATACTACTGGAGCATTTGATAAAACCTAGTGCCCAGTCTTTTTTATCTGTTTTGATCTTTTTGGTACTAGTGATTGAACCCCAGGCACTTTACCACTGAGCCACACCCTCAGCCCCCCCAGATTGTAAAAGCAGCATCTCAAGTCAGGTCAGTGGGAATAAAGATAAATTACTGTATAAATGACATTGAGAATAATAGGGTAGCCAGCTTAAGGTGAGGGGGATTAAGTTAGATCTGGACCTTATTCCATACATCTAGTTAATATTGAATCAAAGATATCATGGTGTAAACTGTTCATAAAAGTTCATGAAGAGGGCTGGCACTGTGGCTCAGCGGTAGAGTGCTTGCCTAGCACGTGAGTGGCCCTGGGTTCGATCCTCAGCACCACGTAAAAATAAATAAACAAAGATATTGTGTCCAACTAAAAAATATAAGAAAAAAGTTCGTGAAGAAAAATTTTTTTAAGTAATTTCAGAATATTTGAGACACAACTCAGAATCCATATAATAATGTTTTCAAGCCAAATTTTCTACAGGACATAAGTTGCTCTTAGCAAAGTCAAAAGACAAACCCTCCAGGCTGGGGTTGTAGCTCAGCGGCAGAGCATTTGCCTTGTGTATGTGAGGCACTGCACTGCATAAAAAATAAATAAAGGCATTCTGTTCATGTACAACTAGAAACAAAAAAATTTTTAAAGACAAACCATCCACATGGGAAAAATTTGCCAACTTGTATAACAAATTGCTCGTTTTTCCTAATGTCAGATTAGTTCCTGCAACACAGTAAAATTTGAAAAGCAGATACTTTGACACCTGAGTCCTAATGTTGTAACAGCCTTACCGGTCTCGGACTGACTGGTGAGACATTTATTTAGGAATAAACATGTCTTGTTCAAGTCACTGCTGTTTTAGGTTGGTTTTTTTTTTTTGCTTTTTATTACTTCTGCCTCTCATCTTGTACAGTTTGTCCTGAAAGGGGGTCCTGCAAATAATAAACCCTAAAGTATGGCTTTGGCTACAGACAGTGTGTGTCAATGGGGGTCCTGCTGATGTTGGAATACAATGCAATGTGCTAGAAGGCTGTCTGCTCTGTGATAGCCATACATCACCACTGCTCTCACCTCTGCCCCTGGGCACTAAATGCCAGTGATCCCTTCTAATCCTTGTGACATCCAAAGATACCCATTAGAAGAAGCGAGTATTGTCCCCACTGACTGGGGGAATTCAGTAAAGCATATATATTGCAGACTGGAAAATTGGTGTCCATTGGTTGGCAATGACAAAACAGGAATTCTGACCTCAAATACCCGGGAAAATAAATTGACTCACTTTAAACAATTAGAGGGCTGGGGTTGTGGCTCAGCAGTGGAGCACGTGTGTGGCCCGGGTTCATCCTCAGCACCATGTAAGAATAAAGGCATTGTGTACAACTAAAACAAATAAATTATTTTTAAATAAAAATAAAAAAAATAAATTTTAAAAATTAAAAAAACTATTGGAAAGATTCAGAATGGTGACCTGTGCCCTCAGGCTGAAGATGGCTAATCTATAAACTGAGGTAGAAGGCATTAATAGCTCTTCTGAAGCATCTGGAAGGTGGGAGCAGACTTCTGAGCCCAATTCAATTCCTTGCAACATCAAATCTTGCAAGGGTTGCCATGTATTAATTACAAATTCAGAAATGTTCCCAAGTCCACTGAACCTGTGGGGATTGTTGGTTCTCACTTGTAACTAACTGCAGGTCCAGAATGATAATCCTAACAGGACATAAGGTTGAAGGCAGGGAAGAAAATACACTACACATATTGGCTTTAGACCCAAGTCCATCATCTCAGAAGGTCTGTTAGTTTTTTGTTGTTGTGTAGCAAATGACCACAAAGTTAATGTTTTAAAATAAGTTTGTCCCCCATGGCTCAGGAGGCTGAGGCAGGAGGATCACAAGTTCAAAGCCAACCTCAGCAATAGCAAGGCACTAAACAACTCCATGAAAATACAAAATAGGGCTGGGGATGTGGCTCAGTGGTTGAGTGTCCCTGAGTTCAGTCCCTGGTACCTACTACCACCACCACCCCCCAAAAAAGAAAAGACAAAACATAAAATAAGTTTATCTCAGTTTCCAAGGGTCCAGATAACATTGTTAGCTGGGTCCTCGGTTCTGGGCCTCACCAACCTGAAATCAAGGTGATATCAGGGGCTGCTATCTCATCTGAGAATTAGATTCTTCCAAGTTCATGTGGTTGTTGGCAAAATTCAATTCCTTGGGAATTTAATTCAGGAATGGAGTCACTAATTTATTACCCAATAACCACAATATTTTAGAGGAAAAAGTTTTTAATCATTACATTGAAATGGCAGGTGTAAACAGGAACTATTCTGGGAAAACTGCTATGTTGGGGTCACCATGGTCAACTATAGTAAGCTTTGAAAACTGTGCAGCTCCAATGGTAGCTAGGAAGGATAATAGACAATGGAGAAACTTCCCCAAGAAATCACAAGGAGTTCTTCATAGGGAGCAGAAGCACAAGTACTATCCCATGGGTTAACCAAGGAACTCACCTGCCAGAGTAGGGAGACCTTGAAATTCATTTTTACTGTAATTGACATAAAGTATATATTTATGGGGCATTGTGAGACATTTCATTACATGTATACAATGTGTTGTGCTCAGATCAGGGTACTTGGCGTACCTGTCACCTCAAACATTAATCATTTCTTTGTTCTGGGAACATTAAAAATCCTCTCCACTAGCTATTGAAAAATATCTAATTAACTGTTGTCAACCACAGTTATCCTGCTGTGTGACAAGATGTTAGAAGTTATTTCTCCTGTCCAACTGCACCCAGGCAGAGTGGTATTTAATAAGCAATGATAACGTGTCATTTTCATTGTGTTCCATTTATGAATTGTAATCATTCCATTTCTACACCTTCATTATATATTGGGTGTGTGGAGACAGATAACACATTTTCATTCATAGTTTGCTGGCGGTTCATTTGTTCCTGGTGAAGAGAATTGTGTATTCACCCCGATATCTGGGACTGTGGAGCTGAATTAAAGAAAAGAATGGGTCTTTGGTGGTAAATCCCTTGGAGAGGAGTAAATATATTCTTGGTGTAGTAAGAAGGGTGCATTCAGATGGTCAAAGGGGTAATCCATGACAGAAACTGTAGTTGCTCCTTGAATATCCATTTTTTTTTTTTTGCTGGCTTCAATAATCTTTTTTATTTCAATTTGGGATATAGATTTGATACCCTGGAATATTCACATTGGCATATCACCCACTCATCTATTTGGATAATCAAATGATATCTGAGGAGAGCCAGGCCATCCATCGATAGATGCTCTGATAGATGCTCTAAAATACAAAGTTGGTGGAGTTTACAAATGGAAGTAATTAAACTCATTAGTCAAAAGCAGAGAAAGAGAAAACTCAGCCAATAGTTCATTAGGATAGGAAAGGATTTTCTTAATGGAAGGATATCATGAAACTGACAGTGTAAAATGGAATTAATTTTCATATCATAAGGGATAATATCCTAGTCAATACAGAAGTTGCTTTCAAACCCTTGGTTATGGTTGGGGTTGTGGCTCAGTGGTAGAGTACTTGCTTAGCATGTGTGAGGCACTGGGTTCGATCATCAGAACCATATAAAAATAAATAAAATAAAGGTATTGTGTTCATCTACAACTAAAAAAAAGTGTTTTGTTTTTAAATCCTTGGTCATGTCACCATTTGTAGCATCCTGAATATTTTCATACCGTGCATTTCTTCATCATGCTGAACTCTTGTGTTTATAGACTATGTGGTATAAGAACAAGTTTTCCCTCTGGACTGGTGAAAGTTATACAATGTTCTAGAAGTGCATTGGTTCAGGTTCAAAAACTGAATCTTCACTCTTGTCCTTTGAAGTACTCATGTTCCTTTTGAGAATCAGATTTGCCCTTTGCCTGAATCAGCCCACGCTGGGCTAATGAGCTCGCAAGAATTGTTGCCAACAGAAAACGCCTATGATAAGCAGGCATTTCTCATTCAATCTGGTTAATTTATTTCCTTTGTTCACTCAGGTCTCCTCAGAGCAATCATCCTGGGCTCCTTGCTGCAAAAAGTGCCAAGTCACTAAAAGTTGGATACCTTTCTGGTTTTATAGGTGTGTTTGTTTGTTTGCAGCAGCATGAAAGACCATGTAGAGATGTTCATTTCTCTGGACCCCCAGCTCCCAGGTCGGGAACCCTCCAGCCTTGTCCAGTTCTTCTCTGACAATGACACTTGTTTTCCCAGGCACTTAAGAGTCAGGAGGCCATGTGTGAGGCCCTGGGTAGAATCTCCAGTATGGGGGGGGGGGGAGCTACTCTAATGCAGGATATTTAGGTTCCTACCCTCTTCCCACGAGACCTCACCTCCTCCCGCGAGACCTCATCTCCTGAATATCCATTTTTAGCTGCTCATCTGCCCTGTCAGAAGTGACATTTTCATCTTCCTTAGAGCTAGACTCAGTTCTGGCTAATGGGAAAAGTGAACGTATTGAGGGGAGCCTTCAGCATCTTGCCTAGGGATGAGAACTCATGCAATCCCTTATCCTTTCCTTCTTTCTCCATCCTGCTGCTGGAAACTGATGCCACCATCTTGGGCCATTACGTCCAGGCACAAGTGGTGTTTCAACACAATCCTTCACACATTTGGAGCCTGTGCCATTGGGCGCCAGTCTACTGGATTTTTACCAGAGAAGGAATTAAGCTTCTATCTTGTTTAAGTCACTGCTATTGTATTTCTTGTCACTTGCAGCCTAAACTAATCTTAAAAGAAAGAGCCTCACTTTTTTCCTCAACCCACCTCATTAGACATCTAAAAAGAAAAAAAAAAAAAAAATCCGAATGGGATTGAAGGTCTAGCCAAATAGAACGATGATAGACATTTTGGTACTAATATTCTGGAGTTATAAAGAATAAGTTTCCTTAAAAGCAAAACAAAACAAACAAACAAAAAAAACATACAAACTAAAAAAATCACAAAGGAAAAGATTGACGTTTCTCCTCCGAAAACATTTAAACATTTGTGACTTCAAGATCTGTTCAATATTCTATAGAAGAATATTCACAAAAGAAACAAATGGTCCCTTCATCTGCCTTTTACCTATTAATTTTGTGTTTGGCATCTTTCGTGGTCAGAGATGTTATCACTACATATCTAAGCATTTCAAAATATCACTTGAAAGGAAAAGTGGGGCTGGGGTTTTGGCTCAGTGGTAGAGAGCTTACCTAGCATGTGTGAGGCAGGTGTGTGTGTGTGTGTATGTGTGTGTGTGTATATATATACATGTATATATATATATATATTTAGATATATGTATGTGTATGTATATATATTTAGATATATAAATAAATAAATAAATAAAATGGTACATCAACAACTATAAAAATATAAAAAAAGAAAAAACGGCTTGAGTTTCTGAGAGTACATTTGAGTGGAGTGAGATTATTTTTCTGAATTTTTCTACCAGAATGGATGTGGTTGTAGTTCCCGAGAGAGGCCAACAGACAGCGTTGTTCTCATTTCAGGCTAATCAGTTCAGGGAGATGTTGGGAGGGGGCGTTGGGGAGAGTCCAGGACATTGTATCTCACCCTCTGTAATACCTAGGTTTGTCAAACTTGGCTGATATTCATCAGAGGGATGTTGGAAAGGAAACTCCATGGTTAGTATCCAAGAAAAGAATACTTAGGATGTAGAAACATTTAGCCATAGTTAGGTTATTGCTAACAAACATTTGTAGAAAGTTTGAATACATTCAAGGCAAGAGTAGTAACTCAGCTGTTTTTGGTCAGCAGTTCATTTGGAGATCTGAAGAAAGTTATGATTCATCTTCCCAGAATAATGCTTTCGTATCTGCACATTGGGCACTCTCCCTGCACCCCCCCCCAACACCCACCCACACACCTCTTCATATGATTTAAGTGGGTTCATGGCCCCACAATCTAGTGTTTCCTGACCTGAATAGCCTCCAGAGATTTTATAAGAAAAAAATTTCACAGACCTCCACTATTAAATTATTTTCAGCATAATTCATTCACTTAACAAACTCTTCTTGAATTCCTCCTGGTTCTAGACAACTTAGGAATCCAGCAGTGAATTAGGTAGTAAGACCCTTACCCACCAGTGGCACTAAACAAGTTAACAAAAAAACAAAAACAAACAAGAAGTCAGACAGTGAAAAGCATATAATAAGAAAATGAAACAGGGGCTGGGGCTATGGCTCAGTGGTAGAGCAATTATCTTGCATGTGTGAGCCCCTGGGTTCGATCCTCAGCACCACATATAAATAAATAAATACAATAAAGGCATTGTGTCTGTGTACAACTAAAAAGAAAAAAAAGAAAACAAGGAAAAGTCCTCAGTAAAGAGATGGAATGTAAACTCAGAGGAAGAAGTGGGAAAAAAAAAAATTCAACGAAGAGTATTTCTACAAGGGAACAACCTCCATGATGTCCCCAAGGTAGGAATTGGGGGATTGAATGAGTTTCGTGAGAGCTACTGGCATTATCCTCACTTCCTCCCTGGCTTCCTCTCATTAACCACCTCCAATTGAGAAGAAAGAAAGGTGTGGAGGGATGGAGGGAGGAGAGAAAAGAAAAAATAAGTAGAAGTTTTTCTTCATTCCTGTAACCTAGTTTAAACCTTAAAGACACGATAAAGTTACAAACAATATGGCCACTGGCTTTGGCGAGGGCCTCATAACAAGTGGTATCATTCCACAGTGTTAAATGTCCAGAAGCGTATCATCACCCTCTGATTTTTGGTCTCAAAAAGATGGCCCATGAAAATTAAATTCCTCCTTTAAGAACTTTTTTTTTTATATATATATATGGGCATTATTTGGTGTCACCAAGTTGTATAAATTAATGATACAAAAAAAAATGCCCATTATGTTCCTTCCCTTACTAAATGTTCAACAAATTTCAAGTTAGAAGCCAGCACAGTTTAGCGTCCCTCTGAGTAGAACTACTCTTCTTTTAGCCATAACATGCCTAACAATTAGCACAACCTACTTATTCTCTTATAAAGCCCTATTCATCTGTAGTATAACATAAGGCTATTTTTTGCACCCTAAACATATACCTTACAGTGTATAGTTTATTTTAACTGGGTGCTCTTTAAAAACAACTTGTTCACCCCCTCAGGACACCTATGAACATAAAAGAAACAGGCTACGTACAAGTCACTCAGTAAGTTAATCCATTTACTTTATAGGCTCATGTGAAAGAAATGTAGAGATTTTCTTAGAAAATGATGAAGATGTGAAGAGTATGACTATATCTTGATTATTATTTATTGTCTTCCTTCTTTCCCACCCTCCTGCTTCCTACCTGTCCTTGATTGTAAGCTCCCTTTCTTTTGTTCACCAATGTGGAGCTCACCTAGAACACCAAATCCCTGTGAGTGAATGAACTAACTGGCACATACTTATAGAGCAAGTAGCCTTTAAAGTATTGTTTGAAATGTGTGTTCATTCACTCTCTGTTGCTATAACAAAATACCTGAGGTTGGACATCTTATAAATGAAAGAGGCTTATTTAGCTCAGAGTTTTGGATGATAAAGTTACAAACAATATGGCACTGGCTTTGGTGAGGGCCTCATAACAAGTGGTATCGTGGCAGAAGGGCTTGCAAGAACAATCACATGGCAAGATAGGAAGCTAGAGAGCAGGGAGGGGCCAGTCTTGTGCTTTTATAAATACTTGCTCTCAAGAATGAACTTAGGATCCCATGAGAGCTACCTTAATCCCTTCCAAGGGCAGCACCTTCAGTGATCTAAATATTCCCACTAGACCCCATCTCTTTAAGAGATTCCACACCACCTCTCATCAATGCAGTACTGGGTACTGAGCTTCCAACATGTGAAACATTGATCATAGATCATTTCATCCATAAAACAAGAATACTTTCTAATATGCGTTATTTATTCCTAGAAATAATTTCACAAAACTATCCATACTATGACACTCACTTTCACTAACATTTACCCCTCCACTGAATTGCTCATTACTTTGTACTTCATTTCCCTGTACCATGTATGCCCTTTCTTTTTTTTTTTTTTAATTATGTTTTAGTTTTTAGGTGGACACGATATCTTTATTTGTTTTATGTGATGCTGAGGATCGAACCCAGTGCCTCATGCATATTAGGTTAGCACTCTACCACTGAGCCACACACCAGCCCCTGTACGCCCCCCCCCTTTTTTTAAAAAGTCCAAATTCTACCCATACTTTAAGGCCTGACCCAAAAGCTATCCCCTCAAAAAAAAAAAAAAAAAATTCTGAAATCAGTTTCTCACCTCTTCCAAATCAGTAAAATATTTAATTTGTACTCATCTTAAAAGATTCATCCAATTGTAAATCTTATCATTATTTGGGGAGGCATTTTAATGGACTGTTGCTGCATTTACTGTCACACCTGAAACCACAATGAAATGGACAGAATACATGAAACAACAATTTTCAAGATCCTGGAATTAGATAGTAAAATGCAGTGATCCCTAAGAGTTGGGAAATAAGGCAGCACTCCTGAGAGAATCTCCAGGCCCCAGTGTGCTGAGGGCAGATTGAGGCACAGACCAAGAAGACCCCTGAATTGAGGAGACAGTGCTGAGAGTCTGGGGAGATCAAGGCAGCTAGAGTTCAGAGGAAAGAGGTTGTGATCATTTGCTCTGGTGGTCTTAGAAAAAACTAACAAAGGCAGGGTATAGTGGAAAACTTGATTCTCTGAAGGGTTATGCCTCAGAGCAAATTTGCACTGACTCTTTCTTAGCCAGTGAAAAGATGAAGACTTTGAAAGTAAAATGTAATTGCCACAGGGGGTGACATATCATTTTGGTAACGCAGAGTTAAGTGTTCTTGCAGAGTAGAATGATTTAAGTTCATAAATTTTGGATTTACCCTCAAAAGATTGATAGAGATGAATGCTTGGTCTTCATCCAAAGTTATTTTAGAGTTAGCAGCTGTAGGAAGCAATGGTGTCATATGATTTATGGGAGCCTGGCAATAATGAAATGACAGTAAGTTCTCCATATTGCTCATCTTTAAAGTAGGTGCCGGCAGTCTAGCGCGGCACATAGATAATCCTCGGGGTGTAGAGTGGCAATGCTAAAACTTGTGTTTATGTTTAACTCATGCATTAAATGCCTACATACATTGTGTACATAGTATATTGGTATTGTGGATCAAACGTGTAACTAAACAGACTTACATACTTTGGGAGTAAGATTGAAATTTTTTTATATTGCTGGCCAAAGTTTGGAGACCATATTTGTATGTATTTACTCACTAGCTTAGTCAGTTACTTACTAAATTCCATGTTGCTTCTACAATATCATGATTGAAACCCCACCAGAGCATGGTTAGTATCTGAATTTGGAGTTTCATTTGTTTACCTCAGTCTTCTCCATCTATAATTTCTTGGAATTCAGGTGTTTTGTGGACAAGATCAAAATGGCAATCTTAATTTGTAAGAAAGATAATCATATTGTTAAAGATGCTTCTTTCCCATGCCTTTCTATTAAACCTTTGCTCAATGCTATTACACTCACGCATAATGTAATGATGTCTTAGTCAACCATGTACCACGTGTGCGACAGCGACCCCATCACCTCATTGAATCACCTAGTGATGTAGCCATCTTAGTTTGTGTAAGTGCATTCTGTGATGTTTGTATAATGACAAAATCACCGAACAACGTAGTTCTCAGAACATATCCCATCATTAGTACCATGTGACATGTATTTGCTTTCTGGAATCTTAGTAGAGCAATAAAACAGATGAATAAGTAGTAAATTAGAAATGAAAGAAACAGCAAAGCATAGATTTTTTTGGGGGGGGTTGTCTGCTTTTTTTATGTCTATGTCTACTTAGTGTGATTTTTTAAATTGCAGATGCATAATATATACTTGTAATTATTCTTACCTTGTATGATGGAATTAAATTTGTTAGTATATTAAGGTTTGGTACGAGTCCCTTGACTCCCCAAATATGGTGATGCCTGGAAAACCTTGGGAAGGATTATTTGGTTTTGTGACTGTGATATCTGTTATCTGTCAACAGTACTTGGAAAAAGAACTCTGTGGGCTGGTATAAATTTATTTATGCAAAAATAATTGTGAGAGCAGATATTGAAAGTAGACAGGAAAGGAAAAAAAGACCCACATGCAGCAGTTGAGGAGTACAGAAAGCCCAGGAGGAGGTAGAGAAAATAAACTTCCTCCCAGTTTGGCCTGGGGTAGACACTGTATCTTAGAGACTTAAGACTTGAAATAAAACTCAGAGGTCATTTATCCCAGCTGTGACCAAGGGTTCCCAGAGAAGAGTCTTTCAGTTTAAAAACTGGGAAAGTTCCAGCAAACCAGGATGAATTGGTCATACAACCACATGCCTTCTCCAAGAATCTCTTCCGATAAGATAAAACAGGTCATTGTTGGTCCTAATTTGCAGATGAGGCTGGGTGGTCAGCCAAACCTTTGCTAGAATATTCTCAGTGACAGAAAACTAGCTAATGGTTCTGTTGGATACTTCCACCTCAAACTGAGTTATTTCTCCCTGTCATTCACATGCATTGGTCCTTTCTTACATGAAAATCACACAAGGCTTCTATGTCATAAGTCTAGAAAATCAACTTGTTGAGAGGTCAAAAAAAAAAAAAAATCCAACAACAACCATACCCACTCTTCCTTCCAACTTGACATATTTATTTCAATGTAATTCAGCACACAAAACCTGTGCTAAACCCACAAGGGGACCTAACGAAGGACATGAACCAATGAACCAAACTATGAAGAATAATTAATAAATGTGTCTAATATGATAGCCCAAAATAAATGACTTTCTTTCAGAATAAATGTATAATATGCAATGCATACAAGATACATACAGAGGTGCAGTAATTAAATCTAGACCATAAGAAATTATTTGCTAAAGTTTGTCCTATCATTCACACTTGACAAGTTAATCCAAATTGGCTTGGTTTTATAGACATCTTCAGCTCAAAGGATGAGCAATACACTTGCTTAAAGAGACAAAATTCTACTGTAAAAATAGTATTATAAAGATAATTTTGAGGGGGAGGAAAAAACTCAAGGGAAGCCACAGCTTCAATCATAATCATATGCACTAACTTTTGTGATTAGCAAGGAGATAGAACCCATTATATTTAAATGTGCATAAGGTGCAAATTTAGCAAATGGCATTGAAATGCAGAATAAATGAAAACCTGAAATGAATTTTCCAATGTAAGCTAGAGAGGTTAGATTTAATATTAGATATATAGCTAAATTATGCTGAAGTGGGCAATGCATTATTTAATATTAGCCTGAAATGCACCTTGAGATAAAATACTCTGGTTTTTCAATCCTTCCTTTTTTTTTTAAATAGGTTTCTGCATAGGCCAAATATGCCAGATAAATGTGAAATTTTCACACCTTAGTCTTGCAGGTCAGAAATTAGAACAAAATTGTAATCAGTAAAATATAAGAGAATCTATCTTGCTTAAAAGAATAAAATCAATTCTTAGAAATTTAAGAATAGGGCTGGGACTGTAGCTCAGTGGCAAAGCGCTTGCCTAGAATGTGTGAGGCACTGGGTTCCATCCTTAGCATCATGTAAAAATAAACAAATAAAAATAGAGGCATTCTGTCCATCTACAACTACAAAAACATTAAAAAACAAAAACAAATTTAAGAATATTAACCATAAAAAATGAAATTATGTCATTTGCAGGAAAATGGATAGAATTTGAAAACATTATGTTAAGGGAATAAGCCAAACTCAGAAGGTCAAGGGTCCTATTTTTTTAATTTGTTTTTTTAATTTATAATAATTACAATTCATAGTGCCCGTATATAGCATCTTTTTACATACAACTGTTTGTATACAAAGTATATTCGTACAATTCAGGTCTTCAATCATGCATTTAGGATAATGATATCCGTCTCATTAAACCACCTTTTGTTTTTTTCTTTTCTTCTTTTCTTTTCTCCCCTCTCTCCCCCCTTGGTCTCTCCCTTCCCTTCCCCTCCCTTCCCTTTGACCATTCTAATATTCCTCTAATCCTCCTATGTACCCCCATCCAACAATACTGTGAACTAGCCTCCTTGTATCAGAGAAAACATTTGGTATTTGGATTTTTGAGACTAACTTCACTTAGCATTATGTCTTCCAACTTCATCCATTTACCTGCGAATGCCATTATTTTATTTTCTTTTATTGCTGAGTAAAATTCCATTGTGCGTATGTACCACGTTTTCTTAATCTGCTCATTTACTGAGGGACATCTAGGTTGGTTCCACAACCTAGCTATTGTGAATTGCGCAGCTACAAACATTGAGATAGCTGTGTCACTGTAATATGCTGTTTTTAAGTCCTTTGGGAATAGACCCAGTAGTGGGATGGCTGGGTCATAGGGTGGTCCCATTCCCAGTTTTCCAAGAAATCTCCATACTGCTTTCCATAACGTTTGAACCATTTTGCAGTCCCACCAGCAATGTATGAGAGTGCCTTTTTCCCCACATCCTCTCCAACATTTATTGTTGTTTGTGTTCTTGATAGCTGCCATTCTGACTGGAGTGAAATGAAATCTTAGAGTAGTTTTGAGGAAAAGGAAATGAAAGTTATGTGGGGGGTGATCTCATAAAAATTGAAGGGAGATAAAGAAAAGGAAAAATACTGGGGAATTATAGTGGCCAAATTATTGTGTTATATTGTGTACATGTGAATATGTAACAACAAATACCACCAGAATGTGCACTATACTTGACCAATAAAAAATATGGAAAAAATAAATTTAAGAATAAATGTTCTATGTCAATAAAAAATGAGCTGCATTCATGTCATAGCGATCAGATTTTTCTTATTTCTACTGATAATTCTATAACATCGGTCTAATTGGATTTCTTATATTTTTAATGCAAAAGATTTTTTAATCATGTATCTAAATCGGTTCCATGATGCCAGGTATGGTGGTACAGAAGCAGGACAATCACAAGTTCAAGGCCAGCCTCAGCCAACTAGTGAGAACCTTTTCTCAAAATGAAAAATAACAAGGACTGGGGGTAAGCACTCCTGAGTTAAATCCCCAGTATGGCAGCAAACAAAACAAAATGAAACTCCTGTTTTGTGCTTTGGAGGTTTGTGTGCATGAACCTGAAATGTGAAGCCAAAATCACAAAATAACATAGTATGCATGTGGGAAGTGAATAGACAGCCTGTTATTTTTGTACTTGAATTATGTTATGTGATGATTATCATGAGGACTGAATATTTTTGAAATCATGTCATTTTAGCAATGAGATATCTAGATGTTACTGTTTTCTGAAATCCCAGTTATGGACCAGAAATCAAACAGTTTTAAAATAAAATAATAAGGCTGGTTGTTTCAAGATGGTGGAATAGAGAAGGTCACTTTTCTGGCTGTTCCGTGGCATGAAACCAAGAAAGCAGACAGGCAGCTTCTCAGCAAGGTATGTGAACCAAAAACAAAAGGGTGGGGGACTTCTCTGGAATTTAGTCACGGACTCATGAGGTTGGATATAATAAAATAAGGAAAAAATGCCCAGTACCACAGCCACTGCTGCAGCCAGAGGAACCAGCCAGAGTGGTCCCTACATGAGCACAGTGGAGGGATAAGGGAATTAAAGGAACTTGCATTTTTAGGAGTACTGAGGCATGTCTGGGTATGGAGAGTTTAAAGATCAAAGACACTGCCCAACTAAACTGAAAGGTGCACAGCACAATATCCTTGTACAGGAAAGAAACCACATCTCTCCCAGCTGTGTGCAGAGGACAGGGGGAAGGAAACATTTTGCAGCCACATCATAGGAGCCAGCAGCTAAAGGAGCTGGCAAACCCGAGTCTGGTATGAAATACCGGCCTGGCAAACCCACACTGCATGACATTGAGTGCCATGCAGGAGAAAATTAAACATGGGGAGAGGTTTACACAGGGGACAACTGGTCATGGAAAACCATCTGGCGCTCCCCCTCCCTCTCCATTCCACCTGCTTACAGGAACACCTGAGAGAGACGAACATGGCCAGGCATTTGAAAGGGCAGGGAGATTGAGTTTGGAAACTGAACCCGAGACCAGGAATTGTGAGGTCTGCAAGTGACATAGTGGACTAAGAATTGACTCCTCTACAACATATGTGGAACCCAGGGGAGATCCCTGGAGTGCAGTCTTCCAGCATGGACTGGCAAATGCTAGGCCCTGGAGGTGCTCTGATTTAACATTTCCAGGCCAACTGGCATTCAGCAAAGAGCCTGGAGCCCACCTAAGCCCAAACCCCACCTCCTGGAGTTCCACCTGTGGGATTACCTCTCTCACCCTAGCAACCCCACCCTGAGGGTGAAGCAAGCTTCATACCCCAGATGATCCAACCTAACACTGCTAAGAAGGAAAGCTGAGAATCTTTTTTTTTTTTTTTTGTGTAGTTTAAAGTATTTTATTTTTAGAGATGTCACCTTTGGAATTAAAAGGATTATATTCATTTAAGAAATTGTTTTGTTTTATAGTACAAGTAGTTTTTAAAAATTCTGGTTCTGAAACTTTCTATTTTAACTCTATAAGTAATTTTGGGGAAGTATGAGGATGAAGGAGTGAAATTATTTCATGTAATTAGTGCTTTTTTTTGTCCAGTCTAGTCAGATTGATAAAGGAAATGTTTTATAAAACCAAAGTAATGAAACAAAATTACAAACTGGGATCATCCCATCCAAAAAAAAGAAAGATTAAAAAATACATGTAAAAGATAAC
This sequence comes from Tamias sibiricus, assembly GCA_025594165.1. Classification (NCBI taxonomy): domain Eukaryota; kingdom Metazoa; phylum Chordata; class Mammalia; order Rodentia; family Sciuridae; genus Tamias; species Tamias sibiricus. The sequence goes on from CM046664.1 coordinate 115,400,308, forward strand.
ACAATCAAATTATACTCAGAAGACCCTATGCTTACTTAGTAAAATAAATATATAATATATGCAATATAAAAATAACTCCTCTACCATTTTTCCCAACACCCATTATTTGCCTCGCACTGTGCCTTATGCTTTACAATCATGATTCCTAATCCTAAAAAACATTCTTGGACTGATGTCTAAAGCTGTTCTTTAGTTTAGTTTTTTTTTTTTTTTTTTTTTTTTAACAGAAAGAAATGAAGCTTACTGAAGCTCAACAACTCATTCATGGCCAGATAGCTGACAAGTGGCAGAAGTGGAATTTTTTTTTTTTTGTGTGTGTGTGTGTGTGTGTGTGTGTGTGTATGTGTGTATGGTGCTGGGGATCAAACCCTGGGCCTTGTGCATGCTAGGCAAGCACTCTCCCAACTGAGCTATATCCCCAGCCCTAGAAGTGGGATTTGAATCCAGGTTTTTCTTCCATACCATACAGCACTTACTGTATAGAAAAACAGCTGACTAAATTGCACTTATTATTTTAGCCAAATTCATATTTAAAACCTCAGACATAGCCTACTATTCTTATATAGCAATATATTTTGTGATATTAATAAATAACAAAGAAAATCCATTGTGTTCTTACCATGAGTCTGGAGAACAGTGTTATCACAGATAACAATAATACTATATTCTTGTCCTCAGTTCCAATAATTCAGGAGCTATTACTCAGAACAAGAATCCCCCTGATTCAAATATAAAAGTATTCTATCTAGTTACAATGATCTAAAACTCTACTTTTGAGTCATTTCTGTATAGTAAGAATCAGCCTGCATCTGTCAGTGATAATGAGAATATTAAACCAAGAAGTCCCTGATTCAAATATAAAAGTATTCTATTTAGTTACAAACACAATGATCTAAAACCCCACTTTTGAGTCATTTCTGTATAGTAAGAATCAGCCTGCACCTGTCAGAGATAATGAGAATTTTTTTTTTCTTTTCTTTTTTTTTTTTTTTTGGTACCGGGGATTGAACTCTGGCACTCGACCACTGGGCCACACCCCCAGCCCTTTTTTGTATTTTTTATTAGAGACAGGGTCTCACTGAGTTGCTAAGTGCCTCACCATGGCTGAGGCTGGCTTTGAACTCGTGATCCTCCTGCCTCGGCCTCCCAAGTGCTGGGATTACAGGCGTGCGCCACCGCGCCCGGCCAATGAGAATATTTTTTAAAAAATATTTATTTATTTACTTTAGTTGTACACAATGCAATGCATTTTTTTTTTTTTTTTTTTATGTTTACATGGTGATGCGGATCGAACCCGGGCCGCGTATGTGCGAAGCAAGCACTCTGCCGCTGAGCCACAACCCCAGCCCCGGAGAGATAATGAGAATATTAAACCAAGAAGTCCCTTTAGAAGTCACAGTGCTGACAAAATTCAACATGGTGGAGGCGTCTGCAAATAGACACAGGAAACAAAGCCAGGCCCTTCCACACAGCTGTTAAGTTCTAGCGATGACTTCATTTTAAGTCAATGTCTCTTCATGCAGTACATATTCCCCAATGTCTGCTTGATGAAATACCACTATCGCCGTGGGGTCTACTTTCCTGCAGTCTTGTGTAGACTTTGCTGCTACCCCAAAACCCAAAGGGATGTCTGCCATGGAGTATACCACCACTCCCTGGTACTGAGAAGTGTTTTCAGTGATTGGACCCAGACCAGATTTCAACACATGGTTTTCATAGAGGAAGAACTGCTCTGCTCCAGGCTTTATCCATATCTTATACTTGGCATAGGGTGCAAGGTAATCCAGAGCTGTAATGTGCAAACGGAACTTGTGGGTCTTAGTGAATTTTCCAAAGCAGGTCCCCAATGATACTAGCTTGTCCCTGGAGAGATTGGCGGCCAGTTTCAAAATCTTCTCACTCATGTAGTACACCTGGTCATTGTGCAGCCTGACATTAGGTGCTGTTGGGCCTGTCGACCAGCAGCTGAAGATTCTCCCCCAATATATTTGGCTATCTTCTCAAAATTACACTGGTCTCCTCCTCAGTCAAAGGCCGCATTTTCCCTCTGGGTTGAAACACCAGATCCTTGTGCCTCAGTAGCCAGAAACAGAAGTCTGAACCTTTTGAACTCCCAAAGAAACAATTCTTTAACTTTTCGTCAAGATTTTTTCCCCTTTTTTCTTTTCTCTGCTTAATTGTGACCTTAATGGTACATGGACATTTATACATAGTCATATTTGTTTTTCCTTCAAATTTCTGGAATTTTTGAAGCCAGTTATTTTTCATGGATCAGTTTTTTTGTTTTTTGTTTTTTGTTTTTTTGTTTTAGACTAGGATATTTGGTTAGTTTATTTCAATTTTGGGGTTTTTTATTTTTTAAATTTTTAGTTAAGTATATATTTTTTCTCTCACTTCACTGTTTCCCTTGATTCTCTTTCTCTGTTTTCTTCTGCTAACAGCTAATCTCTATTATTCTTTCTTTCACATTTCCTCTTTTTACTGTCTTCTTTCTTCCTCCCTCATAATCATCACATCCTACATCACTTCTGTTCTCTCCCTGTCCTCCATTTGAACTTATAAAGCTTTTGTAAATTTACTGTTTTTGTTGTAGGCAATAACGGATCATATAATTTCTGTTTATTGTAACAACATTGTAAATGTCATAGCAGAAATTATTTGGCTTAATGCTATATATTGTTTGCATTGGTTTTTGTTATTATCTGTCTCCCCCTAAATGGTGAGGCATTGGAAACCTTCAGGGACACTATAAGTCTACAGGGTTGAAACTCTGCTTGCTACTCAGACCTATACTGTTAGATGGGTAGAAACACAAACAACATGAAAAAGCAAGGGAAAAAAATTACCCTAAATAAACCAAGGTACTCCAATAAAAGAATCTGACACCACAGTAGAAGAAATGTCAGAGGAGTTTAGAATGTATATAGTAGACTAATCTATGAGGTAAAGAATGATGTAAGGAGTGAAATTAGAGAGAAAATACAGGAAGAGAAAGATCAATACAAGAAGTGTAAGATCAATAAAAGAGATAGAGATTCGGGGAGCGGGGGAATCAAGCAGAAATCCTCAAATTAAAGGACTCAATAAACCAATTTACAAATTCAATAGAAAACATTACCAACAGACTAAACCACTTGGAAGACACAGTTTCAGGCAATGAAGACAAAATATATAATCTTGAAAATAAAGTTGACCATGAGGAAAAGATGTTAAGAGAGCACAAACAGAACTTCCACGTAATATGTGATAACATGAAAAGAACAAATTTAATATTTGTTGGAATAGAAAAAGGTTCAGAGATACAAACCAAGGAATGCACAATCTTTTCAATGAAATAATATCAGGAAATTTCCCCAACCTAAAGAATGAAATGGAAAAATCAGATACAGAAGGCTTATAAGACCCCAAACGTACAAAATTACAACAGACCCACACCAAGGCACATTTTTATGAAAATGCCTAACATATGTAATATGGATAGAATTTTAAAGATTGCAAGAGAAAAATGACTGATTATATTTAGAGGGAACCAATCCAGATCTCAGCTGATTTTTTAATGCAGACCCTCAAAGCTAGAAGGTCTTAGAATAATATATACCAAGCTGTGAAAGAAAATGGGTGCTAGCCAAGAATATTATGCCCAGCAAAATTATGCTTCACAATTGATGATGAAATAAAATCCTTCCATGATAAATAAAAGAATTTACTACTAGAAAGCCTGCTCTACAAAACATACTTAATAAAATATTTAATGAAGAAATGGAAAATAAAACTGAAAACCAGCAAAGGGAGGAAATACACTAGAAGAATAGCCAATCAAAGGAGAAACTAATTTGAATTAAAAACCAAAAATAAATCAAATGACAGGGAATAAAAATCATTTCTCAATAATAACATTGAATGTAAATGGCCTAAACTCATCAATCAAAAGACATAGACTGGCATATTGGATTAAAAAACAAGACCCAACAATATGTTGTCTACAAGAGACTCACCTCATAGGCAAAGACATCCACAGACTGAAGGTAAAAAGGATGAAAAAAAACATCATTCACATGGATCTCATAAATGCTGGGGCTTCTAACCTTATATCAGATAAAGTAGACTTTAGGCCGGGCGCGGTGGCGCACGCCTGTAATCCCAGCACTTTGGGAGGCTGAGGCAGGAGGATCGCGAGTTCAAAGCCAGCCTCAGCAATGGCGAGGCACTTAGCAACTCAGTGAGACCCTGTCTCTAATAAAATACAAAAAAGGGCTGGGGATGTGACCCAGTGGTCGAGTGCCACTGAGTTCAATCCCCGGTACCAAAAAAAAAAAAAAAAAAAAGTAGACTTTAAGCCAAAGTTAATCGGAAGGGACAAAGAAGGACATTTCATACTGCTTCAGGAAATTACACATGAACAAAATCATAACAACCATAAATATTTATGCCCCCAAACAATGGAGCATCTATGTACATCAAACAAATACTTCTCAATTTCAAAAAATCAAATAGACCACAATACAATAATACTGGGTGACTTTAACAACCTCACTCACCACTGGATAGACCCTACAAACAAAAGCTGAATAAAGAAACTATAGAACTAAATAATACAATCAACAATTTAGACTTAACAGACATATATAGAGTATTTTATGCATCAAAAAGCAAATATGCTTTCTTCTCAGCAGCACAAGGATCCTTCTCTAAAATATACCATATCGTAGAGAAATTCTCAGCCAAGTTCTACCAGACCTTCAAAAAAGAACTAACACGGGGCTGGGGTTGTGGCTCAGTGGTAGAACACTCACCTAGCATGTGCGCGGCCCGGGTTCGATCCTCAGCACCACATAAAAACAAAGGCATTGTGTACAACTAAAAACAAATAAATAAATATTAAAAAAAAAAAAAAAGAACTAACACCAATCCTCTTCAAATTATTGCATAAAACAGAAAAGGAGGGAATTTTTCCAAACTCATTTTATAAGAAAGTATCACCCTGATACCAAAACCAGACAAAGACACAGCAAGGAAAGAAAACTTCAGATCAATATGCCTGATAGCATAGATACAAAAATTTTTAATAAAATACTGGCAAATCACATACAAAAACATATTAAAAAGATAGTACACCACAATCAAGTAGGGTTCATCATGGGGATACAAGGTTGGTTCAACATATGGAAATCAATAAACATAATCATCACATCAATAAACTTAAAGACAAGAATCACATGATTATCTCAATAGATGCAGAAAAAGCATTTGACAAAATATATCATCCATTTATGTTCAAAACACTAGAGGGGGCACACGCCTGTAATCCCAGCACTTGGGAGGCTGAGGCTGGAGAACTGCGAGTTCAAAGCCAGCCTCAGCAATGGTGAGGCACTTAGCAACTCAGTGAGACCCTGTCTCCAATAAAAAAAAAAAAAATACAAAAAAGTGCTGGGGATGTGGTCCAGTGGTCAAGTGCCCCTGCGTTCAATCCCTGGTACAAAAAAAAAAAAAAAACACTAGAGGGGCTGGGGCTATGGCCCTGTGGTAGAGTGCTCGTCTCATATGTGTGAGGCCATGGGTTTGAATCTCAGCACCACATAAATAAAATAAAGGTATTGTGTCCACCTACAACTAAGAAAAAAAAAAACACTAGAAAAACTAGGAATAATAGGAATATACCTCAACATTGTAAAATCTATATATGTTAAACCCAAGGTCAACATCATTCTAAATAGAGAAAAACTGAAAATATTCCCTCTAAAAACTGGAACAAGACAAGGGTGCCCTTTTTCACCACTTCTATTCAACATCATCCTTGAAACTCCATCCAGAGCAATTAGAGAGAAGAAAGAAATTAAAGGAATGTGAATAGGAAAAAAAGAACTCAAACTATCCCTAATTGCCAATGAAATGATTCTAGATTTACAAAACCAAAGATTCCATCAGAAAACTTCCAGAACTCATAAAAGAATTCAGCAAAGTAGCAGGATATAAAATTAATATCCAAAAATCAATTGCATTCCTATACACCAATGATGAATCATCTGAAAGAGAAATCAGGAAAACTCTCCCCTTCACAATAGCCTCAAAAAAAAAAAAAAAAAACCACAATTGGGAATCAATCTAACAAAAGAGATGAAAGACCTCTACAACGGAAACATCATTACACTAAAAAAAGAAATTGAAGAAGACCTTAGAAGATGGAAAGATCTCCCATGATCTTGGAAAGACAGAATTAATATTGTCGAAATGGCCATAGTACCAAAAGTTCTACATAGATTTAATGCAATTCCTGTTAAAATTCCAATGATGTTCTTCATAGCAATATAAAAAGCAGTCACGGAATTTATTTGGAAAAATAAGAAGTCTGGAATAGCTGAAAAAATCCCGAGAAAAGTGAAGCAGGAGACATCATAATACCAGACCTTAAACTTTCTTTTATGTTTAGTTATACATGACAGTAGAATGTATTTTGGCAGAATATACATACATAGAGTATAACTTATTCTATTTAGGTTCCCACTCTGTGGTTGTACATGTTACCCTGGTTATGTATACAAATACAAGGCTAGGAAAATTATGACCAATTAATTCTAATGTCTTTCCTATTCTCCTTCCTTTTCCCTTCCCTTGTTTCCCTTTGGCTACTCCAATGGACTTCTATTTTTTCCCTCCCCACCCTCCCTTGTTGTGGGTTAACACTAACAAATCAAAAAGAACATTTGGCCTTTGTTTTTTGGGGATTGGCTTATTTCACTTAGCATGATAATCTCTAGTTCTACCCATTTACTGGCAAATGCCATAATTTCATTCTTCTTTATGGCTGAGTAATATACTATTGTATATTACACACACACACACACACACACACACACACACATATGCCACATATTCTTTATCCATTCATCTGTTGAAGGACACCTAGGTTGTTTTCATAGTTTGGCTATTGTGAGTTGGGTTGCTATAAACATTGATGTGGTTACATCACTGTAGTATGCTGATTTTAAGTTCTTTGGGTATAATCAGAGAAGTGGGATAACTGGTCCAATGTTTTTTCCTTTTCAAGTTTTCTGAGGAATCTCCATACTGATTTCCAGAGTGGTTGCAACAATTTGCTGTCCCACCAACAATGTATGAGAGTATCTTTCTCCCCACATCCTTGCTAACACTTATTGTTACTTGTATTCTTTCTAACTGCCATTCTGACTGGAGTGAGATGAAACATCAGTGTAGTTTTAATTTGCATTTCTCTAATTGCTAGAGATGTTGAACATTTTTTCATATATTTGTTGACCAATTGTATATCTTCTTCTGTGAAGTGTCTGTTTAGTTCCTTTGGCCAGTTATTGATTGGGTTATTTCTTTTTCTTTTAAGTTTTTTGAGTTCTTTATATATCCTGGAAATTAATGCCTTATCTGAGATACTGGTGGTGAAAAATGTCTCCCAATCTGTAGGATTTCTGTACACATTGTTGATTGTTTCCTTTGCTGTGAAGAAGCTTTTCAGTTTGATACCATCCCATTAATTGATTCTTGATTTTAATTGCAGGTTAGGAGTCTTGTTGAGGAATTCAGTTCCCAAGCCAACACGTTGGAGAGTTGTGCCTACTTTTTCTTCTAATAGGCGTAGTGTGTCTGGTCTAATGCCTAGGTCCTTGATCCACTTAGAGTTTAGTAAAATATAGGGGTAAGATATAGGGGTTCAATTTCATTCTATTACATATGGATTTCCAGTTTTCTCAGCACCATTTCTTGAAGAGGCTATCTTTTCTCCAGTGTACATTTATGATGCCTTTACCAGACCTTAAATTATATTACAGAGCTATAGTAACAAAAATGGCATAGTACTGGTGAAGCCAGGATTAAAGACAGGCAATTAGTGTAGACAGGTGATCGGGTTGAATAGAGAAAGTGGAGGCTGATTTGGGTCCAGGAAGTTGAAGACTGCCCCTGGGAGATTGGAATGTTCATGTTGCCAGAGCCCTTCCTCCACCTTATCAAGATAACCTGCCCCTTCTTCAACTTGTTACAAAAGTAACCTGTCCCAGGAATTGTCCCTCCCTGCAGGGAGTTGTAAAAGTTGTTAATTAATGTCTCCTGGGCTGCTTCCTGCCTTGATCGCTCCATTTGGCCCTTCCCCCTGCCCATCTATGTCTCATCTTTTGGCTAAGCCACCAGCATCGCCTGGGCCTAGTCACATAAGCAGGAAGGAGAAAGATAGGGGGAAGAAGGCAGGAGAATTAAGAAAGTCTAAAATGTATAAAAGGAACAAAACACCCTCACTTCTTGGGATACCAGCTTTGGCCCACTTCTTGCTCCCGGGAGAAGTCTATATTACTATTTTTTAAGTAAAACCTGCTTTATATGCTTGCCTAGGTGCTTCTCTAATGTTCAAACTTCAACATTTGAGGAAGCAGAACTTGTTACTGATAACCAGCGATGTCATTAGCACCAAAACAGGCATAAAGACCAATGGTACAGAATAGAAGACACAGAGACAAACCCATGTAAATATAGTTCTCTCATACTAGACAAAGGCACCACAAAAATATACTGGAGAAAAGATAGCCTCTCTTCAACAAATGGCGCTGGGAAAACTGGAATTCCATATGTAGCGAATTGAAATTCAACCCCTATCTCTCAACCTGTTCAAAACTCAACTCATAGTGGATCAACTACCTAGGCATTAGACTAGACACCCTGCACCTATTAGTGAAAATGTAGGCCCAAATCTCCATCATGGTGGATTAGGAACTGAATTCCTCAAAAAAGACTCCCAAAGCACAAGAAGTAAAATGAAGAACCATAAAATGGGATGGTATCAAACTAAAAAGCTTCTTTATAGCAAAGGAAACAATCAAGAATGTGAAGAGACAGTCTACAGAATGGGAGAAAAATCTTTACCACACTCACCTCAGAGAGAGCATTAATCTCCAGGATATATAAAGAACTCAAAAAACTTAACAAAAGAAAAATAAAAAACCCAATCAATAAATGGCCAAAGGAACTAAACAAACACTTCACAGAAGAAGATACACAATCGGTCAACAAATATATGAAAAGAATGTTCAACACCTCTAGCAATTAGAGAAATGCAAATTAAAACTACACTGATGTTTCATCTCACTCCAGTCAGAACGGCAGTTAGAAAGAATACAAGTAATAATAAGTGTTAGCAAGGATGTGGGGAGAAAGGTATTCTCATACATTATTGGTGGGACAGCAAATTGTTGTAACCACTCTGGAAATTGAAGGGTGAAAATCACACCGGAGACAACCATGCAGCCAAGAGATTTATTCACCAGACTTTATGGCTGGTTGGAGGTAGAAGTAGTACAGGGAGAGAGGATTCAGGGAGAGGGAAGTGTGCAAGCTCTGGACAGAGGGTCGGTGTCTGGTCGTGCCAGCTGTGGTCTCTGGAGCTGTCGGCTGGGGCAGCTGCCCTCGGGCTGGAGGCTGGAGCTGTCTGCTGGAGCAGCTGCCATCAGGCTGGAGACAGTGAGTCTGGAGCTATTGCAGTGGCTGCTTCCTCTCTGCAGAGACAAGATGTTGTGTCAGCTGCTTCCTCTCCACAGGGATGAGCTGTTGTGTCTGAGCTCCGGGCAGGCAGGGACTTAAGTAGGGATTTCTGGTGGGGGTGTGTGCCTGAGTGACCTTTAACGCTATTGGCTCTTTTCCCAGTAAACAGGGCGACCTTTAAGTCAATTGGCTCCTGCCTGGGGAACAGAGTGACCTTTAAGCTGATTAGCTCCTGCCTGGGGAACATAGTGACCTTTAAGCTGATTGGCTCCTACCTAGGGAAAATGAAACCAGGTTGCTCCTAATGGAAATTTCCATGGGGGAGGTGGCCTGTCGGCCCAACCCTATCTATCAGAAAGCAGTATGGAGATTCCTCAGAAAACTTGGAAAGGAAAAACCATTGGACCCAGTTATCTCACTTATCTGATTATACCCAAAGAACTTAAAATCAGCATACTACAGTGATGTAACCACATCAATGTTTATAGCAACCCAACTCACAATAGCCAAACTATGAAAACAATCTAGTTGCCCTTCAACAGATGAATGGATTAAAAAACAAACAAACAAACCATGGTCTATATTCAAAATGGAATATTACTCAGCCATAAAGAAGAATGAAATTATGACATGCCCGCAAATGGATGGAACTGAAGACTGTCATGCTACATGAAAAAAAAAAAAAACCCACAGGCTGAATGTTCTCTCTGATATGCAAATGCTAATACACAATAAGGGGGAGTAGGAAAGAATAGAAGTACTTTGGATTAGACAAAGAGGAATAAAGGGAAGGGAGGAGAATGTGAATAGGAAAGACAGTAGAATGAATCACACATAACTTTCCTATGTACATAGATGAATATACAACCAGTGAAACTCTGCATTATGTACAACCACAAGAATGGGAAATTAGGGCTGGGGTTGTAGCTTAGTGGTAGAGCAACTGCCTCTCATACGTGACGCCCTGGGTTCAATCTTCAGCACCACATAAAAATAAAGAAAGAAAGAATGGGAAATTATCCTCCATGTATAAATCATATGTCAAAATACATTCTACTGTCATGTAAGACTAAAAAGAACAAATAAAAAATTTTAAAAATAAAATAATAAAATTGTGAGAACTGATACTTTCCATATTCAAAATATTTTCAACAATGGATTTTAATTTTGATTAAAATACTGTAACAAGCCCGGCGTGGTGGTGCATGCCTGTAATCCCAGCACTTGGGAGGCTGAGGCAGGAGGATCGCGAGTTCAAAGCCAGCCTCAGCAATGGTGAGGTACTTAGCAACTCAGTGAGACCTTGTCTCTAATAAAAAAATACAAAAAGGGCCAGGGATGTGGCCCAGTGGTCGAGTGCCCCTGAGTTCAATCTCTGGTACCAAAAAAAAAAAAAAAAAAAAAAAAAAAAAAAAAAAAAAAACTGTAACAAAAACAACTCTTTGATTTGATTTTCAAAAATTTTTTAAAAGGACATTATTAACATCTCCACACTATTTAATGTGCAACAGAAGGACTAATTCAACTAGAATATCTTCTCAAGAGTAAAGAGACTAAGTGCCACAGTAAAGAATAATGAGTAAGTAAAGAAAGTGGGTAATATTTTGAACTCTTAGGATCATTCAGCCTCAGAAGCAACGGACCAAACAGAACTTTGAAGCATTCCTTAAGATAAATTTCTGATATTTTTGTTGAACCCATCTGATCTCTGGGCTATCTCTAAGATTAAAAAAAAAAAAAATCCCTTTCATCTTCTTCTAGTCTCTTTGTAACAGTGGTCTACTTTACCTTTTGAATATAGTTCTGAGGCTTATTTTTTAAAGGGACGTGTTTTCCTTTTCCTCTTCTCCCTCTCCCCTTCCCTATCCTGGGGCGGGGAACAAGGTTACCCTAGTTGTCTGTGCTCCACAGGAAGGAGATATCTGCTAGAGGATCTTGGAAGTGAATATCTCCCAAATTAACAAGTGAATCCTAGCACACCATCAGGGTGCCCTAAGACCCCCTGTCAGGGCACAGTTGGAATGTAGCCTTTGAAGAGCTCCTTTAAAATCCCCTAGTTCCTCCTGATGGGCAGAATCACAGCCTCTGGGACAGGAGTCCCCTGTGTTTTCTCCTCTGCTAGCAAAGCAATAAAACAACTTTTTCCTTTTTCTCAAAACCGTGTCCTCATTATTAAATTGGCATTAATTGGCATTGGGGACAAGGACTGAGCTTTTGGTTATACCATCTTATTATATATTAGCAGTGTAAAGGAAAAGGTTCTATTGACCTCTCTACTTCTTTTCAAAGGAATCTTAAATTATGGTTTTTCTTTGAAAATAAGGAATGATTGCCCATTGACTGGGAGAAGATGGGGTTAGGTTGTCTTCAAATTCTTTATATGAGGCTGGATCTATTTGTGCATTCTTGCATCAGAATTATTCTATATATCAACAAAAATTATTAAAATGATTCTGATTTTTAAAACAAATCAAGGATGCTAAGGAATGTCACTAAGTATTGATTTGTCTAGGAAAGGCTTTATGTAGCTTAATTAAGATCATTTTTAGGCATGGGGTAACAAAAGGTAAATATGATTATCATTCAGCATATAATTTCTAAACCTATCCATGTGAATCATTCACTGTATGTGTCTAAGATGTATGTGCTTGTTGTTTATGGAAATGCATTCTTCCTTATACATGCAGAATTATATCTTAAGGAATTTCTCCCCAAGCCTTATGCTATCTAAAGAATCTTTTCAACTATATACTGATAGTTGAAATTCCATCTGTTCAATACTCTTTGGAGAGTATGTTGACTTGAAAAAATTAGAAATGGCAAATTCCCATCCAAACCTGTTTTTCTGCTTTTACTGGTTCTCAGAACTAAACCAAGTTTGATTTGCACTTGTTTAGCTCTAGGTAAGTCACTAAATAAGGATAACCATTTAAGTAGGATATTACCTGTGAACATAGGATATTGACCAATTAATTCATGAGTGAGAGTTTTCAAATAAAAATCAATACATAGTAGCAGTTTCTTACATAACAAAATCACTCCTTTAGCCATTTACATGTAGGTCCTCGTGTTTAAATCTCAAATGAACACTGAATATATTTACAAGAATAGATTATTAAATTTAAAACAAAATATAAAACTGAAGACCTGAACTGCATGGGTGCTTTGAAACACTGCCTACAATATGAGAAACAAAAGAAAATACACTTAAGGAATTTTTGAAGTCCTTTGCTAATAGTATTGGTTTCTTATTCAGCTCATATATTTTATGAGATTAATATATACATTTTAATATTGCCATATGCCATTAGTCAATTTTATCCTTGTGCAAGCAAACATTATAGAATGTACTTACACAGACTAAGATGACTCTGATATCACTAGGTGATATGATCTTATTGGACCACTGTCATATATGAAGCTTATTATTGCCCGAAGTGTTATCATGTAGTGCATGACAACTTTACACCAATGTAAAAGGAATTTAGGAACATATTATTTTGACATAATTCCCATAAGTTAATGATCCTTTAACTCCTAGTATCCAATTCAAATGTGATTATGCCTCCCAAAAGAACCACTCAAAAAGCTTACCAAGCGGGGCATGGTGGTGCAGGCCTGAAATCCCAGCAGCTCTGGCGGCTGAGACAGGATGATCCTGAGTTCAAAGCCAGCCTCAGCAATGGTGAGGCACTAAACAACCCAGTGAGACCCTCTCTCTAAATAAAAATACAAAATAGGGCTGGGGATGTGGCTCAGTGGTCGAGTGCCCCTGAGTTCAATCCTTTGTACTAAAAAAAAAAAAAAAAAAAAAAAAAAAGCTTACCATATTATGCATATTATGAAAGGCCAAATATTAAATATTTTACTTTACTCCTGATTTTTTTTTTTTTTTTGGTGTTGGGGCTCAAACCCAGGGTCTCACACACTGAGTTAAATCTATGTAATAGTATAGTGTCTGTCTGTAGAGTGCAAGATTTGGAATTTATTTTCATTTCATTGTTTTTTTCATTCATTCTTAAAGCTGTCAGTATTTATTGAGCATGTACCTTGTGCCAAACACAGCATTATTTGTGCTAGAAGGTAAAGAGGACTAAAACCATGAACAATAGTAAAAATTACTTAATACTAAAGAACTCAATTTACTAGCAGAGAGGAAAGATATGGGTAAAATTCCCTGCAAAAAGCCTTTTGCACCATCTAGATTCAGCCTTGAGGTAGACTCTGGCAACCTGGTGGCAGTGGTGTTGGCAGGGAGCCCACTGCTTTATTCTTTTTGTGGTGTTGGGGATTGAACCCAGGGCCTTGTGCATGTGAGGCAAGCCCTCTACCCATTGATCTATATCCTAGCCCCCTGCTTTATGCTTTATAAAAGATGATCAGGCTGTGACCGAACAGAGCAAAGTGACACATCTGAGTTTTGATGCCCAGGTGAATGAAGGGAGAAAAGGAGACCATGAAAGGGACAGACCTGGGTGAGATGATCTTCCCATTTCTAAACTGGGAAGTCAGAAAAGTGGTGCCCATTCCCTGAAGTACTCTAGAAGGGGGAGCAGGTGGGGCAGGGAGAGAAGCAAAGAGCTCTGTTTTGGATGTGGTGAGCTTGGAGTGACTATGGGCCATCCCACAGGAGAGAAGTGTGTGTGTGGGGGGGAGGATTTATTGGGGAATTTGTTCACACAGTTATGGAGGCTGAGAAGTCCTATGGCAGACCTCCTGTAAGCTGGAGAACCTGGGGAGGGTGGTGCCTGGGTCAGCCCTGGAGTCTGAAGGCTCAGGAACCTGGAGTTCTCATGTGCAAGGACAAAAGAAGAGATTGTCTCTGCTCTAGGAGTCAGACACATTCTTCTCTTTTTGTTCTCTCTGGGCCCCTGGATGACGCTTGCCCACATTGAAGGTGGAAGTTCCCCACCTAGTCCACTCAGTCACACACCAATCTTTCCTAGAAATTGGAGGACATGGAAAATGGGCTCCCTATCTATAGCTGCTCTCCCACCCACCTTGTCCATGGTACATGGGAGCTTTTGATATTTGAAGGCTCAGGCCTCGGCTAGAGGGAAGGCAGAAAGGGAAAACTGGAAGAACACAAAAGAACTGGCACCCTAATGAATCAGCTGACGCCAATACAATATACCCTAGGAACTTCACTACCTACCATCCTATCCCACCCTAACGGATCAGCGGGGCCCTAATCAACTCCAGGAACTAACTTCCTGCCCCACCCTAAATGAAGCCTATAAAACTCAGACCCACACCTTGGCTCAAGGTCATGTTCTGCCCTGAAGGTGAGCCTCTCAGCTGTTTAATTGACTCCTCTGACTTCCTGCCTCTTTTTTTTTTTTTTCCTTAGGTACCAGGGATTGAACTCAGGGGCACTCGACCACTGAGCCACATCCCCAGCCCTATTTTGTATTTTATTTAGAGAGAGGGTCTCACTGAGTTGCTTAGCGCCTTGCTTTTTGCTGAGGCTGGCTTTGAACTGGTGATCCTCCTGCGTCAGCCTCCCAAGCCAATGGGATTACAGGTTTTTAGGTGTGTCCACCATGCCAGGCTGCCTCTGTTCTTTGTGTTTACATTTTTGGTTCCCTGACCAGGAACCCACTTAAAGCTCCTTTGTGCTTACAGAAATACTCTCACAGACATATCCCCAAATAATGCCTAACCATGCTTCTAAATATTCTTTAATCCAGTCAAATTGACACCTAAAATAAACCATCATCATCACCAAGGCCTGTCAGTTGTACCTCACATTAATATTAAATCCCCATACATGTACATCTTTGGATTGGGTCCTTCCCACTGATGTAGGCAATACCAAATAATGAGAATATCTTATTAGCATCTCTACAAGGCCCTTGAAAATCAGATTTATCTGTCTTCATGCCATTCTGCATAGAACCTGCTGTGTTGAAGCATAAAGGTATGTCTTCAACCCCCTCAGCTGACTGTACAACAGGGACAAGCAATGATGAGCAATAGAAGGCTGACTCCCCAGGAACACCTAGCAGACAATTAGAAAATTGTGGTTCAACTGAGTCATATTCATGTCCCTTCACTGAGGTTCATTGACAGCAAAAAATCCAGGTCCCCTGGATATCCATTTAAATTGAGCAGACAATATCCTAATTTTGTGAATTGCAGAGATTCTGGTGGGTTAGTAAATCATTACAGAAAATATACTCATGTTGTTTAATTCTACTGAGACTCTGGGCATAATTTTTAGATGCAAAAATCATTTGGTAGTGTGCTGCCATAAATAACTACCCCAAAAAAGTATGTTTGTGCCAATTTCTCTTATCCTGGCCTGTATCTCACTGTGGTAGATAAAACGTGTGGAAGAAATAGGAGCTGAGAGTGAGGCTAGAATTTGTGAAAATATGAGTAGTTCTATTATGCCAGAAATAGGATCTGCACATAAAAGGTTAAATGAACTGATTTTGTTGTGGAGGAAACTAGGACTGAGTGTAGTGGCAGCCAACACTCCTGTGAAACAGGTTAACAAGAGAAAAAACTAACAAATGTATTTAACCAAAGTTTTACACTACACAGGACCCTTCAGAAATGAAGACCCAATGACCCAGGAAAACTCTATTTTTATGCCCAGGTTTGATGAAGAATGACAGTTATGTAGACATGTTTGGACAAAGAATATGATGTAATGGTAATACATTGAATGAGAGCTCCGGCAAGCCCTGTGTTTGAATTCTTCTCGGCTTCTCTGTGTATCATCCCTTCCTTCCTCTGGAGGTATAGGGCAGGACCCCTTTGGAATGAGGGTCTCCACGGAGAAGGGAGGGGATGACATTTCTAGGTTTTATGGTGGGCTTTGAGGGAGAGTAGTTGTAGCTTCTATGATCCAAGGGGAATTCTGGTTCCTATGACTCACTTTGCTTGGGGTGGAGGGGGGGTGGATAGGGTCTCGAGGCAGATGGATGGGAGGTCAGAAAGACCTTACTTTTGAGGCCTTTCCAGTTCCTTCTGACTGAAGTAGTCAGCACACCAAAGCAGCCAAAGTGCTATACTTTGGGGCATTGCATTCTGAACTCCAACATAAGCAACACAAAATTCATAAATATTTTTCTGAATGCTCAAATTTCTAAATCTGCCTTGGCTGTTGCTGTGTGATGGGAAAAACCAGCAAATGCTTCATTAACATCAAACACATAGAAAGTCAAATAATTTATGGACATAAACAGACTTGAAAAATTCAGGAAACTTTTATAAAATAAATACAACTCAGCACAGGCAGAAATTGTTCATAATTAATTTATTTTTTGTTTAAAGTAGCAGGTTCAGGATAAGTGAAAATTATTACAGAGAACTGTTTATATTAAAAACAAGCTAAGAGTCATTTCAATTGTTACAGTAAAAAACAAACAAACAAACAAACAAACAAAAAACCCTAAAGGATATTCTTCTTGTCACTATTTCCTTGGAAACCCCCTCCCTACGCTGCTTCAAAAGAGACAGAACAAAGGTAAATAGCTTCTGTAAACCAAAAATCTTGCTAAACAGCGATCTTCAGACCTACTAATTGGTGACAAGAACACAGCTCTTAAGATTCTAAGTGTCCTGGGTTCATTCATCCCTCTGAGCTGGAGTCCTGCGAGAAAGAAGTAGAGCCTATGGTTTTAATACCTCGGTTCTGGAATTTATGATTGCAGTTGGGGTTTTTGCTCGACCTTTGGGTAAAAAACATGGCAACAGCTATAAGCCTCAGTTTCTCTGTCTATCCAAGTGGGATAATAGTGTAAACTGTTATAGGGAATAACAGATTATACACAGGGGGGCACACTGCCTGGTATATAATAAGCGCCGAACGTCTGTGATGCATTCCGACGTCGAGTTTCCTCCAGCGCTCCCCTTGGCCTGTCTTTCCAAATTTGAGTATAATAAATATAAAAGTCCTCAGAACGCGGGGCAGGGGCCACGTGATCGCTCCACGCAAGCCACTTGTAGGGGCCTCCAGAGAGTTAGCGAGAAGGCTGGAGCCGAGACGGCGAGCGCGCCGCGGCCCGCGCGATTTCCCGCCGCGCCCGCGTCCCCGGCGGCGGGCGGGCTCGGGGGCGCCCGGGCCGCGGCGGCGGCGGCGGCGCGAGCGGCGCCTCGGGGCCGGTGAATCATCCCGGCAGACACCGAGAGCCGCGGCAGCAGAGAGCAGCGCTGAAAAATGGCTGAGGCGGCCACGGGCTTTCTGGAGCAGCTCAAGTCCTGCATGGTTTGGTCCTGGACTTATCTCTGCACCGTGTGGTTCTTCATCGTGCTCTTCCTGGTCTACATCCTGCGGGTGCCCTTGAAAATCAACGACAACTTGAGCACAGGTAAGGCCGGGGCCGCGGGGCCCGCGCCCGCCCCTCCCCCGCCCCGGAAAGTTAGTGCAACTCGCGCGGGGCCGCGGCCGGCGGGGGCGGGCGGCCGGGCGCGCGCTCGGGGCCGCGCCGGGCCCGCGCACCGGACGCCGGCGGCCGCCTGCCTGGACGCCGCTCCTCAGGTGGCGGCCGGCGGCCTTCCGGGAACCGTGGGCGGCGGGGGAGGAGCGACGCCGCGAGGCGGGCCGGGCTGGGCCGGCCGCGACGGCACCGTGGCCCGGTCCGACCTCCGGCCGCGGTCTCCTGGCAGGTTGGCTGGACACCCGGGAGGACGGACGTCGGGAGCGAGGGACTTCCCGGGACGCCCCGTCGGGCGGCTGCGTCGGAACCTCGGCGCCTCAGTGTCAGACCGCTTCCCTCCCCGCTCGCCCCTAGGCGAGCGCTGAACGTCAGAAGTGCTGTCCGGCCCGGAGGGAGTGGGCCGGCCGCTGTCCGGTGGGGAGCGGGGTCCCGGACGCCCCGCCTCAAGCAGAGCCTCACTGGGGAGGGAGAGTGGTTGCTCCGATGTAGGCAGGGCGAGGGATTCCCGCAGGTGTTCACAGGAGCACGGATGACGTGTCAGGTCACCAAACGGAATGTGGAAGGGACACCAGGTGAGACAGGAGATCTGGAATTTCCCATGTTCCCAGTTGAGGTTTTAAAAAATCACTACTGGCCTCTCCCCCAAAAGCTCCACTGGCTAACCAGGTGCTTCCCGCCTTGGTCTCAAGCGCAGAAGTAATTGAGACAGTGTTAATAAACTTGGAGCTGGCTAAATGAATCAATAGACAGCCACTACAGTCAAAACAACGCCAACAGTAACACTCTAGAGACAATGCAGAAACACAAAGTTTTTTTTAAAGGAAATGTTACAATCCTTGAAATGGGAAAATGTGGATTCAAGGTAGATGGGCCTTTCTTAACAACAACCACCCTTATTCACGGGGGAAATCCCTACAGTTATGAATTATGTATGGATATAGATAAATATTAACACCTGTATTTCCCAGCGAGTGATTTACATGCTCTGGAAGTCTAGGTCTGGAAATTTATTTTCTTGTGGTGGTTCCTTTGAGTAAACACTTTTTAAACACTTGCAACAATGTACTTAGGACTTATTCTTTTAAGATACTAACCTTCAGCATCTTGATTAACTTGAACTCCTTCCTGTTTACATTTGTTTCATATTATCCCTTGGATTGTATCTCTCAGAGGATACTATCTATAGGATTTTGTACCCAAGGATTCTCTCTCCATTTGAATAGACGCTGCTTAGCCCTTTGGATCCAGTCATTCTAGAGACACTTGCTTTCTGATTTTTCATTTTTAGGGTGGCTACTGGTCACAATATTGTCTTCCTTGCTTCAGGCAAATATATCTTTATGTTTTCAAGTCCCAAAGTCTTATACTTTTAAGAAGTAATTTGAGTATATATATCATGAATTTATTGGTAAATGCACTGAAGTTTTTTCTCCCAGAAAATTAATTGTAAGAATCTTTAAATGTGATTTTTTTCTTACGAATATACATTCAGATTTTTAAATTTTGCTTAATTAAGTTAAATAATCATCTCTGCATGTATGTGTGGATGTGCCCACAAGGGCCACATACTAGTGCTTTATATAGAACAGGCAATAAGCAAAATATTTACTGGGAAAGGATGCATTATTTAAAGAAGAAAATTGTTAGGTTTTATCCTAGCAACATTAAATCCTGCATTTCTCACTGCTACTTTGTCAGTTTCTCATCAGGGTGTATAAAAGGTAGAGGCATTTTGAAGATGGACAGGCCATTTGGGCTATACTTCCCTAGACAAATTGATAGAGTGAGCCCGGGTCTCTTTCCCAGTGATGCTAGACTTCTGTTTCCTGTGTGGTTTCTTGCACAGTTTCATTATAAAGGAAGATAAAAGGAGAAGCACACAGAGAGCATTCACCTCTCTGATATTTCTATGAGAATATAGAGGAGAAGGGGAGACTTCATTTTGAGGATGTAAAATTAAGACTAAACCACTTCAGAAC
The DNA here is from genome assembly GCA_025594165.1 of Tamias sibiricus. NCBI lineage: Eukaryota > Metazoa > Chordata > Mammalia > Rodentia > Sciuridae > Tamias > Tamias sibiricus. The sequence continues at coordinate 115,420,178 of CM046664.1, forward strand.
AGATTAGGTTTTTCAAAAGTCAGTGACAGATTTGGGGGGTCTTTTTTTCTTCCCTTTTATTTTATTTATTTACTTTTTATATTTTTGGTACTGGGGATTTAACCCAGATGCACTTCACCACTCAGCTCTACATCCCCAGCCCATTTTATTATTTTATTTTGAGACATGGCTTTGCTAAATTCTAGGGCTGGCCTTGAACTTGTAATCCTTCTGCCTCAGCCTCCTGAGTTGCTGTGATTGCAGACATGCATCACCATGCCAATTTTTTCCCTTTTAAATTAAAGTGAGAAGTTGGAAGTTAGGAAAACTGCCAAAAGATTGCTGTCAATTTATTTTCTTCTTTTCCTTGCCAGTTTCCCTTCTGTTTGGGAACAAGTTTCTGTAAGTTCTTGAGGAGGAAGGCTCAGAGAAGAACTCACTAGCTAGCTTCCCTTCTAGGTGAGGCAGAAATTGTCCTCCTCCTGTCCAACTTCACCTTGCAGGGAGATCTCAATGGGTCTGACAGGATTAATTTTGCTCTTTAGCCTTGTGGTCCTTGCTCTTCCTGTGATGAAGGCAAGTATGTTCTTGGAAAGGCTGTTGAATCTAGAACTGCTTTTAAGGGATCTGCAGGTGACACAGGCCTCCTACACCATCATAGTGAGGCAGAGCTATGAGGAGCCAGGGCTTCTGTGACACAGACACTGTTTTGCACCTGTAGGGGTGGAATCTAGTAAAAATGTTCTGAGTTGAGCCGGGGGCGGTGGCGCATGCCTGCAATCCCAGCACTTTGGGAGGCTGAGGCAGGAGGATCGCGAGTTCAAAGCCAGCCTCAGCAATGGCGAGGCACTTAGCAACTCAGTGAGACCCTGTCTCTAAATAAAATACAAAAAAGGGCTGGGGATGTGACCCAGTGGTCGAGTGCCCCTGAGTTCAATCCCTGGTACCACAAAAAAAAAAAAAAAAAAAAATGTTCTGAGTTGTTCTTAGATCAACTTGGTGTGTTCTTCTTAATATCTTGATTATTAATGACAATTTTAATGTTTTAAACTTTATATGTTTGTAACAAATGTGCCTAACTTTAAATTGAAAACAAAATTCTTGAATGCCCCCTATGCATAGGTACTGTGGCTGGTACTATGATGGGGAAGGATGTTTGTAAAACTCAGGCTAAATAAGAAGTTTATAACATGAGTACAAGTTTCCATAATGTGAGGTGGAGGTGAACAACTCAATGGAAATTTCCCTGGAACTGAACCTGGAAGGGTGAGAGAATTTGGGATATAGAGGGATGAACTTTCCAAAGACACAAAGATGTGGAAGTGAAAGATTCAGAGAACCATGAATTGTGGAATTTCATTTAAAACAATAAAGGAAAAGAACCTCGGTGGACAACCATACCTGTATTTAGCTCTCGAGTCATATGCAGTTTTCCAAGTAAAAATATTTAAAGTTTCTTTTCAAGGTGTAGTTTAGTTTCATTATACTACTTCCCTGCTCTCACCAGCTGGGTTTGCTTTATCTTCACTACACTGAGCCAGAGCTATTTAGAGTAGGGATACAGTTCCAAGAATTTCATAGTATTCTGTTAGGCCACACAGAGAAAACTTCACAAAGGCAGCCAAATCTTAGAATGAAAAACGAATTATAAAAAGAAAGGAGAAAGTAAATATATTAGGAGTAGCACGACACTGGTTAGCTTTGATAATTGATTTTTGATGCTCAGTTCTTAAGTTGGATAGGAGAGTGTTAAAATAATTTTATAATTTACTGGAAATAGAATGAACTTTTAACAAAATTTAAAAAAATCCTTAATTATATTACTTGTAAGATTTCAAGTGAATTAATATCATAAAACAATGCTTTTCCAGAAAGCAGAAAATTAATTATAGATTGGGGTAGTCATGCAGATATTATTTAGAAAAAACGATAGATTTATCTTAAAAAAATAGCATAACTTTATACTGTGATGTTGATGGCACTTTTTCTTTTACCCTGTGTTCTAAGGTTTTAGAGTTGCATTTAAAACACTTTGCATGACACACCTTTTCTTTTTCTTTTTTTAAATATTTATTTATTGGCTTTAGTTGTACACAATGCATTTGTCTCTACATGGTGCTGAGGATTGAACCTGGGTCGTGCACATGCTAGGTGAGCGCTCTACAGCTGAGCCACAACCCCAGCCCCACCCTTTCTTAAGAATATGCACTTTTGCCATTTTTGCACCATGCCGTTTAAGTGATTTTTCAATTTTGTTTCCAGAAATTTCAAAGATATTTGAAATCCTATTTCATTCCTTTTGGGAAACAAATGCATGGTATAATAGCCTGACTTAGGCTTAAAGTTGTTTGTATTATAAAATATTTTTGTGTTTTAAACTAAGATGATAAAGACAGAAGCAATTCTGTATTGTTGAATCATATTAGGTACAGCTCAGTTTTATTTTTGTCCCTGTTGAAAATGATTGTTCTATTTTTTTTTTTTTTTTTTTTTGGTACCAGGAATTGAACCCAGGGGCACTCAACCACTGAGCCACACCCCCATCCCATTTTTGTATTTTACTAGCAACAGGGTCTTGCTGAGTTGCTTAAGGCCTCGCTAAATTGCTGAGGCTGGCTTTGAACCCACAATCCTCCTGCCTCAGCCTCCCAAGATGCTGGGATCACAGGCATGTGCCACTGCCCACCTGGCTTGATTATTCTAAATTTAACTGCCTGTTATGCATTTTGTCTAAAATGTTCTTCTCATCTGTAAATCCCACCTGTCCTTCAAGGACTGGCTTTGCATGATGTCTTCTGATCCCATCAACTGAAGGACAGTTTTCCTCTAGCTTTCACAGTATATTATATGAGAGGCACTTTGGCAGTTTTTACCTTATGTTAATTGTGGTGTGCCTAATAAATATATGTCAGTGTCTGTGTGTATGTATCTCTTTGTATACATGTTTTTCCGCTTCTACTAGGCTCTAGTTCTTTGTCTTCTAGTGTAATGCCTTGCACATAGTAGGTCTTTTTTATTTTTATTTTTTGGGGTACTGGGGATTGAACTCAGGGGCACTCGACCACTGAGCTACATCCCTAGCCCTATTTTGTATTTTATGTGGAGACAGGGTCTCACATAGTTGCTTAGTGCCTCACTTTTTGCTGAGGCTGGCTTTGAACTCGTGATCCTCCTGCTTTAGCTTCTTGAGTGCTAGAATTACAGGTGTGCACCACCACACCTGGCCATAATAGGTCTTTATCACTCACTGGATGAATAAATCTCTCAAGTTATTATATGCAAAGTAATTTGGGATTGGAACACTAGAATTGATCAAACATATTACTGGGCATATGCTCCAACTAAGTTTTCACTTTTAAATTGAGGTCAGGAGCTCAATTCTGTGATGGGTCATATATATCTCACTCATGGTGGCTCAGTTTGTGGACACAGAAAAGGACAATTTTCTGATTAATGTCAACTTTGAGTTTATGATGTATCTCACATACATTAGTTGCCCTTACTTACTTTTGGAGATATTTCTCTTAGCCATTAATGAAACAATCTGAATGATGTCTTTTTCTCAGCCCTCCAGTCTATGTTTATATAAAATGAAACTTTATATTCCTTAAGTTGTTTTTTTTTTTTTTTTGACTCCAAGATTCTATATTGTTGTCGTGGGATGAATTTCATAGAGTGCAGGTATAGTAGCAATCAAATACGTGGACTATATATGTATTTTTTCCCCCAGTTTTGACTCTAATTAGTGAATACAATCCCACATTTTATGTGGCTTCCTTAAATGGCTTTCCATTGCACTGAAGATAAAATATGAATATATTACCCTGGCTTACAAATTCTGATGATCTTCCTACTCCTTGAATCTGAACTTCTCTTTTCTCCCATCATGATATCCCATACAAGCTTGGATTCCTTTTTAAACATCCCTAGCTTGTTCCTTACTTTGTACCAGCTATGCCCTCCACCCAGAAGGCTTTCCAATTGATTTGGAATGGCAGTCTTTTTGCCACTCACATTTCTGCTCAAATTCATTTCTTTAGAGACTTTCCCTACTTACCCTACCTAAAATGACCATTATGTCACTGGCATCTCACCAGATTTGAATTCTCTGTATAGCACTAAACACTGTTTGATGTAATTCTGGCTTATTAATTTATTGCATTGTCTCCATGTCCTTGTAAACTCTATGAGAGTAGGGACCTTGTTGGTCTTGTCTGTCTTAGGATCTAGAAAAGAGTGTATCTGAGCTTAACACATGCTGACTTTAAATGAATGAAAACTATGCCAGTTGGTTGTGGTGACTCAGCAGTGGCACTGTCCTTTAGGAAATGATTTGGAAATCTACCATGTCGTAATTTCTTATGAGATCAAGAATTGTGTTTACTGAGTAAAATTATGCATGTTTACTGATGTTTCAGAATATTAATATATTTTGATGTGTTCTTTAGGGGAAGAATTTAAGAAAGGAGGTTCTTCTGGTCCATATTATAAATTTAATATAAAGAATGTTGAAAATTGCTGTCTTTGGGAGCCAATTTGTGTGACATACCTTGTCAGGAAAAAAAAAGTTGCCTATGTGGAGGAGAGAGAGTAGAAGAAAAATTTGGTGGAGAAATTTTTCAGAACAATATTGGCAGGCATAATGAAATTTAACTTATGGAAACATAATGTGGTTAGAAATACTTTAGCACCATTTTAAGTTCATGTATTTGCCTGTCCCGACCTCCTCTAACTTTAGCACTCATTTCTAAGGTTATAAGAGAAGCCAGAGTGAAAATAGTTTTGGTATTATATAAATTTGCTTTGTAGACAGTTTTACTGGAATATTTCTTTATCTACAAAATATTTTTTATCTATTAAGAAAAGTAAACTACAGCTCTATTATTTCTCACAGTTATTATTTGGATACACAATCTCATGTCAGTTATATTCTTCCAAGTTTCTGTACTTGTTTTCCATGTTGAACTACTAGTGTCTTCTAATATGTTGTTATGTTTGCTAATGCCTCCAGGTGTGCTTTGTTTCCTTAGAACAAGGACTGTACATAGAAGTCATATCTTAAAAACAAGTTTGGGGCTGGGGATGTGGCCTGACAAGCATGAGGTCCTGGGTTCAATCTCTAGCACCACCACCAAAGTAAAATTATAAACATACAAACAAACAAATTAATAAATAAATAAATTGAGTGTAAATCTGTTGATTGGAACTAAGGAGGGATGAGGAATTAATCTTTATTTATGAGTCAGGCACTCTGCTACCTCCTTTATCATTGATCCATAGACTCCTTGGACTTGTTCACAGAAGTCTGTTTATATCCTTAATATAGCTGATATTCTTCTTGTATGTGTAGAATAAAAATTATTCAAAACAAAATGAGGAGCTTGGGTTGTGGCTCAGTGGTAGAGCACTCACCTAGCCTGTGAGAGGCACTGGGTTCAATCTTCAGCATCATATAAGAAAATAAATAAATAAAGTAAAAAAATTATTTAAATACCACCCCCCCCAAAAAAAAACCAACGAGTACTGTTATAATACTAGTTGTTCTAACAATACAAGTAAACACATTAAAAGTATTTCTTTCAGTAGGGGGGAAAAGTATTTCAGTGTGAAAACTTAATTTATGAATGAGGATGAGAACTTGGTGAAGACTTTTAACAGTGCCTTTAGAAGGGACTCTTTCCTCAGTATACTCTGAAAAGCTTGAGAGCAAGGACTGTAACTTTTTCATTTTTGTATTTCTATCAAATGTTGTTGCCCAGTGGCAATACATGACAAGATGGCACACAGCCCAGACTGGACATATCCAAGGCTTTCCAAGATAGATGGCATTAGTGGTCCTTTACTTGTTTCACTTCACCACCTAAGTTTCTCCTTCATCTTAGTTCACAGGGATATTGTTAATACTCAGCACTCAAGACAGCGCTTATTATTTGACAACTAAAACTGAGAGGATTCTCCTGAGGTAATTGGGCAAATGTTTAATAATAAGGGAGGGGGAAAAAAAAGAGCATTCCTCTGTGTTCAGAGGAAGTGATTGCCAGAGGAGGAACTAATGGAGAAAACAGCAGGAAACACTAAGGGGATGAAGGGGTAGTATGGTGTAAACATGACTGGAGAGATGGGTCACAGTAGCTCAGTGGTTGCTTAGATGTGGGTCTAAAATGGGATTGACAGAGAGTGTGCAACTGTACAAATACCACAACTTAAATGGCCTGTAATAGGCACATCCTTAGGCATCATTTGAATGTTTGCATGTTGCCTTCCAGCTTGGTGAGAGAATTGGTCTTTTGATTAGAATGCAGCTTCATAGAACATGGTTAAATGAATGAGAAAGTGCTTTTAAGACTGCAAAATACTGTATAAATCCAAGGCACTCTAGTAGCTTGTTTCCCCAGAGTCTTGCATCTCACAGTGAAATGACAGGTTAAAATAGATAATGGCATCTCTTATTCTGGGTATACTTTCTCAGATTGCACTAGTCAAAACAATGGGTTATTGATTGGAACCGCACGACTGACTGTCTATTGTACACATCCTTACTATATTTGAGATGTCATTGTGAAGATGTCTATAATGGGTTTTGCACTTTCCAGAAGAAAGAAAATGTGTAATGAAGTGCTTTTGATGTTACAGTGGAGCAGGACAGTTGCTCATGTATTCCTCTTACCCATTATTTAAATATAGCAGGCATTCCTGCACTGAGCTAAAATAAGAAAATGAGGAGGCCCAGTTAGTTCCAGCAGTGTTTTGTTAGCCATGGCTGTGGCTAGAGGAATCACTGTGTAATTTTAGTGCAAAATAAGGCAACATTTATCTGAGGAGCATATTTTTGCTCTCTGAATTTTAGGAACCTGAAAGTGTGCTAGTTATACTCTTACTCTGTGGAGAACTCTAACTTTGGTTCTCAAGTTGATCTCCAAATATTGTAAAAGCTCTGGGTAAGTATCCTTCTTTTCAGAAGTTTTGAATAAGCCTGTGGAGAGTTAAAGGACTTTAAAGGAACGTTTAGGTCAGGGAACAAGGCCTATTTGTTTTGCTATTAAAAAAAAAAAAAAAAGAAAGAAAAGCTTAACAATTTAAAATAGCAGAAACAGTAGAAACACTTTGAGGCATAAAATAGTCTTAAAAAATGAAGTAACTTTTACACATAAGCAGTTTGGGTCTGGCGTTTTGTTCTTTAGGGGCATTTGGTGTGGCTACAAAGTCAGTATTTTATTAGTAATAAACGCAAGCAAAGTTCATACAGTTCCTCACTCTGGTAAACTTTTATAATTTCTAGTCTACTTGTGTTGGGAGTAAGAAGAAATTTTACTTCCCTTTCAAAATTGGTCTTTCTCATTTATTTGATAGGTGTTATTTGTTGAATATTCCCAATAGAACAAATAAAATAATGCTGTTGTGTGTTTTGTAATTTATTACACCCACTTGACTCAGTTGGTTCTCTTTCTGTGACATTTATTTAGATTTGTAAAGTGTTACATAGTAAGAATTGGTATGACCTGGTTTGCACTTTTCCTGAGGGCTGGGGTTGGTGTGTGTGTGTGTGCGTGTGTGTGTGTGTGTGTGTGTGTGTGTGTGTGTGTTTTGTGTTTATGTATGTGTAGAATTATCCTCATTGGGATTTTTTATTTTAAACAAAATTGAACAAATTCTACTTTTCTTAAGTTCAGGTTCAAAGTTGACATTACGGTTCAAAGAGAAATTTTTTTCTTATGTATGTTGCAGAAATATGTTTGTAATGACTCTTTGAGGAAGGGATGCTTTAAATTATACCCTTACATTTGAGATATGAAGTTCTCATATCTCAATATGAGTATAAGAGGCGAAAATGGAATTTTAAACATTAGAAACTAGCTTCTCAATTGTTTTCCCCCTAAACTGGAAGTTATATGTGTATTATTATAAAATAAACCTAAAATATATCTTTAAAAATCTTATAACAAATCTAATCAATTGTAAAGTCGCCATTCTAAGAGAAACTTTTTCTTTCTCTTACATTATTTGAACAGATTCTGTTTTTAGAGGGAAAGCCCAGACTGGATGACAACATAACATCAATTAAGTTTGAGAAAATATTTGTAGACATTAATTAGTTTGGATTATAAAAGTGTTTCTATAAATAGTTGGGTTTTACATTGACCTATTTTTTATTGCTTCCCACAGAAAATAATGTAACAATTTCTGGAAGCTTTTAAAGAACAGTTAAAGGAACCTATGATTCTTAAAAATGAGCATTTTTAGTTTTACCATGTGAATAAATGTGATAGTGAAGATTAAAGAGATAAAACATGTTGTTTGGACTGGAGATCCAAATTCAAAGCTTTCATGAAAACTGGTGAGCTGTTAAGAGAAAATAAAAATTTATTATTGCTCAGTCTAAAGAGAAAACTTAAATGATGTCTCTAAATATGGTGATTAGTAGGGGAAGGGAGTTATGTATCAATGGTCATAGGCCAGGGCCTTTTCCCTAGTATTTCGTGACTATTATGGGCATCCATGGTTTAATGCCCAGCTTAATTTCTAGAGATAAATGTGATTTACATGTAAAATATGGGGGCTCAGTGATAGTGTGCTTGATTAGTATGCATGAGGCCCTGCACTTGATGCCCAGCTCCTAAAAAAAAGAAAAGAAAAACAGTTTTTAAAAGTAAAGTATAACGTTCTTTAAAAGTCTTTTATTTGTAGAACCTGCAAAAAGAAAATAATATATAAAATTATATAAACATGACTGAAAGCTCAAGGGTGATCCAAAAATGCAGCAGGCAACCAACGACATTGGAGATTTTATTCGGCGAGGTAACCTGGCTACAGCGGCGGGGTGGCTGTGGTGATTGGGGAAAGAAATGTTGGGGCTTTTAAGGGGTACCAAACGGGGAGTGGGTGGAGAGGTATTCGGCGGGGAGAGCTGGGGTGTTCTTCTCTCATTGGGGCTAGGTTATGTTACCAGGTAGGAAGGATAGTGAGACTCTCAGGGATTGGTCATGCCACCTCCCACCACCCCGATCATCACTAGTGGGGAGCCCGCCAATTTTCAAGCCTGCCAATTTTCTCCCGGAAGAGAAGCCCTGGGTGCCATCTTTTACCAACAATGACAGTACCATTTTAGTGAATTATGCTTTTGTTGTGGAGGGTGAGTAATGGGGATTGAACTCAGAGCACTTGCCCACTGAGCCACATCCCCAGCCCTAGTTTGTACTTTATTTAGAGACAGGGTCTCACTGAGTTGCTTAGCGCCTTGCTTTTGCTGAGGGTGGCTTTGAACTCATGATCCTCCTGCCTCAGCCTCCTGAGCTGCTGGGATTCCAGGCATGCTCCACTACTGCACCTGGAAAATTATGCTTTTTTGTAGCCCCATTTATGATTTCTGTAATATATATTTCATTAAAATCATATATAGTTCATATGCGAATGCTTTTGATACTTGGCTTTATGAAAAATCTCTTTTTAGCATTGATTAACCAGTCAGAATATTGAAAATTGCAGGTAAATAGACAGTGTCAGTCCTTTCAAATCAATTTATTTGTTGGAGGTTTAATGAGTTTAGGCAAAGTTCAGATAGCTTCATAGGCAGGAAGCCCAATTGTCTATGAAATGATGTTTCCACCTTGCATTTAAATGAAAACGGTTCTTTCCTAGTCCTGGCACATTGCTTTTATCCTTTTCTTAGAGCCCCTGGAGAACAAGTAACTATTGCTTCTTGCAGCAGCATGGTTTGCCTGTGAGTCCTTGTCCTAGATTTTTTACTGAAGAATATAGTAACTTTTTCAAAACATGATCATACAATTCTCAAATCAATAACAATGAATGCATTATGTTACTTTTATAAATAAGATGTTAGAAAATTAAACCACCCATGGTGGATGGTCTAAAGTGTTGTAAAACATCAAAGGATTCACTTTGGGAATTTCTATCTTTCTTTATTCCTTTTTAAAAATTTTTTATTTATGGCCACTAATCACAAAGCAACTCAAAGTCTGGGTTTCTCGGGTTATATTTGCCTAGAGGAGTAGGACTAAGAATATGAATAAGTAATAGCAATTCCGAGTCCATTGTGGAGGGCCTCAGCAGCACTTGCCTACCTGCACTGTGACCCCGATGCTCACCTTCCCTGTAAGTGTTCCACCTGCACTACTGTTACTTCTGGCTCCTGGTATTTAGTACCTCTGTCTCCTCTTCTCACTAGTTGCTGCTGTTGGGACATGAAAGAATGTCTTCAGGGAATCTGTGTAAGTCATTGTTCTGGGGGCCTACAGGCCCAGCTGGTCAAGTCCCATTGGGTCTTTCTGCTAATTATATCCAGCCTTTCCACTTTAAAATTACAATTTAGCTGGGCATGGTGGTGCACACCTGTAATCCCAGCAACTCGAGAGGTTGAGGCAGGATTATCACAAATTTGAGACCATCCCCAGCAATTTAGTGAGGCCCTAAACAATTTAGTGAAACCCTAAGCAATTTAGTGACCCTGTCTCAAAATAAAATATAAAAAGGGCTGGGATGTGGCTTAGTGGTAAAGCAATCCTGGGTTCAATCCCTGGTACTAAATAAATAAACCAATAAAAATAAAATAAAAGTACTAATCCATAACCAGGTTGCTGGTGCCCTTGCCACATTTTAGCACAAGGTCAGTGTGGGCTCATTTACCAGTTATGTGATTTTAACACTAGTTACCTTGTTTATACCTGAGGATAATAATAGTAAGCACCTCATAGGATTGTTATGAAGATTAACTGAGAAAGAGGAGCAAGGCCCCAGTGACCATCTAAGTACTCAGCACATTGAAGATATTCAGTTATAGCCCTCTATTGTCACTGCTTCTGTGATCCCAACTTTGTTCTATGACCCAATCAGCTGTTTCTCTTGAGTTAGTTTCTAGATTGATAGTTTTAAAAAATGCTTCTGTTCTCCTTTTTATACTTGCTTACATATATGTCCTCTGCATATTTTCTGTTTTCCTTCAATTTTGAGGAGAAGTGTAAGATTGAGGCAGCAGGAGCTTTATTCTGAGTCAGAATGAGGAAGTTTTTATTACGCTTTCTGACTTGACTGCTTATCTCTTTATACTCTGTGCCTACTGTCAAGAGTTTTCTGGAACTTCTTAAACCTCAGGGTCATTTCAAAGCCTAATTCACTAATCTCTTCACAGACCTTTTTTTTTTTTTTAAATATTTTTATTTATTTATTTTTATGTGCTGAGAATTGAACCTAGGACCTCACACGTGAGAAGCAACACTGAGCCACAACCCCAGCCCTTCACAAACCTTGTTTTATTGATTTGTTTCACTGCAGAAAAGGACTATTTTTAAAAAAATTAAACTTTATTTTTTCATTTGTTGATAGAACTTTTTATTTTTATTTATTTATATGTGATGCTGAGAATCGAATTTGGTGCCTTACACATGCTAGCCAAAAGCGCTCTACCACTGAGCCACCACCCCAGCCCCCAGAAAAGGACTTTTTATGTTGAAATTGTAGTCTCTTACCATCAGCTAATAAATTCATTGAGTCATACTATTAGCAAGTCACAGTGCTGGTGTGGATGTGGAGGAGTGGAATGATAACCAAGACATGGTCTCTGTCCTCAATATTTTTAGGTATTTAGCATAAAAGGAAAGAGGAAAAAAAACACACAGCCAACACTAATCCAAAATATAATGTGTAGAGCAAAAAGGAATCTAACAGTGCTAAAGAAGGAGATGAGAGAAAGCTTTAAATTTATGGTAGTAGTTATTGAGTTGCATTTTGCTGTAGAAATTCTCAGACTTTTGGTGAATGTGGGAATGTGAAAACCCTTGGTGCCTTGTGTTTGACAGGAGGGTGGAAAAGGAAGAAAAGGTATAATCTGTTGGTCTTAAATTGAAATTAATTTTTCAAGATAAATAATAATTAAAACTCTGATACATTACTCATACAGAAAAGGATTGGAGCTGGGTGTGGTAGCACATGCCTGTAATTCCAGCAATGTGGGAGGCTGAGGCAGAAGGCTTACAAGTTGGAGGCCAGCCTGGGTAACTTAGTGAAACCCTGTCTCAAAAATAAAATACTAAAAGGACTGTGGGTATAGCTCAGTGATAAAGTGTTCCTGGGTTTAGTCCCCAGCACCACACACCATACAAAAGGGGTAGAAAATAATAATAACCAGGTAGCCCACAACCAATATTTAAAGTATGTTAACTTTATAATAACATTAATAAACTTTTCTTTTTTTTTTTAAAATATTTATTTATTTGCTTTTAGTTGTACACAATGTGTTTATTTGTACATGGTGCTGAGGATCGAACCCGGGCAGCGCACGTGCTAGGCGAGCGCTCTACTGCTGAGCCACAATCCCAGCCCCTTCTTTTTTTTTTCCTCAGGGGTCGATGACTACTGGGCTATATCCCCAGCCCTTTTTTGTATTTTATTAGAGACAGGGTCTCACTGAGTTGCTAAGTGCCTTGCCATTGCTGAGGCTGGTTTTGAACTCACGATCCTCCTGCCTCAGCCTCCCAAGTGCTGGGATTACAGGCGTGCACCACCGCACCCAGTGATAATAACATTAATAAACTTTTCATGTAAATGTTTTCTCCTTTTTAAATTGAACTATATTTTTTGTAATACTTTCAGATTTGCAGAAAAAAATAATGACAATAATATAGAGAATTTTCAAGTTTTCATGTACTTTATACCCCCTTATTAACATTTATGTGGTATGTAAGATGACACCATATGGTGGTGGTATTACAATTAACGGGCAAATATTTGTACATTATTATTAACTGAAGTTTATACTTTATTCAGATTTTCTTAAATTTTATCTAATGTCCTTTTATTATTCAAAAATACCACATTACACTTAATACAATAGTCACGTCTCCTTAGACTCCTCTTGACTGTGCAGCTTTCAGTACTTTCTCTGATTTTGATGACCTTGACTGTTTTGAGGTATACTGGTCCAGAAATCTGTAAATGTCCTTTAGTTGATATTTTTTTTAACATATTTTTTTTCTGGAATTGTTGATCTTTGGGAGGAATACTACAGAGGTAAAGTGGGCTGATTGATATAAAAGTTGTGTGCTTAGTCAGATCAGGCTGCTTTAATAATATAGGTAGATTTTTTTTTTTTTTTTTTTTTTTGGTACTGAGAATTGAACTCAGGAGCACTCAACCACTGAGCCACATCCCCAGCCCTATTTTGTATTTTATTTAGAGACAGGGTCTCACTGAGTTGCTCTGCACTTCTCCTTTACTGAGGCTGGGTTTGAACTCACGATCCTCCTGTCTTAGCCTCCTGAGCTGCTGGATTACTGGTATGTGCCACTCAGCTCCAGGTTGGAGGGTGTAACAAACATTTATTACTCAGTTCCATAAGTTGGCAAGTCCAAGGTTAAGTGCCAGAAGATCTTGTGTCTTGCGAAGGCCTGCTTCCTGGAGACCCTCACCTCTAAATAGGATCACGCTGGAGCTTAGACTTCAATGTATGAGTCTGGGGGAGAAACAAACATTCAGTTCATAACATTGTGGTTTGGCCTTCTAGACTGGTTGTTGCAGGTTGTGGGTCAGAGGTCTGTCTTTTTTCTTTTTTTAAATATTTGTATTTTAGTTGTAGTTGGACACAATACCTTTATTTTATTTATTTTTATGTGGTGCTGAGGATCATACCCAGGGTCCTACACATGCTAGGCGAGTGTTCCACTGCTGAGCAACAACCCCAGCCCAGAGGTCTGTTTTTATGTATGATGTGGTTATTGTCTGTTTTCATGTTCAGTTTTTTACCCACCTCATGGGTAGAGAATCTACATCAATTTTTGGTATGGGTTTTGTGAATGCAACAACATGTTTTTTTTTTTTTTTTTTTTTTTTCGTGGTACCGGGGATTGAACTCAGGGGCACTCGATCACTGGGCCACATCCCCAGCCCTTTTTTGTATTTTATTTAGAGACAGGGTCTCACTGAGTTGCTAAGTGCCTCACCGTTGCTGAGGCTGGCTTTGAACTCCTGATCCTCCTGTCTCGGCCTCCCAAAGTACAGGTGTGCGCCACCGTGCCCGGCTCAACAACATGTTTTTAAGAATTCAAACTATCATGCTAATTTAGGGAAGATTTTACTTTGTTCAGAACTTTACTGAGAATTTTCCATTTTGGAAACTCAGAACTTCACAAGCAATACCATTCATTCATAAATTCTGAGTCTCTAAATGTATCAGCCTGCATTTGTAGGGTTTGCATTCATGGTGACTCATGGGTACAAATATTTGTCTATGGGGCTGGGATTGTGGCTCAGCGGTAGAGCGCTCACCTAGCACGTGTGCAGCCCGGGTTCGATCCTCAGCACCACATAAACATAAATGCATTGCATTGTGTACAACTAAAGCAAATAAATAAATATTTTAAAAAATTGTCTACTTCATAGAGTCACAAAAGTATTTGCATTTTTTGGGGGGTGGGGGTAACCAGGGATTGAACTCAGAGGCACTCGACCACTGAACCACATCTGCAGCCCTAGTTTGTATTTTATTTAGAGACAGGGTCTCACTGAGTTGCTTAGTGCCTCACTTTTGCTGAGGCTGGCTTTAAACTTGCGATCCTCCTGCCTCAGCCTTCCAAGCCACTGGGATTACAGGTGTGTGCCACCGTACCTGGCAGCATTTGTATTTTTTTTTTTTTTTTTTTGGTACCAGGGATTGAACTCAGGGGCACTCGACCACTGGGCCACATCCCCAGCCCTTTTTTGTATTTTATTTAGAGACAGGGTCTCACTAAGTTGCTAAGTGCCTCGCCATTGCTGAGGCTGGCTTTGAACTCGCGATCCTCCTGCCTCAGCCTCCCAAAGTGCTGGGATTACAGGCGTGCGCCACCGCGCCCGGCTGTATTTTTAATACAACTAAATTATTTTAATTAGGGCCAGGATGAAGTAAGACAAGTGAGGTTGCCTTGCTACAAAATTTAAGGAGAGACCCTTATGGTCCTGAAAGTTCAATTTCAGTGCTTAATTTTGCACCCTAAGCACCTTGTATTCTTTATCCTAGTCCTGACCTTATATCACATGATTTTCTGTTCATTCCTTCTTTATATTGTAGCTAGGATATTGTGTTGATATTGAAAAAAATTTAAGTGTGGTAATAGAAAGATTAAGTTTGTTAAAGTACAAAAATGTGTATTTAAAGTGATCTGTTCATAAAAGGAGGCGTTAGATCTGAGAATCACTTCTTTAGTGCACATATATGGAAATGTCCATTTCTGGGCTGTATGAACATCTTCTACCTCATTAGGCATTGCCAGATTGCTTTACAGAATGGCTTATCAGTCATAGATTGCTGCAGTAATGCCACATTAAACAAACAAGCAAAATGCTTCAAAACTGTGATTTAAAGCAATAAGTATTTATTTTTCCCTATTAGTTTGTGGGATATTGCAAATCAGATGAGCTGGACTGGATTCTAGACTCCAGATTCTGGGTTCCAGTCTGCAAATTTGATTGAGAGTGGTTCAGGTCCACTCCAGTTTTCTTATTCTCTTGAACAAACAACTAGTCAGGACAAGTTCTTCTCATGGGAAGTTGCAGAAGCAAAAGAACATAGGTGGAAATATGTAAAACCTCATGTGTGTCACGCCTAGAACTGGCTCTACTGCATGAGCCAGAGCAAGTTACATAGCCAAGTCAACATGTGTGGGGTGGGGAAATATCCTGTTCTCATTGTAGTGGGTGGTACTGCAAAGTCATTTGGCAAAGATGTGGATTATAATTATAGTACAGGGAAGATGTGAACTTTATGAATAATGATTCAGTTTACCACAATGATATTACTGTTATATATATTCTATCAGTAACATATGCAAATTCCTATTTTTCAACATCTTCACCAACTCTTTTTTTTTGGTACCAGGGATTGAACTCAGGGGCACTCGACCACTGGGCCACCTCCCCAGCCCTTTTTTGTATTTTATTAGAGACAGGGTCTCACTGAGTTGCTAAGTGCCTCGCCATTGCTGAGGCTGGCTTTGAACTTGCGATCCTCCTGCCTCAGCCTCCCAAGTGCTGGGATTATAGGCGAGCGCCACCACGCCCGGCTTCACCAACTCTTGATGTTACCAGACTTCATTTCTTTTTGTTAGATTAATGGGTTTCAAATGACATATTGTTATCTTCATTTCCGTTTCTAATTCAATGTCCTAAAATGTGATGTATTCATTTTAAAAGATTATTTTTCCCTCAACTATGAAGTCAGGTAGTGAGAATGATGAACTTTATGTGACAAAAATAAAAATTTGGAATTTGAGTTTTTTTATAAGAATAATTAGTTGCAAACTTTAACTACCAACTAATTTCTATTTTCATTTTATTTACATGGTGTCAGATATTCTGAGAATCATTAAAAAATGTCTAGACTCTGTTCATGAAAGGCCCATTTGTTCTACACTCTTATTCTGTAGACAGGATGCATTCATAATTTTGTTTCCACTTCTCATTAGTCTAATTTTACTGAACCCATTTAGTAAGTAAAGTACAGGAATTGTATTCGAGATTACTTCTTTGAAAACATGACTCTATTCTAAAACATGTGGATATTGTGAGTTTCAGCACATGAATTCTGTGTGTTTTTCTGGGAAATAAACTTCCTATTTATTGGCACTCCCCTGATATGGAGGCAGTTCTTACCAAAGAGCACCATCCAGGTGAGAGGGGTGGGAATGTAAAAGGCACCACGGAATTTTTGCCTTGTGAATAACATCTCATTTATTCTAGGGTCTGACAGGTCATTTCTAGGATGGGAGTGTTTCAAAAGAAATATTGGCTCTATATACCAAAAAAAAAAAAAAAAGGAAAAAAAAAATAAAAAGAAATGTTGGACAGGAAATTCCATTCTCCACAGCTATACCTTAAAGACCATACGTTTCGGGCTGGGATTGTGGCTCAGCAGTAGAGTGCTTGCCTAGCACGTGCGCGGCCCGGGTTCGATCCTCAGCACCACGTAAAAATAAATGCATTGTGTACAACTAAAGCAAATAAATAAATATTAAAAAAAAAAGACCATACGTTTCATAACCTAAGCAACAGTTCTAGTGGCCCCTTTTGTCTTCTGCTTCTCACATACCACTGCTCTCAGTTATCTCTCCTGTTCTTGGTCAGTTGGGCTTTTACCATCCTCATCTGGTCTGCTTTAGTAATTTATCACAAATATTGACTCAACTTCTTTGCAGTAAGCCATTTCCCTCCTCCTACCCTCCCAAGTCTGATGATGCTACCCTGTCCATCTTTATTCTTCTCCATCACAAAAACCCTAGAACTATTGAGTAGGACTAGGGTTAGTGGCTTGATGGATTGAAGTTCTAGAGAGAGCATCAGTTTGAATTTTCCTTGGCAGCCTGTCAGCAAGATGATGGTGTCTACACACATACCAACATTTATGTCATTCCTACTGTCACACAAGGAAGTAATGACTACTTTTTGGTTCTAGGAGTGTGATCAGTTTTTCTTGGTGCCTTAGCAACCCCTAGGCAGGAATCATCCTTTAGAAAAAAGAATATGGGGCTGGGGTTGTGGCTCAGCAGTAGAGCACTCACCTAGCATGTGTGCTGCCCGGGTTCGATCCTCAGCACCACGTACAAATAAATGCATCGTGTACAACTAAAGCAAATAAATAAATATTTAAAAAAAGAAGAATATGGATAGGAGGCAGGGCTCTTCAGAGGTGCTATTGGCTTCTGTAAGACTCCTGGAGCCATGTTGCTGGAGAAGGTCTCTTCTATATCCATATGGAGTCTGTTTCTCTCACAGATAGGAAAAAGGCCTCCTCTGTGTCAGGGACTAGTATATTCCATCTGGTTAGAACAGTATATTCTCTTATGACTTGGTACTCCAGACTTTAGGGTCTTTTCTGTGTGATGCTTTGAATTTACAGTGGGATTTCTAAAACTTTCAGGCTCAATTTTGGTGCATTTCCACCCCTAGAACTCAACTCCTTTGCACCATTGTCTTCACTGCTGTTAAATCAGGGTGAATATGCTTGTTTCATTCTAAATAGGTGATTATAATCTGGAGCATAGCTGACTTGTGCACTTTATCTTCATATTCTGTATGGTATGGTGTTTGAATCTTTTTTTTTTTTTTAAATATATTTATTTATTTATTTGCTTTAGCTGTACACAATGGGTTTATTTGTACGTGGTGCTGAGGATCGAACCCGGGCCGCGCACGTGCCAGGCGAGCGCGCTACCGCTGAGCCACAATCCCAGCCCCTGGTGTTTGAATCTTGAGGCCACAATTTCAGTGAATCAGTTGGGCATACCAGGATTCTCTTAGATAGGCTAGTCATTAGCTACTTGCTTTATTCTTCAACATCAATAAATTTTATCCTGTCAGGTAATCAGGGAAAGGTTAGTTTATTAATGCCAGTAGCTTACCTGAGCCATTCTCTGGTCCCTTCTGGCCAGCCTCACATCCTTTGGTAAGATGGGTAACTTATAGCCTTTGGCAGACATCTTCAAAGAGAGGAACCATGAGTTATGATGGCTGGGTCAGCATGTATGGAATAAGGGAGAGGTTACTTAATAATATGCAGGTGTGAGCTTTTCTGTTGTCCTCAGATCTTCTTTCCCTAGTGACACCAGTTTCTACTGGGGCTGGTAAAGATGTATCCCACTTCTGATGTTCTAGATTTCTGCATCCTAAAAGGAAACAGAAAAAAAAAACAAAGATAAAATGGACCAGTTGGATCCTAGAAAAGGCTCTGGACTGAAACTTTATAAGGATAGTGGGGGGAATGAAATGCTTTAATATTTATTATGGAGTTCATTATGGCTGATAAAGATAGGGAACTATGTTAATGAAGGTCCTAGAAGGAAATGGATCATACTTCCAAACTGGTGATTGAGGAGAATTTAGTAAAAGTACTGTTTACAAAGATGTGGGTAGGATAATAATGAAGAATATTTTATTGATAACAAAGGATCATTGTATTGATTCAGTTCACTGGCTTTACATTTTCTCTTCTTCCTGGTAGAACTTAATTTTGCAAAAGGATCCTTCATTTTCACAGTCATAATAATCTTCATCTATTCTTTCTTTTACATGTTTACTTAGAAAATCTTGTCAAGTTGATAGTGTCTCATGAATCTCTTTTCAATTTCAACTACTGCCTTTATTTCAGCCCTTATAATCTTATTACAATAATCTCCCAACTGATCTTCCTGCCTCTAATCTCTTCTAATCTCTCCCACAACCAGGGTATTGCTTTCAAATCCTTTAATATCTTTCTGTTGCCTAGCAAATAAAATAAAGACACCTAAACCTAATGTCTTAGGCTTCCACCAGTAGTACCAGTGGACCTTTCTAGCTTGATGCTTAGTACTTTCCTTCATGCTTATATTCTTCATCATTTAAAAAATTCTTCACTTTTGTTATCATGGAGGCCAGATGGTTCATCTGCAATTTGGATGCCTCTCTTTAGTTTACCTGAATACAAATGATTTAAAATACCTCAGGTCCTAAATACCCCCACATAACCAGTATACCCTATTGTCTTCTCCATCTCCTTGTCCTGTGGTTCCTGAGGGCCTTCACCTTTCCCTCCAGAGTTTTATTGCTACATCGTGGTACATTCAGGCCTGTCGGCCCCTGGGCTCTGAGGTTCCCTGGGTCTTTTCTCCTCAGTGCATGTTCCTGTGTAAGAGGAGCTCTTTTATTTGATGTTGTTTCATAAGAAGCAACTGACAGTTAATATGGAGGACCCTCTAGCAGTCCTGACTCAAAATTTTTTATTTTGAGATAATCTCAAATTTTAAAGATAATTATTGAAGTTTTGGTACTGTTTTTTTCCAGGACCATTTGAGAATACATTGCTGATGTGCTCTGTTATTCTAAAATGCTTTAGTGTGTATTCCCTACAAACAAAGACATTCCTATGTAACCACAGTACAACTATCAAAATGAGAAATTAATTATTAATCAGAAATTGGTACAGTACCACTATCTAATTCTCAGGTCCTATTCAAGTTTCACCCATGGTTCTAATAATTTATAGCAAAATAATTCAGTCTACAATACTATTTTGCATTTATTTGGTTGCTATGTCTGTCTATATTCCTTTAGTCTGGATTAGTTACTCAGTCTTTCCTTGACTTTCATGACTATATATATATATATATATATACACACACACACACACATACATACATACATACATACACACACACATATATACTTTTTTGAAAATCTAAATAATCCATTAATAAAAATATATATATATTATTATTATTATTTTTGGTACTGGGGATTGAACTCAGGGGCACTCAACCACTGGGCCAACTCCCCAGCCCTTTTTTGTATTTTTATTAGAGACTGGGTCTCACAGAGTTGCTAAGTGCCTTGCCTTTGCTGAGGCTGGTTTTGATCTCGGGATCCTCCTGCCTCAGCCTCCCAAGTGCTGGGATTATAGGTGTGTGCCACTGTGCCCAGCGACAATAAATATTTTTGAATAGGCACTTTGAAACTATGTAATTTCTTCATCAGGTTTTAATGTATTCTTTAATTCTTTATACTACTTTGGATTCTTGGTCCCTGTTTTATTCTGTGGACTTGTTGTTATCATTATTATTTTGATATACTGTTCCATGTTTTGGCCTGCAGGAGCCTCTGTAATCTGATATCTGCATTCTTTTGTGACACATCCCATCATTCTTTAAGGATTTGAGTACTTTCTAAGATATTCAACTTCATCTTATACTTAAGAACCTATTCCAGCCTTGGAATCAGCAATTTCTCTAAGGTTCACTTTTTCCTGATACTTATTTATTTTCTGGTGTTGGAGATTAAATCCAGGCATGCTTTACCAATGAGCTATATCCCCAGCCTTGTTAATTTTTTATACTTTGAGACAGGGTCTTGTTAATTGCTTAGGACCTTAGTCTTCTGAGATTACAGGTGTGCATCTCTGTGCTTTTAGATCACAAGATATGCTTATTGCCATTTGGGAGTTGCTGCTCCTAGTCCTCTCAGGGGACAGAGCAATGGAGTATGATATACATATATGTATATTTACTTGTAAATTGTTTTTGTATCTATCTAGCTCTTATTTGCCTCTTTCTCTTGAAATCATGAGTTCACGTTAATACCTCAAATTCCAATCTTGTCTTCAGAATCATTCTAATTTTCTTCCTTTCCATATTTGTTCCTTCCTTGGCAAGTGAGAAACCTAGGTCCCATTATCTTAATGCACTCACTTAGCTGCTCAGTCCATCTGTATATAACCAGTATCTCTGACACTGACATACCTGGGCTCTGCTCAGAGGCTATACTCATCCTGTTTGGGCTCCAGGGCTGCATGTGCTCTATATCCTTCCCTCTGCTCCCCAGAGCATGCCTTCCTCACTGGCTCTGATGTTATGTGTGGTCATCTGCTGGTATACCTTCTTTTTCTACCTCGGCTCTGACATCCGAGGCAGGGCTGCTCCATGCATGGATGCTCTCTTGCCCTGCTCTCCACCCCTCTCTGTGTTGTACTCCAGAATAGATGTTTACCTTGCTTGGCCCCAAATATGGCTTCAAAACTGAGTTATTTAGGAAGGGGAAGAGAAAGAAGATGAGGGAGACCACTTTTTTGGCAGGGAGAGGGGTACCTCGGATTGAACTCAGGGGCACTTGGAACACTGAGCCACATCCCCATCCCTATTTTGTATTGTATTTAGAGACAGGGTCTCAATGAGTGGCTTAGCACCTTGCTTTTGCTGAGGCTGGTTTTGAACTTGTGATCCTCCTGCCTCAGCCTCCTGAGCCACTGGGATTACAGGTGTGTGCCACTGCGCCCAGCAGAGGGAAACCCACTTTTATCATTGATTCCTAATTCCCCTTCCTTTTTCTTTCTTCTTTTTTGAAAATATAAATAATCCATTAATCAATTACTGCAGACCTGGGATTTCAATAGTAGTCTCTTTTTTCACTCCTAAAAGTCTTGTCCTCTTTCATTAAGCTATGCGATCACCTTTTTCTTACAGCCTTGAGTTCCTAAGGTACTTTTGATCTAATTCTGTGTATATGTAAGGACTTGAAGAATTGGACCTTGTTGCAAAAAGCATATCTGCAGGAAACCTCATTCTGAATGTGAGCTCCACATTGCACACATTTCTCTCTCTCTTTGTTGAGTGTATGTGTGTCTGTGTTTGTGCCACTGAGAGGAGTAATTTTTGAGTTTGGATAGCTAACTTTTTATAAAGGCTTCTCTTGTTGTAAAGGGGGACTTTGTTTTTCAATTTCAGGAAATTTCTCCTTTTTGCCTGGAGCAGGTTATAGATTAAGCAGCTTCTCCCAGTGTGGTGGAAGGACCTACTGACTGTCAGCTTCTTTACTAGTTTGTAAAAAATTCAAGGACAGGTCTTGCAGGCTCTGTGAGAGCCAGGCATGTCTGCTGTGGCCACCATTGTGTGCCCAGCCCCAGCACTATACTCTATCACCTGGGAGGCCCTGCTGTCAGTTAACATTAGTTTGCCCAGTCCTAGTTTGTACTTGGGTCTGATAACAAAGCCCATGATCCTTTCACTGCACCTTGAGATGTTTAGGACAAGATGGGCTCTGTCCCTTTAAACTAGTGTGTTGCGGCCTGAAGCGATGACCGCTTGGAGCAACGAAGCTGCGGGAAGAAGTTCAGAGGCAAACTGGAAACAAACAGCTTTTATTCTGATAACTTTTCTCTCTGGCTCTAACAATGACTAACACGCGCCACACACACCACCAAAATGGCGCTGACCCGATCAGCAATCTCGGCCAAGTCACTCGAGATTCCGGGCCAAGTTCCTTGAGATCCCAGGCCAAGTCCCGTGAGACTACGGAAGGCAGCTATGCCCAAAACTCCATGGCCCATAGTCAACCGCAATTTAAGCCATCTCCCCAAACAGGGCTCCTGCACTAGTGGGTGATGATTTCTAGGTCTGAGAGATTGTTATCTAACAGCACATCTCTCTTGTCCATGTTGGAGTCTGTTGTTTGTGGCCTAAACGCAGTGCTCAGTGAGTTTGTAGACACTTCAACTGTTGTATTATTTTTCCCCTCATTGTTTTTCAAGTACCCACTAATAGATGAGAGTTAACTTCATCATTTAATGTCTATGTTGCATAAATTGTTTGATATCTTAGGGTCACTTTTCTTACTTGCACAAGGGGGATTTTAATAACTTCCTTACTGGTTTTCTGTGAGGTACAGCATATTTACATATGCTTCCACAAATGGCAGACTGGGTGCTCAGTATGGGAATCATTTGTTCCCTTGCACTTGAAGAGGTTCACAAAAGGATGTTAAGACAGATGAAATGCACTATCTCAACCACTATTCATTGTTGGGTATTTCATAAAAACCTGTGCTACCCTTGATTCAGTGCTACATAATTATTAAATTTGTTAACAAAATTGGCCTTTTGTGCTACACTGTTTATGATTTGGATTTTTGGTAGATATACATTTTCAATGGCCTCATCTGCAGTCAGTGGTGGTTAAGAGTTTATTCAGAGTAATTCTTTCTGCCACTAGATGGTGCTTGTTCCTATATTTGTGAGGCTTTTCTATACAAAGTTACATTATTTGGGGAAAAGCACGAGGATCATATATTGGTATTGATATTCATGCACACCCTGTTGATGAGATATTTTAAGGTTAAATTGTAGTGTAAGGTGAGAATTTAGATGAGAATTTTAAAGTTCTTTTAGATCATTCTGTTTACTGCTATAATTCCAAATTCTTAAGTTTACACATATTTACTTTAAAAAAAAAACGAGATGAGAAAAATTTAATGAAATTATTCTATTCCTTTTTTTTTGAGAGGTACATAAGTTGGGCATAGATTAATTCATGAGTTAGTTAGAACTATTAAAATAATAAAGCAACTTGTAGGCCCATGTAATTTCTTATTGATTTTTCAATGTAATCAGAAA
The DNA here is from genome assembly GCA_025594165.1 of Tamias sibiricus. Classification (NCBI taxonomy): domain Eukaryota; kingdom Metazoa; phylum Chordata; class Mammalia; order Rodentia; family Sciuridae; genus Tamias; species Tamias sibiricus. Next base: position 115,444,050 of record CM046664.1, read on the forward strand.
ACTTTAGCAGACAGTTCACACTCAGACATTCTAATGGTGGATAATCAGCATAATATACAATTCAATGCCTCTCATTTGAACTAAGTTGACTGTAAAAATGTGCAGCATTTTCTATACCTGATGAAATCCTGCAAACACCAAGCTGCCTAACGTGGGAATACATAGATGAAAGATGGTCTGTTCCATTCTTGAATTTAGAAATAATTAACTCTGTTTAACTGAGGTTAGCTGCTATAGTAGGGATTGTGTAGGATGAGAGGAAAGGATCTTCAGAATTTGTTGCACAGAACTATTTTAGATGAGCTGCAGGAGGAACCTGTTAGAGATTTTCTACTCATTGTGTTTTCTATGAAGAGCTGACATGACCAGTTTGGGAACCAATACTTTGGTGAAATAAAATTTTAATTTTTAGAACTTATCATATAGTACTCAAACACTTCTGGGCATGTGGAATTAAAGTCTGTTATAGTAGAAAGTGGGATGACTCTGCTTATTCATTCTAATTTAAGTGGAAAATGAGGATGGGGACAGGGGTTAGCAAAGAGTTTGTCCTAGCAAAGCAGAGTCAGTGAATTGAGAGCTGGTAATTGGATAGGGTGAGGAGTTGATTTTCAAGCAGCAGGAACTAAAGAAAAGTGAAAAATTTTAGAATCTAATGAAAAACTGAAGAATTAGATTTCAGAAAGGACAAAATGTAGAATGTCTTCAGGGATCTAGGTAGCAGAAAATGATGAATAGTCTTCTTGGAATAAAATAGTTTTCATAATGAATGAATTCCAGCTACTTAATTTTTTCTTTTCTTTTTAAACCCCTGCTAGAGAGAGAGAGAGAGAGAGAGAGAGAGAGAGAGAAAGAAAGAGAGAGAGAGAGAGCGCCCATGTCTTAATCCCTATTATCATCAGATGAGATAGGGAAAACTAGTGTTGGCAGCGGCAGGCTTTGGGGAAAGACTGGATTTAAATGTGTTAAGTTGTGCCTTTTTCCCCCACATCCTCTCCAACATTTATTGTTGTTTGTGTTCTTGATAGCTGCCATTCTGACTGGAGTGAAATGAAATCTTAGAGTAGTTTTGATTTGCATTTCTCTGATTGCTAGCGATGTTGAGCATTTTTTCATGTATTTGTTGATTAAATGTGTATCTTCTTCTGAGAAGTGTCTTTTCAATTCCTTAGCCCATTTATTGATTGGGTTATTTGCTTTTTTGGTGTTAAGTGTTTTTTTTTAAATATTTATTTATTGGTTTTAGTTGTACACAATGCCTTTATTTTTACGTGGTGCTGAGGATCGAACCCGGGTCGCGCATGTGCTAGACGAGCGCTAGACCGCTGAGCCACATCCCCAGCCTGAGTTTTTTTAGTTCTTTATATATTCTAGAAATTAGTGCTCTATCTGATGTGCATGTATTAAATATTTGTTCCCAATTAGTTGGCTCTCTATTCACCTCACTGATTGTTTCTTTTGCTGAGAAGAAGCTTTTTAGTTTAAATCTATCCCATTCATTAATTCTTGGTAATACTTCTTGCGCTACAGGATTCTTATTAAGGAACTTGAGACCTAATCTGACGTGTTGGAAATTGGAGCTTACTTTTTCTTCTATTCGGCGTATTGTCTCTGGTCTAATTCCTAGGTCCTTGATCCACTTTGAATTGAGTTTTGTGCATGGTGAGAGACAAGGGTTTAATTTCATTTTGTTGCATATGGATTTCCAATTTTCCCAGCACCATTTGTTGAAGAGGCTATCCTTTCTCCACTGTACATTTTTGGCACCTTTGTCTAATATAAGATAGCTGAAATTCATACTTATACATTGCTGGTGGGACTGCAAAATGGTGCAACCGCTATGGAAAGCAGTATGGAGATTTCTTGGGAAAATGGGAATGGAACCACCCTATGACCCAGCCATCCCACTCCTGGGTCTATTCCCAAAAGACTTAAAAACAGCATATTACAGTGACACAGCTATCTCAATGTTTGTAGCTGCTCAATTCACAATAGCTAGGTTGTGGAACCAACCTAGATGTCCCTCAGTAGATGAGTGGATAAAGAAAATGTGGTATATATACAAAATGGAATTTTACTCATCAATAAGAGAATAAAATAATGGCATTTGCAGGTAAATGGATGAAGTTGGAGAATATAATGCTAAGTGAAATTAGTCAATCTCAAAAATCCAAATACCGAATGTTTTCTCTGATATAAGGAATCTAGTTCACAGTGTTGTTGGAAGGGGGTACATAGGATCAGAGAAACACTAGAATGGTCAACGGAAAGGGAGGGGAAGGGAGGGAGCAAGGGGGGGGGAGGAAAAAAAATTGGTGGTTGAATGAGATGGATATCATTATCCTAAATGCATGATTGAAAATCTGAATGGTACTTATATAATTTGTATACAAGCAGTTATATGTAAAAAGATACTATACTTGTGCATTATGAATAAGTAAATAAATAATTTAAAAAGTGTGTTAAGTTGGAGATATCCAGACATTCAAACTGAGATATCGAGTGGGTAGTTGGACATATGAGTTAGAGGTAGAGAGAACAAATTTTGGATACATGAGTATTTAATGTCATGGAAGTAGATGTGCTTACTGAAGGAGAAAGTATACATAAGAAGGTGTCAGTTGCCTTCTGGCGCTTTCCAACCCAAAAAGGTTGGGAAAAAAAGGAAGCACCTGCAGAGGAGGTTGAGAGGGGTGATTAGGAATTTCTTAGACCTTTTTAGTGAGAATTCACACATATATTCTCATCTTCTGAGCCTTTCGAGCTCCAGCTTCCTTGCCACAACTCCTCAGTATTACTCCTTTCAAGTTCCTGCTGTTTTAGCAGGACACTAGCTAGTGCCCAGGAATTTATATATGCCTTCTCTTCTTGCAGACAAAGGGAGAAAATCTATTATTTAAAAAATCTCCCTTCCTCACTGTCCTTAGTCCAAAGAAGGGCTATAAACTATAAATGAGTGTTAATATGTTAGATTTAGAGCCTGCTAAATGGGCTTGATATTTTCCATCTTTTGCCCTCTAACAGATTCCCCATGAAACTGAGATGTGGTTGAGGTACAGGAGTCCATCTGCAGGAGTAGGCTCCCTGGGAGTGTGCCTCCTGGCACGTAGCCTCTTTGGCCTTCAGGCCTGCTATGGCATCTGTCCTAGCTATTCAATCTGTCACAAGAAAACTCCTTTTTCAATAATGTTCCGTGCTTAGTCCCATATTCTTGTCCTGGCATGTGGCCTCTGGTTTGGTTCCTGACTCTGTACCACTTACTAAAATTCGACATATCGAATTCCTGTAAGATTGTTCTTGGCACTCAGTTCAAGAGACTGGGGCAGGAGGGGGGGTGATGCAGAGGGAGGTGGGGAGGAGAGAGAAAGAGAGGCAGATAGACACAAACATTACTGACCTTACTACTTGCCCAGACAGAACCTGTCATCAGAGTCTCTTCTCATTCACTTCTGGAGTGGATCTATCTCTGCTACCTGGAATCATGCACTGTACCTACACTATTTATTTATTTTTTTCTGAAAATTTTCTAGCCATTCCTAACACTATGAGCAATTTTTATCCTTTTTAGAGATGGATTTCGGTTCCTCTTCTACAGGGGCAGTCCTTTGGTCAGTAGTTCTCTTTGTAGTAAGTTCTGTGCTGATGTACATCTTATCCTCAACACACAGGCCAATTTCACCCTCCAAGGCCTTTGTAGCAGTCAGGTTGCTCTTCTTATGTATGTCAGAACATATTCTGTACCTTAGCTGTGCATTGAGATTTTTAAGAACTTGAGATATTCCAATCAGAAGAAGGTTACATCTGGTCCCAGTTGGTGGCTTCCACGAGCTGTTCCATGAATCGGCCTAGAGGCCTACCCTGATGAAGCTTGTGAACACAGACCCCTCTTCCAGAATTTAGGTTTTATTATGTTTTCCTGAGTCCTTTAACATATTGTGAGCTGTAGCTTTTAGAGTTAAATTAATTTTCACTATAAAGCAAATTGATCTTTGTGGACCATGTAGTCTAATATTATTATGAGCACTAGAGGGCACTCTGTAAAGATGGAGCAGTTTTATTCATTTCTTGATTTTTGAAATATCTGTTATCATAGTTATTGAAATAATTGAGGTGAGCCATTAAAAATTGTTACATTCTAATCAAGTATGGAAGGAATAAATCATTATCTCTAAAGGATACCAAAAATACTTTAAATACTTGACGAAGGACAAGAATGAGCATCATTCCCTGAATTGACTACTTTGCCTCAGGATGTACTTCCAAAATGCTCCCATTAAAAATGACAGTTTGGGGCTGGGGCTATAGCTCAGTTGGTAGAGTGCTTGCCTCATATGCACAAGGCCCTGAGTTCAATCCCCAGCACCACAAAAAAAAAAAAAAAAAAAAAAAAAAAAAAAAAAAAAAGAAAAAAAAAAAAAGTCTTGGAGACTAATAGTGTGAGAACATTCTTTATTTATTCAGTGGATACCCACTGATGATTTACTCTACTGTAGGCTTCCTAAGGGACACAGAAATGGTAGATACAACCCTTCAACAAATTATAATCTACTATGATGTTATCAAATAGAAACATTATATAAAAGGCACACACAAAATTTTCTAGAAGATATATTATACAAAGTAAAAAGAACCAGGTGAAATTAATTTTGGCAATATAGTTTATATCATCCAATATAACTAAAATACCATTATTTTAAAGTGTACTAAATATGAAAAAATTATTGCAAGTTGAGTATCTTTTTCAGAAATGCTTGGGACTAGAAGTATTTTGGATTTAGTATTTAAAAAAAATATTTTGGAATATTTACATATGTGTAATGAGCTGTCTTGATATCTGGGGGTTGGGACCCAAGTCTAAACACAAAATTGATTTATTTTTCATATACACCTTAATATTCATAGCCTGAAGGCAATTTCATATAATATTTTTAGTGTGCCTGCATTTTGGCTGTGACCAGTTATGTGAGATCAGGTTGGAATTTTCCACTTGTGGCCTTGTGCCAGCACTCAAAATCCTTCAATATTTTGAGCATTTTGATTTTCAAATTTTTGGATTAGAGACGCTCAACCCATACTGGTTATTTATGAGATTTACACTTTTTTTTTTGTACTAAGACTTTGAAATCCAACATGTACTTTATACTTATAACATGTCTTCTCTTGGATTTGTCACATTTCAGCTGCTCAGTAGTCACAACCAGCTGTGGCTTCCATTTTGCACAGCACAGCTCTGGGGCCCAGTCCTGGTCAGGCTACATTAAAAATTAGAAATTTAGGGCTGGGTTTGTGGCTCAGTGGTAGAGTGCTCGCGTAGCACGTGCACGACCCAGGTTTGATCTTCAGCATCCATGTAAAAATAAAGGCATTGTGTACAACTAAAGCAAATAAATATATATTTTTTTAAAAATTAGAAATTTAGCAATAGCCTCTCTCCTCTTTGAGCCTTTTTTTTTTTTTTTTTTTTTTTTTTTTTGTGGTGCTGGAGATTGAACCCAGGGCTTTGTACATGTGAGGCAAGCACTCTATCAACTGAGCTATATCCCCAGCCCCTTGAGGCATCTTTTATATACCAAGAAATTTACCTATTGTTGTGTACAATTCTCTCACCTACCTTTTATAAGAACAACATCTACTCTTATTCCAGGTATGTAGCATCTTCTCTTACTTCTCCAAGGTTCTTTTCGTAAAATTTCTTTTTCTGTTTTTACAGTCTCTACATTGTCCACATTTATTTTTAAAGCAAAAAGCATTTTGTTTGCTGTTTCCCCCCCCCCCCCCCCCCCACTATCTCTTCTGGGAAATTTCCTCATGTGTCTGGTTTTCCTTGAAAACTGTATGTGTGTCCTTTGGGGTGAGGAGATGGGTTAGCATTTAACCTTTGATTTCTCTGTTGAATGAGCAAATAAGAGAAAATGATTAAATTCTCTTCCAACTTTCTTCTTCATCCAGCTCGAGCCAGTTTCTTTTTAGATTGGGTGAACTTTATCCTTCTACTTTTGTTTGACATGTTAGCTCTGAGTGTACCCAAGACTGAGTCCCCTTCCTCTAGAGCTTAGTAGTCTGGTTTGGTTTTGTTCTGTTTTGAGTACATATGGGGAAACTACCTTTTAGAAAAGGTTATAATGACTTAGGTTGCTATAATTCCACTTAAAAAAAAAGAAAGGAAGGCAGAAAGTGGGTGAACTTTTTTTCCCCATGTTATATAAATAGCAGCATGCAAGTACAGGTCTATTCTGCACTTTTTCCTAGAAATCTTCGAGGCTCACACCTGTACTCTTTTCCAGGCTTCTAATCAAAAGTCACCTTCTCAGTTAAGCTTTCCTTGACCTTTATATTTCTAAGTCCCCTCCCATACCCATCTAGATACCCTGGCATTCCCTATTCTCTTTCCTTGCTCTAGTTTTTCTTTAGTACACTTATCATCATCTGAAATTTTATATACTTTACATTTGTCTCTTTCCTCTTCAAAATGAGAGAGATTTTTTTAGCTTTTTAATTGAATATAACATTAATACAGAAAAGAACAGAAATCATAAGTTTGCAGCTTGACGAATTTTCACAAAATGACATACCCAAGTCATTGTGTCCCAGATCAAGAAATTGAGCATGCTAGCATGCCAGAGGTTTTCCTCATACCTTTCTCTATTCACTAACACTGACCCAAGCCCTTCTTCAAAGGTTACTCCTCTCTGGTTTTCTCTCTCATGCGTTAGTTTTGCCTGTTTTGAATTTTATATAAACAGAATAAATGTACAATGTATTTTCTTAATTTTCTTCACCTCAACATTATGCTAAGTTCCATCCGTGATGTTGTATCAATAGTTTGTTCATTTTCATTGCTATATAGTACTTCATTGTATGATTACAATTTATTAATCCATCCTGCTGTTGATGAATATGTGTGGTTTTCAATTGGACTTTTAGCTATTATAATTGTCTTTTGCTTTGAAAAAGCCTGCAAGGATCTTAGGCTACTATTTTTTCTACCCTTATACTTGCTTCCTTTGAGGCAATAAACAGGGCTGTCTACCTGCTTGAATTTGGGGAAGCAGCAATGTTATCCAGCCACCTTTTTCTTTCTTTCTTTCTTTCTTTTTTTTTTTTTTAGTTGTAGTTGGACACAATATCTTTATTTTATTTATTTATTTTTATGTGGTACTGAGGATTGAACCCAGAGCTTGCACATGCTGAATAAGCGCTCCACCACTGAGCCACAACCCCAGCCCTCCAGCCACTTCTGCATCCTCCAGTAACTGAGCTCCTTGGTAACAGAAATCTAGACCTAATTATCTTAGAAGCTGCAGTGTTTGGCATGGGCTAATGATCTAAAGACATAATGATCTAATGATCTAAAGACTGTTTGAGGGATCACATAAGCTTTTATTTTCAGAATGAAGTTAGGGAGAGGAGAAATGAGTTTATAGAAGAATCAGGGATTAAATGGAGTTTACCATGTAGAAACTTCAAAACCAGCAACAAGATTAGTTCTAAATGTATTTGAAGATAAATTTAGCTAAGGAATAGTAGTACCCTTTGATTATGTTGTAAAACATCTGTAGATAGAAAAGCAGACAGCAAGCATATTGAATTTTTTTCTTACTGTAGCATAGGTATTAGGAGATAGAGGGCTAATTTTTAAGTTTTGTTTCTTATTATTGTAAAACATATATAATGTAACTTTTACCATCTAAACCATTTTTAAGTTTACAGTTCTGTAGTATTGAGGACACTCATGTTGTGCAACCATCACCACCACCCACTTTTTCAACTTCTCCAACTGAAGCTCAGTCTTCTTCCCAGCTCTTGACAACACCATTCTGCTTACTGTCCCAATGAACTGGACTACTCTAGGAGCCTAATGTAAGAGCAGTCAGACAATATATACAGACAATATATATCCTTTTGTGACTGGCTTATTTCATTTAGCGTAATGGCTTCAAGATTTTAAATTTTCTTCTGAGGCAAATAGTTTGGAGGATGTTATATAGACCTGGGTTTAATCCTCAGCATAAAACAAACTAACAAAAATAAATCAACATTTTAAAATATATTTTATGTATCAGTTAAAAATTTGAAAAACATGTCAACTCTTAAAAAAAACCCAAACCCAAGAAACAAGAAAACCAAAAATATATTTTCCAAAGTACCAAAGAAACTTCTAGATATAATTATTTGCCCAGCTATTTAAAGTCTAATTGACCAGTGATTTTTTATGCATAATAAATGGTAGAATCATTGACTAAGGAAGCAACTGTGAGTCTTGGGGGAGGTGGGGAAGTTAGCCTGATTTTTATAATAGAATCTACTAGATATATCTGGGAGGGTGTATTTACCTTCAAACAAGCAGAAACCAATGGACACAATATTTTTAGATTTTAAAAAAGCCTTTGGTGATATTTGTATGCTTAAGACTTAAAAGTGAATTCAGTAAGGCATTAGGAGGAGTATTTTGACATGGAAATCTGTTTAGATACCACAGTGGAAAAGAGAAGTAAGTATGCAGTTGTGGAACAGGAAGATTTAGCAGTGGTTTCTGTTGGAAAACTGACGCTGGCAATATGTGTTATATATATTTTTTTGTCCTTTTAAATAAATGACTGGATGATGAACGGGTCATCTTCTGTTTGCTCTCACCCTTTCCAGCTCTGTGTTCTGCCCTGGAAAGCGCCAGTACTGACTCCTGCAGTCAGTGGTCTTGCCTCTCTCTTCTGGTTGCAAATAGTCAACAGGAAGGAGCTGGTGGGAGGTAGGAGGGTGTAGGGGAGTCATCTGGCTGGGCCTCTCCACCAAACCCTTTTCACACTTGCTGTGTAAGTAGCTCCTTTACTAAAATTCTCCTCAAAGTATTCTAATTTTTGTGTGGGATCTGCTTTCTGCTAGGACCCTAAAAATACACATGACAGAATCTAGAGGGTAGTTGAAAGAGAGGAAAGATCCACTCTTCTTCAGGAGATCTGGATACTAGTCCTGGCTCTGTCCTAACTTGTGAGACAATGTAATCTCTTCATGTCTAAATTTACCCTGACAAGTTAGAAATAGCAATATTAACCCTCTACATTTCGAGGTGGGTTTGGGGTAATGTGTGTGTGTGTGTGTGTGTGTGTGTGTGTGTGTGTGTGTGTGTGTGTATAATCTTAAGTTTGCCCTAAGTCTTTTTTAAAAAAATAGCCTACCACAAATGAATGGCATTATTATGATAATGTTTATCACCAGTGTGAAGTGCCAGGTGAGAGGAATAAACCCTTCCTAGAGGTGGCATGAGTGGGCAGGAAGGTGACATCTAAGCCTTAAATGGTTAAGGTCTGGCACTGGATTGCGAGTCCCAGGATGCAGTACTGAGTGAGAGGAAAGTGTTTTATAGAAGGTCATGGTGGCACAGCACCATGTCATGTCCTGGTTTTCCTTGGGTTGACTATGGCTGCTTCTTCATCACTCCTGGTATCAGCTCCTGACATGGGATGACTTTGAATAGCCTAGGAGTGGCAAACCCAAATGCTTGTGGTAGGAGGTTGGTAGGTGAGTGAAATGTAGGAATGTATTTATTCTAGTCAGTTGCTGCAGTGGGGGAATGTTGATTGAGGATTCTTCTAACTTTTCATTTGTAAAGTCCTCCAATTCACAAATGCCAGCAACTAATTACAAATGTTAAATATAGTATGGGCTTAATAAAACACATCTGAGAGCTGGGTATGACCTCTGGGCTGCCAATTTTTGATCTCTGATATGTAGATTTCTTAGTGACCTTAGAGGATTAAACTGGAACTGGGGTTTCTACCACTTCTTGAACAAATGTCTTCCACTTTTAGGTTTCTAGTCTGCACTAGGTTCCTAGGTCTTTATGTTTGAGTCTTATGTCCAAATGAGTGGTAATGCATTTTGGGAAACACTGTCTAGAAATTGAGCCAAGCCCCTGATGGCATTTATGGAGAGAGAATGTGTACTTGTTAGTGCCACTTCACCTTATCAGGCTTGTTTTTGTAGATACAATCTCTCCTTAAGCAGGCAGGTATGAAATCTGTTTTATGTTCTCTCCTCTAGTCCATTAGTTATCATTTTCTGAATCGGCCCATTACTCTTTATTGATCTTAAGAGTGTCACTTGATACAATTTAGATATTTCAGTATTTTGTCACAGTACAAATGAGTAACCCCCTTTTGCCAAGGTATATGGATTAATCCCTAGATGACATTTGGATATTATTTATACTTTCTAATACGCAATTGAATGGGTATCTATAACCGATTTTTTTCTTTCCAATTTGTGTCCCACAAAACATTAGTTCTGGAGATGTTCCACAAGCAAAGGGTTCTAATGTCCATTAATTTGGAGAAACACCACCTAACCTATGGCCTTCTTAGAGAGTCACAAGGCAAATTTGTCTGCAAAAGTTTAAGTCCTACAGGGAGGCACAGCTAACTTTCTTTAATCCAGAAGTATATTCAATTGCTCAGTCATTTATCTGTCAACTATTTATCGAGCATTTACTATGTCTCTTTAAGTACCATTGGCTTTTTATTTGATGGAAGACTGTGCTGTTCTTTCAGGATATACTGTCCTCATGGAACTAATGTTCTGATAGGAAAGACTAATAATGAAGAACTGAGTTAATAAATGAATTCCTCATAGATTGAGAGGAGTAGCAGGAAGAAACTAAACTATGGGCTATGAAGAGGACAACCAGGGCAAATACTGAGCTTGAAGAGGCAGGGAAGGCCTCACTTAGGAGGTGACACTCAAGAAAAGAGACCTAAAGAAAGAGAAGGAGCTGGCTCTGTGCAATATCAGGGGACAAGTATTTTAGGCAGGAGGAAGGGCAAGGGTAAACATAACATTAGCAAAGTACTTTGTACACCTACCGTGTGCTAAGCACTTTTTCATCATTTTACAGATGAGAACCTTGGCTCACAATACCTTCTACCTGAGGTTTCAGAGCTTGTCAGTTTGTGTGGGACAGGGATGAAACTCAGGCATGCTTGTGATGTACCTCCTTCCAAATTACTAGAGGTTGGAATCTCCACACCCTCCTTTTTAAAATAGTAGGTCTGTTAACTTTGGTACTCCAAATTGGAGAACTCTGGTTTACAAGAAATTACAAGAGAATCACTTCCTCCTTCTTAGAGCTTCAAGTAGTATAGAGATAGAAAAATAATTCTATAGCCTTATCAAATGCTTTTAAATGAGTTTATATACTGAGCATCTTAGATACTTGGAGTCCAGCTTTCTGGGCTTCTTTGTGGGCACAATTCCAAGGTGTGTTACATGTGTGAACAGTCGACTGAAGTGAGGAAGTGTATCCAGTGACAGATGAAGATGGGGCAGTTGAAGGGCAAAAATCACACTGGAGACAACTGTCAGCCAAGAGGTTTATTCACCAGCCTCTATGGCTGGTCAGAGGCAGAAGAAGTACGGGGAGAGAGGAGTCAGGGAGAGGGAAGCGTGCAAGCTCTGGATGGAGGGTTGGTGCCTAGTCTTGCCAGCTGCAGTCTCAGGAGCTGTCGGCTGGGGCAGCTGCCCTCGGGCTGGAGGTTGGAGCTGTGGCTGGAGCAGCACCGTGAGTCTGGAGCCTCTGCAGCAGCTGCTTCCTCTCCGCAGGAACAAGATATTGTGTCAGCTGCTTCCTCTCCGCAGGGACGAGCTGTTATGTGTGAGCTCCAGGCAGGCAGGGACTTAAGTAGGGATTTCTGGGGGTGGGGGGAACCTGAGTGACCTTTAACACTATTGGCTCTTTTCCCAGTAAACGGGGTGACCTTTAAGCCGATTGGCTTCTGCCTGGGGAACAGAGCGACTTTTAGGCTGATTGCCTCCTGCCTGGGGAAATTGAAACCAGGTTGCTCCTAATGGAATTTTCCATGGGGGAGGTGGCCTGTCAGCTCAAGCCTATCTATCAGCAGTCCTGAATCTGGGAGGAGCAAATAGTCATCTATATCTCTGTGGCTTCAGAAAACTACACAGAGCCATGGAAAGGTCTTCCTGTATTAAAAAACAAAGTTTGGCCCTTAGTAGGTGATATCTAGAGAAAAAAGAGAGATGAGGCACATTACTGATATTATTTTCACCAATCAACAACATTATCTTATAGGACAGTTTATTTAGGAGTTATTGTGAGGGATTTGATCTATTATGTGGATACAAAACAACTTGTTCTAATATTAAATTTCTGTTTCTAATGTTGCTTGTGTTTGGAGTTTCATTCCAAAGCCAGTTGTTAAAAAAAGTTTGGAGGGGCTGGGGTTGTGGCTCAGCGGCAGAGCGCTCGCCTCGCACGTGCATGGCCCGGGTTCAATCCTCAGCACCACGTAAACATAAATGCATTGCATTGTGTACAACTAAAGTAAATAAATAAATATTAAAAAAAAGTTTGGAGATAATTGTTGATTGAATAAGTATTCTCTGTATGGCCACTGAGGAATTCAGCTGTGGACCACCCTCAACTGATGAGGCAGGTCATACATATGCTCAGGAAGCCTTAGGGCAGTGCTGTCCAAGAGAACTTTTTGCATTAATGAAAATATTCTGTAACATAGTGTCTGTTTACTTTGTGGCTGGTGCAAATGAGAACTAAATTTGAATTTAAAGTAAGTTCAGTAACTGGTCAAAAAGCAGAATGACCTTTGGGACTTTTTTAAGAAGCTTGCTTAATAGTCCCTTCAGGTGTTATTCCTGTACCCCATATCACCTTCATTTGCATTTGCAATTAATTCTGTAGTCTATAAAAAATAATTGCATTATTAAGAGAGGTTGTTTCTGATCTTTGTGTGACTTAAGAAGTAGGGAAATATATATGAAGGTTGGGAGTGCAGCCCAGAGGCCATCAGAAGCCACATAGAAACGTGCACGTGGGCTTTGTGTTGTTCCAGTTGACAGGTCATTGCTATGGGGCTTTAGTTTCTGGGGCGCTAGGGAGGCTAATTGTAATTTTATTCTTCTTAAAATACCTATAGTGCCTCTTTGAGAAGTACCATTGTCTTTTTATTTTTTTGATGGTAAGAGTTTTATTAAAACTTAGAAATCCTAGAATTCAAAGGATTAGCTCTTTTTCTGAAAAACTCCTATGTCTGGTAGATATTCTCCAAAGCTCTGGACATGGGGGTTTTCTGTGGTAAAGCCTGAGGTGTTGTGAATCTAGGACTTTATCCCAGCACCATGCAGGTAGTAGAACATTTCAAAGTTAGTGTTGACAGATGGTGAAGAAGCTACTGGTGTTTGTTTAGAGCAGCCAGAGTGAACCTGATGCCTTGTCTAGTGTGCATACAAATCCACGGAACCACTGAAACACTGTCGTGCTGCAGTTGAAGGGAACAAAGCAGGAGGCCTCATCATGTGAACTGGAACCTCACCCCAGTAGCATTTACCTCCCAGTTAGAAGACAGATCAGTCAAACTGCTTTTGTACTATGTAGAGCATGTATGTGTAGAACACATTTCCAAGTTTACAGGCACCTTCTTCAAAGAGCACAGTAGAAAACTGCCAATCCTAGGTGCAGTTGAGTGGTTTCCCTGCTATTTTCTGGTGCACGGCTATCTACCTGGAAAGGAACTGGTCACTTGGTAAATGAGCTGGATGGAGAGGCTTTATGTTCCTATGAGTTATTAAGAGGACAGTTGTTAGGTGATAAATTTGCAGTGGCCAGATAATGATACTTTCCAAAGAGATCCACGTAGGCTGTTAACAGATTTTACAAGCTTTCAAGATTGTCCCTGGGCCTAACTTGGAAGAAAATATACCTTTTGTAACTCATTTGACCAGAGACCATTTTTAAAAATTAATTAATTAATTTATTTTTACGTGGTGCTAAGGATCGAACCCTGCACTTCACATGTGCTAGGCCAGCACTCTACTGCTGAGCCACAACAGCAGACCCCAGAGATCATTTTTAATAGTCTTGTGTTACTTCCTTTTAAATATATTTTTGTGGTAATTATGGGTGCTAAATTGTTATTGCACAAATTCATTTTAGGAGGTATATTTAAAAAGGGAATGATGACCATTTTGCTCCATTTTACTTATTTTTTACCAATATCATAGTAACTGCAAGATGCAGTTACCTTGTTCTAAGAGGAAATATTTAAATATAATTAGATATATCTGCTATACCTGAGGACAAAACATAATAAAAATATACAGAAACACTTGTCTAAATAATTTTAGCTGGAGATCAATTAAAATCTTTTATTTTGGAATTTCAGGTTTCTGATTCAGTATTGTTTTTATGCAGTATTTGTTTATGTTTATAAGTTTCATTAATTAACCTCAGATGATAGCATGGGAGGTTTTTCAATATGATCTATTTCAAATTAATCAGATACATAGAATCTTTGTTAAACAGTTTTCTGAGAGTTACAGTAGTGGCTCTGTGTGTGTGTGTGTGTGTGTGTGAAAGGTAGAATCCTATCACTGTGAACCATTGAATGAAAATAATTGTGCAAATTTATAATGACATAAAATCTGTCCTGTTGTTTATAATAATCAGATGCATCTATTAAATTAATTTTTTAGAATATGTTTTTTTCCCCTGTGTGGCCTTTAAAAAATAGTTTCTGAGGAAGGAGTTTGAATGGGTTGTTTGTACAGGCTGCAGTTATTGCTAATTTGACAACATTACTTGGAGGGTGTCTTTGCAGGGTGACTATAATCTGTTTAGAGATCTCTCTTTCATTTTTAATTGCCTCTACAAGTCTGAGGTCAGGGTCTCTCAAAATGATACTGCTGCTATTGTCAGTTGTCTACTTTTCAAATTGAAGAGACTGACTTATGGTATTCTACTATCAATCTTATTTGGGTTCATTCCTTTTTCTTAAGTTTCTTTACATTCGCATAAATACTTAATAGTATAGATAATATATTTTTGACAGAATGACTTGATCCAAATGTAACATGTCCTGTGGATATTGAAACATTGTTAATTTATGGAGGAAAACCTCTAATATTCTGAGAGTGATTTCCTGGGCAATGATAATCAGAGGTTTAGGGAGGAAGCTCAGAATGTCTTTGACCTTGCTTTTGTATTAACCACTTGGCTCAGAATTTTACCATTTTATCCTGGGTAAGACTCTGGAGAGAAAGGGTGAAATATTCAGCTTGTTTAATCTCCTAACTATTCAGAAATATGTTATCTATCTTGAAACAATTGAATTGAATAAACTCTGGAAAGGTAGGCATTTAAAAAAATAGAGCTCTTATTGATTCTTTGTATTTTTTAACATATAGCAAAGATGGAGAAAATGATTGTGATAATACAATATATGAAAATTTCTATCATAGTGTTTCAGTGTCTGATTTACTAAGTCCTCAATAATTGTTAATTCTTGTCTGTTTTTTCAAATCTTTCCCTTGTGTAAAATATAAATTAAGAATTCTTAGAATTATCTCATATAATTTCTACTGTTTTCATATAAATATATTTATATTATAGTACTGAAATGAACTACCAAAATGAATGCCTCTGTCTGCAGGCACTGACTGCAAAGTGAAAAGTTCTATGCCTCCCACACACTTCTTCCCTAATTCTTTGAGTTGGTCCAGGAGACTTGTGCAATAAAATTGTTGTTCTGTGCTTTGGGAGAAAACTGTGGAAGCTGTCATTGAACTCTGTCCTCCAAAAGACCTAAATAACCTGTTCACTTTTTTTTTAAAAAAATATTTATTTATTTACTTTAGTTGTACACAATGCAATGCAATTATGTTTACGTGGTGCTGAGGATCGAACCCGGGCTGTGCACATGCGAGGCGAGTGCTCTGCCGCTGAGCCACAACCCCAGCCCAACCTGTTCACTTTTAAGAAAGATGTTTCCTGATAGGCATAGATTCTAGTGATGAGTGTCTGAAAATAGACTTTGATTATAGAAATAAAACATTTTTTCTTTTTTTTAAATATTTATTTATTTGCTTTAGTTGTACACAATCTGTTTTTACATGGTGCTGAGGATCGAACCCTGGCCGTGCACGTGCTAGGCGAGCGCTCTACCACTGAGCCACAACCCCAGCCCACATTTTTCTTTTTATGCTTATTTTATATTTAACATTTAATGTACTTCAACTTTATATCTGATGTTTAAAAATATCTTTGAACCCTTATTTTTAGCTTGCAATGCTTTAAAAGAGATAAGTGATATTAGCATAATTTAAAATTAGTATGTGTTGGGCACAGTGGTGCATAGTTGTAATCCCAGCAACTCCAGAATCTGAGGCAGGAAGATTGCAAATTTGAGGTCAGCCTCAGCAATTTAGCAAGACTTTGTCTCAAAGTAAAAAGTAACAACAATAGAAGGGGCTGGCAATGTGGCTCAGTGGTTAAATGCCCCTGAGTTCAATCCCCGGTGCCCTCCACTCCCCCCAAAAAGTACATAACCAAAAAATATATAAGTTGCAGAAATGATTAAAAGGTAACTTACCTTTCCTGGAATATATTGGGTAGAATGAAACATTTATAGCACTTTAATCTGTATTTCTATAAAGACGTTCAAGTCGAGTTAGGAGTGCTTTATGTAGTGTGTGGGAAACTGTTATGTTTTATGTTTTCCTTTCCTCGGCTATTTTTGAAACATGGCTGTTTAAATATGTTGGGGCTATATAATGCCTGGAAGTTCACTGCCCTTTGTGTTTTGTTCATTATGATATCATCTCTCTTAATGTATGCTTTTAAAAGAAAAAATACACACATTCCTAGCATCTTCCTTTTTTTTTTTGTTTGTTTGCTTTTTTTTTTTTTTTTTTTTTTTTGAGATAGTGTGTTGCTAAGTTGCTGAAGCTGACCTTGAACTTGTAGTTCTCCTTTCTCAGCCTCCCATGTCCCTGGGATTACAGTCATGCACCACTGTTCCTGGCTCATATTTTACATTCTTTTTTTTTTTTTTTTAAGAGTACTTTATGTATAATGGTAAGTCACCAGTATGTGACTTAAAAATGTTTCCTCACAAGCTGTGTCTTCTTGGTTTATTCTCTCTCTTTTTCTTTTTTTATATTTTACATTCTTAATGAAATACTGTTGGATATAATTTTACTGAAGTGGGATGTATTTGGTAATACATTATAATGCTGATAAAATAATTTGAAACACTTCCATTTCATGTATCGTCATTTACTTACAACTTATTATAAGAACAAGTTTTTGATGTTAGGAAGTCATATGACATGAACATAAAATCCAATATTATTTTAACACTGGATAAAGTAGTAAAATCTACAATTCGTTGATTGCCCCAGTTTCAACCCACTTCCCTTTCAGTTATCTCCTGTCTAAAGTAAGTCACAGATGACCCGTTTTCCTCTCTGTGTCCACAATGGTTCTTACTGTTAATATAAAAACATTTTCAGTTTTTATAAAGCTGTTTGTCACATTTTTAATGAAATGCTAAAGGACATTACTGAGAGGTCCCATGAGATTCAGTTCCTTCTTTCCACATTACGCTTCCTCCTAAGTGCTCATGGGCTATGGAAACAGTGACTAACATGGAGGACTGTTTTAAGATCCAGTGTGCTTCTGAATTCCCAGACATCAATATAAAAATAAATTATGCTCATGAAAAGTATTTAGGACGTGTCTCTGCTAAGTAGAAAGAGGGGGCAGGGATGTCCTGGGGAAAAAATCAGAATAGAATTGAGAAGACAGAATTCCATGTGAAAGAATGGCTCCCCTGAAGGAGATCCTCTGACTTTAATCAGGCATTTTAACATTCAAAAAGCTAATGTATTTTGTTTGTTTGAAATGAATACATTGATTATAAATAGAAAGGTTTCAGATATGTTTTATTATTTAAGAAAGTCAATAATAGTAACTTAATTAATAATAATAAGCAATACCAACTCCTGACATTTTTCCATTAACAGGGTACTTTTCCCATTATCTCCATGTGAACTTCAGGGCAGCCTCTTTCTTATGTAAGAAAGCTGAGGCACAAGAGTTGCCTAAACAAGGATCCAAAGGAGTATCTTGCTTTCTAGTACTTTCCCCATCTCATATCTTTTTCATGGTCAATTTATAAGTAGAGCCAGTGTACCTTTTTAAGGAAGTATCCATGTTTATTAGAAATAATAAAACTTTTAAAGGATGGCAGCTATTGTAAGTGTGTCACCCTCTTACATCTTTACTTGTAAAATTTCAGCCATTAACTTTTTAATATCCTACTTATCACCCTTATGTTTTGAGGTACTGCCATCAGTGGGTAGCAGTATAACATCTATTCTGAATGATTCCTGTGTTTTCTGAGATTTAAGTTGCTTTCTAGTCAAGCTTGTCCATTTATTCACTCAACAAGCATCACTAGGCATAAATTAAATATAAAATTTTAATTATTATTATGTTTTAAAGTCTTTTTAAAAAATATTTATTTATTTGCTTTAGTTATACACAATGTGTTTATTTGTACGTGGTGCTGAGGATCGAACCTGGACCACGCACGTGCTAGGTGAGCGCTCTACCGCTGAGCCACAATCCCAGCCCCTAAAATTTTAATTATTTATGCTATGTAATATTTTTTATTCACATCGTAGATTTGCATAAACTTTTCATAACTGCCATTTAAAATTAACATTTTAACAAATTTAAGAACAAAAATATATCTAATTTTTGCTAAGCCTTTATCCTTTATAATTCTTTAACTAGTTATTCTGGCTCTAAATATATAGTTTCTAGTTATAGTAGTCTTATTTTGAGACTAATTGGTTCTTTAGTTACTAGATTTCACAGCTTTTAGGCTTAAAATGATAATGCTTTTTTCCTCTTTAAGGTGGGCAGAGTGCTTTTCATTAGTGAGCTTGTGTTGCTTTTGTAATAATGAAGAAGTATATAATGTACAAAGTGAAAACCATCATCTACTGTCAGAAATATTGACTATCGTTTATATTTTTTTAAAAATTATTTCTTTTTTAAATTTCTTTTTTATTCTAATTTTTATTTTTTATTGTTTCTTTTTAGTCATATATAACATTAGGATTTATTTTTACATAATTTAAAAAACCATGGAATATAATTTACTTAAACTCAGTCCCTGGAATTTCCTTTCCCTTCTTTCCTCCCTCTCCCTGTTGTCTTTCGTTTACTCTACTGATCTTCCTGCTATTTACTTTTAGTTTTTTTGTTTGTTTGTTTATTGTCTTGTGGATTTACATGATAGTGAGATTCACTGTGGTATGTTCATATATGTACGTGGGAAAGTTAGGTCAGATTCATTCCTCTGTTCTTCCCTTATCCCATCCATTCTCCTTCCCCCTTCATTCTCCTTCATCTAGTCCACTCTTTTTTTTTTTTCTTTTTTGATGGAATCTGCCTCCATCCTTGCCCCAAACTCCCCCCCCCCCTTATTTTGGTCTAGCTTTCACAGATGAGGAAAAAAAAAATTTGACCTTTGACTTTTTGGGGCTGGCTTATTCCATTTAGCATGATAGTCTTCAGTTCCATACATTTACCAGCAAATGTCATAATTTCATTCATTATGGCTGAGTAATATTCTATTGTGTATATACATCACATTTTCTATATCCATTCATCTACTGAGGGACACCTAGGGTCATTCCACAACTTAGTTATTATGAATTTAACTGCTGTAAATATTGATATGTGTATCACCACTATATTGATATGACTTTAGATCTTTTGGTTATATACCAAGTAGTGGGATAGCTGAATCATATGGTGGTTCCATTCCTAGTTTTTTGAGAAATGTCCATACTGCTTTTCAGAGTGGTGACAGTCCCACCAACAACTTATGAGTTTTTCTTTTTCCCTACATCCTCACCAGCATTTATTGTTACTTGTGTTCTTGATAATTATCATTCTGACTGGAGTGAGATGAAATGTCAATGTAGTTTTGATTTGCATTTCCCTCATTGCTAGAGATATTGAACATTTTTTCATATATTTGTTGGCCAGTTATATTTCTTCTTTTGAGAAGTGTCTGTTAATTCTTTTACCCGTTTATTAATTGGGATTTTGTGTGTGTGTGTGTGTGTGTGTGTGTGTGTGTCTGTCTAGTTTTTGAATTCTTTATTTATTCTGGATAGTAATGCCCTGTCAGAGGAACAGGTGACAAAGATTCTCTCCCCTTCTGTAGGCTTGCACTTCAAGCTCTTGTTTCTTTTGCTGTGTAAAAGCTTAATTGTGGTCAAATATACATTAGATCTATCCTGTTAACCAATTTTCTTTTTCAGTGCTGGGATGGAGCCAGGAGCTTCATCTGTGCTAGGTAAGCACTATGCCACTGAGCCACATCCCTACCCTTTTTTTATTTTTTACTTTGAGACAGGGTTTCACTAAGTTGCCCAGGCTGGCCTTGAACTTGTGATCTTCTTGCCTCAGCTTCTTGAGTGGCTGGGATTTTGGGTGTGTGCCACCAAACCTGGTCCTCTTCACCATTTTTAAGAGCACAGTTGATTAGTTTTAAGTATCTTCACATTGCTGTGCAGCCCATCTTCAGGACTCTCCAAACTGAAGTTCTGTGTCAACTAAACAACAATTCCTCAGTTTTCTCTTTCCCCAGCTTCTGGCAACCACTATTCTACTTTTTGTCTCTATAAATTTGTCTATATTGGCCACCTCATATAAATGGGGTCATGACTGGATTATTTTATAATAGTTTATTTCATAATAGCCATAATGTCCTCAAGGTTCGTACATGTCAAACGTGTACAAAATTTCCGTCTATTTTATTTTTTTATTATCTGCTCTTTAAAAACTCGATAACATAGCCATATTATTTCTATTTATAAATTATTTTCCCAATAATATGCTGCATATGTCTTCACACATCAATATTTATACACCTTTTTTATATATATCACCTCCATTACTGCAGGTTGATCATACCTTATCTGAAATGCTTGTGACCAAGTGTTTTACAGATTTTTTTAAGATTTTAGAATATTGCATATTTATAATGGCATATCTTGGGGATGGAAATATCTAGACACAAAAATTGTTAATATTTCATATATACCTCATACACATAGCTTGAAGGTAAATGTATACAATATTTTTAGTACACCTGCATTTTGACTTTCATGAGTCCAGGTGTAAAATTTTCCATTCCAGAGTGTCATTTATATTCTAAAAATGCTTTGAATTTTCAAGTGTTTCAGATTTCAATGTTTTAGATTATGGATGCTCAAGCTATACCAAGTGTACCATCCCTGTTCTACAGATGGAGAAACTGGGGCTGAAAGGAGAATAATTTTCAATTGATATGTAGCAGCGTCAGGGATGAAGTCCAGGACTGCTTGATTTCAGAGTAAGACATATGCAGTGTGGTTCATATAGGTCGAGTGTGTGATTATTGTGGAAAAATGAAGCAGTTTTGAAGACAAATTTTGGTAGAAATGAAAGACTTGACTTTTTGCTTTTGTTATAGAGAAGCTACTGCCATGTGGTTGTGGCAGGCACAAATACCTGTCTCTAAAAACATTCACCAAGCATTATACTTTACTGTGTTAAGGCTGGGTTATTTCTAAGAAAATAGTAGTTGTCCTGGTCAGAAAGAGATTTTCAATGGCCTTTCAAAAGGTTAAAGATGGAAGAACAAAGAGGAAATTATCTGCCTCTTAGCTGAAGTATAATGAGAAGTGAAAATGTCATCCACATGAACTTTGATAGAAATATGCTGAAACCCTTCCCAATGAGCAGGGTCCGATATCAAGATCAGTGTAGCTCATTACTGAATTGTTGAATTTTAGGGCTAGACCTCAGAAATAATCTAAACTTTATAATTTCATAAATGAGGTTCTGTCCTGACATGCCTACCCAAAGTAGTTAACTGTGCAGTTAGGATTGTAATCTTTAATTTTTTCCATTTTTGTGGTGCTTGGGGTTGAACCCAAGACCTTGTGCATGTGAGACAAGCACTCTACCAACTGAGCTATATCCCCAGCCCAATCTTTAATTTCTTATTTCTCAAGAATTCTCTTTCAGCCAGTATTAGTGAACAGAAACAGATTTTTTTTTTTCATACCAAACTTGCTATTGCTTGTTTTTTATACTGTAAATGTGAGGTAGGGGAGGAACAAGTTAGTGAGGGCTGTCGGGACAGGTACTCTCACAGTATCACAAGAAATGAAAGGAATTGGAATGTAAGTTTTCTTGAGGTACCAGTCCTGGTCCATCAGTTAATGGAATCCATTAACTTTGTTAGTCTAGTCAATGGCAGAGATCTAATTGAAGATAAGGACTCTTTCAGAGAAAGTTCAAATCAACTACAGTAACAATGATAGAACAGAGGGTTGCAAACTATATTCATGGACTGCCTGTTTTTGTATGGCTTGTAAGCTAGGAATGTTTACTAAATAGTTTTAAAGTGGTTAAGAAAATTTAAAAAAAGAATAATATTTTGTGATAAGTGAAAATGATAAGAAATTCAGTTTTGGAATCTATAAAGTTTTATTAGAACTTTGCTACACTTATTGACACATAATTGCTTATTGCTACTTTTGGATTAAAATAGCAGAGTTGCAAAGTGGATCAAGGATCTAGGAATTAGACCAGAGACACTACACCTAGTAGAAGAAAAAGTAAGCTCTAATCTCCAACATGTTGGATTAGGCCCCAAGTTCCTTAATAAGACGCCGATAGCACAAGAATTAATATCAACAATCAATAAATGGGATAGATTCAAATTACAAAGCTTCTTCTCAGCAAAATAAACAATCAGTGAGATGAATAGAGAGCCTACTAATTGGGAACAAATCTTTACCACACACACATCAGATAGAGCACTAATCTCTAGAATATATAAAGAACTTAAAAATCTTAACACCAAAAAAACAAATAACCCAATCAATAAATGGGCCAAGGAACTGAACAGACACTCTCAGAAGAAGATATTTCAATCAACAAACACTTGAAAAAATGTTAAACATCTCTGGCAATTAGAGAAATGCAAATCAAAACCACTCTCAGATTTCATCTCACACCAGTCAGAATGGCAGCTATTAAGAACACAAACAACAATAAATGTTGGCGAGGATGTGGAGAAAAAGGCACACTCATACGTTGTTGGTGGGACTGCAAAATGGTGCAGCCAATATGGAAAGCAGTATGGAGATTCCTTGGAAAACTTGGAATGGAACCACCTTATGACCCAGCTATCCCACTCCTCGGTCTATACACAAAGGACTTAAAAACAGCATACTACAGGGACACAGCCACATCAATGTTTATAGCAGCACAATTCACAATAGCTAAACTGTGGAACCAACCTAGATGCCCTTCAGATGATGAATGGATAAGGAAAATGTGGCATATACACACGATGGAGTATTACTCAGCAATAAGAGAGAATAAAATCATGGCATTCGCAGGTAAATGGATGAAATTGGAGAATATAATGCTAAGTGAAGCTAGCCAATCCCAAAAAGCCAAATGCCAAATGTTTTCTCTAATATAAGGAGGCCAATTCACAGTGGGGTTGGGATGGGGAGCAGAGGAGGATTAGAGGAACACTCGAATGGCCAATGGGGAGGGAGGGAAAGGGAGGGGGCAAAAGGGTGAAGAAAAAAAAAGATGGTAGAATGAGATGGATATCATTACCCTAAGTGCATGTATGAAGTCACGAATGGTGTGAATATACTTTGTATACAACCAGAGATATGTAAAAATGTGCTCTATAAGTATAATATGGAATGTAATACATTCTGCTGTCATTTCTAACAACTTAGAATAAAAAATAAAATTTGAAAAAAAAATAGCAGAGTTGGATAGTTGTGATATAAACTGGATGGCACCACAAAATACAAAATATTTACAGTTTGGCCTTTGTAGAAAGAGTTTTCCAACTCCTGTAAAATAGCAAGAATAATTTACGTTTTAGAGTACCATGGAAACCTGTGACCTTTTTTGCTTTTCTAAAACTCTAGCTGGATACTACCATGGTTTTTTGAAGAATTTCTCCACTGTTTTTGTCTCTGGGACACCCCACAGTAGTTCATTCATGATTATTTTTCATGACTTCCTTTGCTTATTTTCCAGTGGTTCTTTTTGCAAACCAGGTGAACAGATCAAAGAGCATACAGAAAGGTCTTTGGTTTACCTTAAGAAGCTTTTATACAGAGGGATCTGTCGGGCTTGCATACCTCCCTGTTGGTTATAGAAACCTGGATATTGATTCTGATATTCACACTAGAGTATTGATTCAAATGTATATAAAGTGAC
Source organism: Tamias sibiricus (assembly GCA_025594165.1). Taxonomy (NCBI): domain Eukaryota; kingdom Metazoa; phylum Chordata; class Mammalia; order Rodentia; family Sciuridae; genus Tamias; species Tamias sibiricus. The sequence goes on from CM046664.1 coordinate 115,468,183, forward strand.
TATTACTGTAAGACCATAAACTGAATGAACATATTTATTGTTGAATTCCTATTTGTAGGAAGATAATATTAATCTTTCACATTTTTACAAGGCATTAGTAACTTTAGTCATGTTTCTCACAGCTCCTAATTTTACAGTGATTGTGTATTGTTTTTTAATGGTTAACTTTAAATACTTAAAATAGTGTCTTTTTATAATCATCTTTGATATAGCAAAAATGTTAATGGTTGGGATATTATACCTTATCTCTTATGGGAGATTTTTTTTTTTTTTTTTTTTTTTTTTTTGGTACCAGGGATTGAACTCAGGGGCACTCGACCACTGGGCCACATCCCCAGCCCTTTTTTGTATTTTATTTAGAGACAGGGTCTCACTGAGTTGCTAAGTGCCTCGCCATTGCTGAGGCTGGCTTTGAACTCACGATCTCCTGCCTCAGCCTCCCAAAGTGCTGGGATTACAGGCGTGCGCCACCGCGCCCGGCTATACCTTACCTCTTATGGAAGTTGCTTCCCACTCCTTCCAGCTGTGGTTACTTTGTGTCAGTTCCCTTGAGGCCCATTAAGGAAGAGAGGCCCGCCCTGCTACTTTATAAGAGGTTTGTGCTTTGCGGCCACCAAGAGCCTTGGATTCTGCCATCATATTTTAAAATTATAACAAACAGATGTTGTTCATCCAGAAAGTGCCCTTATCTGAAGATTTGGAGTTTGGTAAAGCAGATCTTTTATCAGGTTATACCTGTGCCTTTGGTCATAATTGTGATTTTTGTGCCCATTGGGGATCACTTTTTTTGTGTGCATCATTATTATATATAATAGTGGGATTTGTTGTCACATTTCATACATGCACACAATATTACAGTATAATTTGGTGTGCTGAGGATGAGTCTTTGCCTTGGTTCTTTGTACAGAGATCATATAGCACTGGTCTGGATCATGGCATTGAGTTGAGCCATTGAATTACCTCCTCATAGATCTGTTTTGTTATCTGGTTGGTGCTGAATGTTCATCTGTCTTAAGTGTTTTGAGTAATGGGGAGTAGAGCTCACTAATGGGAGCAGTTGGGCTGACTCTGTAGGAATTTTCTTCTTGCAGAGAATCTTTTTTACAGTGGACCCTTCTCATAGGTTGGGAAAGCCTCTGGTGTAGTAAGCAAGGTCAATGAAGAATGACAGAGCATGAAAAGGAAATGCTGAGGCCAGATCAAGCTGGAGTGGGTGGTAAGAAGCCTGGGAGAAAGGCAAGATGAGATATCTTAGGTAAAGTTTGTTTTAATCTTCACAGTAAAGGGAAGTGTAGATGAGGCATAACCGTATGGCATTTGGCTTACTCATGAGAGTGAGAATCAAGACTGGAGAGGAAACCCCATATTATTTCTGAAATGTGGAAAAAAAAAAAACAAAACAGGGTGAGCTTTTGTAATTCAGCCCTGGGGTTTTTAAACCTTGAATAATAAAATGAGTTATTGTATGGATTGGGAATGTAAATTATTATGGTAAAGTTACAATTTTCAGAGTTAAGATGGAAGAGTGAGAGGGGAGCTGTGCTCATTCTCCTCCTCTGGGTAGGGTCAAGAGACATGGACTCAAGTGGCAGAAAGTACTCCAGGTAGGAAAGCCATGCTGGGCGAAGGGAGGAGAGCTGTATCTCTGTCCTGGAGCTGTCACTACAGGGTACTGGGCACTCCCTGTCTGGCTGTGACAAGTCCTGTAAGGAGTGTCTCCATCACAAGCTTTATTGCTGGCATCCATGTGGCATGGTCCTAAGAGCTGTGACCCACAAGGCCATGAACCTTCCAGCAAGCAAGGCCTCAAACAGCTATTTCTAGTTGTGTTTTGTGTGTATTTTTCTACTCATTCCCATGCTTAGTTACTTGGGACCTGTCTAGAAAGGAACAGTGCGTCTGTGAACAGGAAGAGGCTTCCTGAGAACTTCAGCATTCAACATAAATGCCCTGGAGCAGGACAATACACCTGGCACTGTGATTTCCCACCTGTGAGAAGGGGTGTTTCAAAAGCCATAGCAAGACAGAAGGGACAGTACAGACTAGATAAGGAGGAGTGGAGTTACTTGAGTTTTCTCATCCGGCTATAATGGGTTTGAAGTAGAACCCTAGCTCATTAGAGTTAGATTGGATTTTAGGGATCATCCTGTTTAACCTCCTCATCTCTCCAGTGAGGGAGCAGACATAGGACTTAGACCAGAGCAGTAACGAACAGCTGTGTTGGTTAGATCCCAGGTCTCTTGATTCAATAAGAGTGCCTCTTCCATGCTGGATCATGAAAGTTTAAATTGTAGCAAGAATCTAGGATGGGGTTCAGCTGGTGCAGTGTGCACTTACTATAACCTATGATGACTCAGTAAATTGTAATTACAACAGTGGCCCCTGGCCCATAGGCCAGAACTGGTGACTTGGGAAGAACCTCTGACTTAGATAAATTGTTATACAGTTTGGGAGGACTATGATGTGATTGGGAGGAGGCACCTAGCCACATTAGCAAGTCACATTTGCTGAGAGTGACTTGGAAATAGAGAAGATCCTTGAGGAGACAGGGAGTTCTGGTTGGAGGCTCTCCTGAGCGAGCTTTGAAGTTTTAGTGAGATGAACCTGCCCAAAGTATTCATAGTGTCCAGGCCAGCACTATCTACTGGGACATTTGGAGAACCGAGTAGAGAAGGACTTGGTATTTTCTGGGTGTGTAGTGGGTAAAACCATCCTTTTATGGTTATCACTTTTTGCCCTTAAGTATTTGTTTCTGTTTATATGGCTAATGCAACTCTAATTTTAAACTTGAACTGTAATATTTGGCAAGCTATTAGGGTCAGTTTTATTGGGAAGATTGAACCTAGGTTTTTGAATGATTTTTCTTTTTTGCTTCCATTTATTGATCACCTACTCTATAGAGGCAATGCTGTATAGTGGTTAAGTACAAGGACTTTGAGCTGGGCTACTTGGGTTGAATCCTGGCTCTGTTAATTATAGTGTGTGACTGTAGGCAAGTTAAGTTACTTATCTTCCATTTCTTACTTTTCTCATCTATAAAATGGGAATATACCTTATGGGGTTATTGTAAGTATTGGATAAGTTAATATATGAGTTAGAACAATTCCTGGTGCACACAAAGTGGTATTTACATGTTACTATTATTATGTTCCAGGCATTGATTGAGGCCCTTTGTCAATTTATGAGCATACTGAGGCTCAGAGAGATTTTAAAACTTGCTTAACACCATTCAGACAATAAATGGCTAAGGTGAGATTGGAATCTTTTCTGTCTGACTCAAAACCTGGCTTTTAACTATTCTGTTGGATTTCTGAACTATGGCAAATTACTTAACTGTAAGTAGGTTGTAGGTTTTATATCTATCTACCCATCTATCTTTACAATTCATATTTTTCATTATTTTCTTGCTGTTAATAACATGAATTTCCAGCCGGGTGTGGTGGCTCATGCCTATAATCCCAGCACTTGGGAGGCTGAGGCAGGAGGATCTTGAGTTCAAAGCCAGCCTCAGCAATGGTGAGGCACTTAGCAACTCAGTGAGACCCTGTCTCTAAATAAAATACAAAAAAGGGCTGGGGATATGGCCTAGTGGTCGAGTGCTCCTCAGTTCAATCCCTGGTACCAAAAAAAAAAAAAAAAAAAAAAAAAAAAAAAAAAATTCCTTAAACTATCTGTGACTTAACCGAGAATGATCAAATATGAAAGAATAAAATAAAATCACTAAAAATAATGCTACTTGAATAATTAGATAAGAACTTTAAAAATCCATGCCAATAGTTCTAAATTGTGAAAGACATAAAATGTAATTTCATGTGACATCTGATAATGGCAATCAGTGCTTCCACATACTTGTAAGCTTTGTGAAATTCAGATAGTTATTTGTAGGTATTTTAAGCTTACTGTTTTAGAACAATCATGATGTTAATGTTTAACCATTTGCACATCTTAATTAGCAGGAATAAATTTTATCAGATTTTCATATCTCATGAAAAGCTTCCCAGTTTATACCCTAGGCAAGGTAAAGAGAAAAAAATGAGATGGGCCTTTTTAGCAGCAGTTACAGGAGAGGTTGAGGAGAATTAACAGCTTTTGACTTCACAGGGTGGGTGTGTGATGGGCTCTGCTGTGGCAATAAAGCAATGACTAGATGACTGACAAAATTATTAGAGGGATCTGTTAATATAGCTCAGTATTTGTAGATGTCTGTACAACATGCTTTTGATATCATGTTGGATTAGAAGTCATATTTTAAAGTACTATCAACTTTATAATTATCCTTTGGAGAAACATATTTGGTGGGAGAGAAAGCAAAAATAAAAGCAAAACAGAACAAAACTCCCCACTACTCCAACAAAATCATTCCAAACAGCCAGTTCCATATCTTCTCCAAAGTAGTTGCAGTTTGGTACTTAATAGTTCTAACTTAGAAATTGTCCAGACATTCAAGTTGCTTGGAAAAAAAAAAAAAAAAGGAAAATTCAAAAACATTTTATTTATTTATATCTTATCCTTTGTTGAGGTACAGTGTTGTATCAAGATGAAGTAGCTATTGTTAATTTAAAGTTTTAGCTCAGACATACTCAAGATCAGAATAATTTGCAGTGAAGCAAAAGATGGCTTTGGGTATTTGGCAATGTGACATTGAAGATTACAACAGATACAGTCTGTTAAATAATGACCACGTGTCCTTTCCAGCTGATATCTGTTTTATGACTTTGATAAATGGCTTGGAGGTTTAGATTTTAGGTAGACTTTAAGGAATTGTTCTTTCATCACCTTTATTAGATTTGTTTTCAGTTTAATCAAGTGCATTTCAAATAAATCAAGTATGCCTATGTACTCATGAATGAACATAACAAAGTTCTGACTAAGAATTTGGACACTGTCTCTGTTCAGGCTGTGTGGCTTCATAACACTGAGAAGTAGGATGACACATGGATATCTTCTTTTTACTTAGAAAACTATAAGAATTCCCCCCCCCACCCCCAGTTTTTAAACCTTATAATATAGGAATGAAATGGGAACAAATGAGAGAGACTTTTTGAAGGATGACTTTGAAAGAACAGTCAAAAGAAGGAAAGCCACAGTGGTTGCTGGAGATAAGAAGTGTGGGTGTGCTTGGTGTCACATGGTAGGAGGCGTCCCCAGAGTAGTTTGCCTGTCTGGGGAGCCAGTTCATTTTGTGGCTGATAGAGTTGCACTTTGAAAAATACTCAGTTTCCTGCTTACTGCTTCATTATGGATTATACAGGTAAAATTCAATTTAAAATATATTCTGCCTTTATAGAATGACTTAAATGATAATATTTGAATTTGTATTTAAAATTGTGTTGGTTTGTGTTTACTTTAAAAATATATATGAATTTATTCTTTACTATGAATCCATTGCATACAAATAGTGATTAAGTGCTAATTGTGATAAGTACTTAAGGGAATTTCTCAGGTGTACCCTTGTTGTTTCTTTTATTTCACTTGGGTCATACTCAGATTTAAGATAAACTGCAACCCATAATTAACCCACATTTGTCCCCTCTGGGCCAAAAGGTTTAAAATGCAAACATCTGAGTTCAGATTATGACTTACAGAGAATTAAATATTAAATATACACACAGCAAGTTTTGTTTCAGAACTGTGGAACAAGAATCCTACTAAAAGGAAAAGAACACACACACACACACACACACACACACACACACACATACTTCTTTCAGAGAAAGACTTAAAGTAGGATGTTATAGATTTATGCAATAAATCTATTTGGGGTAGTTAGCTTTACCTGCTTTTGGAAGTTTGAAGCATGAAAGAACATCCTTGATACCTAATGTAAAGAAATCAGGTTTGTGAAATTCTACTGGACAGTCTTCCTATGAATATTTATTTTTTATTTTTGTTAGTGGGATTGAACCCAGGGGCACTTAACCATTGAGCCATATCCCCAGCCCTCCCTCCCCGTTTTAAAAAAATGTTTTCTTTAGAGAGAGGCTCTCTAACATTGCTGAGGCTAGCTTTGAACTCTTGGTCCTCCTGCCTCAGCCTTCTTAGCTGCTGGGATTACAGGTGTGTACCACTGTGCTCAGCTATAGGTATGTTTTTCATAATAAATTTTTACCTTTCCCCCCAAATAACAGTCATTGATTAATTCTTTCATTTTTAATTGCTTGTATATTGCCATTAAAACATTTCTGTCTTTTAAGTAATGCTTTATATATGGATAGTTGATATTTTAATATACAACTTTAACAAACAGACATTAAGAGGAATATTAAGAAAATAAAAACTTTAATGAGAACAAAGTAGTTGACTTTAGAGAAATTCATAGATATTACACTTTCAAAATTTGTTGTGTGTGCTGTAGGGAAAATATGTGGTTTAAGTTTTTGCCACATTCATAAATACATTAATTCAATTAGCTGTGTGGTATGGCAGGAAGCTATTTTGATAGTCTTATATAGTGTTTTTTATAAACATGGATGCATTTGCAAATATAGATATATTTAGTCTATTAAACTTTGAAGGGAAGAACTCATGTTGAGAGAGTGCCCCTGAGTTCAATCCCTGGTACCAAAAAAGAAAAAAAAATGGAAAAAGAAAAAGCTGATTTAAAGTTCCTCACCACCCTCTCTTCAAAAATATTCCAAAACCAATGTGATATTTGGATCCATTCTAATTGTCCCTGCCTGTGACCTTGCCCTTCCATTCATAAAGACAGTACTCTTAATTTCAGGATAAATTTAGTAATGAAATAAAAGATTAATATTCATATTAACTTAGTGGTCAAGATAACTGTAAATTTAGAAAGCTATTGATAAAGAAAGATAATAGTGAAAATCTTAAATTTAACAGTCACTTTTAAAGGAAATGAATTATGGGAGAATGGATTATCTTAGATTAGAAAAAAATTTATTCTGTAGTCAGTGCAATTCAGTACAATGGTTTTTGTACTAATGGCATCATCATAGCACTAATAGAAAGCTGATATTTGATGAGTCAAGAATAGATTTATTATAAAAAAGAATAGTGTCCTCAAATACTCCTCTTTTTGGCCTTTGCCATATTCTCCCTTCCACATGGTTTCCAGGTTGTTCATGTGGTTTAACCTCACCGTTTCACTTCTCTGTTATGAAATGTCACCATTTTAGGGTGGCCCTCCCAGACAGTTTTACCTAAAGCAAACCTCCTGTTTGGTCATCCCCATTCTTCTAATTCCTCTTTCTCCCTAATATATACATCCACTTAACATGTTACATATTTGTCTGTCTTCTGTCTGTCTCCCCCTCTAGGGCTTAAGCTCCATGGGGAAGGGAGTAAGTTTATGGCTACACCTGCAGAATATGAACAGAAGGCTTCCAGGAAATAGTTGTTGAGTGAATGCATGAATGGGGTTTCCTTTAAAAGTGACTGTTAAATTTAAGATTTTCACTATTATCTTTCTTTATCAATAGCTTTCTAATCTTACAGTTATCTTGACCACTAAATTAATGTGAATGTTAATCTTTTCTTTCATTGCTAAATTTATCCTGAAATTAAGAGTACTGTCTTTATAAATGGAAGGGCAAGGTCATAGGCAGTGACAATTAGACAGAATGGATCCAAAGATCACGTGGGTTTTGGAATATTTTTGAAGAGAGGGTGGTGAGGGACTTTAGATCAGCTTTATTCCTCCTTCATTTTCCTTCATTACTGTATGCTGCCTGTCACGGCCAGCCACGGCGCCGCCACGGGAGGAAAATTCTCGGAGGCAGAGTTAAGCTTTTACTACTTTTACTTCTACTTTCTTAGAGCTTAGAGAGGGAAAGAAAGATTTTTCTTAGAGAGGGAAAGAAAGATTTTTCTTAGTAGCTTAGAGTAGCTTAGAGTAAAGAAAGATAGAGCTTAGCTTAGAGAAAGATTAGAGCTTCTTTCTTCTCTCTTCTTTCTTCCTTCTTCTTTCTTCTTAGAGCTTAGAGAGGGAAAGAAAGATTTTTCTTAGAGAGGGAAAGAAAGATTTCTACTTTCTTAGAGCTTAGAGAGGGAAAGAAAGATTTTTAGAAAGAAAGATTAAAGAGAGCTTTTCTTCTTGTCTTGTCTTAGAAAGAAAGATAGAATAGAGCTAGAGCTTCTTCTTGTCTTCTTAGCTTAGAGTAGAGTAAAGAAAGATAGAGCTTAGCTTAGAGAAAGATTAGAGCTTCTTTCTTCTGTCTTCTGTCTTCTGTCTTCCTCAGGAGCCTCGGCCTAACTCTGACCAGTCATTACTTCTTCTATCTGGTTTCTCTTCTGTAACCGCTCTGCCTATGTTCTGGCCGCTCTGATTCTTCTGACCGACCGAGTGACTGCCCGGCTGACTGAATTCTCCGTTCTCCTAACTCGGACCGCTTTCACCCGGTTATATACCTTCAGGTTTGCGGGTGCCTACAGGTGCGTCACATACATATCAGGTGGAACCCATGGCTTCCAGCTAGCTACAACAGCCCTTCCTAATTAGGGCTCCTTCACATTACATTTTCTTTTTCTTTTGTTACTGGGGATTGAACTTGGGGGCACTCAACCACTGAGCCATATTCTATATTTTATATTTTATTTAGAGACAGGGTCACACTGAGTTGCTTAGAGCCTCACCATTGCTGAGGCTGGCTTTGAACTCATGATCCTCCTTGTCTCAGCCTCCCCAGCCGCTGGGATTACAGGCCTGCGCCACCATGCCGGGCTCCTTCATTACATTTTCCTTAGGCAATTTCCTTAAAACTTATGTTCTTTTTCTGAGCTGACTAGAGGAGAGAATTAGAGCAAAAACTAAACTTCAGGAATCATGTTTGTCCACTATGGGTCTTTAGTGATATGGATATAGACCTTCTAAAGTGCTTAGAAATGCCTCAGGCTTGCAGGATGCAGAAGGCTTCATAGGATGACTCCTATGATTTGTGTCTAGTGTTATTGGCAAGTGAGATGCCTTATGTTTTGTAGCATATTGATTCTGTTTCTAGTTGTTGAAAAGTAGACTTCTTGAAGAGAGTATTGCATCCTTTAACTTACTCTTAGAAGTCTGTGCCACAAAGCAAATATAGACTCTCAGGAATATGCATTTTAATGACACCATCATGTATGAGTTTGAAAAAGAGCAACCTAAATGAGTTAATAAAAGCTTTTTTTTTTTTTTTTGCAAACATATCATGGCCTCTGCTGGAAAATGTCTCTTACCTAGGGAACATTTTCTTATTATCCTTTTCCTTTCCTTTTTCTGATGTCCACATCCATACACTGAGTGAGTATTCACATACAACATCTTATATGCAGTTTGAAAGAGATTTTTTCCCCTGGAAAAAATTAACAACAATAAAAGAGCTCTTACATAAGATAACTTCCTGGCTTTAAGATTCAACCACTTTGAATTTCCCACTTCCTACAGTTACATCTAAACACTGTTATTATATTCCCCCTTTGTTATTGACCTAACTGATTATTTTTGGAGGGATATATTTTTATTGGTAATTTCAGTTAGCACTGTATTTTTAAATTTTTCTGTCATTTTTAGTTTTATTTGGTGACATTTCTCTTTTAAGGATTTTTTTCCCCTTTACATTTTCATTTCTCAAAGTTGAGTCTTTAAAATGCAGTATAATTTTGGCAATTATTTATCCATTTTTCAAGAGACATTGTGGCAGAGTGGTTCAGAGCCTTGCTTTGGAATCGGACTGCCTGGGTTTGAATCCCAGCATGTCGTTTACCATCTGCATTACCTTGTGTTTTAGTCAGCTTTTTCGCTGCTATGACTGAAAAATCCGACAAGAACAAGTATAGAGGAGGAAAAGTTTATTTGGGGGCTCATGTTTTCAGAGGTCTCAGCCCATGGACAGCAGGCTCCATTCCTCGTGGCTCGAATTGAGGCTGAACATCATGGCAGAGTGTGTGGCAGAGGGAAGCAGCTGACATGATGATCAGGAAGCAGAGAGGGAGATCTCCACATGCCAGATTCAAACATATCCCCCAAAGCCATGCTCCCAATTCCCACCTCCTCCAGCCACACCCTATCACTTCAGTTACTACTCAATTCCTATCAGGGGATTAAATCACTGATTGGGTTAAGATTCTAACAACCCAATCATTTCTCCTCTGAACCTTCTTGCATTTATCTCCCCTGTGAGCTTCTGGGGTACACCTCACATCCAAACTATAACACCTTGGCAAATTATTCAACCATCTGTCAAATGTGGATAAGAGTGGCATCTATCTCATAGGTTTGTTATGAAGATTAAATTAATTAATACATGTAAAGTTCCCAGAATAGTGCTCAGCACAGAGTAAGTAAATACTAGCCATTGTTATTCTTTTTTGCAACGGAAGGTTTCTTCTGTATTTTATATAGCATCATCACACTTTCTTCATAATGGTTCAGCTTTTTCAGTAAGCTGAAGGTCAAGCTGCCTTGAATAAATTATAGTACATTCATATAGTGAATTATGAAACCATTAAAAGATGAGATAGAGCTATACATACTGACCAGAAAAAACTACTGATAATATTTTTTGTTGGTAGTTTTTAATTCCACATTCATATCTCAATTTAATGTTTGAAAACTGTCTATATTGACAGATCTTTGTAAATAAACATAAGAAATTATTGGAAAAGGTATATGCCTTGAATGAATGGGTAGAAAAAAAACTTAAACTCTTGAACTTCCTGCTGTGTATGATTTAAAAGTGTGGGATATATGATTATATACCCATATGCACACACATACATACGTTTTGTGCATTACAGTATTTTTATTTTATTTATTTATTTAAAAAAATATTTTTATTTATTTGTTTTAGTTGTACACAATGCGTTTTATTCAATGCATTTTATTTGCACGTAGTGCTGAGGATCGAACCCGGGTCGCCCACGCACTAGGCAAGCACTCTACCGTTGAGCCACAATCCCAGCCCCAATATTTTTAAAATACTAAAACAAAACTTCTCTCCTTGCTTGTGTTGAATAGACATTCTAATGAAAGTTTGTATCTTCTACTATGTTATGTGTGTTTTTTCAGACAGGTTTCCAATAATATGATAATGCAAGAAAACTTTTATTTTTCCAGTGAGTCAAGAGACAGGTTATTAATATCTTCAATTGTCTCTTTGTGAGTAGATTAAAAAAATTATATATGTTATATATGTCACAAATGCCAACGAGACACAGCTATAATATACAGGTATGTGTACATAACCTTAAAATATCTGGATAAAATATCTTAAAATTGACAGTAATTCTCATAAGGCAAAATTAAGAAAAATAAGGCAAAGGAACAAGATAGGAGAAATAAATGAGCATAAGTGTATTTCTAGAGCAGTGGTTTTCGCATTTGAATATAGTTGCAAAATAAGTGATAATGTAATTGCTAGCGTTTGAGTGCTCATTTTGTGCCAAGCAGTGCTTAGAGCATTTACACAGTTATTTTCTTGGTACGTTTGTAAAGTGTGTGTAAATGTGCAGAATATGTGTGCAGTAGTATGCATATTTCCATTTCTTTGTGATTGAGTGTATAATCTTTGACTTGTTAATCTACCTTATTTTAGAGAAAATAACTTTGAACTTTTCTGATGGATTTTTTTTCTCATTTCTGATGTTCTTAATTCCCTTTAAAAGTTTGGTTTGCTGTAATAAAACCAACAACCCCGATCTGCATATCTTCGTGGTTAGTTTCTGTAAACCTAGTGTTTAAATTTCTTTGAGGTGTCTTACTGAGTAGCATCACAGGGATGAAGAGCACCTCAGGAGGGGGAATGTATTAGTGGTTTTGGGTGTTGTGCATTTTATGACGAAGGAATTCCCCTTTGAATCACGCTGCTCCCTGAAGCCCTTGGAGCCTCTGGCTCAAGCCGCGCACTCAGTCTGTGCAGTGTCCCTGACGTCATCCAGCGTATGCATAAGCCCTGCTATTGTCTTACTGCTAAGGCAGGGTTGAGGATTGCAGTATCCGCTATTGCTGCTGCTCCCAGTCCTGCCCCTGCTCCTACCTAGTCCTGCCTCACCGCATCCCAGAAGAGCCACGTCGGCTTCCCTTTGCCTGGTGGATTTTCAAAAGCTGCCTTTCGGTTTTGGGTGCTGTAGGAGACCATGCTTTTTAATCACACGGGAGAAAACTGAAAACTGAAGCCCGAATCTGGCAGCTGGACACAGCTCGGACTGCATTGTCTGGCTTCATGACCCCTGCTGTGTAGCCAGCTCATCTCTCTACTCACAAGCACACACTCCTTGCTTTTCTTCCTTCCTTCCTTTTTTTTTTTTTTTTTTTTTTTTCCATTCTTCTAATTTTAAAAAAAGCAGCTTCTGGAGCCAGCCATGTTTGGCACTGAATCTTCATGTAAGTAAATGGATTCCACTTCTCTGCTATTTAGAAATCTGCTTGCTGTCATGGTTTCATTGGCTTGGAGTTCATACCACTTTGCCTTAGGTCATTAATACCATTTGTATTTTGGCTCTAATTGTAGAGGAATTGGTCTCAGTGGAGGGACTCCCCTTAACTGGGTTATTCATTCTTAAGGCTAGGGATGTCACTGTGCTCAAAACCAGGCCTCCAAGAGGGAGGTAAGAAGACAGGATCCAGGCAGCCTCCTTGGAACTTGCTAATTGACTGGATCAGGCCTGTCACTGATCTATTGTTGTGGACCCATAATGGTGCTTAAACCCTAAAATAGATGCTGGAAGGATCTGAGATGATAGTGTTTATAAGAACGGAAAGAAGGGCTTACAATTTTCATCTGAGGAGAGAAAAAGGTATTATTATACACTCTTCCTTCATAATTCCATAAAAACATAAGTAGATATTATGTGTATATTACAAAAGAATAAGAAATAGCTTTATTTTTTAAGGTGGATTTTTTCTACGGTGCTTCAGTTTTGATATTTTGCCTGGCAGCACAATCCAGCAGCATCATATCTGTCTTAAAACTTATACAATGAAATTGCTTTGGTGCAGAGCAGGCCCTGCACAATGGGCTGAGCTTGGACAGCAGTTATAGACACCTAAAACTGGTTTTTAAAAATTATAACCAACCCATTTGACGATTATTAAATGTTGGGTATAGACTAATGTTACAGTCAATGCAGTTGTACAGGCTCTGCATGGTATTTTTTCATCATCTATAAGCAAAGGTTACAGTTAAAAATGTCTATGGAGATTCAACCTGCTGCTAAACGTCAAACACTGGCACCACACTGGCTTTGCAGGGGAAAGAGGGTTAGGGCAAGAAATTTAGGACATCCATTTCTTTTGAATTTGTAATTTGACCTTTACTTTTTGATCTCAGGTGTCAGTGTTACTATTTGCATAGCTGATGATTGTTGAAGAATAGTAGCATTTGAGAGCTAGTACTCCACAATTCTTTTGTTTCTTGATTGATTCTTTTAAAGGTTAATTTTTGTCATTTCATTGTAGAAGCTTCCCATCTCTGAAACTACCACATTGCCTAATCAAGTTCAAGACAGAATAATAGTGAGATGTAATGTTTTATTCATCAGGTGACAGTATTATTTCCTAATAACTTAAAAATAATTTTAAAATTCACTTACTGGTAAATTTGGAATTATTGTCATTCAGGAAATAGAAATAGATCATTAAGTGTCAGCGACCTTCTCCCAGTTCATTTCAGTCATGGAATTTTACTTAAATAGGACTCTAGGTATGGGCAGAAATATCTATTCTGCATACTAAGGGAAAATTAGTCCTATTATTTTGTTTAGCTGAAAATGGAAGTTGAAACTCAGTGTGGGAGTCTTTGGGTTCTTGGACTGTCTGGCCTGTTTTACCAAGCAGATATACAGCCTTTCTTGATCAAAACTTGATCTTTTGATAATAGCATTCATACTCTATATGGTACGTTTGAAAATTGCTGGCTGCTTTTGGTATCCATAGCTACCACACATTACTAAACAAAACAGAATACCATTCAGAGGACAGAACACTATCACACAGGTTTTTGGCATATTTTGCTTTTACTGAGTATTAGGTTTTTAAAAATTTTATTTCTTGCTTGTCTCTAGAAACCCATACATAGGTAGATTCATTCTGTTAGGGGACATAAAAGGTTGAAAATGGCCTGCTTTCTTTAGGCTTAACTCGGTTTGTGCTCAGAATTGAGACTAGTATAATTTCTTTGTGTTTTGAGGCATAGCTTTCTAGGCTTTTGCTTTCCAACTTGTGGAGGTTATTTTATAAGTTTGAAACTATCTATGTTTAGAATATGCAGAAAAATAGTCACATTTGAAATTCTGGTTAGTTTAGAAGGGGTCTCCCAAACCACTTAAAGTGTTCTTCCTAAACCATCATAAGAAATACCTGTTTAACCATCCAACCTGTGTGCAATTTGTGCGAGGTTCTGGAAAAGACAATTTTTTTCTAACTTTTCCAGAAATTTTGTGATTCTTATCCTTGATTTCTGGTTGTAGCACTTTGCTAGTAGTGAATGCTTCTACTCTTCAAATTGAGGTATGGTTTATGAACAAATGCATGTGCATGCAGCTCAGGGCATTTTTGCTCATATTCACACCTGTAGACCCACTACCCAGCTCATTTCCATTTCACCAGGAAGTGTGCCCATGGCCCTTCCCAGGCTATGTTACTTCTCCTCCTTGCCAAAAGGTAACCCCCATTCTGACTTATGATGCTATAGCTTCGTGTCATAAATGGCTCTTTAAAAATTTTTTTCCTCCTTGTTCTTTGCCTATGAGATGGAAATGTTTTCACTTTCAAATATGGGATTAATTAAGTTGATTTTATGTTTCAGACCTTTGAAGTCAGGAATTTGCAGAGGCTTAGAGATTACATTATAACATGTCTGTCTCACTGAAATACTGTTGCTTGACTTAAATAACTACCCAAAATACACCCAAAAATTTTTAAAAATTTAAAAAAATAAAGCTTTTAAAGGAATATATCTTAGTTCATCAATGTTAAAGACTTGCATAGCTCTGGCAACAGAATTAATAAGAGTTCTTTTATGTCTAATATCATTTTAGTTGCTGTCTTTAACAGTACCAGTTTTATCTCTGTGACTTAGTGGATCTGATTCTCCCATAGTTGTATAGATTGGCTACAATCTATTTGGGCCCCATTTTGAAATGAAAGTTGTCTGTAGTAATTGTAGACTAATCATTATAAAGTGGAAAGTGTAGTAACTCTGAGGTGTTTTGTAACTCTGTTACCATATTGCTTTATTTCACTGAACTTTTTCTTTACTGTAATTTTCCATGTGTAAAAATGAGAGTAATGTATCTGCTGTTTATCTGCTTTGAGGAAATGCAGTTTTAGTTTCTGAGGTAAGAATGATTTAGGTATCAGAGGAGCTATTCATTAAAGTTTTATTGAGGAAAGTTGTTATTAAAATGCAGATTTGGGGGGCTGGGGTTGCCTAGCACGTGCAAGGTGCTGGTTTGATCCTCAGCACCACATAAAAATAAATAAAATAAAGATATTGTGTCCAACTACATCTAACAAAAACATTTTAAAAAATGCAGATTTGGTGGCACATGCCTATGATCCCAGTGACTAGGGAGGCTGAGGCAGAAAGGAACATCTTAAGTTTGAGGCTAGCCTAGGCAACTTAGCAAGACCTTGCCTCAAAATAAACAGAAAAAGAGCTGAGATGTAAGTCAGTGGTGGAGCACCCCTGGGTTCAATCCCTAGTACCAAATAAATAATACAAAAAATGCATATTTGGGGTACTCATTTTGTTTTAATGATTTTTTTTTTTTTTTTTTTTTGGTCCTGGGGATTGAACTCAGGGGCACTTGACCACTGGGCCACATCCCTAGCCCTTTTTGTATTTTATTAGAGACAGGGTCTCACGGAGTTGCTAAGTGCCTCGCCATTGCTGAGGCTGGCTTTGACCTCAAGATCCTTCTGCCTCAGCCTCCCAAGTGCTGGGATTACAGGCGTGCACCACCACGCCAGGCGATAGCTTTTATTTTTAAATCAATCAATTGAGTTGTTCAAAATTTTAAAAAAACTTCCTCTAAAACAAATGTTCATTTGTGTGTGTGTGTGTGTGTGTGTGTGTGTGTGTAGCAAAGAAAACTAGTTTTGTAGTGCTGACATTGGGTTATACCCTCCCTCATAAAGCTAGTTATTCTTCACAGAATAAAAATTTTAACATGATGAACATTTATTCAGTTTGTACTTACTGGGTGCATTTCTCTTTTTCCCTTCTTTCCCATGTTTAACTGTCATTTCTCAAGGGTACCATGGAAAGATACTATTTAAGATGTGCTGTGGTGGGAATTGTGCCCTGGTGTAACACATTATTGTGTCTTCCACAGCACTTGCCTTATTAGTCCAGTGAGAAGAGAAATCACTTGCCTATAGAGAAACAGGGTGTCCTTGGAGCAAACTGCATCATTAACTCTCCTCACAAGATTTTGTTATGGTTGTAATAAATTAAAGAGAACATCTAGAGAATCTGTGAAAAGGGAAGAATCATCCAAGCACCAACAAAGTGGTAGTTAGTGAAAGACCCACCCGGGGAGCTTAGTGTACATGGGGAAATGATGGGCATGTAAGGAGATCAATTCTCTTTTGGTTTGATGTGGTTGGCTCATGTGTCTTCCTTTCCATCTCCTGGATGCCTACATAACTTGGGATAGGTAGCCAGTATCTGGGAAGGATTGGAGGAAGGTGCCCCATGTTATTTGTCTGTGATGGCCACTAGAGATTTCATTCTTGCATTTAATTTTCATAACTGATAAGTGCATCAAGTTGGAATTGACAGCTTGTAAGTTTTGATAGTGAGCATGATGTTGTGTTGCCAAGAACAAGGTAAATGAACATACTTTAGCAATATTAGGTCCCTAAGATACTATAATTAAACAGGCATCTCTTTGATAAAGAAACGAAGAGTTATACTCTTTTACATGCATTTCAGGACCTTTCTTGACAATTGGTCACAAGTGAGATTAGACTTGGGTTTATTGTTTTGTTGTAATGGCTGTGAATTGATGTGAATAGTGATCATGGTTATTAAAAAATGGCTATTCAGGCCAGGTGGTCATGGCCCATACCTGTAATCCTTAGAGGCTGAGGAGGGAGGAATATAAGTTCAAGGCTGGCCTTGCAATTTAGTGAGACCCTTCTTCAAAATAAAAAATTGAAAGGGCTGGTGATATAGCTCAGTGGCAAAGAGACCTTGTTGGATCCCCAACCCCCCCCCCCAAAAAAAAACAAAAAACAAAAAACAAAAAACAAAAAACAAAACCCACAACAGGTTAAAAACAAAAACAAAAATGACTATTCACAACTGGACCATTTTTCAATATAAGTACCTAATTATTATTAAATCATGTCAATCTGCTGTTTCTGATGTTAATGTGTTTGGCATTTCAGTATTATATTTTGTTTTCCTTTTTATCTAGTTTGTCATATGAAACTAGATAATTTGCAGATACCAGCTATTTTCCTTTCTAACAACTTTATTGTGTGAGTATTTATAGCTATATTGGATTTTTAGATGTTTTAAACTGACTTAAAGCAAAAGAAATAGAAGAGTGTGTGCACCTAAACTGCTGTCATAAGTCTACACTGAGAGCATTGTATGTAAAAGGAAAATATTATCATTATATGACTTTGGATAAGTAAAGTACCACAGACTGCTACAAGTCACAAATATGAAAAAACAACTATGAATTACAGTTTTTTTTTTTTTTTTTTGTAGGGACATGGTCATACAGGAAACTGTGGGAGTTAAAGTCAATATAGTATTTTTCACTTGTCTTACTCTCTCATATTTTCTGTCAACATAAGTTCTGATATGAAATTTCCTTCATGACTTTTTTGTCTGTTAATAGTTGACATTGCAATTTTTAGATTCTAGGGAATATTTAAAACCAAGATAGGAATATTTTTTTCTTCTGGATATTTATATGCTTATTCCACTTGTACAAAAAGTATAATAAAAATATCCAGTGGTTTCTTAGTTTCACTTCAGTGTTTGCCTCCTTGTTAGTTTGTAGTTTGTTCAGCAAAAATTATATATGCATTTTCAGTGATTTGTTGTTTTCATTGTCACAGTGGGCCAGATTCATATCCTGTATAAATTGTGGAGAGTCTATCAGGGACAATTACCATATATGGAAGCTTTCCCTATAGAATCCCCATGGAGTTTCACAGGATGTGAATAGCACTCATTGTTGTTATGGATTCTGAGCTAGAAAAGTCCCTGATTATGTATGCTTTTTAAACATTAATAATAGTAAATGCACTAAATTATGCTCAAATGTTAAACTTTTAATATAAGATTATATGGGACACTAGAGTACAAATCATATGATCATTTTTTGTTTGTTGCTTTTTAATAAGAGCATTGATTTCTCTCCATTTTCCCTAATGAGTATAAAGCATTAATTAATATACTTGTTAGTATGTCTTTAATTAGAAAATATGCAAACATTTTTAGTTTAAAGTCATATTTACTGTGTGAAATTTGTAAAATTTTTACTCTTTTTGTTTGTATTAGTAATGGATTCAGGTAGATTTGAATTGGAAAACACAGATACAATTTAATGCATGTTGTAGAAATGCCAGAAGGAGTGACTTAACGTGCAGAGACTCTGGCCCTCAGTTGCTTGGATTCAAATTGTGACTCTATCACATATCACCAGGATTTGGTCATCTACCATCTAAGCTCAAAGTCTGGCTTATTTAATGGACTTTTGGCATTAGGGGAATTGGCCTTGTGGAACCAGGACATCTGCAGCAGGGAGGAGAGCTTATCAAGGGAGAGTCCCATCCAGCAGTGGGAAAGACTGGCTGAAGAAAGGGAGACTTCAGCCACTTCCTAAGACTGGGTAGAAGACTGGAAGTTCCATCATGGAATCTTTGAAGGGGGACACTGCATAGAACTGGATGAAACGGATCAGGGTTGGCAAATGCCCAGCATATTTCTCACTTTTTGGTTGCTCCTGTGATAGGCATCACTAATTGGTCATAGCACTCTTACAGAAGTGGCTTAAGCCACTAAAAGGTAGAATGTTCTCCACTTAAAATATTTGATCAGTACAAATGTTTTCCACATCAGTTTAAAAGTTGCATACATGAATATTTAAATAAACTTACAAAAATTTAATTAAGGAACAAATTAGGAATCTTATGTACTCCAGAAATGTCCCTTTAGATGCAATATAATTTGTTTCACATTATGGTTCTCAGTAGTGCCAATGGGTTAATGGTTCAGAGCTGCCACCTGTCTGGAAATTTACAGCAGTTTAAGATGTAACTCTAGAACTTAGCAGAGTACCTGCCCTTATCAAGAACTCATTCTTTAAAATTTGAATTACCTATGGATTAAGGTAATATCCTTGAAAATATGATGTGCTTGTAGGGGGTTATATTGAATTTAATAAAATTTTTTAGGCTAAGGAATTTATCACACATTACTGGTACATGTCAGAAACATATCAGTGAAAGACTCTTACTTATCATTCTTTAGAACAGGAGCAGGTGACACAAACAGAACAATAGAATATGAACTTTTATTACTCAACCCAAATTTGCTAGTAGATAAACTGCTATATATTGATATTTGCCATACATTGATAATTTGACCAGGTTTGATCTAAGTTCACTTATTGTTTTCAAAGGTTAATAATGGTAATGAGTTTCTTTAATCATCAATTTATATATAACCACAAAAACTGAGAATTGTTTGTTGTCGCCGCCTGAAGCGCTTGGAGCAACGGAGCCGCGGGAAGAACTTCAGAAGCAAACTGGAGACAAACAGCTTTTTATTCTGATAACTTTTTTCTCTGGTTCTAACAACAACTAACACACGCCAAACACACCACTAAAATGGCGTTGACCCGATCAGCAATTTCGGCCAAGTCACTCGAGATCCCGCAACAAATCCCGTGAGACTACGGGTGGCGACAATGGCCAAATCTCCACGGCTCATAGTCAACTGCAATTCAAGTCAATCCCCAAACAGGGCTCCTGCATTTCCCCCTTTTTGTTTTAAAAGAGGTAATGCTCTAGGACGTCTATGTGCAACCAACATTCTTACCCGTCATCGGATAATCAAGGCTGTGCCCTTGACTCCTGTCTTAGGTTGATATGTCGGCCACATGAGACTGTCCCGTGCGACTGTGCCTGTCTTAGGTTGTCCCCCTCTGGGGATCTTACCCGTCATTGGCTAACCAGCAATCCAATGGAGCCCTTTAGGATCGACTATATATGATGACTAACAGCCGTCCAATTATGAGGAGATGTTGCGGCTTTAAGGCAACAAGCCTTTTGGTGATGAGCCAAATTGCATAGCATATCAAATTGTTTAAACAAATCAGCTGCCCTAAGATCCATCAAGTAACACACTGAATTCTCTAGACAAATACCCGCAAGGCATTGTCCCGTAAAGTCCCAAACAATGAAAGATCAAAATGTCCATTTGTTATAACATGTTGATGTAGGAGGCCCCATGCATGTAGAGCAGAGGCCACACTGTTGGTGAGCAGCAGACGTCTTTTTTATGTTTAGACAATGCCACCGGCAAATCTTCAGGGCCCGCTACCTAGAAACTCAAGCATCAATTATTAAAGGAAAGGCAGTGCTATTGCAGCACTGAGTCAAGAGGCGAGTTGTCAAACTACAAAATAGAATAATTAGATTAGAAAATTAAAGTTGATTTTTGTTCACATACATCGCTGGTTGAGCTTCTACAAACATAAGTTGGAAAAATGTCATATTTAGAACAAAACAAAGAAAGACTGAGGGTAATTACTGCATTAAAGATAGATTAAAGAAAAGGTAAAGGCACTTGAGAGAAATAATTTGTTAGCTGGAACCCTTGAGTCTCTGTATACAGAGCAATTTTTTACCTGTTGAGATAATTGAAATTAATGAGCTATTAAACAAATGAAGTTAATAACAAATAAACAATCTTAAGTCAAAACACCAAAATATCAGGTTATATAGCACTAGTCATATTGTTTGCTAAAGAGAAGTCCCAGGGACACCTATAAATCAAAATTGAAAGTACCTTCATTTATAAAATTATTTACCTAAATTGAATACTCTTAACCTAAAATGAATTAAAGTTATTTGGATCCATATATATATATATATATTTTCTTTTTCATAAGCGCTTTGTTCTTTGTGACGTCACACTGGACAGACGAACAAACATATATTTGTGACGTCACATTAACATGAAATATAGACAAATGTACAGACATAAAGACATGTATAAAAAGAAAAGAAAAAAAAATACAATTGTGTGCACACTAAAGAGAGATCTCCTCGTCCCGGCCGGGAGGAATGACACTTAAGTTGTGAAATATTTTGAAGGACTCTTTTAAGGGAATCATTCTATACCTTCATCTTGGTCCTCTTGATTTTGTACCTTTTTTATTAATCTTGATTCTTCAATAACTTCATCTTGATCATTTTGATGTGGTACCTGTTTTATTAATCTAGATGGTATCCATATTGGAGAGGATTCGTCTTTTGGAAAAACACAAACAGATCCTCTTCCCCAAATTAATACTGGATCTGGACCCTTCCATGTACCTGAAAGAACATCCTTCCAGTAAACCAAAGGTTTATGTTGTTGGTGTGGATTCCAATGTCTGTCTCCAGCAGAATAACCATTAGAGTCTAAAGTTAAAAAATTTAAGGTAAACAGGGCAACTGCCAATCTGTCCTTAGGACTTTTCCAATTTCCTTCTTTTTGTTTTAATAACATAATTTTCAGTGTTCGGTTTGCTCTTTCAATAATGCCCTGACCCTGAGGATTGTATGGGATGCCTGTTTTATGGGATATATTGAATTTTGCGCAAAACTGTTTGAAAGATGAGGACGTATATGCGGGGCCATTATCTGTTTTAAGCATTTTGGGGATGCCCAATGCAGCAAAAGCTTGCAAACAATGAGATGTAACATCTTTAACTTTTTCTCCAGAATGTAAGGAAGCAAAAATCATGCCTGAGCATGTATCTATGGTCACATGAATAAATCGCAATTTTCCAAAACTTGGCTCATGAGTAACATCCATCTGCCACAAATGATTGGGCATTAATCCTCTAGGGTTAACTCCGAAATGAGGATTGGGCAAATGTGTCATACAAGATTTACAATCTTTTACAATTGTTCTGGCTTGCTCCTTTGTGATTTTAAACCTACGTTGCAAGGTGGTGCTGTTGACATGAAACTGGGAATGAAATAAAGTAGCTTGTTGTAGCGCTGAAAGTATAAATACTGTTTTTGTAAGTTCATCAGCCTTTTGATTACCTTCATGGAGGGGACCAGGCAAATTAGTATGAGCTCTAATATGGCCTACGAATAGAGGTTCTTTTCTTGCCCACAGAAGTTTTTGTATTTGATAAAACAATTTAAAGGCTGGAGTATGAGGTGCTATTGGTCCTGCTAACTCTAATTTTGGGACGGCTTGTACAATATAGTGGCTATCTGAAAAAATGTTTACGGGCTGGTCCCTAAAATTTTCCAGAGCTCTTACCACAGCTTCCAGTTCCACTAGTTGAGCTGATTTGTGTGCAGTTATGTAAGTCATATTTTCTTTTTTAGTGACTACTGTAGCAGTACCATTTGAGGACCCATCTGTAAATACATTAAATGCCTTAGGAATAGGTTGATTTTTTATTACCTGTGGAAATATAATAGGATGATTAATACAAAAAGATAATATAGGGGACTTAGGAAGATGATTATCAAAATTTGCAGAAGTAGAGCATTTAGCTATAGCCCAATCATTATCATTGAAGCATAAGTATTCAATCTGTGATGATGAATAGGGAGTAATAATAGTAGCAGGGTGAATGCCAAATATTTTAGTAGAAGTCTTAAGTCCTTGAAGAATAAGTTTAGCCACCATGGAGGTATAAGATTCAATTATACTTTTAGGAGAGACGGGCAAATGTATCCATAATAAAGGCCCTTGTTGCCAAAATACTCCTGTGGGTGTATATTGTGAAGAAATAATAATCAACATCAGCGGTTGAGTTAAATCAAATCTATCACAATGAGCTCCTTCAATGGCTTTTTCTACTAACTTTAAAGCTTTCCTAGCATCAGGAGTCAATGTTCGTGGTGAAGATGGATCAGGATCTCCACGAAGGATGTCAAATAAAGGTTTTAGTTGGCCAGTAGTGAGATTTAGTGTAGGGCGAAGCCAATTAATGTCTCCCAGTAGTTTTTCGAAATCATTGAGGGTGGTCAAATGTTCTTTATTTATTAAAATTTTTTGGGGTCTAACAAAAGTATCCATGATTTTAAATCCTAAATATAATATGGGAGATCTGGTTTGAACTTTTTCTTCTGCTATATATAATCCATATTTTTTAAAATTTTCTACCACATCACTGAATATATTAAATAAGATTTTTTGATTAGGGTGGGCCAATAAAATATCATCCATGTAATGTAGACACATGAGGTTTGGATATTTATTTTTAATGGGTTGGATAGCCTTGTCCACATATATTTGGCATATGGTGGGGCTATTAGCCATTCCCTGTGGTAAAAAACCTTCCATTGATATCTCTGATCAGGGCCATTATTGTTCATAGAAGGAACGGAAAAAGCAAACCTGGGGGCATCCAGAGGATGTAGGGGAATAGAAAAGAAGCAATCCTTTATATCAAGAGTAATAAGATGGAAATTTTTTGGAATAGCTACGGGACTAGGAAGTCCAGGTTGAGTAGGCCCCATAACTTGCATGGTTTTATTGATTTGTCTAAGATCATGTAACAATCGCCATTTTCCTGACTTTTTCTTGATCACAAATATGGGGGAATTCCAGGGAGAGGTGGAAGGTTCTATATGACCTGCTTCTAATTGTTCCTGAACTAATTGGTGGGCCGCTTGTAATTTCTCTTTAGATAGGGGCCACTGAGGGACCCACACTGGCTTATCAGAAAGCCATGGTATTTTCAAAATTATTTTCTCAGTGGCCCCGAAAAAAAATATCTTTTTCCTTTATGACAATTATTACTTTTAGGGTTAAGATTACTCTGTACTTTTTGATAATGAGTTCTTTTATGGTTAAGATTACCCTGTAGGTTTTCACATTTAACATCTGCAGGCTTGGTTGCAAGGCGTACTCCCATTTGTTGCAAAATATCTCTTCCCCATAAAGTAACCGGTAGATTAGGTAAAACATAAGGCTGAAATGTTCCTTTATGGCCTTCATCATCCTCCCATTTTAAAATTACTGCACTTTTATCTGGGAGGTTATTATATCCCAAGCCTCTTAAACTGGTTGAAGCTTTTTGCAGAGGCCAGTGCTTGGGCCATTGGCGTAAATTAATAATGGAAGAGTCAGCTCCAGTATCTATTAATCCCTCCACTTCTATTCCTTGGATTTTTATTTTACACATAGGCCTCCTTGAACAGTCTCGAACCCAGCAAGCCATGGGACTTGAGTCAGTGGAACAAAATCCTCTATTGTTCCCTTCTTGAGGCATACCCATTTTAAATGAATTATGTAAATTGGGAAGGAGAAGCAACTGAGCAATTCTATCTCCTTGATTAACAGAAGTTATACTTTGGGGTGAGCTAAGCATTATTTTTATTTCCCCTTTGTAGTCTGAGTTTATTACACCTGGGGTCACTTGCAAGCCTAATAAGCTTTTAGGACTACGCCCGATAATAAGTCCTACAGTCCCTGAGGGAAGAGGTCCCCTGACTCCTGTGGGAATCAGTTGAACCCCCATTTCAGGTGTTAACACTATTCGGGCGGTGGAACAGAGGTCTAATCCTGCATTTCCTCTTGTTCCTCTGGCGAGGGAGTGGATGGGTAGTAGGGATTGTGTCGGGGAAGCATCTGAGTGGATGCTTGAGGATACTCCTTCTGCAATGCCCCGTACATTTGTGGGCCCCGGGGTATTGGGCCCCATGCCTCGTATTTTGAATTCCTAAACAAAGGATTTCCATGGATGTCAAATTTTGAATGGCATTTATTGGCCCAATGATTTCCCTTTTTACACCTGGGGCAGCGGCCTGGGGCACGATATGAGCTTGGTCTTATTTCTCTTTTGGGATTTTGCCTAGAATTGCCTGACTGATTATGATAATTTTGCCTGGAATATCCTGATTGATTATAATATCTACGTTTAGCCTTTGTGAAATTTCGAGAGGAAGCACCTCTCATTGAGGCTGCAATCACATTTCCTGTGACAAAGGCGTCATTTATATCTTTACATAGTTGTATATATACGGAAAGATCCTTTTTAGTTCTCCATGGCCTGATGGCTGCTTGGCACCATTTATTTGCATTTTCATAAGCTAATTGAACAACTAATGGCATAGCTTGGTCAACATCTGCAAACACACTACCTGCAGTTCTCAAAAGTCGATCAGCAAAGTCGGCATACGGCTCATTAGGTCCTTAAATCACTTTTGACAAGCTACCTTGTAGATCCCCAGGTCCTTGTACAGTTTTCCATGCCTCTAAGGCAGCTGCATTTATCTGAGCATATATATCTGGGTCATAATCTGTTTGAGCCTGTAAGTCTGCGAATTGCCCTTCTCCTGTGAGCATGTCTATATTATAGTTTTCAAACCCTGCAGCCGCGTTTCTTTTAGCCGTTTCTATACAAAGTTCTTGGAATTGCGATCGCCAAACCAAGAATTGCCCCCCGCTTAATGTTGCTTTACATAGACTTTTCCAGTCTGAGGGGGTTAAGCTAAAGGTGTTAAGGGACTCCAGCATACTCAACGTGAAAGGAGCTTGGGGCCCATAAGTCATTACTGCCTCTTTGAGATTTTTTATTGTTTTGAAATCTACTGACTGATGGACACTCTGTCCATTTTTCTTTTCAAATGCTGGCGGTTCCCAATGTATCTGTGAGTTGTCCTCGAGAGCGCATAAGCGATCAGAAAGACTTTTTATTTCTGTTTCTAGGGTATGCAAATGCCTAGTAATACCCTTCATATTTTCTGTAATGGATTCCACCCATGGGGGAGTAGAGGACACAAGTGACTCCTCTGCCTGACGGACCTTTTTCTCGGTCTTTTTAAATTTCTTTTTCCTCATTTTCTCAGGATCACTTTTACTAGATTCCTCACCACTGCTAATTTCACTGACAGCAATATCCTGAGGCCCAGGTTCCAGTGAGAGCAAGTATCCTTCAGCTTTCGCCAATAACTCCCGAATAGCTTTAATAGCTTGGATTTTTGTCATTTTTGGGTCTCTTCTAATACTCTCTTTACTGGTCTCAGTTGGCCCAGTGGAATCTACACTTTTTTGATCACTTTCACTTTTGTCTATATACTCCTCACTGAGAACAGAGTCAGGTATATCAAGGAGTCTTTGCATAGCCTCTATCACTTGGGATTCAGTTATATTCGAACCCATCTTTAGAGACCTTTCAGTTCTTACCTGTCCGCTCCGAAGTTCCCCGTACGGGCCGCCACCTGTCGCCGCCTGAAGCGCTTGGAGCAACGGAGCCGCGGGAAGAACTTCAAAAGCAAACTGGAGACAAACAGCTTTTTATTCTGATAACTTTTCTCTCTGGTTCTAACAACAACTAACACACGCCAAACACACCACTAAAATGGCGCTTGACCCGATCAGCAATTTTGGCCAAGTCACTCGAGATCCCGCAACAAATCCCGTGAGACTATGGGTGGCGACAATGGCCAAATCTCCACGGCTCATAGTCAACTGCAATTCAAGTCAATCCCCAAACAGGGCTCCTGCATTTCCCCCTTTTTGTTTTAAAAGAGGTAATGCTCTAGGACGTCTATGTGCAACCAACATTCTTACCCGTCATCGGATAATCAAGGCTGTGCCCTTGACTCCTGTCTTAGGTTGATATGTCGGCCACATGAGACTGTCCCGTGCGACTGTGCCTGTCTTAGGTTGTCCCCCTCTGGGGATCTTACCCGTCATTGGCTAACCAGCAATCCAATGGAGCCCTTTAGGATCGACTATATATGATGACTAACAGCCGTCCAATTATGAGGAGATGTTGCGGCTTTAAGGCAACAAGCCTTTTGGTGATGAGCCAAATTGCATAGCATATCAAATTGTTTAAACAAATCAGCTGCCCTAAGATCCATCAAGTAACACACTGAATTCTCTAGACAAATACCCGCAAGGCATTGTCCCGTAAAGTCCCAAACAATGAAAGATCAAAATGTCCATTTGTTATAACATGTTGATGTAGGAGGCCCCATGCATGTAGAGCAGAGGCCACACTGTTGGTGAGCAGCAGACGTCTTTTTTATGTTTAGACAATGCCACCGGCAAATCTTCAGGGCCCGCTACCTAGAAACTCAAGCATCAATTATTAAAGGAAAGGCAGTGCTATTGCAGCACTGAGTCAAGAGGCGAGTTGTCAAACTACAAAATAGAATAATTAGATTAGAAAATTAAAGTTGATTTTTGTTCACATACATCGCTGGTTGAGCTTCTACAAACATAAGTTGGAAAAATGTCATATTTAGAACAAAACAAAGAAAGACTGAGGGTAATTACTGCATTAAAGATAGATTAAAGAAAGGTAAAGGCACTTGAGAGAAATAATTTGTTAGCTGGAACCCTTGAGTCTCTGTATACAGAGCAATTTTTTACCTGTTGAGATAATTGAAATTAATGAGCTATTAAACAAATGAAGTTAATAACAAATAAACAATCTTAAGTCAAAACACCAAAATATCAGGTTATATAGCACTAGTCATATTGTTTGCTAAAGAGAAGTCCCAGGGACACCTATAAATCAAAATTGAAAGTACCTTCATTTATAAAATTATTTACCTAAATTGAATACTCTTAACCTAAAATGAATTAAAGTTATTTGGATCCATATATATATATATATATTTTTTCTTTTTCATAAGCGCTTTGTTCTTTGTGACGTCACACTGGACAGACGAACAAACATATATTTGTGACGTCACATTAACATGAAATATAGACAAATGTACAGACATAAAGACATGTATAAAAAGAAAAGAAAAAAATACAATTGTGTGCACACTAAAGAGAGATCTCCTCGTCCCGGCCGGGAGGAATGACACTTAAGTTGTGAAATATTTTGAAGGACTCTTTTAAGGGAATCATTCTATACCTTCATCTTGGTCCTCTTGATTTTGTACCTTTTTTATTAATCTTGATTCTTCAATAACTTCATCTTGATCATTTTGATGTGGTACCTGTTTTATTAATCTAGATGGTATCCATATTGGAGAGGATTCGTCTTTTGGAAAAACACAAACAGATCCTCTTCCCCAAATTAATACTGGATCTGGACCCTTCCATGTACCTGAAAGAACATCCTTCCAGTAAACCAAAGGTTTATGTTGTTGGTGTGGATTCCAATGTCTGTCTCCAGCAGAATAACCATTAGAGTCTAAAGTTAAAAAATTTAAGGTAAACAGGGCAACTGCCAATCTGTCCTTAGGACTTTTCCAATTTCCTTCTTTTTGTTTTAATAACATAATTTTCAGTGTTCGGTTTGCTCTTTCAATAATGCCCTGACCCTGAGGATTGTATGGGATGCCTGTTTTATGGGATATATTGAATTTTGCGCAAAACTGTTTGAAAGATGAGGACGTATATGCGGGGCCATTATCTGTTTTAAGCATTTTGGGGATGCCCAATGCAGCAAAAGCTTGCAAACAATGAGATGTAACATCTTTAACTTTTTCTCCAGAATGTAAGGAAGCAAAAATCATGCCTGAGCATGTATCTATGGTCACATGAATAAATCGCAATTTTCCAAAACTTGGCTCATGAGTAACATCCATCTGCCACAAATGATTGGGCATTAATCCTCTAGGGTTAACTCCGAAATGAGGATTGGGCAAATGTGTCATACAAGATTTACAATCTTTTACAATTGTTCTGGCTTGCTCCTTTGTGATTTTAAACCTACGTTGCAAGGTGGTGCTGTTGACATGAAACTGGGAATGAAATAAAGTAGCTTGTTGTAGCGCTGAAAGTATAAATACTGTTTTTGTAAGTTCATCAGCCTTTTGATTACCTTCATGGAGGGGACCAGGCAAATTAGTATGAGCTCTAATATGGCCTACGAATAGAGGTTCTTTTCTTGCCCACAGAAGTTTTTGTATTTGATAAAACAATTTAAAGGCTGGAGTATGAGGTGCTATTGGTCCTGCTAACTCTAATTTTGGGACGGCTTGTACAATATAGTGGCTATCTGAAAAAATGTTTACGGGCTGGTCCCTAAAATTTTCCAGAGCTCTTACCACAGCTTCCAGTTCCACTAGTTGAGCTGATTTGTGTGCAGTTATGTAAGTCATATTTTCTTTTTTAGTGACTACTGTAGCAGTACCATTTGAGGACCCATCTGTAAATACATTAAATGCCTTAGGAATAGGTTGATTTTTTATTACCTGTGGAAATATAATAGGATGATTAATACAAAAAGATAATATAGGGGACTTAGGAAGATGATTATCAAAATTTGCAGAAGTAGAGCATTTAGCTATAGCCCAATCATTATCATTGAAGCATAAGTATTCAATCTGTGATGATGAATAGGGAGTAATAATAGTAGCAGGGTGAATGCCAAATATTTTAGTAGAAGTCTTAAGTCCTTGAAGAATAAGTTTAGCCACCATGGAGGTATAAGATTCAATTATACTTTTAGGAGAGACGGGCAAATGTATCCATAATAAAGGCCCTTGTTGCCAAAATACTCCTGTGGGTGTATATTGTGAAGAAATAATAATCAACATCAGCGGTTGAGTTAAATCAAATCTATCACAATGAGCTCCTTCAATGGCTTTTTCTACTAACTTTAAAGCTTTCCTAGCATCAGGAGTCAATGTTCGTGGTGAAGATGGATCAGGATCTCCACGAAGGATGTCAAATAAAGGTTTTAGTTGGCCAGTAGTGAGATTTAGTGTAGGGCGAAGCCAATTAATGTCTCCCAGTAGTTTTTCGAAATCATTGAGGGTGGTCAAATGTTCTTTATTTATTAAAATTTTTTGGGGTCTAACAAAAGTATCCATGATTTTAAATCCTAAATATAATATGGGAGATCTGGTTTGAACTTTTTCTTCTGCTATATATAATCCATATTTTTTAAAATTTTCTACCACATCACTGAATATATTAAATAAGATTTTTTGATTAGGGTGGGCCAATAAAATATCATCCATGTAATGTAGACACATGAGGTTTGGATATTTATTTTTAATGGGTTGGATAGCCTTGTCCACATATATTTGGCATATGGTGGGGCTATTAGCCATTCCCTGTGGTAAAACCTTCCATTGATATCTCTGATCAGGGCCATTATTGTTCATAGAAGGAACGGAAAAAGCAAACCTGGGGGCATCCAGAGGATGTAGGGGAATAGAAAAGAAGCAATCCTTTATATCAAGAGTAATAAGATGGAAATTTTTTGGAATAGCTACGGGACTAGGAAGTCCAGGTTGAGTAGGCCCCATAACTTGCATGGTTTTATTGATTTGTCTAAGATCATGTAACAATCGCCATTTTCCTGACTTTTTCTTGATCACAAATATGGGGGAATTCCAGGGAGAGGTGGAAGGTTCTATATGACCTGCTTCTAATTGTTCCTGAACTAATTGGTGGGCCGCTTGTAATTTCTCTTTAGATAGGGGCCACTGAGGGACCCACACTGGCTTATCAGAAAGCCATGGTATTTTCAAAATTATTTTCTCAGTGGCCCCGAAAAAAAATATCTTTTTCCTTTATGACAATTATTACTTTTAGGGTTAAGATTACTCTGTACTTTTTGATAATGAGTTCTTTTATGGTTAAGATTACCCTGTAGGTTTTCACATTTAACATCTGCAGGCTTGGTTGCAAGGCGTACTCCCATTTGTTGCAAAATATCTCTTCCCCATAAAGTAACCGGTAGATTAGGTAAAACATAAGGCTGAAATGTTCCTTTATGGCCTTCATCATCCTCCCATTTTAAAATTACTGCACTTTTATCTGGGAGGTTATTATATCCCAAGCCTCTTAAACTGGTTGAAGCTTTTTGCAGAGGCCAGTGCTTGGGCCATTGGCGTAAATTAATAATGGAAGAGTCAGCTCCAGTATCTATTAATCCCTCCACTTCTATTCCTTGGATTTTTATTTTACACATAGGCCTCCTTGAACAGTCTCGAACCCAGCAAGCCATGGGACTTGAGTCAGTGGAACAAAATCCTCTATTGTTCCCTTCTTGAGGCATACCCATTTTAAATGAATTATGTAAATTGGGAAGGAGAAGCAACTGAGCAATTCTATCTCCTTGATTAACAGAAGTTATACTTTGGGGTGAGCTAAGCATTATTTTTATTTCCCCTTTGTAGTCTGAGTTTATTACACCTGGGGTCACTTGCAAGCCTAATAAGCTTTTAGGACTACGCCCGATAATAAGTCCTACAGTCCCTGAGGGAAGAGGTCCCCTGACTCCTGTGGGAATCAGTTGAACCCCCATTTCAGGTGTTAACACTATTCGGGCGGTGGAACAGAGGTCTAATCCTGCATTTCCTCTTGTTCCTCTGGCGAGGGAGTGGATGGGTAGTAGGGATTGTGTCGGGGAAGCATCTGAGTGGATGCTTGAGGATACTCCTTCTGCAATGCCCCGTACATTTGTGGGCCCCGGGGTATTGGGCCCCATGCCTCGTATTTTGAATTCCTAAACAAAGGATTTCCATGGATGTCAAATTTTGAATGGCATTTATTGGCCCAATGATTTCCCTTTTTACACCTGGGGCAGCGGCCTGGGGCACGATATGAGCTTGGTCTTATTTCTCTTTTGGGATTTTGCCTAGAATTGCCTGACTGATTATGATAATTTTGCCTGGAATATCCTGATTGATTATAATATCTACGTTTAGCCTTTGTGAAATTTCGAGAGGAAGCACCTCTCATTGAGGCTGCAATCACATTTCCTGTGACAAAGGCGTCATTTATATCTTTACATAGTTGTATATATACGGAAAGATCCTTTTTAGTTCTCCATGGCCTGATGGCTGCTTGGCACCATTTATTTGCATTTTCATAAGCTAATTGAACAACTAATGGCATAGCTTGGTCAACATCTGCAAACACACTACCTGCAGTTCTCAAAAGTCGATCAGCAAAGTCGGCATACGGCTCATTAGGTCCTTAAATCACTTTTGACAAGCTACCTTGTAGATCCCCAGGTCCTTGTACAGTTTTCCATGCCTCTAAGGCAGCTGCATTTATCTGAGCATATATATCTGGGTCATAATCTGTTTGAGCCTGTAAGTCTGCGAATTGCCCTTCTCCTGTGAGCATGTCTATATTATAGTTTTCAAACCCTGCAGCCGCGTTTCTTTTAGCCGTTTCTATACAAAGTTCTTGGAATTGCGATCGCCAAACCAAGAATTGCCCCCCGCTTAATGTTGCTTTACATAGACTTTTCCAGTCTGAGGGGGTTAAGCTAAAGGTGTTAAGGGACTCCAGCATACTCAACGTGAAAGGAGCTTGGGGCCCATAAGTCATTACTGCCTCTTTGAGATTTTTTATTGTTTTGAAATCTACTGACTGATGGACACTCTGTCCATTTTTCTTTTCAAATGCTGGCGGTTCCCAATGTATCTGTGAGTTGTCCTCGAGAGCGCATAAGCGATCAGAAAGACTTTTTATTTCTGTTTCTAGGGTATGCAAATGCCTAGTAATACCCTTCATATTTTCTGTAATGGATTCCACCCATGGGGGAGTAGAGGACACAAGTGACTCCTCTGCCTGACGGACCTTTTTCTCGGTCTTTTTAAATTTCTTTTTCCTCATTTTCTCAGGATCACTTTTACTAGATTCCTCACCACTGCTAATTTCACTGACAGCAATATCCTGAGGCCCAGGTTCCAGTGAGAGCAAGTATCCTTCAGCTTTCGCCAATAACTCCCGAATAGCTTTAATAGCTTGGATTTTTGTCATTTTTGGGTCTCTTCTAATACTCTCTTTACTGGTCTCAGTTGGCCCAGTGGAATCTACACTTTTTTGATCACTTTCACTTTTGTCTATATACTCCTCACTGAGAACAGAGTCAGGTATATCAAGGAGTCTTTGCATAGCCTCTATCACTTGGGATTCAGTTATATTCGAACCCATCTTTAGAGACCTTTCAGTTCTTACCTGTCCGCTCCGAAGTTCCCCGTACGGGCCGCCACCTGTCGCCGCCTGAAGCGCTTGGAGCAACGGAGCCGCGGGAAGAACTTCAAAAGCAAACTGGAGACAAACAGCTTTTTATTCTGATAACTTTTCTCTCTGGTTCTAACAACAACTAACACACGCCAAACACACCACTAAAATGGCGCTGACCCGATCAGCAATTTTGGCCAAGTCACTCGAGATCCCGCAACAAATCCTGTGAGACTATGGGTGGCGACAATGGCCAAATCTCCACGGCTCATAGTCAACTGCAATTCAAGTCAATCCCCAAACAGGGCTCCTGCAGTTTGTTTGCAATCTTGAATTAGTTACAGGAATTAGAAAACTTATTTTCTCTTTCTTCATGAGGGTTTTAGACCAAGATTCATGCTTTTTCCCCCCCTTTGGCATATTTTGGGTAATAGCAGGCCTGATAAGAATGCGTATAAATTGGGAAATCACAGTGACTCCATTGGAGTATTTACTAGTTCCTCAACCCTTGTTACCTCTAGGCTTTTGGTGGGGTCTGACTTGGAGATACATATGGTTGGTCCAATCCTGGTCTTGCTTCTGAAATCTGGAATTTCTTGACTGAAACTTTTCTAAATTTGTTTTGGTATGTTGGTAATTCAGTTATCTATTGCTGTAAAACAAATTGCCCTAAACTTGATGGCTTAAAACAAGTATGTATGAACTTTCATAGCTCTTTGGGTTGTCTAGACATTGCAGATGGTTCTCATAAAGTATCTTTTATGCAGTTGTAGTCAGATTTCTATTGGTATGGATGTCATCTTAAAGATTTATCTCAACTGAAGGTCCTGGGTAGCTCTGGCTCCTGGCTGTCAGTTGGGACTGGCTGTTGTCTTGGTGCTCAGTGGACTTTTAGGCAGGAGTGCCTATCCTTAGCTTCTTCATTCTTCTCCCTTCTGAAAGCATGGTGCTAGGTTCTCAAAGGGAGTATCCCATGACTGAGTATTCCGAGAGGCCTAGATAGAAGCTGCAAGTTTCCTTATGATCTAGTCTTGGAAGTCTCAGAAGTCACTTATACGATATTATATTATAGGCTATCTAAATCACTGAGATGAGCCAGATTCAAAGGAAGGGAATTAGACCCCTTCTTGTGGTGAGGGAGTGGCAAGGTCATGTTACAGAAGAGCATGAAATATGGAAAATATCATAGTGACCATCTTTGGAAAATACAGTAGTTTCCAAAGTCTGCTCCATGAAGTTGGTTCTTTAGAGGTGCTGCTAAGATTCTATAAATCAGGGATCTGGCAAACATTTAGTATAAAGGGCCAGAATGTATTTAGATTTGTATACTGTTTTCTTTGCAATTACTCAACTCTGCTATTATAGTACAAAAGTAGGCAAAGATAAATGAGTGTGGTTGTGTTCCAATAAAACACAACTATGGACACTAAATTTTGAATTTCATATGATTTTTTACATAATAAAAATGTTATTTTTCTTTTTGCTTTGTTCTAATCATTTTAAATGTAAAAAACAAAACAACAGGATCTTAGCTTAAGGGCCATACAAAAAACCACATGATGAGCAGACTGGCCCATGCATCTTAGTTTGCTGATCATTGCTCTCTCTTGGTGTTTGATTTAAATTTTATTTTTAATTGCTAAAATCTGAAAGACAAAGACACACATTCACTTTATAAATAACTATTTTTGATATATTGGAAATGCTGATACATAAACTTTTATTTTCAGTGATTAACTTTATTATTAAAAATTATAAATTTGAACTTGCAAATGTATGTATATTTTATATATTATTGGACCTGTGCATAATATTTTGTTAAAAAAGGTTCTGCTTAGAGTGAGTGAAAGGGGCTGGGATTGTGGCTCAGTGGTAGAGCGGTCACTTAGCATGTGGGCGACCCGGGTTCGATCCTCAGCACCACATATAAATAAAACGCATTGAATAAAACGCATTGTGTACAACTAAAGCAAAAAAAAAAAAAAAAAAAAAAGAGTGAGTGAAAGAACAAATAAAACCTGAGGGTATTTGAAGTCTTCAGTTCTCATCTGTTCTCACAATAACGTTAGCTGAAAAAATTAAGACAGCATCTGGATATCTATTTGATTCAATTCCACAGATATTTATTGAATGCAGAGGAATGGGGATAGTATTATGAAAACTTGAGGTAAGAGAGTAAAAAATCTTTCAAGAAATCTTAAGTTTATCTAGGCAACAAGGTGAGGAAGTGAGGGGAGAGAACACGGTAGTGACACTACAACTCTATATTTCCCATCAGGTAAGGCAGTGTGGATGAGACTTTTTCTTTTTGGACACCAGTGCACATGAATCAAGGGAAAAAATTTGGTTCCCATTTAAATTGGGTTTGTAAAATGTGAGACTGTGGTAAGATAAACCATTTTTTTTCTTGAAATAACTTTATTGATGAACAATTTATATATGATAAAAGTATCCACTTTTAGTTATACAATTTGATGAATTTCTTGACAATGTATTTATTCAAATGGCCCCCATTTTCTTACAACCAAGGTAAAATATGTTTCTGCCACTCTAAGACTTTCCCTTGTGCCCCTATAGTCTATCTCTGCATCTAGAATTTCATATAAATGGGGCTATATAATACGTACTACTTTTGTTTGACTTCTTTTGTTCAGCATAATGTTTTTGGCTATTTGTTGTGGCTGTTGATAGTTCAGTTCTTTTTATTTCTGGGTAGCAGAAATAATGTTCTGGGTTCATCCATCTATCTATTGATGCTGTTAATTCCTGTTTTGAGTTCTTACAAATAAAACTGCTGTCTAAACACTCATGTCTAATTCTTTATGTGGACATATGTTTTCATTTCTCTTTCTCAATAATTGCATACCAAAAATTCGATTGTTAAGAAACTGTCAAACTGTTTTCCAAAGTAATTATTTTACATTCCCACCAGCAATGATGGGAGTTGTTTCACACCCTTGCCAATATTTGCTGTTGTCCCTCTTTCCAATCTTTGCAGTTTAGTAGGTATGTAGTGGCATATTGTGATTTTATTGTTTTTCTCTTTTTTTTCATAATTAAACACATTATTTTATTACAAATGAAAAATATATGGAACCATTTAAAAGGTATAAACTTTCTAAAATAATCATTATTTATAAACTAAAAATATAACATTTCATGAACATAATTTATTTAAAATATATGGGGATATTTCACATATACTCATAAATTATTTTTTCACAAAGCTTTGTTGGAAGGTAAAAATAGCATTTAGTTCAGTTTACTGTTTTTTTAATTTTTATTCTAAGTTGTTAGAAATGACAGCAAAATGTATTACATTTCATATTATACTTATAGAGCACATTTTTACATATCTCTGGTTGTATACAGAGTATATTCACACCATTTGTGACTTCATACATGCACTTAGGGTAATGATATCCATCTCATTCTACCATCCTTTCTTTTTTCTTCACCCTTTTGCCCCCTCCCTTTCCCTCCCTTTCCATTGGCCATTCGAGTGTTTCTCTAATCCTCCTATGCTCCCCATCCCAACCCCACTGTGAATCGGCTTCCTTATATCAGAGAAAACATTTGGCATTTGGCTTTTTGGGATTGGCTAACTTCACTTAGCATTATATTTTCCAATTTCATTCATTTACCTGTGAATGCCATGATTTTATTCTCTCTTATTGCTGAGTAATACTCCATTGCGTATATACACCACATTTTCTTTTTTTTTTTTCAAATTTATTTTTTATTCTAAGTTGTTAGAAATGACAGCAGAATGTATTACATTTCATATTATACTTATAGAGCACATTTTTACATATCTCTGGTTGTATACAAAGTATATTCACATCATTTGTGACTTCATACATGCACTTAGGGTAATGATATCCATCTCATTCTACCATCTTTTTTTTTTCTTCACCCTTTTGCCCCCTCCCTTCCCCTCCCTCTCCATTGGCCATTCGAGTGTTCCTCTAATCCTCCTCTGCTCCCCATCCCAACCCCACTGTGAATTGGCCTCCTTATATTAGAGAAAACATTTGGCATTTGGCTTTTTGGGATTGGCTAACTTCACTTAGCATTATATTCTCTAACTCCATCCATTTACCTGCGAATGCCATGATTTTATTCTCTCTTATTGCTGAGTAATACTCCATTGTGTGTATATACCACATTTTCTTTATCCATTCATCTACTGAAGGGCATCTAGGTTGGTTCCACAGTTTAGCTATTGTGAATTGTGCTGCTATAAACATTGATGTGGCTGTGTCCCTGTAGTATGCTGTTTTTAAGTCCTTTGTGTATAGACTGAGGAGTGGGATAGCTGGGTCATAAGGTGGTTCCATTCCAAGTTTTCCAAGGAATCTCCATACTGCTTTCCATATTGGCTGCACCATTTTGCAGTCCCACCAACAACGTATGAGTGTGCCTTTTTCTCCACATCCTCGCCAACATTTATTGTTGTTTGTGTTCTTAATAGCTGCCATTCTGACTGGTGTGAGATGAAATCTGAGAGTGGTTTTGATTTGCATTTCTCTAATTGCCAGAGATGTTGAACATTTTTTCAAGTGTTTGTTGATTGATTGTATATCTTCTTCTGAGAGTGTCTGTTCAGTTCCTTGGCTCATTTATTGATTGGGTTATTTGTTTTTTTTGGTGTTAAGATCTTTAAGTTCTTTATATATTCTAGAGATTAGTGCTCTATCTGACTGTGTGTGTGTGTGTGTGCGTGTGTGTGTGTGTGTGTGTGTGTGGTAAAGATCTGTTCCCAATTAGTAGGCTCTCTATTCACCCCACTGATTGTTTCTTTTGCTAAGAAGAAGCTTTGTAATTTGAATCTATCCCATTTATTGATTCATGATATTAATTCTTGTGCTATTGGCATCTTATTAAGGAACTTGGGGCCTAATCCAACATGTTGGAGATTAGAGCTTACTTTTTCTTCTATTAGGTGTAGTGTCTCTGGTCTAATTCCTAGATCCTTGATCCACTTTGAGTTGAATTTTGTGCATGGTGAGAGATAGAGATTTAATTTCATATGGATTTCCAGTTTTCCCGGCACCATTTGTTGAAGAGGCTATCTCTTTTGCAATATATGTTTTTGGCGCCTTTGTCCAATATAAGATAACTGAAATTATATGCCTTAGTCTCTGTGTCCTCTATTCTGTACCGTTGGTTTACCAGCCTATTTTGGTGCCAATACTATGCTGTTTTTGTTACTATTGCTCTGTAGTATAATTTAAGGTCTGGTATAGTGATGCCACCAGTTTCACTCCTCTTGCTAAGGATTGCTTTAGCTATTCTGGGTCTCTTATTTTTCCAGATGAATTTCATGACTGCTTTTTCTGTTTCTATGAGATTGGCATTGCATTAAATCTGTATTGTGCTTTTGGTAGTATGGTCATTTTGACAACATTAGTTCTGCCTATCCAAGAACAGGGTAGATCTTTCCATCTTCTAAGGTTTTCCATAATTTCTTTCTTCAGTGTTCTGTAGTTTTCATTATAGAGTTCTTTCATGTCTTTGGTTAAGTTGATTCCCAAGTATTTTATTTTTTGATGCTATTGTAAATGGGGTAGTTTTCCTCATTTCCCTTTCAGAGGATTTGTCGCTGATATATAGAAATGCCTTAGATTTATGGGTGCTGATTTTGTATCCTGCTACTTTGCTGAATTCATTTATGAGTTCTAGAAGTTTTCTGGTGGAATTTTTTGGATCTTCTAGGTATAAAATCATATCGTCAGCAAATAATGATAATTTGAGTTCAACTTTACCTATCTGTATCCCTTTAATTTTTTAATTGTTTTTCTTATTCTTAAAGATGTTCAGCATCTTTTCATGTAATTATTGGTTATTTGTGCATCTTCTTTGATGAAGCATCTATTTAAACAATTTACTTCTTAAAAATTAGATTATTTTCTTATTGTTGAGTTCTTCATATATTTTGATATGAGCCATTCATCAGATATATGTATTGATCATATTTTCTTATAGCCTATAGCTTTCCTTTTTATTTTCTTTAATGATGTTTTTATTTTTGAAGAAGTTCTGGTTATCAGCTTCTGTACTATGTAAAAAAATTTTGCCTACTTTAAGGTTGTGAAGATGTTCCTTATTTCTTTTAAATGTTGTATGTTTTGCTTCTTTGTGTACTATGAACCATCATGAGTAACTTTATGTGTACAATGTGAAGTAAGGATGGATGTTCATATTTTTCCCACCAGAGGAATATTTGCTTGTTCTAGCACCGTTTTTTGAGGAGACTGTCCTTTCCCTATTGAATTGGCAACTTTATAAGAAAATTAATTGATCCTGTATTTTTCATCTTTCCATTTTATTCCAGAGATCCATGTTTTTAGGCCAATATTACAATTTTAATTGCTATAGTTGTATGATCACTTTTGAAATCAAGTTGTGTAAGCTTTACAAATTTGTTCTCTTTGAATATTTTTTTTGGCCATACTTGATGCTTTCATAGCCCTATAAAGTTTTAAATTTTCTTACTTATAAAGTAAGTTCTGCTGGAATTTTGATTAAGAGTGTATTTAATGTACATAGCAATGTATTTGGGGGAGAGTTGACATTTTAACAATATTGAGTCTTCCAATTCATGAACATGGTATGTTTGTTCTTTCATTTAGGTTTTTGTTTCTTTTCACAATGGTAAAAGCAGTTATGAAATTACAGAATAGCTAACTTGTTTTAAAGTAATAAAAGAATACTTAATCAGAGCGGAATAACTTAAATCACCCATCAAATATATGTTCTTTGGGAAAGTACCATATAGTAAAATGTCAAAGTAATATAATAGTTAAATTTCATTAATTTGGATTTGGAATACTTATTTGCACTTACAAAAGTTTTAAGTAATTTTTAAAATCTTTTTAAATCTCACATTTTGAAACAAATTTTGCCACAAAGTGTTTCAGGGTATGTTTGAACAAAGAGGTAAGAATGATTTGTACTTAGAATACTTAAAATTATGTTCATGTAAATGTTGCTTGTAAGACCCTGAAACATTTGTTCTCTCAACAGGATGGATTCCTTCTTTCTTCCTCTTTTTTGTTATATCTTAGGAAACCACTTTAATTTGCTTATGTATACTTCCCTCTACTTCTTGCCTAAATATTCACATTTCTTTAATCAGAGAGATTTGAATTTGTGAGGTTTCATACTCAGAATCAGGATTTCCCTTCTTCTTAAACTCTTGGGTTACCAACTCTCTCTCTCTCTCTCTCTCTCTCTCTCTCTCTCTCTTTTTGTGGTGCTGGGGACTGAACCCAGGGCCTTGTGCATGTGAGGCAAGTACTCTACCAACTGAGCTATACCCCCAGCCCCTTGGGTTACCAACTCTGTTAAGAATCTGACAAATCTATGGATCCTCATCATTTCAAGAGATTTGAAAGCAAATCTCTTTCTTAAAATGGATGTGAGATGACATTTGTCACCTTTAAAAATTAGATAGAACTTGAATTCATATTTTAAAGAATCTTTTCTAATTATTTGACATCACCTGTAGTAATTTTCTAAGTTCTCAAACTTCATGAAGCCCATTTGATAGATTTAATTGATCTAATGTTGCATTTTATATATGTGTACTATAAATATAAATTTTTAAACATGTTTATCAATGCTTAAAAAGATACTAATATCAAATACATCCACTCTTGCTTTAGATGCTTGTAAAATGGTAATCCTATAATAAATAACCCCTGGTTAACTAATGTAGTGTTTTGAAAGCTGCAGGGATGAATATACTTAATGGGTTATGAGTTCATTTGTGCTTTCTCACCCTTTTTCTGATTTAGTCTTGGGCCTACTTTGCAAGTTATTTTTAGTATAAATATATAGCACAGTGTTTAGGTAGCTAGGCTTTGAGTCAGGCAGATGAGGGGGCCTAATTTTATTATGTTGCTTTGGGCATCTTATCTCTTAGTTTCAGTTTATGCTTCTGTAAAATGGGGGTAATTGTTAACCTCATTGGAGCACTGTAATGCTTAAATGAAAAAAGGTCCAGTGTCAAGCCCTTAATGACTCATGATAAGAAGTTGGAAGTTTAATTATTCTTAAAGTTTTCCATAGCAGGAGCACCTTACATAGTAGTATCATCAACATACTATGTGAATTTGATATACACTAGAGCATAAGTAAGGATAGAAACAGTAGCATCAAAGACATACAAATGGGAAAGGAAAAAATTGGTTTAAATGCAAACTATTAAGTTTGGTCCCTGCCATCTGGCAGCTTACATTCTAAGGGAACATGGTAAATGAAATTACAATTCATGCAAATATACTCTATATCAATATTGATTTGAATAATCACTATTGCACATGTATATTTATATATTATCAGTCCTCTTGTTTCTTCAGGTATTATTCTGAGTTTCTGTGATAGTCACCTTAGCTT
Organism: Tamias sibiricus; assembly: GCA_025594165.1. Taxonomy (NCBI): domain Eukaryota; kingdom Metazoa; phylum Chordata; class Mammalia; order Rodentia; family Sciuridae; genus Tamias; species Tamias sibiricus. Next base: position 115,509,639 of record CM046664.1, read on the forward strand.
TACTTTATAGCTATCCTGCCTTCATACCCAGGTCCATTCCATAAGGTAAGCTAGTTGGCTTTCTTTTGTTCTTGATATATAACTGACATATAATAAAACACAAAGATATTCAATCCTTTTTGAGTTTTGACAGATAATTTTGAAAGAACATATCAAAGCAAGATATAGAACATTTCTGTCAGTTCAGAAAGTTCCCTTGTGCTCCCTCCCCACCAGGCAGCCATTAATTTTAAACTAGTTTAAGGTTAGTTTTGCCTTGGCCTTAATATATATGAAGTTACACAATTCCATATATATTCTTTTGTGTCAGTTAGCTTGCTGATCATGTTCCTCAGTGCCCAGCACCTGTTCAGAACACTCTGCGGCTTCATGGGTTTTTGAACTAAATATAAACTCCTTGTCTGGGTGTTCAAGGCCAGCCACCATATGGTCCCAGCTTTCCCATCCCGCCTTAACTCCTACTACTACTCTGTATGTACACTGCAGCCAAACAGAGTGGTTTGCTTTTTCCTGAGTGCCTTTTCTCATGCCAGGCCTTCTATTTAGATCTGCCCCTGTTTCCAGCTATTCATATCTTAACCATTCTTTCACTCTTTGGTGGTCATCTCAGTAGTAGTTATTAATGAACTTTCCTAGTTTTCCTAATACAGTTCTCAGCCTTTTTTTTTTTTTAAACTTCATCCCATAATTGCCATCATAAATACCTCTTTTACACAGAACAATTACTCTCAAAAATTTTTTTCCAACATCATCCCCCCACTCTAACACCTTTCCTCCCATTCACTGCCTCTTACCAAAACAAATAAAACAAAACAAAACCCCCCTGCATTTAAAAAAATATCCTGCTGTACTTTATAATGGAGGGAACATGGGTCCTGGGTTATAAGCTCTAGAGTCAGATAAGGCCAAAGTCAGATTTTCTGGCCTGGAATCCTTATTCTTCTAGCTGTGCAACCATGGGTAGATTAATTAACTAGTCAGTTTTTTTTTTTCTTTCTCAGGTGAAAATACAAATGCTACTATGTATGGCTCTATTTTGAGATTTTAAATGCCTTAAAATGTTAATTACCTAGAAAATGGTCAATGAATTCTTAATCATTCTTAATCGTATAAGTATTATATTGGTTATTTAAGTTACTGCCTTATCCTTTCATTGCATTGTGTTTTTCCTAGGACTTGAATTTACTTATCTTAGTAACCTCCAGAATTAATATTTAAGTAAGTTGTCCATTGACTCATTTGCTGTATAAAAGTCTATGATGTGTTCAGGAGAGGGTAAAGAGTTATTTTACAGCTAGAACATCAATGAGTCTAGGGTTTTTTTTTTTTTTTTGTTGTTGTTGTTGTTGTTTTCATGGTACCAGGGATTGAACTCAGGGGCACTCGACCACTGGGCCACATCCCCAGCGCTTTTTTGTATTTTATTTAGAGACAGGGTCTCACTGAGTTGCTAAGTGCCTCGCCATTGCTGAGGCTGGCTTTGAACTCGCGATCCTCCTGCCTCAGCCTTCCAAGTGCTGGGATTACAGGCGTGCGCCACCACTCCCAGCGAGTCTGAGTTTTATTCTTTACACCATTTAACAACTAAATTTCAACTCTCAGAGTGTCTTACTTAATTGAACACAATGTCAGTATTCTCTTTATTCTGGAAAATGTCTGAAAATGTGAGTAGAATTCATACTTTTGTAATGATATCAGCTTATTTCAAACTTGATATTTAAAGAGAACCTTTCTTGATACAAGTAACTGCTTCCTTTATATGTTCATATTTTTGTTAATTATCTTAAAACATGAATATTATTTTAAAAAAGCTTTATGATACTTTGATATAGATATTGTAGCATGCTTTGCATTGTTTATCCTCAATTTAGATGGATTAAGTGGCATTATCTTTTCAGAGGAATTTGATAAATTTTCTTGATTTTTAATTGGGATGAACAGAGTTATCATCACATAAGGAGGGATATACCTCTGAGTTTAATTTTTGTTTGTTTCTTTTAGACTTCACACTAGTGGAAGATTGAGCTGTTGCTTTTCCCCCTATTTGTTGTTTTTATATGAAATCCCTAGACTCTGAGTCCTTGGTTTTTCATCTGATGGGAAATCATCAGCCTCACACCTGACTATAGTCTGTTTGTTTTCAGTGTTACATTGTCCTTTTCCAGCCTCTCTTATTGAGGAAGTCAGAGTCTGTGTAATACCAGCTGTGTATAGTGTCAGAATGAAACAATAATTCAGGGATGCAGGGTATGTCTCGCCTTTGTTTCCTGAAATTGTACATTGATTCCTTTTGTCAGTGGTCTATTTCAAATGAATGAAAGCAACATTTTCTATTTTTAGTTTTTTTTTTTTTTTGGGGGGGGGGGACAGACTTCTTTAAAAAGGAAATAATTCATCTGCAAATTCAAATTTTATTTGTTACATCTAATTTGCTTAAAGTAAAGCACACATATAATAGAAATTTTAACTGAGTCAATCTATTTCATAGTTGTTAGACCTTTCTCTTTACAGAAAGTTGATTATTAGGCTTGTTTTTAGTAAGGGAAATATCTCCATTCTATCCACTGTAGCCAGCAGGAATTATTTTTTTTTTTCATGAATATTTTCAAGATTTTCTCTGACTTTTTAAAAATTTATTTGTTCTTTATAGTTGTACCTGATAGTAGAATGTATTTTAACATATCATACATAGCATTTTTAAGTAGATAAAACTGAGTTATGGGTCGGAGATGTAGTTCAGTGGAAAGGCACTTGTCTAGCATGTATGAGGTCCTGGGTTCAATCCCCAGTACCACAGAAACAAACAATTTCTTTTCTTTTTACATTGAATGTATTCTAATGTTTAGCTTCAAAAATTAGGTTTAATCCTGTGTGTTTGTTTTAAAAGAGTAAATTCTTTGTAGAATAGCCAATCTCCAAAGATTTCAGTAGTTCAGGATCTAATATGAATCAGTAATATTTGCTACTAGTTAAAATGAAAAAATCAGATGACTGGGAATTCTTGAGAAGCAAACAAGAAGTATACAGCTTTTTCATAAGCCATTGTAGAAATTTCTTATGATATTAGCATTCTAAACCTGAGATACCAGAGTATATTTTTAGAGGTTCCAAGCTGACAAGTAAAATAGTTACTTGCTGTTTAATAGATCTCCCTGGGAATTGTTTATTACTGTTGGGAAGGTTTATTCCAAGTGTTAAGACTTGACTTTCCTGTGTTTTATTAGAACCTCCCACTTCTGAAGCACTAAAATTTCTCTTTTGCCTTTCATGCGGTTAAACCACTTCCTTATTAGTGAGCTACTCTTCAGGCAATCAAGTTGCTGATACAAATGATTGGATGTGAACCCAAATGATGCAGAGTATTTTATCATTTGTATTGTGTGAGGCCCCAAAGAGAATCATGTCTGGAGTAAAGGATAACATGATGTTTATCATTTATCAGTGGATTGGTTAATCTGGACAGAATATTAGCGAGTATTTTGCTCTCTTAGCTGACTGGACTTCTGCTTGCTGTTAAGAATTGATAGTAGGAGTAAAGCTGAATACCAATTGTGCTAGGTGTTGTAGTGTTTGTTTTCTGTCCAGATACTGTTTTCCATAAGTTAGCATAATCATGTAAGTATGCTGCCCTCTTTCAGAGAACCCTGTTGAACAGAGAAGGAAAGCAGGGGCAGGAACATTTAGATGACAGTTGCCTATCATTGGGGCAACCATGTATAATATTTATATACCTTTTGGTTTGTCTGCCTGATTTGGGTTTTGAAATAGTAGTTGCATAATAATAAATTTTCCACATTTGGAGGGCAAATGCTTGAATCTTTCAATACAAACTCAGTTTCATATCCTTTCCTAGGGGTATGAGTAGGCATGATAATAGGGTCAAAGAGTTTTCTAACAGTTCAGACTAAAGACCTATTTTACACTCTTTTTTTTTTTGGTATTAGAAATTGAACTCAGGCCCCATCCCTATTTTGTATCTTATTTAGAGACAGGGTCTCACTAAGTTGCTTAGCACCTCACTGTTGCTGAGGCTGGCTTTGAACTCATGATCCTTCTGTATCAGCCTCCCAACATGCTGGGATTATAGGCGTGTGCCTCCATGCCTGGCTGTTTTATACTCAACAAAATTTAGCATGTTACTTCATAGTGAGTTTCCTTCTTCTAACCCAATTTAAAAGCCATTGGTTGGGCCCACCATTCTGGCTCTAGGAATGTTGGCAGTAACAGTGGAATGAGCACCTCTGCCCTGAACAGCTGCCATGGAGGTTGCATGGGCAGCTGGAGCAATTGCTTGAATCATGTTTTGTGAGGCAGCTTTCCCTCAAATGTTAGTATTTATTTTATGCTGGTGAATAGGAGAATCTGGCATTGGGGAGTAAGTTCCTGTGACCTTGTATTTTACATGAAAATATGCAGCACTGTATTTTTAAGTCATGCCCTTAATGCACAGTCTGACTCCAGAAGCTTCCTGAGGACAGCCATTTTCAAGATATAGAGGAAAAGACTTTATGATGCCATTTAAACTAAGAAAGCTCTCAAATGTCATAGATTAAAGAAGGAACAAAATAGGAGCAATGGCAAAAGACTGGCACATCAAGGTTCACCCTAGGCTCTAAAATCACCTTCAGGAATCTAAGAGTAGACAGTTTGTCTAGTATAAAGATAATTGAGTGCTGTGATTTTGTTTTTCAAATTCTACTGGGGATGGTAGGAATATATGATTTTATTCCATTTTCATAGAGCTATTAAAATATCTGTTACCCATTATATATTCAGCATGCTGTGTTTTACTTAAAGATTTCTTTTCCTATTGTTTTTTTTTAGGATTCCAAAAGGCTTTTACTGATAGACAGTGCTTCTGAATGCATGAGGGAGGGATCAAATGGGACTTAGCTATAAGGCAAATTGCATCATCTTGAATTTCATAAAATTTTTTCTAGATAAGATTGAATCCAATATCTGATATGGTTTAGCTCATCTCTTCCCAACATTTAAGCTACCTACTTAATGGCAAATGGATGCCATGGAAAGTGATTTACTGAAGAAGGCTTCCTGAGGACATTAGTGTCAGTTTATCTTGGATCAAGAGCTACATTAGAACATCATTGTGCTCAGTGTGGAGATGTTGATGTAGATTGCTTGATTAAATGGGAAGACTGGGGGGGAAAGGTTAGACTTTCTATTATTATAGCCTTAAATGAAATATACCAATGATCTCTCTCTCTCTCTCTCTCTCTCTCACACACACACACACACACACATACACACGTGCGCACCCACGCACGTGTGCACACACACACACTCCTAATATCACTTTAAAGAATAATTTTTGGTAATTTACCCAGAGTCTTTGTTTCTGATGATCTTTTCGAGGCTTCCTTGAAAGACTTGTTCACTTCCTGTTCCTACATTGACCTATGTAGGCCAGATTCCAGATTTAATTTTCCTTACAAATATTTTTTTTTTACTCTTATTGGGCACTGATTGACATCTAATAACATTTTCTTTTCTCAAGGATAGGGTAAGAGTTATTCTTTAGAACACCAAACCATGTTAATCTTTTTAGTGTATGTCCAAAGTAATGTGTTTATGTCCTTATGTCCTTGACACATGACAGTTCATTTTCATTATAGAAATCTTAAACAATATAAATTTAAAAAAAAAGGAAGTGAGAAAAAAAAGAAGACTATAAATTTTGGTGTAACACAGACTTCGGATTGAATCTTGGTTCTACCCTTTACTGGATTAGTTATCTTTGACAACTATATAATCTTTTAATTAAGGACAATACCCAGCATATAAAGTTGATTTATGGGTGAATGAAAGTTTTAGTCAGATTTTGCATCACTGTGACCAAAATACCTGAAAAGAGCTGCTTAGAGGATGAAAAGTTTATCTGGGGCTCACTATTTTAGAGGTCTTAGTGCACAGATGGCTGACTTCATTGATCTGGGCCCAAGATGAGGCAGCATATCATGGGGGAAGGGCCCACAGGGGAATGTTGCTCCCCTTATGGCAGCCAGAAAGCAGAGATGGAGAGGGTTGAGGAAGAAAGGGCTGCAGAACAACCCTTCTAGTGTATGTCCTCAGTGACCCACCTCTTCTAGCCCTGCCCCACCTGCCTGCAGTTACTACCCTGTCAGTCAGTCCATTCAAAATGGGATAGACTGGTTAAGTTACAGATCTCACTATCCAGTCACTCCACTCTGAACATTTCTGAATTAATACAGAAGCTTTTTTGGCAGACACCTCACATCCAAACCGTAACAATGACAGCATATGAAAAGTGGCCTAGCATAGTGTTCCATGTTGAATGCATAGTTACACAGTATAAATGTGAATATATGTGCATTGAGCACTTGGAAGTATAGTACCTAGGGTTTTATTCTATACATAAACAGATATATATGTGTATCTGCATGTGTATAAAACCTAGTGAAAATCTCTAGTTGTCTTTAATGCAGAATGCTTGGCTCAAGATTTTATGATTTTTAATAACATCCCAAACCTCCCACTCAGTTTTCATTTCTCTTAATATATCTTAACATAGTCTTTGTGTAATTTGTGTAAAAGGATATCATTTTTGTGTATACTACTTTGCATTCTGCTGTTTTAAAATTTAATAATATTTTTATAAATATTTTGCCACAATACTGGATTTAATAGCCACAGAGCATTTCATTGTGATATGAAACATTTTTTAAAACTAATCCTTCACTAATGGTTGTTTCATTAAATTTTTTTTCTTCCATGAAGTGATGTGATAAATATCTTGTGATTAAATCCTTGCATATAGTCATTCTCCTTCTTCTTCTTCTTCCTCCTCTTCCTCTTTCTCCCCCTCCCCCCTCCTCCTCCTCATCATCGTCTTCTTCTTCTTCTTCTTCTTTTTTTTTTTTTTTACCAGTGATTGAACTCAGGAGCACTCGACCACTGAGTCACATCCCCAGCCCTATTTTGTATTTTATTTAGAGACAGTTGCTTAGTGCCTTGCTTTTGCTGAGGCTTGCTTTGAACTCGCAATCCTTCCTAGCTGCTGGGATTATAGCCATTGTGCCCGGCTATAGTCATGCTTCTTTTAAGGACAAATTCCTGGAAACAGAATTGAAGGACAAAATATTGGAAATATTTAAAATACTTGGTTCCTGTTACTAGGTTATGCTAGGATTTGGTACTTCTTTGGTATTTAAAAATACCTAGTAATGGCTGAATTTGCAAAAAGTTTAGTTACTTTTTAAATTTTTTAATGGTATAAACCCAGAAGTTGTGTGAAAATGGATTATGGCAATAATATAATTTGCTTTCTTCATTTTATATAGAAAAAGCTTTTTTTTTTTTTTTTTTGGTATTTTTAAAAATTTATGTTTTCTTGTGTAAAGGTGGCTGAAAATGAATACCTTCCCTCCCTCCACTTTGTCCCTGAGTAGTTTTCAAGGAGGTGGCTGGAACCCTCCCTTGGTTAGGCTTGGACCCTGGTAAGTCTGGGTTGAGCTCAGAGCCAACTGGACCCTGATAAGTATGGGTTGAGCTCAGAGCCAGTTGTCCAGCCTTTTTTCTGTTACAAATAACACTGCCTCACCCAGCCAACCATCTTGCAATCTTGGACAGCAGTAATAGGGCAATAATCTGTTGTGGGAGCCAAAAGAACCAAAGGAAATTCATTGGTGAGATTCTTACACATTAAGAAACAGTTCATTATAAGAAATTCAGACACTGTCAATTAGTGAGTAATTATGTATTTACTGGGTGCATGTAAATTCCCTCTTTGGGTAGCACTTTGTACTGAAAATTGGTTTACAATAAGTCTGTAGGAAATGACCATGGGTAAACTTTATTTATTTTAAATATTGGGGTCTTAATTTAATGATAGTTTATTTCTTTACAAGTGGGTATATGTGTACCTGTTTGTCACTATGAAATGCTGATTGGTGCCAGTTCCTCTTGGGAAAAACCATCATTTGTAGAATAGATTGCTGATATATTTAGATTTTCATATTTACATTTAAAATAGCCTATGCAAAAGTAGCATTGCCCAAAGGGATTACAGTTAACTTGAATTAATCTAATGTCTTGAATAATATTCTTCTTTAATTTTATTTTATAGGATTTGTTCCATGGAAACACTCATACACATACACACATACACACTCTACCACCAAACCTTATCCAACTCCCCCTACCCCTTCTTTCTATTCCCTTCACTCTGTCTCTTCTCTGGATTGATTCAAAGTTACCATTAGTCCATTAGTTGCTAATGGACCTGCCTTAAAATACAAAGATAATCACGCATCATTCAGGTGGGCTTCATATAATCACAAGGGTTTTTAAGTGTGGAAGAGGAAGATAAAAGATGCTTTCTGGAATGTTCAGGATTTCTCTGAGGAACAGCTCTCTGCACTGTATCTGTCTTATGATGTGAAGGCTGCAAACATGTAGAAGAAAGCCTGAGTGATGATGTCTCTGCAAGAGTATTACTGATTTCCATTTAAGGAGTTTACAAATGTGTCATCCTGCAATGCAGGATTGACTCTTTACAGTATATTCATCTTTTACGCTGAGGATGAATATAGTTTTAGTGGCACACAGATTGATTTTTCCTTTTTTATTGTGAATTCTGCCTTTACTAGGGCGTTCTGCTTTTCTCCTCCAGTGAAGCCTAGAAATGTTCATGTACCAAGGAATCATGCTGTAGTTAAGTTAACCAGAGTTATTACAGTAGCATGGATGGTTTAAAAGAATTAATATCAACAAAGAATGAAGACTTGCAAAGCAGCTGTAAGAGAGTCATATGAATACTTTTAAAGAATATTAACAAAGGATAAAGATCCACAAAGTGGTTGTTACTGGGAGCAGTTATTTGATTGGAATGTTCTTTCTTTTCCATGTGTTTTCCTCTATATTGTTTCTCATTGTATTATTACTTTTGACATGTATTTTCTTCAATATTCATATATTAAATCACTTTTCTTATATAAATGCTTCTTTCTGCATATATTTACTACTGCTTTCCCAAAATAGCTGTGTGAGCTATTTCAATAAGGCATATTTTGCTTTTAAGAAAAATAAAGTACTTTTTTCTAAACTGCATACCCAAACCTCTGGTAGACTGAATAGTGATCCATGTCTTAGTCTGGTTTTCTGCTGCTATAACAGAGTACCATAGACTGGGTAAATAAAAAGCATTTGAAGTTTATTCTGTTCATGGTTCTGGAGTCTGGGAAGTTCAAGACTAAGGAGCCATATCCTGGGGAGAGCTTTTGTGCTGTATCTCCCATGGAAGAAGGTAGAAGGCATGGGGACAATGAGTGCTGGAGATTGAGGATGGTGCCAGCTTATGCCTTTATAGGGTGCTCACACAGTAACTACCATGATAGGGTGATAATGACATTGATCCATCCATGAGGACAGAGCCCCCAAGACCTAATCATCTCTTAAAGGTCCTTCTCTCAACATTGTTACAATGGCTATAAATTTCAATATGAATTTTGAAGTTCAAACTGTAGCTTCCCCCAAAGATCCATTTCTTAATCCCTGGAACCTATGGCTATGTGCACTGAATGATAGGGAAATTAAAATTTAAACCAGATGGCATTAAGGTTGCTAATGAACCTACTTTAAAATATGAAGATAATCGTGGATCATTCAGGTGGGCTTCATATAATCACAAGGGTTTTTTAAAAAAAATATTTATTTATTTATTAGTTGTACACAATACCTTTATTTATTTTTACTTGGTGCTGAGGATTGAATCCATGCCACGCACGTGCTAGGCGAGCGCTCTACTGCTAAGCCACAACCCCAGCCTCAATCACAAGGGTTTTTAAGTGTGGAAGAGGAAGACATAAGAAGGAGAGTAATATATGAGACCTCAACCTGCCTTTGCTGACTTTGAAGACAGAAGAAAAGGGTCACCAGCCCAGGGATATGAGTGACCTACATTCCAGAAATATTCTTGCAAAATAAATACCGTATATATTTTCTTCCCGTTTTTATTTTACCTAAATGAGAGTTTACAACCCATACTTTTATATTTCTTGTGTTGTTTTAATCATGTGTTTAAAAAAAAGATGTAGAGATTACCATTTAAGTCAGGTGCAGTGGCATAAGCCTATAATCCTAGTTACTCTGGATGGAGGCTGAGGGAACAGAATCGCAGATTCCAGGTCTGCTCAGGAATTTAGCAAGATCCTGTCTCAAAATTTTAAGGGCTGGGCTTGTGGCTCAGCGGTAGAAACACTCGCCTAGCACGTGTGCGGCCTGGGTTCGATCCTCAGCACCACGTAAAGACCAATGCATTGTGTACAACTAAAGCAAATAAATAAATATTTAAAAAAGTAAGGCTTTCTTTCTTTAAAATAATAAATAAATAAATAAATAAAATTTAAAAATGGGCTGGGATGCAGATCAGTGCAACCCAAGGCCTTGGGTTCGGTTTTCAGTACCATAAGAAGAAAAAAAAAAAAAAACCCAAAAACCAAAATGTAAAGACTACTATTTAGATTAATTGTATTCTTTTTTTTAAAAATGGCTTCATAGTAGTCTTTTACTTTATAGTAGTCCTTTACATGACTATATCATAGTTTAAAGAGTACTCTGTTGATGGATGATTAGTTTGTTTTCAGTTTGGGCTATTATAAGTTTTGTGAATATATGTAAATATATTTGCATACGTGGAATTGATAGATCAGTTTATGAATTTAGAATTTTGGTGAGAATTGCTAAATTATTCTCCAAGGAAGCCCTTCAATTTACTCTGTGCCACTTCCCCAGCCTCATGTTTCTTGGATAGATGCAGCCGGGCCTCTCTGCTCTCATAGGCTGTTGGCTTCTCCTTCCCCAGCCCTCTCCTCATTAGCTTACCTTGCCACTGATTTCTGGGGAGGGATCCCCTGGATTCTGGTGTCAAGATGTGGGACTGATTAATTGGAACATGGCAGAGATAGCTGAAGTCATTCCCTACCCTCATGCCACTGGATTGTAACTCAATTTTTAATTAAAACGAAGAGGAAAGTAAGTATAAAACACCAGTGGAGAGATTATGAAGAATTTCTCTCTGTATTTCCAATTAAATATTATAGGTGCTATGGCACAGGCCTATAATCCTAGCAGCTTGAGAGGCTGACGCAGGAGGATCTCAAGTTCTAAAAGAGCCTCAGCAATTTATCAAGGTCCTAAACAACTTAGTGATACCTTATCTCAAAATGAAAAATAAAAAGGGCTGGGGATGTGGTTCAGTGGTTGAGTACCCCTGGTTTCAATCCCTGTTACCATAAATAAATAAATAGCCAAACATTGTGGCATGATTGTCAGGAGGGATTCATCAATTGTCCAGCTAATCTGGATCTCAGAAACCATATGGTTTCTTTGGCAGTGCTGTATCTGTATGTACATGGTACTCTGCCATGTCCTGGAGTCTGATTTCTGTGGGGTATCAGTACATAATGGAGTCACAGTAGAGGGGAGAGGAACCTTATGACATCCAACCTTGTATTTGACCCTATTTGGGATACAGATAGACATTGAAACACAATATTTAGCTAGCATACACTCAGGTTTTTTTTTTTTTTTAAACATGTGACTTGTCTCTAAAAAGGGGCACAAGACTTAGGCATATCTTCATTTTAACAAAAAAGGAGGTGATATTCTTATGAGCAGGAAAAACCATGTAGTACTTTTGGGGTCCTTGAGCTCCTTATAGGCCATTTTCCTCCAAGAGTCTTTGATAAAACATTGTTGTCATTAATGTATGACAATGACTGCTATACCTCACTCCCAACAAACACCTTTGAAATGGCAGTTCTACCATTTTATAACTATGTCATGTTAGGATAATAATTTACCTGTAAAATGAAGCTAATAGTGTGTGGTAAGCATGATAGAATTTTGTAATTGTAACTTTTTTTAGATTGAGGGATGAAAATTGCTTCTTATTTTAACTTGTTTCTTTAATTAGGAATGAGGTTGAACACGTTTTATTAGACATATTTAACAATGTGTAATATTGGTTTACTGTTTTATTTTAAAATGGCTTTTTATTGATGACAAAAACTTACTTTATATTTTGAAGATTAGTCTTTTTTTCTTTCATATGTTTTGTAAATAAACTTTTACAATTTGTCATTTGTTTTTATGTTTTTTTTCCTCTCCTATAGACATTTACTTTAGCATTTATGTAGTCAGAATTATAAATTTTTGTTTATGGCTATTGTTTTATGTCTGTTGTCAAAGGCCTTTCCTTCTCCAAATTAAAAAAAATTATATAAACCTCCCATATTTCTTCCCTAGTATTTTTATACTTTTTTACTTTTGAATTTTTAATCTTTTTTTTTTTTTTTTTTTGGTACCAGGGATTGAACTCAGGGGTACTCGACCACTGGGCCACATCCCCAGCCCTTTTTTTGTATTTTATTAGAGACAGGGTCTCACTGAGTTGCTAAGTGCCTCGCCATTGCTGAGGCTGGCTTTGAACTCGCGATCCTCCTGCCTCAGCCTCCCAAGTGCTGGGATTACAGATGTGCGCCACCACGCCCGGCTTGAATTTTTAATCTTTTAACTTTTCTTTCTTAGGGAAAAATTGCATTAAAGGTTTAAATGAGACTGGCATAATCTATAATCTTATGTTAAGTAATGTATTTTTAGCTTAGTAGTTCTACTCTATTAATATTTGTTCATCATGATGGTAATTAGTAAGTAATTCTTGTTTTATTCTTGACATTTTCAATATTACTGTTTAGGGGTAGGAAAAATAATGTTTTGAACCACCACTTCAACACACAATTTACCCTTTTGTTTTATTAGAGTTAATGTTGGGCTGGGAGTGTAGCTCAGTGATAGAGCACTTGCCTATCATGTGCAAGGCCCTAGGGTCAACCCCTAGTACTGGCAAAAAAAAAAAAAAAAAAAAAAAAAAGAATTAAGAATTAAGAACTAGTGTAGTAGTTGAAAAGAATTAAATAGACATTCAAGATTGAGTTTTCATTGACTCATCACAAAACACATGCTATTTATAATCTTTGGAACACCTTCCTATTTTCAGGCTCTCTACTTTCTCCTATCTGATTATACAGTTTAGAGGAGGAAAATGTATTCGGTCTTAGTGATTTTTTATTTTAACTTCATCTCCCAGTGGAAGAATAAAGACAAGTTATTTATGGTTTATAGTTTTGGTTAGAGTTGTTGTTTGAAATTGGTGTTGATAAAAACAATGACTAAGGAAGCAAGCATTTGTGTGTGTTGCTGGGACATATGTGTCTATTCCTCTTCAGTTTTTCCATTGTAGCGTAACAAAATTTTATTCTGTTATTTGAAGAAATCATGTTTGAGACAAATTTAATTTTCAGGTCAAGAAATATTTGTTTGATGAAATATACATTACTTCTGTGATGACTCCTTACATGCCCAAGTCTACAGGACTTCTCAGAGGAGGGCAGTACTTGTTGTACAACTGCCTTCAACTGATTAAGTCTTTTCATGAGTGGGGTGTAAAGGGAGCCTGATCTCCTCTCCCAACTTGAGGAAGTGATTGTCTGCACTATTGTCAATGTAGAGACATTGCTGTTCATTGAAATTCTTTAGATTATTTCATAAATGTTATTTCAGTTCTCTTATTTTTAGGGCTACTAATTTTGAAGTCCAAACTTGCAAAATAATACCCTGATACCTCTGTTACATAGAAAGTATTATTGCATTCTTGGTCATAGTAAAAAAAGGGTTTGACAGGATCATAGAAAACCACAATCTCATCAGTAAGGTCAGCAACTCTGAAGAGGTATACTGCACAGCACTCTGCCTCTTGGACCACCCTGGTCTGATGTCGTTATTTAGTTTTTAACATACATTGTTCTTTCACAGTACATAGCCCTGGGATGGTACTTAAACACCTACCTCTCCCCTTTCCTCCTCTCTCAGATGTCTTTTTTCCCCTTAGATTTATAAAGTAGAGAAAAATATTTTGGGGGGTTTTGATTTACTTATCTGATGAAATGATTAATTTTGGTGAAAGGGAGAGGGAGGTGGGTGAAAGAGAGAGGGGAGGATTTATTTTTCTAATAAAACAAATTTGATAATATCATTAATTTGCTTAAAAGCCTGATAAAATCAGGACAATTGAGAGTTTGACATGTATCAGGCACCATCTACATGCTTTGTATAGTTAATTCGGTTAATCCTTGATGTAGGTTTTATTATCTCATTTCATACCAGAGAAAATGAATTCAGAAGTTTTAAAAGAAGTGTCTAAGGTCACACATCTGTGTCAGGGCTAGAGTCAAACCCAGGACTCCCTACTTCAGAGTTAATGTTTATTTATTCATCTAGAATTGCCCCTCTTAATACCACTTATGTGCAGGCATCTTCTGAATTGATGTCTCTAGTTTAGATGAATCTAGTCTAGTCCAATCCTCTCCTTTGAACCCCAGACCTGCTCATCCAGTGGCCTCATCCCATCTCCACTTGGATGGCCCATAAATACTACAAGTTGAACAAGTCTCCAAACTGATTTCTAATACCTCCCTCACCCACTACTTACCAGTCAATCCCTTTTGAGGCTGTGGCTACTTTATCCCTTTGATTACTCAGGCTACAATTTTTTAAAATATTTATTTATTTACTTTAGTTGTACACAATGCAATGCATTTATGTTTACATGGTGCTGAGGATCAAACCCGGGCCGCGTACGTGCGAGGTGAGTGCTCTGCCGCTGAGCCACAATCCCAGCCCTCAGGCTACAATTTTTTTTTTTTTTTTTTTGGTACCAGGGATTGAACTCAGGGGCACTTGACCACTGGGCCACATCCCCAGCCCTTTTTTTTTTGTATTTTATTAGAGACAGGGTCTCACTGAGTTGCTAAGTGCCTCGCCATTGCTGAGGCTGGCTTTGAACTCGCGATCCTCCTGCCTCAGCCTCCCAAAGTGCTGGGATTACAGGCGTGCGCCACCGCGCCCGGCTCAGGCTACAATTTTTGAAATCCTCCATGACCCCTTCAGTTCTTACACTTCATATGCACTGTGTCAAGAAGTCTTGTTGGCTTTACCTGCAAAATATATCACCAGTGCCTCTGCCATTATTCCCTGAAGCCCCCATTGCCTGAATTACCAACAATCTATTTGTCAACCAGAGAACCTTTTCACATTCCCGCCCCTCTTCTAACTTGAATTCTCTAATAGCTTTCCTAAAGGACCTGGCCCTGTTTCCTCTCTGATCTCACTCCCATTATATTCCTTCTTGCTAACCTGCTCTGGCCACAAGCCTTCTTGCCATGCCCTGAACATACAAGGCACCCTGCTGCCTTAGGGTCACTGCACTTCTTTCTTCTCTTCCTGGTATGCTCTCAATCTATATCTGCAAGTCTCACTTTCTCATTTCCTTCAAGTCTTTGAGCAAATGGTACTTTTTATGTGAGTCCTCTGATCACCCTACTCATTGCATTCTCCATCTCTCTTATCCTATTGGATTTCTCTCTGCCCACTCTATCACCTTCTAAGAGAATATATAATTAATTTATTAACATGTATTGTCTGTGTTCCCCAACTCACCTTCAACTGAAATTTCCTTAAGGTCAGAGATTTTTGTCTTCCTGGTTTATGCTTGCATGCCTAGCATTTATATCAAGACCTAGCACATTGTTGCTGACCAATAAAAGCTGTGGAATGAATAAGTTTATTCACATACAGGTAGCAGTCTGTGTGCTAAAAGTGAGAGATGTAGGGACCATCCACTGCTTTCAAATTTTCAGTCGGTTTCATCCTTTTTAGGATTTCTACATTATGTTAAAGGAAAATCAAGTTCCAGAGAAGTTCTAACTAACTCCTAGTGATGAAAGGAACTGGCATGTGTTGAGCAGTTGCATGCATTCATTTACTATTGTGCATTCATTTTTTCAACCCCTTGAGGAATAAGTTGTCTGTGTTTTTTGCAGATGAGGAAACCAATTCAGGGAGATTATGCACCTTGCTGAAAACTACCCTTATGAAAGTGGTATAAGGAACAGTCAAGCCTATATTAGTCAGTTCTTTTTAACTGTCCTCTGCCTACTGCTCTGCTATCAGCTCCCCATTGCCTCACCTGGAGGGTATACCCCTTTCCTTATAATGGCATCCAAGACCCTTCCCTATCTGCATACTGTTTGGTGAGCCTTATTTTTTTTCTCCTCTGTAGTACTGCCAACTCCAGCTCCACTTTAGTCTTGCTTGTCACCCAAAAGGCCATATGCTTGCAGTTTCACACCTCTGTAAAGTGTTTTTCCTCTAAACTGAAATGCTTTTTCTTCCCCTTTTTGTCTAGGGAATCCATGCTTCTCCTTTGAGTCCCAGCTCATGTGTTACTTTTGTGAAGGCTTTTTTAGCCTTTCTTGTGAATGTTGATCATTGCACACTGCTTCCCAAAGTGCTGCCTGTCATCCCAAGTGCTGCCTGTCATCCCAAGTGCTGTGTTCTAGTTACTCTACCAGAACTGGGGCTTCTATTCTTCTTTGCTTTACCAATGCTGAGAACAGGACCTGCAGTATATCACACACTAAGTAAACATTTCTTGACTTAGTGACTTAATGGTGATTTGAGCTATAATGGGTAATGGAAATTCCTATGGACTTTGGATTTGAAAATGGAAGAATGAGAAGTTTTTCTGAGAAAAGTCCAGCTGAAACCTAAGAAATACTCTGTGGATGAAGCACTCTTTCAAATGATTATTGCTGTAGAGTAATTATTAAATGCATGGATTTAATGGGCTTAAAACCTTGTCCTGCTACTGTTTGAGGCTTAGCTTTGCCAAGTTACTTACCTCCCTGAGCCTCTTCTTTATCTAGGAAATAGAGAAAAACCTTGGTACTGACCTAACAGAGTTGCCATGAGGATATAATGATAACATGCACAAAACACATTGAACACAAAATAAATATGTCATTACAACAAAGTTCTCTTTGTACTGTGTGGTCTAGATCTAAATTGCATTGAATAAATAGAATTATAAAAAAGAAACCAATCATACCATTTGATTTTTGTGTTTCCTTGTTGGTTTCCTTTAGAATGATTTGTTACTCATATTTTTAATTATTTTCCCCTAAATGGAGACTTGTCTTCAGTGACAAGTTGAAAATTTTAAACATATAAATGAATAGCATTTGGAAATGGTTATTACTGCAGGGAAACTTGGAATCTGAGAGTTGTGTGTTTTATCAGAACAATTTGATTATAAGTAGTGACAATGTTAATGTTTATGACATAGGATAGGGAGAGGTTTTACCAAGTGGAGCATTTGATTGCACTGAATCTCACCCACAAGCTGTCTTCAAGTCCCTGTGATATGGTGTCCTTGTGGCAGAATTATGTTTAGAGAATCCTTGAGGAAAATTTTAAACCATGTGCATGTCCAGCTGCAATGCAATTTTACATTGGCTTAGTGTCTGGAGTTTCTACTCTGTAGGTTGTCAGAAAACTTCCTAGGCTGGCAATAATTAAAGGATCTGGATTAGATACATGTAATACAAAGCCTGTGACATCTGAGGGCAGGTTAACTAGCTTAATAACAGGTAATGGAGGCCAGGCATATTTTTCCTGGTTACAAATCTTCATGCCAAATTTTTATTCTGGAAACTGGTCTGAGAAGGCACACTAAGAGATCACGTGCAGAAGTAAACAATCATTTAAGAAAACCACTTGGAAGTCAGGGATTTGTTTTCTCTGTCTTGCTCTTATCATTATACATTATAGTAAAAATACCAAAAATTACAGATGAAACAAAATATGCCTCCATTCATTAAACATACTATGTTTAGCTTTTAGAGAAACAGTAGTGAAAAAGATGGGAATTGTCTCTGTCTTCTTAGAGCTTATAGTTTAATGGATAAAGCAGACAGCAAAAAAAAAAAAATATATACACACACACACACACACACACATACACATACACACACACATACATATATATATATATATATATCACATGTATCACATATTTACCAAGCAGGGTACAGGGGTCAAGGATAAGTTATCTCTTAACACTGTTATGGAGGAAAGAGAAAGCCCTTCTGAGAACCTGAGAGTTAAGGTGCAAGATTCCATGAAGGCAGCTTGGTGAGGGAGAATGTTTTAGGCAGGGGCTCAGCATGTGCAGAGGCTCTGAAGTGGGGAAGGGCTTGGCTGTGGCTCCTTCAGAAATGGGAACAGCACCGCACATGATGAGCAAGGTTGGAAAGGCAGGCCAGGGCCAGATCTCGCAGGGGAGGGGATTCACCTCCACGACATGGAATTTGGACTTTATTCTGAAGTGGTAAGTCACTATAGGGTTCTGAAACTCAACTGGGTCCAGTGTTTGTAGTGTATGAAAAGTGGTTTGAGGTATAGAGCAGGAATGGAAGCTAGAGATCAGTTGGGAGGATCTTGGCAAGATGAGAAGTGATGGTGGCTTGCACTGGGTGTTTGGGTGCACAGGATGAGAAGAGAATGAGTTCAGGATTTATTTGGTTATAGAACTGTCAGGGCTTGTTGGATTGGATGTGGGGAGGGAGGAATACAGAGAGATCAGGGATGACTGCCAAGTTTCTAGCTTGAGGAACTGGGTGGGTGGGAGTCCCTTTAACCGACATAGGAAATTATCTGAAGCAGATAGAGAAGAACATACAATAAAGGCCAAAGGAAGCTTGGAGGTTGGCAGCCCAGAGCAGAGTCTAGCCACCCACATGTTTTAATTCCTATTCTCTTGCGTTCTACCAAAATAAAAGCTTTTCATTTGCTGCAGACTCTTTGAACACAGTGCAGTCTCTGTGTCTTCAATAATTTATGCAGTATTCTCAAGCAAAAGTGTTAGTGTCCAGGGCCTTATGATTCTAATCTGGTTTCTCAGAATATTTGATAGGAAAGTTTTTTTAAAAAAACTCTTCTGTCATTTATTACTATGGTGCAATTTCAAAGGCCATAATTAATTTATATCCAGGTTATTCTCTTTTTTGGAGATGTATAATTTAACTAGAAAGGTTATCTTTGCTCCAGGACCTGTTTTCCAACACCTGCAGCTTATTTATAGGAAACGAAACAGATTGATTGATGTTTTTTTTTTTTTTTTTGGCTTATTATTTTTTCCATATGAACAACCATAAAGGACTTTGGAGGTTTGGCATTGCAACTTTCAGCCTAACATTGGCAGTTACTTCTTGAGGAGAGAGATTATTCTCATTAGACCTTACTTTTTAAAATAACACATTACTTTTTAGTTATAAATAAGGTATCTTTATGGTAGACAAATTAGAAAGAAAGGTATACAATCCCTTATAATCCCAATTCCGAGAAGTAATTTTTTCTTCTAGTCTTTAAAAAAATCTACTGTTATGCTTTATATTTGATATGTGATTTTGTAGCTTCCATTTTTTTTCTCTTAATATTTGTTGTGACTCTTTCCTATATCTTATTGATTCATATTCAAAGTCAATATTTTAAATGACCATGTAATATTCCATGACATGGAGTACTTAGTTATTCCTGTTGTTGATCATTTAAGTTATTTTCTTTTCTTGTAGAGAAATTTTAATTTTAAGGGGAAAACCAGACATTAATTTTTTTTTAAGTTGTTGATGAACACAATATCTTTATTTTTATTTATTTATTTTTATTTGATGCTGAGGATCGAACCCAGGGCCTCACATGTGTGAGGCAAGCACTCTACCACTGAGCTACTAGCCCCCCCGCTCCCCCCTTTTTTTTTATTACAGAGCACAGTGTTTTAATAAAAGGAACTAACTCTTCTAATCAAACCAGAATAATTGGCAAAGCCACTGTTTTCCCTAGTGACTTAGAAGAATGATGCTTTAGATGAGTGATTGGGTCATCAGAACAACTACAGCAAGGAACATAGTCTCCTGGCAAGCAGTTTCTGAACTCTCAGCTCCTATAGTGCTTTCATGCTCCAAGAGGTACCAAAGACAAACATGGACTCCCCCTGCTAGAGTGCTCAACACTGTCACTGATGGGAATCTTTGCCCTAGTCCTTTGAAGCTTCTAAGTATTTCCATTTGTTTCTAGCACCTCTGGCCCTTGCCTTGCAGCACCAACTAGACCTAGAGATGTGGTAATTCTCTTACCACAGTTTTGGGCTTCCAGGTCTGCACTGCTTAATCCTCAGCTGAGTCCTCCATTGTAGCAGACCGTCAGGTTTCAGCAGGACACCTCCTTCTAGCTATCTATTCAGTCAACAACTGTTCATTGAGCGTCTTCCAACTTACGGCAGCTGGCTAGGTGGTGAGGATAAAATGGTGAGACAGGTGCAACTGCCCTCATAGTTTAGGGTTAAAGGAAAATAATTACATTAGAAGGAAGAGAGCTTATTGCCTATGGTTTGAGAGAGTGATGATGTATCAAAGCAAAGTTGTAGATAGCTTCAACCTTAACTAGCTTTCCCGTACACTCTGAGCACCCTCTACATATTTTAAGACTTGTGCATAACACCCCTTTGGGGATTAGCTACATCTTAAAGTTCTAAAATGAAAGGCAAAAGAACAGAATGAAGTGGAGGCCTGCTCAATAAGGCTGTGTCTCTCCACTAGCTTTTTCTTTTCTTGGAATTGTCAGGCTGATCCTCAGCTTCTGCAGTGCAGGTGCATTGCAATCCTTCCCCCGCTGCTCCGCCTGTGACAGGATGTGTACCATTTGCCAAAGGTGGAGGCTAGTGGAGCTGGGCTGTCAGTCTGCCCAACTGACATTCATTCCTCCTGTGTTTTCCTCTTCATCTTAAAGGAACACCACTAACACAGAATATCAGTGAATTTAGTTTTACCTGGCCATTCCTTTTTCCACATGCAGTTTACTATAAATGTGCTGTGCTCCAGATATAGGTCAGGTAGCATGTTGTGGTTTTTGGTTTTGATTGGCTCCTTTGGTAATTTGGCAAATATGTTTTCAAGGGTAACCAAAACAGTTATGCCTACTGAGTTTTATGTGAACATTTCCCCAGTATGCTAGTTCTTAAAAACAAACAAACAAAAAACCAGCCAGTATTTCTGATGGATGTTTGTTATTAAACTCTCCTGGACATTTCAGGAGACTACAGCAGACAAATAAATTTGGATTTTAGCAATACAACCATTTCATGTATTTCTGTGTAAAGGTGAAGAAATTTGGACTAGATATAGGGATGAGGAGATAAATTAGGAATATTTGGTATTATATTTAGTTATGATATAGCACAGGAAACCCAGACCTGCATTAATTGGTCCTGAGTTAACCTTTTTTTTTTTTTTTTTTTTTTTTTTTTTTTTTTGGTACGGGGGATTGAACTCAGGGGCACTTGACCACTGGGCCACATCCCCAGCCCTTTTTTGTATTTTATTAGAGACAGGGTCTTACTGAGTTGCTAAGTGCCTCACCATTGCTGAGGCTGGCTTTGAACTCGCGATCCTCCTGCCTCAGCCTCCCAAGTGCTGGGATTACAGGCGTGCGCCACCACGCCCGGCCCTGAGTTAACCTTTTTACTTCATTTCTTATTAATTTCGTATTAATAACATGGACTTGGGCTTTTTTTTTTTTTTTTTTGTGTGTGTGTGTGTGTGTGTGTGTGTGTGTGTGTGCTGGGGGATTGAACCCAGGGCCGTGTGCATGCAAGGCAAGCACTCTACCAACTGAGCTATATCCCCATCCCGCCTTGGACATTTTAATAGTAATAATTGTAATTATGAATAATAGTAAGTAATAGTCAACATATTTTTGTTTAGTTACTAAAAAGTAATTTACTACATTAAGGAATAATCTTATTTTGGTGGGGTGGGGTATAATGGGAATTGAACCCAGGTCCTTTTGCATGCTAGGTAGATGCTGTACCACTGAGCTAAATCTTTTGTCCTTTTAAATTTTACTTTGAGACAGGCTCTTCCTAAATTGCCTAGGCTGGCCTTGAACTTGACATCTTCCTGCCTCAGCCTCCTGATTAGCTGGGATTTCAGGAATGTACCATCATGCCTGGCTCAAAGGAATAAATTTGATTGATTTAATGCTCTGTGAAACGTAGGTACTGCTGTTATTTCCTAATTTGTATTTGAGGAAACTAAGGAAAAGAGAAATTGAGTGAGTAATCCCAGATCACCCAGCTTGTCTTTGCTAGATCCAGACTTTATTCTCTTACTGTTGTGACCAGGGTTCTATGCCCCAGTTACTTACTGTACTTAACCTTTCTAGGTCCCAATTTGCTCAGTTCAATAGTGGGAATTTACTTATCCATAAAATATTAGGTGTATTTTCTATGACTGTATTTGGGTAAATTCCATGTCTTCTCATTTCTGATATTCTTCCTTCTTTCTATTCAAATTGGAGCAGGACTTTTTGTCCCAGATAAATGAATCAGGTGAGAAGGGAAAAATGAAATGGTTGTACCAGGTGAAAAAAGATTTCCATGCATTTCTGATGAATATGCTTCTTGCGCAGAGTTGTGTTATGTGAGATTAAATGAGGTAAAATAGAATAAAGTGTAAATCGAAAGTACTTTATATATACAAAGAATGTTCTACCTCAGGGTCATCTCCCTGGAGGAGGGTTCTAGTGACATATTACAAGGTACTGTGATCTTGCCCTCAGTATCTGAAATGAAGAAAAAGAGGGATCTTATCTACTTGTACATGATCTAAAGCTGTAAATTTACTTTCCATTGATTCTTTTATATATATATATATTTATATATATAATTTACATATATACAATTTTTTATTTGTTGATGTATATTTATTTTATTTATTTGTAAGGGGTGCTGAGAATTGAATCCAGTGCCTCACACATACTAGGCAAGCACTCTCTCACTGAGCTACAACCCCAGCCCTCCATTGATTCTTTGTATTTTCTTTTCTCTAATGATTTGAAAGTTACATACTTTAAAATGTAATTATTTCAAAGTATAACCAATTTAAAGATTTTCATAAACATTTTTAAAGCTGTGTTTCACTACCTAATTTATCTTACTATATTTATATATTCAAAGAGAATAATTTCACTCATTTTCCTAAAGTTAAAAAAATGGATACATAATTGAACATATTTATGGGATACAGTGTGGTATTTCAAAATATGTATACAGTGCATAATGATCAAATCACTGTAATTGATGTGCCTATCACCTTAAACATTTATCATTTCTTTATGCTGGGAATACTCAAAATCCTTTCTACTAGCTATTTTGAAATATACAATTAACTGCTGCCAACTACTGTTACTCTACTGTGCTTATAAGAACATTAGAAGTTATTCTTGTCCAGCTGCTCCAGTATATCCATGAAGCATGCCATCTCCATTCTCCTCTGACCTCTACTCTTTCCAGCCTCAGGTAGCCACTGTTCTGCTTACTATTTCTATGAGATCAACTTTTTGTCGTTCACATGTAAGTGAGTACTTGCAGTCTTTCTATGCCTAACTTATTTCACTTAACATGATGTCCTTCAGTTCCATCCATTTCCTGAAAATGACAGATTTTCTTTTTTTTTTTTTTTTTAATGGCTGAAGAACAGTCCACTGTGTGTATATACTACACCCCCCCCCCCCATTCATCTGTTGATGGACACCTAGGTTAATTCTACATCTTGGCTATAGTAAATAGTGATACAGTAAACATGGGAGTGCAGATGTATCTTCAATATACTTATTTCATTTCCTTTGGATATATACCCAGTAGTGGGATTGCTGGGTCATATGGTATTTTTATTTTTTTGAGCTAACTCCATACTGTTTTCTATGACTGTATTAATTTACATTTCCACTAGTGGTGTAGGAGAGCTCCCCTTTCTCTACATTCTCTCCAGCCTTTTTTTTTTTTTTTTTCCCAATGATTGCCATTCTGACTGGAGTGAGATGATACCTCATTGTGGTTTTGATTTACATTTCCCCTATGATAAGTGATGCTGATAATTTTTTTCATATACTTTGGCCATTTGTATATCTTCTTTTGAGAGATGTGTGTTCAAATCATTTGCCTATTTTTAAATCAGGTTATGGATTTATTTTTTGCTGTTGAGTTTCTTTTATATTCTGAATATTAATCCTTATTCAGTTGGTAATTTGCAGATATTTTCTCCCATTCTTTAGACTATCTCTTTACTCTGTTGATTGTTTCCTTTGCTGTGTAGGAGCTTTTGAGCTTGGCATAATCCTATTTGTTAGTTTTTTGCTTTTGTTGCCTATATTTTGGGGGTCATATCCAAAAAATCTTTCCCAGACCAATGTCCTATTGTGTTTCCCTGATGTTATCTTCTAGTAATTTCATAGTTTCAGATCTTACATTTACCTCTTTGATCCATTTTGTTAATTTTTTTTAAATGTTTATTTATTTGCTTTAGATGTACACAATGCAATGCATTTATGTCCACGTGGTGCTGAGGATCAAACCCAGGCCGCGCACGTGCTAGGCCAGTGCTCCACCACTGAGCCACAATCCCAGCCCCTTGTTAATTTTTGTATATGGTGAGAGATAGGACTCTAGTTTCATTCTTTTGCATATAAATATCCAGTTTTCCCAGCACTGCTTATTGAAGAGATTTTCTGTTCTCTAATGTGTGCTTTATTGTTTTTGCAAAAATCAGTTGACTATAAATATGTGGCTTCCATACTGGGCTCTTTTCTATTCCATGCGTTTGTTTTTATGCCAGTTCCATGTTGTTTGGTTGCTGCATCTTTGTAGTATGTTTTGAAGTCAAGTAATGTAATATCTCCAGCTTTGTGCTTTTTGCTCAAGATTGCTTAGGCTATTTGGGGTATTTTGTGATTCTATATGAATTTTATGATTTTTTTTTTCTATTTCTGTGAAAAAATAACATTGGTATCTTTTTTTTGGGGGGGGAGCTTGCTACTGGGGATTGATCTCAAGGGCCCTCAATCACTGAGCCATATCCCTAGCCCTATTTTGTGTTTTGTTTTTAAAATATTTATTTATTTGCTTTAGTTGTACACAATGCCTTTGTTTTTACGTGGTGCTGAGGATCGAACCTGGGCTGCGCACGTGCTAGATGAGAGCTCTACCGCTGAGCCACAATCTCAGCCCCTATTTTGTGTTTTATTTAGAAAAAGGGTCTCACTGAGTTGCTTAGTGCCTCAATTTTGCTGAGGCTGGTTTTGAACTCAAGATCTTCCTGCTTTAGCCTCCCAAGTTGCTGAGATTATGGGTGTGTACCACCACGCTTGGCTCATTGGTATCTTAATAGGGATTGCATTAAGTCTGTAGACTGGTTTGTGTAGTATGGACATTTTAACAACATCAGTCTTCCAATTCATAAACATGAGATGCCTTTTCATTTTTTTGTGTGTCTTCTTCAATTTCTTTTAGCAGTATTTTAACAGTTTTTAAAGTTTTGTTGTTTTATAGTTTTATTATAAAGATCTTTCACTTTCTTAAAGTAATCCCTAACTATTACAAATGGTAATAGTTGATTTATTGATTTCTTTTTCATTTAGTATGTAAAAATCCTAGTAATTTTTATATATTAATCTTGTATCCTTTAACTTAACTGAAATTTGTTTATCAGTTCTAACAGTTTTCTTAGTGGAGTCTTAGGTTATTCTAAATGTAAGATCATGCTGCTCTGGGTGGGGATGGAGCTCAGTGGTAGAGAGCTTGCCTGATGAGTACAAGGCTGGAGGTTTGTTCTGTGTTTTCGTGAGCGCGCGCGCGCGCGCACACACACACACACACACAATCATATTGTTTGATTTTCCCCTTTCTAATTTAGATGCCCTTTATTTCTTTTTCTTTTTTGCAGTACTAGGAATTGAATATAGGGGTACACTACCACTGAGCTACATCCCCTATCCTTTTTATTTTTTATTATGAAATGGGGTCTCACCAAGTTGCCAAGACCAGCCTTGAACTTGCCATCCTCCTTCCTCAACCTCCTGGGTCACCAGATTGCAGTCATGCACCACTATGCCCACCTGGCTGACGTTTATTTTCTTTCTGTTGTCTGATAGTTCTGGTATAGACTTCATCTATTTGTTTTTTTTTTTTTTAATGTTTTTTTAATTTGTTTTAGGTGTACACAATCCCTTTATTTTTACATGGTGCTGAGGATCGAACCTGGGCCACGCACGTGCTAGACGAGCTCTGTGCCACTGAGCCACAACCCCAGTCCCATGTATTTGTTTTTAATATGCCCAAAAGTGACTTTCTTTTACCTATATGAGTAATAGCAGGGTTAGGATAAAATTAAATTTATTATTCCTTATGTTACAACTGTTTTTCCTATTATGTTGCTTTCCACACAGTGTTCAACATTATGTTTTGGATATGGTTCATGCTCTTTCTATATTATTAATATGATATGAATTTTTAAAAATTAGTAACTAAGACTTCACAAGTTATATGATATTTATTTAAATGCTATGAGTTAGGGCTTTTACTTGATTGAGTTAAGTATTACTATGTTGATGGTTTGGATATGAGGTGACCTCCAAAAGCTCCTGTATTAATGAAGAATATTCAGATGTGAAATGATTAGATAATTAGAGCTATAATTAATCAGTCCATCCTAACTTGAATGGACTAATTGTAGTAAATGTGGGGCCTGATTGGAGGAGGTGGATTGCTGGCAGGTGGCCTACTCTTAGGGATTGTATTTTGTGCCCCTGACTCCTCCTCCTCTGCTTTTTTTCTGGTCACCAAGAGGTTACAGTTTTCCTCTGCTGTGCCCTTCCACCATCATGTTCTGCCTCACCTCAGGCTCAAAGCGATAAAGTTGGTCAACCATGGACTGTTCTGACCTCTGAAACCATGAGCCCCAAATAAACTTTAGTCTTCTAAGTTGGTCTTCTCAGGTATTTTGGTCACAGTGATGATGTAAAGATGATAATACATATGGTTATGCTTGACTAGTTGACCTCAAATGTGCAAACATAGTTAATGATAACCAATCGAAGACCTTGAAAGTTAACTAGATATTAGGCTATTTCAGACCCATACAAAATGATCAATTTGAGCATAGGATAAGAAACTTCTTTATTGGTGTTTATTTTTCTCTTCTACAGAATACCATGAAAAGAGAACCTTGAATTTTGTCACTACATAGCATATGAACATGGGCCTATCACATTAACTTTCTGAGATCAACAACTTGTAATATAAATTGAGTTAAACATCAAGATTCCTTATTTTTTCAAGCTCTATTACCTTCTGTAAAGTCTGGTACCACAGTAATTATATCAGAGTGGATTGTTTTGCAGAACCTTAGTTGGTTTGACTCCCCTGAGTTAGAATAAGGACTGTTTCCTGTGCCTGGTCCATAGATTCCTGATCTATATGGGTGTCATTAGGAGACAAACTCATTTTTCCACAAGTTTTTTTTTTTAAATATTTATTTATTTACTTTAGTTGTACACAATGCAACACATTTATGTTTACGTGGTGCTGAGGATCGAACCCAGGCCGCGCATGTGCGAGGCGAGCACTTTGCCGCTGAGCCACAACCCCAGCCCTCCACAAGTTTTATTTTTAAGTTCATTATTGTTATATTTGCAAGTGGGCATTAACATTTTTAGAAATATGGGCTAACTTGTGTAAATGAGTAATTGGAAACACATCTGCTTTTTCTTTTGTGGAATAGATTGTTCTTTAGCCAGCCAAGCTATTTATCTAAATATGACAGGAAAATCAATAGCATATTTTCTTTTTGCAAAAGAGCAGTTATTTTTCATAAAGTTTGTTTGATGATAAACTTTTAATTTTTAACATCTCCCAGCAAAATATTAACAGTTGACTTGCATTAAATTTAAAACTCTTCAGATATTAATGATTAATTTGCATAAAAATAAGTTGATTTGTAAAAATAAAATATATTTTATTTAGTACCAGTTTTTATAGATCTTTTCTGTTGGTTGTTAGTGGAGACCTTTTTCATGAATAACTGTGTTTCTTCACTGAAAGGCTGAATTTGCTTTGATTTCTTAGTTAATTGTGGTAAAATTCAGTAGTAACTCTTACGAGGAAACCAAGTATCAAAAAAAGGAAATACTTAAGAATTATAAATCCTATTTTCATATTCATCCTGTGTTTTATGAAAAATCACAATATAGAAAAATTTTACTCACTTTTTGAATTCAAGAGATTACATTTAACAACTGCCTTGTGATCAAATAGTAGTTATAATTTGTACTCTTGCATAGATTATTATTTAAAAGGAAAAGAGTACATGAGTCAAGAAATATGTCTTAGGGCTGAGGCCATAGCTCAGTGATAGATTACACGCTTAGCGTGCACAAAACCCTAAGTTTAATCCATAGCGTGCACACACACAGAGAAACCAAAAGAAAAAAATTTGTCCTTACCTAATATGTGCTAGAAGAAGTACAAATAACCCCAAATTTTATTCACTCATAAATGTGTTAATAGGTGTGTGTATGTAATGTATGTAGAATTTCTAGGATTAAATTTTTTTTAAATATTTATTTATTTGCTTTAGTTGTACACAATGTGTTTACGTGGTGCTGAGGATCGAACCCGGGCTGCGCACGTGCTAGGCGAGCGCTCTTCCGCTGAGCTACAACCCCAGCCCTAGGATTAAATTTTAGTATTCCAACAAATCATAAAGATTGGTGGGAGTCTTAGGCCTAATGTCAGAAATGAATTAAAATATAAATTAAAGCCAGGCATGGTGGCGCACACCTGTAATCCCAGTGATGCAGGAGGCTGAGGCAGGAGGATCACTAGTTCAAAGCCAGCCTCAGCAAAAGTGAGGTGCTAAGTAACTCAGTGAGACCCTGTCTCTAAATAAAATACAAAATAGGGCTGGGGACGTGGCTCAGTGGTCCAGTGCCCCTAGGCTGAATCCCTTGTACCCCTCCTTCCCCACAAAAAATATGTATATATATAAATTAAAAATTAGAGAAAACATTTGGCATTTGGCTTTTTTGGACTGGCTAACTTCACTTAGCATTATATTCTCTAACTCCATCCATTTACCTGCGAATGCCATGATTTTATTCTCTCTTATTGCTGAGTAATACTCTATTGTGTGTATATACTACATTTTCTTTATCCATTCATCTACTGAAGGGCATCTAGGTTGGTTCCACAGTTTAGCTATTGTGAATTTTGCTGCTGTAAACATTGATGTGGCTGTGTCCCTGTAGTATGCTATTTTTAAGACCTTTGGGTAAAGACCGAGGAGTGGGATAGCTGGGTCATAAGGTGGATCCATTCCAAATTTTCCAAGGTATCTCCATACTGCTTTCCATATTGGCTGCACCATTTTGCAGTCCCACCAACAATGTATGAGTGTACCTTTTTTTCCACATCCTCGCCAACATTTATTGTTGTTTGTGTTCTTAATAGCTGCCATTCTGACGGGTGTGAGATGAAATCTTATATAAGAGTTTGATTTAAAATCAAGAGTAAGATTCATAGAATGTCTGAAGAGCACTTAGTGTGACCAGTTGACACAGGTTCAGAGGAATCTTTTTGTTTAAAGAAAGGTCCAGGTAGCCAAACAACCTGGACAGGGAGGGTGGCTTGCTTGAGGCAGACCTTGGGTGGAACTGGAACTGTATGTTCAGAGATTCAAAGCCTGTGGATAATGCGGGTCCACCTAGGCCGGGAAGCTGAAGAATCAGTTGAAGCAGAAGATGCAGAGAAGGCATAGCTACAAAACCAAGTGTATAAGGAAAAGTGTTCTTAATCATAGTGCTAGAATTTCCCTTTACCTCTCTCATGATTGCAGCTGAGTGTGGCAAACTGCACCTCTTTTCATGTATATTTGCAACTAAGAGAGATGATGGGCCATCAAAATAAGGGCTGGGAATGGAAATTGAACTACAGAGAAGTTGTTCATATAGCAGTCTTAAGAAATAGGCATGGATGAGACTTTTTCACCCTGAAGGTGAAAACGAGTGTTGAGAGACAAACCATTATTTCTGTGTGTGCAGTATCTTAATTTATAAGTAATTTTCAAGTTAACTTACAAATATAGCACAGTTTTGGTCAAAATAATTCTGGGATTTTGCGGAGGAACTTAAAAGCATGATCTAATGGAAAAATAAACATGGGGCTTTCTAAGGAACTTTCTGAAAAGGAAGAACAATGGGTAATAATAACGAGAACATATAAACACAGACCTGTGGAACAATACTTGAGTCTAGAAATAGGTTTAACAGTATATAAGGCCTTAATATGATAAATACATGTTATCCCAAAAGGAAGATTTGCAGTGGTATTGGGAAGCAGAGTAGCAGTATTTTTAAATATACTTGCATCAATATCCTTTATTATATAACAATATAAATTTGAATTTTTTAAACATGCAATACTTGTTTTTTTAAAAATATTTATTTATTTACTTTAGTTGTACACAATGCAATGCATTTATGTTTACGTGGTGCTGAGTTTCGAACCCGGGCTGCGCACATGCGAGGCGAGCGCTCTGCCGCTGAGCCACAACCCCAGCCCTGAAGTTTTTATTGTGATAAAATTTACCATCTTAATCATTTAAAAGTTTACAGTATAGTGGTATTAAATGAATTCATGATGTTGTACAACTGTCAAAACCATCCATCTCCATAGTTTGCCGTCTTATAATAAAACAGAATCTGTATCCTTTGGATAACTCCCCATTCTGCCCTGCCTCCCTGAAACTACTGTTCTACTTTTTGTCTCTCTGATTCTGCTTCTCTAACTGCCTCATATAAAGGGAATCATATAGTATTTGTCTTTTTGTGACTGGCTCATTTCATTTAGTGTAATGTCCTCAAGGTCCACCTATCTTGTTCCTTATGGTAGGATTTCCTTCTTTTATGGCACAATGATAACCCATTGTGTGTATATATACCATATATTGCTTATCCCTTTATCTATTAATGGATATTTGGGTTCCTTCCACATTTGAGCTAATATTACTACTATGAATATGAATATACAAATATTACTTTGAGATTCCATTTTCAATTTTGGGGGTGTATACCCAGAGTTGGATTTCTGTGTCATGCTGTATTATATTTAAAAATTTTTATGGAATCATTGCTTGTTCATTTTTATCCACCAAATGTTGAGACTTTTATGGATTAATGGACAAAACAGATAATTTATACAAGCGGATATACAACTAGTAAAATGAACATGAAGACATGTTTATTATAAGTCATAACCAAAGACCTTGCTTGAATTTATAGCATACATATGATGTTTTATTATTACTGAGATAATCCTCCTTCCCTTTATAAAAGTGAACAACTCAATTTAGCAAAAATACAGTAAAATTTGTACACTTCTACTTTATAAAGAAATGAAGAAGCTTGTTCATTACTCACGAATAAAATCAGTACAGTCCACCAGGGAATAAAAAAGGAAATCGTAGAAAAAGGTTAAAAAACTCTTAACTATCATGCTAAATGAAATAAGCTAGTCACAAAAAGCCAAAGGTCAGATGTTTTCTCTGATATGTGGAAGCTAATCCAAAATAAGGTGAAAGGGGGAGGATTAAAAAAAAAAAGAATAGAAAAAAACAGTGGAGTACATAAAGGAATGAAGGGAAGGGAGAAGGAATGGCATAGAGAAAGAGTGAAATGAATCTGACCTAGCTTTCCTGTGTACATATATGAATATAACACAGGGAATCTCACCATCATGTACATCCACAAGACACTAATTAAAAAAAATAACTATAAGTAAATAGCAGAAAGATTAGTAGAGGAGAGGGAAGGGAACCAGGGGGTGGGTGGAAGGGGGGGAAGGAGAAGTACTGGGGACTGAATTAGAACAAATTACATTCCATACTGTTTAAGCTCTAATCTCCAACATGTTGGATTAGGCCCCAAGTTCCTTAATAAGAATCCTGTAGCACAAGAATTAATACCAAGAATCAATAAATGGGATAGATTCAAATTACAAAGCTTCTTCTCAGCAAAAGAAACAATCAGTGAGGTGAACAGAGAGCCTACTAATTGGGAACAAATTTTTTCCATACTGTTATAATTATGTCAGAATAAATTCTTTTTTATTTTTAAAAACTATTTATTTATTTGTTTTAGTTGTACTAGTTGTACACAATGCCTTCATTTTTACGTGGTGCTAAGGATCGAACCTGGGCCGTGCGCGTACTAGGCAAGCCACAACCCCAGCCCTAATTATGTCAGAATAAATTCTATTGTTATGTATAACTAAAAAGAATTAATGTAAAAAATTCTCAAATCCTTTGGTCTATTAATTTCATCCCTAGGATTTTATCCTGAGCAAATTGGGTACACAGGATACTCAGACTATATTGTTTCCTGCAATAACAAAAGATTGTCAGGAACCACAGTGTTTATGGTGAGGGTGCTGATGTGTAAGCAACGATACACCAATATGACAGATCTCATCAAGTCATTATGATGAAAGATATGAAGATGTATAATGTTAAATAGAACTCATTATTTGATTCCAATAGTAGTAAGTATGGGCTGGGGTTGTAAGTGCAGTAGTAGAATGCTTGCCTAGCATATGTGAGGCACTTGGGTTCAATCCTTAGCACCATATAAAAATAAATGTCCATCTACAACTAAAAACAAACAAAAAAAAAAGAATACTAAGTTTCTGTGAAAGCTGCTAGGTAATAAAGTAATTCTATCAAGATGATAGCTTATGGGGTCTTTTAAATAATTAAAATAATGTTTAACGTAACATTGCATTTCCTGTAAATAAATTGGAATAGAAATTGGAATCACAGGTGGAATTGAAACTTCAGCACATGATGTTTCAGGTTCCTGAGGTGAGCGTGATGTAGACAATCAGATATGTTGGCCATTTGGCTCTCTGCCTGCTGTTCCAGTCACCCCTGTCAGCTCTGAAGACTACTATACCATGTGGGCTGCTCTCCCAAGACTCTACCCAGCCTTTTCTCTGGTCAGCTTACTACACTCTTTAAATCTTATAAATTTTGTGCATGAAGGGTGGGGTTGGAGGTAGTAGAAATAATTCAGGATGTTTTTCAAAAATAATTGGTACAAATTATTTATCATGTAAAATAATTAGATACCCAAAGTAGATGTATGTAATTATTTAAATCCCTAAGTGATAAGAAAAATTCATGTCAATGCTCTACTTTCCAGAAGCCATTAATCAAAGCCTTTATTTACATCTGTAATGGCATAAGAGAATACAGATTGAAGCTGGTGCAATGGTGCACACCTTATTGAATCAGTAATGTAAACAGAATGTCTGAATCCACAGCCAGCAGAAAGGGAGGTTGATGTGTGTGAAGTGATACTAGAGGGTGAGGTGACACTGATGTTAAAAGCAAATGTGCATCCATTGCTGTAAAAGAAGAATAATTAACAGTAGCTGTACTAATAGTCACTTGGAAAATTAATATGTAAGACAGCTTAATAATATGAGCACATTTTTTCAGAATGCATTTCTGGTTTGTCCTGATTCAAAAGCATAAATTGTCACTGATTTGGTGGCATATTATTCATCTGGATCTGCCATGACAAAATACCATAGACTTAGTGACCCAAACACCAGGAATTTATTTCTCACATAAATGGAGAGAACCATTATCGAGAAGTTATAGAAGTTGGGAAATCTAAGATCAAGATGCCAGCTGATTTGGTTCTCTGGAAAGGGCTCTCTTCCTAACTTGCAGAAGGTAACCTTCTTGTGTCTTCACATGGGGTCTGGGAAAGAAAGCTTTCTGGTGTCCCTTTTTATAAGAATGCTAATCCCATCATCCCCTCCCTCATGACCTCATCTAGTTCTAATTGCCTTCCCAAGGCTCCATCTCCAAATACCATCACATTGGTTTGGACTTTAAGAAAGGAATTTTGGAGGGATAGCACATGGTAATCCTGTCAGCAGGGACCCTATTTTATACTTTTACAAATCCAAGCAGAGAGTTTGTTCTAGTTAGAGCACATTTGCTGTCATGGAGATCAGAGTAGTACTGTTTGATTGAAGGTGGTAGTTTGTTAACCTTTTGCTTGAAATGCAATCACACTTTCATAGTAATCTATGGAATTATTTCAATGAATTGACTTCTGTTAGAATACTAAGCAACAATATTAGTTCAGTTCATATGTTTATTCTCTTTTCTTTTCCCTTTCTAGAAAATTTATATTTTTTAATAGAGCATATTTTCTAGGATACTACAATGCAGTCTCTTCAAAAAATAACTATATAGTAGTTTATAGATAAATTGAACTTATCGTCTTACTAGGAAAAAAGTGAATGGTTATGTTTATATATTCTGTTAAACATTGGATGGATTTCAGGATGAGACAAAGGAAAAAAATGGTCCATTCTGACCTTAGCTTAGCTCTGTGACCAAACCAGTCTATCTTATTCTGTGGCCCCCACCCCCACCCATGGGTTAGTTTTGTCACTTCAGTTAGAGTTATTGGTGCATTAATTTCCCACAAGACAGATATAGGAGAACACAAAATGCTAAGAACTTTCAGTTTTTTGTGTCTATCAAAAGGAAAAAAAGAAAACATTAAGAAATCCCTTGTTTTTGGCTATTGTGGAGACTTCGTTAATCTGTACTGATATTTTAAAATACTTTTTGTTTTTAAAGCATTATGTGATAGGGGCATTGTCCTAGAGACAGAAAAAAACACTTCAATCAAAAGCACATGGCTTGGAGCCATGTGCGGTGGTATACCCCTAAAATCCAAGCAACTCGGGAAGCTGAGGCAGGAGGATTGCAAGTTTGAGGCCAGTCTCAGCAATTTATTGATACCCTGTCTCAAGGGCCCCTGAGGTAAATCCCTAGTACCAGGAAAAAAAAAAATCAAATATAACTGGAAACCAAATATTAAATGTTTGATTTTTTTCGTTTGTTTCTTCTTTGAATTTGTGTTTGCTTTTATATTTGTACTCTGTTTTCTTTTGAGTGGAGAATTAAATGAGAAAGGAATTTGGATTATAAGGTCATTTTTATAATATTGCTGGTGAATTATAAAATACATTTCCAAATATTTCCTTCCTTCCTTCTTTCCTTCCTTCCTTCCCAAAGATTAGAAATATTCAAAATGATAAAGCTTTGGTTTTCATGAATTTTTGTTTTTTATTTTGACATTTGTATAAAAAAGTTGTATCTAATATTTTCTTGATTCCTTCTGTCTTCCCTTTGAAGCATAATTTACTTGCTTCTTGGAAGAAAACTGGATTAAAAAATGCCTACTACTAGAAAAATGTCTGTGGTACTAATTATCCTCCAGTGTCTCCTTCACCCAGGGGATATAACTTAATGCCAGTGTGTATCATTTATAGCAATTCCCAATAGGCATTATTTATATTAATCTGTATCAGTGCTCTTATATAAGTTTTGAAGTACAATAATTTTGAGAACATTAAGTCCCTACTCAGGGACATAATTAGAATTTCTCCTATTTCTTCAATAGTTACAGTAAAGGTATGACAATGTCATATGGTATTAATTTAAAGGTGTTTTTTGCTACCTTTCATTTTTTTT
Source organism: Tamias sibiricus (assembly GCA_025594165.1). Taxonomy (NCBI): domain Eukaryota; kingdom Metazoa; phylum Chordata; class Mammalia; order Rodentia; family Sciuridae; genus Tamias; species Tamias sibiricus. The sequence continues at coordinate 115,545,023 of CM046664.1, forward strand.
TCTTATGGCATTTCATTAAACAGCAATGAAGTTTCTACTTTTCTGTTAAAGATAAACATCAAAATTTATGTATAAGGTACATGGAAAAAGGTTTTTTCCCTTTTTCTTATCCTACATTAACAAGTAGTAAATAAAACACACCCTTTCACTTTTCCTTTAGTTAATACTGTCTTAGAAAAAAATTTTAAGAAAAAATGTGATGTAATTATTTATAAAAGTTATTAATGAGCTATCAAAGTAATTAAAAAGTTACTTTCCTATAGGCTTCTGCCAGGGGCTTCCAGAAAAGTCTCAGAAGAATTTGCTATTTTTATAACTATTTAATTAACTTGAGAAAAGTCCCAAGTGAGCCATAACTACAAACATACTTCAGAAAAGGTAGTAGCTCTAATTTGTGTAATGATGTCTTCTCTAGTGGTAAGACCAAAGTACTGTGGGCCAGGCACAGTGGTGCACACCTGTAATTCCAGTGATTCAGGAGGCTGAGGTAGGAGGATTACAAGTTCAAGGATTGCCTTAGCAACTAAGTGAGGCTCTAAGCAACTTAGCGAGATCCCTTCTCAAAAAATAAAAATGGCTGGGGATGTGGCTCAGTGGTTAAGCATCCCTGGGTTCAATTCCCAGTACCCCCCCCCCCAAAAAAAAAAAAAAAAAAAAAGAAGAAAGAAAGAAAGAAAGAAAAAAATTGTGGTTTGCAGGTGCGATTTGGGTATAATTTATTAATTTCTGCAGTTTTTTTTTGGGGAGGAGGGATATTGGGGATTGAACTCAGCAGCACTTAACCACTGAGCCACATCCCCAGCCCCCCTCCCCTATTTTTTGTATTTTATTTAGAGTCAGGGTCTCTCTGTATAGCTTAGGGCCACACTAAGTTGCTGAGGCTGGCTTTGAATTTGCAATCCTCCTGTCTCAGCCTCCCGAGTGTTTGGGATTATAGGCGTGCACCACCACTTCTGGCTCAGCAGAATTTAAAGCATGTAAACTAGATTGTTTTGTTCTGAACTTTGCCAAAATATTTTCTGAGATCAGTTGCTTCAGAAACCTATTTTATAGCAGAAGTTTACCACTCTTCTTCAGGGTAACACACTGTCTGGCCTGTGGATTTTTAAGGAAAAGTTTGTCTCTTCCTACCATTTACTCCTCAGAGATACTTATAGGGGAGAGAACCTTAACCCTAACCCTTCCCCTGTGTCAATGAACACAGCAATTAGCTTTATAATCTTAATGGGCTTTGTTTTTGACCCTAGAATTGGGCAACACTTAATCTCACATATTAGAAAAAAGTATTCTGGTGAGTACAGCAGTAGAGGTTGGTTTTATAGGGGTAAAGGGGGATGAAGAAAAGCAGCAAAAAATAAAAAAGACAAAAGTAAATTGATCATTTCAGAGTTATTTTCCTTGCAAGACAGCAATAGGGAGAAAGAACAGTAGAAGAATAACTGATTAACATCAGGTTATTTCAAGTTAATTGTGTGTGTGTGTGTGTGTGTGTGTAAAAGACAGAGGGACCTTCATTATCATGCCAATTGAAAACGACCTATTTGGTAAATTCTGCTCCAATTTCTCTAATCACAATTCCTGGGAAGTACATACATTTAAACTGAGTGTCAGCTTGGTGACTTGGTGTGTTTGGAACTTAGTGCAGCCAGTGGCCTCCTGTAATTTTGATTTGACACCTGTATCAACTGTAAGGGTTTTGGGCAAGCAAGTGCAAGGGCACCAGAAGACAAACCCTCCTGTGTTCTCTACTGTCCTTAGTAGATTGGAAAAGCATAGTTCATGCTTATTAAAACAAAACAGAAAAATAAAGGAAGAAAACAATTTGACCTTAAAGGGGAAAAAAACATTCAGTGTGAATTTTGGTTTTTTTTTTTTGATGTATTTGTCTTTTAAACTGCCATGTAGAACACACTGCATGGAACTCTGCAGTCCTTTAAGTCAATTAAGGACTAAGTAGCCCTGTGAGGTAGAGCTGATACTCTAATACAGTGGTAAGGAACTGAGCCTCAGCAGGGAAGCATATGCCACCAAGATCCCATAGCTTATTGGAAATGGAAGCAGGAATTGGAGCTTTTTGGCTCAAGCCTATTATAGTACACTCTGTTCTACACCAGCTCACTCCTACTTTCGTGTTCTAGACAGTACAGATTGTGCATGTAGAACAGGAAAGCACAGGGTTCTGCCTTGAATCTTTGATTTTTCTTCTGGGTGTCCACCAAGGTTGGGCAGTCTCTAATGCAAGTTGTCACTATCTTTCCCTTGAACACAGCAGCAGCCTTCTGACTGTGTGCCCTTCCCCTCAGGGTCATTGGTTATCTTTTTGAAATATAATTTGTATCATGTCATTCTTCTGCTTAATAACCTTCAGCAACTTTCCATCATATTTGGAATGGAATCCAAAATAAGAAGAGATCCAGCAAGTTCTGGCTTCTGCTTATCTCTTCCTCACTTGCACAGTGATTGCCTCAGGACCTTTGCACTTGTAATTTCCTTTGTCTGTGGTTCTTCAAGTTCCTTCTGACAACTTCCCATTTATCTGTCAGATTTCAGCTAAAGAAATACCTGCTCTTACTTCCCAGTCTAAGTCCTCCTGTTTTATTCATGTTCTTTTTCTCTTGTGGCATTTATAATTTGCCTTTATTTTCATTTAATAATAACATTTAGCAATCCCTTCTAGTTTGCCAAGCACTTGCCTTCAACTCTGTACATGAGGAAGTGAAATACTTTCCAGTTTATAGAAAGCAGTGAGCCAGGATTTAAACCCGGGATTCCGCTATAAGACTATAAACTGGGAGGACAGTCTGTGTCTATGTATTATTGTATTCCCAGTACCTAGCACATGTAGGCCTCAATAAATACATATTAAACAAATGAACCCATAACAGTGACTTTTTAAAAACAATAGATTTGTTAGAAGATAATTCACATGTAGTAAAATCTACCCTTTTAAAAGGTGCAGTTAAGTGGTTTTTAGTATATTCTCAGAATTGTGCAATCATCCTCACTATCTAATTTTAGTATATTTTCATCACTCCAAAAATAATTATAGATTCATTAGCAGTCACTTCCCATTTCTCTCTCCCACCATTCCCTGGAAAACACTAATCTGCTTTCTGTCTCTGGATTTGCTTATTCTAAAAATTTCACATAAATGGAATCATGCAGTAGACAGCTGTTTGTGACAGGCTCACTCTTTTAGCTTGTTAAGTTTCACCTATGTTGTAGCAGGTAAGAAAAAGCTCCATTGCTTTTTCTTATTGAATTCTAATAATATATTATTTGTCCACTCATCAGTGGATAGACATTGGGTTGTTTTATTGTATGGCTTTATGAAAATACTTGTGTGAAGAGTTTTGTGCAAGTTTTTGTGTGGACGTGGCTTTTCAGTTCTCATGGTTATGTATCTAATAGTGGAATTGCTGGGTCATGTGGTAACTCTATTTTTAACATTTTGAAGAACCGCCAAACTGTTTTCTAGAGTGACACTATGACTAAGAAAACCAGAGCAAAGAGTATTTAAAACAGTAAAAGCATTGAAGCCAGCCTAGGCAACACAGCAAGACCATTTCTTAAAATAAAAACCCTATCTTAAAATACAAAGTAAAAAGCTCAGTAGTCAAATGCCCCTGAGTTCAATCCCCACAATAACAACAGAATGGTAAAAACAGATTTCACTCAGGACTATTGCAACAAGGAAAAAGAGACTCCAGTAAAGGAACTATGCTCAATTTTGAATGCAATCAAGAAAAATGGGGATTTACAGCCAAGGAGTGGTGTGTGTGGGGGGGGGGGGGAGGAAAGATCAGTGGATCAAAAACTACCAAGAGGATAAGATGAACTGACTGAACAAGATTCTTGTCAAAGGTCAGCCAGCGTGATCAGATATCACCTGGGGCATAGTTGGGGATGAGAAATTTGATCAGATATTAAGGATGATCAAATATCCAGGATGGGAGATTATGGCTAAACTGATTAGCAGGATTCCTACTAAAATGGGGCAATGCAAAGATGAACACAGAGGTCCAAAAGTCAATGCCTCGTTGGAAAGAAGATTCTAGGAGCCTGGCTTCAGTTTGGTCAAGGAGATGTTCTTTGTCCTGCCCCAAACAGACCCTTCGTGTATTCCCTTCCCAGTGTTCTGCCTTGCCTGTGGTAGCAAGGAGGCTTCCCTTAACTGTTCTTAAATTCCACAGTGACATTTCATTCGGTGTCAAACATTATTGGTAGACCTGGTGCTGGCTATGCTGGAACCCAGCTGGCAGGGTTTTCCTTAAGGTCTGTAAAGCTGTTTGTTTTCTGCTTCATGTTTACAAATTAGTAAAACACTTATTTTTATTTTTTTAGATCTAAATAGAAGATTTGTCAGTTCTGATAGTTGAGTTCTCCTTTAAAATCTCATGTATGCTGTAAATAGCCAAAGGCGACATCACATATTATGAAGCCACAGTTTATGACACGTCTCATTTAAGTATTACTATTCTCATCATGAATGCACATTTGAAGTAAATAATTACAACATTTTCTTTTTCCTTTCCTGTTTTTACCATTCTTTTTTGTTGTTTTTGTTTTTTATTCTTTCCCTCTCATCTCCTCTTTTCTTGTCTCCTTCCTTTTCTTTCTATATGTTAGGGTAAGGAGTGGCTCTGATCTAGTACTAAGAAGTTTTTTTTACTGTTATTTTATTCCACTTACTGAAGCATAGAGTAGGTTGCTTACAAATTAACTGGCAACAACTAAAAACAATTTTAAGTTTCTTACAAACTGTTTCATCCTGTGTTTTTTCCTGCTTTGCCACTATCCTTCTGTAATATGTCATGTGTCTTCAACTAATACAAATTCAGACTTATTTTGAGAACTTACAAGCACTCCTGGAAATAACTGACTGTATTGGAGAGTTGGGAATGCAAAGTTGTTACCCATAAGAATGAAGACCCCCTCTATAACTAGAGCTTCTTCGCCTTCCCCAAGTTTTAAAACTGTAGCCCTTTTTGTACAGTGAGCAACTAATGCGGGCTGGCTTCTATTGCATATGCTGTTATCAGAGCAAGCAGATTCTAATGATTAGAATTGTTGGGTTACATTAAAATTCACGACACATGCCTCTTACCTTACATGGTGCTCATTCTCTGTGTATTTAACTAATGTGCATTTTGCCATTCACTTTGGCACGGGGAGCCTGATTTTAGAGAATGTGAAACAGAGAGCAGCTGGGGAAGAATGAATACCCAGAACCCAGTGCCAGGATTACCATACTGATGCAGATATTCCGAGAAGGCATCTTTTGAAGCAGGTTAAAAGAAAATGCCAAGTGGAGCTGAAGCAGACCTTGCCCTGGCACGTGATGCTGGTCAAGGAGGTACTTGGCTTCCTTCAGCTGCATTCTGCTCTCAGATTGCCAGCTGCTTCTGGCCAGCTGCTTGAGCACAGCTAAAATGAAAGAATATTATTACTACATATTTTTTATCTGAAAATCTGTTTATAATTTCTGAAGTTTATTTTATTGACAGTAGCATGTAGATGAAAACTAAAAACTTAGAGATCTAAAAGGAAAATAGCTTATCCTCCTCCCTCTGCAAAATTATTTTTAAAAGACTGTGCTTTCCCTTTGTGTACAATTTTCAAACAATAGGCATTTTTTTCACTCCTAATTATAATATAGTTAGATATAATTAATTTTTAATAAATACAATGCAAAGATGAATTTAGATGGGTAAAAAGCAGAAACTTATAGGTTTTGTGGATGCAGGATTTGCAGAAAGAGGAACTAACTGCTGAAATTTAAATGCTGTCCTGCAGTGGGCCCTCAGGTTAGGAGTTTGATTCAACCTTTCTTCTTTGTTACCAATTCTCCCATTTCATCCTAAATGTGATGTCTAGCAATAGACAATATCACCCCTTCTTATGTTCTTTTGGTTATTTTTATTACTGTAAGAGTCCCCTAACTTGTTCTTCTGTGGGGTCTTTGAATGCTTAGCAAAAGACAGTACACTAAGACCTTCAGTGATTGTCCTGATCCCTCCAGGTACATGTGAAAGCACAATTTGGATCAGGGGTTACCAGGGTGCCCTTTCTGAGCTGTGACCAGGGCCCTACTGTAGATTTTAGGCTCTTCCCCTCAGTTTAGTACTTTTTATGCTTTCTGTATAGGAATGTATGCTCTAGGCAGCTCATTATTGGAAGCAAGATCCCTTTGAAATCCTTTTAAATTAGATTGATTTTGTGTCCTACCCTGCAATATTATTCATTATTATTTTTATATAGAATAAATTTTCTAATCATCAAGTAAAATTGATGCTCCACGAAGGCATTGCAGTTTTAGATTGGAGCGTCCTGATGTTCTGTGTACTCTGGTTTGGAGAATCATGGACTTAGTGTGGCTCTGGGGAAAATTTCTTTTGTTCTATTTTTGAAATGGACCTCATAGATACCAAGTACTTTCAGATGATGATAGAATTTGGATAGTTAGAAGAGTATATCAGCTTTCTATTCTAGTGTTGTGAGAAGTGGCCAGCCTGAAAGTCTGATAGTCTGATTTCTAGATCTGGCTGTTAACTTGTGATATCAGACAAGTTACTTAACATGTTCAGGCCCATTTTCTAATCTGTAAAATGAGGGGATGAATTATGAGTGGTAAAGCAACATTTTCCAAAGTGTGTTTTGTGAATTATTACTCACAAAAGATATTCTAAGAGTGTTTGCCAGAAGGGGGGAGGGAGGGGGGAAAAAGAAAAAAAAAGAAAAGAAAAGGTGGTTGAATGAGATGGATATCATTATCCTAAATGCGTGATTGAAGACCTGAATGGTATGAATATACTTTGTATACAAACAGTTGTATGTAAAAAGATGCTATATATGTGCACTATGAATTGTAATACATACTATTATTATTAAAAAACAAAAAAAAGAGTGTTTGCCAGGGGCTAGGAGGAGGGGGAAATGGGGAGCTGTGGTTTACTGGGCACAGAGTTTCAGTTTTGCAAGATAAAAAAGTTCTAGAGATTGATTGTACAACAACATAAATGCATTTAACACTACTAAACTATACACTTAGAAATGATTAAGATGGTAAATTTTGTATTAGGTATATTTTAGCACAATTTATAAAAATATTTTAAAGGCCCTATCTTTAAATAAACAAATTGTGTCTTACACCCTCCTCCTAGAGAGTTATAGTATATTCAGCATGTCCAAACCTTAGAGACATCCTTTACTAAAAAATGTTTGAAATTTAACCCAGTATTTCTCAAGTTGTTCCTACTCAATTAAATTAACATTGGTTACTAGGAGTCAAATTTGGGAAGAGGTGATCCCAAATCTTTTCCAGCTCAAACATGTTCTTCAAAGACACCACGTAGGATAGTAGCAATGCTGCACACCTGTAAGCCCAGTGACTCTGGAGACTGAGGAAGGAAGATCACCAATTCCAGATGACAAGTGAAACAATGTCTCAAAATAGAAAACAAAAAGAGTGGGAGATGTGACTCAAGGGTTAGACACACCTAAGTTCAATCACCACTACCAAAGAGCAAAAGAAATAGATACCATGTGGGTTAGGGTTAGGGTTAGGGTTCGTGCCTGTAACCACAGCAATTTAGGTTGAGGCAGGAAGATGGAGGCCACCCTGGATAATTTATTTATTTGTTTGTTTATATTTATTAATTTTAAAAATTATTTATTTCTTCTAATTTGTTATACATGTCAGCAGAATACATTTTGATTCATAGTAAACAAATGGAACACAATTTTTCACTTCTCTGGTTGTACACAAAGTAGAGTCAGACCATTTGTGTCTTCATACATGTACCTAGGGTAATGATGTCCATCTCATTCCATCATCTTCAGCCTGGATAATTTACAGAGACCCTGTCTCAAAATAAAAAAGGCTGGGATGTAGCTCAGTGGTAAAGTATACTTATGTTTAATCCCCAGTACCAGGGAAAAGAAAAGAAAAAGATACCATGTGGGCCATGCCAGGGTAAGACCTAGTAAATCTGATTGATAAAGATGAGTTCAGGGCTTTCCAACCCTGCTCAGGTCATGGTTTGTTTAGAAAGTAATAATATCTGGGGACTGGGGTTGTGGCTCAGTGGTAGAGTGCTTGCCTAGCACTTGTGAGGCACTGGGTTCGATCCTCAGCATCACATAAAAATAAGTAAAATAATAATAATATTCGTAGAGCACTCTGTGGTAAATAGACAAGGTGACTAGGTGCTGGAGGAGCTGGGTAACCCAATTAGCACTCTGTTTGGATAATGATCTGGTCACCAGCTGTTCAGAAATTCATCACTGGGGAAGCCTCATGGAAAGCTTATTCTTTTTTTTTTTTAAATTTTAATTTGTTATATATAACAACAGAATGCATTACAATTCATATTACATATACAGAGCACAATTTTTCATATCACATCATTCTTGTCTTCATACATGTACTTAGGCTAATGATGACCATCATTTCCACTGTCTTTCCTATCCATATGTCCCCTCCATTCTCCTGCCTCTCCCCCTATCTAGAGTTACATTTAGGGTTAGAAAGCTTATTCTTTCTGTGTCATCAGTTGGCACCTTTGGCCCATGAGAAAGGCATTAGAGGCAGAACATACTAAATTCCATGCTATCTGCTTTTCTTTGGTAACAATTTATTGTCTGCTTTAGGTAAACCAGAAAATCTCCTGACCTTCTGAATTGCTGTGGCTACCACTGGTCATTAAACTGACAGGAATCCTGAGTGGTATGACAATGAGGAAGGAGAAGTTTCCAGGAGGATGATAGTCTTCCACGGTTTATTTAATGCATAGCAGTGATTAATTCAACAGCATTCTAGTTGTAAAATGAGAGCATATGTACAAATGTCATAAGCAGAATAATTCTCATTTCATGGGGGAAAGTTTTCTCAACTTTACATTTACTAGATTTCTCTAGTTATTATTTGATAGCCGTATGGATTGGGCATGGGCATATTTATATTGGTACATTCTTGAAACAGTGAGTGAAATCTGCATTTTGCAGACAGAAGTCTTCTTTCTGAAGCCTAATTCAACCCTATCCCTCATTGATGTCATTCCATCTCTCTTGAATGGCTTACTAATGATTCTAGACTAGAATAAAAAGCAAGAAAATGGAGAGAGAGAAAAAAGACCTATGTCATTGTTGAGTTAGTGTTTCCATTCAGCTCAGAAACCAAAATAAAGCCGTCATGATCCACTGGGTAATGGATGTTTGGTTTTAGAAGTGCCAGGTCCTCCCTGGATCCCATTTTCCACTTACTGCCATTTTCCCCTTGAAATAATGCTTATTTTTGCCTTCATTTACTCTTTACTGTTTTCTGTAAGAATCCTATTGGAGGGAGTTCAAGTTTTAAAACTAAATGTAAAACTGCATCTTTGCTTAGTGACAGGGGTCCACCGAGAAGTCCTATTGACAACCTATTCTGGGCTTTTGAGCCAGCAGTTTAATTACCACCTATTGAGCTTGTTTGATTTGTCACTTATTGGGATCTGGCCAGGCAGAGCTAATTCCTTCCACAAGAGTAAGGCTGGTGGGCAGGAACCAGAGTTGGGAAGAGATGGCAGCCACTTTAGCTACCTCAGCTTTAAGTGTAGATGAAGTTATGTGTGTCAGCTCAGTCCAGAGTCCAAAGTGGTGTGCTGTCATGCATGAGGTATAGTAAGGGCACAAAGAAACCAGGGCAAGAAGGAGTCTGAGGCAAAGGGCAACATCCAACAGTCGCAGGCTCGCAATTCTGAAATCCTGGCAGCTGTGCTGCCACTCACCAAGGGGGCATTGAGGCTGGGCTTCAGTCATTCAGATGCAGGGCTTTCGTTTCTGTAGAACAAGTCTGAAATGGATGTGACAGTAATCAAGCTACTGGAGTGAGACCTGGCTGGGTGTAGGGGTTGTGGGGAGGACCAGAAGAGACTCAGTACTAGCTATGCATGGTAGCACATGCCTATAATTTGTGGCCAGCCTGAGCAATTTAGTGAGAACCTCTCAAAATAAAAAATAAAGAGGAATAGTAATGTGGCTCAGTTCAGTTCCCAGTACCACCCTAAAAGAAAGAAAGAACAAAACCCCTCAGTAATAAAAACTGGGAGAAATTTGTAGGCTATTGAACCCTATCTAGGTCTTCACACAATTTACTACTGTGTAGCATTTTAAATGAATGGGATGGATCTGGAAGTGGACAATTGTCCATGATATATTAAGTTGAAATGCAAATTGTACTGTATCATATAACATATCCTGCTTTGGGGTGGGGGGGTGTATGATCTTAGAGAAAGGAACTTTGGGACATGGTAAAGTAAAACTCTATTCAGATAAGTGATACAAACACCTTATATGTACTTTACAGGGACAGGTATTTTGTTTGCTTCTTGTTTTTATTCATATATCCTCCAGTAAGGCCCACAGTTATTGAACAATCAATATTGGCAACTGGTATCCAGAAAAGTGGTGCCAGTGTGTGGTTATGGGCACAAAGTCCAGATCCCAGCTGCCTGGGTTGAAATCCTGTTTCTATTGCTGTCTTGTTTGACTTTGGTAAGTCATCTAAGTTTTCTGTGCCTGTTTTCCCAATTGTAAAATGGGGACAATAGTAATAATTATTTAGTAGGGTAGTTACAAGAATTCAATGAGTGAAATAATTGAATTCACAATTCAATTTGTGAAATATGTAGAACAGTGCCTGGCCCAGCTCTCTACAAGTATTTGTTAAGCAAATAAACAAACAAAATATATACTTTTTCAGCTTCCAAGAATCAGTGAGGAACTAACCTCAGATTTTCCATCTCATATGGGTGATGTTCTCTTAGAACATTAAAATTTAAAAAGTATTATTCCAAGAACTGTGGAAAAAGTATAGTTAAAATTATCACCAGACTTAAGTTTTTGATCTTAATACTTTCTGAAATTAAGAAAAAACGCACTAGTTACTTTCAACTGGCTGTTTTGTGAATTTATACTCTAATGATTTAGTAGTAGATGCTTCTGCATTTTTTTATATACAATTAATCTAATATCTAGTGTAGGTGGTGGTCTTTTTCCCCTTGTAGATAGTGCTTTGACAGAAAATCACATCCAAACTGCCCACTCTTCCCTATCCCTCAAACATCCTATTAACTAGTTAAACAAAGATAGTGCAAATGACATACATCTGTGAATGGCCAGGCCCAGATTGGTACAAAGAAAAGGAAAGTAATTTTATAGACTGTGACATCAAACAAGGAGGCAGAATAATAGGCTTTTGTTTTAATAAGCTGTTGAGAGATTTAACCACCCAAATCTTTATAATGGTGTCAGGGAAAGTTTAAAAACCATCAGTCAACAAAATGCACAATGGTGTTTCAGTTAGAGCCCCTGCTAAATTAGATTTGATTGGCTTCTCCTTAGACCTTGAACTGTAGTTGGCTGTCATGTTCGTTTACCAGTAAGTAGTGGGGCTGTGGTGAATAATGTCCTGTGCACCTTTTTTGGTACAGGTACATAATCCCATAGAAAGATTTAAAATTAATGAGCATTGCAGCTGAACAATGAGTAGACATCACAGTTTAGGTTATTGAAGAATTTAATACTTTTGAGTACAGTTAATTCCTTCTTTCTAGTTCAATTCCAAGGAACTTGACATCTAAGAATTATCCCCTGGTGATAAAGGTAATACCAATGGTATACAATAAGGTCAGAATACTTCATACTCCTTCCTAAGCATTTTTATGAGGAATGAAGATGAAAATAATTACTCTAAAATGCTTTGCAAATTTATTAACATATATCATATTCATGAAAAATTATAAATGACTAGTATTTTTCATATAGCTTGAATGAATAAGCACCTATACTTCAAAGGTTATAATTTTTATTCTGACATATGTTTTATGTCCATTGAACTCAATAATGCTGACAGTTTTTAGTTTGTTCAGATATAAAGGAGTGAAGGTGGGTGGAGATGGTACGGAAAGGGAGCTTGATCATTAGGGGTTAAACAGTACTTTGTTCCCAAATTAAGACATTTGGACTAACTGGAAGACTAAGAAGTTGAGTTTCTTGCTGCAGCCTGTTGTTTCCCCTGAAGTCCACTCCCTTGGCTTGCTGAGAGAAGTCAGGGACAGGATTGTTTCTGTGCTGTCCTCCCTCTGTGCTTTCTCCTGCTCCCAGGAGAGAGCCTGTGCCTTGGGTGAAGGCTGAGCCAGTATGAACAAAGCTAGAGAAGGGCACCTCCCTGCCCTGGAGTTTTCTGGAGCAGTTGCTCCATGAATTGCAAAGGATTCTTTTTTGTTTTTGGTACTGGGGATTGAACTCAGGGGCACTCGACCACTGGGCCATATTCCCAGCCCTTTTTTGTATTTTATTAGAGATGGGGTCTCACTGAGTTGCTAAGTGCCTTGCCATTGCTGAAGCTGGCTTTGGCTTTGAACTTGCGATCCTTCTGCCTTAGCCTCCCAAGTGTTGGGATTACAGGCTTGCGCCACCGTGCCCGGCTTGCAGAGGATTTTTATGAGTAAATATTTCTCCTAATATTCCTTAGAATTAGTGAGATAATTTCAGAACATACCTTTTTAAAAATAGATTGTCAAAGATAGAGAAAATATCTTGATAAATCTGTGGCAAAATTGTAAGTAGATTTTTTTTTATTTCCATGTTTTTAATTTAATATATTTTTTAATATTTTTATTTATTTGCTTTTAGTTTTACACAATGCATTTTATTCAATGCATTTTATTTGTACATGGTGCTGAGGATAGAACCCGGGTCGCCCACGTGCTAGGCGAGCGCTCTACCGCTGAGCCACAATCCCAGCCCTAATTTAAGATTTGATAAGTATTCAGACTTTAGCTAATCCAATAAGTGTGTGTGTACATATTCCAAAATGTGGAATTCTGAATGATTTATAAATATTGCCTCACTATTTTCTATAACGTATTTAGAGAAAGAAGTATAAAATATAAATCTATTTTGACAAATCTATTCAAGATCCTGAAGAACTGTCTCGGACCAGAGGAGTCACATTAGGAATCCTGCAATTAACTCTTTTATACTGTTGTAGACATTGTGCTAAAAGTACTGTAATTAATGTAAGCTATATTAACTCCAGGTGAGACTCTCATGGCATTTCATCGTTTAGAGTGGATAATATGTAGCAATAATAATAATTATTAAATAATAATTATTACAGGCAGCATGTGGTGTTGCCTTATTTTCAGCAAATCAGAAAAAAATGCATGTTATCAAAATTTTGGATTTTATAATTCACAGAAGGGGACATTCAAACCATTGCAGGTTTGAGTTCTTTTGTGAAGATTTCTAAGATGGGCTTGGGTTGTGGCTCAGTGGTAGAGCACTTGCCTAGCATGTGTGAGGGGCATTGGGTTCGATTCTCAGCACTGCATACAAATAAATGAATAAAATAAAGGTCCATCAATGTCTAAAAAAATTCTAAGGTATTGATTTCTATTAGTGAGATTAGCCTTTTATGATATGAGTTGTAAAAGTGTAGATTTTTAGTTTTAATCCTGTGCTAATTTGTTACTATTGGTTTGCTCATTTATCTTAGAGCAAAAAGGACCTAATAGTATAGTTCCCTCAGTTTATAGTTAGGAGAAAAATTGACCTAGAGACAGAAAACTATGGGTTCAAGCAAGAGCGTGTATGACCCCCTAGAAATTTTGTAGAAATCAGTGTAGCTATAAGGAATTGAACCATAAAGTGAAGAATTCATTGTAGCTCTTTGATGTTGAGAAGATGCTGCAGGGGCATTTCAGTGGCTTAAAAATAGCATAGAAAAAAATCAAGAATTTAAAGAATTATAATCATGGATTTACCCCCTTAGTTTTAGGGAATATTCCTGATTTAGATTTGTTAATTAATGCAGCCATCTGGTGTCACAAATTAAATGTACTTATTGGGTCATCTTATAAACATTGTGAATCCAAGTTACCATGCCACTTTCATTCTTCCTAATGCAACCATTATGCTGTTATCAATTTGTTACTGTGCAATAGCTTAATGCTGCTTAAAATGCGGGGTGAGGCTTAGAAATTAATGCTCAGTAGGAAGAAGCTGAATGGCAGCTACATGGTACCAAGAAAGATGCTCTCCATCAGCTTCAATCCTACTGTATAAAGCTTGAAAAAGGATAGAACAAAGGGTCGTGTTTGCATGGGATGTTTTATGGGCAATAAAGTTTGAATTAGTATATGCAAAACATTTCAAGAAAATCAGTGTCCACTCTCTTAGTGAATTGTTCAGGGTAAATTATCTCTTATTGTTTCATTTGCCTTATAATCAGCTGTAGTGCGGCAATTAAGATGTGTTACCAGCCCACTGCAACAGTGAAGGATGATGATAGTGCTTGGGATAGTTACGTGGTTCCTTGCATCCTGCTATATAAATCAGAGTTTCTGGCTTCCTGAGTGATTCTTTCTCTGGCTTGGGAACAGCTTTTAGGTTTTTTAAATAAATCTCTGTGTCATTCATATGTATTCACAAATACATTTAAATAAAAATTTCATACAAGATTTTGTGATTATAGCACTGTAAACATTAAAAATTGCCCAGTGTTTGCGTACCATTTTTCTAAAAGTGGAATCCAAATACACACACACACACACACACACACACACACACACACGTTTTCTTCTTTAGTTCCCTTAGATATACTTCTCAAGACAGAAGGGTTTTCAGCATGATTCACAGTAGCCAAACTATGGAACCAGCCTAGGTGTCCATCTATGGATGAATGGATAAAGAAAATGTGGTGTATATACACAATGGAGTTTTATTCAGGCATAAAAAATGAAATTATGTTATTTGCAGGAAAATGAATGGATCTTAAGTACATTATGTTAAGCGAAATAAACCAAACACTGAATGAAGGTGACGGGTTGTATGTTTTCTCTCATGTGAAAGTTAGAGAGGAAAAAGGAAAAGAAAGGTAGCAGTAGGGGATCTCAAGAAAATAAAAGGGCGATCAGTGGAGTAGAGGAAAGATACCAGGGGGGGAGAGGAAGGGAAGGAGAGGGGAAATAATGGGAACTATATCAGCCAAATTATATTGTTTTATTGTATACATGTATGAATATATAACAATAAATCCTACCAGTATGTACAACTATAATGCCCAATAAAAAATATGGAAAAAGAGGAGGGTATTGTTTTGTTTTTGGTATTATTCTGTCAACTTTTTCTTAAATATCTTGTATTAAACTAAAACAAATTGAAATATTTTATTTATTGTAAAAATTTAATTTTTTCTTTTTTTTCTCATTTATTTATTTTTGAAATATTCTTTTAAAAATTTCTCTAAATTCCTGCTTTAGAAAATGAGTTATTAAGCTGAGCTGGGGGTACACACATATAATTCCTAACTACTGGGATGGCAGAGGCAGGAAGATCACAAGTTTGAGGGTAGCCTGGGCAATTTAGTGAGACTCTGTCTCAAAAAAAAAGGAGGGGGGAATGTTGCTTAGGGGTAGAGTGCTTGCCTAGCATGGGTGAATCCCTGGGTTCAGTCTGCAGTACTGCAAAATGGAAAAGGAAAAAAAAAAAAAAAGGAGAATATGACTTATTAATTGAAGTAAAATATAGTGTTTGACAGTTTAAAAAAAACTTTGTGCACATTTACTTATTACCAATTTAATATGTGTGTATGTAAAAAACTTGAGACTAAAGAATGTAAAAATGTAATCCTGCTCTTCAAAGATAAATACTTTATGTTCCTAGTTTTATCTTATGCTTTTAAAACCATTTCTCCCCTAATTAAAAATACTACCACTGTTAGGTGTGGTGGTGCATGCCTGTACTCTTAGTGACTTGGGAGGCTGAGGCAGGAAGATCACAAGTTTGAGGGCAGCCTCTGCAATTTAGCAAGACCTAATCCCCAGGACCCCCCCAAAAAATAAAGAAAGAAAGAAAAGAAAAAAAAATACTACCACCACATGTAGTAGAAAATTTAAAGTCTAAAAGGAAATAAAATAAAAATCACTTTTAATTACTGGAATGCTTAATATGTGTATATATATATCTAAGTGTGTGTGTATATATATATATATATATATATATATATATATATATATATATATCTCCTTATGAATTCTTTCTGTGCTATGCTGCAGAAACTGCACATATGTTTATGTACCAAGTACACATAGTTATACATTTTTTAAGCTAAAATTGGGTGATCATTTTCTCATGTGATTTGCAATTTGATTTTTACTGGCTGCATGCTGTTCTATTATATATAGCTAGGTAATATTTAACTACTTTCTTTTTTAGATATTTAGCTTTTTGGTTTGGGTTTTTTTTTTGTTTTGCTATTATAAATAACATATTTACAGATATATTTGCTAAATGTCTTAGAAGATAAAAAGTTTTATATGTCCATAATTATCTCCTTAGGATTAATTCCTAGATTTGCAGTGATTTTTTTAAAGAAAAGTGAAAATGTGCTCAGTTTTTATGTACATACTTGTGGGGTTGATAAAAAAATGAACAAGATCTCATCAGATTTTTAGAATGACTTTAGCAAGCAAATTCAGAAATTCCAAATTCAGCAATTTAGTTTAAATAGGTAACATCCTAGCCTTACACATTCTGGTTTTTAGTGTTCAAATATTGTAAAATATATCACCATATTTACACAGGGAAGCCTGTTGTGCATAGTTTAAAACCACTCTTGTTTATGTCATTGAGTTTAATATCCATTGACCGTTTGAACTATGCACATTACACCAAAATGCAAATCCATAGTGAAAAACATATGCCAGGTATGGTGGCACATGCCTGTAATCCCAGTGAATCAGGAGATTGAGGCAGGGGGATCCCAAGTTCAAGGCCAATCTCAGCAACCTAGCAGGATGCTGTCTCAAAATAAATAAATGAATAAATAAATAAATAAATAAATAAGGACTGAGGATGGAGCTTAGTAGTGCCTCTGGGTCCAATCCCAAGTACCAAACAAACAAACAGAACCCCCACAGAAACAGTCAAGCCCAGGTTTATGGATTGCTTAGTAAGGAGTATAAGTAGGTTTTCTTGGAAAGAAAGAATATGATGACGTCCAAGGACATGTCAAATTTCTTTATTGTTGTGGTGTTTCAAAATAAAAGGTGCAAAATGATCATAATTTGAAAAATGTAAAAGATTACTATCTCATGTGTAAATTAAAGCAACAATTGTATGATCAGAATAAAATAACAGCTGCTATTTAGTGAGCTCATAGAGGGGCCATTCTTATTAATTCTAAGTCCAGGGTAATAATCTATATATATATAATAATACATAATATATTATATATTATATAACATATATAATATATTTAATAATATATGTAGTATATATATAATATAATATATATACATATATATATATATCTGAGTGCTGCAATTTAGCATTTATTTATTTATTTATTTATTAGTGCTGGGGATTGAACACAGGACCTTATGCATGCCAGGCAAGTGCAGTACCACTAAGCCACATCCTAGCCCAAGTGTTTCAATTTTAATGAATTGTGGAAATATTTGGACATCTTTCTACAATTTATTAAGCATTTCAGTCTATTAATTTCCTTTTGACTTCAACATTTTTATAGAAATTACTTTAAATGTGACTTAGCACAGAGCTGCGGTGGAGGTTTGAATCATTTCCTTCATCATCTTACTACTTACTATGCTTTATCTGTGACATAAAAACTTTTATAATATAGATAACCTCTCAGTCCTCTATAATTTCAAATAGTTTTGTTTTGCTTGATTTTGTTTTTTAATTTATGGTTTGACATACTGGAAAAAGGAATCCAGATGTAATAGTAGTGACCGTACAGCAATGTGACCACAAAGTAATGAGTTTCATCTCTAGGTAGCTACATTTTTTCCAAAAGATTGGTGTTCTCTAAAATGATGTTTGCAGCAGGATAACTAAAATTAGTTTTGAAATATTTTCAGACTTGGTATATCAGAAGTCCACTGAAGAAACAAACCTGTAGGATATTTCTGTATCTTTCTCTCTCTCTCCTTTTTTCAGTCTATCAAACCATAAATTAAAAAATTATACACACACACACACACACATATATAATACACATATGTTGAGAGAGAGAGGGAGGGAGGGAGAGAGAGAGAGAGAGGAGCTGACTTATATGATTGTGGGGGCTGGCTAGACAAGTCTGAAATGGGGATGGCAGGTCATTAGGAAGGACAAGATGCAACTCTTAGGCACAAGGTAAAACTTATGGGCAGGTGGAATCTCTGTTAGGCTCCTCCAGAGTGTCTAGGATAGTCTTAAAGTCAATTGATTGTGTACTTTAAGCACATCTACAAAATAACTTCACGTAATACTTACTATTGATTAAATTAACAGGACTGTAGCCTAGACAAGTTGACACACAAAACTTACCATCACAGTTAATGTCTGAGTCAGTTCACAAGTCATATAATAATAACAGCATCATTAATATAAAATCATGGTTTGTGACAAAACCCAGAAATACCCAATTTGGTAATACTGCTGGTGTCTTTTGGGCCATATAAAATATTTTTAAGTTACCAAAAACAAAGTCTTCCTTTGAAGTACTAATATTTATCAGAGTTGAGAATATTGAAAAGAAAGTACATTGGGCTGCCACTCAAATTTAAAAATTTTCTGAGGAATGGTGGCTTCACTGGAATACAGATGTACTCCCAACAGGGTTGGAAGGGGCAAATGGTTAATTAACTGCTTTCAAAATGGGGCTCATAACTCCCCACACTGATTTTCCCGGATGTTAAGAAGTTCCTTAGTAGAAATTACTAGAGAAGCACTGCTTCTATTTAATGTAAACCAGGGGTGAGCAAACTCTCTGTAAAGGCCAGATGGTAAACATCTTCAGCTTTTGCATGCCATACAGTTACTGTCACAACTATTTAACTCTGCCGTTTTAGCATGAAAGCAACCATAGAATCACATAAACTAAGGAGCATGGCTGTGTTTATAAAACTTTATTTACTAACACAGGCAGCAGACTGGATTTTGTCTGTAGGTTGGAATTTACTGATCCTTGAAGATGAATCTGGCATGTTGGTTAAAATATTCACTTACTCTACTTGTAAGTGAATATTTTTCATAAAATGGAATGGAATATATTTATAAAATATAAATAAAATGATAGAATAAAATGATGGAATATATTTCAGCACAATTTATAAAGTTAGGAATGTATCAACTATTTATTGTTAGCATGTATTATTATCATTATTTTGGTATTTTAATAAAATCCAAGGAGAAATCAGAACAAGTATAGGAATAGGGAAATGCCCAACCTTGTTAGGAAATTAAGGCTGTTACATATAAAATAATTAGCAAAGAATATGGGTGTTATATATATTTTACATATTATATGTGATTATGTAACATTAGGTATTGACTTCTCTATTATATACTTGTAAGGAGGTATATTCCCTCAACTCATCTCTCCAGAAACAACAACAACAAAAAAAGGAAGCACTTGTGTTCGTTTTTTGGCTCAGCACACAAACTCTCGGCCAGGTGTGGGGACTTCTTTGTAAGCATATCAAGGCAGCACAGTAAAGCAGGTTATTGAGTGCCAGATTCCTGGCCTTGTTTTCTCCTCCATCTTCTCTTTATTAATAAATAATAGTAATAAATGAATAATAATAAATGGAAAAAAGGAAGCTGAAGAATTATTTGAGACGATATGTCAAGGAGATAGGCTTTTGGTAAAACATCATAGACCACCAAATACTAGAGTCTGGGAATGTAACTCAGTGGTGGATTCATAGTGTCACAAGGCCCTGGGTTTGATCCCTAACAACACACACACACCACCACCACCACCACCACCACCAAAAAAACTTGAGTGTGAGATACTAAATTCAGCAGCAGAAATGGCACTTTCTGCCATAACACTATGTAATAAATTTAGTTCAAGCACAGGCTACAAAATCAAGAGGTTTTGCTAATCCCCCCAAAAGACCAAAGGAATGACCCTGTCTCTGAGAGTTAGTTTTGCATACATCTTAGGCTATTTACAATGATCTTTAAACCAGGTGGACCAGTTCCGGTGTTGGAGCTGCCAAAGACGGCAGTGTGAGGGTGGGTTACACTGAGTGCTGGGAGAGGGCATCAGAGACGACAGGTTGGAGGTGTGATCACCCAGGTAAGAGAAAGGAGGATTGAACTGCTGAGGGCAGGACAGATGGAAAGAAATCTCCAACTGGAGACACCTGTGAATGCATATTTGTGTACAGTATTCATATGAATCCAGGGTGATAGCTGCTGTGGGATCCAGCCAGTGGAAGAAGCCCTTAAGACAGCACTTAGAAACTCAGGCTTCAGAGCCACTTGTGCCTGAATTTATATCTTGGATTTGCCACTTTTCAGCTCTGTGCCTTTGGACAAGTGACTTGAGTGTTCTTTTGTGTGTGTGTGTGTGTGTGTGTGTGTGTGTGTGTGTGTTATTAGAAATTGAACCCAGGGGCACACTTCCACTGAGCTACATCCTCAGCCCTTTTAAATTATGAGACAGGATTTCCCTAAATTACCAAGTCTGGCCTCAAAGTTGTGATCCACCTCAGTCTCCCAGGTTTCTGAGAATATAACAGGCAAGCACAACTGGGCCTTGTGATTTGAGTGATCTAAATTTCACTATCCTTATCTGTAAAAAAATGGGCAGGGAATGGCATTTACAAAGTTGTGAAAATTAAAAAAGACTATGAATATAAAGCATTTTACACATTGGTGGTTATTTTGTGAAGTTTCCATGAATATTTATTGTCATTTTTATTATTGTTTATGGGATGACATCAAGTTTCAGTGCCATTGTAAATTATTAGCCATTTGAAAATTGCAGTTATAAAAGTTTCTGTGATTTTCAGAAGCCATGGTATGCCGTTTTCTGCTTTGGTGGGAATAAAAATATATTTTGTGTGTGTTTTTACTTTGATCAAAAGTGATAGGAACAAATTAATTTCAGGTTGTCATCCCCACCCTATTTCCTGGTTTTTGAACAGTAGGTTCCAATTCTCTGTCATTTGGTGTGTCCATCTGTGTAATGCATATGTCATTCATGAGGATGGTTCCTAAGATAGTAAGAAAATAAGAGGCAGGTACATACCAATTCAATTCTGTGCAAGAAAAAGAATAAAGGAGGTGGGAAACACCACGATGGGGGGGAGGGGCATGTCAAATCATTAGTGCTTTGTAATAGGAGAGAAACAGGTTATTTCATACTTAAAACAGGTAGATTTTATGTTAAAAACATTCTCTTCCCCAGTAGTTCACAAGTGTTTTTTTCCCTGATATTTCTTTTCAGCAGCTAGGTCCCTGTTTTCTTTTCTCTGCAGCTGTTGGTGTGTCTAATGTTACATTCTTCTTGTTTCCAAATCTGGTTTTGCCTGTGAGGAAGCCTGAGAAATATCTCATTTTAATGGTGTCTATGTTCTGTGCCTGTCTGTTTTTCACTTTTCAGAAGGCATTTAAACAAGTAGTCATGCCACCTCGTGTAATGACATGCCTATCCTCTCCTTCTCCCTGTTGTAATGAACAGTGTTCCTGGTTTGCTCATGTGTGAGCACTATGTGTTATGCAGTTGCTGAGAGTACTGTGGAACTCAGTGTATTTTGTTTTGTTTTCCAGCATGTCATCAGGTGCTTACTGTCCCTTCCACTCTCTGATCAAAGACAGCTAGAAGGCAGAAAGGAACATTGCAACACATTTTATTTCTAGCAAACTGAACCTAGTGGTTTTCTTTCAGTAACATTTTCCTCCCCGTTTTATATAGAATGTTCTGTTCAAATTCTGAAAATAAAACTCAGGAACAAAATGAAAAGATAACCTAAGGAAAAAATTACACCAACTCTGACTCATAAGAGGTTAACATACTTACTAAGGAAAATGTTTTCATAAATCAGTGACATTCCAATAGAAAAAACAGGCAAATAAATCATGAATCAGTAGTTCCCTAGAGAGCAAAAACTAGGGAAATTAAACATGAAAAATTTTAGTCTAGCTAGTAATTTAAGAAATTCCTTCCCTTCTTCCCTTCTGGTCTTCTTCCCTCACTCCCTCCCTTCTCTCTTTTTTGCTACATTGGGGCAATGATTTCTCATTGGGAGGAGGCTGGCGCTCTCAAACACTGCTGGATTAGAAAGTGGCACAACCATTCTGGTGATATGGATTGAGACTTTAAAATGCTTGTAGCCACTGCCCTTTTGATATAATTTCATTTTTTTAAATATTTTTTTAGATGTTGATGAACCTTTATTTTATTCATTTATTTATATGTGGTGCTGAGAATCAAACCCAGGACCTCACACATGCTAGGCAAGTGCTCTTACCACTGAGCCACAACTCCAGCCCCCATTGATATAATTTCTAAGAATCTATTTGAAGAAAATAATTAGAGATTCCATGAAAGCATTAAATATAAGGATGGTCACTGTCATTTATAATAGCATTGGAAACATCAGAAAAGTTAGAAACAACCTAAATCTCCGATAACAGAAATGGTTACATGAATTAGATAAAATCTTCAAGAGGGAACATTATTGTTAAAAGTCATGCTTTAAAAAAATATTAAATGGCATTAGAACATGTTCACATGACAATTTTAAGTAAAGAAGAATGAGTGGTGTCTAACAAAAAATCAGAGAAAGGAGCCAGAGCTTCCAATATCTGCATTTAAGTCCTGATAAATAGAGGGGCCTGTCCATGTGCAGGCCTGGATTTTATCTTGACACATAGTAAGATAGGTGAATAACAGGATAGAAATGAACATCAGAATGTGTAGACATCATCCTTCATTACTAATGAATGATACCCCGAGGGAGAGTCACAGTCATTTGCTTGAGGTTTGTGTGGTAATAACATGGTTCAGTAATTAGCCTCTATCCCCGCCCCCTACCCGCCCCACTGTCTCTGCAAGGACTGCATGCCCTGGGACTGAAGCTGTGGTTTGGGGCAGTCCCTTGTTTTCAGACCCCAGGGGGTTCCCTGAGCCCAGACACAGAGCCTGGCCTTGAAATACCAGATTGTCATTTCAAAAAAGGTAGTGAACATTGGGAATCTCCAACAGCAAATCTAAAACTTGGGCATTTTTGTTTTCTGTCTTCAAATACACCCAAAAGAAAGACTTGTCTAGGGGGGAAGAAAAAAGTACAGGCTTTGGGGTTAGGCAGAACTATGTTCAAATCAAGTTTCCATCCTTTCAGCAACTTAATGAGGCCCCTAAGCAACTTAGCAAGACCCTGTCTCAAAATAAAAAATAAAACTGTCATATGACATTTAACTTCATATGCTTCAATTTCATTCTTGTAAGTGTGGGTAATCATGATAAATTTAAAGGGCTGTATTGGGGATCATATGATGAAGAATACATCTCAAACATGTAAAATAGGGTCTGACACATAATGGAACTCTGTAGATGCTCAGTAAATATTAGTCATTTCTTGTCTCACAGTGTATGCTTTGTTGAATTGAAACAAGTATTTGAAAATTTGTCCTAAGATATTTTCCCCCTAAAAATGGTATTGAACATTTTATAGGTGATCTAAATTACATTGAATGTGGCTTTTTTGCAAATCTCTTACATGATTTGTAATGTTAGTAGTCATTTTATATATTTCTTGGCACTTTAATCTCCGTATCTATTAGTTTGCATGATTTTATAGTAGCAACTTTTTTTTTTTTTTTTTTTTGGTACCAGGATTGAACCCAAAGGTGCTTAACTACTGAGCCACATCCCCAGCCCTTTTTATTGTTTATTTTGAGACAGGGTCTTGCTAAGTTTCTTAAGGGCCTTGCTAAATTGCTGAGGCTGGCTTTGAACTTATGGTTCTCCTGTCTCAGCCTCCTAAGCCACTTGTACTAACAACCTATATAGCCTATATAGGTTATCAGTAGTAGTGCTGATGATTTTTGTGATAATTTTTTTGTGTGTGATATAGCCTATATAGGTTATCAGTAGTAGTGCTGATGATTTTTGTGATAATTTTTTTTGTGTGTGTGGTGGAAATGGAGTGGGGGAAGAATGATTTTTAAAAATTTTTCTGTATTAAAAATGGTTTTTGGGAAATGACCTTGAAAAGCAATCCTGTCCTCCTTTTAAATATTTGAAAAATTTTAAATTTAGTTATTTTATTTACAAATATTAAATTGACACATAAAATTATATATACCTGTGGGGTATCATGCAATATTTTGATACTTGTGCATGTTGCATAGTGTTCAAATCAGGTTAAGCATAGCTATCTCCTCAAATATCTATCTTTTCTTTTTGGTGAAAATATTTAATATTCTTTCATCTAGGTTTTTAAAAAATATATAGTATATTTTATATATATATATATATAGCATATATATAGTATATATATTATATATATATATATATATATATATATATAGTATATATATCATTGTATGTAGTCACCATACTGTGCAATAGCACACCAGAACTTATTTCTCTTGTCACTTAGGACTCATTGGCCAACATTTCCCCTTTCCTCTTCCCGCCTACTCTCCATATCCTTTGGTAACAACCATTCTACTCTCAAATTTTATGAGATCTACTTTTTATATTCCATATATAAGTGAGGTAGTATGGGATTTGGCTTTCCATGCTTTACTTATTTCACTCAACATTTGGTACTCTGGGTTTATCCATTTTGTTGCAAATGACAGGATTGCATCAGTTTTTACAGCCAAATAGTATTCCATTGTGCATACACACACACACACACACACACACACACACACACACACATATACATACCATATTTCATTATCTATTCATCAGTTGGTAGACACATTGATTCCATTTCTTGTGAATAGTGTGTAGTAAACATGGGAGTTCAGATGTCTCTTTGACATACCGATATCATGATATCATGTCCTTTGAATATATGCCTAGTGGATTAGTAGCACATGTGGTAGATCTGTTTTTTTATTTTTTTATTATTTGCAGTGATGGGAATTGAATTTGGGGCCTGACATATCCTAGTCAAGTTCTCTACTGCTGAGCTTCATTCCCATCATGTATGCTAGGAAAGCATTCTATCACTAAGCTACAGTGGTAGTTCTATTTCTAATTTTTTTGAGGAAACTTCATATTGTTTTCCATAGTGGTTATATATTTAAAAAAAAATGTTTTTGGGGGAGCTGGGGATTGAACCCAGGGCCTTGTGCATGCGAGGCAAGCATTCTACCAACTGAGCTATATCACCCAGTCTATTTTTTTAAATGTTTTAAAAATATTATTGTAGTTGTTGATGGACCTTTATTTTATTTATTTGTATGTGGTGTTGAATCAAATGCAGTGCCTCACATAAGGTAGGCAAGCACTCTTCCATTGAACCACAACCCCAGCCCCATAGTGGTTATATTTATTTACATTTCCACCAACAATGTGTAGAGGTTCCCCTTTGTCTGAATCCTCTCCCAGTCATGTTATTTTCTGTCTTTTTGATAATGGCTATTTTAAATCAGGTGAGATGTTGTCTCACTGTGGTTTTGATTTACATTTCCCTGAGAATTAGTGATATTGAAAATTTTTTTGTATACCTGTTGGCCATTTTTATGCCTTCTTTTGAGAAATGTCTGTTTAGGTCTATTGTCCATTTTCAAATTGGATTATTTAATTTTGTTTTTGTTTTTTAAATTTTTTTTGCTATCAAGTTGAATTCCTTAAATAGTATAGGTATTAACTTTTTAACAGATGTATGATTTACAAGTATTTTTTCCCATTTTTAGGTTATCTCTTTGCTCTTTTGATTGTTTCCTTTGCTATGTAGAAGCTTTGTAGTTTGGTGCCATTCCATATGTCAGTTTTCTGCTTTTGTTGATCATACTTTTGAGATAGTATCCAAAAAAATCTTTATGGATGCCAGGTGCAGTGGCATGTGCCTATTATTCTAGCTACTTGGGAGGCTGAGGCAGGAAGATTACAGTTTGAGGCCAGCCTGGGCAACTTAGTGAGACTTTGTCTCAAAATAAATTAAAAAAGGGCTAGGATGTAGCTCAAGGTAGAGCACACCTAGCATGTAGGAAACCCTGAGTTCAGTTCCCAGTACTGGGGGTGGGAGGAATCCAACTTTCGCAGACCAGTGTCCTGAAGTGATTTCCCTGATATTTTCTTCTAGTAGTTTTATAGTTTCAGGAAGTACATTCAAGTCTTTGATCCATTTTGGGTTGACTTTTTCTGGTGAGAGATAGGGAATCTAGTTTCATTCTGCTATATATAAGTTTTCCAGCACCATTTAAGAGTCTTTCTTTTCTCCAATCTATATTCTTGGTGTCTTTATCAAAAATCAGGTGGCTATAAATATATGGCTTTATTTCTGGGGTCTCTATTCTGTTCCATTGGTCTCTATGTCTGTTTTTATGTTAATGTCATGTTGTTTTGATGACTATAGCTTTGTACTATATTTTGAAGTCAGGTAGTACAATGCCTCTGGCTTTGTTCTTTTTGCTCAAGATTGCATTGGCAGTTTGGATTTGTGTGTATATATGTATGTATGTGGAGTGGGAGTTCCATACAATTCAATGTGATACCAATGGCATTCTTCATGCTACCTTCTTTTAAGGTTTTTTAAAAAATTTAATAGTAATTTGATGCTTTGCTTCCACTGGAAATATTTGTCTATAACATGGCTTGTCAGTTATCTTCTGAGTTTGTGGCACAGAATTTCTGGGTGAAAGGTTAACTGACTCATCCAAACCTACCACTGTGGTTTCCATAACCTTGGGTTTTAACCCACTACTGATATACCTGGAGGAAAACTGCTTGGGTTCTATGGATATAAGCATGAGGAAATTATTAATTAAATATATGCATTTTTTCTACATTGTGGATGAATGGATCATTCACAATGAGGGATGACAATGTGTGAAAACCATTTGAGGTAATAAGAATAGAGATTAAAGAGGGAACAATGCCATCCATAAGGATTGGTAGCTTTTGTATTAGGGATAACAGAGTATCTAGAATTTAGGAGCATCTTTTTAAAGGTATTTTTAGAAAATGGCTTATTAGCTTTTAAAACTGCCAGTGCTCTAATTTCCATTGACTGTCACCTATAGGCTTTATATAAAGCTAGGTGCAATTGTGATTTACCACCAATAGTTCACTGCTAGCCTTGAAACTGGGGAGATAATTTTAGGTGCCCTTTGGAATAGTAACTTGTCTTCTGGTACAAATACAAAGTGAAATGTAGTTACTAGAATTGAAAACTATGGGGCCAAGGGCTTATTTTGGACACCAGACAGTTTGAGCAGCTGATCACAAGTTCCAGCCGCTTGTGTGGTGGTTTTTTCCTGTGGCTTCTTATCTCTGTGGGCTGTGCACTCTCACCCAGAGGGAGATGGCTTTAATGTGGCTCCCAGCAGGCCTCCTTCTGTGGGATAGTATTCTTCTCAAAGAGAAATTAGTGTTTGAACTTTTGGAGAAGGTAATGAAGAGAAAAACCAGACTTAGAATCACATCTGAATTTTACTATCCTATGGCCTACAGTTGCTTCTCTGGCTCAGAATATCTTCTTTTGTGGCAAAATCGTCAGCTGTTAGCAGAGGGTTTCAAAACAAAGCAAATAAATTAATAGAAAGTACAAAAACCAGAAAAGACACTTTGGAAAAAAAGTTATTTTTGTTTTATCATGTAATCCCAGCTGTTAAAATAGGAATATATGAATGTGTAATTGTCAGATTAAAAATCAAGTCAATTAAAGTGTTTCACTGTTTTAATTTTTCTTAAAGTTATGTATAAAAATAATTTGAGAGAAACTTGACGTGTTTCTAATGGTTAAACATGTATCTTTAAAAAAGTATGGCATGTGAATGAGCCACTATTATATTTCTCAGAAGGGCTGTGCTTGTTTCAGTGGTGTGAAGGTTTTAGTTTTATTCACAATTCATTTACCAACTCATTTCTTTTAACTTAAGACACACTTTAAAATTAACTCTCTTCTTTCCTGCAGACTTCCTGTAGAATTAGCCTATGCAGTTAGTTCCCTTGCCACTCACTGTGTCTAATCTCTGGCAGTTTGACCATGGTCACACTTTACCAACGTTCTCCAGACTCTTGTCCTTTATCTCATATCGTCAAGAACCACATCCTGTTGAATTTACCCCTGCAAAGTCTGATATGCCCAACTCCCCACCCTGGGAACTCCTTTTGAAATAATTCCTAAAGTGTCCATTTTGTACACTACTCCATTACTACTAGACACATCTGTCTCAGTTACGGTTCTGTTCACGAATGGAGAGTATTTCCTCACTGTCTGCTACATTACGTCCACTTTTCTTTGCCTGGCATTTGAGCTAGTATTCTCTTCCACTGAGTCTCATCCACCCTGTTCTCTAACTTGATATATTTGTATATGCTGTATTATTTACCTAGAGGTAAACACCCTCTCTTTTCTCCTTCCCAATCTCATATTCAAAGATTATTCTTATTTCAGAGCTTGGAAAGAAGAACATTCCATGCATAAGCCTTATCTGATCCACCTAGCTGGAAGTAATATTTGCTTCCTCTACATTTTATCTGTACCTATCTGTGATGTTTCATATTCTGGCCTTGTTATTTGTGTGGGCGTCTTACTTACCCTTCTCAAACAGAAGACAAATCTCATTACCATCTTGTATCCTACTCCCAGTGTCTAGTTAATTATTGTATACTTTTTTTTTTTTTTGGTGCTGGAAATAGAACCTGGGGACTCTACATTGCTAGGCAGACTCTCAGTGGAGCCAAATCCACAGCCCTTGTCTTTCAATTTCTATACGTTAAGTATATTTTGGATTATTAATGGACTAGCTAATATTAATAAATATAGAACTTTTATTGCTGGGCAAGGTGACACACTCCTATAACCTCAGTGCTTCAGGAGGCTGAGGCGGGAGGATCACAAGTTCAAGGCCAACCTCAGCAACTTAATGAGTCCCTATCTCAAAATAAAAAGGATTGGCGATATAGCTCAGTGGTAAAGAGTCCCTGGATTCAATCACCAGTACCCTTCCAACCCTAAAAAGTAGAATATTTATTGAGAGATGTTTAAAAATATAGGTGGTTATTTCGTTGTTGTTGTTATCCTTACTTAGCCATTTCCATGCAAAATGCTTCCAGTATTTTGTACCCTTAGGTAATTATCTCTGTTCCAGCACAGTAAGCAATGAATTTCTGCATTCAGCTTTGCAGCACTTGTCTTCCTAAATCTAACCAATAAAGTTTCTATAATGCTATTCTGTATAACTTCCAGTAAAGGGAGAGAAAACGATAACCTAGTGATCAAATTCCTCTCAAGACGATGGAAAATTCCCAGCACATTTTGCATCATGATGCTGTGCCAAGCCTCTTGGACACTCCAGTGTGAACATAAGAACTGCCGAGAATGTTCTTTTATACACTTTCTATAGCCATACTAGAAGCACACACATCCAGTGACACCTAGCTTTTCAGGAACTCTGCAATCTGTCATTTCAACTCTGCAGAACACCAAGCACAAAGTAAGAACAACAACAACAGCAACAAAAAGCCAGCATTTGGAGCATGAGCAGATACACATCAGAGAATCACCACTAGGAGCACTTCATTTTTATTATCCACCTCTGCTCTTATTTTACATAGTTCCAGTGCATATTTTTTTGGAAACTGCTTAGTCTCCATCTGAAAGGAACATTCCTTGATGTACTTCTATCTCCCACCCTGCCCCAGGCTGTTAGAAGGAGTACCGACTCTATCTTTCCAGAGCAACACTCATAAGTGCCTGTTAATTTGTCTCCATCTCTGAATCTCCCACAAAACCCAGAGCTCCTTGAGGACAAGGATTATGTATTATACACCTTTATATCACCAGCATTTTACAGTGTCTGGCACAGCCTAAACATAAATATCTTTTGATGAACAGAGCCTTTGAAGGTGCAGCAGGTTTTAAGTAACATGGTAAGGAGAGAAAGCAGTTTTTGAAAGCGGAAATGCAACAATAAATAATAGCTGATATTTGATTAGTAACTCAAATAACAAAATTAGTGTGAAAAGACTCAAAAGCACATCTGTCTGGGATCACTTAGTTCTGGAGGGAAATAGCCTAGAGTACCTCAGCATTTTCTGAAAACATTGCTGCTTGCTAGCACAGTACCATAGTTTGTGTTCATTTAGATGATTTAAGAGTTATTAGTTAAGAGGGTACAGTGACACATACCTGTAATCCTAGCACCTCTGGAGGCAGAGGCAGAAGGATCTCAAGTTCCAGGCCAGTCTGGCTAATTTAGGAAGATCCTGTCTCAAAATAAACATTAAAAAGGGCTATGGATGTAGCTCAGTGGTAAAGTACTTCTGGGTTTAATCCCCGATACCATGGGGGTGGGGGAAGGGGTTAGAGTTACCAATTAAAGATGTAAACATGTTCAGGGCATTCTGTTTAAGGTTGCAGACATTTATGTAATGCATTTCTAAAAGATTTTCTTAAAATTTCTTTAAAAAGAAATGTATCTATGGTGTTTAATAGGATAAATTCTTTTTTTGTGGTACCGGGGATTGAACTCAGGGGCACTCGACCACTGGGTCACATCCCCAGACCTTTTTTTTTTTTTGTATTTTATTAGAGACAGGGTCTCACTGAGTTGCTCAGTGCCTCGCCATTGCTGAGGCTGGCTTTGAACTCGCGATCCTCCTGCCTCAGCCTCCCAAGTGCTGGGATCACAGGCGTGCGCCACCGCGCCCGGCTAAGATAAATTCTTAACTATCCCAAATGACTAATTTCCAGGGTTCTGCATAGTCAAGGTCTTGCTGTCTGAGGATAACATAAAGTATACCTGGCCCCTTCTTCATTTATGAATGAGCAGTAGTAGTGAGTCTACCTAATATGCATTTCACACTATACCTTGGGGACACACACACACACACACACACACACACACACACACAAGAAAGGTCTCTACCATCAGAAATTTTTAGTTTTGCCAGGTTTATATTTCCATATGAAGTTCATATTAGAGGTCAAGGGAGTGGTTGCTATGAATTTCTCACCTAGAACTCTGTCCCTGTGCAGTCATCAAAAACTGAGTACCTCTTTGGTGCGGGCTCTTGCCTGGGTATTGGAGAACTGGTGTGATTGCTTGTAGGGTAGAGGTACCCAGTACCCAGAGTACATTATCCTGGCAAGTTTTCTCTCTCTCTGCAGCATAATTATGAGGAAGGTTTTCCCGCCATAGAGACAGATGTTTGGGTTTTTTTTTTCTCTCAAGTTTAATAGTTTATGAGAAACAAGAATTTCATAAGATTGTCTTCAACCCTAAATTAAAACATAAATGATTGAAAGTATGAGGCACAGACAGGCCTTTTTCCTATCCTTAACCAGGATAGAGTTCCTCATTATTAGCCTACTTGTAAATAAAAGGGAATAGGTAATCTGAGATGTTTCAAGTGTCCTTGAAGACTGTTAAGGCTCAGTGTCTACCAGGCTTTGGGCAGTCCTTCACGATGACAGGAAGGACTGCAGATGGTCTGCCTCCAGCAAAGGAGAGGTGACACGACTCTCGAACATTGCATTGTTCACACCCATATAGTGTGCATCAAGTACAGTTTCTCAGATCATAGCTGAGGAAAGAAAGAAAGGATATTCTCAGCACCATTCCTCAGTAGAGCCAGATGCCCAATAAAGCAGAAACAGGATACCTATAAAGTTGCCAAGGTAACATCAAGGGTAGAGGGAAGAGTAGACAATGATTTACGAGGGTTTCATGCCACAGGAATGTGTCTAAAAATAGACTTCCATTTTTTTTTTTCCCTTACAAAGATAAATGCCACAGGACTTATCAAGGGAGTTGTGATGCATAACAGCTCGAGACCTTATCAGCCCAAGGAGACCCGGGAGAGAGCTAGGAAAGGAAAGCAGAAGCAACAAATGAGGAGAAGAAGTGCTCCTGGTGTGCTTTTAATCCTTACTGAGTTGGTGTTCTGTACTCAGAAGTAAAATCCATCTTTTAAAAACATGCAAATGTTATATTGTTAAAATATGCATAGAGGCAAGCTCATTTACTGGGGCATAATGAAGACATTTTATTTCTATATTTTAAAAAAAGTTTCTCTTAGCAAATTTTTAAGGAGAATTACATATCAGCATGTGAAATAACATGTCCTGGCAGAAGTTGAAGTTATTATTATTACGTGTGAATAGTTGAGGAAGAAACTCTTGGCACACATCGAGTTGGCTTTTCTTAGCACCCTTTTTGCACATACTGCAGTTGGTCAACATTATCAAATTCCCATGTTGATTTTCATTTTTCATGAATTATTGTGATGGTAACTGCATCCATTTTATGCTGCTGTGTAACAACCACAAATGTAGCATCTTGAAACAACACACATTTACCATCTCACAGTTTCTGTGGTCAAGGAGTCCAGGCACAGATAAGCTGCTTTTTTTGCTCAGGGTCTCATAAGATTATAATCAAGGTGTTACTTAAGTTGTGATTTCAGTCTGCAAACTCAGCTAGGGGACAATCTATTTCCAGGCTCACTAAGGCTGTTGGCAGAAATCACTGCTGTGAAATTAAGGACTTTAGGTTCTTACTGGCTGTTGTTTAGGCTGCAGTCCATTGTCACATGGGTTTGTCCACACGGCCATTTAATTAAGCTAGCGGGGTGAACTTCTACTCTATATCTGTTACCAAGATGGAACCTTTTATAGCTGGATGTTGGAAGCAAGTCCTATGTCCCAACCACACTCAAGGAGAAGAAGAAGTTAAGTAAAGGTATGAATACCAGGAGGGTAGGGATCACTGGGGACACCTTAGGATTTGTCTGTCACAGGGTCATTTTGAGGAAGAGGGTAAATTCTTTAATTTGAAAGCTGGGCAGTTTGGAAATTTCCTCAAAATTAGTGTGTATAAACTATGTCATTAAACTTCATTTTTCATTCTTTTGCCCTCTGGTACATTAAAAAGAGCAGAAGTGAATTTGAAACCTAACTTAATGGAATCTAATGGAAAAGAAAGGTTAGCAAGGTTGAAAGAACAGTGAAATCAAAGAATATTTACTCTTCCTCCCATGGAGAAATGCAAACAATGGATTAAATGATTCCAGTATGTCCCTAATCCACTTGAAGATCTGTGGAAACAGTTTATAACTAGGTTCCTACTCTAGGTGTTTTCTATAGTCAAGGGACTATGTTCATACTATCTGTAACTAAATCAGAAATGTTGCTTTGCATGGCATGGGCCATCCATTTCTCTTAGTCTGTCTTGATGTTCCAGTTTTCAGGCTTGGCAGGTATTGGCTTTCAGTCTTCATCGCTTGCAATTAAAACCAGCATGCTTGGGTTATGGATTAGGCTTTAATATGGCTATGTCAGAAGTCACAAAGGTCTTAAACTCAGGAGGAGGATTGCATGTGGTTCCAAGGTGGCTTGTGGCTGAATTGATTGTACCCACAATATCTAATAAGGCAACCAACAATCAGAGATTTAAGAACACATGGTAAACTTAAGTGACAATCATTTCTTTGCTTTTTAAAATGACTGCCTTCAAATTCACCCTGAAGTTTATTAGCACTGTAAGCAACTAGAATCTAGTTAGTGGGTGGTTTTTTTTTTGTTTGTTTTTTTTTTTTCCTTCCTTCTTCTTTGGTGCTTAGGATTGAACACAGGAACTCATGCATGCTAGGCAAGCATTCTATCACTGAGTTACATCCCCAGCCCTAGAATACAGTTAAAAGGTCCATTCTATTAACTGCTGTTTCATTTGTTGAGTGGGTCATCCATATTTAGCATCAGGACAATCACAGTCCAGGTATTAATTTACTTTTTGGGCTATGGTTTGAGAAACAGTGCTTGTCACCTAAAAGATGCCCAGTAAATGCTAGTGTGACAGCTGCTAGTATTATTGTCATTATTTATACATTCAGCTCAGTTTTTTCTGTTTTCTGCAACAATGGTAATATTAGATGCTGAATTGCAAAAGGAAGAACAAAATACACATAGACCAGAAAGGTGGCTGGTTCCTCAGAGACCTGGCCTCACAGGCCTATTCCATGTGATTCCTGAGTAAGCTTCCTTCTATTCTAATTCCCCTGTATTCAAATTCTACTTATTGGAGTGATCCTTCACGTCCCACAGTGCACTGGTTGTATTATCTTTCTACCTGCTTATTTCTCTAATCCACAGAAGTCAGTTAATGTTTAATCCATGTGCCCACTCTTCCTCTCTTCTTTCTTCTCAGAATCATGCTTAATTCTTTCACATTTATTCATTGATTAAATGAGAACACTGTGCCCAGTTAAAATTTAGCATCTTTAGACTCTATGAGATGCAGTCCCTGAGGCTGCACTTGAATAACGAACACAATATTCTATTAGGAGGTCCTCACTGGGTCAAATAAAAAGCCTTCTGATTTATTCATTTTTATTTCTGGATTGAAATAGGGCATTAGGAAAGTTTTATGAATTTATTCTTCACAAAGCTAGATTAGCGTTTACCTATTCATTTTTGAATTTATTCTACCTAGCCCCAAGAGGTGTGGAGGTAATACTGATATGTCTGTATAGTTCAGGAATTTGTTTTCTCAAAGTTTTCTGAAATTAGTTTTTAGGTACTTTAGAGAGTCTTCAGATATTTGCAAAGATGGTTGCTAGTGACCCTGATGTCCCGAGGCAAGCTGTTCCTGGTTTAGGACAGTCCATCCTGCAGTTTACTGTTATCCTGATTTAATGAAGGGCTCTTTAACTGGATTCTCTCCCTCTTCATGGTGGCTTTCTGCCTTTCCATTCTGATGCTTCACGCACAAATGACAACATCCTGGTTGACTGACCTTTAAAGATCAGAGGTAAATATTAGTACAGCATTAAAAATGCCTATCTTACAGCAACCTTGGTTTAGAGCTTCCTCCTTTTTACTGTTTTCCTTTTGTTCTTTGGTTGTGGTTCCATGAACATGAGCTTGGGGGTAGGCTGGCTAGCATCAAAGTCTTGGCCCAGCCTCCAATTGCAAAATAAGGTGAATAATAATATTGACCTCATGGAGTTGAGATGAGAATTAAATTCTCTAATATGTGGAAGAGTTTTATCAACTTTACATATAAAGATAAATGGATTGCAATAACAAGTACTAAGTTTTGATATTTATGTCCACAATTGCCAAACACTATATCTTAGCCAAAATAGGCAGTAAGACTATAAGATTAAGAAGTTACTAAATGGGCACCTCCCACTCTTCAGATGTTTCTATTGCTGCTTCTCTCATCCTCTGTTGGTATCTCTATTTTTAAAAAATATTTATTTATTTGCTTTAGTTGTACACAATGCCTTTGTTTTTACATGGTGCTGAGGATCGAACCCAGGTCGTGCACGTGCTAGGCAAGCGCTGTACCGCTGAGCCACAATCCCAGCCCCCTGGTGTCTCTATTTTTCATGCATGCTATTCTCTCTTTCAGCTCCATCCAACTTTATGTAAGTAGATTTAACAGAGCAGTACATTTTAATTATTAATTACTGCTGCTGTATAACCTTTAAGAAAAACAAAAGAATGAAATATTTATTCTTGTCTCTTTAAAAACTCAAGTAATATACATTAAAAAAAATTATCAATTAATTCTCGAATCTTTGGTTCCAGCAGATCAGTGATTTTCAGAAGGAAATCTATCCTTTCCATTGCTTTATACCTTTGTTACTAAAAAGTTAGCAGCAGTGCTACTGAGGCAAATCTTTCTTTTTTCTTTTAGAAAAGGGTTTAATTGAATTATATACTCAGTTTCTCAGAAACCTATTAAAAAGTATATAAAAAAATGTATATAATAGATAACAAATGTTCATAATTACAGAATAACAAATTATATATTCTATTTTAGTGACTTTTTTAAAAACCGAGGAATGTGAAGCCATTCATAGTGTGAAGAGTGGAATTTAGAGAATGCTAGGTACCTCAAATTCAGACTGGCAATTATAAACTCAAGGACTTCTTTGGTTTGATCCCCACCCCTTTTTGAGACCCTGCTTCCTTCCACTAATTTATGCATGGGAAATGACAAATCATTATAGTTTGTGTTTTTAAAAAATATTTATTTATTTTCTTTAGTTGTACACAATGCAATGCATTTATGTTTACGTGGTGCTGAGGATCGAACCCAGGCCGCGCACGTGCTAGGCGAGCGCTCTACCGCTGAGCCACAACCCCAGCCCTAGTTTGGGGTTTTTTAGTAGCCAAGCAAAACCTCCTCAACTGTACCTATCTTTTCTTGTTCTAGTCCTGGGCTGATCACTTCTTCCATGCCTTTCTCTACTTCCCCAAAGAGCCCACTCATTCAAGATCTGAGCCTTGACTGAGGACATTGTGTTTGTCCAGTGTCTTTTGATTGTAAATGACAGACCACATTCAAATTACTTAATTTAAGAAAGGGTTCAGGGGGAGAGAGCTTATTGAGAGAATGGCTGAATGGCAAGAACAAAATGAAATCAGTATGCCTTTCCACATCCATCTTCACAAGGGGACTACTGCTTACAAGCTCCTTCCCTCCATAACACTTGCATCTGCTTAGAAAGTACACACTCTGTCCTCAGCACCTTGAAATATGTCCCTTCATCTGCTCAAATTGTATTCTTGTACCCCTTTCTAACCCTTCTGCTTGTTTACATCCTGCTTATTATAGGACTCAGTTTAGATGCCCCATTATCATGGACATCTTCCTGCCACTCCCCACCCCACGTACATGGGGTGCATTCCTTTTATGTGTTTTTATAACATACTGGGCATAGGACCTGTCTGTGCACTTATCAAACTTTATAGCAGCTGCTTCTTTATTTGTGTGTTTCCCAACTGCATTGTGGACTTCTAGAGGGTGGGAACTATGTCTGATTCATTCTTTCATTCTTTATCCATGTTCTCATTCATAAACAGAGAAAAGGATTTGTTGAATGAATGAATGTAGGATCTTCATTTGTTTTGGTGATATTACTTTGTTTTCTGGGCTGAACTTGGGGCAGTCCTACTTCTAAGGACCGTCATTGTAAAATCAGATTGGATGTGATTCTTTCCGCAAAAAAACTCAGTAAACAAATATGAATATCCTTGCAAAAGGCCCACTAAATCTGTTATTGTTTCGGAAATAGTCAGTTTTGTGCAGTATCTAACTGAAAATGACAATGAATTAAATATATTTATAAAGTATACAATTAATAAGTAACTTGATTAACTCTGTAGTTGGTATGAATAGAGTCTTGGAAGGAAGGTCATTTTAAAAAATATATATATTTTTTGTGTTGATGGATCTTTATATGTAGTGCTGAGAATGAACCTAGTGCCTCACACATATTAGGCAAGCACTCTCCCACTGAGCTACAACCCCAGCCAGAAGGTCATTTTTAATGGTTTCTTTTCATCTCTCTCTTTCTCTCTCTCTCTCTCTCTTTTTTTTTAAATTGAGTTTGATCATTTTCTTAAGTAGTCAAACAACCTTTTAGGTGAGTTGGAAAAACTTAGTGATATTTTCAAACTTTTTCAATTTGCCATTCCTGCATAGAGATAATCATAGTACTATAATCTTTAATAACTATTTTGCATTTTAATATAGTTGTTTCCATTTGTACTAAGGTTGAAATACCGCTTGTTGTCTTGCTAAGGGCCCTGATTTGCAGGTCCCACAAAAAAAAAAAAAAAAGTACCTTCTCCTTTTGACTGACAGTTTCAGTAACCAGCTTTGATTAAACCCTTTAGGGGTTGTGAATCCATGAAAAGCATTCACAATAATTTGGGGAGATAGAAATTAAAAACCTGCTTTTTTTTTCCTTATATATAGTCCTTTCCCTCTTATATATAACTCAACACCTGGTTTTCTGATCCTATATAACGGTTTGCATTTTAATGGGACTTTGGTATGAATTCTTGTCATTAGAAACTAATGATTTCACCAGAAGAAAAAAGGAAAGGGTTTGTTTTACTTAAATATTCATGTATTCCTTTTCTCTCTCTTTTTTTTCTTTCAGTGAGCATGTTTTTGAACACATTAACTCCGAAGTTCTACGTGGCCCTGACTGGTACTTCTTCACTAATATCAGGGCTTATTTTGGTAAGTGGTGCAATCCTTCCCACTGAAAAATGTACCAATTACTAAAATATGGTAGTATGTGTACAAGAAAAAAATCTGGAAGAATATACAATAGCAGTTTGCAGTTATTGTCTTGCATACTTGTAGACGCTCAGTGGGAGGACTTAGGATTTTTACTACCCAGGTTACATACTTCTGAGATATTTGAGATACCGTGTTTGTGCAATCATATGTTAATTTTGTTGAAAAGTAAAAGCAAATGTAAATAAAATGGAAAATCAAGGAAGACACAAATTTATGTCAAATTCTAATGTTTAAGATATTATAAAATTAATGCTACTCAGTTCAGTTAAAATTGTTTCTATAACCCTCATGAAAATGGATTATTGAACATAATCAACATCAGTAGAAATATAGCTCAATTTCTTTAAATGCATTGAAATAGATTGTGTCAATTCTAAGCTATTTTTGCCTTTCTTTTGTTTTTCTCAAAATTTACATTTCTTTCTTTGTTGCTTCCTTTAAAAAATCCCCCAAAGTAAAAAATTAATATGATATCATTCATATCTTTTGTTCTAATAGTTGCAGGTGTGAAAAATTATATCTAATAGTTCATTTTAGTAACCTCAAATGTATATACCATCTATACTTGGTGGAACTTCTCTAACATAATTGATATTTAAGGAGAATGAATTTCAGAAAGATTTTTTTTGTACACATAACCTTTATTGATTATTGTAGAAACTGGCACAAGAAAAATACTACAGAGTTGATGTTGAGAAAAATGGAGGATAAAGAGGAAAACAGAAGTTTTCAAGCAGAAGGGTACAAAGAAATGGAGCAAAGAGCAAAATGGACCAAGAATAATGTGGGATTTCAGAAGCTTGTGCTTGTGAGGGGCCAGAGTAAAAAGCTGAAGAGAGGGATACAGGGACGAAAGCTCCAAGCAGATAGAAGAGGGAAAGGACCGTGTGTAGGAAAATCCATTTGTGACGAGAGCATATCTAGGCTCACCGTGCTGTGTTCTATCACATGCACTGCTGAACTCAGGCATGAGATGTTTAGAGTTGATATAATTGAGCCAGGAATGTGAAGAATATCAGCAAGAATCATTCAGTATGGATACATAAGTGAAAATCCAAATAGAAAGCTCAGCATTGGCTGCAAAAACCAACCCAAAGTGAAGGGAGGTACTATAAAGCTTGAGACCTACCTGCCTCAGCTTCCTGATAGCTGGGGTTACATGTGTGTGCCACCATATCTGGTTCCACTACTCTTAAATAGACTGAGCAGAATTCAGACTGAGAAAAATGTTTTCATATGCTTGGCAAATTCTTAGTAAGTATCTTCTGAAGACAAGGCAATCTTTTAGCATATCTATTTGGGCGGGGGTTAGGGAGGTATTACAAACTCCCATCTAGTAGTCACATTTTGAAAAATATTTAAATATTTTTTTCTAAAACATATTAAATTTTTTTTTTATTAAACAAATAGAAAACAAAAGACCTTTTTTGGGTACAATTCTATACTGAAACCACTAGTTCTCTTTGATGTGGAGTGGTAGGC
This sequence comes from Tamias sibiricus, assembly GCA_025594165.1. Lineage (NCBI taxonomy): Eukaryota > Metazoa > Chordata > Mammalia > Rodentia > Sciuridae > Tamias > Tamias sibiricus. The sequence goes on from CM046664.1 coordinate 115,584,593, forward strand.
TTTAGTTTGTGCTGTCCTCCTCTCGGGATATTTGTTTTAAGACTCTTGCCTTCTTGGACTGACCTAAAGCATTTTCCATGTGAACTCATTTTCTCTTCTCAACACTACAGTATGGAAAGTGCTAGTGTTGTTTCCATTTTATTAACCAGTTACTTGAATAGGTGGAATAGGCAAGTTGGTACCTGCCTTAGGTCACACTGGCAACCTGTACTTTTATCACTGTCACTACTGCCTTTCTGGTTGGTTTCCACTGTTTTTCTAGCCTCCTGAACAAATGCAGGCCCAGATTTTATTCTAGCAATATCTAGCAATATTTATTTTAGCAATGGTATGGTTTCATAAGCTCTAAATTAATTGCCACAGTGCGGTATATTTCCTATAACTCTGGTGCATCAAGCCTAGTGGTCATTTTTTCCTTCCAACCCAGGGGTGGCAAAGTCCCCTCAAATAAAGGGATTTTAGATTTCCCTCAACAGTGTCTGTGGCCACCTTAGCAGACCTGTGGTGAGGCATTCTCCAGTGTGAGGTGCAGCTTGCTGAGACTCAACCATCACTACCAGGCCAAATTAGGTACATTAACCTGTAGTGTTTCCTGGAAGCAGAGGATACTCTTGACTGATGGGAAACTTTGAGTAGAGGAAAATCTTTCTGGTAGGAAGGTTTCCAAAGGTCTTTCTCAAAAATGCTGGCCTGTACTGAAAGCACAGTGACTCTGTGTGTGGCAATAGCTCTTGATAGCTTTCAGCTCCTGCTTTAGAGATTCTTGACACTGGTATCACTTAGCCTTTGACTCAGTTTGCTAGGCCTTGAAATGAACCCAGGATGAGTTTTCTATGCAGCCACTGTTATTTTTCTATTGGAGAGGCTGCACCAGGTAAAGGATTAGGTGCTTTGCAAAATAGCTATGTGCATAAAATGCTTAGCACTGTGTTTCCTGGCACTGGGGAAACAATTACCTAACTACTCTCCCCTGAGCAATGTTCTGAGAGTCTGCATGAGTGGCTACCCCTCGGGAAATTAGTTGTTTAGGGACCTCAGAATTCCTATGCTGGAAGCTGAACTATCATACCATCTGATGTCTTAGGAGAAGAGAGGTAAAAGCAAATGAAAAGCCTGACATTTTATCTGTGTAGCAAAAGTCAATTAACTGAACAAATATACATAAAAATAAAATTCATTTGGCAAATGCTGATCTCTTTTACACTAATGGATTTAAATGTAGGTGTACATTTTACTAGATATGACTGGTAGCTCTCATTTCACAAGCTGAACCAACCCAGCAGTGAGTTTCATAAGCTGCCTCTCTAATGCTTCTCTTTTGGTTCCTGTGACTGTCCCGGCAGCTCTCTCCTTGGCAGACTTCAAGCTGCTTTCTGCCTGCTTGGCACAAGCTTTCCTGTCCCCATCCAGCTCCAGCCACAGGAACCGCACCTGTCCTCACACTCCAACTTGCCAATTTAATCTTGTTTCTGCTAGCAAGAACATGTTCAGTTCAGCCTGTTTGAAAAAAGCCTCTTCAGGCAATACTAATTTCAGTGGAGAACATTTCTGGGTTTTCTTTCTGCTTTTGACAGTGGTAAGGTGGATAGGTAGAGAAAATGGTCCTCTTAATTGTTTTTTTTTTTAAAGTTGGTAAAATGGAGAGATTGCTTTATATTGTATTGAAATTTATATGTAGATCCCTATAAACTTGTATAGAGGAACATGCCTATATATAAGTTAATAAAGGAGACGTTTTACATGTACATATTAAATACAGAGAGGTATTTAAAATAGTTATGCAGGACATGATTTTTAGAAGTCAGAATTAAGAACAAAAAAGAGAGAAAATGAGAATAGCAATTAAAATAATTAGTTCATTCATTTGATGTAAAATAAGTATGTTTTTAAGAGGGTGGGAAAAGAGATATTTGGGTAGGAATCAGTTGTAGCAAAAGGTCCATGTGTTGAATTCCCACTCTATGTCAGGTATTGTTAAGTGGTTTGCATATATTATTTTGCTTAGTTCTTATTGAAATTCTAAATGGTAGATGTTACCTGTGCCTTTATGTTGTTGAATATAAACAGACACAATGATTAAGTAATTTGTCCAAGATTTTAGAACAGATAAATGGTGATATTTGAATCCCGATCTCTCTGACCATGCCCTATTTTACCTCCTGTTCCTAAGTAAGGAAGTGAGGCTAGGAGATTGTTACAGCTCCTTTCAACTCTTTTTCATCCATCTAAAGAACTTGACCTGCATTTCAATTAGTATTTTAATGGCTACACATATGAATCATCCAAATGACAGTGATTCTGGAGCTAAGCATAAAAAAAAGACTTGATTAGAAGGGCTCTGAGAGCTGTGTCAACTATGAAATGGGTTGTCTCTTGGCTCTAGAATGCAGAATGAGAGAGATGCTGTGGCAGCCCCATGGCAGCAGGATGTGCAGACGGTGGGAGGAACTGAGGCTCATTTCTTGGGTTCTCCATGAAAACTAATGAATCTCTGCAGGAGATCAAGTGCCAGGCAGAGAAAGCAGACAGATGCCTGTCACAGTCTATGAACAGGAGCATTTCAATGGATCCAGTCAACCATTAGACATGGCAGAAGTGAGGAAGATGAACAAACCAGTGGCAGATAATGGACCAAAACTGCCTGTCTTTTTCAGATTACATTCAAGCACAAATGGGTAGGTTTGAAATTCATGCAAGTGCAGGGCTGAGGCAGGAACCCTCAGAAGCCATCCAATAAACCAGTAAAGACCTAAGGAACAGGCATCCAGAATGACTTGCTCAGGTCACCTTCTAGGTAAAGGTAGAATGTAGACTAGAATTTAAGTGTCCACTGCTATGCTATAGAATCATTTGTTCTCTTCCTTTCTAGATCAGAAGTATCACTAATGCAGGGACCATATTGTGTTTTTGTGTACTACTGTATGCCCTGCATATATAGAGAATATTTGTTGACTACACAGAATATCCAGTGAGTGAATGAATTAACTGCATCAGAATTATTTGGTGAGCTTGTTTAAAATGAGGGATTCTGAGCACCACCTAAATCAGTCTCTAGAGGAGGGACCTAGAGGAAAGGTTCCACCACAGCATGAGCTAGCAGGGCTTGGGACAAGTGACACAGGCCAGCTTCTCCCGGTTCTTAGTGGTCTCCATAACTCCAAGGAGAGTGATCTTCCCTATCAAACCATAGAAATGGATGCTACAATGGAAAAATCTCATCCTATGAACATGCAGACACTGAAGTAGAGACAGATCCTTGGTTTTCGACCTTCCAGAGAGCCTCACCTTCCTCTTCTCTCTCTCTCTCTCTCTCTCTCTCTCTCTCTCTCTCTCTCTCTCTGTAAAGCCTTTGAAACAGGTAGCAGGAATGGGGATGGAAGGTCATGAATGGCAGTTCTTCACATAGACCTACAACTGTTTAGGGTAACAGGTGGCTAAGAAGGGTCTGATTAACATCTGGGAAGTAGAATGCCAAGACCCACTTGATAGCTCTTCAGTATCTTAAGCAAAATATAGAGAAGCTAAGGACTTTAAATTTTATTTTAAAGTTGTGTTCATCATGAGCCAGTGACATACAACTGTAATCTCAACAAATTTGGAAGCTGAGGCAGGAGGGTTCTATGTTCAAGGCCAGCCACAGTAACCTAGTGAGACCCTGACTCAAAATAAAAAAGGGCTGGGATGTAGCTCAGTGGTAAAGTACATCCCCAGCACAGAAGTGTTGCCGCCTGAAGCGCTTGGAGCAACGGAGCCGCGGGAAAAACTTCAGAAGCAAACTGGAGACAAACAGCTTTTTATTCTGATAACTTTTCTCTCTGGTTCTAACAACGACTAACACAGGCCAAAACACACCCTAAAATGGCGCTGACCCGATCAGCAATTTCGGCCAAGTCACTCGAGATCCCGCAACAAGTCCCGTGAGACTACGGGTGGCGACAATGGCCAAATCTCCACGGCTCATAGTCAACCGCAATTCAAGTCAATCCCCAAACAGGGCTCCTGCACAGAAGGAAGGAGGGAAGGAAGGAAAGAATATCTTTCTTGAAAGAGTCAGTGAGTATCAAGGAGAAACTTGAGAATTTGAAAAAGAAAGTAAAAATGTTTATAGATATTACTATAATGCATGCCAGTTGCCTTGGTTTATCTCGTTCAAGCTCAGATGATCTCCTTCTTCCTAAAAACACTGCCACTAGATATGCTTTTGAAGGCTTGGAGCAGGTGTCAGTCTGAAGTCTTTCTGTCTGAGATTAAACTGCCAGAAAGTTTCCTATTTCCACATCCATCTCTACCATCACTTTGCAGATTCTCCTGCAACATCACCATCTTCTTTAATTCTTAGGAAGCAGTTATCCAATTTCAGACTTTGACATTTTGCATTTCCCATAGATTTATTGGAATTGATGTGGAATTAGTAAGGTTCTGCTATGTGGGAACCTTGAAGCATTTTTGCATGCAATATAGGGTCTAGCAAAGACCCTGACTCATAAGAGAAGTGTTGTATGCAGAGAACACACAGTTCAAAGGAAGAAGTCTTATTGCTTGGGAAGAATCTAGGCATCTTCAGGGATGATTCAGATTTTGCAATCTGCATGATGGATGGAAATGCCTTGTTTGTGTTCCTTTGCCATATTTTTATTCCCTTCTTGCAGGCAAAAATGAGACAATTTTGCACCTTCTGCTGGCAAACCTGGATATCTGCCCCAAGCTCCAGTACTCCTTGGTGGTCCTCTCAGCTTCTGTCAAATAGTAATGGAGGTGATTGCTGGGCATTTGTAACTGGGTCCTTATCAAAAAGCTCTTTGTTTTAAATGTGACCTGGGCCCTGACTATAGCTTGTAGCTCTGCCCTGCAAGGTATAGGTCCAAACACTTCTGACTCTACCCCCATGTCCCTCATTCCCATAAGATAAACCTTAGCTTTACCTCCTCAGAGATCAGTGCCGTCCAACTTTTTTTCCTTTGTTGCCTCCTTAAAAAAATATTTTTTTTTTGTAGTTGTAGATGGACAAAATGCCTTTATTTTATTTATTTATTTTTATGTGGTGCTAAGGATCTAACCCAGTGCCTCACACATGCTAGGGCAAGTGCTGCCCTAGCACCCCTTTGTTGCCTTTTTACCCATGTAAAAATCACAGCCCACTTTCTAACATAGATTATCTCCTTCTATTCTTTCATCCTTCTCTTTGTTCCTGTCTCAAAGCAAGAAATTATAGATTACTTTTTGAGGTAGGACGAATATGCTTCCCAGGACCTTGGTATTATGCCTCCTCATCATTTGTACCCTTTTCCACCTTCAGTTTCTCTTTTCACTAGATTCTTTCCTCTTCCACAAATATGTGTGAACCTCTTTTTCAACAAGCAAAATAAACACAAAACTTTCCATGATTCTGCTGTTTCTTCACAGTATCCCATTACATCAACCAGACCATCCCTTATCATCTGCCCATTCAACCTTCCAGCATCCACCCTCAGGTCTTCTAATTATGCTTTACTCCCTTCTCCCATCCAGCATTAGTTGTGTGCTTTCTCTGACTTTATTTTATACGTGAATAGACTGAGCTCCAGAGGACCAACCAAGGTCACAAAACCAAGCTTTCTCATTTAAAGACCTTTTGCCTTTAAACTAGCTGGTGTGGTCACTGTTGACTTCTCAAATGCTAAACCCAGATGATACTTTCTAATTCTTACTTGATCTGCATAACTTTTCAAATGGAGCATGAGTAGGAATAACAGTACTGGAGAGATTAAGGTTTTCAGTCTATGAAATGCATACATTTAAGTTTTTGGTTATTGGAAGATTAGAAACTGTTTTATTCCACTGTGGCAGGCCCAGTAAGCTACTAACTTGTCCAATAACTACTTTCAAAACCTCAGTTTGTTTATGAGAGCTTTACTGTTCACATTGTAGGCATACATCAAGGAAAATAACTCAAAGTGACACCAAATGTGTGCACATTAAATAATACTATCTGCCCATTTGGATCTGTGTAGCACTTACATCTAAGTGCTCATCTAAAACCTGATGTGTTTCTGGATAAGGGGAAGATTGTTACACTAAGACCTTACATTAGAAGACTTGGTTTGAAGTTTCAGGTTTCAAATCTTCCTTTGCTAGTTGTTCATTCAGTACATCCCGGAAGGACAGGGTCCTTTTTATTCTAGTGTCCCCTGTGCACAGCAAGGGCTGTACTACTGATATGATATGACAGCCTGAGAACCCCTCCACTACCCATCACAGCTGCCTGAATAGCCCAGTCTTTACCAAGGTCTATTATTCCTGTATTAGAAATACTGGGTGAAAGGTCTATTCTATTATAATGCAAATGTCCAGTTAAAATGAGTCATTTGCCCCTCAGATGAATTATCTGGTACCACTTTATAGACCACTTCTGGATTGGATTTTATAATAAGAAAGCAGAGAGAGAATGTGTCAGAGGGAACTTAAAGGAAATGGTAGGCTGCAACTATCTGTGTTGTTTACATGAAGCAGAGACATTCTAAAAAAGAGGCCTGATAAGATTGTGGCAGAGAGCTGGAGCTTTAGGCCAAGGCTGTTTAATTAGATGCATGACTTTGGTTAGGTCTGCATCTTGATGGATAGTTCTTTTTCCTCACATGTAAATGAACTCTGTATATGTCCTTTAAGGTTTGTTTTAGTGCGGGCATTCTGTGGTTCTGCCAGAGGAACTCAGAAATTTGAAGAATCTCATCATTTTTTTTTCTGTGACTGGTATACAGACATACCAGGACCAACCTGTGGGAGGAATTGTTGGTCTGTGGCATTGACCAGGGATTGGATTTTTATAACCCTGGAACTTAGCTCATGACTGGTTGGAAACACTTAGTAGTGCCTTATGGAATGAGCAAATAAAGTACTGGCAGGTGCCCTGGTAGTGTGACATAGAAAGCAGAGCAAAGACTTGGGGCAAAGAAGCCTTTTCCCTAAAAGCAATTGAGAGCCACTGCCAGCTCTGGGTTCTTTGGAGTCTTCCTCCCCTTATAATAGATGAAAAGGCATGGATTTCCTAAAGGAATTGTTGAAAGGTCAGGACTGTATGGTGAGCTGCACCCTTTGTCACCATGATTAACCAGGGATTTCCTCTAACAGTCTAGCAAGACGATGATGTATAAACCTGTACTGTGGACTGGCAAAAAGAGGGTGCATCATAGCACTGTGTGTGTATACTGCCCATAGGAGGCATGCACATCATTGAGACAACAGGTAGTAGCTTTGCTGTTGCTTTGAGGACCAACCATGTGTCAGGTACTGAAGTAGTTTTTTTATATAAGGTTGGTGTGAAAATTGAGAACCCTTGAGGATAAATAAAGTCATTTCCACTTCAGAGTTGAAGGAACTGGTGTCCAAATAACTCATCTGGGGTTATGGACTCCCTTATGGATCCGTGGTGTAAACTTACTTTTCTTTTTTTTAACTTTATTCCTTCTTCAAACAAAATCTCTCATTCCTAGTATATTTCAAACATTACAGATTAGTCATGTCTGTTCTTAACTTTCATACTATTGTCCCTACTTTGCCCAGAGAAGTTACTGTGTGTGTGTGGGGGTGTGTGTGGGGGGGGCGGCGGGGGGGGGGGGTGTTTTACTGAGGATTGAACCCAGGACACAGGGCTAGGATACATGGTCTGCAATTGCTCTACCACTGTGCTATATCCCTAACACCCACCCCACTTTTAAAAAATGTTGAGACAGGGCCTCTCTCAGTTGCCTATGCTGGCCTCAAACTTTCAATCCTCCTGCCACAGCCTTCCAAGTAGCTGGGATTACAGGTGTGTGCATCTGTGCTCAGTTTACTTAACTGTTTTAACATGTGAAAATTCAAATAGCTGGAAGGAATAACTCCCTGGAATTAAATCAAGATGTCCTATTATAGGGTTGGAAACATTTGGTCTTATTAATATTTCCTTCTTACACTCATAGATGTTCTGTCTTTTAAGACATTTTTGGTAGAATAAAATATCAGCTTTTAAATAATAGCCTAAAGGCTATCCAAGAATGAATAACAAAATACTGTTTTTATGAAATAAGTAAGGATAAAATTAAATTAATTTTATGTTAATTGTACCTTCCATGTTATAGTACTAAAATATAGTATAGCTAGCCTACAAATTTCTGGGATGTAGGGGATTCTTATAAATAATTCCAAGAAAGAGATTTAACTGCTTAGGGACGAAGTCCCCAGTCAAAGGGAGGAGAGGCATGTATGGGAGGGAGCAGATTTGCTCAGTGGTAGGAAGTGTTGGCTTGTAGAGCCGGGGTGCAGGTTATGGGTGGTGTGGGGGGCAGCTTAAGAAGTCCTGGCTTCAGCCTGGTCACCTAACCATCTTTGTTCCTTCATTTTATTAATAAGCATTACTTCTTTTCTCCTTTGCAATTCTTCATATATACAGAACTAAGGTACACAACAAATATTTTTGTTGTTGTTGTTGTTTAAAAAAAATACTTCTTAACAAGTGGGACATTGCTTGATTTCAGCAGGTGGGTGACATCTATATATAAAATGATTTCTCATTCTCTCTCTCTCTCTCTCTCTCTCTCTCTCTCTCTTTCTCTCTTTCTTTTTAGTGCTTGGGGATTTGAACCCAGGGCCTCATGCATGCCAGGCAAGCACTTTACCACTGAGCCATACCCCCATCCCTCTCATGCTCTTTTTATATCTTAATTTTTTTGAGACGGAGTCTCATTATGTTGTCCAAGCTGGCCTTGAACTCCTGGATTTCAAGTGATCCTCCTGCCAGGTAGCTGGGACTATAGGTGTGAGTCATTGTCTCTACCCATCTTATTATTTTATTCAGTAAAACCAGCGTTCCTCTAGATCTTGCTTTAAAAAGGAGGAGGGGGGGCTTCTCTTAAAAATTCAGGCAGGTGCTTGCCTGTAATCTCAGTAGCTTGGGAGGCTGAAGCAGGAGGATCATTAATTAAAAGCAGCCTCAGCAACTTACTGAGACCCTAAGCAACTCAGCCAGAATCTGTCTCAAAATGTTAAAAAGGGCTCAGTGGTCAGTGTCTCTGGGTTCACTCCCTTGGACCAAAAAAAAAAAAAAAAAAGTCAGGAAAGTATGGTTTTGTAGGAATATAAAATGTCAAAAATTGGAACATATGGTGAACTATACTTTGAAAACTGTCTTACTCAGATCTATTTCTGGTGTTGTCTTTCAGCTAAGGTGATTTTGTTGTTTGAATATTATATCAATTTGGAGGAAAATAATATAGAACATCTCTTAATAATATTTTTAATCCATGATTATAGTTACATATTCTTTTTTGAAAACCAGTCTTCAGTAGAGAAACTCATGTTGCTAACTTGCAATGTTATTGGTATTTTAATTTTTGTTAAGATCTTTAACTGTTAGGATAAATTAAGTAAATTTTTGGAAGGTGGACAGAATTGGAAAACAAATTTTATGTACCGAAATCTAAATGGTAAGAGAGAGATAAATATGTTTACTATTTTTCTGTTCTAGATATTTGAATGGTGGTATTTTCGCAAATACGGAACATCTTTCATTGAACAAGTTTCAGTAAGCCACTTGCGCCCCCTTCTGGGAGGGGTTGATAACAACTCCTCCAACAATTCTAACTCCAGCAATGGGGACTCAGATTCCAACAGGCAGAGTGTCTCAGGTATGGAAAACTTCTTATGAAATTATTATGAATAGGAGATACCAAGAGTATTGTTGAGGATTAAGCTTCAGAAAAATATGAAGTTCATTTTCTGAAGGATTTGACAAATCTCTATCAGAAAAGTAGGGTGTAAGCATTCCAGGGAAAGGAAATGTTTATGCTATTAATTTTACATTTTCCTCCCATTTATTTTAGATAGTGGTCGTTTATTTCAGTGTACTCAATCTGAGGCCAATGTGATCATTGGTAATTTCTCAAACTTCACTGAATATACACATTTTCTTTCATGATAATTTGTCTAACTAGATCTGATTACTCATCTGCTTAAAAGCCTTCCTTGGTTCCATTCCGTTGAAGGTAAACTCCTGTTCCAGATTCCTTAGCACAGCACAAGCTGCTTTAATCTATCTTGCCAACTTTGCTACCTGCCACAGTCCATGCCTTTTCTCATGTGTCCACCTTGAAGCCACTTCATTTTTTGTACATGCCATGTTTCCCATGACACTGTGCCTAGAATGTTTTTTCCTGTGTTGATTCATCCATCACTGTCCATCAGCTGTCACCTCCTGTGAAGCTTTATCTGCTAGGTGTACACTCTCTACTTTTATTCATCCTTTATATTTTTTCCTTTGCAACACTTGTCAGATTGTATTGTAATTTTCAAGGTGTCCTAATATCTTTAGCATCTTGCACAGCATCTATTATATTTTTGCACTTAATGAGAAGATGAGAAGAGCATGCAGGATCTGTGCTTTCTCTGCTTGTAAAACAAGAGGGAAGAATACAACTCGCAACTGAATCTCTTCATTGACTCTGTAAACATTTCCTAAGTACTTTGTAAGAACCTTTCTTTGTATTGGCTCTTATGAATATTATGAAAAGTCAGTCCTTGTCCCAGTGGAACACTCTGCCTATTGAAGAAAACAAAGCCTTAAGTGCCCTGATTGTAAGGGGGAAGTGCTATCGAAGACAGAGGGCCCCTGACCAAACTGGGAGAAGGAGATTGCTTCTTGAAAGTGAAGACACCAGTTCTGAGACCTGAAGAATGAAGACATTGAAGAGTTAGATCAGATCGTTTTCATCCTCTGTACAACCACTCAATCCACATTTCATAACTGTCTGGTCAGATTATAGGCATTGAGGAGCATTGTACATATATTTTTTTCCCAATGTTGATTCAATACTCTTTTAATAGACCCTTTGAAAGGTGGTGTTTTCACACCTGAGAGGTACTAGGAAGCTTTCAGTACACATTATTTCATTCTGAAGGGTATACATGTGGACGTTGGCACCAACCAGGTAATTGTTTGGGACTTTGTAAACTCATCTACTTTGTGAAAGAAAGAGAAAGAGACCCGAGCAAAGTAAACTATTACTTTAACAGCTGCTCTAATAAATGTGGCTTGTTTTTCTAATGAGGAGTCTTGCTCTTTCAGTCATCATCATCATAAGCAGTTGCGGATAATCGCTACCACTTTACACCTGCTATGAATGCCCCACAGATTAAAGGTGCTGTTGTCGGACTCAATTTACTACACTCTTTGACACAGAACATTGTAGAAAATTATGATATTGAAAAAAGAAAATGTCTTTATTTAAGGGCATTCTTTATAGTGAATACATTGTGAATATGTGTATATTTTCATTTAAGTCCCTCCTTTCTCTTTTGCCAGTTTAAATCTTTAGACATTCCTTAATGCAATAAAGAGTTCATCCTCTTCTTGTTACCACTATTATCTCACTCTCTTTCTTAGTGGATGCCTTGATTAAACTTATTCATTATGTGAATCTCAGTGCTGTTCTTCATAAGGGAGTACTTAAGCCCTTTGAAAAATATATTCAGCCAGGTACCTATATTCCCAAGTCATTGGGAAGATCATTATTGGTGCCTATGAATTCTAGACCACTGAGCAGCCCAGTCTCAAAAATAAAACAAAAAGATAAAAAATGTATTCAATAATAATTGTGGAAATTCTCAGTTTTATTTGTATCAAATCTTTCCCTGGCAAGAATGAACTTTTGAATATTATCATTCAATTACACTAGTATTTATTGAGTGCCTGCCATGCATTCCATATTTTCATTAATTTCCTGTATAATAGAGTATTGGTGATCTGGTTTCATAATAATGTTTAAATAATTACCTTTAAAAAAATCAGAATTTCCTTGTCTAAGTATGTTTTGGGCTCAATCTTCCCACCTCTTGACGTTTGGGTTACTAATATTTTTCTAATGCAGATATTTGTCTAATATTATCTAACATTTGTCTAATGAAGTTAACATTTGTAAACATGTTCCTTGCTTTATTTAATTTAGAAGTAAACTGCTATTTTTCTTTCAAATAGTCTCTGATAAACCCTGTTGATACATTTTGCCACAGTACCATATTTCTCCTCGTCTTTTCTTAATTCAGTGCTGTTTATGAGCTGATGATGCATAGGGATTTAAAATGTGGCCCACTGCTCTGTCTGAATGGAAGGGATTCTCAGAGCATAGTAACATAGTAAATTGAGATTTATGTAAGCATCTACTTGATAATTTGCCTCTTTCTCAAATAAGATGTCATGAAGGCAAAGATCTGCAGCATTTCCCAGATGCTGGGAAAAAGTACAAGATGCTCTAGCACCTAAGCATCCTTGCCAAAGTCAAGTTTAAATCCTCAGAATTTAATAGCATTTTGGAAAGAACTGGATCTTTAAACAAACTGTGATAAAGTCACTTGGCTTCCTATCACAAATTATCTCATTTTAATTGTACTTACTTTTCACAAGATAGATATTTCAAATTCTAAATATTCTAATGGTTCTAAATTCTAAATAATTCTAATCCACATAAATATGCATATTCTGAATGATAAAGTTTATTATATCACTAGAGGCAGTTCCAGCACTGATATAATATAGGTAATAAATCAAAGCAATGAAGATAAAGAAACTTCTATAAGGAGAAAAAAAGTACATATTAAGCTCTTCATAGATCCTAAATTGTCATAACAACAGAATGAACAATTTTCTCCCTAGGAAGCCATATAGTTCCAAAATAACCAACTCTCTTAATGCCTGCTATCATCTTTACATGATATTATTTCACTTAATCCCTACAACAACCCCATTAAGCAGGTCCTGTCATTATCTCCATTTTTTGCTTCAGGAAGCTGAAGTCATGGACCCAAAGTCACATGACTCATAACCTGGACAGTCTTTCTTCAGAATCCAGGTTCTTAAACACTAATTGAAAAATTTAAGTAACCCTCTCCAGACTCTCCAAGGTCTAAAAGCGAGGTTTAAAGTAACTATTAAGCAAGTAAAATCATGTTATTAAAGCCCTATACTACAAGGCATGACATTATTTCTGAATTGACATGGACATGACATTTTTTAAAAAAAATTTTAGTGTTAGATGGACACAGTACCTCGTTTGTTTATTTATTTATTTATTTATTTATTTATTCATTTATATGTGGTGCTTAGGAACTAACCCAATGCCTCATACATGCTAGGCAAGAGCTCTAGCCCTGAGCTACAACCCCAGCCCAGACCTGACTTATCTTTAAAAACAGCTCAGTGGCCAATAATTAAGAGCATAGGCTCTGAGGTCAGAAGAATGTGGCCCTTATCTTGGCTCTCTCACTTTCACAATGAGTGATCTTGGTCATGTCATTCAGCATGTTTTAAGCCTGAGTATCTTAATATGGAAACATGGGAACAATAATAATATCTACATCACAAATGTAGTTCGTGGAAATTAAATGAAGTCACGCAGAAGTATCAAGTCAGAAGACAGGTGTTTGGCAGTGTCTGTCTCCCAGATGAACTGAGTTCTCTGCAAACGTGATGAGGGAAAATGCCACAACCACGTGAGGATGCGGTCAGCTGGGCTTATTTACTAGCTCAGTAACTCTTTTACATCCATGTATTTCAATCTTGCATTTCAAATATTTCCTTCTGCAAAATTGCAAATTGCCATGTGTCAAGGACTTTGGGGACTATTCTTTAATAGTCTCAATGAAGGTAAACTCAAATCTGTTTAAGGTAAACTAGCCAAAATTTATCGCATGTGTTGAAAATGATTGTCTTAGCCAATGCTGATTACAGCTTTCCAAAATCTTTGCCAATAAAATTTATGTTCTAGTATAGATTAGATTTCTAGTTAAATGGTAAAGATCCTAAATAGTTTTAGCTGCTGGCAAACTTTTATTTAATAAACTTATTTCACAATTTCCACATTATTTGTTAGAGTGGATTGACTTAGGTCAGAAATGACCAATGAGAAATATAGGACAGATAAAATTAAAGATTTAACCATCTTGGTAATATTCTTGACGAAAGTAGTATGCTCTCTTGAATAAAGTAGGTCAATAAAAATGGGCTCAAAATTAATATTTACTTAAACCCTTGCTTATTTCATAAAGCAATTTGAAATTGTAACATATGTTGAATTGAAAGCTATCTATATGTTACTTTGTGCCTTCACTTCTAATCATTTTTTCAAAATGATTATTTTGAAAAGATGTGAAACATTTAAAACTTAATTTTTTTAAAAAAATAAAATTTTTACTCTTAAGGATTTCTTACAGTTGATCTGTATGACACAGAAGATTGGGTATTCATGTCTGAGATACTGAAGCACATGCCAGAAATTAACTTGGGTTAATTTGAGGATTGTAGTACATACATTGATATTGTACTTTAGAACTGAGATGCTTAACAGTATTATTGAAGTGACTAACATTTGCCCAGAGGAGTTTACAAAACTGTTCCTCTAATGGAAAATTTAATTAGGAAGTAACAGGATTTTCAAATGTGGTTTTGCAGGTTGACAGTTTTATTGCATATCATAGGTACAAGTTGAGGAGTCTGGACATCAGGCCTTTTCAACTTATTCGCTGTGGACCTTGGGGATACTATCTGGCTTTTCAGTATTTTGTAAAAGGGGTCTAACATATGCCTCTCACTAATTTGGATAAAGGGTAAAGATGACTTGTACTTTAAGCCCTTTTGTAGAAAGGATCAATGACAATTAAGCTTATAACTCTAACAAAAATTGCTGCTACTGCTGTTTATAATATTGTCATCATATTTGAGATTTGGGGGAAAAGTGGTAAGTTAAGTTTTATTTTTTAAGTTTTATTAAGTTTTAAGAAATCTTCCTTTTGTCCCACTCATGGAGTCCCCTTCCCCTCTTTACCCCCTTATTTTGCTCTTATTTCTGCACGTGAGAAAAAAACATTTGACCCTTGACTTTCTGGGTCTGGCCTATTTTACCTAGGATGATGTTCACCAGTTCCATCCATTTACCAGCAAATGCCATAATTTCATTCTTCTTCATGGCTGAGTAAAATGCCATTGTGTATATATACCATATTTTCTTTATCCGTTCAGTGGAGTAGCTGAAGGGATTGAGGGCAAGGGAGGAGGTACAGGAAAAAGGAGGAACTGCAGAATGAAACTGAGCAAATTATGTTATGTATGTATATAAGTATACCACAGTGAATTTCATTTCATGTATATCTGTAAAGTACCAATTTAAAGAAACAATAAATAAACAGAAGGAAGAGCAATGGAATAGAGAAAATAAAAGGAGTACTGGGGACTGAAATGGAGCAAATTATATTCCATGATTTTCAAAATGAATTTCACTATTATGTATAACTATGATGAACTAAAAAAGATATTTAAAAAGGAAATCTTCCTATGCTAGAATTAGTATTTTATATGTTTTAAAGCTGCTAGGAATGGGGGCTCTCTATCACTTTCTTTTATTTTAGAAAATGTTTCAGAGTTAAGTTGGACATAGAAAATTATTTTTTCCCATGTGATTAAAAGTCTTATGACTTTGAGCCTTTTGGCTTTTTTGAGGATTGATTTCCCCTTTCTCTTGAGGACTATGACAAAGAGGAAAGTCTGTGGTTTTTTCAGAAAACTTACTGCTTCTGTAGAGCTTCTTTAGGTGGTTGCTAGGATGCCAGGTAGTGGCTCAGTACCCTTTGTACTCTCCTGCCCAGGCTAGATGTTCCTGTAAGTCATAAGCTGTATCTGCCTGTTTTTTTTTTTTTTTAAGTACTGGGGACTTACCCAAGGGGGTGCTCTACCATTGAGCTACACCCCAAGCCTTTTTATATTTTTTATTTTGAGACAGGGTCACACTGAGTTGCTGAGGCTGGCCTCAACTTGCCCACCTCCTGCCTCAGCCTCCCCAGTTGCTAGGATTGCAGTCATGCACCACCACACCTGGCTGGATCTGTTTTTGCAAGTCAGGGCCTAGTGCAAGGGTTAATGCATAAAAGTCACTTAATGTGTGTTTAAACCACATAGTCCTAAGAATAGTCCTAGACTGTGAAGTAAGTATGATTGCAATGAAAAGTTTTAGTAGAAATTAACCCTACTAAGTCTTTTCCTGCAAAAAGGATTGTAGCTTGCTTTTAGAAGTCCTTAATCATACTAAGAATTATTTTTAGGTGTTCTTTGTCTCCCACCCCAAAACTTATATGTGTCCTACTTTGAGAAAGGAATGGATCTGCTTTGTAGACATTGGAAACTAAACAAGTGCTATTTCAGTGCTTGCTGGTTTATCTCTCTTGAGTTGTATTCCTGCATGCATGTTGTGGTCACACATTTCTGCCAGCAGTTGTGGGTAGAAATTGTACTGTGGACCTCTGCAGATGGAACTGTAAAGCGCATGTTTTTGAGTCGGGCTTATTTATAACTAAGCTATGAATGATATTAGTAAGCCCTTGATGGGGTCCCAATCAACATTTATTGCTTTCCAAGAGCACTAAAAGTGTGCATGTTAATGGAAAATTGGAGAATGTAAGATTTCTTTTGGAGGTAAAATTTTAAATCTGATTTGACATAAGAAATGTATTCCTCAAAGGTACATATAAGATAAGAAACAGGACCTCATGTGGAAAAACTCTTGCTCTTTGGAGATCTGAGTTTAATTTCTTGTCTTAAATCTTCATACTTTAGTACGTTTGGCATTTACACCCTTTGTCCATATCACTAAACCACATCAGGCAGCCTTATATTTATGGGGCATGTTCCCTAGACTGATTCCAGACTAAGAGCTTTTGTAATAAAGATAAGATGATGGAACAGAACAGCAAAGAAGATGCAGTGACCTAATTCAAAGCAAAACTTTGATCTGTGTTCATATATGAGCTCTAGATGGCTTGTTTCTTAAAAAAAAGTAACCTGTCCTACATCTTCAACTTAAAGGTTTTAACTTATGAAGATATTTCTTTTGTTCTACATCATGTATTTTTTTCTTAACACAGAACAGTATATATCTGTTCCAATTATTTAGATCTTCATTTCTAAGTTTCAGGGGCAGTTAAAAAACTGAATACAGGATACACATGACACCAGTGTCAACAAGGATTTTTTTAAAGTTCAGTTCTCTAACAAGAAGTCATGAAAGCAGAATTTCATTGTGTTTGCTGCACCCCCTGCTGGCCGCATAATGGTACTTCCTAAATAAAAATAATATCTACATGCTGCTCAGTGAACACTTTAGATATATACATTGTTTCTCTTTAGAGTTATTTTTGTTTAGAAATACTTTAAATTTCATCTGATATAAATAGATTTGAAACTTTAATTCAAGGCGATTTTCTTTCTAATTTGCCAATTAGTGTTTGAACAGTGCTTATCCTTCTAGGCTATATAATAATGTATTTGTTGTAAACAGAATGTTTGCCATAGTTCCTTTTACTGATATTTCAGATGAAATTCAATACAAAGGAGACATCTTCCAAAATATCTCTGTTTTTCTACTGTAAGCATCTTTGTACATACATCTCTGGGTGTGTTTGCTATATGCTGACCACAAACCTTGCAACGCTTGTGAGGCTTTGAGATGAGCAATTTGAGTCATGAAAGAGTTTCTCTGAAGAAAGGTTGGCAGTGGTGAGGTATGAAGAGTTACAGTAGCCAGAAGGGCAGAGCTCATGTTGTGGGCTCACCAGTGTGTCTGGAGCCATGATCTGGAGTCAGAGTGTTCATGACCCCTCTGTGAGGCTTTATGTTTGAAGAAAAAACAAGTATTTAAGGGAAACATAATTTTCTGTTTAGTGCCATATAAACTGACAGCCAACAAATCTGTTTCTCAAAAGCAAAACTCAGAGATGCTACACCAAGTGAGGAAATATAATTTCCTAAATGGCAGGTTAGGCTAAATGACAAAAAATTTAAAAACTTTAAGTAAATTTAAAGTGGGATCCTGCCTGATTTAAAGGTAAATGAAAGTACATATTCCTGTTATGTGTATACCCTTCATTCACTGTTTTAAAAAATATTTATTGTGGTGATACTGCTTTGTGCCCTGTCATTACCACACAGTATGTAGTTGATGTTCTACTTGATAATCCCCTGGTGCTCGGGTCAGTGTTGGATGTGAAGGACTGAGGGTAGAACCCTAAGGAATCACCACGTGGTCTTTAATGTTCTTTAGATTTCTGCAATAACCTTGTGTGCATATGTCTTTGGGTGGGTTTTTCATTGATTTTTTGCACACACACACAGATATTTTTATTTTCTAATAAAACCATATTCAACCAAAGAAATATAATATTATGGATCAGTAGAAAGTCTTAATCACAGGGCATTTTAAAAAATTGGAGCTTATTAGTCACACACTTACTGAAACACTGTCTTGAAGCTACTGATTGATTTTCCTAAGTCAAAGTCCTGTAGTTTTAAGTTTCTGTGCTCCTTGACCAATAGGTGCAATCTCATAGTAGCTAACAACAATGATATTAGTGTGATTATTAGTATATGTGTCCAAGTAAGTAATTGATGTTAAAATGCTTTAAAGTGATTTCTTTTTATGGCATTTTCCCTAAAGTAGTAGTAATAATTTCATTAATCTTTTTACTTTCCAGGAAGGCAAAGCAAACTGATGAATTGTCATGAAATCTTAATTAGGAGTTTAAAGCTCTGTGTATTATAGTGTAGAGCTGATGTTTAGTTTGTCATATGTGATGTTATTGTGAGATATATTTTAGAGCAACAGAAAGGCATGTTACTTCTTCCTGTACCTTTAGCCTATAAGTTTAGAAATAATTTCATAGAATCTGTTCAGATTTCTTAAGATATTACAAACTAGATGATTTTCTCATGTACTTTCATTTGGCAAACGAGGAAATTTGGGCCCAGAAAGGTTAGGTGAAACTTTCCAAAGTCCTAATGCCTAAACCACATTTTCTGATTAACGGGTCAGAATTTGTCTACATAGCATCCCATGTAAAGGATAGAGAATAAAATTATCTTATCAAATGGCCAGGAAGGGTGTTTTGTCAAGTTAATTAGCTTGTAATATCACTGAACTTACGTGTAACATTTTCATATTTCTCTTTGTTGCAGAATGCAAAGTATGGAGAAATCCACTAAATTTATTTAGGGGTGCTGAATATAATCGGTAAGCATTTTGACAAATGGGTCTAGTTCAGAGAGCAAAGATAGCAGCAAATGTTTTTGCTGGTTCATTTAGGGGTCATGTTACAGTGTTTAGTGCTTCCATTTTTTACAATGCTAGAATATTCTGATTTTTCTGTTTCATAATTAGGTTAGCACGAGATTTGGGATAATGTACAAAAATGTATTGTTTTTATAAGTTTTCTATTGCAGTCATTCATTTCAGTATGTATTATACAGTCAAAACATTTTGAAGCTTACCTGGAACATGGTTATAAAGATGCTAGAGAGGTTATGTTGGAATTTAATTTAGTGAAGTAATTAGGTAAATCAGAATTTTTGTAGCTTTGGGGAAATGTCTATTCATAATACTAATTAGGGAAGGTTTTCAATAGCAAGAACTAGTAAAAATTTAAGACAAAACCAGAGGGGGAAATGTTTGCCTCCTTTCTGCTATATAATTCCTGAAGGGAGAACAGGATGATTTAAAAAAAATTTTTTTTATATTCATTAGCAAAGCCATTTTAATATAAATCATAATAAGTTAATGGTTTATATTTCAACTCCTCTGTAGCTTACTACTTCGTAGGCCTTGCTTTCCTCCCTCAGAACTGTCTGGCCATCTTCCTTTCCCTTTACAGGTACACCTGGGTAACAGGACGAGAGCCTCTGACTTACTATGACATGAATCTTTCTGCGCAAGACCATCAAACGTTCTTTACTTGTGACTCAGACCATCTGCGTCCTGCAGATGCAAGTATGGAAAATTCTTCAGATTGTCACTGGGAGGGAGGGTTTTTCAGCTTGCTTAAGAACCATAGTTTCTCCTTTTGGAATATCTGCTCCATAAAAGCCCAATGAATAAAATATTAAATTGCTGATTGACAGTATAACCTAGAATTCTGATGGTTAAAGCTTATCTACAATGAAGTATCAATGTAGAAATAGGCTTATCATAATTTAGAACATGATTTTTAAAAAAATATATCAAAGTTGGATTGATAAACTTTGAAAACATGTAAATCTTGCCTGAAGCTAATAAAATTCATGGTTGAGATGGAATGGTCATATTGCCTTGATGATATTCTAACTAGAAGTTGGGATTCATTGACTCTAAATGATCAATGAATACATTTTAGCAACTTAAATGCCTATTTAAGTTTACTAACTTTGAGTGGGGACTTGGCCTTGGCTACTAAAGTCTGTATGTGTTTTCCTTCCTAGAGAAGACTTGGTTAAACATGTATTTTACACTGCTTAACTTACAAATAATTCTGCTGATATAATTTGTATTGCTAAACTTAGTCAAAGTAAATAGGTGAACAGAAGTTTCTTAAAAAGAAAGTTCTAGCCGGGCGCGGTGGCGCACGCCTGTAATCCTAGCACTTTGGGAGGCTGAGGCAGGAGGATCCCGAGTTCAAAGCCAGCCTCAGCAATGGCGAGGCACTTAGCAACTCAGTGAAACCCTGTCTCTAAAATAAAAAGTACAAAAAAGGGCTGGGGATGTGGCCCAGTGGTAGATGCCCCTGAGTTCAATCCCTGGTACCACAAAAAAAAAAAAAAAAAAAAAAAAAGTTCTATATGCTCTTAAAAAACTGACTAATATAAAACTAATTTATCAAACAAATTAAAGAGGGAGATGATGATTATTTGTTTTTTAGTTACTCTTTGCCATGGTAGAACATCATAGTATAAAGATTACCAAGCATTAAGCTTCTCACAATATAGTCACACACTGTTTTGACATATAGAAACTATATTTGCAAACAAAATCGAGGAATAAATATACATGGTAAGCAAAAGCCTAATGCACCTCTTACTGACCCAACTCATAATTCTTCAAATGGTTTCGGAATGTTCTAATGAAAATGACTGATAGAAATTTCTTTTGGTCTAAATAAAATGAAGAAGTTAGTAGCAATGTCATTTTAAAATGTGTAAAATCATATGTATTCTCTTAACAAGAAATGATATTAATTTGCAAAAGAAATAAAATCTGTTAGAATGCCTTTTCTTGATTTCTTCAGTCTATAAAATTTAGTTTTGCAGTTACATGAGCACACAAAAAAGTTCAGTATCAGCAATGAAATAGAAAATTAGAATATGTTTGTGTGACTTTGTAAATTTGGGCTGACCCTATTGGTAATGAAAGTCTCTTGTAATTTTAAGCTGAAAGTTTTGAATGTTTATGTTGTTCTGTATTGAGTCTTCCTAATTATATGTACTGATTGACTTGCTTTTTTTCTCTTTCTCTATCATAGTAATGCAGAAAGCCTGGAGAGAGAGAAACCCCCAAGCTAGGATTTCTGCAGCCCATGAAGCCTTGGAGATAAATGAGTAAGTGGAGGGAAAATCTTGCTGTTAAAGAGGAAATCTCGTCTTTTGCTTGGTATATTCAGTTCCCATTGATGAGATAATTCCATTAAACTACACGTTGCATTGGACGATTATTTGGGAGGTATTATTTTATAAAATCTTCTTTTTATGAAGGACAGCCATGTGGAGGTGGTTTTTGTCATTTTAGAGAGTAGTGTAGTGGCTTTGTTAGGACCTTAAATTAAATCCTTTGAGGGATGTTGTAACAACGTAAAATAAATATAGTTCTTTACTTGTCTAAATTATTTTGAAAGGAAAATTTTTCCAGATGTAGAATGCTTCTCTGTACTATCACATTTTCTAGGTAGGACTTCCAATAGTGGGGGAAACATAATAAAGACATAAGTTGAAAAATATCACATTAAAATTATTTTACAATCAAGGCAAAAGATAAGAGGAAATGCTGTCCTTGGTGTTGTTTAACGTGCTATGGGTTACCGAGGAAGTCTGGGAAATCTCTTCTGGAGATCTCAGAAAATGAGAAAGATTCTTAAAGTTAGAGTCATAATAACTTAGGGTTGGCAGAGACCTTAAAGGTCACTTAGCTCAACCACCCATCTGGTGCTTGAATCACCTCGACACTATCCTTGCCAAGTGGTCATTGTTAAACTATTTTATGATTTTTCTGAAGAAGGTTACAGAATCTTCTCCAGAGGTCTTAAAAAGAAAAGAAAAAAGATTCACTTGAGACTTGGAAATTCTGCCATTGTAATCAGTTGATCTAGATGGTTTCTGATTCTGTCATGCAACTTATTTACTTTTCACTTCCTTGTCATCTACAAATTTGATATGCCTGCCTTCTGTGTGTCATCATGTTTCTGAGCAAACTGTCAGGGCCGAGAGTAGAACCCTGTGACATGACATATAGAAACTACGTTGTAGGTCCATATCTTCATGAGTCACCATTCTTGGTATTATTCAAATGATTACTGAGCCACCCAGTTACACCGTGATTCAGCCCATATTTTCCATTTTGATCTTAATGCCAATTGTAGCTGTGGATCTTTAATTCATAGTAAACCTATTACAAAAAAACTATGTTAATACAACTTATTTATTCTTAGGGAATTTAAGCTGGCTTCCAGTGGTTACTGCTTTCTTTTTAATGTGCTTGGAGACCATCTCTTTAATAATGAGAATATTGTTCCAAATTACTTCTCTGGAGTTTAGGAAGTTAGCCTTCTTCCCCTTTTTGAAAAGCTATACTACACTTGTCATCTCATCTTCTAGTGCCTCTCCATTCTTTGTGATTTCTATCATATGGAGCTATCCATAGGGAGCAATTCCATGGCCTGCCTGCAAGGTCTGTTGTTTTCCTGGGATTCATCCATCCCAATACAGAAGTTTGTTCAGACTGGATCAGTTATTTGGTATCTTACATCTTTTTACTCATTTTAGAGTTTAATTTCTTTCCTCCTTTTCAGTCTGACATTCTCCTTGATAGAGAAGCCAGGTGCAAAGATGGGAGTGAGAGAGTGTTTGCTTTCTTTCTGTTATCTACTGCTGTTGAGCACGAACTTTCTTTGTGTTGCTGGTGGTGTTTGTCTTTTTTTGTTGCTTTTTGTTGTGGTTTTGGAAAAGTGGGGATGGTGATGGGGCCTTAAATCTAATTTTAAAATAGGGAATAGATAATTGTATTAGTTATTTTAAAACTTTTTTTTTTTTGGTGGTTGTGTGTGTGTGTATGTTAGCATTTTGTTCATTTGTGGGTTTTGTCTTTTTATTTGGTGGGGCAAAGCCTCAGCTAATTTGGAGTTTTAGCACTTCTGATATTATTCTTATAAATTCACTCCACTCTCTTGCAGCCCTTCATTACATGCCCTCTTTCCATCTTTTTTTACATGTCCTTTATAAAGTCTGACCTGGGAGAGATCTCTGTGAAGCTGTGTTTTGGTTACTTATGTGCCACCCCTTTCTTCCCGAGGGTCATTGGTGATTGCAGTTATATAGTTGGACATTTGGAAGCTGCTCAATCCTCTTAAACCATTTTTCCTTCGGAGTCTCATGCCATTAAATCATGCCTCTTTTCTTTGAATTTTTTGAAGTCCACCTCCCCCTCTTTGATTACCCTGAACTCCAAAATGACATAGTAACTCTCTCTGAATGTTCCTATGGATTTCCATTTCACCAACTATTTTTTTCTTCTTGGTCAGAATTAGGTCCAGAGTTGAAGTTCCCCTAATTGCTTCCTCTACCATCTGGGAGATAAAATTGTTACCAAAGTAAGTCAAGAACCTGTCGGGTGCCCTACTTCTAACCAAATGAGACTTCTAGCAGACATCTGGATGGTTGACACCCCCATCACCACACTTTCTTGCTTCTGTTTGTGTATTGTGTTGTGACCAGGACGCATCATCTACCTCTTCCATTGAGCTGAGCAGTCTGTTCTGTACTCCCCAACCATTAGCACTTCTATTGCTCTCTCCTTTTTCCTTCACTCACAAGCTCTTAGCATGTTTCTCCCCCAAACTCATGAGTTTCCACGTAGATGTATGTTTCTTGGCCAGTAGTTCTACTCTGCCTCTCCTCCTAAGAATACCGTTTGAAATATAAATACGAGAAGCAAGCAAGCTAGCCCCAACCATTCTTGAGTTCCCAGCCCACCCACCGCACCTTATACCTAATTCCTCTGATGCTTTATCTACCACTCAGTATTATAAGCTCAATTTTCACTTCATTACCCTTGACCCATATTTATATGTCGGCATCTGAAGCCTTAAGTATTTCCTCTGATGCCTGTCCCAGTTATTTTCTCCAGCAAATCACTGGACAGTTTCAGCATCATTCCTGTTCTTTCTCAGTCATATATGCTGCCCTCCATAGTAACTGGTTATCCAGCATTTTTTTTAACCCCCCACCCCAGGAATTTTTTCCCCCTACCTCATCACATTCAGTTTAAAACCCACTTAACGGTTCCTGCCTGAAAGTAGAGGGGTTGACTAAGCAACTTACCAGACCCATCCTCAAGACTGAGATTAACTAGTCACCCCAAACCTCACATTAGCTGTTAAGTTCAGGCTCCTTTTCCTACTTGGCTGTGGCAGTTAATTAATAGTAAAAATTACATTTGGTTTTACTTTCTGTTTATTTTCTCTCTTGGGGTCTGATGGAGATACATAGGGAAACGACCACAGAGAGGCAGTGGGGAAGAAGCGGGTGACTGGGTGGTACAGATCAGGACCTGAGTGGTCTGCTCTGGCCTCACCATTTCCTTACTACATTCCCTTCCTTGGAAATGGGTTGTTCCTTGTATGTTTGGAAGGTTTAAATGTCCAAGAGTCCTACTTGTTCATGAGTTAATTGCATATCCTTTCTGGCTTCCTACCTTAGAGGTTTGTTGAAAGGATTTTATGAGATTTTACATGTTAAGGGCCTGGTACAGTGCTTAATATATACCAAGTAACAAATGGCAGCTAGTTGTCAAAGGCATGAGATTGAACTCTTTTTAGCTACTATGGCTGAGTCAGATTTCGAGCTCTTTAGAAACAATACACTATATGTAGGTTTTTTTAGTAGTTTCTGAAGAAGAAAATCAGTGCTATTATGAGATGTTGAAGCACTATTTTCATAAATGAGTAACTTGATTTAAGGAATTTCTCACTCTGATGAAATTCTTAGATTGAAGAGAATTTACATTTAATAAACAAAAGTAAACTTTAATGAAATACCTCTAACTTTCAGTGTCAGAAGGAGATACTTAGTGACAACTCTTATCCTCACCATTAGTAGCTGACATTCATTGAGCACAAACCACATGCTGGCTACTGTACTGAGCATTTCACATGCATCCCTTTATTTAACCTTCACAATGAACCAACAGATTCCACAACATTCTCCATCAGGGAGGCAGAGTAATAACTTGCCCACAGTGACGCACTAATAAGGGGCAGCACCCATATATGAGCCCCATGCTCCTAACACTAAGCATCCTTCCTCTCAAGCTAAAATATAGACGTTTCCTTCGTGCCATTATTTTGTGTCAACAGCTACAAACAGGTGCATGAACCAGTTGGCCACTCTGCATGTTTTGGCGTAACTCCTTGTCCTTCTGCATGAACTCCTCCAGTCTGTGACCATGTCCTTGCATTTGTAATTGATGGTGGTTATTATCTAAATGGACAGGTGTGCAACTGCTTATATTCTCTTGGCTGAAGAGGAAGCAACAACCATTGCTGAAGCAGAAAAACTGTTTAAGCAGGCCCTGAAGGCTGGAGATGGCTGTTACCGGCGTTCTCAACAGCTACAGCATCATGGATCCCAGTATGAAGCCCAACATAGTAAGGTTTCCTTCAGGCTGATGCATTGGGGAATCAGAATTGCAAATGAATAATCAGAGCAAAATTTCAGTGTAGTTCAAAATTTGATTCTTCTAGATGAGGATAAATTCTGCCGTTTGCTTTTCTTGTTTTTTTTTTTCTCCTTATAAAAGTACAGTTAGTTTTATTACTCTTTACATTCACATTCTCTATCTTGACTGTAGACCCCAATGCAAGAAATAGATGTCAGTAAACTTTAACAATATTCTTATTTTGCTCCAGAATTCTTAGACATTTCTGCTTGTCAGTTGCTTCTCTGTCTCTTACCTTTAAGTTTGGAAACAAAACTTAAATTAGTGTTAGTGTTATCAAAGGTTTTATATTATAGGTCTTCTATAGCATGGGTTGATATAGGCCCATTAAAAATACAACAGTTATTGGAATTGTATCAGCATTTAGATTTTATGTAAGAAAATTTGAGATGGATTTGTAGACAGAAAGAACCACGAGTTCCTAATTATTACTGTTTTTACATTAAAAACAATGCATTCTTTTATTTAAGATAAATCTTTAAAATATGAACCCTTTCATTTTAGTACACTAAACTGAGAGCCAGTGTTATTTTGGAAGAACAGTATAGAAATAAGAAAATCATTTCTGAAATTCCCTAAGCACCTTGTCTCATCTTTCTTGGTTATTTAAAAAGAAATTCAGTGATCCTTATGGGAGAAAAGTTTGTATGGTTTTACCAAAATTTACGCTATTTCCTTAAGGTGGAATTTCTCACATCATTTTTCTCTCCTTCAATTTGGAGAGTAGAGTACCTCCTTCCTACTTGACATTATACAATTAAATGTTAATATTGAACTTGGATTTATTGTAGGTGCTGAATATATTAGTCTTTATGACTAAGGTGCCAGTAAGATCCTTGTATTATAGTCTGCACATACATGAATATGTCTATAAAATCTATCAATACACAGGTTTTAATTTTTTCTCTGCAGTGAGTATATATGTTAATGAGGTCTCTAATTATCATCTATATTTGACTTTTTAAAAAAGTATAACAGTGCATTTTTGAAAACATGTAATAAATGTCTACTTGGTGAACTAAATGGAAATTAATATGTAAAATTATATAACCTGTGATACAACTTAAGAAATTTTCTTTCTTTTTTCTCTAAATTAAAACCTTTCAACCTGTTGCCTAAATCTATTCAAAAAATATAATCACATCTTTAAAATAATTTGTAGGTACTTGGCAGTTTTTCAGCACACATCTTGATCTCATTGTTTAAAATTTGAAATGTTCGGACTTGGTCTTAACATCTTTTAATAGCTGCATATTATACATGTACTTAATCTATAGCAGGTGTGTCATATTTTTCTCAAACATGGTAATTTTATTGAGGATTAAGCATATGCATGTTCTCACTAGTCTGGAAACATATCCAAAAAGACATATAATTAAATAAAAGATTAGGACAAGAAGTTGTTAATGTAGTTTTTAAGGGCCATTTTAGTGACTATTGTTATAACTATTTAACTTGTCAATGCTTTCTCCAACACTAGGGTAGTTTTTCATTTTGTTGCATACTCTATTGTCATATCTGGAATGTGTTATATTGTCATCTAAAATCGACTGCTTTGGGGACCTGGAGATGATTATGATGTCACTAGTGTTAGAGAAAGAATAATATGAAACAGAAGTTCAAGATGAGGCTTCTCCACACTAAATTTCAAGAATAAAAAAAAATAGTTCATCAAGATGCAACCTGAAATTCACCTTTTTTTGCATTTTTACCAAAAGCATGTACACTGGAAGTATGTGGAATTCTTGCTTGTAAACTGGATGCAATGTGGGTATGTTAATTTTCCCAGCACTTTGCGACAGAAGATTTTACTTATTATCAAATATTTAGCATCCAAACTCAAAAGTGTGGATTTTGGTAACGAGTAAGATGATTTGGCCTTTGAGAGTCTGAGTTCTTTGACTTCAGTCTGTCTCTGTCCTGCCCTTAACAAAGTTGTCAGTGCTCCTAGCACTAATAAAAAGCCACAGGCACAGACTCTTCTCACTGAGGTTTTTCTTTAAGGGCAAAGCAAATGTGCCTCTGCACTGTTCTTGCTGCTGAACTGAAAGCTCCTGTTTTTTAAATTTTTGGTGTTTTATATCTCCCTATTCAGGACGAGACACCAACGTTTTGGTCTACATCAAAAGAAGGCTAGCGATGTGTGCCAGGAGGCTCGGCAGGACCAGGGAAGCAGTGAAAATGATGCGCGATGTGAGTTTGAATTTGTGTTTGGGGTCAGTGGCTGTGTGCTTGGCTGAGAGCTGTGGGAGCCCACTGAGTGGACCCAGCAGAGGCAGCCAGTGATGGTGTAAGGGTCCCAGTACATTCGGACCAGCTCTCAACTGACTGGATGAATGACCTTAGACAAGTCACTCTACTTCTTTGCCATTGTTCCTCATCTGTAAGATAACAGTAATAGTCCTCAAAAGAACTTACAATTAATCTAAGAATCAAATGAGATAATCGATGCAAAGCTTTTAATGTAATGATTGGCACATTAAAAAAATCAATAGATGTCCTTATTAAAAAACCTTTGGGGTCTGGGGTTGTGGCTCAGCGGTAGAGCGCTTGCCTAGCACGTGTGCGGCCCGGGTTCGATCCTCAGCACCACGTACAAATAAACGCATTGTGTACAACTAAAAGCAAATAAATAAATATTAAAAAAAAACCTTTGGGACTATAGCTGGCAAGCAGTAAGAGATCTGCCATTTTAATTAACTAACTCTTTCTGTGTATAGTGGTGAGGAAGATTTGAAAATAGTACAGGTTTGGGTTGGGGTTGTGGCTCAATGGTAGAGCACTCACCTAGCACATGAGAAGCCCTGGGTTCAATCTTCAGCACCACATAAAAATAAATATAATGAAGGTATTGTGTCCAACTACAACTAAAAAATAAGCATTTTTTAAAAAAGAAAATAGCATAGGTCAAATTATTATACTTAAAATTCAGTGATATAATGAGTGAGTCCTTATGTAACCATTTCAAGCATTTTCCTAGATTCTTGAGAATCAGGGCACTTTATTACTTGTAGTCAAC
The DNA here is from genome assembly GCA_025594165.1 of Tamias sibiricus. Taxonomy (NCBI): domain Eukaryota; kingdom Metazoa; phylum Chordata; class Mammalia; order Rodentia; family Sciuridae; genus Tamias; species Tamias sibiricus. The sequence goes on from CM046664.1 coordinate 115,613,390, forward strand.
ATAAAAATTAAGAAAAATGAAAGTAGGTAAAAGTTTGAAAACAAAAGAGAACCTAGGGAGGTTATTATTATAAAAACAAAATTGGTTTTAAGAGAAATCAATTAAAGAACTTTTACTCCACTTTGCTGTTGTTAGAAAGAAATACTTTCCTCAAAGAAACTGCTACTGGTATTTCTAAGCCATTGATAAGCCATTTTATTTTTTAAAAACAGTCTTAGAAAACCTAGATCAACATGTCATCCTTCTAATGTGTTCCTGAATTAGAGGACTTAGAAACAGCCCAGAGGGTGAGATCTTGCACATATGAATGTGCAAACCTAGTGAGCCTTTTCTCAGCTTGTCTCTGGAAGAGCAGTGTCTCATGGGAATTTTCAGGTACTCTGTGGAGCAGGAAGCTTGCACTCAAGGCCCTCCCCAGTTATTTCTAAAACTGACTTGTTTTTCTTGAATGAATCAATCACTCAATGTGGAGGCCCAGGTGAGAACTGTGCTTGGGTCTGCCCACTCCATTAAGAAGCAGTGTAACCTCCAAATCTGAGGAAAGCATCAGGGGAGCAAGATTATGAAGATGATATATGCTCACTCAGAATTAAATTCTTTTCATTAAAGGAAGAATTTAAAGAATGTTATATAGCACAAGAGCTAATTTTAAGAAAAGGAGGTTTCTGCAAATATGAACTTGCTCTCAAAGTGAAATCCCTTGATATATCCATCCCTTGATATAGCTAAGAAACGGTGAAGTCACTTTGGCTCTGGAGGAGCTGGGAACTTTGTGATGGATGAGATATTTCTCCCTTTCTGTCTCAATCTTGTATAACCACAGTCCACTTTTAATAAGGTGTTTATTTTTATTGCCTCTTTTTAATCTTATTAGCCTGGAATAGCAGGCATATATGGAGGATCAAATTTTTGTGATTTTATTTGTTGTACCCTTAAACAAGTTCAGAGGAAAACCAAGTTCTGATTATTTTAATTTCAGTTATTTCTATCAGTCTCATTCTGCTTATCATTTTCAGTATATACATATAAAATTTCAGGATTAAAATCAATATATCTATCTACTACATATCTTCTATGTTTTGTTTTTTGTTTAACATAACTTTTTAAAATATATTTATTTATTTTAGTTGTACACAATGCCTTTATTTATTTTTATGTGGTGCTGAGGATCAAATCCGGGCCACGCACATGCTCCGCGTGCACTCTACTGCTGAGCCACAATCCTAGCCCCTGTTTAACATAACTTTATAATTTTGTTTATTGACCTAGTCCAAATATGGGTTTTGGGGAAAAGTCTGGGATGCAGTGAAAGAAACACTGGGCAGAGAGTCAAAAAAACTGGATATGAATCTCAGCTTTGCTTTTTACTGGTTTTGTGACCCAGGGCAATCTATATACCTTTTATGGGCTTTTTATTTGGTCTTCCATAAATTGGGGATGATAATTATTATCTAAAAGAGCAATTGATGGGGAGAATTGAACAAGATAATGTGAAAACACCTGGCATATAATAGGCATACTTAAAATATTTTCCCTATTTTTTCCTCTATTTTTTAAGCTGTTATATAATTTACTTGCCTGTTTTCCTGATGGACATCTTGGGATAATTCTAATATCTTTGTTCTTTTAATTAAAAAACCATTTTAAATGTATTTTTTTATTTTTATTTGATAAATAAGTGTATATATTTATGGGGTACAGTGTGATGTTTCAGTACATGTATGCAATGTGCAATGATTAGATCAGGGTAATTGGCATGCTGTTCACCTCAGACTGACCTGTTTTTCTTGGATGAATCAATCACTCAATGAGGTAACCTCTAGCTTTCTCTGTCTATGTGTGCATGCACACGCATGCATATTTTATGCTTGTTTGTGTCTATATTGCCGCCTTAGGCAACGATACCGCGGGAAAGAAATCGGAGGCAGACTGGGAATGAGTAATTCCTTTATTGTTGCTTCTTCTTCTTCTCTATCTTCTCTCTTCTGTCTCCCCTGATTCCCCCAAGTCTCTTTAAATACTCTTTACCTTAACAAGCATACACGTGTCACAAACTCAACTTACAGGTGCGGTATGCAGTGCCCACGGGCACAGAAAGATTCTTAGTCAATTACATTAAGGTCAGGTGTAAACAAGTAAATGCCTCCTCTTGGCTCTCAGCCAGCCGCCATCTTAGCTACTTCCTCATTAAAGGCTCTTACATGCCTATATAGATTCTTGTGCTTCTTTCATTACGTTTCTAAAACATCCTGTCATATTCTTAAAATACCAATACCTGTTGCCTTTTTTCCTTGGAGCTCCCAGTAGATGTGGGCCCTGCTGTTGTGACAGTCCAGTGAGAGACACTGTCAGACATGATGATATGTTTTGAAGAAAACTATTCAAAGTGTTTTTTCCTTCAGACACTCCTTCTGTCAACCCTCACACCCCAAACAGGAGCAGAGAGTGGACTCTCCCTGTAGAAGCTGCAGCTGTGTGAGCCTCACAGGAGTTAGTCAGGCCTCATGTTCTGACTCTGCTCAGGTTGCGGGTCAGGTTTCACAGAGGGTTTACCCTATAACAAGATGCACATGAGCCATCTTGCTGTAAAACTTCCTCTGATAAAATAGCACAGTGGATTCCAGGCTGCCTGATGATAAAACATTAGGCATGAGGATCTAATTTTTCTTGAAGACACAACCATCCTCTCCCCATATACATGGACTTAAAATTTCCTAGTGCAGATTTTAAAGTGGAAATGAAAATTTGAGAGTCAGAATGCCTTCCTTGTAGACTGCAGTGGCAGTTAAAAAAGTTTCTCTGGAAACCACTTAAGGAAGGTCAAATCATTAGTTAGCGAGGTACCCTGAAAGAGAGGAAAGGGGATTCTGGGAAGGTAGCTGTACATAATTTCCTACATTTGTATGACTCAGGACTGTATTGTGGCTTAAATAAAATATTAATATTGTTCATACAATATCGATGAGATAAACACACATTGAGTCTATAGTGTTCAGATTCACATCTTCTCATTTTCTAAAGCAATACATTAATCATTTTGGATCCCCTAGATGTTAAAAAAAAAAAAACTCACTTTAATTAGCTTTCATTTGCAATCAAGAATATTGAAGTACTTTACTGCTGGCACTGGGCAAAGCTAAGAAAGCGTGCTGGCTTTTAAATTTCACTACAAGGTGATGTTGATTATTCAAAATGAAGTAAACACCACATTTTCTACTTTCTTAAGGATAAGAAAAAGTGTGTTTCTTCTCATTTTTGGTGATTTTGCCTTCTTAACATTTGGAATACAACTTATTTTTTTTTCTTTTTATCTCGTACCAACTAGGTAGCCTCAGTTTTTCGTGTATCTTTCCCTAGCCTATTTGAATAGTTTGAAATGGAATTCATAAGGCTGAGGACTATGGTCTTGTCCCTTAGACATTCTGTGTCAGACCAGCTATGGATAAGCTGGTATGGATGGGATAGTTAGTCTCTCTGAAAGAACCCCAAAGCTCCTATTTTCCCTGGTCATTTTGTCTAGAGCAGGGTTTCTCAGCCACAGCACTACTGACATTCCACTTGTTGTGGGGCTCTTCTGCACACTGTAGGCTGTTTAGCAGCATCCCTGGCCTGTACCTACTAGATGCCAGTAGTAACACATGGCCCTGTCACCTCCCAGTTGTCTCCAGACATTGCTAAATGTCCCTGGTTGTGGGGAGAAATCCATTCCCATTGGTCTAGGGAATCCCGAGGAAAGCAGATGTGTTTCTAGGCAGACATTGGGTTTTTATCCATGTAGAGTCTGAACTTCTCCTAGCACAGGCACCAACCTCCAAAGCAGCCCAAGACTTAACCAGCCTGGTTGCTGGGAAGGGGGCTTTTGCCCAGATGGGATTCCCTGAAGAGTCAACCCAGGGCAAGAAGAGTAAATCAACATGGAAGTTTTATGGGGGTCCTGTTGAGAGGGCTGAGAAGGGTCTGATGTAGGATGGGGTCTCCCATGCTCCTCCAGCCTGCTTCTGGCTCATTGTTGGCCTTATTTGCCTAAAATCTTTGAAAGTCAGAGTTTCCCTTGCTTTTGCATTTTTCTTCAGATCTCTGAGCCACTTGCTTCATTCCTGTTTCACTTTCTCTGCAGGACTACTTCTTTCCATATCTGGCCCTACCATTTGATATAGGTCCTCCCTTTTTGAATCATTTTATCCACTTTATTCTAGGAAGCTATGCTGTCTTAGTTCTCCTAAAATCTTACAGTCTCCACATCTTCGTGATTTTCAAAATTTGAAGTGTTCTCTGGTCAGTCCAGGGTAACTTCATCCGGTTTCAGAGTTTTCCATATCTAAATGCTGGCAAACATTTCTGTAGGATTTACTGTGTTCCAGACATTGTTGTAAGTGCTTTACAAATGCAAACTCTTAATTATCCTAACAACACTTGACATAGGTGCTTGTTCAGGGTCACACAGATAGTGAGCACTCACGAGGGCATGGTCTATCAATCACCTGCATAAGCTATATTGTCAAGTGAAAAGTGTAAACATTAGGTACAATTTGATTTTTTTTCAATAAAAATTGATGCTAATATAGACCAATGGTTCTTAAACTTTTTGGTCTTAGAACACCTTTAAAATTATTGAGGACTATGAAACTTTTGTATGGATGAATTTGTTTATCTGTAGTCATCATTTTAGCAATTGAAACTGAGAATTAAAAAAAATCTATTTACTCTAAAATAACAATTATAAATTATTAACAAATGATATTTTTATGAAAAATAACTATATAGTTCAGACAAAATTTAGTAAAAGGAGTAACATTGCTTTTATGTTTTTGGAAATCTCTTTAGTGTCTAGCTGAATAGGAGACAGAGTCTCATGTCTGATTCTGCATTTCTTCTATTGTATTTTCACCCAACATGTGGCCTCTGGAGGTGCCATTGTGTGTACTCATGAGATAAAGTGAAAAAGGAAAATATATATGTATATATTTTGATGAAATAGTATTAGCAGTAGTAACATTTTTGATCTGAGAACTACCTGAAATGGTGTCAGGATCCCACAATGGTTCCCTAATCATACCTTGAGAGCCACTTGCATAAAAAAAAACCTTAAAATTTTAAAAATAAAAACTGAGAAAAATTATTTTTTTTGGAGTTCAAAAGAGCAAAATAGTGGATGCAAAAATAGTATAAAATAGGGTAGAAATGGAGAAACATGGATATGGTGAGGAAAACTTCACCCACTTAAAAGTTTAGATTAAAACCAGGCCTGTGACTGATATGTTACCAGATGTGTTCCTTTCCTATAGCTGCCATGTCAAACTGGGTGATTAAAACAACAGAAATTTGTTGTCTAATGATAAATTGAGGCTAAAAATCCAAAATCAATGTGTGGCAGGGCCACGCTCCCTCCAAAGGCTCTAGCTAAGAATTCTTCCTTAACTTTTCTGGTGGTGTTGGCAATCATTGGCATTTTTTTGACTGATAGACACATTACTCCAGTCTCTGCCTCTGTCTTCACATGGTGTTTTCCCTGTGTACTTGTGTGTCCAAATTTTCATCTTCTCATATGGGCACCAGTCATACTGGATTCATGACCTCATCCTAACTCTATTATGTCTGCAAAAACACAGTTTACAAATAAGGTCACACTGATGGATACTGAGGTTTTGGATGTTAGTATGTCTATCCTGAAGACACAGTTCAGCCCACAATAGCAGGTCATGTATAGATACTTTGAATATACTTTCATTCCATCTAAAATTTCTCTGCTATATCAGGTCAGGCAAAACCGAGTTTCGTATGCTTCAACCTTGTTCAACCTATTATCAGCCAAGCCTGTAAGAGTTACAACTGCAAACTTATCATTTTGAATTCTTAGTCTTGGCTCTTTGTAAAAAGTAATCAGAGGAAGCTACAGTCAGTTACACCATCCTTGGGCTTGTGCCTTTTAGTACTTTCATCTCCTTCTCCAGGATTTTCAACTGGGAACTAGAGGGCCTTCAGTTCTTATTGTTAATAACATATGCCAATAATAGCTATGTGCCAAACATTCTGCTAAGACATTTACATATACTGTCTTATTTAACTCACACAGAGCATGGGTATACTGTTAAATTACAAGAATAATTTATGCTCATTGTAACAAGTTGAAGAATCAGGCGGTTATAATGCCCTGTCTTCCTATGATGCCATCTCTCTGACATAGTCAACACTTATTGGTTCCAACCATCTTTCCTGGCTCATACAAATACATACCTGCTCATGTAAGGATTTTGAGCAGAGTTGATTTGAAACAAATTTTAACAAATCAACTTTAACAAATCTTTGGTAAATCTTTGTTTCATGAAAGAAATAAGCCTTTATGGGGATGTGGAATTTCTGAGCATCTCCTGGGGGCTCCCATACTCAAGAAAATGTACAAGTTTAAAAACAATTTCCCTTGACCTCTTTTCACACTTTTTCATCTTTATTTTCAGTTTTTGTCTCAAATCACTTATTTGTGGGTTCTCTTCAATAGGGAGAGATTAGATCAGGGCTGGATGAGTGAAGAAAAATGATTTTTTAAAAGCCAAATTTAAAAACGGTAACTGAAGCTCACTAGATTTGGAGCTTTTTGAATCAGGTAACATGTTTTTCCTGTATGTTCTTCCCAACACACAGAACAGTATCATTTTGACAGAGGCATCAGTGAAATATTTGAGTTGGTAAATCTAAGCTGTGCCTTGCAAATTCCTAGTTAACCCTGCACTTTTGACCTTTAAGTCCCAACTTTCTTGTTGATTATGATGCTTATTATTGGTTTAATTCTGCTTTTATACCTCCCTTCAAATAGTGGTAGTATTTATTTTTAAATTAATGTAAATTAAAATAATTTCTACTTGGAAATTATTGTAGGTGTTTATTATATATTCCTTCTAGGTTGTTAGAGGTATCCTGGGATGTGAGTGATTGTCCTTTGGCAATTAGCTTAATAGTATTAATTGTTGGAAGATGTCCTTTAAATGATTTGTGAAAAGAAGCATTTCTAATGAAAGCATACTTTAGAAAATATACACCTCTGGGACTAATTAAAGCATTTCAAACCTTGAAGAAGGCTTATGTTCATGAGTTTAAATCTTCACAAAATCAATGATGTGTAATAGAGAGTTAATATGCCCTTCCAAGATTTTTTGTGAGACATATTTTAGGAAATATTTTTACAACAGAAATTCTGCTCTTATAATAAAAGTGAAAGGATCTTTTTTTGTAAGAAAAATTTTGAGTGAATATTTTGATGATAAATTTCTATGCCTTCTTATCTCTTTTCCTAATTCTTAAATTTTCTAGTTTTGTTATTTCCTCCTTTCTCTCTATTCCATAAGTTGCATTATTTCTTTTGGGCACAGATTTCTTGTTTCTTTTTTTTAAATTGCTATGGGTCATTATGAGTAACTTGGTTGAGTTACTCATAATCAAGTCATATTGTGAGTGACTTGATTTAGAAGTTGTTAAGATTGGGTTTTGAAAGAAGTATAGAACCATTATGTGGGATGGGAGGTGGGAAGAGGGTCTTTCATATGTCTAGATAATCAAGTATCACTTAAACAAACTCACTTTCAAAGCTTTAAAGATGTATTATTAAACTAAAGACCACATATGTAGTAACATATGTTAATTCTTTTATGTGATTCTGAAATGGATGTTGATATTTCTTGAGTCTATCTTTGCCATAAAGAAAAAGTGAATCTTGAAAGTAAATGTGTACAAAAAAACTCACCCATCTTCAAAGTTAGACTTTATACGAACCCCTGTCGTCGTCGTCGTCGCCTTCTTCTTCTTCTTCTTCTTCTTCTTCTTCTTCTTCTTCTTCTTCTTCTTCTTCTTCTTCTTCTTCTTCTTTTTTCATTATGACTTTCTTTTCTGGGTTTGCCTGATATTTTTGTTTAAGTTCATTGAATAAAGTATTGGCAATTAGTGTATCATACAGAAAGGAAAAGTGTTTAATGAGAATAGGTAAATTTGGAATAGGAATTTGTCAATTGTTGGTTCACTTCATGATAAACACATCAATAACAATGAACCACATTTTGTCAGAATTATATTCTTGTGTTCAGTATGCATACTGAAGTATAGGTATTAATCCCTATAGATACGGGAGTATTAACTAAAAACAGTGCTGTTTTGTTTACCATCAGGTATTGTCAATACATGAAAGTCTCCTTTGTGGCATAATAACTGTGTAACTGACAGCCTGAGCTGTCACAGTCAGGGTTTTTTCAATGTGGTGAGCAGCATTCACTGCTAACCAGAACCTTCAGTTTGTATGGCTAGCCCACACTAGTACTATCCAGGTGCCTGAATCTGAGAAATTGATGTGACTTGCTTCCTCCAAACTTCTCTACTTGGACTGTTTCCCCAGGTACTGATCTTTGGCTTCTGTTTCTCACCTCTATTTACAATTAGTTCTTCTGCATTTCGGATGTTCTGTATTTTATCTTCTCAGAATTCTGTCCTGCTTTCATTCAGTGGCTCTAGACAGTCCACTGCTTTTCTGATTCCACACCTTCTTTCTCTCTTTTTACCTCGCAGTCCTGATTTTGGTCATGGTGTCCACTTGTCCTAAACCATTCGCCATTCTTCCATTCATTCATGAATTCAACAAAACCATGGAGTTTCCACTCCAAGTCAGTCCCCATTCTAGGTGGTTGGTATAATCAGTGAACAAAATGAAGACCCACTCCCTCACCTAGCTTACATTCTAGCAAGGAGGAGAGACAAAAAATAATAAACATAATTAGTGTATTTTTATAATATTTCAGAAATGATAAATAAGGTAAAGTAGAGCAGAATAAGGATGAGGAAAGCCAGTGATCAGCGAATGGGAGCCCGGAAAAGTCACAGTTCTAAATCAGATGATCAGGTATGTATGACATAGAAGGTAACATTTAACTGAAGACTAGAGGAGGTATGGAAGCATGTCATGTGATATGTGCTCAGAGACTCTGAGACAGGTGTATACCTGGAGTGTTTGCCCATCAGCCAAGGAGTCCTGGGTGGATGAAGCAAAGTAAGCCCAGGGGAGAGAAATGAGGGGGTCTTAGAGATCATATAGGATCTGTGGATCATAGTAAGGACTTCGCTTTTACAAGTTTTAAAACAGCCTTTGCAAGTTTTAAGCGGAGGAGTGACATGACAAATCTTAATTCTGACAGGTTGCTTTGTGACAAGGGAAAAACGGAGAGGTCAATCAGAAGGTTCTTATATTCATCTTGGCAAGAGACCATGATGACTCAGGCCAGGGTGGTAGCAGAGGAGGTAGTGCAAAATGATCAGATTCTACATAAGATTTTGAAGGCAGGGCTGATTTGCTAATCAGTCAAATATGCAGCGTGGAAAAAAGAGAAGTCAGAATGATTATAAGGATTTTGCCTTGGAAAGAAGGAAATGAATTTCTATTAGCTAACATCGGGAAGCCTGCAGTGAAACAGGATTTTTTAAAAAAAAGATTAAGAATTCAGTTTTAAGAGGAACAAGACAAGATGCTCACTTTTACTGCTCTTATTTAACATAGCCTTTGTAACTCTAGTCAGAGCAATTAGGCAACAGAAGGAAGTTAAAGGGATATGAATAGGAAAAGAAGAGTTTAAGTTATCTGTTTGCTGATAACATGATCATATATTTAGAAGACCCAAAAACTTCTAGAAGACTTCTAGAGCTCATAAATGAATTCAGCAAAGTAGCAGGATACAAGATCAACTTGCATAAAACACTCCAGTGAGGAATATGCTGAAAAAGAAATTAGGAAAGCTATCACATTCACAATAGACTAAAAACCAAACAAACAAACAAAAAACTTGGGAATCAATTTAACAAAAGAGATGAAGGACCTCTATAATTCTATAATGAAAACTATAGAACATTGAAGAAAGAAATTGAAGGGGACCTTAGAAGATGGAAAGACCTTTTATGTTCTTGTATAAGCAAAATTAATATTGTTAAATGGTCATATTACCAAAAGTGCTACACAGATTCAATGCAATGTCTATTAAAATTCCAATGGCATCCTTCACAGAACTTGAAAAAGCAGTTATGAAAACTTTTTGAAAAGTAAGAGGCCCAGAATAGCCAAAGCAATCCTTAGCAAGAAAAGTGAAGCAGGAGGCATCACAATACTAGACCACAAATTACACTACAGAGCTATAGTATAAAAACCAGTGTGGTATTAGCACCAAAACAGGCATGAAGACAAATGGAACAGAATAGAAGACACAGAGATAAATCCATATAAATACAGTTATTTCATACTAGACAAAAGTGCCGAAAACACACATTGGAGAAAAGATAGCCTTTTAAATAAAAGGTGCTGGGGAAAACTGGAAATCCATATATAGTAGAATGAAATTTAACCCCTTTTGCCCCACACAAGACTCAACTGAAAGTAGATCAAAGACCTAGAATTAGACCAGAAACCCTGCACCTGCTAGAAGAAAATGTAAGCCTAACACTCCAACATATTGGCTCGGGAACTGATTTCCTTAGCAAGACTCCCAAAGCAATAAGGCGTAAAACCAAGGATCAATAAATGAGATTCATCAAATTGAAAAATCTTCTTCACAGCAAAGTAACAATCAAGAGTGTGAAGAAAGAGCCAACAGAATGGGAAAAAAATCTTTGCTACCTGCTCCTTACACAGGCCATTAATATAACCCAATCAATAAATGGGCAAAGGAACTAAATAACTAAAGAGACACTTCTTAAAAGAAGAAATACAACTGGTCAACAAATATATGAAAAAATGTTCAACATCTCCAGCAATTAGAGAAATGCAAATTAAAATTACACTGAGATTTCACATCATTCCAGTCAGAATGGCAATTGTCAAGAATACAAATAACAATAAATGTTGATGAGGATGTGAGGGAAAAGGTGCACTCATACATTGTTGGTGGAAGTGCAAATTGGTGCAACCACTCTGGAAAACAATATGGAGATTCCTCAAAAAACTAGGAATAGGGGCTGGGGCTATGGCTCTGTGGTAGAGTACTCGTCTCGCATGTGTGAGGCCCTGAGTTCAATCCTCAGCACCACATAAATAAAATAAAGGTATTGTGTCCAACTACAACTAATAAAATATTTAAAAAAAAAACTAGTAATAGAACCACCATATGCCCCAGCCATCCTATGCCTCTGTATATATCGAAAGGATATAAAATCAGCATATTAAGGTGAAGCAGCCACAGTGGAATGAATCTGACCTAACTTTCCTATGTACATTTATGAAAAAATTACAGTGAATCTCACCACCATGTACAGGCACACAACACTAAAAAAAAAAAAAAAAAAAAAAAAAAAAAAAAAAAAAAAAACTATGAGTAAATAGCAGAAAGATCAGTAGCCTAGAGGGAAGGGACAGGAGGAGGTAGGAAGAAAGGGTAAGGAGAAGTACTTGGGGTTGAACTAGAACAAACTATATTCCCCACTTTTATAATTATGTTAAAATGAATCCTACTGTCATGTATACCTAAAAAAGAACCAATAAAAAAGAGTTCAGGGGCTGGGGCTGTGACTCAGCGGTAGAGCTCTCATCTTGCATGTGTGAGGCCCTCGCATGTGTGAGCGCCACATAAAATAAAATAAAGATATTATTTCTACCTACAGCCAAAAAAATAATTTAAAAATGAATTTGGCTTTGAACACTCTATATTTGAGAAAATAGATACTCGTTTTTACTTTAAATGATGACTTCTTGACCCTAAAATATTTTTGTTTTGTTGAAGTGAGGAAATCATTGAATAGAAGGAAAGTAACAGGGCATCTGAATTTGACATAATCCCTTCTAAAACTACAGGGTGTGAGGATCTCCCATTATAGTACAACTTGATCTTATAATTCCAGGGAGATGAAACTTCATTGATTTCTCAGAAGCAATGACTAGAATATCTTGTAAAATATATAATGTAGTGAAATGTGTGTGTGCACATGTGTTTAATTTACATGCCTATAGATCTCTATTTTACCTTTTCACTCAGCACTATTTTTCAGGTCTGTCTGTTTTTGCTGTGTGTTTGTCTAGTGCATAGCTTCTCACTGCTGCTTTATACTCCATATTATAAGTTGTGTTTTACTTTATTTTGCTGAGCCTCTCCCTAGTGAAGGACCCCAGTTTGCTTCCATCTCTCCTCTATCCCTGCAGCACTGCAGTGAACGTCCTAACATACATGCAGAAGTTTTCTATAGGATGTATACCCAGGAATGGAATTGCTGGATGTTCAGATTGCTGAACACATGATGTTTAAGTGTGTCTACCATTTCACTGCTGAGAAGAGCTGTGTACAAGTGTTTAAATTCTCATCATCAGCAAAACACTAGAAAAACTAAGAATAGTAGAAACATACCTCAACATTATAAAAGCTATACATGCTAATACCCAATGTCAGCATCATTTGAAGTGGAGAAAAATTGGAAGCATTCCCTCTAAAACCTGGATAAGACAGGGATGCACTCTTTTACCACTTCTATTCAATGCAGTCCTTGAAACCCTAGCCAGAGCAATAGACAAAAGAAAGAAATTAAAGGCACAGTAGTAGGAAAAGAAGAGCTCAAACTATCCCTACATGTCCACGACATGATACTATATTTAGAAGGCTCAAAAACTCCACCAAAAAGCTTCTTGAACTCATAAACAAATTCAGCAAAGTAGGAGGATATAAAATGAACACTCATAAATCAATTGTGTTCCTATACAACAGTGGTGAATCAGCTGAACGAGAAATCAGGAAAACTACCCTATTCACAATAGCCTCAGAAAACAAACAAACAAACAAACAAACAAACAAACAAACTTGGGAATCAATCTAACAAAACAGGTGAAAGACCTCTACAATGAAAACTATAGAACACTGAAGAAAGAAATTGAAGGAGACCTTAGAAAATGAAAAGACCTCCCATGTTCTTGGATAGGCATAATTAATATTGTTAAAATGGCCATACTATCAGAAACACTATACAGATTTAGTGCAATTCTCATTAAAATTCCAATGACATTCTTCATAGAAATAGAAAAGGCAGTCATGAAATTCATTTGGAAAAATAAGAAGCCCAGAATAGCCAAAGCAATTCTTAGTGAGAAAAATAATGCAGGAAGCATCACAATACAAGACCTTAAATTAGTAACAAAAATAGCATGGTATTGGCACAAAAATAGAATTAAAGACCAATGGTACAGGGGCTGGGGTTGTGGCTCAGCAGCAGAGCGCTCACCTCGCACGTGCACGGCCCGGGTTCGATCCTCAGCACCACGTAAACATAAATGCATTGCATTGTGTACAACTAAAGTAAAAAAAAAAGACCAATGGTACAGAATAGAAGACACAGAGGCATACCCACATAAATACAGTTATGTCATACTATACAGAGGTGCCATAAACATACATTGGAGAAAAGATAGCCTCTTCAACAAATGGTGCTGACAAAACTGGAAATCCATATATAGTAGATTGAAACTGAACCCCTATATCTCATCCTGCACAAAACTCAAAATAGATCATGGACCTTGGCATTAGACCAGAGACCCTATGCATACTAGAAGAAAAAGCCATCATATCAGCTCAGGAACAGACTTCCTTATTAAGATTCCTAGAGCATAAGATAGATAATCAAAAATAAATAAATGTGATGGCATCAAACTAAAAATCTTCATAGCAAAGGAAACAATCAGAATGTGAAGAGAGAGCCTACAGAATGGAAGAAAATGTTTACCACCTGCACCTCAGATAGAGCATTAACCCCCAGGATATGCAAAGAACTCAAAACACTAAACATAAATAAATAAATAAATAAATAAATAAATAAAGAAAATTAAAAAACCAGTCAATAAATGGGCAAAGGAACTGAACAGGCACTTCATAGAAGAAATACTGAATGGTCAAAAAATAAATGAATAATTGTTCAACATCTCTAGCAATTAAAGAAATGCAAATTAAAACTACACTGAAATTTTATCACACTCCAGTCAGAATGACAGTTAGCAAGAATACAAGTAACAGTAAGTGTTGTCAAGGATGTGGGGAGAAAGGTTCTCTCATACATCGTTGGTGGGATAGCAAATTGGTGCAATCACTCTGGAAAGCAGTATGGAGATTCCTTAGAAAACTTGGAATGGAACCACCATTTGACCCAGTTATCCCAGTTCTTGGCATATACCCAAAGGACTTAAAATCACCATACTACAGTGACGCAGCCACATCAATGTTTATAGCAGTTCAATTTACAATAGCCAAGCTATGGAACCGACCTAGGTGCCCTTCAATTGATGAATGGATAAAGAAAATGTGGTATGTATACACAATGGAATATTACTCCACCATAAAGAAAATTGAAATTATGGCATTTGCCAGTAAATGGGTGGAACTGGAGGATAGCATGCTTAGTGAATAAAGTCAGTCCCCAAAAACCAAAGGTTGAATGTTCTCTCTTATATGTGGATGCTAACCCATAACAAAGGAATGTGGTCAGGGAGAGTATAGAAAAAGTTCATTGGATTAGACAAAGGGGAATGAAGGGAAAGGAGGGAGGATGAAAATAGGAAAGACAGTAGAATGAATCAGACATAACTTTCCTATACTCTCATATGAATACATGACCAGTGTCATTTCACATCAAGTTCAACCACAAGAATGGGATCAAAATTGTAATGGGTTGCACCCCATGTATGTGTAATATGTTGAAATAAACCCTACTTTCATGTATATCTAAAAACAACAAATAAAAAAATTCTCATCAGCAATATGTAATTATGTCCATCATCTCAGTTTTTAGCACTCTGTATACTTAATATATGCATTATAATATTTATTTTAAATTCAGTATAGTTTTTCATGATGTTATGTCATAGTTTTAAAGTACCATGTATGTTTTCTTGCTCTTCATTTTGTGTTTTATTTGTCTCTTTTTACCTTTATTTTCTCTTATTAATCTTGGCAGAAGTTTGTTATATTAATCTTTTACAAATAATTAGGATTTGAATTATTTTCTTAACCTTTTTTGTTTGTAATTCTACATTTGTTCTTCTCAGGTTTGATTAGTTTTTTTTTTTCTCCTTTTCATCTTCCTCCCTTCTATGCCCTGTGTTTGTTTCCTTTTTACTGATTTCTTATGTTCACACTCAGCTCAACTGGATTTTAAGCACTTCTTTATTCCCTTACTTGTAATTTCGTTTTATTCTATGTAGCATGTTTTAGCTTCTTGCCTTAACTGATTTCTTCATATTATATTTAAAGGACTTACATAATATATTGATGGGGGGATTTGAGAGGGCTCCCTTGGAGGCCTAGTATGAGGTCAGTTTTCGTAAATGTTTTAACTGTGTTTGAAAGGAATACATTCCGCATTAGATGTAGAAGTGTATATGTATTTACTAGTTTGAGCTTTTTAATCATACTTCTCAAATTTTCTGCATTTTGGCTTGCTTTATCTCTTTTCTCTATTAAGTTCTGAGAAAGATAAGATAGTCCGTCCCCTCCTGTTTCCATGCTCAATTATTTGTTGCTTTCTATATTTTGAGTCTATATTGTTAGATACATTTATATTGATGATTATTCCGTCTTTTTGGTCTTGTTGATGCATTTTCATTCACAGGATATAATATCCTTCCTTTGTCCCTTGTGTTTTTTGCCTTAATTTTTTCAAACTGGGGTAAGATTGATGTTTCTATATTATTTGGATTCATATTTGCCTGGTATACTTTTTTTCCAAATTTTAAAATCAAGCTTTCTGTAACTTTCTGAAAATCATTTTTTTTAAAAAAATTTATTTGCTTTAGCTGTACACAATGGGTTTTTTTTGTAAGTGGTACTAAGGATCGAACCAGGGCCGCGCACGTGCCAGGTGAGCACTCTGCCGCTGAGCCACAACCCCAGCCCTGAAAATCAGTTTTTGATAAATATTTTAAAAACTTTTTATTGGTACATTATAATTATATGTAATAGTGGAATTCATTATTATAGATTCATGCAACCATACACTATAATAATATAATTCGGTCAGTTTTGTTCCCTAGTATCTCTTCTTTCCCTCCCTGTTCCTCCCCTCAGTCCTCTTTCTCTACTGGTGTCCCTTCTGTTTTTATGAGATCCCCCCACCCTATCTTTTTTTGCTTTTCCTTTTTCCTCTCTAGCTTCCATGCATGATTGAAATAGACAACTCTTGATTTTCTAAGTCTGACTTATTTCGCTTAACATTATGCTTTGAGGTTACATTTGTAGCTTAGTTATAGATGGACATGATACTTTATTTTATTTATTTATTTTTATGTGGTACTGAGGATCGAACCCAGTGCTTCACGTGTACAAGGCAAGCACCTGACCACTGAGCCAGATCCCCAGCCCTATTTTGTATTTTATTTAGAGACAGGATCTCACTGAGTCACTTAGGTTAGCAGTTGCTTTTGCTGAGGCTGGTTTTGAACTCGTGATCCTCCTGCCTAAGCCTCCTAGCCACTGGATTATAGGCATGCACTACCGTGCCTGGACCTTTGTAATTTTTTTTTTTTTTTTTTTTTTTTTTTGGTACCGGGGATTGAACTCAGGGGCACTCGACCACTGGGCCACATCACCAGCCCTTTTTTGTATTTTATTTAGAGACAGGGTCTCACTGAGTTGCTAAGTGCCTCGCCATTGCTGAGGCTGGCTTTGAACTCGCGATCCTCCTGTCTCAGCCTCCCAAAGTGCTGGGATTACAGGCGTGCGCCACCGCGCCCCGGCTCCTTTGTAACTTTTTGATAGATTGTTTGGATCTGTAAAAATTTGCTGAATGTTTTCTTTATTCAAATCTTAAGGTTTTGTACTTTGGGTTGGTACACTTACCCCATTTGTGTTTGTTGTCATGATTATTCTGTCGAAAATAACAATAATTACTGTTTTAGTCTCTTTGATTTTTTTACATGTCATACTTTCCCTCTCCCTTTCTTCTTTTCCACTGGAAACATTTTTAAAGTTTTTGTTTTATTCTTCTGCCTGCTTTCCAAATGGTCCCAACTTATTTTAATCTTGGCTTATATTTCTTTTCTTTCTTAGTTTTTTTTTTTTTTAGTTGTAAATGGACCTTTATTTATTTATTTTTACTTATTTATATGTGATGCCGAGACTCAAACCCAGTAACTTACACATGCTAGGCAAGTGCTCTACCACTGAGCCATGGGCTTATATTTCTTAATAACTTTACCAATGTCTGTGAATTCTTCCCAAATGTTATAATTAATTTAGCATGTAATCCAAGTTACTTTTAAAAACTCAGATTAGAACTTGTCACTTTTCTGCTTGAAAGCCTCAGTGATTTACCATTGCATTTAGAATAAAACGGAAACGCTACATGGCCTGCAGGGCCTCCTGTGGTCTCATCCCTGCCTCCTCTGCAAAGTTATGCTGCTGTTTACCCCTCATCAGGCTGTAGCCACATTGGTCTTCTCTTTGAGTATGCCAGGCTCCATCCTACCTCAGAGCCCAGCATTTCTCTACCCCAGCTCCTTACTTGGTTGGCTCCTTCTTAACATTTAGGCTCAGTGAAACTATCACTCAATTAATTTTTATTGAATGAATGGATAGATGACTACCCATATGGGAAGTAGATTGGCAGCATTTTCTACCCCATATCTCATTAGATGCCAAAACAAGAAGACTTGACTATGAACTTTGGATTCCCCACACAAAAAGCTCTTTCCCCTTCAGTTTGTTTAGTGAGCACCTCCATAACTGGAAAGAGGCAGATTCATTTCCTCTGCGCTCCTCAGCCAGTTTCTCTGCAGTCAGATGTTGATTAGTGTGGTTGCTTCCCCCACGGCCTACTTCCACTCTCTCTTCCAACTCCACATGTGCAGCCTCTCTGGGGCTCTTCTCAGAACAGCTGTAGCCTCCTCAGCTTCCTCTGCAGTAGTTTAATCAAGTTCCATTTACAGTTCATCTTAGAGAAATTTGTTAAAATCTATTGTTCATTGACTGCCAGCCATTCCCCATCCACCTTCACTGTTTTCATCACAGATACACACTTATCTCCTTGTGCACCATTTTATTATCATTTTAACAGGCTTTTATGGGAGGGAGAGGGGGTAGACATGTTTGTTCAGCGTTCCCTCTTCATTTTTAAGTCTTACGCCTGAGTTTTCATTTACTACTGTGATGAGGATTTCAGAGAGACTTTGCAAGTAGACTTGGAATTTATGCCTTAATAAGTTGACTCTGCCTGGTGTTCTCACTCATTATTGGTTTTAAGGACAGAAATTATTTAATATCTTTTTCTAACAAGTCTGGGGACTTTTCATGCTGCTTCCAGAGTACAATGTATGTGCTTTTAGATATAGAAATTGCCACTCCTGATTTATTCTTCATGATCAACTTTGCCTTCTACTTTTCAGCAATGGAGAAACACATACAGGTACCCCTGAGTTTCAGTTAGTGAGTGGGTCTGGGTAAGATAACCACAAGGGTATTCTTGTTTCCATTTGAGATATTTAAGAGGTAGACTCAAGAGAAGCTGGAAGGTTCTTTTTTTTTTTCTTTTTTTTTTTTGCCTCACTGTGTTGAGTGCTGCACACACAATAGATAGGGAGAAGAGACACTGGTGACTTCTGAATTTCCTGCCTGGGAAACTAGGAGACCGTGGTGCCCTTGTGGGGATTGAGATTGCAGAAGATGAAGCTGGTTTGGGGGACAGGGAGAATTATTTCAATTTTAGACATGCTACTCTTGCAGTACTTGCAAATAGTCCAAATGGAAATGTCTAGTAGGCAGTAGGACATACAGTCTGGAGAGAGATCTGTACTGGAGGAGGTACCAGGAATGGGCCAGCATGGAAGGTGATTACAGTCATGCATGAGGGTGAGATTTTGGATGGAAGAGTGAATAAAGTAAAAAACAAGGAAGTCGTGAGCAGTGCAGAATAATTCAGCCAAAAGAGAAGGGAAAGAAAGTCGGGAAAATGTGTCATGAAAACTATAGCAAGTGAGCATTTCAGGAGGGAGGAACAGTATCACATGCCACAGAAAGGAAAGTATACATGTGATGGCAACAGTTCTTAGACCAGTACTTGTCACACAAGTATTCAGCAATATTTGTTAAAAGGGAAAGCATTTGTTAAAATTTTACTCCAAAGAGGTAGTTAGTGGTTTTTGGTAAAAGCAAGATCAGTAGGGTTTTATAAAGGATATAAAATAGAACACATTGTCTCCTGCACATGAGGTAACGTGTCTACTGGAGCAGCGGACAGCTCTTTTAGTAAGTTAAATGGAAAAAGAAAAGAGAACTGTTATGGTACCTAGAAAGGAACTGTAAGCAGCTGGAGACCTGAGCATGTGAAACGTCAATGAAATAAGACTGACAAGAAAAGAAGAAGTTGAGCACACATACAAAAGAGAGGGGACCACTGACAATGAAGTTCTTTGGAGTAGATAGTGATGAATTCCAGAGCTCAGGAGGGTAGGATTGACAGGAGGAACATTATGGCTTAAATATCTGTTTTCTTTTGAAATTTACATGTTGAACTTCAGTCATCAGTGCGATGGTATTTGGAGACGGGGCCTTTGGGAAGTAATATGTTATGATGGTGGAGCCCTCACTAATGTGATTCGTGCCTTGTAAGAAGAGACAAGAGAGAGAAGATATCTCTCTGCCACATAGGGATATATCAAGAAGGCAACTCTCTGCAAACAAGGAAGGAGGTCTTCACCAGACACCAAATCTGCCAGCACCTGGATCTTGGGCATCTTGGCCTCCAGAATTGTGAGAGATAAATTTATGTTGTTTAAGCCACACAATCTGTGGTATTGTGATATAGCAACCTGAGCAGACTAAGAAAAAGAGGGCTTGCCTGTGTGGCTGATAAAGATACAAAGATGGATCTCTGTGTCATTGAAGACTATAGTATACTTTCCTGCTGACTTTTGTATACTTGATTAACTAGAAGGCAAGGTCATCTGCTGAGAGTTGGTTGGGAGGAAGTGGGTTTAGAGTATGAAGGGAATAGTTAAATGAGGGAGATAAGTCACCAGGGAAAACCTAGGGGCATACTGGGCACCATACACCTGGTACAGTTTGGAGATAATTATGTTTTATTGTTTTTCCAAATGTCAGAGTTTTATTCTTTGGCTCCAGTGTTGGAGCAGAATTGATAGACATCCAGGCTGATACTAGATTCTAGGTTTATAGCAGGAGACAAAACGGATAACAGCATGGGGAGGGGAGACAGTGTGGTTAGTGCTGGGAAGGAACCAAGTGGGCTGTTGCAGTAGAGGGTAACTGGGGTGCCTGATTCAGGTATGTGTTCAGGCAGGACATCCCACCTTTGGGGTCTCACGTTATTTCTAAAATCTGAAGGGTGCAAGGGAGCCATTTGTGTGAAGATCTGGGGGAAGCTGTTGGTTATAGGCAGGGGAAGGGCTAATGCAGAGATCCTGAGGCTAGAAAGAGTTTAGCAAGAAAAGGAGGTCAAAGTGAGTGAAGGGAAGGAATGAGGTGAATTTGAAAAGGCAGGTAGCAGCCATGCCATTCAGGGATTTGCAGGACCTAGAGTGTAGGTTTCATTGTAGGTAGAAAGGGAAGCTTCAAGATGTATAGGACAGAAAAGGGATGTGAAGGTGTACAGGGTACACTGTTGAGAATGGAGGACTAGAATGGAAGCAAAGAGTCCACTTAAGTAGTTACAAAAGTAGTGCAGGCAAGAGCAGAGGGGAGCCTGGATTTGATTGTGGCAGTGGGCAAGTGAATGGATTTGAGATACATTTAGACAAAAACCCAGAAGGTTTGACTAAAGGTAAATCCTCCTGGCTCTGCCTTTTAAAATCCTGCTATTTCTCACTGTGTTCACATGAATTTTACTTACACGAGGGCACAGTTTTTGTTTTGTTTTGTTTCGTTTTTTAAATGTTTTTTTTTTTTTTTAGGTGTAGTTGGACACAGTACCTTTATTTTTTATTTATTTATATGTGGTGCCGAGGAATGAACCCAGTGCCTCACACACACTAGGTTGATGCTTTCTCACTGAGCCATAGCCCCAGTCCTGTGGGCATAGTTTTTCAAGTATATGTATTACCTCCCCTTGGTTTAAACTATCATCATCTTTCTCATGGATTCTAATAACAGCCTCTAACTGACCTTTCTACTCCCGCTCAAGTCCCTTTGTGTCCACACTGCACCTAGTTGCTAGACTAGAGCCATTTGATGCATACATTAGATGATGTTCTTCACTGACATAAAACCTACCTGTGGTCTCTAGGCTCACGGGAGTTCCAGCTCGAGCAGTGGCCTATGCGGCCCTGCACACTCAAGCCCCATCGCTCCTGTGTCTTCACTGCTCCAACCACACTAGCCTTCTTGCTGTCTGTTGAACATGCCAGCCTCACTCTCAGGCTCAGCACCTTCTCATGGCTGGACCTTTCCCTGGAATTCTCTTCCAGATACCCTCGTGACTTGCTCCTGCACCTAGTTCCTACAGGAGTGTCAGTCTTCTTTGTGGTTCTGTCTTCCCCAGTTGCTCTATTGAAAATTGCATCTGCCTGTATTACACCACTTTCCATCACCCTGTGCCTGCCTTAGTTATTCTCACAATTTATCACCATCTGGTAATCCATATATATTTTTTTTATTTTCTGTTTTCTGTCCCTGGAATTTTACTTGCATGAAGGCACAGTTTTTTAAAGTATACTTATTACCATATCCCAGTAGAACAGTGCCTGGCACACTCAATAACTAGTTGCTCAATAACTATTTGAAAAATGCATTGCAAAGTAGATTGGGAAAAAAAAAAAAGAAATAGTATAATCAAGGAAAACCTAGACATGCAGTGTTTAGCCTTTTCAACTTGGTGGAGGTCATACCATTTACTAAAAGAAGGATGAACAGGAAAGGAATGATTTCTAGTGGTAAAGCAGTATTCTGTGGACTTGTGTTAAGTTTGACATACCTATTAATCTCCAGGTGGGATTTTTGAACAGTAATTGGATATGGCTCTGGAACTCAGGGGTGGGGAGTTTAGAGAGTTCTCAACTCTTAAATTATGTATGTAGAGAGAAAGAGAAGAGAAAAAGAAAGTTAGCAAGTAGGTCCCAGTTGTCTCTAGCATTAACAGGCAGGGTGGAGGAGCATCTGTTGGCTTCTGAGAACGACTGCTAGAAAGCTAAGAGTAAAACCAAGAGAGCAGTCTCTCACCAGAGCAAAAAGAAGAAAGAATTTTAAGACTAATGGGAGTGGCCTGAAAAAGATAGGGACAAAAAAAAATGATAATAAGAATAAGAAGGACAAGGCATTGGTGGTCTCAGTAAAATTAGAGAAGGAAGTCTAATGTGAAAGTAATGGTATAAGATAGTTGGAGAACAGAACATTCTGGCCAGAACACTGCATATTTGAACTTTAGGTGAAACATATCTAGATAGTGTCAAGCTGTGGAATTTGGCTATGACCTTGGGTTGCTGAATTACAGTGGAGAGAGAGTCTTGTTTTAATACTTTTTTGATACTGGGGAATGAACTCAGGGGCACTCGACCACTGGGCTACATCCCCAACCCTTTTTTTTTCTATTTTATTTAGAGACAGGGTCTCACTGAGTTGCTAAGTGCCTCGCCATTGCTGAGGCTGGCTTTGAACTCGCAATCCTCCTGTCTCAGCCTCCCAAGTGCTGGGATTATAGCCGTGCACAACGGCGCCCAGCTGAGAGTCTTGTTTTAAAAAGCATCTGTCTAGGTTATTAGCTAGGATGTCCACATGGACTGAAATCATCTACTTTGAAGGTAGGTCTTAAGGTCAAGGGTAAGAAAACAGCCAGGTACCAAAATCTTCAGTGTGTGTTACTTGGTGGAAAACATGGCCAAAGAATGATAACAGGGGCTGCTGCATATGTTATGAGCTTCCAAGGAGCAGGAACTGCCGCCCAATTGCTGAACAGTAATGGTATGTGTGTTCTTTGGAGAACCAGGAGAAGCCAGGCCTACATCTGCCTACTAGATACAAGGTTTGTGGCAGAAATCAACACCTGCAAAAAAATGGATGAACTCAGGCTAGTGTTCTGCAAATAGTGTATGGATGTGTTGGGAATGTGTAATCCTGGACACAGATTCTAGGAGGGCTCAGGAGGAAGGGTTGGTGAGGAAGGAGAGCACTGGAAGTAGAAGTGATTACAGAGTGGGTTGTAGAGGAGTGTCACAGGTGAGTACCCATCTTTGTTGCCCTGAATGAATCTTCCATTATAGCTCATTTTCAGTCTGATCCTGTAGTGATAGGCCTGCTGAAGTATTTGTTAACTCTGCCCTGGATAACCAATGAGTTAATCTCCTGAATCGAGTATTTACCATTACCCATGTGAACATGGAAGGGTGTCTGCCAAACACAATGATTGTGGCTTTGGCATGAAAAGTCTTTTTTGACAGTAATTGTTGGCCAGTGTGTGTAGCTGCTTGCTGAGGCCACTCCTGGAATAGGAGAGCAGTGTCATGTCATCACAGAGTGAAAGATGCTTATGGTCCTCCTGTTCATGGCCTGCTTCCAAGCTATTCAAATATGCATCAAATTGTCCAGGTTTGCTCATGATCTCAGGGCTATTTTCAGCTGTTTCAGCCTTATTTTAAGCTGTTTCAAATGAGACAGAAATGTTGTACTTAAAGTGTTGCCCATCAGTTTTTGAGGAGGATATTAACCCTTCTTTTCCCCCAAACAGTACAAAGCCCACTTCTTTTCTTCTCTCTGGGGGATCCTGACATTATAGTTTGCCATAATTTGGAACAGGGAAATTTCTCCCTATATTCCCCCTAACAGAGATAAAGTTTTGGAAAGGAAGTTCTTAGATGTAAGCTAAAAAACTGTCACTAAGGCAGGCAGTGGTCAAAGAAGAGAATCTCTGAAGATTTCTAGGTTCTGCCCAGGGTTGTGCTTGTTTTATCTTTAGTTGATTGAGGAACAAATGGAGAGGAAGTTCTTTGCTTGAAGTGTTTTTGTTAGGAGCTATGTAAACAAAAAGTTTGCCTTGTTCACTGAAACTTATTAAAGAAAATTCCCTTTCTGGAATAAGTAGGACACAATTTTGACAGGAAAAGTAGGTAATTATTTAGATAATCTTTGAATCTGTGGAAGATACAAAACTTGCTGGAAGATCATATTTATGCCTGCAACCCTTACTGAGTTCTTTAGTTCTTGTTGGTGGATGCATTTACGTAATGTGTTGGTTCAGTGAAGGGCTAATTAACTGGTGATTTTAACTAACTGTCCATGTAAATCAGGTATTGAATAGATTACTTTCCAATAGATGCAGCCTAGTATTTGCCTGTGAATTAGTTCTGAAAATGACTTTTCTTATTAGTGTGTTTAATCCTCTCAAGGCCGCATTTTGTAGTGATCTGTGTAAATGGAACTCTCATGGGCCTCTGAGGACTCTAATGTAAGCAAGTATTTCCCTTTCATGGCCCATAGTGAGAGTAAAAATCACTGACAAAATAACAACCAAGTAATATAGAGTGTCTTTTCTATTTTCTATTTATGCCTTTATTTGAAACTGTAATTAAATAATGTCAAACTTGTAACTATAAGAAAATAGTATCTGCTGTTTGAATACAATAATACAGGCCAACTTCTATAAACTTTAATTAGGCTAAGCCTGCATTGACCTCAGTAGGAATCTGGCTAAGGCTCTCTTTTAATTACCTCTGCCTTAAAATATGTAAGAATTTTCCCATTGCTTTTCTCACTCAAGGAACAATACATGAATAGCTAAACTAATAAAATGTTTAAATAGATACAAATCAAACGTGAAAGCTTTAAACTGTTGTTTTCATCCTGTAAATCAGCTGAGAAAAAGCATACAGACTGTAGTTCTAAATTATGTCCATAGAGTATTTCAAATCCAGTGAATTAACTCTCTTCCCCCCCCCCCATTTGAGCTCATAAATGTTCACCTCAGAAGTGCCTCAAATTCTTCCATTGAAATAAACTTGAACTGACAATAGCCAGATGATGTAAAATTGAAACTGAAATTCTATCCTTGGCCCATCCCATGTTCTTCCCCATAGGTATTAGAGGAATTATAGGAGAGCTAGTGTTTTCCTTCTATGTAAACTGTAATACTTGGGCAAAACAGGGCATATAAATTTCTTGCTGCCAGGAGAAAGCAATTACCAGTGTGGAGAAGATAGCAAGCAATAAATAAACAGAACTATGCTAGATAGTGAGTGAGTTTAAAGATTTATTTAGAATGACTTAGCTTATAGAAAACAGGCCTCTATATTTATTATATGCTTTCATTCAAGCTTGATATGAAAACTGCAGTCTTTTCTTAATAGAAAGGCTAATTATGTCACCAAGTCATTTTTATACATTATTTTTAAATAAACATGTAGAGATATACTGCATGATATTATGCAACTAAAAACAAAAAGGAAATTAGTCACCATAGCAAAACAAATAATACTTTGAAAATGCACTATACCTTTGTCAACATCATATAAGGATAATGGCCCCATACTGTCTGGGTGGGAGCCGTGTGTACCTTGTGAAGTAGGTGTCATCCCCCAGGACTCAGAAACTCCACCATCCTGGAATGGAAAACTAGATCTGATTGCAAAGGTAACCATGCTCTTGACTTCCAAAATGTGCCTTCTCTCCCATGATAAACACTTTCTCTCTCTCCCCCGCTTCTCTTTCTGCATTACTGTGATCAAAGTACCTGACCAAAAACTTAAAGGAGGGCAAGTTTATTTTGGCTTTCAGTTTCAGAGATTTACTCCATGGTTTGCTGACTCTATTCCTCTGGGCCCAGCATGAAGCAGAACATCAAGGTAGAAAGGCATGGCAGAGGGACACTGGTCTACTCATGGAGGCCAGGAAGCAGAGAGATAGGGGAAGGGGCCACAAGGATGGAGAACCCTTCCAGGTCACACCCCCAGTGACCCATCTCTTTCAGCCATGCCCCACCTGCCTACAGTTACACCAGTTAGTCCATTCAAACTAGAATGGACTGATTAGTTCACAACTCTTATAATCCAATCATTTCACCTCCTGCATTAACACAGATTTGGGGGGTACCTCTTATCAAAACCATAAAAAATATATGTATTCATTCCCCTTTATTTTGAAAACAATGAATATGGGGGTCACTGATGTGGTTCTAGATAAGAAGCAAGATGGATTTTTATGACAAAAAGTTTTTCTTATTAGTCTGTCTTGTCTATGCCTAACCCCAATCTTAATGCTGAGGGTTAGACAGGGAGAAACTCACTTATAGTCAGTTTAACTCTGAAGTATCCTTCAGGATGAAAGAGTTATTTTTATAGTTCCTCATAGCAAATCTGTAATGAACCTACTCTCTGGAATTCAGAGAGTGAAGAGGAGGAACTCTTAATAAGCTGTGATTCATAAAAGATTAGCAATAATTTGATATCATTGTAGAATTCATATACAGTGTGTCAAAATATGTTGGAATAAATTATTATGGGGGAAAATTCTCTAAATATTCTTTAGTCAGAGACACCTTGTTTTAGATACTAGCAACACTTTCAGGAGCAATACAGTCGAACCCCAAATGGGAATATACAATTTTGCCTCAAAAGACAGAAAACACAACTCTACATCTAATGAAAATTGATCTCTTCGTGACCTGAGGAATCACACATGAAAAGTATATCTAATGAACTTTCTATTTTTGAGGAAGAAACTTTTAAAATACAAAAACATGTAAAGAATACCATAAAAATAACAGCTATACTACCTGGAATTAAAAATAAATAACACTACATGTGATAAGCTGATAATAGTTATTAATTATGTATTTTGTGCATTTTCATTCCTCTTCAATTAACAGAAATAATATAGATAAGTGATAGCCTCCAAGTGACTACTGTTCACATCCTTTTCCTCCTCTAAGGTGCTAGTGCATTTGTTTCTTCAGCTTGTTTTCATACATTTTTATAATATGTAACCATAAACTACATATGGTTTTGTCTTGAGTGCATTTTAAAGTTGGATTAAATGGTGTCATATTTGAGAGCATATTCTCTGCAGTGTACTTCCTCACTCAGAACTGCTCAGTTTTGTTCACATTCAGAGAAGTTCAGTTCCAGCTCAGCACTTTTTTTTTTTTTTTTTTTAAGCTGCTCATGTGAGTAGACCCAATTTCATCTATTCAGTCCCCTGTTTACAGAAGGGTTCCCTCCTACTCAGTGCTTATCTCACTGTGTCACTCCTTAGAGACTCATAAATGGTGAGCAGGGGATTGCCTCGGGTTTAGTGTGGGCTTTCTTCCATGGTTCTACAGTCTACTGAACCAGCTATGTGTAAGAGATGGTATGTTTTTAAAGTACACTATCCCTATGAAACTCTCATGAAAAGTTTTTGGTTTTTTTGAATCTTATTCCTATGAATTAGGGGTCGGCACACTAAGACCTATGGGCTAAATCTGGCCTGTTGCCTGTTTTGTAAATAAAGTTTTATGAGAACAGAACCTTGCTCATTCATTTAAATATTGTCCATGGCTGCTTTCAAGCTGTGATGTTGGTGTTGAGTAGTTGCGGCAGATACTGTATGGCTCAGAAAACACAAAATAGTTACTCCCTGACCCTTTTAGAAATGTTTGTTGATCCCTCCAATAATACTACTGCCTGTTATTTCTCTATTTAATTCTTATCTGTTTTGACTTTGGGATTATCTAATATTCAGACACATAAACACATAAGATGATCTCAGAAGATGATAGAAGCCAAAGAAAATGGCAGTGTGAGTGGGGCGGGTGGTAGAGAGAACCCGAGAAGATGGCCACATGAGCTGAGATCCAGGAGGTTAGGAAACCAGAGTAAGTTGTACAAAATCACACAGGTAGTGAGTGGCAAAGGTTGG
This sequence comes from Tamias sibiricus, assembly GCA_025594165.1. Taxonomy (NCBI): domain Eukaryota; kingdom Metazoa; phylum Chordata; class Mammalia; order Rodentia; family Sciuridae; genus Tamias; species Tamias sibiricus. Next base: position 115,641,205 of record CM046664.1, read on the forward strand.
ATTTCAACTCAGAAATAACTCCAAATACAGGGTTTTTCCCCCCCGTGACACAGCTATATTCTTAAATTCATGTAAACACAGTACAAAGCAGATATGTAAGTATTGTATCAGAAGCATAAGCAAAGTGGCTTAGTTCTCCTGCACTTGGCAGTCCAGAGAGGAGGGGTCTGATGTGTTGAAAGTTGGACACAGTGCTGATGACTGGGGTTGAATCATTGTCCCGGCATTAACCTCGGCTGAATCACTTGAATTTGCAGGCTTCCTTGTGTCTTGGTGGGGCAGGGGTGGGAAGAGCTTGTCTGTAAAGTGAGGAGGGTGTTTGGATGATCTCCATGGGCTCTTCTGGCTCTCACTTTCTTTGCTGTTGTGACTTTAGGAGGTGGCATTTGATCTGTACTTTGGAGGGTGGGGTGATTTTGACAGGCTGCCTTGTAAATGAGAGAAAAAGGTATTCCAGGTGGTGAAAACAGCTCGAGCAAAAACACAGTGGCCAGTAACTGTAGAAAGAATTCTAGGAATGGTGTGTAGCAGTCTGGTCTGACAAGGGTAGAGTTGAATCCTGCAGAAGACTGGAGAGGCAAGAGGGATCTGGCACTGAGCTGAGAAATGGCCTTAACATAGTGCTTAGGAGCTGGGAATTTTTTTTAACCTGGAATTGCAGGATTTGAAAGGTCCATATCCTTGCCCTGTGACTGGCCCCTCTGCATAAAGAGTTTCAGTGGTAGAGACTTCTCTAGACCATCAGTTACATATGTAGGCAGCTATAAATATGTAATATGTAAATATTTTCTTCTATATAAGAAAATTCTTCTGTATATAGAGTCAAAACTTACAGGTTCTAGCTATACCTTTTCTAAGATATGGATGATGGAAGATGTAAATAGGATAACAGCATGTTCAGGGAAATGTAACCTAAGAGCCTGAAGTAGATCTGTGGCAGCACTCATAGAATATGGCCCCAAAGGAATAGAATGTTAAAAACATTCCATTCATGAAATATGTATAGAGCTCCATGATGGGTCAGCCCCTGACCATACCACTCATGGGAGAGGTGGATCAGGAGACTGTTGTGACTAGGACTCTGGTAGTTTAGTCAGGCGCACTTATCTTGCAGATGGAAGGTCAGAGGTCAGGAGTTGGGGGCAGGTTAAGGAGTCACAAAAGTTGAGTTGGTCAGATTGACTAAGGAGGCAGAAGGGAGAGTGCTCCAGGGACTGGGGGCTGGGAGATAGAAACATGAGTAAAGGTGACACATTTAAGGAACTGAAAGCTTGTCCATGGCTGGAGCATGGTGTGCATGAAGTGACTGAAATGAGGCTGCTGGGGCAGACAGGGACTGGTCGTGGAGGACTGTTTGCTATGCTAAGGATTTTGGATTGTATCCTAAATTTGACATGAAGCCAGTATTCTTAAAAATAGTTGCTCTCCCCCACCAGTGCATCTAATGTACGCAAAAGGCTTCTGAAAGTATTGCGACATAGAAAATATGGAAGAAGAAATAAAAATCACCTTTAATCTCACCAACCATAAATAGCCACTGTTAAAACTTTTTAGTATATTTTTAACAAAGTATGTTTTATGCATAGAGACATAAAAATAAAACATGATGTAATTGCAAAACGTAGTTCGTATCCTGCTTTTTTAAATGTTACATTGTTTGCCAACATTTCTGGGCATGCCATTAAAAGTTCTTTGACAACTTCTACTGATTACACGTAATAGCCTAAAAGATGACTCTTATTATAATTCAGTGTCTAATAATTGGTTAAAATTTAAGTTGCTTGCATTTTTTTTCTATTAGGGATAATGTGATGAACAAGATATTTATAAATTTGTATTCACATCTGATTATTTCCTTGGGATGGGTCTAGCCACATCAGTAGTCTAGTGGCCATCCAAGGGCATGAAGGATCCAGTGTATTTAGACGCCTTTATGATAGCATTGTGAAGGGTAGATAGGAAAGAGGTTGTGTGTTGCTGTGACCCAAATACCCTAATACAAACAACTTAGAGAAGGAAAAGTGTGTTTGGGGAATCACAGTTTCAGAGGTCTCAGTCCAGAGTCTCTGTTGTCGCCTGAAGTGATGGCCGCTTGGAGCAAAGAAGCCGCGGGAAGAAGTTTAGAGACGAACTGGAAACAAACAGCCCTTTATTCTGATAACTTCTCTCTGGCTCTAACTACACCCCGACACGCCGTCCCCGCTCCTCTAACCTCCCAAAATGGCGCAGACCTCATCCGCAATCTCTCTCAAGTCCCTTGAGATCTTCGGCCAAGTCTCGCAAGATCCCAGGCCACGTCCCGTGAGACTACGGAAGGCGCCAATGCCCAAACATGTCCAAAGCCCGTAGTCAACCGCAATTTAAGCCATCTCCCCAAACAGGGCTCCTACAAGTCTCCATTTCTCTGGGCCCAGGGTGAGGCAGAACATCATGGCCAAAGGGCACGGCAGAGGAAAACTGCTTACCTCATGGCAGCCAGGAAGGTGGGGTGGTGCAGGGAAGGTGCATCTATCCAGGGCACACCCCCAGTGATTCACCTACTCCAGCCATGCCTCACCTGCCTACAGTCTATTCATTTAAACTAGGATTGACTGAATAGGCTACAGCTTTCACAGTCCAATTACTTCACCTTTGAATATTCCTGTATTAGCAAGGAGCTTTTAGGGGACACCCCATATCCAAACCACAACAGAGGTGAACCTGAGGCAGGGAGACTAAGGTGGCTACTTAAGCAATTTAGACAAAGTGTAAAGCCAAAACTTAAGTTATTGTCAGCATATCAGAGAAAAAACAAGATGGTACTGATTCTTAAGGCTTTTTTTTTTTTTTTAATTTGTTTCCACATACAGCTTTCTGTGAACTTGATGAGAGATATCAGCACTTTTTACATATTAATTAAGAGGTTTCAGGGAATTCTAAAGTGGTTGTAGTAGATAAGAAGAGGGTGACAGGCACATTAATGGCACTCTTCTCCAAAATAGAAAATACCAAGGAGGAAGAACAAGTTTGAAGAGTTAATCTAGAAAAGGGGAAGTTATGGATTCAGTGTTAGGTATGTTGCCTTTAAGGACACAGGGGTTGATCTGTCAGGAAGACTATTTATAAATTGATCTGACAGCTTAGTAGAGAGGTTGGAGCAGGATGTTGGCATGTAGGAGCCATCCCATAAAGACGGTGGTGCTGAGACTGTGGATACTAAAGTAGTTCTAGACATCAGGTGTTTATGAGAAGATCAGGTGGAACAAAACCTGAAAAATTATTTACTCCTAAGTAGCGGGTGATGGGAAAGCTAGAGAAGGAGCTTCAAGTACTAAATAGAAAAATGCAGGAGAAAATGCTTTGAGGAAGCCAGGAGAGGCAAGCGTTTCAAGGAAAAACTTATCAAACTGTCAAATGGTGCAGAGGTCAAGCAAGAAGAGGACTGGAGCATATCCACAGGAGGGATTTGAGTCAGCCATAATTGTGGGACAGGACCAGCAGAAGGAGAAGAGTTGTGGGAGGGGGCCGCTACAGTGAGTGGTGCAGCGAGGAGGTAACAGGGCTAGGGGAACAATCATGGGCTTCTTTACTAAGATTATTATGAAGGGCTAATGAGAGTGATAGAGATAGCAAAAGGTTCACTTTTCCATCTTGTTTATGTTAAATAAGGAAAGCTAAGTTTTCATGTCATATGACTTAGATTACCTCCCCAACATGTGCTGTTCCTCATGTTTAAAATCCTCTCATTGGTGATTATTTTTTTGGGCACAGTATACTCTGCCCAAGCTTCTAGTGAAAGAGCAGCTGCTCAAGCTCCTCCCAAAAGTTCTATTCAAACTATCTGAGACCACCATGTTGGTACACATGGTCTCACTGGGCCTTAATGAAACTCAATTTTTAAGCCTTAGGAACTAATATTTGGAAATACCATTTTGAAAATTACAGAATGTGATTTGTTTCCTTTAAGTTTGATGTTACCTGAGGAATTGGTCAAAACCAATAAATGTTTAAATGTTGCCGTTTAGAGAATGCCTTTATTGTGTTGCCAGTTGCTGAATGGCAGAGAGCTTTTATTCTGACAAACTTTAATTAGAAAAAAAATTGAAGGGTGATGTCAGCCAGAATCAAAGTGAACCAGGACAAGAAATACTTTTATTGGTTACAGAACAGCAACAATGCACAGTGTCATCTTATTCACTTCCGTTACTAACAATGAAAAATACTGCAGGTCCCCCAGTGGGGTTCAGCCTGTCACTCATCATGAACACACGATCATTTTGATAGGTGTTTTTCATTGGTAATGTGATGCTCTTTGGGGTTCCAGAAAATTATTTATTTTTAAAGATATGCTAAATGATTCTTGGCTTTAAAAAACAAAGCAAAACAATATGGTAAATGTTCCTAATAAAGGAAGAAGTCCCTGCAGTACATCCGCTTATTTCCTCCATGGCAGTGGATTAACCTGTTTTTCTCCCAGCATAATTGCTTTTAAGATGTTGACATAAAAAAGAATTATCAATTGTTTAGAAGTCTTTATAATAGAAATCAGTTGATTCAAGTGGGAGATTAATGGAGCAGCATAAATATACGACTGTTTTATGAAGGATCTGATCGTCTTTTACAATGAGATTTTACCTTTCTCTGGGATTTTATTCTGAAATTCTGGGTCCTTTCTTCTTTGTCTTTGCTTTCCTGTGAAGTTCAATTTTATTTATTTTAACTCCTTTTGGACCTCACTTCCTCTCCATCCAACCTAGAAAGTTTGGGCCATTCCTTTAAGCATTGTTTCACCATTATAGCCAACTCACTTGCTCCTTGACTTTTCATGGAACCTAATCTGGTCTGCCCACACGCAACCTCATCACTAAATGTCTTGCTGTCCCCGGGCTGCTGACCACTGCTAGCTGGGACTCAACAACCATGGCAATCATAGCCTCTGTAAATCCATGGCCTTCACCACCGTTATATTTTCACCTAATTATTCTTCTCATTTGTGGTTAATCTAATTCACTCCTATCTTTAAACTTCCTCCCACCACCTACTCCCTGTCTCAGAAGACAATCTTGACTCCCTATTTTATTGAGGCCACCAGGCAGGAACTTGTGAACTTCTTTCTTGACCACTACCCTTGTCCCTACTGATAAATTTTCTCTCAACTGTGCTACCTTCTAGCTACTTTTCTACTTTTGTACTTTTTCTCCTTACCTTTGCCCCCCAGGATGCTCAAAAGAAAAGTGCCTGCTTCCATTTCCATATCCTTCTATTCTCTGGCTTTCATCTAAACTGCTCTTAACAGGCTTACCAGTGATCTGTGAAAGCCTGTGAGTTATTTTTTAGCTTTTACCTTATTTGGTTTCTTTATAAAATTTTGTCATTACTGACCATCTTCTTCAGTTTTTTATGAGAATATTTCTCTTTTGGATTTTCTTCACTGTAGGTAGATTCTCGCAAAGTCAAACCTGCCATTTTTCTGGGATAGGGGTATAGCTCCATGGTAGTGCCCTGAGTTTGATCTCCAGGAACACATACACACATTAAACTAAAACCATGAATTCCATTTTTCTAAAATGTCAGGAAAAAAAAAAGAGAAAAAAATGTAAGGCTTTAAAACATAATAGTTGTTGTGAAAACTTATAATCCAGTATTATGCATTATACTTGTATACTAGAGAAATATTATGCTTCAGTAACAGGTTTAAAAAAATAAGAACGCTGATTCTGTGGTGCGTGTCTGTAACCCTAGCAACTGAGTCAGGAGGCTCAAAAGTTTGAGGCCAGCCTCAGCAAGTTTGTGAATCTCTGTTTCAAAATAAAATAAAAGGACTGGGGATGTAAGTTCGGTGTCAGGGCACTTGCCAAGCATGCATGAGGCCCTGGGTTCAATCCTCGGTACAAAAAATTAAAAAGAAATATTTGGGCTGGGGTTATGGCTCAGTGGTAGAGCACATGTGAAGCACTGGGTTCGATCCTCAACACCACATAAAAAAGTAAACAAATAAAACAAAATCTAAAAATTGTTTTTTAAAAAAGAGAAATTTATTTCTTAAAATGTTTTGACTATAGTAATCATTTCACTGTGTATATCAAAACATCATGTTGTATATTCCTTGGTGTCTTCTTTTCTAGTTAATGAAGGAGTTTCCCCTTCTGAGCATGTTCAACATCCATGAAAACCTTTTAGAAGCCCTTCTGGAACTGCAAGCATATGCTGACGTTCAGGCAGTCTTAGCAAAGTACGACGGTGAGTCCTTGGCTGTTTGTATGTTCTTGAGAACTCCTCTCTTCTTGACATGTCCCAGTGACTAAACTGAAAGGATCATTTCAAGTAGCATAGCAGCTAGGTAATTTTCCTCTCAAATAATTTTTACCTACAGTTTCATGATGGTGTTTTATAGAATCTTAGAAATTCATGCTTAGTAGGGGCAGAAACATCATGTGGCCTGTGACTAGTCCTCTCCTTCCCTCCCCACGGACTCCCCTGGTGCTCTCCCAGCCAGTCATTTTGTTCACTCTGCTTTATTCCTTCATGGTCAAGAGTCACTGTGCTGGCAGCAGAATGTTAGACATGTTAGACTAGACAGCACTGACTATTAGAGGTCTTGCTGTGACACCACATTGGTTCCCTGTGAGCACTACCTGTTGGTTATGTTGAGCCTCTGGAGCAGTATATAACAGCTAATAGTCCTTGTGTTTGTGATAGCTCAGTAAATATTTGAAGATAAAATCATGTCTGCTTCACCCTAGGTCTTTTCCTTACTAGCAGAATATCCCTATTTCTTTTTTAGAATGGGCTTTAAAGTCTCTTCACCATTCTGGTTGCTGTTCTTTAAAAACCAGAAAAATGAACTGGCACATCCTAGAGATTTTAAACTCTTCTGCTCATAATACCATTATTTGTAAACTTACCATTTGATTCTTTGTACAGAAGTTATCTGCATAAGTCAGGCATAGTGGCTCACGCCTGTAATCACAGTGACTTGGGAGGCTGAGGCTAGAGGATGGCAAGTTTGCTGCCAGCCTCAGTAACTGGGTGAGACCCTGTCTCAAAATAAAAAAGTAAAAAGGACCAGGGGTGTAACTCAGGGGTAAAGCAGTCTTTTTTTGGGGGGGGGAGGGGCGGGGGGTACTGGGGATTGAACTCAGGGGCCCTTGACCACTGGGCCACATCCCCAGACCTTTTTTGTATTTTATTAGAGAAGGGTCTCACTGAGTTGCTAAGTGCCTCGCCATTGCTGAGGCTGGCTTTGAACTTGTGATCCTCCTGCCTCAGCCTCCCAAGTGCTGGGATTACAGGCGTGCGCCACCGCACCCAGCAAGCAGTCTTGAGTATAATTCTTAATACCATACACAAAAAATTATCTGCATAATTACCTGCCATGACCTAGCCACTAGAATCTCTGCAGAACTTCATATTATTCTGTCTTATTTCATTGACTTTTTCCCTGAAATAAATGTGTTTGCATATAAAATGAATATTATGGAGTGTTACTTATATTGCATAATCATTTTTTGTTTTATAAGATGTTCTTTCTTTAGTAAGCATGTTTAATTCATTTAAAGAATTATTCAGATCACAAAGTCTCAGGAATTCATCAAGCATGTAGGGCAAACTATTTCATTTGGGTCTTATTTTTCACACAAAATTCTTCATAAGGAGTCTCTGAAATGAGTTGGAGCTGTTTCTCTTACAGTTGAGGGAACTGAGGACTTGTGAGATTTTTTGTTTTTGTTTTCCTCAAATTCTTGCTCAAATTGGTGGGAACTAAATGCCCTCTGCCAGTGATGGTATTGTTTTGCTATGTGGACATGAGCACCCTGTGTAAGCAGATATGTGCTACCTAGTATGGAACTGATTTTAGAATGAGAAAAGTATTTGTGGAACACTTTAAAGTAAACAAAATAAGGACTGTTTGGCCTTCATGTCAGCTCACTTTTATTCTCTGTTTACGTGCTGGAATTTTACTGTTCCGCTGAACAGTGGTCTAAGCTTGAGAGCCTAAGCTGTGAGGCTTTCCTTGTAGCCACAATGCCCACACATTGAGCTTCTTCTTCTTCTTTTTTTTTAAATGTTTTTTTAGTTGTCAATGAACCTTTATTTTATTTATTTATTTTTTATGTGGTGCTGAGAATTGAACCCAGTGTCTCACACAGTGCTCTGCCATTGAGCCACAATTTAGCCCAACTTCTTTTAATACCAAAGAAACCTAGTCCCGTGTCCATGGGTTCAGGTGGAGTGCACTTTTCCAGATGCCACAACAAGGTTCCAGTGTTCCTATCCCATTCCTGACCAGTACTCAGCCTGATATATCAAGGCATAAGAAACAAAGGTTTAACCAATAGTGCCTTGGAGATCACAAGTCTCATAAGAGTCCTTTCATGAAGATCTCAGTTCATTATAGAAATCATCAGCCTTGTGTTATAAAACTGATTGCAAAATAAAGAAATGAACTCATTTGGAGCTGTTCATTGTCTCCCTGTGTCCCCTCGCACAGCCTCTGTTCCACAACAACCAAAAGCTGATTTATTAGATTCTGATAACATATGTTCGTATTATTTGTTACAACAGCCTGTCCCACCCTGCACTAAAACTTGGCTCACACTTTGAAAAATTCCTTTGTTGCAAATGGACAAACTCACCATATCAAGGCCCTTGTGTTGAGCTTTGTTTATGTTGTGTACCTGGCAACAGAGATGATGTTCTTGTTCATTATTCATGGAAAAAGAGCCTCATTAGTGGCAGGCCACATACTGTTGCTGAGATGCCTCGTTAGGGGTTTTCAGTTCAGCAGTTGTCAATAGAGTGCAGATGACCTAACCTCCACTGAATTCTGCAGGGAGTTTTGGTGCTGACTTGGCTCAGGTCTGTATCATTTACAGTAGAAATGTAATGAAGTGGCTGCTGAAGTTACTGTTCTTGAGGGGTGAGCTGCAACCACTCATGACTGTTGAAAAACATGCCTCTTGTTCCTCATCCCATACCATGAAGTGGGTTCTTTCAAGTTCCTCCTTGTTACTTTTTCTGGAGACCCAAAGGACCTTGACTGAGCTGCTGGCCCCTTATCTGGCCCTGTGCAAAGAAGTGGGTGCTTTAGAAGGTTTGAAGGTCAGGCAAGCTTGTAGGGACACCCTGTTCTTCACCCTGGCTCAAGTGTCATCATTTTCATCTATGAGATACTGGAGACAGTGGTTTGAATTCCAGCCCCTCCATCCCTCTGCACAAAGCCACACCCAGAGCAACAGGATTATATGTTATCTTTGCAAAGCAGAATCCTCTAGTTGCGTAGCTTTTTCTTGGGTGGTTTAAAAGTACGGCAGTTGTTCATTACATTTGTTTAGGTAGCTAAATGTCTTAAGTAGTATGTGGGAAAGTGACACAGTGGGATTAATGCTATTTTTCTGACCTTGGCAAAAAGGGTTTAGAAAAATGGCAAGACACAGAGAAAAAAAGAAATGTTTTTTTGGGGAAGAGGAAAGCAATATACTCTCCTTGCCTCGTTATTCTTTACCATTAAAAAAAAGTTTGGCTTTGAGTTTCAAAGTCCTTCATATTCTCAAAACTCCTCTTATAAGTGAAGCACTTTGGAAACTCTGGTCTCTACTAGGATTACCCAGTTAATTGGTTGAACCTCCTTATAATCTGCAACCTAACTTTGATTTTGCCCTTGAGATAACATCTTGTGTTTTATTATTGTGGTTTTATTATTAGTCTGAAACACTGCCTGGTCACTGCCATAAATTTTCATACTCTTCTATTTCCAATTTTTTTTAAATTATTTATTTACTTATTCATAATGCACAAGTATAGCATCTTTTTACATACAACTGCTTTGGGCAGTTTTTATCCAGGTGGTTGGTCCTGGTTCTATAATGACCTTCACCAAATGGCTAAAGTAACATCATCAAGCAGCAATTCCTAGCATTTATTTGGTTCTTATAATGTGTCTGTGTCAGATATGATTTCAAACTTTCGCAGATGAACATATTTATCCTCATCATAAGTGTATTTGTCAGCTCCACTTTATTGCTGTGGTGTGGCTGAAAGTATCTTGCTCTCAGGAAGATCCTAAGATGTCAAAGTAAAGCCATGTAGGTGTTATGAGAGAAAAGAGATCAACTGAGATCATTGTTAAATACAATATGAATGCCACCAGGAATGGACAACCAAGGATACAAACCAACGGGTCCATTCCAGGCCAAGGCACCTAACCATTACCTACTCTTTCCGCTGATGACAGTATATCGTAAAAAAATTTATTAATACCATTGTACTTGTTATTATTAGCTACAATTTATTGATAAACTATCATATCCAAGCATATCATATGCATTATCTGTACCTTCAAATAACTTGCCATTTTTAGCAGATGTAGAAACTGAGGCTTCATGAGTTGAAGTAACTTGCAAGACCACACATTCCTAGGCAACTGCAGAACTGGGATTCAAATCCAGATCCAGCAGCTGCAAATCCCATGTGTTTCTTATAAACATAAGCCTTGCGGAAGCCACATGCTCTGCCCCTCTCATCCTTAAAGGCATGGATTACGTGGGCTAGGGCTGTGGTGTAGAATTTTGGTGATGCCAGATTGTCTTGTAAAATTTCTTTCCAATCGTTCTTTAAGAAATGAGTGTATCTCATTTTTAAAAATTTTTTTTCTGAAATGATCTTCAAAATATAGCTTTCTATCTTTAATCAACTTGATTTCTTTTCTCACAAAGGGAAGTTGATGTGTAGTGATCATTTACTTTGTGATTTATCACCCTTTTTTTTCAGTCATGCATTTGTATAGAGACAGCAATGTTTTCAAGATCATTAACTCATCAGAACCTTCTTTTAGAAGCCATTGTAGCAGTTGTTATGAGCTATGGATTGCTTTTCAAAAATGTTTATAGGCCACCTAGGTTAAAGAGTTCAGTCTCAAAGATTAGAGTGGTAGTGTGGAAAGGATTCATGCATTTCTTATTCATGGTCATTTGTGCATTTAAGTTTTAGAAAGAATCACACGGTACAAGTGAACGTGAGGGTTACATGGTACCTTTGGGAACATCCAGCTCTGCCTGTCTCTGGTTAATTCTAAAAAGCAGCCAGTGAGGAGGTGGACTGGGTCTTTGCTTGGCCCTTCCAGTCCTCACTGAATGAACTCAAATAAATTGATCTTCTAAGCCTCGATTTCTTTCTCTGGAAATGAAATCAGGTTTTGGAAAGACTAAGCAAATTGCCCAAGATTCCATAGTTGGTAATTTGTTATGAGGATTAAAGTCGTTTAATCCATGCTAAGTATTAGAACTTCATGGGATATACAAATTAAGAATTCAGAAACTGTCAACTACTTTAAAGAACCCAGATTACTACTCCTGAACCTCACAATTCTTGATCAATCTCATTCAAAAAGAAAACCAGCTGGGCTGGGGACATAGCTCAGTTGGTAGAGTGCTTGCCTAGCACGCACAAGTCTCTGGATTCCATCCCCAGCACTTACTTTGATATAACATCTTCTCAAGACAACTTAAAAGCAGTTATACTGGATAATTTAAGACTACAAAAGCAACTACAATTAAACAGTGATGTTAAAAGACCATCCATTTCAGCCTACAGTATTATTACAATTAAAGTAAAGGGACGCTTTCTACTCCCTTTTGCTAATTATGTACTCATTCATATATTATTTTGTATATGTGAATATCCTTAAACTAAGAAATACAAAATGGTATGTGGAATAAATCAATTAAAAAATATGTTTCTTGGCCAGGTGCGGTGGCACACGCCTGTAATCCCAGCACTTGGGAGGCTGAGGCAGGAGGATCCAAGTTCAAAGCCAGCCTCAGCAATGGCTAGGCATTTAGCAACTCAGTGAGACCCTGTCTCTAAATAAAATACAAAAAAGGGCTGGGGATGTGGCCCAGTGGTCAAGTGCCCCTGAGTTCATTCCCTGGTACCAAAAAAACCAAAAATGGTTTCTGGTCTCAAGAAGATTTTATCTTATCAGGGAACTAAATGTGCACAAATTTCCTGAATAAATATATGATAAATTACATTAGGGATATTTTTTAAAAGGTTATCTTAGAATTGCAGAAGTAAGATTATTTCTGACCCTGGTGGGCCATGGGAAGATGAGAACAAAGGTGAGCTCAAGATCTGGGACACAGCAGTAGTTCTGACTCTTGAAGCACATTTGCAAATACCAGTACAACTTGGAACTCATTCATGGCAGGAGCAACAACTTGAATAAAAATAGGTTAAGCAGAAAAATATAAAACATATTGAAAGAAGTAAATAGTTAAAGAGTTTGAAATTAGACAAAGAGACCCTGAGCCTAATAGAGGAAAAAGTAGGCCCAAATCTTCATCACGTTGGATCAGGCCCTGACTTGCTTAACAAGACTCCTAAAGCACAAGAAATAAAATAAAGAATAATAAATGGGATGGATTCAAACTAAAAAGTTTCTTCTTGGCAAAAGAAACAATCAATGAAGTGAAGAGAGAGCCTACATTTTGGGAGCAAATTTTTGTCACATGCATGTCAGATATAGCACTAATCTCCAGGATATATAAAGAACTTAAAAATCGTGACTCCAAAAATACAAACAACCCAATTAATAAATGGGCGAAGGAGCTGAACAGATACTCTCAGAAGAAGATATACATTGGATCAAAAAATATATGAAAAAATGTTCAACATCTCTAGTAATTAGAGAAATCCAACTCAAAACTACTCATGCCAGTCAGAATATCAGTTATCAAGAATACAGAGAACAATAAATGTTGGTGAGGATGTGGGGGGAAAGGCACACTCACTCATTCATTGCTGGTAGGACTGCAAATTGGTGCAACTACTCTGGAAAGCAGTATGGAGATTCCTTAGAAAACTTGGAATGGAACCACCATTTGACCCAGCTATCCCACTATTCAGTCTATACCCAAAGGACTTAAAATCAGCATGCTATAGTAACGCAGCCACATCAATGTTTATAGCATCTCAATTCACAATAGCTAAACTGCAGAAGCAACCAAGATGCCCGTCAATAGATGAATGGATAAAGAAACTGTGGTATATATACACAATGGAATATTACTCAGCATTAAGAGAGAATAAAATTACAGCATTTGCAGGTAAATAGATGGAGTTGAAGAATAGCATGCTAAGTGAAGTAAGCCAATCCCAAAAAACCAAAGTCCACATATTCTCTCTGATAAGTGGATGCTGATCCATAATGGGATCATCATGGGAACATGGGAAAAATGGAGGAACTTTGAGGCAAAGGGGAGGAAGGGATGGGGAGGGGGAATGGGGCCAGGACAGATGGTGGATTGAGATGGACATCTTTACCCTAGGTACATGTATGAGTGTACATATGGTGTGACACTACTTGTGCATAACCATAGAAATGTAAAGTTGTGCTGCAGTTGTGTACAATGTATCAAAATGCATTTTGCTGTTGTATATACCTAATTAAAATAAATAAATTAAAAAAAATAGAAAACCATACACAAAATGTCAGTTGAAACATGAGAATAAGAGCCCAATTTTGTTCTCCCCCATAAGGCAATGTCATGGCCTATTTTTAAAATCATTGAAGTGTCTAATAAGATACATACTGATATTTGATTAGAACTCAAATACTTAAATTTATCTCCATTAATTCTCAAATTTTTGGAAACCTGAAAACAGGAATGCCAGGGATTTTTATTCCTGGTCAAAAGACAGATCATTTCTGTGGATTCAGAATAACTTCAGCCTTGGAGCAATTTGTACCAATGGAAATAGAGCTCCAAGTTCTTATGGATATTTACGCCATTAAATCATTTAGTGATTGTCCTAAATTTGGGTCAGAAACTTCCTTGTAAGGAACAGCTGGTCTTTTTTATAGTCATGAATGTTATATAAATGCAATAACTATATCAATACCATTTTTATTGATGCCATCAAGTCCATCCTAAATTAGCATTATTATTTGCCATCTGGTAATATGCAAAGGGTATACTTTTTAGAATGTGGTGTGTTTCTAACACTGGAGGAAATATTTTCATCCCAACAGATTGAAAACAGAAGTTGCAAAGAAAGCCATTAGGGAATCATTTTCAGACTATTCAGAGAATAAGTTGTTTGCTGATATTGTTTTGCAGAGTAAGCATGTAGTTGTAAGTAAAAATTTCATAAACCTTTTTCATGGCCTGAGGCCATATAGTCAGCAAAAGTTCAACTATCATCATCAAAATGGTCACTGGATACCCTGTCTTTTTGTTAGTCTGTTTTCCATTTATGTTTGAGGAGTAAGCAAGGATAGGAGGGATTTGAAATGTCAGGAAGACCAGGGAATGAGATCTGTATTCATCAGCACTCTACATGTCAGGCTGCCCACACTTCCAAAACAGTGCCTTTTGGTCAAGTGTAAGATGTGAATTTTGATGCCACAGGCACAAGCAACTTTGGAAACATTCACTACAAAATTAGGCTACATTTGCAAAAGAAGTTTTGGAATGCTGCCAGTCCCTTTTAGCAGCCCTAAACGTAGACCAGCTCCCTTCCCTGGGCTTGCTTTTATTTAAAAGATCAAGAATGTGCCTGAAGATAATCCTTACATAAAAGATGAGCAAATGAACCACATTGCTACTCTAAAGAAGAAAATAATCATGAGTTGCTGAGAAATGATGGCTCTGCAAAGCTTTGGACTAAATACTCTGCTTACTGGGACACCAAGAGGTAGATCTGTCAAGAGCACTAGGCCTTTGAGATCACTTTAGAGCAAATGACAGACTGTCAGGTGAAGGACTATAAGAGTTCTGATGATAAATGTCATTTCAATGAGGACTGTGTGTATGGGAAACTTCTGTCTCTCATGATGGAGAAGACATTCCATGAATGCATACATCTGTAATTCACATACTTGACACATGCACAAACCCTTTATATTTACGTTGGCTTTAGTAATCCTTATTGCCCAGTTATCCTAACTTACCAAGGTAGCATCCCTCCCCAGCCAGCCATTACCACCACAGAAACTGCCATGTTTGGCTTCAAGGCAACAGCCACAGAAGGGCCCTCTCACAGCCCTCCTAGGGTAATCCAGTCCAAAAGTTGCAATAACATCTGGTGTTTGGCTTTGTAGCATACAGTGAAATTTTCTGGGTGTAGTTGAGCATGTGTAGCCTGCCCTTCCTCCTGACCAAAATTACTAAGGTCATGTAGAATTTCCGGATTGAATCATCAAAATCCCAGGTGGCAATTTTTTTTCAGGTTCTTGCGTATCAGTCCTTTTTATTTCTTCAGTGAATTTTCCCCACTGATTGAAAAGGGGCCTTGAATTGACTTTTTGAACATGGGGCAAAAGGACCTCACACTGTTTGGAACCAACAGCAACAACAGAAATCTAAGAATTCTGTATTTCTATTGTCTTCTTTGTATAATATCATAAATAGGAGAAAAGAGAGAAATTTTACATAGGACATCCACATTATAAAATGGAACAGTAACAACACATCACGATCCACAAACAGGTTACGAAGGAGAAGTAGACCACTTTTGTCTTCATTCCCCACCCTACCCCCCATTTTTGTTTGTTTCTTTTTCTTGGTTCCAGAAGCATCTGTGAAGGACACATGTGTTGGACTAGTACGAACTTCAAGTATGTCTGGTAGAGATGATATCAATTTGTGGCTTGACCAAGAAAAGGGATACAGGTTGACTATCCCTTATGCAAAATGCTTGGAACCACAACTATTTCAGATTTTGGAGGCTGGTTTTGTTTCTTATTTTAGTTTTATTTTGGAGTATTTGCATAGTTGATAATCTGACATCAAAATGCTCCATAATTCAAAACGTTTTTTGGTGCTTTAAACCTTTTGGATAATGGATCATTTTGGATTTTGGATTTTCAAATTGGGGTTATCTGCTGGCACCTGGTACTTTATAATTCTAAAAGATTACATAGAGTAATGAGGATAGTATTTTTTTCATATTATTCCATCAAAGATCTATCAAATCCTTATGTTAAAGATACTATAAGGTACTTCTGGGCTCAGACATAGATAGGACCTATTATGTGTCACCAAGTTTTCACTCTAATGGAGAAAGATGTTACACACACACACACACACACACACACACACACACACACACACCACAAGTGATGTGTTTGATGAAGATGAAACAGCAGTGCTCAGTGTATCTGTTAGGAACTTGCTATGACCAGTTCCAAGAAAGAAGTCTTTGAGAATAAACCCTATGTCCTTTAATCTCAGACCTCTGTGTAATAGGGTAGTCATTTGAAACGCCTGTGGTCAATGACTGAATCAGTAGATGTCCATGCCACTATTGCATAGTGTCTTCATTTGTGAAGAAGTTTGAGGTTTATTTATCTGTTGGACACCACCACTGAAAAAATTTTAGAAACATAGATATGAAAATTGATGTTCAATTGACCTATCTCATGCATAGGAACAGTAATAATTCATTCTAAGCTACATTTTGGTTGCTATTTTTGGTGGATGAACAGAAGAAAATCAGGTAAAAAAAAAAACACTAAAAATTGTTTTATCCTATCTAACCTTTTACTCCATAAGTTTTTCTTCCAAGATTATTGAATTGGATTTTTGCTGTTATGAGCCATTTATGACTTTTGAAAACTCCAGAGTCATTCTCCCAAAGATGACCTTTACTTGCAGCAGAATCCTTCCAATAAAGGGTCCTTAAGGAGCGAGGAGAGGTGTGGCTGCCTTGCTTGTTCTATCCAAAGATTCTTCTACTTTTCTTCAACTTTGTTTCAGCTTTTACGTTTTTTCCCCCTTCCTATGCCAGGAAGAAAGTATTCCACTGCTGTTTCAAACAGACATCTAGATTAGTGCACCAACACAGTGCATTGTGCTGGGACTCCTCATGCAAAGACAAATGTGGTTAATGTGTTGAGAAATAATGCATTTCTGACTCCCTCTTAAAACCCCCATCAACACTGATCACTTTTGGTTTCCAGGAGCTAAATTGTTTCTAAATAGAAGGATGCTGCTATCAAGGGATTTGAGATTTTTGTACATTATTCAGGATTTTATTCAGCAAATACTGACTACCAACCATATAGTTCAAACATTGTTTTGTGTTGTGGGTTGAAAGTGATAAAGAAACACAGCTTTTAGTCCTAAAGTATACCATGGAAGTAGGAGTAACAAATAAGGGAACAAACAATTGCTCTAGGTGTAAAGGAATTTGATAGACTTTAACCCAAGAATAAAGGGATGCCTCACCCAGCAAGGGGAGGTGAGGGAAACCTTCCCAAAGGAGGTGCTATCTGAACTGAATCAGACAGTGAAGATGCTTAAGCCAAAAAGGGCACATTGAAATTTGCAGGGGCACAATTATTTTAGTCAGCTTTTTTGTCACTGTGACTCAAACACCTAACAAGAACAGCTTGGAAGAGGAAAAGTTTATTTTGGTTCAGAGTTTCAGAGGTTCAGTCCATGGTTGGGCCCAAGGTATGGCAGAACATCATGGTAGAAGGGTGTAGTGGCAGAAAGCTGCTCAGTTCATGACAGCCAGGAAGCAGAGAGAGAAGGAGGAGCTCTGCTCATCAGGGACAAAATACAAACCACAAAGTCACCACCCCAGTGGCTACTTCCTCCAGCCACACCCTACCCGCCTGCAGTTACCATCCAGTTAATGCATGTCAGCTGTTAAAAACTCTCATACCCCAATTGTTTCACCTTTGAACAGTCTTGCATTATCTTACATATGAGCTTTTGAGAGACACTTCATGTCTACACCATGACAACAATTGATGTGACTTACATGGGGTACTCCTTCTATCCTACAGAGCAGATAGATGGAGAATGGATACACTGAAGATGCATTAGGTGAGTTAACTAGGAGCCAGACCTCAAAGGACTTTGAATCTAGCTCCGGTTTAATTCTAAAGGCCTTTGAGAGACCTGGTAGCAATTTTAGCAACCTGGTAGCAATTTGAGCAGAGGAAGGCTTTAATCTTACTGCACATTGAGGCTTCATGCCTATCCTTGGGTGATTCAAAGTTGTTGAGAGTCCAACACAATGGGAAAGCTCTCAGACCTGGAAGAGTGGAGCACATTGAAGAGGGCCCAAAAGATGATTTCAGACACTGTTTGTGAAGCACCATTTTATTCTATAGGGAAGGATTTGCAAGGTTTTCCAACACTAGTATAAAATTGTTAGTAGAATTTGGTTTTCCTTCTTTAAACAAAAAATAGGAATTCCAATGCTGAAACTTTTTTGTCTCCTAGGTGAGGAAAACTTTCTGTTTTAAACTATAACCACTTATTTTCATTTGCTCTCTGGTGATCTCTTAACTATGGCAAGTTGAGGCTGATGTAGACACAGCACAAACCTCAGATAATCTTTCAGAGGAGAGTAACTAAGACATGAGGAAGAGGCTTCCAGTGCCCATGTAGTCCATCAACACCTACATACTTCTTTCTGCTGGATCGTAACAATGACATGGGGAGAAAAAATGTGGATGAGGAATAGGTGGAGTATTTACCTATACTTTACATTAAAGGTTGAATTTGAACAGTGACGTCCATGCTATGAATGCCTATTGAGGTAGATCTACATGTTTCACTTTCTAAAACAAAGCATCTGATAAACTTTTGCCTTGCTGACCCTTTAGGTCCTGGAAAAGTGAACAAAGCCCATGAGTAACACCCTAGATAGAATTCCTACAGAAAGAACTATAAGTGGAGATTAATAGAAACAGTAAACGAAAGTAACATGATCATAGATATACTCTTTGAATCTAAAACCAAACAAAACCCAATAACAACAAAAAGCCAAAGCCATGTTCTTTTTAATTAACTCAAAGTAAAGATAAATATGAACCTATAGATAGAGATGCAAGGGAAATACAAATGATTAAAGTGTGTGAAAACATCAGAATGACAAGTAGCAAAGTCAGTATATACGAGTGAGGCATAAACCTATACAGAGGTGCTTAGGAAAGTCCAGAGGAAGCAAGTCTTGAGGCTTGAATGTGGAAAGATATCCCCCCACTTGCCAAGCAGAACTAGAAGAAAGCATGAGAAAGATGTCAGGGAAAGTAAAAGCCAGTGTCACTACTGTCAGTCCTGGATAAGTGCAGGACATGGTCTTTAGGACCCCCTTGATAGTCATTAGCTAGTGGTTCTTAAGAATATCAGGTAGCTTCTCTAGGCTTGTATTTTTTCATCTGAAAAAGAAAAAGACGTTGAAGGGCATGACATTGCTGTCCTGGGCTAATGTCCAATTCTTTGCTTCTGTCTTATGGTAGTACTATTTGGAGCATAAAATATTGTATTAATACCTATTCATTCTATTTTCCATTTCCTTCAATACTTTGGTTCGTTTCTTAGATTTTTCATCAAATAAGTAAATCTCAGCAAAATTCTAGAAAATATTTTTCTATAGTTTATGGATTTTTAGGAGAAAAGGAAGTGATTAAAGATTCAACATGAATATACAAAAGAAGTTGTACCAAGTAAACACAGATGAGATAAGGGATGTGAAAATATTTAGGGTCTACAGGATAGTACTTAAGTGTGTATCTTGTTAGTTTAAATAGCTGTTTTAAAATTCTAAATTGGAGGAATGTCATAGAAGAGTTTATATCTTTATTTAAACAAACCATTTGATAATATTTTAAATGCTATTCTTTGAGGTAACATGGAACAATATGGTCATACTACCTGATTAATAAATGGTTGCACATGTATCATTGCAGATAGTTGCAAATTGATGGTGATCACTAGAATCCTTTTCCCAGATTCTCTCTTGGTGTTACCATTGTCGTCATTGTTTAATCAGACCTTGGAGACAGTATAGCACAGTAAAGGTAAAGTGCTGTGGATATATATACACTAGCTGTGTGATATTTGCATACTTCTTAACCATGCTAAGCTTCCTTTTCCCCTGCTATGGAACCCTATCTCATAGGGATACTCTGAGGATTGAATAGGATAATGTGTATAAGAGATTAACAGCAGTGACTTCTTCTTAGTGAACCCTTGATGAATTCTAGCAGCAAGTTTTTTAATATTTGTTTTTAGTTGTAGGTGGACACAGTAACCTTTGTTTTTTATTTTTATGTTGTGCTGAGGATCAAACCCAGTGCCTCACGTGTGCTAGGCGAGCGCTCTACCACTAGCCACGACCCCAGCCTGCTAGCAGCAATTTTTTTTGTTCTTTTAATTTTATTTATAATAATAGTATGTATTATAATTCATAGTGCACATATATAGCATCTTTTTACATACAACTGTTTGTATACAAAGTATATTCGTACCATTCAGGTCTTCAATCATGCATTTAGGATAATGATATCCGTCTCATTCAACCACCTTTTTTTTTTCCTTCTCCCCTCTCCCCCCTTGCTCCCTCCTTTCCCCTCCCTTCCCTTTGACCATTCTAGTGTTCCTCTAATCCTCCTATGTACCCCCATCCAACAACACTGTGAACTAGCCTCCTTATATCAGAGAAAACATTTCGATATTTGGATTTTTGAGATTGGCTAATTTTACTTAGCATTATATTCTCCAACTTCATCCATTTACCTGCAAATGCCATTATTTTATTCTCTCTTATTGCTGAGTAAAATTCCATTTTGTATATATACCACATTTTTTTTTATCCACTCATCTACTGAGGGACATCTAGGTTGGTTCCACAACCTACCTATTGTGAATTGTGCTGTGCTAGCAGCAATTTTGATGATGGTATTGTTCATATGGGAGGAAGCATGCTTGTGAAATGTATGGGTGGTGCAGAGCTGTTGGTGGTAGCCTCAATCAAAAAGATGACAAATATGCTATAGTGATGTGCTGAAATCCTCAGAATTCAATGGTAAAGGTATATTTTAATATTTAAAATTTAATGGAGTCAAATGTAGAATCCTGCCTATAGGTTTTCAGAAAATTTTCGTGGTCTACCTGAAAGAGAGGAAAGAATCAGTTTTGGCGGAAATCAACTTTGTTTTAATCTGAAGGGTTTTGATGGCCACAAAATCATAGAAACAAATGAGGAGTCCCAGCTGCTCAAAGCCGAGGTTATCCTAGCTGGTGTTCAGAGAGGTGTAGTCACCAGAGCTCCTCAGACTGTGCACTTCCTCCAAGCTCTGTGCCAGTCAGGTTTAGGAGACTTAAAGGATTAATTACATTTCTAATTCTCATTTTTTAAAATCACCCATTGTCCAATAACAAAACTAGGTTGAGAAATTCTTAAAAATATGTCATTGAGGAGCTGGAGGCATCCTAGAAAAAAAAAAAAAAAGTTGTGCAGAGGAGATGTTTTAACCACTTAATGTTTGAAAGGCTGACATGAGACATAATTGGATGATGCTTTGCAATGGAAGGCCAAATTAGTGATTCTGGGTAAGTATTCATAGAGAGAATGGAGTGGGGCAGAATGATAAACAGCAAACTGTTCCAGAGGTTCAACTGGTAAGACAGCTCAGGTGTACACGGGGTTGTAGGGTTTATTTTTAAATTATTGAGGTAGAAATTACATAATGTAACATGTACAAGTCTTAAGTATAGAGAGAAATGACTTTGTACTTATGTATACACCCATCTGACCACCACCCAGAATGAAACATGGAACTTTCCACTATCTCAGAAGGTTGCCTCATACCCTCTTCCAGCCAATAACTGCTCTACGGCCCAGAAGTAACAACTTTCCTGATCTCTAATCAAATATTAGTTTTTCAAGCTTCATGCAAACACTTTAGAACACTGTTGAGCAGTTTCCAGTGAAGTTAAACAAATATCTCCCTTCTGATCCAGTAATTCCATTTCCAGTTACATATCCAAGAGAAATGAAGTGTTTTGTTTTTTTTTTTTTTTAATTTACACAAGAATTGTCACAGCAGCCCTATTCATCTAACTTAAAGCTGGAAAATAATTCAAATATTCATTACCAAGAGAATAGATAAACATGAGTGTATCCACACAATGAAATAATACTCAGTAAGGAAAAAGAATGAAGTATTGATACATGTGAATATATGGCTGAATCTGAAAAATATCATGCTGAGTGAAAGAAGCCATACATAAAAAGGTATTGTTAGTCAGTTTTTTGTCTCTGTAACAAAAATACCTGACAGGAACAATTTAGAGGAGGAAAAGCTTATTTTGGCTCATGGTTCCAGAGGTTTAGTCCATGATTGGTCAAGTTAATTGCTCAGAACTCAAGGTGAGGCAGAACTTCATGGCAGAAGGAAGTAGTGGAGGAATGCTTCTCCATTTATGGCAACCAGGGGACAGAGAGGAAGAAGGGGAAAAGAGCCACAGAGAGGAGGACCAGTCAGTCCAGGATGGACTGATTAGGTTACTGCTCTCACAATCCAATCACGTCACCTCCCTACTTTCTTGCATTTAGCACAGGGGATTTTGGGGGGACACCTCATATTCAAACCTTAACAGATGCATACATTCTGATTCTATTTATGTGAAGTTCAAGATTGTAGTTTTTTTTTTTTTTTTTTTGGTACTGGGGATTGAACTCAGGGGCACTCGACCACTGGGCCACATCCCCAGCCCTTTTTTGTATTTTATTTAGAGACAGGGTCTCACTGAGTTGCTAAGTGCCTCGCCATTGCTGAGGCTGGCTTTGAACTCGCGATCCTCCTGCCTTAGCCTCCCAAAGTGCTGGGATTACAGGCGTGCGCCACCATGCCCGGCCGATTGTAGCTTTTTAATGAAGATTTTCATGACAATTTGATTTTGCATGCCTAACACACTTGGGGATATTTCTTTCCCTTTAATGAAAGGACTAGTATGAACACAAGCAGGCAAAGAAGTAAAAGGGAAATTAAGCTAATGCTAGCAGGTCAGCTTTGCTTAAGTGAGAAACATTTATTTAGCATTCTTTGTTTCTGTAATGAGTAATGGAATTATGTGATATTTCTTTATATCCTTTCCTTTTGTTTCCTCCTTGAATTGTGGATGTGTGGATGTGTGTGTTTTGTGGAGGTTGAATCAGGCCCTCATGTATTCTAAGCATGTGCTCTACCACTGAGCTGTACACTTAGCCTGAATTATAATTCTTAAGACTTGTGGTTAATAATGATAGCTTAATGCCATTTACAAAGAACAGAAATGCACTGAAAAGTTAAGAGTTTTTTTTTTTTTTTATATAAAACTAACTACTTAGAATGATTTTTGAGTCTTTCTCAAAAAAAAATTTCTGAGTGAATTATAGGCAGTATTGGAAAGCAAGTGATTTGTTATTCCCTGCTCAAAACTTCTGATACTAGCATTTTCATCACTTCTGAAAGCTGCTTTCTTCTTTGTACCATTTATCCATTTTGGTAGTGGTAAAAGCCTGAAATCATGGTAGGCAGACAGAACTGTAGAGGACAGGATAGGGAATGTATCAGCACTATAGCATTTTCTTAGCTAGCATGCACGAGGCCTCGGGTTCAACCCAGCACCTCAAAAACCAATTAAAAAAAAAAAAAAAACTATAGAGAACAGATTAGTGTCACCAGGGGATGCAGGAGGAAGGACGGGGTGTGAGGTGGGGAGTTTCTTTGTGGTGATGCAACAGTTCTGTACCTTGGTGGTGGTGGTTCTACGAATCTAGATATGGAATGAAATTGAACTGCATAGAGATGCACCCTTGAACACATAAAAATGGTGAAAATTGAGCAATACCTGTAGTTTACTTCAAATACTATACCAATGTCATAGTTTCTTATTTTTTGATGTTATACTACAATTATATAAGATGTCATTACTGGGGGAAGCTGAATTTGAGTGAAGCTTTCCTCTGAAACCTCTCTTGGTACCATTTTCACAAATTCCTGTGAGCATGGAACATAATAAATTTAAAAATTACTAAAAATCATTATTAAAAATTAAAAAATTATAGTAGGCACCAATAATCAAGTCTCAGCCTTCTGAAGGTAGGGTAGGAATAAAAGATGTAGGGCTCAGAGGGCAAACAGCCTATCTTAATTAATTCTCCTAGAGGGTAGTATATGTGGTTTTCTTAAAAGTAAGCCACATATTAATTTCTGACTCTGATTTGGAAGTTAAGCAGAAATTAAATTAAAATTTGTAAATGAGGTGATGTCCTGGGGCAGGCACACTGCCAAAGGAGCACAAAGACTTTCACAAGGGTATTTAGGTCTACACGACAGAACTGTTCTACAGATCTGAGTAACAGATCTATAGGCTGACTGTGCTTCATTGCCACGACACATGACTAAGTCATTCAGGGACATTCCAGGTGAATTTTGGTTGGCACGAAATAACCACACTAAGACAGAGAAAATACATTTTTCTTGGGATTATTTAGTGACAGCTCCTCTGCTCCAGCTCCCATAAGGGAGGCAGAAAAAAAGAGAGGGAGGACGTTCTGAAGCCCCTTTTTATTGAGGGGAAGACACTTGAGAAAGTTCTACCCCAGTGAGGGGGGTCAGGCTTCAGGGAGTTGAGTCTAGTGATATATTGTGGTCAGCAGATTAACTGACATCATAGAAGGCCACACCCATCTCAGGTGCTGTGTGGGATCAGAAGGCAGAGTGAGGGAAAAGGACACATTCATGCACAGTCCAGACAGAGAGGCAATGTCAGTCCAGTCCACTCATGTACTCATGCTCATAGTTCACAAACACACAGCCCATGGCTGGCCTGCGACGCTTAATACCCTTGTTTGTGCTCTGTCTGGCTCACTAGTGTATTTGCCCATGAGCTTGCTCCAGTCATTTTATAGAACAGAATTCTTCTTTCTAGCATTATCATATTGTTATTCTTTTTTTTAAATAATTACAATTCATAGTGCCCGTATATAGCATCTTTTTACATACAACTGTTTGTATACAAAGTATATTCGTACAATTCAGATCTTCAATCATGCATTTCGGAAAATGATATCTGTCTCATTCAACCGCCGTTTTTTTTTTTTCCTTTTCTCCCCCTCCCTCCCCCCATGCTCCCTCCCTTCCCCTCCCTTCCCTTTGACCATTCTAGTGTTCCTCTAATCCTCCTATGTACCCCTATCCAACAATACTGTGAACTAGCCTCCTTATATCAGAGAAAACATTCGGTATTTGGATTTTTGAGATTGGCTAATTTCACTTAGCATTATATTCTCCATCCATTTACCTGCAAATGCCATTATTTTATTCTCTCTTATTGCTGAGTAAAATTCCATTTTGTATATATGCCACATTTTCTTTATCCACTCATTTACTGAGGGACATCTAGGTTGGTTCCACAACCTAGCTATTGTGAATTGTGCAGCTACAAACATTGAGATAGCTGTGTCACTGTAATATGCTGTTTTTAAGTCCTTTGGGAATAGACCCAGGAGTGGGATGGCTGGGTCATAGGGTGGTTCCATTCCCAGTTTTCTAAGGAATCTCCATACTGCTTTCCATAACGGTTGCACCATTTTGCAGTCCCACCAGCAATGTATGAGTGTGCCTTTTTCCCCACATCCTCTCCAGCATTTATTGTTGTTTGTGTTCTTGATAGCTGCCATTCTGACTGGAGTGAAATGAAATCTTAGAGTAGTTTTGATTTGCATTTCTCTAATTGCCAGCGATGTTGAGCATTTTTTCATGTATTTGTTGATTAATCGTGTATCTTCTTCTGAGAGGTGTCTTCTCAATTCCTTAGCCCATTTATTGATTGGATTATTTGTTTTTTTGGTGTTAAGTTTTTTGAGTTCTTTATATATTCTAGAAATTAGTGTTTTATCTGATGTGCATGTATTAAATATTTGTTCCCAATTAGTTGGCTCTCTATTCACCTCACTGATTGTTTCTTTTGCTGAGAAGCAGCTTTTTAGTTTAAATCTATCCCATTCATTAATTCTTGGTAGTAATTCTTGTGCTACAGTATTCTTTTTTTTTTTTTTTTTTTGGTGGTACTAGGGATTGAACTCAGGGGCACTCGTCCACTGGGTCACATCCCCAGCCCTTTTTTGTATTTTATTTAGAGACAGGGTCTCACTGAGTTGCTAAGTGCCTCGCCATTGCTGAGGCTGGCTTTGAACTCACGATCCTCCTGCCTCAGCCTCCCAAAGTGCTGGGGTTACAGGCATGCGCCACCGTGCCCTGCTTACAGTATTCTTATTAAGGAACTTGGGGCCTAATCCGACATGTTGGAAATTGGAACTTACTTTTTCTTCTATTAGGCGTATTGTCTCTGTTCTAATTCCTAGGTCCTTGATCCACTTTGAATTGAGTTTTGTGCATGGTGAGAGATAAGGGTTTAATTTCAATTCGTTGCATATGGATTTCCAGTTTTCCTAGCACCATTTGTTGAAGAGGCTATCCTTTCTCCACTGTACATTTTTGGCGCCTTTGTCTAATATAAGATAGCTGAAATTATATGTCTTATTCTCTGTGTCCTCAATTCTGTACCATTGGTCCACAAGTCTGTTTTGGTGCCAATACCATGCTGTTTTTGTTACTATTGCTCTATAGTATAATTTAAAGTCTGGTTTGGTGATGCCCCCTGCTTCACTTTTCTTGCTCAGGATTGCTTTGGCTATTCTGGGTCTCTTATTTTTCCAGATGAATTTCATGACTGCTTTTTCTATTTCTTTGAAGAATGACATTGGGATTTTGATTGGAATTGCATTAAATCTGTATAATGTTTTTGGTAGTACAGACATTTTGACAATATTAATTCTACCTATCCAAGAGCAAGGTAGGTCTTTCCATCTTCGGAGTTCTTCTATGATTTCTTTCTTTAGTGTTCTATAATTTTCGTTATAGAGGTGTTTCACCTCTTCCGTTAAGTTGATTCCCAGGTATTTTATTTTTTTTTTGATGCTATTGTAAATGGGGTAGTTTTCATCATTTCCCTTTCAGAGGCTTTGTTGCTGATGTACAAAAATGCCTTTGACTTATGTGTATTGATTTTGTATCCTGCAACTTTGCCAAATTCATTTACTAGTTGTAAAAGTTTTCTGGTAGAGTTTTTTGGGTCTTCTAGGTATATTATCATGTCATCAGCAAATAGTGCTAATTTGAGCTCTTCTTTTCCTATCTGGATCCCTTTAATTTCTTTCATCTGTCTAATTGCTCTGGCCAGAGTTTCCAGTACTATGTTAAATAGCAGTGGTGAAATGGGGCATCTCTGTCTTGTTCCAGTTTTTAGAGGGAATGCTTTCAATTTTTATCCATTTAAGATAATGTTAGCTCGGGGCCTTGCATAAGTAGCTTTTATAATGTTGAGATATGTTCCTGATATTCCTAGTTTTTCCAGTGTTTTGAACATAAAGGGGTGTTGTATTTTGTCAGATGCTTTTTCTGTGTCTATTGAGATGATCATATGATTTTTATCTTTAAGTCTATTGATGTGATGTATTATGTTTATTGATTTCCGAATGTTGAACCAGCCTTGCATCCCTGGAATAAACCCCACTTGATCGTGGTGCACTATCTTTTTGATATGTTTTTGTATCCGATTTGCCAGGATTTTGTTGAGGATCTTTGCATCAATGTTCATTAAAGATATGGGCCTGAAGTTTTCTTTTTTGGATGTGTCTTTGCCTGGCTTTGGAATTAATGTGATATTGGCCTCATAGAAAGAGTCTGGAAGAGCTCCCTCTTTTTCTATTTCTTAAAATAGTTTGAAGAGCATTGGTATTAGTTCTTCTTTGAAAGTCTTATAGAACTCAGCTGTAAACCCATCAGGTCCTGGACTTTTCCTTGTTGGTAGCTTTTTGATGACATCTTCTATTTCTTTGCTTGTAATCGATCTGTTTAAGTTGTATATAGCCTCCAGTTCCAGTTTAGGCAAATCATACGACTCTAGAAATCTGTCAATGTTTTCAATATTTTCTATTTTATTAGAATACAAGTTTTCAAAGTAATTTCTAATTAGCTTCTGTATATCTGAGGTGTTTGTTGTGATATTCCCTTTTTCATCACGAATGTTAGTAATTTGAGTTTTTTCTCTTCTTCTTTTTGTTAGCATCGCTAAGGGTCTGTCAAATTTGTTTATTTTTTCAAAGAACCAACTTCTAGTTTTGTCAATTCTTTGAATGGTTTCCTTAGTCTCAATTTCATTAATTTCTGCTCTGATTTTAATTATTTCCTGTCTTCTACTGCTCTTGGTGTTGATCTGTTCTTTTTCTAGTGCTTTGAGGTGTGATGTTAAGTCATTTATTTGTTGGTTTTTTATTTTTCTTTTAAGGAATGAATTCAGTGCAATGAATTTTCCTCTTACTACTGCCTTCATAGTGTTCCAGAGATTTCTATACGATGTATCTGTGTTCTCATTTATCTCTAGGAATTTTTAAATCTCCTCTTTGATGTCTTCTTCAACCCCTTGTTCATTCAGTAGCATGTTGCTTAACTTCCAGTTATTGGAGTAGTTTTTCTTATTCCTTGTTTTGTCGTTGATTTCCAATTTCATCCCTTTATGGTCTGATAGAATGCAGGGTAGTATCTCTATTTTTTTATATTTGCTGAGAGTTTCCTTATGACATAATATATGGTCTATTTTGGACAAGGAGCCATGTGCTGCTGAGAAAAAAGTGTATTTATTTACTGAGGGATGAAATATTTTATATATGTCTGTTAAGTCTAAATTATTAATTGTTTTAAGGAGGCTTAAAGTTTCTTTGTTTAGTTTTTGTTTGGATGATCTATCCATTGGTGAGAGAGGTGTGTTGAAGTTCCCTAGAATAACTGTGCTGTGATCTATTTTACTCTTGAACTTGAGTAGAGTTTGTTTGATGAATGTAGGTGCTCCATTATTTGGGGCATATAGATTTATGATTGTTATATCCTGTTGATGAATGGTTCCCTTTAGTAGTAAGAAATATCCATCTTTGTCCCTCTTGATTTGTTTTGGTTTGAAGTCTACCTTATTTGATATGAGAATGGAAACCCCTGCTTGCTTCCGCAGGCCATGTGAGTGATAAGACTTTTCCCAGCCTTTCACTTTCAGTCTGTTGATGTCTTTTTCTACGAGGTGTGTTTCTTGGAGACAGCACATTGTTGGGTCGTTTCTTTTAATCCATTCTGATAATCTGTGTCTTTTCATTGGCAAGTTTAGGCCATTAACATTCAGGGTTACTATTGAGATGTGATTTTTATTCCCATCCATTTTTATTTGTATTATGGTCTTTAGCTTGATTTGGTTTCTCTTCTGGTTGGTATTTCCCTTAGTTTAATATCTCCCTTTGTTGATTTTCATTGTTATTTTTCTCTTCTTCTTCATGAAAAATGTTACCCAGGATGTTCAGAAGTGCTGGCTTTCGAGTTGTGAAATCTTTTAAATTTTGCTTGTCGTGGAAGGTTTTTATTTCATCTTCAAATCTAAAGCTCAATTTTGCTGGATATAAGATTCTTGGTTGACATCCCTTTTCTTTCAGAGCTTGAAATATGCTATTCCAGGATCTTCTTGCTTTTAAGGTCTGGGTTGAAAAATTTGAACATAGTCTGATTGGTTTCCCACTATATGTAATCTGCTTCCTTTCTCTTGTGGCTTTTAGTATTCTCTCCTTACTCAGTATATTAGGCATTTTCATTATAATGTGTCTTGGTGTGGATCTGTTGTGATTTTGTTTGTTTGGTGTTCGGTAAGCCTCTTGAACTTGGTTTTCCCATTCATTCCTCATATTTGGAAAATTTTCTGTAATTATTTTATTAAATAAATTACTCATTCCTTTGGCTTGAAACTCTGCCCCTTCCTCTACGCCAATCACTCTTAAGTTTGGTCTTTTTATGTTTTCCCACAATTCTTGGATGTTGTGTTCTTGATTACCTACGAGTTTTGCTGTGTAATCTAAATTTTTCTCTAGGATATGTATTTTGTCTTCATTATCTGAGGTTCTTTCTTCCAAGTGGTCTACTCTGTTGGTGATGCTTTCAATTGAACTTTTGTTTTGGTTTATTGCTTCTTTCATTTCTGGAATTTCTGTTTGGTTTCTCTTTAGAGCCTCTATTTCCCTATTGAAGTAATCTTTTACTTCCTGTATTTGTTTTTGGAGTTGTCAAAATGATCTTTTGCCACCTGTATTTGCTCCCTCATCTCATTTTTGAGTTCATTCTTAAGTTCCATAAACATTTGGAATATGTAATTTCTAAATTCCATCTCTGGCATTTCACCAACTGTGCTTGCCATGGAATCTACTAATGAGGTATATTGATTTGTTTGTGTCACTTTCTTCCCTTGTTTCTTCATGTTGCTTGTGTGTCTTTTTTTCCTGCGCTGTGGGACCTTGACTATTTTGATTTTACCTTAAAGCATTATGTTGCTCCTGCAGTACAATGCTATCAGATCCCCTTATAATTCCTTTACACTTTAAAATCTAACACTTTCTATTCAGAAAATCCAATTTGGTCACAATGTACAGATTTAGTTAACCCAGATATTGTTTCCAATTTACTCTGTATGCTTCTGATGGGGTTTTATAGCTTCAAATATTGGACACAGAGGTGATATGTTTAGGAAGAAGGAAGTGAGTGTCTTGAATTGTTCTTTCTTAGAAAGTATGAAAAGAGAGTTCTATGGAAGTGGTTTAGTGGAAGTGGTTTAGTGGAAGTGGTTTAGTATCAGTAGATGAGAGAGGAAAGAGAATGGAGTGAACAATTAGGTGGAAAGACCAATTTATATATAAACCTAACTTATGCAGCTGTTGAGAGAAGAAATAAAGTAAGATGGAAAAGAAAAAAAATGAAAAAAGAGTAGCAATTGGTGTAAGAGAGAGGAGAGAAAGAGTCAACAAAATAGAGAGTAAACTATATACAACACCACTTTTCTATATAGTTCTATTGCGCCAGTTTTAGAAATCCCAAATTCTGCGTATAACTTGTTTTTGCCTCTGTTGAGTATGCACTGGCAGGGTGTAAATAGGAAAGATGAAGAAAGAAAAAAAGATGCAAAAGTGAGAAGGAAGAAAAGAAAGCAAGAAAAGAGGAGCAGAAGCAAACAAACACACTGACAATCAATGCAAAAAACAAAGCAAAACAAAACAAAACCAAAAAAAAAAACAACCCAATAAAACAAACTAACAACAACAAAAAAGTCAAACCCAGGAACAAGTCTCAAACAAAACGGACCCTGGGAAGCCCTCCTTTTTTCCTTTCCAGTTTAAGCCAATTGTATTGGATCACGTCTAGACAGTCAGTGATTCTGTTAGTAGGGTCAAGGCTGCACCTTTGGCCAGTAGCAGAATGGCACAGTGGATGAGTGTCTCAGGGGGATTATGTGTCAGCAGATGAATGGCACCGGGAAAGGGACCCTCCAGAAGGCACCCTTTCCCCACGCCCACCCACAGTTGTAGCTTCTTGGGGCCGCTGTGCCGGCCTCAGACGCGCTGCTCTCAGAGCGTTGGCGGCTCCCTGGATGTCTGCAGCTGTTCTTCCTTTCTGCCTTGCTCTTTGTCCTGGTCAGTCACTGTTTTTCTCAAAGATGGTGGTGCTCTCCTCCCGCTCAACAGCAGTTCCACAGACCTTTGTGTCACTCCAGAGCGTGCAGGATCGGCTTGGCAAGTTGTGTGAAAGAGCTCTACGTGGACACCACTCGCGCTTCTAGGCTCCTTTCTATCCTTCCTCGCTTTCAAAAGCCACTGTGTGGATCGTCCCCTTACCACAATGTTATCCGGCGGCTGCGCCTGCAGCGCCAAGAGCGCTGCTTCGGACTGTGGACCGCTCCAACTCAGCCCTTGCCCGTGGTGGTCCGGAGATCGTTGTATTTCACCGTCCAGAGGTGCACGGATGTCTCAGCTCCCTTTCAGTTGCAAGAGAATTGCTAGTAACGTGCTCAAACCTCCCACTAAGCGTCTTTTAGTAACTATGTCCAGAGAGCACCTCTCTCCTGTCGGCCATCTTCCCAGGATCCTCTGATATTGTTATTCTTTAAAAATTCAGTTATTATATGTAAATGATAGGAAGCTTGGAAATAGAGAAAAAGCAGTAGAAAAAATTGCCTATATGGGCTGGGGTTGTGGCTCAGCGGTAGAGTGCTCGCCTAGCACGTGTGCGGCCCGGGTTCGATCCTCAGCACCAGGTAAACAAAAATGCATTGCATTGTGTACAACTAAAGCAAATAAATAAATATTTAAGAAAAAGAAAAAAATTGCCTATAGTCCTATTATTCAGAAAAAAATCCAATATTGATGTTTGGTATATATTAGTTCAGTCTTTTTACCACTTTGTATATAATTTCTTCTAAAAATGAATATTAATTCAGACTTTTTATAAGCATAATTTACTTATCCCTATGTGCACAATATAACATTTTCTCCAGATCATTCAATACCTTTCCACCACGTGATTTAGAAACTGCACAGAATTGCACCCTGTAAATATATAGCACCTTACTCAGTCTCCTAGGATTCAACATTTAGGTTATTTCCAGTTTCCCACTGTTAGAAAAAAATGTTGTGATGAGCAACTTTTGTGTACATTCATAGTTAATTCCCTAGAATAAAATCTTAGATATAGAATTACTGGGCAGGTAAAGTGTAAAAGCTTTCAATTTATATTGCCAAAGTACCCCATATAAAGATAAGCATCATTTTAAAAAATGAAAGTTCCATATCATATTTGAGCAACAATGTGCTCTATGTGAAGGAAAGTTTAGGATCAATTTCTTTGCATGATTTATCCTTCCTTAGAGACTAATTGTCATTACTGACTAGATGTATTGTTTTTACAGAATTGAAAGAAAAACTTTGAAAATTTCTAAATAAGCAAGTTATGCAATAGTATTTTATTAATATTAACTTTTTTAAAAAATAGTGAGAACAAAATAACTTTCTAGCATAAAAGAATAACAAGTGGAATGGGCATGATATTAATGAGGAATGGGGGGCTGTCATAGACCTGTGTTTGTCCCTACTCCCATTTGAGATTGATTAAAACATAGTTTTGGTTATTTTTTAAATATTTTTAAAATTGTTGATGGAACCTTTATTTATTAATTTATTTATATGTGGTGCTGAGAATCAAACCCAGTGCCTCACACATGCTAGGCAAGCGCCCTACCACTGAGCCACAACCCAGCCCAAGTTTTGGTTATTTTTAAGCACTTGATTTACATACAATAAAAGAGTTGGGATGAAAATTTCTTAAATAGAGAAAATGTACTGCAGAAGTCACAATGTTGCTGAGTCCTGTTCCATTTTTCTAGATGTAAATGTTCTGTTGAGATGAGAATGTGGAGTATGGTTCTAGAGTAAAGATCTCCTTTGATTAGGCACCTCTAGTCCTTGCTGAAACACCTCAGATGTATTTTTTTCTGAATCTCCATCTGGTTGAAAATGTCTATTTGATTGATTAGATAATCATAATATAATTTTATCCTTCTCAGTGAAAAGCTGTTCATTAATAAGAAGTTTATTAGTCTTGCTCTGCCACTTTCAATTGATTATAATCAGTGTTGCAGCCTCAGCACCTTCCTTGGGTTTTCATTGGTCCCCACTCCACAGAAAGGTACTAGCTTGACCCCTGGATCATAACAGGAAAGGTGGCAACAGGGCTTAGACCATTTTTATATAAAATGTATAAATAGTGTGTGTTACCTACAGTTTTTTTTTTTTTTTTAATTAGCTCCCAATAGCAATCTCTGAGAGACCCTAGAAAATAAGATAGTTCCTGTATTCATTTTCCACACTGGAAAGCTGCTAAGTGTTTAGATGTTAGAAGAGCAAGTCAAACCGCTGAGTCTGACATTCTTTTCTTGGTCATAAGCACACCATTCACACCATTCTGCAGTGTGTGTGTGGTGGGGAAAATTTGCTTGAATACAATTTATGAGATCCAGATTACAAATTCCACTTTCTCTTTTAGTTCTGTGCTGGTACTGTGACCTTGCAAAGGCTTAGTCTGCTTATGGCACTACAGAAACCCATTAGGGGAGAGAGGCAAGGTGGAGACAAAGAAGGAACTTGATAACGAGTGAGCTGATCAGAAGATGAAGGACCATCTTGTCCTAAAGAACCATCCTACCATAAGGCTGATGTAGGGGTGGTTTATGTAGAAGATGGTGAGGACCTTCTCACATGTAGAGTTTGCAGTCAAATGACACACATTGGATCCTTACTATTGAGTCACAAGAAGCTTTTCAGTTCTGCAAATCATAAGAACAAAGATCATTATTTCCTCAGGCTATTCTTATTATCAGTGAGCTTGCCCACATGCAGTTTCTGACATTACTCAATTGACAGGCTAGAGGGGGCAGCAGCTCCCATAGCCTCTTTTTTTTAAAAAAAAAATATTTATTTATTTGCTTTAGTTGTACACAATGCAATGCATTTATGTTTACGTGGTGCTGAGGATCGAACCTGGTCCACGCACATGCTAGGTGAGCGCTCTACTGCTGAGCCACAACCCCAGCCCTCCCATAGCCTCTTGCTGATCCCCAGTCTCACACTAATGCAAGAAAACACACTTTACCTGATTATCATGGAAGAGAAGATTCAGGCGAGGTTAAGTCAGCCACAAGATCTGGTCTCAATGTTTGGCCTCACTATTTTCTATGATTGTACTTTATCAGTGTCATTAATATTTCCCACAAAGAGAAATTGAGAGGCTGGGCCTAATGGTAAATACTTGTTATTCTTTTCTTATGCTGCTATCAGCTAATTCTTGGTCTTTCCTTTTCAGTCCTGCTGTAGTATAAACCTTTCTAAGTTGAAAACAGCTCTATGAAGAAACTTGCAGGGCATTCCAGCTGTTAAGAGCTCCTCTAACCTACAGTGAATTTTACAGCAACTGGAAATAACGTTTTTTCACCAATTTGGGTTAAGAATGTCTTCCTGTGTCATAGCATATATTTGGTTACAAGTGCTAAAGAAATACTAACTCATCCTATTCTAAGGAAAAAAAAAACAGAATTATAATTTAAGAACAAATATATCCCCAAAGGAACTGCCCTCTTTGAGTTGATCTATTCTTTTTATTTGTTCTTTTTAGTTACAACAATAGAGTATATTTTGATATATTTATACAAACATGGAGTATAGCTTGTTCTAATTAGGATCCCAGTCTTATGGTTGTACCTGATGTGGAGATTCGCTGTGGTGTATTCATATGTGTATATAGGATAGTTATGTCAGACTCTTAGTTGTACCTTGTACTTTATTTTTCAACTTGTTATCTGAATCTCTTACCTGCCCCTACCACTCCATCTGAGATTTTCTAAAAACTAAAAGGAACTATTATTCTGGTTGGAAATTTGACTTCACGTGAAAGGAGATTTGTCAGGGATTTGAATGAGCAAAACTTGTATCCTTCCCCAAAGATTTCATGTATATATATTATTTATAAATTATATATATGTGTCTATATATGCATATATACACAAATATATATTATATATTATGCAAATGTATATATTATATATAAAAACATGCATATTTCCTTCACTTTGACTTTTATGTTTTCAATAAGCACTATTAAGAACTGAATATGAACTTCTTGAAATTTAATACAAAAAAAATTTGACTCAAATCTGATAACTGAAGAATGATTTATTTAGCTGTGCATATTTTTTAAAAATTTAGATAATGTTTTTTTCTTCATATTAGTATTTCATATGCCTGTTAAATTAACTTTTTTAAAAAAATATTTATTTATTTACTTTAGTTGTACACAATGCAATGCATTTATGTTTACGTGGTGCTGAGGATCGAACCTGGGCTGCGCACGTGCGAGGCGAGCACTCTGCTGCTGAGCCACAACCCCCGCCCTAAATTAACTTTTATAACTGACAAAAAGGTCCTATTTACCTTTCATATCACAGGTATTCATGTAATAATTTATTTATTTATAGTTATTCTCTGTTTAAACCCAGCATATGAAAATGCATATTTAAAAGCAGAAGATGATTAGTGAAGAGTCAGATTCGAAATATGAATTGTTCACAAAAATAAGAATTACCTTAGT
This sequence comes from Tamias sibiricus, assembly GCA_025594165.1. Taxonomy (NCBI): domain Eukaryota; kingdom Metazoa; phylum Chordata; class Mammalia; order Rodentia; family Sciuridae; genus Tamias; species Tamias sibiricus. Next base: position 115,677,032 of record CM046664.1, read on the forward strand.
TTCATGTACCAAGGTGTGTATTAAAATATTCTTAATAAGGTGTGCATTAAAATGTTCTTAATATGTACTTCATTGCACTGGCATGATTAAAATGCTCATGTATTAAAAATCCTTGTTGTTTTTACTGAAAACTTACAAGAGCTCCTGCTTTTTTTTCTCTAACAGATATAAGCTTACCAAAGTCGGCAACAATATGCTACACAGCTGCCTTGCTCAAAGCAAGAGCTGTCTCTGACAAGTAAGTGAGCAATGACTGGTGCGGGTACCAATGGCCTCCCTGACTTCAGCTGTGTTGCCTCTGAGGGCTTTCTCTGGAAGTTTCCTAGTCTATGAGACTCCTGCTTATGAGCATGCATTTCCCAAATCCTGCTGATCTTTTCTTTCACTACTAGAAGGAGGAAATGTGTATCGCAGGTATTGTAAGGGTGTGGGGTACCTAAAGAAGGATTTATTATTGAAAGCCCGTGCTTCTGAGGTGACTTTTTTCTTTTTGCCAGACAGTAGATACCAAAAGGCCTGCTTGGAACTTACACAAAAATGCTGTCCTTTTATTGTTATTTTTTTTTCTTCTTTTTTTGGATATTCCTCTTCCTTCCACAGTCCACAACTGGGTAATACAGTGTGGCCTTGGGGATGGTCATCTCGCAGTCTTTGCCTTATCAGTTCCACATTAGCTCCCCACTCAGAGTCTGTTTCCTTTGAGATGCCATCTCAGTGGGACATTGCCCATTTTATTCAGGCAGGTGACTATGGCATGTAGAATTTCTGTAAACATCGAGGGATGACCGGCAGTTGAAAGAGCAGAGATGGCTTAACTGTTTTTGAGTTCATAAACGCTTCCACTCCCCTGATACAATTCCCTCTTGTAGCATTGAAAAGCAGAGAACAGGAAACAGCCTCTGCTGTGTCAGACAGGTTTGCTGTTAAGTGTGTGTGCACTTTAAGACCGAAGTAATTTTCTTTCATTCTTTTTTATCCTGTAGATCGCCAGTACCTACTGCAACATCTTTTCTCCCTACACAGCGACTCCAGCTTGGGAGGGCAGGGCCAGGGTTGTCACAGCTTCCCCTGTGGTGTCTGCCTGCCAAGCACAGCTCTGGAGTTAGCCCTGGGTGTGAGGTGAGAAAGAGATTGCATGGTCTGGTTTTTTTCATTCACTGGGCAGGTGTCTCGCCCGCAGTTTGGGCATGCACCCCCTCTGCCGGGAAGGCCCAAGCAGGCTCGCCTGCGGCTGAAGCTGCAAAGTCTTAACCCTTCATCGCAGCACTGACATTGGGTTGGGAGCCTCCTTTAAAATTCTCCCCAGTTCTGTTTTTAACCAAGTGCGCTCTTCTGTAACCTGGTTTTCTCTTTTTCCTACACTATCTGCCCTTGTCAGTCCTTCCCCCTCTCCTCACCTGAGCAGGTACTTCATAGAAAATTTAGATTAGCTATTTAGACAGAGAGACTTGACAGCTGAATTCAGTTCCTGCCTCTATTAGATGCAAGCACGCTTTCTGCTTCTGCTGGGGTTTTTGCTGGCCTCCGTCTGAGGGGTCACTCAGAGGTTCCATGTAGTGGAAGTTTGGAGAGCTCATGCCATTGGCTCGCTATGGTTTTATGGGCCCTTGATGTGTAGATGCCTTTCTGGATTGATGCCCAAGCAGTGGTCCCAACTGGATGGTGTTTGTCTTTCTGCTTTTCAGATTCTCTCCCGAGGCTGCATCTCGGCGGGGGCTGAGCACAGCAGAGATGAATGCAGTAGAGGCCATTCACAGAGCTGTGGAATTTAATCCTCACGTGCCAAAAGTGAGTCTGTGGAATCCCCACAGGAGCTCATTTATAATAGCAGAGAAAGCGTTCACTGACCACCATGTCATGTCTCCAATATGCCCAGTTATAAAAAAAATGAATTGCAACCAGTAAGTGTTGAGGTCCTGTAAAGTCTATAGGCATTAAGTCTCTTTTTAAAACAAAAGCTACACTCAGGAGACCTTGGGACTGATTTTTGGACCTCACATAATAAGGTATATAGATAGGCCTTTTTCAGGCAGGACAGGTCAAGAAGTCTGAAACTAGAAAGAAGTGGAGCTCCCAAGACTTTGATACATTTGATAGGAATTTCATACCAGTTATAATCTTACATAGACCAAACTCAGGAAATAAACTTTGTTATGGATAAAACTGGTAAAAATTACTTATTAATGTGATAGATCTTTGTAAGTAAATGGTAATTAATCAGTATTGGCAAAAAATCATAATAGGGAAAACCTGAAAGTATGTAGTATTTTGATTTGATATCATTTTATTAGGTATATGTAGTAGGAAATACTCACTCAACTTATCTCTTAACCATGTGATTCATCAATTTGTAAATCCCAGTATTACCCATATTTTTTCTGAAATAGATTTTTAATGGATTAGGAGATGGATGTGTATCTATGATTTACCTGTGTTTGAGTACCTGCTCTGTGGTAGGTATGTAGCTGAGGGTCAATTTCAATCTCTTGACATTAAGCACTTCTTGGCTTCTAAGAAACTATTCCTGCAATTCACATCAGGTTATCATAAGGCCTAACTTTGTTGGAAAAATGTGTGATGAAAACTTTCTGGAGAAAAATGACAAAGGATGGCTGTTTACTTGTGTTGTTGCAGTACTTAAGCAAAGGGGTGTGTGCGTGTGAATGTATGTATTGAGATGATTTATGGAGTTAACTACTATAATTTATTTTGTTGGTATATAGAGTGACAGAGATAAGTGATCTAATATCATTCCTAAGGTTTTACTCAAGGTCATCTTTTCACATAATAGGAAATTGAAGAGCCATGCACAGTGCCATATTTGCAGAAGGATGCATTTATCCACTTTAGTGCCAGCAGATAGTAACCCACAAAGTATTTGCAGACTTAAATATTATATATAGTGTGCTATAAGCATATATTTGTATATTTTACCTAAGATAAAAATGCTTATTGAATTTTGACTAAAATTTAAAACTAATCATAAAAGCATTGTCCTGAATTACAATAAACTTAGGTCATCCATCAATATTTATTGAATACTATTCTCTAATGACAGAGCCAGTCTGTGTGCATAAATAAGTCTCTTTTAGAAATACTTGTTGAGCAATAGAGTTCTGCATTCTAAGGCAATAAAGAGTTCAAGTTCTGGCTGTCATTAATCAGACATGAAAACTTGCACTTAGTACTTCTGCTCAAAAGTTTCCCCTCAACTTTCAAATTAAAAAAAAAATCGAATTAAGATAAAAATATAAGCCCTAGGGGCTGGGGTTGTGGCTCGGCGGTAGAGCGCTCGCCTAGCACGTGCGCGGCCCGGGTTCGATCCTCAGCACCACGTAAACATAAATCATTGCATTGTGTACAACTAAAGCAAATAAATAAATATTTTAAAAAAATATATAAGCCCTGCCTATCTTCTGTTATAAATATCAAGTGAGATAATGTATTTGAAATTCTTGGAAAACACTGGACCATGTATCTGTTAATTATTAAAACAGTTGATACTTGACTTGTTAGAGGCCCCTCAAGTTTAGAAACCAGGCCTTAACTTTTTCAATAATGTTAACTAGAGCCTAAGAATCCTGGGGTGTAATATAGAAAATCTGTATAATTCTTGTTGGTTAGATATTTTGATTAGTCATTTAATTCTATGATAATGCCTGAAATGGTTAATTGAGTCTCTAAAATGTTATTAAAGGTCCTTAGAAATAGTTCATGGAAGAATTTGGCACAGTCAGTTGGCATTTTTGCAAAATAGAATTATCCTAGAAGTGGAAACATTTCCAATATTTTGATTAATATATATTTTAATTGACACATAGTAATTATACATATTAATGGGATATGGTGAAGCATTTCAATGCATGCATATAGTGCAAAATGACCAGATCAGTGCATATCTACCATCTCAGACTTACATAATTTCTTTGAGAATATTTCAAATATTTTATTTTACTCCATTTTCTAATCAGGAAGTAGAGAAGTCAGGGTACCTAGGTAAACTGATTTTATACCCTTTGTTTTGTTGGTAATCATAGGAAAGAGAAGAAAATCTCTTCATCTGTTCACATGTCCACAGGGAAAGGTCGTTGTGATTCACTGGCCTCATCTGTTTGGAATTACCCATGAACTCTGGTGCATGGGTGCTATACACAGTTTGCTCTAGGCATCTTTACACATGTTCTGCTATTCATTGGATGACTTGATAATACCTTAGCAAACAGTCGTACAAACAAATTGGCGCCTTTGTAGGCAGAGAATAACCTTAAGTCTAATGAGATATCAGTGAAGGCTTTATGCTTGGTGTAAAAAAGGACCTTAAAGACCATCTTGGTCACCTTCCCATCCTAAATGTGACTCTCTCCCCATAATGGTATTATAATTATTGATTTCCATACTGAGCTACATATGCCCTCTCATTTTTTTTCTTTTCTTTTATTCTAAGTTGTTATATATGACAGCAGAATGCATTACAATTCATATTACACTTACAGAGCACATTTTTACATATCTCTGGTTTTATACAAAGTATATTCACAGCATTTGTGTCTTCATACATGCACTTAGGGCAATGATATCCATCTCATTCTACCATATAGATATACATATTTATTTTATTTTATTTTTTTACTTTTTAATTAATTTATTTTTTATTCTAAGATGTTATGAATGACATCAGAATGCATTACATTTCATATTACACATATAGAGCACTTTTTTTTTTACAAATCTCTGGTTGTATGCAAAGTATATTCACACCATTCGTGACTTCATACATGCACTTAGGGTAATGATATCCATCTCATTCTACCATCTTTTTTTTTCCTTCACCCTTTTGCCCCCTCCCTTCCCCTCCCTCTCCATTGGCCATTCTAGTGTTCCTCTAATCCTCCTATGCTCCCCATCCCAACCTGACTGTGAATTGGCCTCCTTATATCAGAGAAAACATTTGGCATTTGGCTTTTTGGGATTGGCTAACTTCACTTAGCATTATATTCTCAAACTCCATCCATTTACCTGCGAATGCCATGATTTTATTCTCTCTTATTGCTGAGTAATACTCCATTGTGTGTATATACCACATTTTCTTTATCCATTCATCTATTGAAGGGCATCTAGGTTGGTTCCACAGTTTAGCTATTGTGAATTGTGCTGCTGTAAACATTGATGTGGCTGTGTCCCTGTAGTATGCTGTTTTTAGGTCTTTTGGGTAAAGACCAAGGAGTGGGATAGCTGGGTCATAAGGTGGTTCCATTCCAAGTTTTCCAAGGTATCTCCATACTGCTTTCCATATTGGCTGCACCATTTTTCAGTCCCACCAACAATGTATGAGTGTGCCTTTTTCTCCACATCCTCTCCAACATTTATTGTTGTTTGTGTTTTTAATAGCTGCTCTATCTCTCACCATGCACAAAATTCAACTCAAAGTGGATCAAGGACCTAGGAATTAGACCAGAGACACTATACCTAATAGAAGAAAAAGTAAGCTCTAATCTCCAACATGTTGGATTAGGCCCCAAGTTCCTTAATAAGAATCCTGTAGCACAAGAATTAATACCAAGAATCAATAAATGGGATAGACAAATTACAAAACTTCTTCTCAGCAAAAGAAACAGTCAGTGAAGTGAACAGAGAGCCTACTAATTGAGAACAAATTTTTACCACATGCACGTCAGAGCACTAATCTCTAGAATACATAAAGAACTCAAAAATCTTAACACCAAAATAACAAATAAGCCAATCAATAAATGGGCCAAGGAACTGAACAGACACTTCTCAGAAGAAGATATACAGTCAATCAACAAATACATGAAAAAATGCTCAACCTCTCTGGCAATTAGAGAAATGCAAATCAAAACCACTCTTAAGATTTCATTTATTTTTCATAACAACATGGTAAAATGTATCATAATATTATCTGTATTACATAATGAGGACAGGTTAGAGAGGTTAAAGAACCTGCTCATGGTCATGCAGCAGGGTTATCTGCTCTTATATATCACCTTTCATTTCATCTCAGATCCTACCAGTGGGGAGAGCTTAGACCTGACCCTTCAAGTGATGATAGGCACATTGCTTCCCAAGGCATTCAACTCCTTGTGGACAATCCAGGTTTCTTCAAGATGTTAAACATGTCCATGGCTTGCTTTTATCTACCACGGGGAGTTCTCAAGGGCCTCCATAGGTATTTTTTATATCTTCATGCTTTTATACCTAATTGCAGTCTACTGAGATTGGGGGATAAATATTGAATGTAATAGCTGAGAACTGCCTACCATTACTCTCCAGCGTGGTTTAATCTGGTATCCCATTAAGCAAAGGTATATTGGAAATATTTTACCATCAGTGCTCATTATTATTTACCCAGGAGGGTGACTCCTAGGAACTCTCTTCACCTGCAGACATGAAGAGTAGGGAGTGTCACTCCTCACTACACCACTGGTAAATCAATAAAATTTGCAAATAGCCACTCATCTCTATTCTGAAGGAGAGTCTCTGAAGCAGTAAGTCAGACGCTAACCACTAAGATTTCTGAAGTTTAGGTTTCAGCAGATTAGTAAAGAGGAAGCAGGCACATGGCCTTACAAATCCAATTTTTACTCCCCTGCCAAAGCACTGCACCTATGTCCCCAGTGTCTACAGAAAAAGGTATTTTAATGCTTTTTTATACATTTTATGCCTCAGAAGGTCCTTTGGGACCCTTCATATTCTCATTCAACTTGTTTTTCATTTTTCCTAGCTCCTCCTAACACTCTGTTCCTCTTTCCAGAAGTCCCCTCCCCTTCTTCCCTCTTTGTTTTCTCTGGGGAAATCCTACATTCTGCAGAGAATGTAACAGTGGCACCACAGCACCTCTGACCTTGAGTACTCTCAGAGTCCCTTCAGGTCTCCAGATTTTTTTCTAACATGTTCTGGCTGTAGCTATTATCTTTTGGAAGTTAGCACCTGATATCTGCTTGGGAAGTCCATTGCTTGTGGTTGATTAAACAACACCCACTTCTGCCCTGTGTTTATATTCTTGTTCTGAGCATGGTACCATCCTGGTCCTTGCCACCCTACTCCCACCAGGTCCTCTACCCCAGAATTATACTTCATACATAGGATGGGATTTTCCTATCCTCAGGACCCTTCCTCCTCTGCTTATCTCCCCATACCTCCTCAGTTAGACCATGCCTGTAAGTCCATTGTAGGTATGAATAAGGTTGCTGCATAAAGCATCTCTGCTTCCTTAGTGGTGGAGCACTTGCCTAGCATGCTTGAGGCCCTGGGTTCAATCCCCAGTACTGCCAAAATCAATCAACCAATCCATCAATCATCTCTGCTTTTTTCATCTCATTACCCCTTTTATTATGTGTTAGTCACCTTCTGTTACTGTAACAAATACAAAAGTTTATTAGGGCTCATAGTTTTAGAGATTTTAGTTTATGATCAGTTGGCCCTGCTGCATTTGGGCCAATGATAAGGTAGCACATCATGGTGGCAGCACGTGGCAAAACCATTTACCTCATGACTGAGATGCCAAAGAGAAAAAGGAAGTGCCCAGAGTCCCAATATCCTCTCCAAGGGCATGTCCCAAATGACCTGAAGACCTCCCAATAGGTCCTACCTCTTGAAGTTTTCACCACTTCCCAGTATCACCAAACCAGGAACCAAATCTTTAGCACACAGGCCTTTGGGAAACATTTCATATTCAATCCATAGCATTTTCCCCTCTCATGAAGGCTGAGGCCATGCCTTTCTTTCTATGATGCAACTTTAATTTCCCTTCCTGGATAAGTAGATTGTAGAGCAATTTTAGTAGACACTAACACACACTGAACTCATCATGATTCCTCCAGCAAGGTGTTTCCAGTTTCTGTTAAGTTCTGACTCTTCCCCAAGTCTTTCTTCTGATCATGAAAAAAACAAGCAGTAATTATTTCATTCCTAGGAGGTCTTCCACCAGTTGGATTTAAGCTGTTAGGGTGATGTTCCCCTGCCAAGCTCAGGGCAGGAGGAGCAGGGTGAGAGGAAGAGACAGAAGTGGTTTGGAAACCTCCTCCAGTGTAAGCTATGTGGTCAGGGGCTTCAAGTGCCTAGAGTAATAGAGGAGTTAGGGGCCCATCTCAAAGTCATCAGATGCTTCTTTCAGAGTAGGACTGGCTTTGGAGTCTCCCAGCCTTGGTCACTCATCAGCCCGTTCATCTCTGCCCCTATATTTTCTGAGTTGATATCCATTCTTATTATTAGAGGGAAAAGGTCTTAAGACCCCAGAACATGAATTCTTTTTCTACCCTCAGCTGGAAGCTAACTCACCTTTCTATGTCTCCTGTCAACCACAGCATATTTGAACTACTTTTTTAAAAAAATATTTTTTAGTTGTATATAGACACAATACCTTTATTTTATTTGTTTATTTTTTTATGTGGTGCCAGGGATTCAACCCAGTGCCTCACACATCCTAGGCAAGCACTCTACTACTGAGCCACAACCATGGCCTGAACTACTTTTATTTAACTGGTACCACTTCACTCTAACAGAACAAGCAGGAGCCATCCCCACAACTTTATTTCGTCATGGAGGGGATAATCTTCCCACTGCTTTCCATCAGCTTTCACATTCTTTAAAGGAGTCCAATTCTGCAGTAGTGTCCTTTTCCCCTTCTAATAGTGCATTCGCTACACTTAGCACCTACGATGCACAATGCACTGGGACACTGATCACAATGTGGTCCATACTCTAAAGGAATGTACAGTTATTGAGAAGACAGACCACTAGTATCCCTGTGAGATAGGCACCATGCTGTAGGACCTCAGAGAAGGGAGACAGCCAGCTCACTCAGGACTCAGGTAAATAGCTGGGCTACTCTCTTGCTTCCTGAGGTCGGGTCTTGTGCTTGCTGTACAGATATTCTCCAAGGGTACAGCACTGTGGGTGTGTCCTGACTGTATACAGAATGCCCAAATCTCTTGCTTAACTCTGAAAACCTTGGGCATGGTGGTTCCCAAAATTGAGTCTTGGCTGATAGGAAAGTCTGACCTGATCAGTATCATCAAGAAGAGATCATGTAGAAAAACTCAAATGGTGTGAAAATACTTTGTGTAAAACCAGTGACTTGGAAAACTGTGTTCTTTATATGTAATATGAAAGGAATTGCACTCTGCAAGCATGTATAACAAATTAAATTTTTAAAAAATGCAAAAAAAAAAGAAGGGATCCCAAGTACCAGGTCCTCTTCTCCACCAGCACATCCCCCCAGTGTCCAGCTTGTGCTTAGACCACTCACAGTAATTTTCACTTCTAAAAACCCACAAAAATAAAAGCAGTTTAAAATAAAAGTGGAAGTGCTTTTATTTATAAATAAAGTAAATAATAGTAGAACTGTTCTCGTTGAAACTGGCATAAAATATCTGGTAGCCCAGTATGTTAGTAAACTTTCTATCACACTGACAAAATACCTGAGATAATCAACTTATAAGGAGGAAAAAAAAATCGGCTCAGTTTTGGAGGTTGCAATCCATGGTCAGTTGGCCATGGCTTTTTGGCCTGTGGTGAGTCAGCACATCATGATTTGAGCATGTGGAGGAGGAAGCTGCTTTACCTCATGGCAGCCAAGAAGCAAAGGGAGAGGAAGAGGCCAGAGTCTCAATAACCCCTTCAAGGACACATGCCAGGTGATCCAACTCCCTTGTACTAGGCCCAAACTCTTAAAGGTTCTACTACATCTTAATAGAACCATGAGCTGGGAACCAAGCCTTTAACATGTGGGCCTTTGGGGGACATTTCACATCTAAACCATGGCACCCAGCAATCCAAGGTGCCTTTGAATACAGTTTAGAAAATAACAGATGTCTATAACCCACCGAAAAATCACAAGTCTCTGAGACCATCCCACTACCATTCCCTCCAACCCCATAGAACTGAAGGCCCCAGTATGAAGAGGACCCAGGAGCCAGTGCCAGCTCCTCCTTGAGGTGCCTTGGTATTGTGGGTGAAGCTGTTGATGGAGAAAACCCCCAGCACCCAGAAGGATAGCTTTTGTTGTAATCTTGACTAAAATCCCAGAACCGTGGAGCCATGTGTTCTTCTCACTGGTCCCACCCAGCAGTCCCTGAGGTTGCTGGGGGAAGGAGGCTGCCCCACTCCTGAAACTCATCTTACCAGCTAGGCAGCCTGGGCCAGTCAGAAAATTAAACTAATAGATATCTAGTTTTTAAATTATAAGTCTAGAAGTATGGAGAGTTATGAGAAAATAGAAAGAATTAAGAATGTTATGACAGAAATGCATTCCCATTAAAAATTTGCTTTAAAAAAAAAGGCCCATCTAATGTTAATCTAGACTCAAATTTCATGGGGATTTCAAGAGACTTGTGGAGGAAAACATCTCGGTAATTGTATATGCTAATGGACATTGTTATAGTGCTGGAAATTCTTCTTTCATGCAAACACTAAAGCAGTCCTCCCCTTATATCTTGGTAAAGCTGATTGACAGAGTATAAAATTGCTTTTTAATCCAATTTAGGAAACAATGTATAGTGGGTTTTAGTATTTAAAAATGCTTGAAGCGTGGAAGAAGAAATTCAGAATGCCCTGGCAGATTATCTATGATATTGTATATCAATGGCACATTTCAGAAATATTATTTCAATATAAGTTTCTTTGAATTGAGTCATATATTGTTCCAAGGCTTTTTTGGGTTAGAGTAAGGAGAATGTATTGTAGAAGAAATATGACCCAGAGAAAAATGAGCAGAAACCAGTTTTTAAGCCACGATTCTCAGGAATAAAAAATTTCTAAGTCTCTTTAACAAAAAGTGCTCCCTCAAAAGGTACTCATGCAAAGGCCACCTAAGCCATTGCCACCCCTTCCATGATCACCACCATCAAGTCCATCCTCACCAAGGTCACCTCAATTTAGGCCACCTCATCTTTGGCCTCTTCTCAAACCTTATCCTATTTCATCTGGTCATAGTGTCTGATCCACTGACTGAACTCGCACTTTTCTTTTCTTTTTTTCTTTTGCTGCTAGAGATTGAATCCAGGGGCTCACTCATGCTGAACATGTGCTCTTCTACTTAGCTAAACCCCCAGCCAATGACCACTTCATATCTCGAGGACATTTCAGTTTCATGACATCTTTGCAGTGCCACTCCTGAGCTCTGGGCAATATCCTCCTGCTTCTTTTCTTCTCCTACCCACCTCTTCATGTTGGTCTAGGAGGAGCCCTCTCCTCTTGGCTGCACTCTCCTTGGTGGTCCTATGGGCTTCCATAGTCCTGCTCCCCACTCTGGCCCAGACACCCCTGTCTGAGTCTCCCCCTTCTCTCTCTCATACTACAGACCTGGACCTACTGCCTTCAGACCTTCTCTCCAGGGATGTTCTGCAAGCTCTTTGTGCTGTTCTTGTTGCTTCCTATTGCTAAGCCTCTTTTCCCTCTGGAATCTTTATCCCAGCTAAGAAACTCATGTTATTCTGTTTTCCTAAGCTAAAAATTTCACAGTCATCCTTGAGTCCAGAATCTCTCACCCACATCAGGCACTATGTCCTGGGAAGTCCCTTCCCCTCCCACTTGGTTTTGTCACCTGTCTCCAGAGTGTGACAGGAGTTTTCCAGGGCTTTGGTAACTCCCATCTCTTCCTTGTGGGTGCTCTTACACACAACTCACTCATTTCTTTCAAAACCACACAGAACATCAACTCATTCCCCAATTGCTGCTGCAGTATTTCTCCTTAGATCTTTCTGAGGTCCCTCCCTGGGCCCACCCCAGTTTTGTTTCTCATCACGTTCACATATTCTAAGAGTCTTTTTAATTCCTTTGAACAAATTATTCTGTCTTTGAAAGTTTGAAAGCTACAGAGTAACTCAAAGTAAAGGTCACACTCAGGGAGCAAGTCACAGGTATTTCACCCACTTTTCTTGTTTCCCTTCCTTGGAGAACAGCAGAGAGCATGAGTTCTAGTGCTTTCTGCTACATGTACCCTGTGCAGTCCAGGGAAATCTACCTAACTTCCCCAAAACTTCATTTTCCCATCTGCAAAATGGGAATAATGTCTGTTCCCTCTCCGAGTCACTGAGGCAATGCTTGACATGTGTTAGGACTTAACCAGTGTTGGCAGATGCTGTCATGTTATTTATTACTTAAGCTCACCAGATTATAGCCACATTATGCCTTTTGAAGACTTGGGGTCTGGCCTAGACAGCTCCTTCCCCCATCTTTGCAGGGTAAAGTCTTGTTTATTTAATCGGATTGACTCATATCTTTCTTTTTCTGTGAAGCCTTCTCAGACACAGTGCCTTCCATTTGCTTTGTAACTGCTAAATGTACTCTTACTAAGGCACTCTTCATGTTAATTTTATTGTTTCACACACTCTTGCTTTCACTCTCTTCCTCCTTCTGCACTTCACCAACACTCCCACAAAGATCATGGACCATCAAAGTAGGGACTTAACTTGATTCATGTTCATGTTCCTGACATAAATTTTGAGTACTCCCACATCTGTGTCCTTGAGGACACACCACATGCTCCCATGTCTGTGCCCTTGAGGTACCCTGTGGGTGCTCCTAGATCCATGTACTTGGGGCATTCTGTGCATGTTCTCATAGTCGTGTCCTTGGGACACACTGAACCCCTTGTATCTGTGTCCTTCAGATACATTGTGCATACTCCCATGTCTGTCCTTGAATAAGCTGTGGGTGTTCCCCTATTTAAGCTCTGGGGATACACTAAAGGGACTCCCATATCTCTGTCCTTGGGGCACACCATGACACTCCCATGTCTTTCCTTGGGATATACTGTCGACATTTTGTATTTTTCAAATGATGATGAGCAAACTAGGAAGAAGCAAGTTCCTGGTGATATGGCCCCTGAGTGATGCTACAGATCACCAGGTTTAATTTGGCCATTCAGCTTTGCCTTATGCTTATTTCCATATTGGCCAGTTGACCTCCTGTAGCCAGTTCTCTTCAACTAATCTGTTACTGTGGCAAAACTGCTCATGTGTTTTATGTAGAAATAAGACTCAGTTATGTTTGGGGCACCCACATGAAAAAAAACACAACTCACCTCTGTAAGTTCTTTTCACCTCTGTAAGTTCACTCTGCAGTTCTTTTCTCTATTTCTCTTTCTTTCTGTCCCCCCCTCCTCTTGTTGGCAAAAATAGCTACCATTCAGTGAATACATGTACTTTGTGCATTTTTTACATATATTATATAATTTTCAAAATCAGAACCAACAAGATATATGTTTTTGTTACTACATTTTTACAGAAGAACAAACAGAGGTGCCAAGAAATTAAGTAGCATGTCTAGGGTCTTACAGCTATAGGGTAGAGCAGGATTCCAGACGGCAGTTCACAGTGGAATATGGCAGATGTAAGGAGGCTGGGACCTATGTGATGTACACCTCATTTTCCATCACAGTGTGAGCTGAGTGAGCCATGGTTACTTGTGATATTTTTATCTTATTCCACTTGTGTGTTTTATTAAGGTTTGGAGTAGGCAAACATTGAAGTTCATAATATACAGCCTGTCTTCCAAATGGCACTAGTTATCTTCTCTGAACTCTTTGCGTATGTCTTTATAAATGTGTTTTTTGAGTTTATAATCTTTTGTCAGAGCAAATTGTAGACATGCAAAAAATTTCTATGTCTGGTTATCGTTTTTGTTGTATGGTTTAATTTTTGTGTTTTTGATGCAAGTCTTGAAAATAGGTTTATATTAGAAAAATACATACACACCTATACATATGTACACATAGAAAAAAAATAGTAGTGCTTGTTATAGAAAACTTAGAAAGCACAGAAAGAGCACAAAAGAAATTAATTTCCCCTAAAATCAAATATTTAGCCACCATTAACTTTTGATCTGTGGCCTTCCAATACACTGATTGTTTTTTCCTTTAGCAGTGTATAATGAACATTTTCCATGTTAATAAATATTTTTCCACTGCTAGGTTTTGTGAGCAACTTGATAGCCATCATCTAAATGTGCTGTAATTTAATTATCCTGATCTTCCACATTTTTTTTTTGCTATATTTTTGCTGATGATTTTCATATGACTTACACTGTTATTGGCATTGAAAATCATAAAAGAGGGTATAAATTAATCCCTGGACATTAATATCTCTGTGAAGGTTAACTTTGGAATCATTTTCACTCAAATTATTTTACAATTTTGAGACTTTAACAAAAGACACCTTAACAGTCACCTGAGGTAGCCTCTGATGGGCCATATCTCTTTTGAAGCTTTTCCTCACAGTGAGCTGCCTCTGCTCCAAAATACCTGAGTGGGCACCACTCGTGCATGAAGACCAAAGCCTCTTCTCTTCCGTGTATGTCCTGCTTTATATGCTCTTGTATTAGGCATAAGGAACTAGATTCTGACACAAATAGATTTTGAAAAGTTGCTTCCGAAACCTTTAGAAGCACTGTACTTCAATCAGTGTGATTGAAAATCTGGGAAGGAAGTTGGAGGCAAGCTGCCGGCAGGATAGCTCAGAATGCCACTTAGCTAATAAAAGCCAAGTCGTGAATGCAGACAGGCAAAGCGTGTTCTCTGATTTGTGAGCTACAGTTATTCTAATTGATTTCTGCATACTTGTGGATAGGGATCTGCCCTCTTCCATTTATTTTTCTCTTGACAAGTAGGATGTGAAATGTTGTTCCATGCCTTTCTAATTTAAATGTTGCACATGTTGAGAACTGATCTTGCCAGCCATTTTAAGCTTGGCCAAAAACATAACACATTGTTGTTATTAGCCTTCATCCTTTGGTTAGGGCCAACATTCTGTTTGGAACTCTAACAGAGTATAAATCTCCTTTATAGGCATAACCTATTTCGGCCATAAAATAGATATGATGAGACAGCAGAGCTAAGTTTCCTTGGTGAGTTGCTTTGGTCGGCCTCCGTGGGCTGGCTGGGTCAGGGATGCTCGTTTTGAGTGTATTCTTGGGAAGTAAGATTTCAATTTAATTCATCCTTTATATGAATATACTCCCCACTGTGCAAGGTACTTTAGGAAGTGCAGTAGGAGAAACTAAGATGAAGATGACAAGGTTCATGCTCTTTATCCAGCTGAGAAAAAGACTTGGAGAACATAATATAAGGCGGTGTATAAAAACCATGTTTATCAGAGATCAGAGAGAGCTTAGGGAAACAAAATATTACCTCACAGCTTGCATTCAGGGTATGGACAATGTCCTTGAAGCCATCTGCAGCCCACTCCGCCTGTGGGCTGAGTAAGCTGTATGTCTCATATACATGTGCACCACTATTTTTCAAATGTCCATAGAAGCTCTGGTGCTCAGCAATGCTTTTAAATGAATTTTTGTTTTGTTACCCTTATTGTAGCTATTGTCATACAGTGTGTTTTTCAACTAGTAGATACTACACTGAAAGTCCCATCATGGGAATCTGTACAATTTTTTCATGTTAAAAATTGGTTCAGTTATTTGAAGGTTGGGAACCATTGTCTACAGCAGTGCTATCCAAAAGAACTTTCTGTGATGGGGAAATGGTCCCTATATTGTCCAATACGGTGGTCATTCACCAAATGCAGCATTTGAAGACTTGAAATATGGTTAGCGAGGTGGAAGAACTGAATTTTAAAATTTTTTGTGTGATTTAGTTTAAATTTAAGTGGCCACGTGTGGTAGCAGCCACCATATAGGACAGGGACAGTACAGATCTATAGTCTCCCTGCATCAGTAATTTTATGAACCCTGCCTCCACAAAGTTTTCCCTGTCCTACCTCCTCTTAGGTTGTTTGCAACCCACAAATTTGTTTGAATACCAGGCCCATTTTCAAATTGCCTCTGTTTCTTTAAAGTTCTTTAGACCAAGAGAAAATGCCTAGTGAAACAATTTTGAAACTTTCCTTGTCATAGCAATAAAAGGCATGGTGCTTTCCCCTTTTCTCTGAACCCCATCTGATTCTCAGGGGCCTTGGAAGAGATTTCAGTATATCTGGGACACTTGAACTAGTTGTTTTCATATTTGGTTTGTTTCAAAATTCATACAGCATAATCCTTATTTTAAAGGTTGTCTATTTGATAGGCAGGGTAGCTATAAATAATTATTAGAAATAGATCAAAATGTTATTTGGGGCTCTCATTAGGCAAGAAATTTTCCTTCTCATTTGTTTTCCTGTTATTAAGGGTAACCAAATGATCTTCCTTCTCAAACTTACTCTAAAACATTTAATATAATTTATAGCACTTTCAAGTTATATATCTTCCTCATGACTTATAGCCTTGAAGTCTTTTAAGACCATCATTGGTAGTAGCAATATACATTATAATAGCAACAAAATTTAAGGCAACAAGATTATAAGAAGGTGGCCAGGTATCTCTTAGCATAAACTTTACCATTTATATTTATATTTTGATTGATATTCATTGTAAATATAGTTCTAATTTGATTGCTGCTAGGTAACTCTCTTATCATTATATTTCCCAAAAGATTTTTGTCCTGTACTATTTTAAAACAAGATGCAGAAAGAAAGCAATGGTTTTCCAAAAAAGGCAAATGACCAAAAGTTTTTGGAACTCATACTATGAGGAGTTGCCATCAGAATGATAAATTGCTCTCATGGACCATCCTGGAAAGCAGTCATTGTAGTAAGGTCTTTCTGTCCAGGAAGGTTTTCTATCCCAGCTACCCCCTATGGGTCACACAGTCATATTACTGTTCTCTTGCTTATTTCTGGGTGTCTGTCTCCTACTTTCCTCATCTTTCTGCTTTGAGGCTAGAGGCTTGGAGGTTTCTCATAATATCAGATAGAGATTTTAAACATTTCCTTGCTGGCCAAGAAGCCCAAATATGTCTTTGCAGCTCCTGATGGGCTATACATGCTGTCTCCACATGTGCCAACAGGTGAGGAAGCTTAAAGGCAACTGGATGCCCGAAGGGTATAAATCCCCAGCTAGATTACAGCAAAAATGCTAATAGTAGAATCATAATGTCCATTCCATGGATCAAGACTCTTCCACACTTCAACTGTATCCTTCTTCTATAAATTTCTACTGACAAAAATAAATAAATAAAAAAGAAGAAGAAGAAGAAAAAAGAAAAAGAAAAAAAATCCATACAATTGTTTCTGACATTAAAATTTTGCATGTCTTTTGTGGCACTTTCTTTGGTTGAGTTTGTCTCATGTTAATTAAGCAGATTCCACTGTGGTCTGCTGATCTCCTCTTTAAAGCCTTGTGGTGGTTGTCTGAGGTGGTCATAGGTTCATGCCATGATGTTTTGGGGATGGATCAGGGAAAGGAAATAATGAAGGATGCAACACCAGGAGAATGCCAGCCAGCATGACTAGTTTACATTTGCAAATACAAAATGTCCTAAATTTGCTTCCCTTTCAATGCTAGAACAAATACAAAAGAATAAAAATGTCAATTTAGTCTTCTCTCAGCCTCCAGAAAGAATACCAGTTCAAACCCATTCTTTCCCTACCTCCCCACCTCCTTTGTAGAAAATAGGAATGAAGAAGTACAAGCTGAGACCCCCTCCAGTCTTTAAGAGAGGATGTAAAAGAACATTGCAGTCTAGGGTCTACTGCACCTTTCCCTTGGGCTACTATCCTTCCTCTCTCCTGCATCTGAGCAGCTGTGGGTGGCTGTTTTCAAAGAACAGAGTCCTTGTCTTTGGCAGATCTATACAGAAAAAAAAAAAAAAAAAAAAAAGGCAGTACTAGTCAATCTCAATCTCTAGTGCTGTTGATGAGTCACACAACTTCATGACCTTTATGTGTCCATTTTATATATTTTCATTCTGGTTACAAAATTATACCAAATTATTGTGTCTTCTACGTTTTCCTTTATGCTGTTTGAGTCTATATTTATTTCTTTGATTAGAGTATCTTAGCCTGCAAGCCTCTGATCTTCACTGTAGGAAACTAGTACAAGGCTAATCATCTGTCAGCAAACTTTGAATTGCTGGATGTTTTAGTAATTGCCTTCAAATGTAGTAATGAGATTGCAGGTTTGATGAAATGCTTATAAATGGTGGCTTTAGGGAAATCAACCTATTTCAATATTGAATTCCAAATTACTATGTATTAACACATCTGTCTCCTGACTTTTTTATTTCAGTACCTACTAGAAATGAAAAGTTTAATCCTGCCCCCAGAACATATCCTGAAGAGAGGAGACAGTGAAGCAATAGCATATGCATTCTTTCATCTCGCCCACTGGAAGAGGGTGGAAGGGGCTTTGAATCTTTTGCATTGTACATGGGAAGGCAGTAAGTCATTTTCTTTCTTTGAAATATTTTTTAAGAACATGAAAAAGTGCTTAAACTGTTTTTGCCCCAAGTGTTCCTGATGAATAAAGAGGATTTGCATGTCTTGCTCTGTTTTCTATGATGGCCCATCACTAAGACAGTTAATTACTTAGGTGTTCCAGTTCTCCAGTGGTGGTGGGTATGTATCACCACGATAATGCTGTAGCTCTAAAACTTGGAAAGGTAAATTCATACAATAGATGGGATGGATCTGGACTGTTCCGGGGAAGCATTCTACTATCTTGAAAACTCTCTTTGGAGACTTGGACAGTTCCTTAACATCATAAAATCTTTAGCATGGGATTAGACCTTGTGCTGGACTCTGATTACCATTTCTTGATGGTCTTTCTGGGAGAGCTGGCTAAAAGCCACAGTAGTCCTACACTATAGCCAGGTTGGCCATCTGCAAAGGTAAGGCAGGTATGTTTTGGAACAAGAGCAGAGGCTGCTGGGCCCTGGCGTGTGTGGGAAGTATAGCATTGTTGTAGTAGATATATTCCTGGTATACCGTTGGAGGAATAAATATGTCTGAGTAAAAGCTCCCTACAGATACTATCATTCTGTGTAAGGAGAGGAGGCTCTGATGGCAGGTGAAATAGTCTCTTTGCCCTGGAGAAGTGTGTAGTTGAGTTGGGAGGAATGATCAGCAGCATGTGGCAGCTGCCTGGTGAGTTTTTAGAAGGGAGAGATCTCCAGGGTGGAGGAGTCATGGGTAACCTATGAGTCAGATGAGGTTTGGACTGAGCCTTGACAGACCAGGACAGTAATGTAAGCAAGGACACAATGTGAAGAAATGGTCAGAGATGGGGCTGTTTGGGAGAATGTAAATTAAGGAAAAGCCCTAAGATTATTAGACAACATGTGCATTAAAATTCTGCTAATATTAATTTAAGCAAAACAAGCACAACATGTACCATGGATTTTTTTCCTCTCATAGGAAAACAAAATGATAAATATTAGAATCTTCTGATAATTTTTCCCTAGTTCACCCCTGCTCTGATCTGCCTCACAAACAAGTGTCTTTTTAATCTTTTTCACTCTGTTTATCTTTTCTGCTTCCATTTTCATTTTGATAATCCCCTTCCTTTTCCTGCCCTTTTGTAACCCAGCAAGAATCCAACTTGATGCAGGAAGGGAGGTATCAGGGAGCAAAATGGGATTGGGTAAAAATAAGTTTGAGCCGGGCGCGGTGGCGCATGCCTGTAATCCCAGCACTTTGGGAGGCTGAGGCAGGAGGATCGCGAGTTCAAAGCCAGCCTCAGCAATGGCGAAGCACTTAGCAACTCAGTGAGACCCTGTCTCTAAGTAAAATACAAAAAAGGGCTGGGGATGTGGCCCAGTGGTCGAGTGCCCCTGAGTTCAATCCCCAGTACCACAAAAAATAATAATAATAATAATAAGTTTGGAGAGATGGGACTCAAAGTGGATTGAAAGTTTTTTATTTAGTGGTTTTGACATACTTCTTTAGAGAATTAATAGTGGGTTCACTTATGTATTTTACTATTTACAACCTGATAGATGTTGAGTTTACCAATGCTGCCACCTTACTTGGTAAGTGTAATAACATACCTAGGTAATCTTGTCAGCACCAGTAATCATATTTGGATACGTTAAGACCTAGCACACTCCACCGAGAGGGTGTGGGTATGTGTACAATCCCCTCCGGCTTGGGCTCCTTGCTGCACATAAGGTGTTCTATTCAAAAAGGACAAAAGAAATTTTCATCAAAACACGAGAAAGCTCCTAAAAAGCCCAGCAGAATTGAATACAAGAAGCCTCATCTAGTGTTAGTTGTGGAAAAGACAAATAGAGCAATTGGCCTACCAAATAAGAACATATTTAGAAATTGGCATTTTGGAAACAGCCGTAGAAGCTTATCAGTTGGATCTGATTGATGAGATTAAACCCTGTAGAAAGATCCCAAAAAGGGGTGAGGCAAGTTGTGATAAAGACATGGTGTTAGGAATGATATCACCATAAAAAATTAAAATCTTAGGGGGAGTAACTGGAAATTCTCTTTGTAAATTAGTAACCTGATAATGATGTGGAGATGATCTGGATCAACTGAGAAGGATAGTGACTCTGAGAGAAATGTGAAGCAATATAGGGAGCTGCAAATTCAAGCAGAGGAGTACTATCAGGGAGATGTGAATGCCTCCATTTAGATTGGCAGAATGCTTTATTAGGATAAAAAGAGGGGGCGCGAACTTGTAGGCATAAGCTATATGTCAAGGAAATCGTACCTATAGGAAAAGGAAATTTTATCTTTACCAATAAACAGTTCCTGTGAAAATCAGGTAGCTGTGATCCCATCCAAAATCAGTTAGCTGCCAGTTTTCAAAGATCTCCATGACATCTGACTTCAGAATGAGAACCATCAGAGTGCTTACCATGTGCTAAGTGCTTCAGAGGATGTACACTGGAACAGCATTTGTATAACTGGGTAATTATGTAAAAAGGATTTGCATTTGGATTTTTTCACTTACCCATCCTGATAGTGTTCTAAGTTAAGCAGGACAGAAATGGCCACCTCAATTTTTCAGAAGCAGCAGAATCATTAAGATGAGTGATTTGGGGTTGGGGATATAGCTCAGTTGGTAGAGTGCTTGCCTTGCATGCACAAGGCCCTGGGTTCAATCACTAGCACTACCACCAAAAAAAAAAAAAAAAAAAAAAGACAAGTGACTTGTTGAAGGTTTTGAAGTCCTTGTTGGTAGGGCCAGTAGGTAAACCCAATTTCACTTTTCCTTCATTGCATTGAGTAGGTTAAGGATAAGAAGATCAGCCAATTCTGAGACAGTTGGTTGAAAGCTCACAATTTAAATTTACATCACTTCTTACAGGCTAGGGTATATTTCTGACAGCTGGTTCCTTTCTAGTGTTTAGAAAGTTAACCATTCTGTATAAAATTATATTTTCTTGTTTGATATTGAGTTAAACATTTCAATATAGAATGAGACAAAATTTTATAAAATAAATAATACATATGTATAAACAAAGGAAAGAGACTGGAAATAAATACACTTAGCTGTCTTAAGTGGTTACTACTGAGTTTTGGACCTGATTCTTTTTCCTTAATATTTGTACCTTTCAAGTTGCCTACAACAAGCATATGTATTTTCAACAAGCATACACATACACGCACACACACACACACACATACGCACACACATATATACTTAGAAATATAATCTTTATAGTTCTTAGAAATTTAATCTTTCATTACAAGTGCTCTTGATTATTATTAAAAAAAAAACTGTAGGTCTGCCATGCAATTTTTTTTTGTAGTCAGTAATTTTTTTTTAAGTCTTAACACATATTAATTGTACAAATCAATATACTTCATTGTGGCATTTCTGCCATGCAATTTAGAAGAAAGAATTACCACTCAAGCTCCAGACAATTGTCTGCAATCTCTTGACCTCACTTCTAGATCTGTGTTCATTCTGAATTACATTAGAGGTTCAGAGCTCTGTATTTTAAATCTGAGGACTTGAATTAGAATTCTGACTCAGCTACTTTAGTAGTATTAACTTAACTTACCTAATTTTGGGAAACCATTAAGCACTGTTGACACTTAATGCCTGCCCTACTCCGGGTTGGTTGCTTCAAAGCAGTTGCCCCAGTTCCCTCTCAGGAGATGTGAGGCCTGGCCAGCATCCTGCACTTGAGCCGAAGAGGCGCACTTCCCCCAGCGCACCACTTGGTGGTGCCTCTTGACATCTCCAGCCTCATCTGCTAGGTTTTGTCCTCTGAATCATATTTTTCTTCATTCTGAAATTTAAAGCCATTCTTCAACTCTCACCCAACTTCTCTTTTTCAGTAGAAAGAGTATACAGGGAGAAGGGTAACAGCACCTAATTTCAGCAGATTCAACATTAAAAAGTGATTATTAGATTATTCTTTGGAAATTTTTTGAAAGTCAGTTCTGCCAAAAGTGTTGGTTAAGAGGTAGAGGTAGAGTTTTTTGTTGTTTTGTTTCTTGCTTCTTAATGAATTTATTATGTTAGAGCATTAGTCATCTTGTGGAATTAAGTGAGTTTTCCATCGTTCAAACTAAAAAACTCCTATTTTTGATAAAACCCCAAAGTCTTGCTAATGTATAACAGAGATTGTTTGGGTTTGAAACATATGGTAGTTAAAGGAAAAAAAATCCTGAATCCTCAATCACAAATACATCAGCATTTCAAAGGTTTCCAAAATGTTTGATTCATCACTGTCCCAGCCCCTGAAATTACACAATATGTTCCTCAAAGTCAAGATAATTAAGAAAGGGGAAAAGTTTTAATTTATAAGATTTTATAAAATGTTTCTTGGATTATTACACAGCTGCCACCTTATCTGAATTATGCTTATTTTAAACACTGCAGGTTCTGGTTATCCTCAAACACACGCACCCCTGCCAGTATGAGCTGAGTATAAAAAAACATATATGAATGAAGGGTTTCATTTCAACTCAGTCTTATTTACAATGGTATTGCTCCTTATGGGGCCCTGTTTTAAATGGCACATCTTCTGCTTTACCTGTATTAAATACTGATGTGCTCTTATCTCCCTCCTATTATAATCTTTTCAAGGCTCTATTTTGACTCTATTTATTTTATAAAGCCAGGTCATCTCCTGACCCCAACTGTGAACTTTAATTTTCTGGTTCTATATATCAGAAGACTAGTATGCCATGGGGTAAATCACTTAGCCTTTGTTTCTTTCTTTTTTTCACTTGACCAATTATTTTCTTTTTGAAGTCTCCCCTCCCACACACACACCAAGAATCCACTAATATCCACTAAATAATGTATAAGAGTTGAAGATGGTAATTTTTAGGGGGACTAAGGCAGAGTATTTCCTTTGAGAGGGGAAAATGGCCCATTGTTGAAGCATAGGATGAGATTGTGATTCTAATTTATTCTCTTTGAACTTAATGGCAAATACCCCTCACTGTAACATGTGGTTCTTAAGCATTTCCTCCAACCAAACTGTTCCTCCATAAGGCTGGCACCTTTTGGACTACTAAAGAGAGGACCCACCCTGCCCCCCCACCCCCAGTAGATCCAAGAAGGGCATAATAGGTTCATTGTGCACTTTATAATTTGGGAGGAAGAGTGAATGGTCACGGCTAGCTTACCCTGGTAGCCAGTTCCCCACCCACTGCTCAGCACAACCAGCTTGCTCCTTCCCTTTGGTCAGTGTGATGGTTAATCTGAATTGTCAACTTGATTGGATAAGAGATGCTGAAGATAAGAGGTTTCTGGTTGTCTCAATGAGCATGACAGCCTCCATAACTGAATGTATTCAGATACCTGAGTTGTTTATTTGTTTTTGTTTTTTTAAAAATTTTTCTTAAGAGATAGGATCTCCTTGTTGCCTAGGCTGACCCTCAACTCCTGGGCTCAAGCAGTCCTCATGCCTTAGTCTCCCCAGTAGGTGGAACTACAGGCAGGTGAATGCTTCTGGGCCTGGCTTCACCTGAACTTTTTAAAGAGACTTTGGTATCTTCCTGATTGTGTATTAATTTATTCATTCCTTATTGAGCAAATATTTACTGCATTTATGTGCCAAGTATTGTGTTTGGGGATATGAAGACAAAAAAGACTCTGAAACACTTTGTGAGAAACACTAACGTATGTGTACACACATGTATGTGCATGTGCACACAAATGTGTGTGTGTGTATATGTGTGTGTATATATATATGCATATATATACACATACATACATACACACATCTCTCATATATTCCTCAAAGTCAAGATAATTAAGAAAAGGGGAAAGTTTTAATTTGTAAGATTTTATAAAATGTTTCTTGGATTATTACACAGCTGCAGAGAGAGAATGAGATAGTGTGGATACAAGTAATACTAACATGAAGGTAGGAACACAAGGATAAAGTGCTGAGGGGTACTAACAGATTGGTAAGTTCACCATCAAACCATAGAATTTTTCTTCAGAATTAGAATGGAGCACCATTAAATCCAACCAAGGCAAAATTCTTTTCCCAAGGCTGCTTTCTTCCACTTTTAATAGTGAAAGAATGTGGATCACAAATCAGGCTTTTGACTTGACTTTTCCTCACTTTTGCACCAAAATGCCTCATAAGAACAGTTGGCCTTCATGGCTGTTATTTGCATTGCAGTCAAAAGTAGAATGTCAATGATGATAATTTTCTGTTCTATCATTTGTACTTAAAATTGTTAACAAACAAGCATAATCTTTACTTATTAATGAGTGTGACCAAACACAGAAAGCAGAAACTTTATGTTTAGTAGAGAAGGGAAGGTAAAGGGAAACCTCGTCTTTGCTGCACATCCAGGCACCGTGTGTAGCCACCTTGCCTCTGCTGTTGTCCTCAGTTCCTTTGCCAGACTTGTGAGGCCTGTGGTGTTCTCATTTTGCAGCTGAAGAGACAGACAGGACACGATTAATGGCCCACCTAGAGTCATGCACTCATTGGTGGAGTCAGGTCCTGCTCCTGTAGATGTCACTCTGTTGCTCCCATGTAGACGCGCGCCATGCAGCCTATCCCTCCTTCAGGGCCCTCAGCACAATGAGAACTGTTGCATTTACTGGGAAGGTTATTGGAACAAGTTCCCCACACTCAGGCGTGAACTCTGTGAGTGCAGGGACAGGGTGTTCTTGGCTCGCTGTGTGTAGGTTACATAAGAAGGCACTCACATTTTGATAAGTGACCAGTTATAAGAGGTAGAGCTGGGATTCAAACTCAGTTTTTTCTATTCCAAAGAATCTGTATAAAATTTTCTGAGATCCTCTTTGACAAGGTAACATATACAAACTTTCAAAAATTACCGTATATCCCTATCCATGTGATAGGTAGGGTGAGAGGTCATTAATTTGTTCACATATCCATCCTTCTGTCCATCTTTGGTTCTGTTGATTCCCTCACTGGTACTGGTGGAGAATCTCTGGTTGGGATAGCACTGATAAGCTTGGAGCCTAGAAAATGCATTTAGTCAAGGATGGAAGAAGGCAGTGTCATGCCTCAGACTTGATTGTAGAGGGCGTTATGTGTTCCTTAACTAAATCTCAGCTTCGTTTGAACCCTTTAACTGAGATTAACATAGAAGGAGGGGATGGCACACAAAAGAAAATGCAGAAGTGACATACATATGCCATGTATCAACTTAGAAGAGCCTTGATTTTTTTTGTTTTGTTTTAAACCAAATACATGCATATTTGTTGTTTCTCTGAAGTGTGGCTTTTCTCAAAGTTTTTAAGGAGGTCTGTACTCATTTATAGAACAGATCTGTTCAAATGACCTTTTGTCATTCTTATTTGCACCACCAAATCAGTGTGTTCTTAATACTTGCACTTGCAAAGTTTCTACACTCTTGGCTAAAGCCACGAGGCTCTCATGGCACCGTTGCATGTCTTTACTGTGCAAAGGACCAGGCGGTGGGAGGTGAGGCTGGCAGAGCTTATGTAGTGCCTCTTCCTGGCTCTCTCCAGACCTCCCTTGCTTATCTCACACTTGGTTGGACCCTGCATAGCAGGGAGGGTAAAGGATAGAATTGCAAGCAGAAATTGTATTTGCTTTTGTTTAGTGAAGCCAAAAGCCTTAATATTATTTTATGAAATCAATGTAAATGACAACTGACATAAGAAAGAGATCTTAAGAGGGTGGAAGCATAATGCAGAACACGTAGATGGCTGGCTGGCTGGCTGGATACTCGTTATTCTTTAAATTATACATAATCAATATCTCCACACTCTCCAAAAAAGATGAGAAACTGATTAGAAGGAAAAAAAGACTAAATCAGCACACAAAATTCTGTATGCATACCAAGTACTGGAGAAAAAAAGTCATTTAGCATTTGACTGAAAAGACATCAGCCAACCATTAGATTTCTATGGTTGAACACTCTCAAGATCTTGTGCTCCTATATTTCATTTAAAAAATTGTTCCCTGAAGTACAAACTGACTTCGATTTTGAATAAAATTTAGCATTCAAATTTATAGCCACTTTGAAAACTAAGGGTTTATTTATATCATGTGAACCTGAACAGATTCTTTAATTATAGCAGCCTGGTTACACATGGAGAATCTGGATTTTAAAAAACTTCCTTGTAGGTTTTTCCACATTTTTTGGATGCTTTCAGAGAAGCCATCATTTATGGGAAATGGTATTAAGATCCTGCTGTACTGTAGTTTAAATGTAAAAGCTGTGCTTCCCAGAAGAGATTTTAGCGTACGCTATAAAAGTCACTAAAAGGTTTTTTGGTTTTTTGGGTTTTGTTTTGGTTTGTTTTTTCATCTTCTTGAAAGCCTAGTTCTATTGAGAGAGATGCCGGTTCCTTCACATGATCATCCTATATTAACAACCTGTGCAAGGAACGTCTTCTCTTGCTTGTCCTAATGGGCAAAAGTCATCTTTGTTTGTGTGAAAGGAAGGTTCTGATTGAACGGGGCTGAGCCTTTCATTTTAAGAAGAGTTAAAGTCTAGGGTGTTTTTAATGTTTTAATCTCTGTTTAAGAGGTTTCTGTTATGAGAGGAAAATTGATAACATTTTTACCTCAGCAAACTGCCAGCAAACTGGCTCTGCTCTAATCCCACATTTATAGTGATTTATATTCTCCGTGGCAATGTTCTGTAACCTCAGAGTGATACCACTGTGGTGTAGATTGACTGCATTCCAAATGCTGGAATCACATACATAATGTTTTTACTTTTAAATAATATTCAGACACCAGAATAAATACCATATGTGCACTGATGCTGGTTACAATGGGACCTTGTCATTTCTTGTGAGGGGGAACATTCTTTGTTTCTGATTTCTGTTTGAAATAAGTATGCAAAAGATAAATATGTACATTGACAGCATTTTAAGAAGGCTTTAGTAATTACACAGCTGAGGACGTAGTTATAATTCCTTAAAGTGTGGCATTTAAAACTAAAAATATTGCTGTATCGCCACCTTTCCTCTCTGACACACATGAAGGCCAGGATTGTTATCTGACATTCCCAGAGTAGGGTACAGCTTTTATGTTCTGTATCTACCATGTGCTGGAGTTAAAGGACATCTGTTAAAGAAAAATTACCTCCATGAGCACTGTTCATAGGAACAGTGAGACTAACATGCTGATGACATTGTAACAGGGAGAATAACATACTCGATAATGGGAAAGGATGGATTGATTGGAAAGCCATAATTCAGTGTGAGGCCTAATGTCATCTGATGCCACAAAAGCAGAATTTAGGTGGCCTGACTTCATCAAAATACAGATAATCAATCTCTCCAGATCCATTTTTCCCCCACATGATATTGAAGATTTAAAAGTTTCATAAAGTTTAGAAATACTTCCCAAGTCATGTATTTTTAGATTTTTGTTTTTTATCCCTCTTGGTTGGAATTCTAATCCACTTAGATGTATTTTTAAAATAGAGATGGTAGAATGCCTTTCATACTTGTACATCTGTAACAAGCTCCAACAAGTCAATCCACATTTGCTTCTTGGGGAAGCATTTCAATCCAAGTTTGCATTATTACCATTGGCTGAGCTATATTGAATTAGTGCTTATAACATTTTTATAATATTTTAAAGATGATGTGACCCTAGGCATTGATATTGATGGCTTCCCTACCCCCCCTCTGCACCTCTCTCCCCACCCTATTCAGTGATGTTTGCCCAGAATATATAGTATAAGATTAATGTGTGAGTAATACATCATAGTGTATCTCTGACATTTTATCTGGCACATGACTCAGAGTTTGGTAAGTCTTGCCTTCCTTGTAGGAGTGAGTGTTCCTCATTGTAAAAATGCTCAAAAGTCCCTTTTTGAAGCTGGGAAGTTATGAGACAAACATTAAACTAACACATTATCTCTTCTTTTCAGCTTTTCGGATGATCCCTTATCCCTTGGAGAAGGGGCACCTATTCTATCCATACCCAATCTGCACAGAAACAGCAGACCGGGAGCTGCTACCCTGTAAGTTTCACCTCTCTGTGGTCCTCTCTTCAGCTAGGGAAGGTGGTGTGACCAAAGATGGGGATGGGAAGAGGTGGGAATGGTAAATGTTTATAATATTCTTTGTCTTTTATTACTTTTCTCCCAAACCCTGGCCTTGTTCTATAGCATATGTATTAAAGTGAGTTATGTGAGTGGGTTGGACTTCCTGCCTCTCAAAGTCTCTCCACAGTCATCAAAGGGATAGATGCCAAAGTACTGAAGTGTAGAAGAGGAGGCATCATGTGCAGATTGGTCTGAGCACAGAGAACTCCAGTGTGGGGCCGAGTCCCACTGGGCTGGTCCATCATGGCGCAGGTCAGATGTGGTCTGCACAGGCTAGAGTTGGAAGAAGAAGGGCTGAGTTCAGAGGGAGCTGCAGAGGAGTCGTGGATGGGAGGGCAGCAGTGGGATGCTGGCACTACCACCAGAGGCGGAGTCGGGTGGCAGGGCGATATGCTTTCCAAGGTGACGCAATGCTCTTGGCCAGAGGGATTTCCCGCGAGCACCTCGTGGATTGCATGGAATGAATTGGCTAACATGTGCTGGGCACACGTGCAGCCTCAGCACTATATGAAAGCACACAAGGAAAACCCTGCCCTCGAGTGCCTTAAAAGCCAGCAGGCTAATGACCCACACCACATGTGGAAAGCATTATTTTGGTTTACTGTAATACAGCATTGTTTTGACAATCCAGGCTAAATAGTTATTATCAAATCATACTGTGTACAAGGATCATGTCCAGGCTCTTCATGTGGCCCTGACTTAGGACATATTTTTCCCCCTCAGATAATAATCTCCAAATTTTGGCTCTTTTCTCTTCTCTGTCCTTTCTCCTGCCACCCTCTCCATTTTGCCAACCCCAGTTATGCCAGTATCTCCTAGCTATGATACAGATAGATACTTGCCTAGAGGAATGGTGTAGCTGTGGAGCCCTGGTGTGCAGTCAGTTTTCAGATGCCAGCTGTGCATCTCCCATGTGGTGGTTGCCAGCAGAATGAAGTGGCAGGAGGGCCTCACATGTTTCCTTGCCAGCCAGACCCAACCTGAGATTTGTTCCCTAGGGAACTTGGAGATGTTAGCGATATGTTTTTCATTGTCCAAATTTTATTGTAAGAAGTGTCTGGTGCCTCACACACATTAGATTGATTTGATTTCAGAAATCCCTGCTGTGGGCCCATAGTTTACCTTTTGACTCCCTCTTCAGGGAGATCCTTGTTAAAGTTTCCATTTCTGCTAAGAAAGACAGTTTTCTGAAAAGTACAATGTTTTTTAATGTTTTAATTGAGCCCAATTAAGTTTCCATGGGGATGGATTAGCTATTAGAACAAGATTATAGTTCTTAAAAGAAACTTTATAGGGATAATCTTTATAAGCCTAAAATAGAAAATTATGGCTCACATTTATTTAATTGAATGCCATGGTTCAAGTCTGGTCTCTTTCCAAAATCTCTTTTGGGCTGGGTTTTGAGGATGAGGATAGGAAGAGGGCTGCTTGTTTTAGATGATACCCATATTTTGCACATTAAAAGTAAAATATTGCCACATTAGGCCCCGAATGCACCTCTACCCTGTATTTGAATCCCAGCAGATTGACCCAGCTAGATGCAGGTAGGCATGCTTGTCTGTGCTTCGACCCTCCCTGATCCTCTCTACCCTCAGTTTTTAGCAGTGTGGCTTAGGACTCTGAGTAACAAGTGCCTAATGGTCAAGGAAAGGCCTTTAGATCTGTATGTCCTTGGCAATGGGCCACTTAGAACCTTTTGGTTAGAGGGCAATATTGCTCATCTGCAGATCCCCAGCCCCCTCCACCAGAGTCCCTGGCGGCTGGTTCTTCCTCCTCTGTGCAGACAGCCCATACCTCCCCTAGTCAGCACTGCACCGTGCAGTCACAGGCAGTCACATAATGAGCAGAAAAAGGGAGTTGGTTCTCTTGGCTCTTGTGCAACTGTTTGGTTTTCCTCAAACACAGTGTTTGAAGTTTAAAAGTTATGAAGATACTCTAAAGAACACCAGTTTTGCTGTTTTTTTTTTTTTTTTTTTTCTTTTTCCGGTGATTGTTCTAAGTATATTAATCAAGAGTCTCCTAGGGTTGTGTTAGATAACCCTAGCAACCTTGACTCTCACCCCCTGCAGGTTGAATAGGCCAGTGTGTGAGGTCCTTGCTAAGTGTCTATCAGGGCAGCACTCTCCACTGACATACTTAGAGTGTGCCAGGAAAAAGTACAAGATAAACTAACATTGCCTCATTATAATGACTTTAAAAATACAAGTTGAAAATGTAGACAGGGTATTTTTCATATGCTAACTTTGGACTTTGCAGTTTTTTGTACAATGTACGTATGTTTGATAATTTGGATAAAGTTTTGACATTTCATTTGTGTTCACTTTTGAGAAAGGAATATCTTATAGTACACATAGATGGTGCTGCCTTTTTTTGCCCATAAGTGTGTTATATCCCCAAATTAACCCTGTCGTGCCTCCAGCTGGAGCAGCAAAAGGCTGGGTCAGTTGTGACCTGTGGTTTCCCATGGGTTTCAGCCAAAGCTCTGAAGAGTCAGTCCACCCGGTAGGAACTCCCCAAGGATGCTCTTTACCGCAGCCCTAATATCCCCTCTGATCTTCTCCACAGCTTTCCATGAAGTCTCAGTTTACCCGAAGAAGGAGCTTCCCTTCTTTATTCTCTTCACTGCTGGACTGTGCTCCTTCACAGCCATGCTGGCCCTCCTGACACACCAGTTCCCGGAACTCATGGGGGTCTTTGCAAAAGCTGTGAGTGTTTGCCTAGAGGGAAGCCCCAGGGAATGGACAGGGAAATCTAAGGGAGGTAGTGGAAGAAGAATGGGGGATTCTCACACAGAAATCGTTATGAACTGCAGAGCTCACTATTTAATTTCATTATTGCCAGTGGAACCAAAGGGTTTAGGGTCAGAGGAGAAAATACAGGTAACTGTTGATTCATGCCTTGCTTCCTTCCACAAAAAAAGATTTCCAAATAATACATAAGTCCAAAAGGATAACATAATTTAGGAAATCCTATTAAGTGAGAAGTGGGTGGGTTGTTACTTAGTTTTGTGTATGGTAAATGGCATTAGTTCTAATCTTGAATACTGTGCATCTACCCTTCATGGAAGATGAGATTTACATTTACAGAGATTATTTAAATGTGTTTTTTAAATGGCTACAGACCTTTGGCTTGTTTGGGAATGAGCCATGAGAGGGTGTGGAAGGACATAGTATTAAAATGCCAACAGGACACTGAGAAATAGGGAAATCCAGTGAAAATCTTTAAGGAGGACCGTGGAGTAGAGCTTTAATAAGAAAAGCCATCCAGCACTGACAGCCAACTACCACTTTTTCCTTGTTGAAAACTGCTCAGGCATGAGGGTAAGGTTCCTGATTTTGCCACAGATGGCTTTCAAACAGAGGAAATAGGAAAAGAGTAGCAGTTGTTTCCCTGGAACTCCATTCAGATTTCAAGGCAAGTGGAATCAGGACTTTCTCTTAACTGGGCTGGGTTGATTTAATCCCTTTCCAGATGATTGACATTTTCTGCTCAAAAGAGTTCAGGGACTGGAATTGCAGGAGTGTTTTCATGAGTGTTGAAGATGGACTGGAAATCCCACTGGCACCTCAATCTCAACATTTCCCAAACTGAACTCATCACCCTTGCTCCACCATCAAAACTGCTCCTCCTCCTGTATCCCTGGCCTCCTCCAGGGGCCTGCCACGCCCTTCCTTTCTCACTCCCTGCTCGCTGACCCGCTCAGCCTTCACCCTGGGTGGGTTGTGGGAGCTAACATCCTGAGCCACCAGGCAGTCAGTACCTGACCTCCTCTCCTTCCCTTCTTTCTCTTTTACAGCATTTCTCTTAGTTTAGGTCCTTGTTCTTTCTGCCTGGATGTCTGTAATTGTCTTAATTGGGCTCCTTGCTTCCAGTCTTATCCTCTGCTGACCCTAGAATACTGACCCAAGAATGATCTTGTTAAATTGCAAATCTAAGCATATTACTTCCCTGCTTGAGTTTCTCCAGTGGTTGCCTACCTACGTCAGGGTAAAGTCCCAGTTTTCCAGCAAGACATGCAGGGTCTTTTATCATCTGGCCCTTGCTTGCCTCTTCAATCTCATCCCTACCAATTAATTCTTGCACAGACCTGCTCTTCAGCCATAGTAAATTCTTTACAATGCACAGATGCACCAGGCCCTTGTGTACCTCAGTGCCTTTGCACATGCTGCTTGTTATGTGGAATGCCCTTCACCCTCACCACCCCCACTGTCCACTCTACCGAATGCCTCTTCATTCTCTTATCCTCAGCTTTCTTTGAATTTCTCCTAAGCTGAGTGAAGGTGTCTTCCCTCCATGATCCCACAACCTATATGATCACATTTACTGTTCTTTGAATGTAAAGGGAATGGGAGCTCCTCATGAGTAGAACTGTGTCTTCCTCATCTCTAAATCCCCAAATCTTTGCACAGTATGATACATAGTAGGCTTTCAAAAAATGATTATTAAATAAATAAACAGTAGTAGTCTCTGAAGAAAAAATTCAATGTAAAATTCTGATGCTGCTTGATATTTTGTTCCTTCTTTTATACTTGTAATCACAGACTTGAAAGGGACTTTAAATGAAGTGTTCTCAATAGTAACTCCAAAGGAAGTCATCTAGACTCATCATGAACTGTTAGTCATGGGAGCTCAGCTACTGAACATAAGCCCATTTCATTGTTGGATCATTCAGAGGTCCTATACTACTACAGTCTGCCTTCATTTAATTTCCACCTTTTATTTCTGTTCTGCCCTCAGAAAGTACATCAAGCAGGTCTACTTCTTTTTGTAAATTCTTAGGATAGCTCATCTGTTCATGGCCACCTTTAACCTCTGACTACCTTCTCTTTCCTCCAGGCAGAATATCTTAAATTTCCTTAAGTCTTCTCTACCTGGAGTGATTTCTAAACCCAGTATCACTCAGGCTGCCATCTTGGATGCTCCTTTGTTTTGGGGCCTATGCTATGCATTATTTTCATGTACTCCCCAGCCAACCTCTAAGGAAAAGTAGTTCCAAAACACTGAGAAAATTAGAGTATAACTTAAGGTAAAGGGAGGCTATATATACAGCATTAAGCAATAAATGTTCCTTCTTTTCTGTTTCTCCCTTAAACATCTTAAAAACATACTTGTAAAAAAGTATCTTAATTGTTCTGGTATTGGTCATTGAAATAATGAGTAGCGTTTGGTAGTAGTTTGGGATCAGTACCAAGATGCTCAGCCACTAGCATGCATAGAGTTCACCTGGCCATACCACCAACATTCAGAATCTTGATGTTCACACGTAGGAGTCTGTACTGTGAAGAAACACCCTGCTGGACTCTGAGGGTGGGAACTAAGGACCACGTTCCCTTCTAAGGATTCTAGTCTCATGAAGACCAAACCTGTGAGCAGTGATTTGAAGGTGCATTGTAGGCTCTCAGAGCTGTTCAGACAAAGGCCTTCTAGAAATCAGTGGGTTCAGCCTCGCTGAATCTTGGAGTCATCAAGGGAGCTTAAATATTGCTGATGCATGCCTCACCTACTGCCCAGGGACTCCTGATTAATTGACCTGAGAGCAGCATGGGCATCTGAGTTGTCACATGCTCCCCAAGTGACTCAGGTATGCAAATAGAGCTGAGAATTACAGTATTGAATGAAGACTGGTATAATAACTCGAGAGGGTTTTAACCATCAAGGGATTGTGAAGCAAGGAGAGAATTCATAAAATATGACTGGGTATTCTCTAGAGAGGCCGTACAGCAGTCCAGTCCTATAGTACTATAATTACTACAGGTACTACAGTATTCCAGAATACTGGAGAGCTGAGGTCCTGATAGAACAAGAATCTACTTTCCTCATTTAAGTTTCCAAAACTTTGGTTTTGAGTCTAGAATCTAGTGATTGAACAAAACATAAATCTACCTTTAGGGTTCTCCCATGTTATATTCCCCCAAAGTGTAGTAATTTGGTCAGCTACCCAGAATTTTCTAATGTAATTTTGGTAAGTTTATTTTTAAACCTCTGCCTGGAGAATCATCACATTCATCTTGCTCTTCATGCAGGTCTAGCAATTTCCAAAACGTCTGGAGAGACTTGGTGGGAAAGTAAGATGGATGGCCTGAATGAGACAAACCCCTCCTCTCCTAACCACCCCCCACCCCCCGCTTCAAGTTTTCTCCACATCTCACCCTGTTCACTCCATCAGGCCCCTCCTGAAGCCCCTGCCCCACACCCACAGGTTATCACAGCTGCCCTGCCCCACAGGCTGCCTGCTCTCATTTGCAGCTTGTGAAAGTGATTTTCTCAGCTCTCTCCTGAGATAATGTCCTGGTATAATGACTTTTAGTAGACACAGAGAGAACTCTCCAGTGTGTTTAAATGCCGACTCTTAGCCAGTAAGGAAGCCCACAGCCAAGTGTGAGCCACTGGAAAATAGAGGAGGCTTCAATTGGCTTTTCCCCTAATCTAATCTACCTCAATGACTTAGGGCTAACTGCTCCTAGAATGTTTGGTTACCAAGATAAGGTTGCTCATATAAATAAGTTATCATTGCAAGCCCAGCTCCTTGCAGAACGTGGGAAGGTCAACATTCTGACCCCTTTGCTCTCAAGGGTCCTGCCTTTCCTCCTCTGGTCTCTCTCCTTCCCGGGGCCTGAGCCCTCTGACTTCTGGCTCATCTTCATTTATATGCCTCAACCTCTTTGAAGTCTGATATTGATTACAGTGAGATGTCAATTCTCTGCTTGCAATAGGGCACCTGGAACTCATTCAGATAAGCAGAGGCGTTTCTAATGCTCAGGAGGCATGTTGGGAGCCATGACCTTCTTCTAAGTAATGGTGTTTCAGGAAAGGAGGATCAGGCCATTGAAGTGTCACTCTCTCTTTTTTATTAGTTCAGTTGCTTTTTCTCACCACAGGACACTGATTGAATTATGGAGCGTTTTGGTTAAAATTTTGACCATGTATCTCTGCCCTCTAGACAGAAGTTTTGGACATTGAGATAGATGGCTGCTCCAGGTTGCCTGGTTTTCCTCATTCAGTCTTAACTTTTCAGGCAATAAATTTCTCTCCCTAAGTCTAGAAGTAAAACTGCTGTTTCTCTTTGTGCATTGGTTGGTTCTTTGGCCAAATAGTATTGATTAATTTTCAAACATCCCAAGGCATCCTGAGGAGCAGGGCTTGCTCCTCCAAACTTTTTATTTTTATTTTTTTGCTACCTCCTGATGAAAGCCAATGACTTTGATCTGTCACAAAAAGAAAGGGCTCTGTGACTTCCTCTGCCTTTCCACATTGTCTCCTCTTCCTTGTGGGGAATGGAATGGGGAGAGATGTGGGGAGGTGCACTTAAAAGGAAAATGGCTTAGTAATCAGGGAGGTGCCTCTCAACTAGATTCTATAAGAGTAAACTAGGATGTCTAGAAAAAAGCTCAAAGGAACATTTCTGAGTTGTTGCAAGGATGGGACATTCTAGATACACAAGAAATTATTACATACACTGGATGCAATGAGGCTTCATTCTCTCCTAGAACCTTGTTGAAAAGGGGAGGTGGTCCAGGAAAAAAGGGACCACTGTGTCTTGCTGTACGTGTGGGATGAGGAGGCAGCTGTGGGCATCTAGCTGGGTAAAGCCATCCTCTTGGTTTTCAGAGGCTTTACTTGTGTGTGTGTGTGTGTGTGTGTGTGTGTGTGTGTGTGTTCAAATCAGGTCATGGCCCAGAATGATGCAAACTAACAACAAAAAGGGGGGGAGGGGCCTTTATTTTGAACCAGCTTAGTAACATCATCTCCCTTCATTCTCCATCTCAAATTGAGGTTCCCTGACACCCTCACATTTTAGTGTGCAGAATAGTCCAGCATACAGACATTTCCTTTTATCTTAACTGCGCTGCTCATGCTAATATTCAGCAGTTCCTTCCCCTCTGTATCACAGCTTCAGCAGTTCTAAATCTGGTTTGGGTCAAGTCTTCAGGATATGATAACCAGCAGCAATATCACCTTGTTTATTGAGCCCCATCTTCCAACACCTGTCAGTGGTCAGTGGTTTATCCACACCACTTTAGAACTTAGCTCTTCTCAATGGAATCATTATAGGCAAAGGCTGTGGTCTGTGGAGCCTTGGTGGTCACTGATTGTGTGTATGTGTCACATATGCATATATAATTATGTATATGTAATCTTATAATGTTATATTGGTTTAATGTGATCAGTAGTCTTGCTGCACATTATCCTCTCATAACCAGAATTTTACAACACATTCAGAGGCAGCTTGGGCAGTAGTTACTCATTCCTGGGCCCAGTGTTCTCCATGATACCTTCCAACTGCATTCATGGTGGCCAGTCCAGCTTTAGCAAGAGAGGTAGATTGTCCATCTTGCAGGGTGAACAACCCAAGTGCCTGTGCACTCGACAAAGGATAATTTCAAGTTCTCAGAAACCACAATAAATCTAACTCCCACTGGAGGAAAGTCGTCCTACCTTTGCTCACGCACTGACTGCAAATCCAGCCTGGCATTTGAGACTATTACTCCCAGCATTCTTCTAGTCACTTTTGAACTCCACCACTAACTGTTCCAACTAAAACAGAATTAGTTACTATCCTCTGGCTGTACCTGTTGCCTTCTCATTTCTGTCTGGCTGTTGATTGAATGTAGAAGACCTACGGTGCTCACATATCTCTCCTTAACATTCTTATCCCTATTCTATCTTTTGGCATTCCCAGCATCCATTAGAATCTATTTCAGTTGCCTCACTTTTATAGAGTTTTTTCCTGACCCTTTCAACAGAAAGCTTCTCTCCCTCTTCTGAACCCTCCTGGTGCTTTCTCTGGCCTTCTGTCCTGATTGCTGTCATGGTCTCCAAAAAGATCAAAGTTATTCCTTTGCTCTGTCCAGATCTTAACGGCCTTCCCTCCTCCACCACTGAGCTGTGGCCCTCCTGACAGTGGGAGTTTTGTTCTAGACTTCTTTATATCTCACCCAGAACTTCAGTATCTTCCTGAGCAAACGTATTTTAGTTGATATAAAAGATGGATTGGAGAAACTATCTTGAGTTTTCTTATATAAATCTCACACTTGATGATCCAACTATAATGTGTTACTGGTCCTTCCAGTATGTTTCTACTGGTTCTTTAAAACAACAACAACAAAAGAACCAGAATGTCTTTTCTTTTCTTCTTTTTTTTTTTTTAAGAAGGTCTTTTCTGAGGTCAATGAAGTTGGGACACTCGTCCACTATACCTCTTTTGGAAGACCTCCTGATCATGTGACCAGGAGAGGAGCCCATTTTAATTTCATTGACTTCATTGTCTGCTAAACTTGTGTGCCCTCAAAACCATGTTCCCCTCTGCTTATGTACTTACCCCCTGCACTACACATGCATGGGAAATTTTTGTGCTAAGTATAAGGAATTAGGACAAAGGACTTCATAATAAAGGAACCAGGTGTTGAACCCTAGAAAGTGAGTGCCTTGGCTCTGAACAGAGGGCAAGGAAATTATCCAAATACCCCTCTCCTCCTCCTTGGCTAGGACAGGGCACTTCTGCCAGATGCTAGATGGTTTGTGGATTGAAGCTGATTCCTTTTTTTTTTAATCGACACTGGGAATCAACCCAGGGCCTTATGCATGCTAAGCAAACACTACCACTGAGCCATACCCCAACCCATCCAACCCATGAAGTTGATTCTTTACAAGAATATAATCAGAATGGACTTGAGATTACAACAAGTGAGTCTCAGGCAAAGCACTTGGCTTTCTTAAAAGCACATCTAATGAGCATTATTCTCTACATGAAAAGCAGAAAGGAATTTTGTAACCAAATGAAAGAGTCTGCAAAGATCCATTACTCAGAGCAGTTCCCTTGAACAAGGACAAGTGCTTCATGGAATAGCAGCTTGCTGCCTTTCCCAGGCTCCCATGATGCATGTCACCAAGTGGGTCATTCAGAAACAAGTCTGGGCCTTGCAGGCATTTGGGATTCAAAAGGATCTCAAAGCAATGACATATAGTTTTTTTTTTTTTTAATTGCCTTTTTCATTTGAAATGAGTTCTACACCCAGCTAGACAAGCAGGTGGTCTAAGTTGTCACCGTTTTCCAACTCTTCTGTCTACTTGCTACCCATCTGTCATTCCGGTTTGATAACACCCCTCATGTACATGGGCAGCTAGCAGATCCTGGACCTCAGAGCCATGGCAGCTCCCTGGGAGGGAGGTCGTCAGCAGACACTTCTCCGCTTATCTACTAGTGCCGGGGCGGGGCCGGAATGCAGGTTTGACCCGCGTGTGATGTTTCCTGTAATCATGAAGATGACTGCAGCCTGTGAGCCCCCCACAATGATGAAACATCCTGAGATGCAGGCGTGGGTTGGAGAAGTTCCTTCTGTCATCTTGAACAAGCCTCCCTGACTCCTGGGTCTTTGTGTTCTTTGCAGTTCCTCAGCACTTTGTTTGCCCCATTAAACTTTGTCATGGAGAAAGTGGAAAGCATCCTCCCATCCAGTCTGTGGCACCAGCTGACGCGGATCTGAGGGGAGCCACCGTCCTTCAGCCTCCTCACCCAGCTGGCTGCCACCGGCTCTTCTGTGCCAACTCCTCGTGGACCGCAAGAAAGCATGACTTTGAAAAGGGAAGCCATTCCGAGATTTTAAGATGTTCATGGACTGTCTGTTCCATATTAAAAGCTGTTTTTGTTGTACAAAATTCATTGATGTTCAGTTCTATTTTATTTTGCCTCCAGAAAAGAAGAAAAAAATCAAAAATAAACTTTTGTGTATTGCAGCAACCAGTTGTGTCTTCTTACGTATTTCTTCCAACCCTAAAAGTATTGGTGTTCCACATAAATCTGTGGATTTACATTAATTCCCTGGAACCCAAGTCCACTGAAATGCCACCCTGTGGTTTCCTTTGCTGATGGAACTCATCTCAGCAGGCCCTTAGACTCCCTCATGGCTGGGGGCTTGGAAAATGAAATTGCAAAACTACTAACCCCAAATCAAATATCCTCATAGGCCATGCGTATGTATACACACACACACACACACACACACACACACACACACACACAAAAGAAAAGCTTCCAGAATGAATGTCAGAGAGCATGAATGAAACAGAGGTATGTGCATTCATAGGTTCTAGCTCAGAGACTCTACTTATTGTGCAGTACTCAACACTGCAGTTCAGGAATCATTTTGTGTTCTCTGTTTGAAAACTAGTTGTGCAAAGACAACTTTTGATGAGACCCAGCCATCTATTGTAGACCCTGACTACCCACATTGCCAAGGCTTTCCCCATAAAGACATTTCGTATTTTTTAATTGTGTTTGCATTCCTGATGCTTAATATGAGCATTCTTTGAGCATTTTAGTGATCTGGACCAAAATGATCATTTGTTCTCACCACCTTTAAAAAGACTTCCACATGATTCATACCTTGCAGAGCATCTGGCTTTACTTAAGCAAGAGAAGAAAAAATAAATAAACTGGAATCCTCTATCTGAAGTGAAAAGGACTTCTATTTAAAATCTGAATCCAGTGCTTTAAAAAAGGACTGTCCTTTACATAGTTTGTTTTCCCTTTTATTTAGAATCCTCAACCTTCCCCACCGTGCTGTGGTCAATGGTGTGCAGGGGAGCTCCACCCAGGCTCTTTCCCAGCTGGCCTGTGGTTGGCTCCTGGTTTCCACCTAAAAGCAGCCAGGTGGGTAGATAAATTGAGGGGCACGTGGCCCTCTTATACTTTGGCAAACTTTTCCTTTTTGTGTAAAGCCCTGATGGGAATATACAGCTTGCTTCTCAAGGAAAATTTCCGTTAAGAGCTTGATCCCATACACACACCAGTCGTATTGTTCTTGGAGGCAGGGGCCATATCTGCCTTGTTGAACTCTTGGCCTCTCCTTCCTGCACAAGCACTTGACAGAGTAGATGCTCAAATGATTGGGTGAATGAATTGGTGTAGTACATGATGGGTACCAACTTTTTTAAAGAAGTTTTTTAGAGGAGAGAGATTGGCTACAGCTGAAAAGGACCAGGAAGGCTTAGAATTGTAGTTTAGAGCTAGAAGAAAAAGGAATTGTCTCATATAATTTAAATATGATGTTTAAAATGATTTAATAGATGAGGAAACAAGAGATATTTTGGTCTGTTTAAGCCAGAATTCCAGATTGTGATAAGTCCTAAGTGAAAGGTTTGAGAGCTATAGGCTGTGGGAAGCGGCAGTGGCCCAGAGCAAGTTGTTGATAGAAACCCCAAGTTACAGAAAATTCAACAAAGAAATGTAAGCCAAAGATTTAAGTGTGTCTAGTGAATTTAATAATTTGGACTTGTATGGGGAGCCAAGACAGAAGTTAGACTTTAAGGGGTAGAGAGAGTGAATAGGAGGGGTACAGGTGGAAAACAGAGATTCAACGGAGAGAAGACACAGAGGTGAGGGAGTGAGAGGAGGGATCACTGAAGGAGAGAAGTCCATGGACCAGAATTTGAGCCAATCAGGTGAGGAGAAAGGAGACATCTCTGAATTTGAGGGAAGCAAATTATATGAACTTATTACACTTTCACCCCATAATCCAGAGTTGCTCTTCAGGTAGAGACTGAGATAGCAGTGCTCACTACCTTCTCAACCATTCCACCCAACTCTTGAGCAAACCCACAACTCACTTGTAGTGCTGGCCTCCCAGGGCCTGGATGCCATGGAGGTTGTTGTCTTCTAGCTCTGTCATGTTTTGCTGCCCCAAAGGACCAGCATTCAGGCTGTTTTTATTTTATTTTAAAGTTTTTTATTTTTATTTTTTTTATAAATCTGTGGAGAGGCAAAACCAGAGTAACCAAAATAACAGCAAAAGTGTGAAAGATGATTTTTTTTTTTGTACAAGCTCTTATGCTTCTTGCTCAAGGTCCAGGGTTCCCAACTTTCATGGAGATGACAACTGGAATCCAAGTCTGCTTCAGCTTTCTGCTTCTTTTTTTTTTTTTTTTTTTTTTTTTTTGTGGTACCGGGGATTGAACTCAGGGGCACTCGACCACTGGGTCACATCCCCAGACCTTTTTTTGTATTTTATTTAGAGACAGGGTCTCACTGAGTTGCTAAGTGCCTCGCCATTGCTGAGGCTGGCTTTGAACTCGCGATCCTCCTGCCTCAGCCTCCCAAAGTGCTGGGATTACAGGCGTGCGCCACCGCGCCTGGCTTGCTTCTATTTCTACAAGAAGGTGTATCAAAATCTTTTCTAATGGGCTTTTCTATGAAAACTCTTCTAACAGGAAAGTAAGTGTCTCTTATTTGTAACTAATATGTACTCCTTGAATACAGTTGCAAACATTCTAATTTAATATAAGCAAATTGATCTACCAGCATATACAGGAAATAATACAATATGACCAAATGCAATGATCTGTAAGTTCGTTTTCAATTTCTTTGTCAGTACTTACCAGTATCAAAGTCATTACAGCTTTACAAAGAATTGGGGAGCCCTTTTTATTTTTATGTGGCCTTTAATAAAACCTGAAATTATTATCTAATTTCAGAATTAGATAAAATCAGACATAAAACATCTGATTTTTGCTTTGTTAATAGTAGATTTCTCTCTCTCTAACTGCTTTAGTAATCAGTCTATGCAAATTTTTCACTTCTTATTCAGTTGATCTAATATTTTTCTAGGAAATTACCATTTTCTGTAGGCATTTAAATATGTTACCACAGAGTAGTAGGATATTTAATTTGTATATTTAATCTCTTCTGTATCTGTGGTTATTTTTCTTTTTTTCATTCCTGATTGTATTTTTGCTGTTCCCTCTTTCCCCCTTTTAATTAGCCTCACAAACTTTGTTTTATTCTTTCAAAGAAACAAGTTTTTTATTTACCAGTGCATTCAACCATTATTTTTGTTATGTAATTTATTAATTTCAGCTTTTATCTATTTGCTCATCCTAGTTTCTCTTATTTATAAGAAGTATAGTCTTTCTAATTTCCTTAGATGAGCTTGTGGTTTGCTTTTATTTTATCCTAAAAATGAGTGTGTGTAAGGCTCTAAATTTCCTGAGCATAGCTTTCTTGTTCCATACATTTTACTATGAAGTGTTCTCCTTTTCATTGTTTTTTCTAGAAATTTAGAAATTTCTGGTTTGGAGTGATCATATTTGAGTACTTTCTAATAATTGGTTCTCTATTACTGCCTTTAAGGAATGAGTTTTTAATGTTATTGTACAAAATCTAATGGAAACATCAAAGCACAATATACCCTGTTACTTCACACCCAGAGGTTACTTCTAAGTAAAATTGTGATCCCTTTTTTATGTTTTAAAAAAAATTATATCTTCATTGTGAAACTTTGAGGTCAATGTTAAAGTGTTGAAGACATGTTTTTGCTCCTTCTGTGGATCTCCCCATTTTTTGTCATTGCCCATGACCATGCACTTCACCAAGCTGAAAAAAAAACTGTGTGCTGAGTCCCCCCAAGAGCTGAGAGGTGCAGGTGAGTGTCACCTTTAGTAATTACTGAAAAGGAGGAGCGTGGATAGAAAGGCTCCAAGACATTCCCATCCAGTTTGGCTTCTGCTCTGCAGTAGTGACAGCTCAGGCTGGGTGCCCTAGGAACTAATATGTCTGGAGGGCTAGGGGTGGGGGAGGTCTAAACCGTGCTTGAAGGACCTAGTCTTGCCATTCTGGGTTCTGAGGCTTGGGATGGCTAAGGCTGA
The DNA here is from genome assembly GCA_025594165.1 of Tamias sibiricus. NCBI lineage: Eukaryota > Metazoa > Chordata > Mammalia > Rodentia > Sciuridae > Tamias > Tamias sibiricus. The sequence continues at coordinate 115,719,961 of CM046664.1, forward strand.
GCAGACAGAAACGGTTGAAATGGAAATGTCCAAGTAGAGGTGGACTGGACCTCTACCAGAAATGTTCTGGATAGCTGCATAGGTTGGGGGGACAGATGACCTTCAGGTGACCTCTATTATCTCCTTCAAGTAATATCCACAACTCTCCAGCAGGAGCAAAGGTGGCAGACAGGAAGCAAGTTATCTTTCCCTCTTCTCCATCTTGTCTCCTGTCATGTTTACTTCCAGTGGGTTCCACAGGCCCTTGGGACCCACCTTGTATGTAACCCATCTTAGGAAGAAAGCTGTGGTATTAGAAACTTCAACTGACTGTCATTAAAAGGCAAGCAAGCCTCAAGAGGGTGTGTGTTTGTCCAGGGAAGGGGCAATACAGGGGTTTTACAGAGTGTGCAAGGAAAATGATTTTTAAATGTTCTTTAAAACCACTTGCTTCCTGCTCTGAGCACCCATCCTACCAAGCCAGAGGGAAATTTCATCTCAGTCATGAACAGGGTGTTGACCACCCCCAGGCTAGGTCTGCATTCAGAAGGGCCATGTCCTTGTTGCTTCTGAAGGCATTGCATTGTTCAGGCTCACAGCATTCCTGATGTCCTTGGCTATCTGCTTTAGTGGCATGCACAAGCTATAGGACCTCAGTGTTCCCCTGGAACCAGCTTTCCCCTGGGTGTTCCCTGACACCCCCCTTCTGAGGTCTGGGTGTGGCCTTTCAGCTTCTGCTGTCTTCCTCACAGACACACAGGGCATCTCTACAGGCCCCTCCAACCACAAACTCTTTCAGGCTGTTTCTGCCTGACAACTTTTGGGGACAAAGCATTGCAAACTCTGGGCTCCTGCTTGAAATGGCAAAAGGAAGACTGCAAGAACAAACATGAATTAACATCTCTAAAATATTTGCTCTACAAATCAGATAAACTCCTTCACATTCAGTATGATTTGATTCATTTGTCCACTCATTCCTTCACTAAATTTTATCGAGGAGCTCCTATGTGCAAAAAATATTGTCATACCTTTCCAATTGTACCTTGAATGGCAGCACTTTTCATGATGCTAGTTACTTTATATACTTACCTGTCTGTCTCCTCCACTGAACCACAAGGAATTTGATTTCCATGGTATGGTTGTACTGAGGATACTAGATACTCATAACATAGCTCACTCTTGGGACCAAGGTGAATGAGGATTTCTCCCTACCAGCAAGCAATCCTACATTGAGCATCAGCTGGGCATTCTCTATTCCAATCCAATTCTGGCACTATCTACCTGGAGATAGTGTCAGATTTTGTAGGTTGAGGGCTTAGTCCCAAAGACTGCCCCCCACTTCAGACACCAATCAAAAGCCTGGGACTTCAGAACTTCTGACCTACCAGCTACCAATTGGGGTTTTCACAACTCCCTCTTTAGGCTCAAGTAACTTGCTAAAGCATCTCACGAGACTCATTTAAAATGTTTTAAAGGATATGAATAAACAACCAGATAAAGATACACATAGGACAAAGTCTGGAAGGATTCCAAGTACAGGGTCTTCTGTCCCCATGGAGTTTGGTGGCACCATCCTTCCAGCATGTGGACCACCAGGGAGTCTTGTTTACCTTCCCACAAGCCTTCAGTGTTCAGCACTTTGGAAGCTCTCAAAACCCTGTCCTTTTGGTTTTTGATGGAAACTTCATTGCATCAGCAAAACCACGTAGATATAATTGGAAAAAGGGGATGACCTAATAGACTAATGCTAATAATCTAATGCTAAGGGAGTGGAGAAACTCATCAAGACCTGTGTGTCCAGATTATACTTTTTTTTTGGGGGGGGGGGAGGGGGTGTGGTACCGGGGATTGAACTCAGGGGCACTCGACCACTGGGTCACATTCCCAGCCCTTTTTTTTTTTTGTATTTTATTTAGAGACAGGGTCTCACTGAGTTGCTAAGTGCCTCGCCATTGCTGAGGCTGGCTTTGAACTCGCAATCCTCCTGTCTCAGCCTCCCAAAGTGCTGGGATTACAGGCGTCCAGATTATACTTGACCTCTATGGACAGCACTCCTTCTTCCCAGGGATGTTGTCGACCCCTTCTGAAGTGGAGTGGGGTTGGGAGGGGCGGTTCTCATGATTTCCTATCAGACAAGGTGAGTCAGAGAATTTCTTTATAGCCAGCTCCAAGGCAAGCATGAGAAGATTATATTTTTAGTTTCTATAACCCACCTTGGCGAAAGAAATTCTAGTTTCTGTGTCCTGCCTTGGAGGGAAAAAGGAGCAGGTGAAAGGAAGGCAGGGGAAGGTCAGGGGGAGGGATTATGCTTTCTGAGGCCTAATTCATGCTGACACTACTGTCTTTCACTTTTACCACTCAAACTGCTATGAAGCTGCTTCAGGAACCAGGGACAAAAGGCCAAATACTTTAACAGAAGATATGCTTATTATTCTAGTCATTTAGCAAATAGCAAGGGCCAGAGCCAGGAACCATGCTACATTAGCCAGAAGTCTTCAGAGAAACAGCCAGTAGTGCACATACATACTCCCTCCACACACACACACACACCGTTTTGGAGACCCAGGAAAGCTGGAGATGCAATTCAATCTGAGTCTGAAAGTCTGATAACTGGGGGACCCAGAGATGTAGCTCCCAGTTCAAGGACTGGAGAAGATGAAATGTCCTTGCTCATGCTGACAGGCAGGAAAAAGGAGGGAAATTCCTCCATTTTCTACCTTTTGTTCTATTCAGTTCTTCAACAGATGTGATGATGCCACCCACATCAGAGGGACCATCAATACCCAATTGAGTCCAATCTGGGTGCTAATCTCACCTGGAAACACCCTCACAGACACATTTAGAAATAATGTTTAATCTGGGCAGCCCATGGCCCACTTGGGTTGACACATAAAAACTCATCATCATGTGTATGTAATTCTTAATCCTCCAAGTGACTCTGTGAACTAGTGCCCCAAGTCATCAACTCCAAGGAGCTGTGACTGATCCAGGAGCTGGGGTTGGACTCCTGAGCACCAGGCACCGTCCACTACTCATGTTGCCACAGGATGCTTGCTCACGTGTCTCCAATTGCCCCCTTCTCTTTCCAGCTGGGAGCAGAGTACTCCTCAGCTGACCTTTAGCCCTGTGGAAAAGTGCACCGGGGACACTGCTGCTCACCACCCCAGAAAGGGGCAGAGCCTAAGCAGCTCTCAAAAGACAAGGTGCACTTCACATTCTTCTTCATGTTCAAATCATGTGTGTTTTTGATAGGAGATCTGGAACTAATGTTCCCAGATTGGATGATTTAAGGATAAAAACCAGTGTAATGCTATGGATTTGAAACAGGAAGAGGATTCTCTAATGAACATAGACCAGTGTTTCCCACATTGAGTTTTGAAAATTGTTAGTCCAGTGAAATACATGTTTTTTGGGAGATGCTTTGCAGCCCTTTCCCATTCTCTTGGAAATTCCTGATGTCAAAAGCAATGAGAAGTCCTATAATGAGAAAACCTGCTTAACTCAGCACTTCCCCTCTAAATTAGATCCTAGAACTCTCTCTTCTTTCCTAAATACTTTTTAACATCTCACAATGTTCACTATGGAAAACACTGGATTAGACCAACACTGAATTAAAAGGAGGTTTCCACAAATAAGACATGTGGTCAGTCTGAGCATCTCATCCAGCCTGCCCCTGTTGGGGCCTGCCAAATCGAATTTGGAGAAAAACCCCAGATTGCTCCCAGCCTGAAGTGCTGCTGTGCTTCCTGTCCACTTCTGTCTGCTTAGGAGGACCCTCCGTGCTGGCCATGAATGTTGGTCATGGACCCCACAGGAGGGTCTTAGGGACCTTTTACCTGCCCATGGATACCAATACACAGTGGAGAAATTAAGTATCAGGGTAACTGTCACAATTTGAGTGGTCCCCTCTCTCTCTAGTCACCTAAGAAAAACCCAATGGCTATTTCTGAGAGAGCCTATTAAAACTCTAGCTTTTTTGGCTATGGCGACCAATCAGTAATGATCACGCTCCCCTGGAGACCACACTAAGTGGAAACCCCACCAAGTTGCATTTTCAGGAGCCTTCCCACCAACCCTAAGCCCTTTGCATCTAATATCTAACAAATTATATTTTACATTTTTTAAAAGCAGGTTACTGACAAATAGGATGATCCCTCTGCAATTAAAATCTGATGTCAGAGTGAGAAAATCCCCTGCTAACTGGGAACTCCCACGTCACTCATTCTATATTAATGATATTTATTCTCCCTCATTGTTCTATTCTTAAAAAATGGCTCCCCTGGTTGCAATGTTATGTTAAGTATATTACATGTTACTCCGACGTCAGTTCATATATTACATCTCGTTACACTCCTGGGTATACATTTCTGAATAGTTCTCACTCCACAGTTACAGTTCCACATTAAATATGGGCTGCCATGAGTGGAGCCTGAGAGAGTTGTCCGTTCGTTTCTGGCTTCTTGTTTTCCCTAGAAGTTCTTCCTCTTTCTGCTGTACCCTCGTCAGGGAAGATGCTCCTTCCAGTAAGAAAAGTCTATCTGATTCTTCCTACAGTTTTCTGTAGAGAAGGTCAGAAGTGGGAACCATTTGACAGCGTCCTTGTAGCCTTCTGTTGGGGCCAGCAACGGTTTTGGCACACAAGTGGCAGCATGCATTAGGGGAGATGGGGAGCAGTGGTGCCAGAAGCCACCGTAACCATTGACAAAAGGCTGTGATCAATACCTCCCCATTCCCTAACATTAACATCAGAATGAGTTTTATGCAAGCCGTGTAGTTTTTGTCTCTGTGGCTCGCAGGCTCTCAAGCATCTGTGTCATAGCATCATTAAAAGACAGTTTCAGGGATTTCAGAGGATGCAATCTTTTTACTCCCTTCAGTAGAACCTACTGTGACAACACATTTTGATTTCCATTTGCTGCAGAATCCTAGCTCTAATGAGCCACCACGTTCCTTCTTTGGTTCATTCATTCACTTGACATACATTATGCATTGGGTTTCATCCAGCTCTGGGAATGTAACAGTGAACAAGTAAAATTCCAATGTGCTCATCCTGTGAGGTCCACAGCCCTGGGGGAAAGCCCTCAGAACAGTCCCCCGGGGGGCAGCTCTCACATGACTGTTCTTGTAATTCCCCCCTCTGGTGTGGTTCTTCTGAGTGGTAAACAAGCAAAATCAAACAGTTTGCATGTCCTGTCCAAGGGGACTTATGTGATGATTCTCAGTGGGCCACAAAGGCTCTCAAAAGGTGAACAAGTCAAGAGCCACTTTTCTCCCATGCCACTTTGCTGGTTTGATCCCCCCTTACACTTTCTTCCAAATTATCTGAGCCCTTGCCCAACACAGTGTGACAAGCCCCAGGCACCTCTCTTTTTCAAGATAAGGGGGAATCTTCAGAAGAATAGTGACTGCAAAGGGACCAAGACACAAGTGTCCCTGGAGCCCACTACTGTCTCCCTTGGTTGCAAAGCCGAAGGCCTGAGACCCTTGACAAAGGAAAATCAGATTGTGTCCAAAATACATCTCAGTCTCTCAGGGCTGTCTGTAGCCATATAAGGAGCTGGTCAAGAGCTATTTATCAGAGAGGTTCTTGAGGGCAAAGAGAACCGACCGGTACTTCAATTAGCTGAACTGTCCCCAGTTCTGATGAGTCGGTAGCTGTCAGGAGGGGGTATCAGCTATTCAAATGGCACAGTTATTGTGATTCCATATGCAAACGCTGCCAAGGACCCCATTTTTTCCTTTCAACACAATTGAGCATCTTTGCCCATATTTTCATAGGGTCTTAGACTTCAGAAAATATTAGTTTCTAAAAATAGGCAAGCTATTGGTGTTTTAATGAAAGTTTTAAATGAAATTGCTCAATGATCACAGTCACTTCAGCCAAAGATGAATCAAAAAGGTTATTGAGGGAATCTGTTTTTCCTACATGACCAAAGCAGAACAGAGAATTTGAGTCACAACAGGTTCTCCAGACCTCAATTTCTTTGCCTTTTTCAACTGCAATTATATCCACAGACAAACCCAAGGGTACTCTCTAGCTTCCATAGAAGACCAACAAGTTCCTCATGGGTCTCAGTAGGAAATGTTTTCATGTATGTAAAGTTTCAGGATTCATGCATATTTGCCTTGAAAAATATCTCTAGATGTCTTTTAGTTCTGAAAAATCTAACTAGGTATTTAAGAAACATACTGGATTAGCTTCACAGGTGGTTTTATGCAACAGGAATGGCTAATGAGCTAAGCTTTGAGGTATTTGTTTCATTGTTATCTCCCCAGGCTGTTTCTCTACCTCCCCTGTAAAAGATATGAATCCCAAAATCTGATTTGATTTGTCCAATCACAAATAGGAAGATTTTCCTTCAAATTTCCCTCTGTTGATTTCATTGTGATAACCTTCAGAACTTCGTATTTTAAGGTCTTTCTGTATTCCTCCTGTCATACTATGAACTTATCTTTGCATTCTCAAGTTTAGCATAGTGTTTGTGTTGGAGGTGGTCAGCAAATGCCCAGCAGAAGGAGGAGGAAGGAAGGAGGGAAGCAAGGCAGTGACAGTCCTAGACGTTTTTTCCTCCCAGCCTGAATCATGAGAGAACTCGAGCCCATGGGTACATGGCTCAAGTATGCAGCACCCTTTGTAAAATGTAGTTTGGCAAATGGAACTGAAATGTTTCATCAGGTGTGTTCAGGGCCAATTTACTGTAGTTACTCTCTTAAAAAGTCTCTCCATGTGTAAATAGTAAAGACCCAGGCGAGTCTGAGGCTGAGAATCTGAGAAATCCTAGCTCCTTTGCTTGTTCCTCCACACCTCATTTCATAGTGCATGTCCTGCTGTAAACCAGACTGCTGGGAAAAAAAAAAAAGAGACATATAAATAGTTCAGAAGGCTAACAACAAACTATCCAAAGAAAGAAATGAAGAAAGTAATTATATTTACAGTAGCATCAAAAGGAATAAAATACATGGGAATAAACTGAACATATAAAACAATGACGAAAGAAACTTAAGATGACAGAAATAATGGAAAGACATCCTATGTTCATGGATTGGAAAGCTCAATATTTATTGTTAAAATGTCCCTATTGTCCCTGTTACCTGTAGATTTACAGAACCAATGTAATCCCTATCAAAATCCCAATGGCAGGGCTGGGATTGTGGCTCAGCAGCAGAGTGCTCGTCTCGCACGTGCGCGGCCCAGGTTCGATCCTCAGCACCACGTAAACATAAATGCATTGCATTGTGTACAACTAAAGTAAATAAATAAACATTTTTAAAAAAAATCCCAATGGCATTTTTTAATATAGAAAATACAATCCTAAAATTCAATAAAAATCACAAAGACTCTGAATAGCCAAAATAATCCTGAAAAGATGAACAAAGCTGAAGGCATCATACTTCCTCACTTCAAAATATATTAAAAAGCTACACTAAACAAAACAATATGGCACTGGCATAAAGACAGACTTAATAGGCCAATGGAATAGAATAAGAAATGCAAAATAAACTCACAAACCCATAAATATACATATGATCAATCATGTGTATTATGGAATGCTGAGAATACTTATTAGGAAAAAGATATTCTGTTCAACAAATGGTGCTGTGAAAACTGGGTATCCATATGCAAAAGAACAAAATTGAACCTTTTTTTGTACTATACAAAATTATCTTAAAATTGATTAAATACTTAAAATAAGACTTAAAATTATGAAACTCCTAGAAGACAACAGAGGAAAGTCTTCATGATATTGCTTTTTGACAATGGTTTTTCAGGTATAACACCAAAAGAAAAAGCAGCAAAAGCAAAAGTAGACAATTGAACTGCATCACATATAGAAGATTCTGAGTATCAAAGAAAATAATCAGCAGAGTGAAAGGGCACCTGTGGAATGGGATAAAATATGCAAACCATACATCTGACAAGGAGTTATTATCTAAAATATACAAGAAGCACAACTTAATTATACAATACCGAACAACCTAATTAAGAAGTGAGCAAGTCCTTAAGAAAGGACTTGAATAGACATTTTTCCCAAGAAGACATACAGATGACCAAATGGTATATGAAAGGACATTCAATATCACTAATCATCAAAGGAATGCAATTCAAACCACAATGAGCTATCTCACATGTATTAAGAAGGCCATCAGCAAAAAAAAAAGGTAAGTTTTGATGAGGATATGAAAAACTTGGAGCCCTTATCTACTGTGGATGGGAGTGTAAGTTGGTATAACCATTGGGGAAAACAGTGTGAAGATTCCTCAAAAAATTTTAAAAAAGAAATACCATATGATCCAGCAATCCCACTCGTAGATAGATATCCACAAGAATTGAACCCAAAATCTCAAAGAGCTATTTTCACTCCTCTGTTCATTACAGCACTATTTACAAATAGCCATCCTATTGACAGATGAATGGATAAACAGATATGGTAAATTCACACAATAAAAGATTATTCCACTGTTGGGGCTGGGGCTGTGTCTCAGCAGTAGAGCACTCCTTTCGCATGTGTGAGGCCCTGGGTTCAATCCTCAGCACCATATAAATAAAATGAGAAGATATTGTGTCCACTTACAACTAAAAAATTTTTTAAAAAAAATATTATTCCACCGTAAAAGAAGAAAATCCTGTCAGATGCTACAATGTGGATGGACCTTGAGAACTTTGTGCTAAATGAAATAAGCCACTCACTGAATGACAAATACTTCACAATTCCATTCATATGAGGAATTTAAAATAGTCAAATGTTAGAAGCAGAGAGGGGAATGGTGCTTGCCAGGGATTGGGAGGGGGAGGTGGAAAGGAGATGATGGATCCTAGAGAGCTGCTGTACAACATTGTGCTTATAGTTGATAATATTATACTGCATAACTAAAAATGTAAGAGGATAGATCTCAAATTATCTGTGCTTACCACTAATAGTGTTTTTAAAATCATCCATATTGGTTTGTGGAATCCTCCTACTTCCTTGTTCTATTTCTATTTTGACAGACAACTCTCAGTGTTCTTTATAGAAAGAAAGTTATTCCCTTAGAATAGGTTTGCTCAACTCATCACTATTGCACTTTAAGCCAGGCACTTTTTTGTGGTGAAGGACATTATGGGACATTTAGCAACATCACTCACCTCCACCCACTATCCCCATCCCACAGTTAGGATAATAAAAAATGTTTCCAGAAATGGTCATCTCTCCTCCAGGCCTAAGTCACTTCTGGCTAAGAACCACTGCTTTAGGAAGAGTCCTAACAAGTAGAGAATGTGGGCACCCCAAGTCTCAATGGTGAGTGTCAGATGCAGTATGATGTGGTGGCATGTGACTTGGTGAAGTCATTTGCTCAGGCATGCAGCAAGTCTCACTGTGAGGATGAAGCCCCCCCTTCTGGCTGCTACAGACGAAAATGGTGAGCACATATAAAGTACATATTCCTTTTAATCTTTACCAAGTTTTCTATTTCCAATGAAGTGAAAGGAGAAAAGTTCTCTATATTAGTTTTCCAGGACTGCTGCAACAAATTACCACAAATGGAGTCACTTAAAACAACAGAAGTGTATTATTTCATAGTTCTAGAGGTCCCAAATCAAGGTGTCAACAGGGTGGCACCACCCCAGAGACCCTAGGGAGAAGCCTTCCTCCCTCTTCCAGTTTTGGTGGCTCCAAGTGTTCCTTGGCTTGAGGCTGCATTGCTCCAGTGTCTGCCTCCATCCTCACAAGGCCTCCCCCTGAGCCACTCGTATAAGGATACTTGTCATTGGATCATCAAGATAATCCAGGATGATCTCATCTCGATATCCTTAACTTAATCATATATGCAAAGACCCTTTTCTCAAAGAAGGTCACATTCCAGGCTGTGAATATACTTTGTTGGCAGTCCCCCATCCAACCTATTACATACTCTAAAACAAAGCTCCATGTTTTAAAAACATAGAGGGTAATATTTTTATATTTTGTTTTTTTTAAACATTTGAAACAAACACAAACTTACAGAAAAGTTGGAAGTGTAGCTCAGAAACATGTTTTTGAGATTTGGTTGCTGACACAGTGCCCATGATCCTGATACATCAGTGTGCATTTCCTACAAAGACACTGTTATGGTTGGATCTGGAATGTCCCCCAAAGGCTCATGTGTTGAAGCTTGGTCTCTAGTGCAGTAGTGTTCAAAGGTGGGGCTCTTGGGAAGTAACTGGATCAGGAGGGACGAACCTCATCAATGGATTAATCCATTAATGACTCTATAGCTGAATGGGCTCTTAGGAGGTAGGTCCCAGTTGGAGGAAATAGGTCACTGGGGGCATAATTTTGAAGGGTATATTCTTGTCCATGGCACCTTACTCTCTGGCTGCTTCCTGGCTGCCAGGAGATATAGAGCTTTCCTCTGTCCTGCCAAGCCTTTCTGCCATGATGTTTCTACCTTTGCTTCCTTCCTTTTTTTTTTTTCTTTTTGGTGATACTGGGGATTGAACCCAAAGGTGTTCTACCACATAGATACATTCCCAATACATCCAGCCCTTTTTACATCTTACAACTTAGGTCCCCCTAAGTTTCTGAGATCTGCCTCAAAATTACGACCCTCCTCCTGTCTTAGCCTCCCTAAGTAGTTGGGATTACAAGCAGGCACCACCATGTCTGACCTGACATGATATTTCTGCCTCACCACAGACTTAAAAGCATGAAGCCTGCTGACAGTGGATTTAAACCTCTAAAGTCCAACCATGGGCCAAAATAAATCTTCCATCCTCTAAGTTAATTTTCTCAGGTATTTTGTCACTGCAATGAAAAGTGGACTAACAATGCCTACTTAATCACAGCACAACTATCAAAACCCAGAAAACGAGAGATGGAGGCTTGGGATAAAGAAGAGCAGGTTCAGGGTCAGTGGAGATTCATGTGGCAGGAACGCAGGGGCATGAGGGTGTGGTGAGGAACAAGTCAGAGATACTGTACATCCATTCTGTAATTCAGGGCTTAACTCCCTCTCTGGTCATTTGGTCTTACCCTCTGTTAGTCTGCCTCCCTCCCAACCCCTGTCTTTTCAAGCTTGGAACACGGGTTTATCATACCATTGTCACCTCATATTTTGAATTGACTCTTCACTGGGTATAGGGTAAGGCCCAACTGTTCAGAAGGACACTCAAGGCCCTGTGTGGTATCTCTGACATATTCCCCACCATGTTCCATGCCCGTCTGCTCCTGTCACCCATGTCTTTTCACTGATTCTGAACTTGCCATTCTTTATCCCAAACCTCTATTTTGTTATTCCTTTGGTTAGGAAGATTTGTGTGTGTGTGTGTGTGTGTGTGTGTGTGTGTGTGTATGTTGCTGGGGATGGAACCCAGGGCCTCAAGCAAACTAGGTAAGTGCTCTACCACTGAGCCATATCCAGCCCCAATTAGGAAGATTTTATCTATCAGTCCACATCCTCCCACATGCCAGGGCTCAGATCAATGACCACTCTTCTGCAAAGCCTTCTTTGACCCTCCCTGCACAAGGTTGCTCCTCTGGTCTCCCTTAGGGTACACTATAGCTTGAATGTCCCCACCAAAACTGATGTTGAAATTTAATCCCCATCTTGAAGTATGAAGAGGGAGGAAATGAGTCAATTACGGTGTTTGGAAGTGGGCTCTTTGGAGGTAATTAAAGTTAAATGAGGCTGTGAGGGGCCCTAATCCAATGGGACTGTGGCTCTTTAAGAAGGGGAGACACCTGAGCTAGGATCTCCATTTGATGTTCTGCCCTGCCTTGGGACTCTGCCGAGAGTCTCCACCAGCACAAGGACCTCAGCAGATGCAGCCACCTAATCATGGACTTCCAGCCTTCAAGACTGTGAGCCAAATAAGCCTTTAATCTTCACAAATGACTCATTCTATGGTATTCAGGTATAGCAACAGAAAATGGCTAAGACCATGTATTTCCTTTAGCACTTAATTTACTCTGCCTAGATTATGATCATTTTGATTCCTGTCTACAAGTTCTTTAACAGTAACTTTTGATTAACACATGCTCTTTGTCCTTATTTGGTGTTTACCATAGCTCTCAAAGTGGGATCGCTAGCCCCATTAAAAATGAAAAAAACTGAGGCTCAAAAGTTAAATTTCTTAGGATTACACAGTTGGTGAGCTATGGAACCAGAGGGTGAGCCTGTTTACTCTCTGAGATGAGCTCTTTCTTTCTTCCAGACCAAGGGGTCCCAGTCTTCATGGTGCATTAAAATCACATGGGATATTCTCAGAAACCATCTCTACATCAAGACGTTCTGATTTAATGTTATGGAGTATAACCTGGCCATTGAGCTTTTTACAAAATGGTCCTCAGGTGATTTCTAATGTGCAGGATAATTTGGAAACCTTTGCCCTAGCTTTTCAGGGCTTCTCCCAGTGTCTGGCACACAAAGGCATTCAATATATGTTTGTGCTTAATCTTTCTCCCTGTGCTTTTCTGGTCCATTGGACAATCTCCCTAAATTCTAAGGTTGGAAACAATTTGAAAGCAAAGGAAAAAAGCAGAGAAAGACATAAGCTTTCAGGCTAACTTGAACCCCAAATTCATTTCTGATGAAATTTCCCAAACCGATAGAAAAAAATTAGGAAGAGCCGGCCAAAGGTAAACTTGAGCTAAGCTTGCTCCTCACTTGGCAAGAGAAGCCCCCTCCTCAGACCCCTCCAGCCTCCTGTGTCTTCGCTGCAGCAGCTGTGTGTTGACACCACTTGTTTCTACAAATTGATCCCAAGACAGCACCTACCTTCTTGGGAAGAGAGACCGAGGCTCTGCAGGGAAGGTGAAGACTGTGACAACATCAGGTCACACTCCCTGAATCCTCAACCCTGTTCCTGTGGCAGGCTGTCACAGCCACGCATTGCCCAAGAAACTGCCGGGGAAAAAAATCTCACTGGGTCAGTTACTCCCCTTTGAATAACTTAAGACTATTATATTACAGCCAAATTTATGGAAGGAAATTTGAAAACTAGACTTTTTCTTTAAAATGTTTGTCCCATTAAGACTTTCTTTACAACTTGAAATATTAAATCCTGTCAATGAGGAAACATAACCTGATAAAACTGCTATGAATTTACACGTGCTTCCTGTCTAATTTGTAGACTATGCATTCTTAGAAAATTGTATGAAAGCTTCTGTTTTGTTGCATTTAAGGAGCAAACAACTCAGAAGACCTTTCAGCGTGTACGAAGGCTGTAAAACTACGCCTCCCAGATGTTATTGGATCCAGATGTTGGTCATTGCTAGCAATAATCTAGAACATATGAGAGGTATGGACATCCTTTCTGTCTGTTCAAAGTTCGGGATTAATTAAATACTTCATTGACCAAACTTTAGTGGGAGTCCTCGCTACATGCCCACGCACATGATTTTTGAAATACAAGACCAAGTACTTGACAGAACCTGGTGAATCACACGGTAGTGTTCCTTTAGAGAGCTTCCTGAAGCTACATTAAACAGCTCCAGACAAGTGATATCCTAAGGCAATAATTAAGGAGATGCTGCAAGTGGTCCAGGTGGGCAGCTTGTCATGGAAACTAGGCAAGAGAACCAGGTGGACTTCATGACTTTGATGCTAACTTTGGTAACACCTTCTCCATTGCATGAGAGTCAGGCTAGAATTTTATTTCCAAAGTACTTCCCAGTTCTATGGTAAGTCTGAGGGTCTGTCATTTAATTGGATGGGGTGGTCATGGAGGCCTTTATGTGAGGTGTGTGCTCAACTTGAAAGAGGGGAGACGTTGGGAAGCTGTCAGCGGGCTCAGCCAGGAAACACCACACTATTTACAGTAACAAAGACCAATCAACAGAAGGAATTGCTAACTGGAAAACAGAAAGGTAACCCTGAAGTACTACAGAGTTAGGAAGTACATGAAGTCACTACCTCCCCGAGGGTTAGAGGAACAAAGGAAGAGGTTGGAGTGTTAGGACATGGAAATTTGAAGTCTTTGGAGCTGATGGAGGGGCCCTAGCAAAATGGTGCTGGTGTCCATCTGTTAGAGTCACAGAGAGGCTGGTCTGGATTGGGGGAGGGGGTTGCTGCAAACTGGACCTGCTTCTGCTATTGGAATAACACAGACAGGAATATCCAATAGAGAGAAGGCCCTCCCTTCCTTCCTCTTTCTCTGGCCTTGCAGACCCCTCCACCACCTCTTTTCCAAAAAGCCTACAAAGGTGTTGGGGGCAAAACAGAAACATGCTTTGCAATCTTTTTTTTTTTTTTTTTTTTTTCTTCCCAAAATTTTGCCCAGCAGCCAGTGCCCAGCACAGAGGGGTGGTTTTAAGCTCAAAAACCAGCTTCATACCCAGCTCAGCAAGGAATGGAAACAGGGGCAGGTACACTCAGAGAAATTGTTCAGCAAAATAGTAACTTTATCCACCAGGTCCATGCACCTATTTTGTATCGTTTTACCCACTCCCCTCTTAATCCTCTCAGCACTGTATGAAGTCAGTATTGTTATTCAGCAGCCAAGGAAGAACTGTGGCTCAGAGAGGTTAAGTAACTCTCCAACCTTACTCAGTACATGACAGGAAGAATGGGGTCTGAACTCAGGAGTATTTGATTTCAAAGCTCCTTCCACAGCAACATTCATGGCATTTAATAACAACGTGCTTGGTGTACCTCAGGGGCTTTGGACCTTTCAGGCAATGGGAACTAGTGAAGATTTTGGAAGACTTGAAATGATGGAAACTGATTCAGAGTGATTTGTGGGGAAGAGAGGACAGTCTGGTGCTAGCAGGACATAGTGTGTGTTAATCACAATAACTTAGAAATGAGGTGAGTGGTGCCAATGAAGAAGAGGGGGAAGTACTTGGAAGAAAGAATAAATGGAAATGCTTAGGCATAGGTATTATGTGAAGAGTAGGACTCAAAGATAATCCTGAAGTTTGGGGGTCTAGATAACTAAAAGAATAATGATAACTGCCTTCAGAAATGGAAATTGTGGGCATTCTGGCAAGTTTTTCTTTTAGAGTGTGGCCTCTGCCTCCCAGCTTGTCCCCTGTTCTCCAACACACTATGAGCATAGGATTCCCTCTGCTCTGTTCTCTCATATTTAAAGTTGATGATTTAGAATTAATTGAGAGTTAACTACTGGATGGGGAAAATATTAAAATGAAGATTGGGAACTGGTTTCTATAACCAATCTAATGTTATTCACTAGCTACTTGACTTTATCAAAGTATAGCTAAGAGGGGTCGTTGCAATCCTGAATAGCAATGATTCTCAACATTCAGTATACATCCTAATCATCTGGGGAGCTTTAGAAAAGCCCCAACATCTGGACCCATCTTTAGAAAGTCTGATTCGATTAGTCTAAGACTCGATTTTCCCCCAACCCAGAGTGGCCCGAGGCGCAGTGTCTGGGAATGAAGCAGGCAGTACAGGGCAGGTCTTGAGATGGGCTGGACAGTGCGAGTGGGGACCAGTGGTAGTTGTACTAGTTGTACTTGTGGTTGTTGTAACCAGCAACTCTGGTTAACCATGTGAATGCCTGCTTATATATATTCTCAGCTGACCCCAAGGAGTTCTACTAATGTCTAAGTGCTGTCCACAGAAGAGATCTCACCCAGAACTAGTTTACTAGTGTAATTTTGCAAAACAAAGAGGCCAGGAAACAAAAGATTTCTGGTCACCCATAGAGCCCAGTAGAGCATTTTGTATTTTTCATAGTTTCAACCCCAAATGAAGACTTTCAGAATTTCAACTGGACTTAAATAAGGAAAGCAAGGATCTGCCACTGTCTAATTGCTGGTGAGTGGAAGCCATAGGGCTTTCTGAGAGGGACAGATTACACACATGACTGTGATTCCTGGAAGGGTAGCACATAATTTTGGGGTGGTTCAAACCCAAGAGAGCCCCAGTTTACCTAGATAGAAGGTACTAATGTAAAAGTATGACCAACACTACCCTTGAAATTCCATCGTGATATGAAGACAGTGGATCTCTGCTCTCACAATTCAGGCTTTTCCTCTAGTGTTAAAACATTGCTTATCCTTCTGTCATCCCTGAAGGGATGGTTGGTTTGGGTTTTTTATACCTAAATATACCATTTATACCTAAATATAGTATCTTTAAATATAAAACTCACACCTGGAAGGCTGTGAAGCTCAACATGAGAAAGAAGTTGCACTCAGAGGCAGGCACACGGAGGAAGGGCAGATCACATCCCAGCACAGTCTCACCTGCTCACTGACCAAATGGCCCCATTCACTCACTTTTTTTTTTTTTAACCCACAATTCCTTCTTCTCTTTGTCTCTTAAAATGCTGTGAGTGTTGTGTTTCAGACATGAACTATCAAGACCTTCAGGTTGGACAGGACACATATTAGATGTTGAAAGGTAATGGTAAGGCAGGGGCTAATGACCCCAATACATATGCCACATGTTTCAGATGTACACCAGCAATGCCAGAATATTCCAGCTGGACTGGAATCCCCTTGCTGATGCACAGACTTGATGTCAAGAAGCCTGATGTGAGCATGTGAAGCATGCATGCACATCCTCATCCCCAAATAAGCATCACCCATCTCTGTAGTTGTTTTCTGAGGCTAAACTGTGGGGTATGTGTGTTTGTATCACTTTTTGTTTCAATGGCTTCAAGTCACCTCTTGTTCTTAGGATGATGGAAATAAACATCAAACTCGCCTTCCATGATCACTCTCTTCTTGGCCCAAGTCTCAGCCTGGATTGGTAACCATGGGAGAATATGGTAAGGAAAGAGTCCATTTAGAAGACTCTCCCTTCCCTGGGATTTTTAAGTTTTCTTGTTCTTATTGCTTCTATAATTCTCGGGTGTCTTTACATTTTTCAAATTCATTTTTTTTTCTGGTTGTCATGGTAGGATTAGCCTGCTCTGACCTTCTACATTCTACTGAAAGGAGAGGCTCAGATCAGCTTCCTAAACTAATGGATATGGTACTATACCTACTAAGCATAGAAATGAAGACACAAATCATTTTGGAGCAGAATTTCTTTCTGAGAGCAGTCATGTGTGTACCCAGACTTAGTTATTCTAACATGAGCGCACTACTAGACCCTTCTTACCCTAGGGAGAGGATAGAGTACAATCTTTTAAAAATTCCTGTGGCTTTTCAGTTTGCAAATGCGTGTGAGACACCACCCTCTTCTTTCCAAGAGTTGAAATTAGAGAAAGCTGTTTTTAGGAGCGTGGCCCTAACAAATATCTGCTGGCAAAAAAGGACCCCAAGGGCCTCAAAGGAGGATTCCTTTTAGCGAATCTTCTGGGGATATGGACTCATCAAAAAGCAAGGAGGTTCCTGGGAAAGGGGAGCTTCTGACCAAGCATGTAGGTAGGTGAGGCTGAAGAACCCCTATATCCATCCCCCAGGACATATTGTCACTCTGAGAACGATGGATGCTAGAGTGAGTGAGAACTATAACAGCTATCTATACCTGGGGCAAAAGTGTGAACTTTGGGCTGTTTTGGTGTCTAGATTAGCAGGGCTGTCACCTGATCTTTAAGTTGGAGTCCTGCCACTTCATGGGACTCCTGTGCAAGGAATGAAGGCACCTAGTGAAAGCAACAGAAGCAACAACACCCACAGAGATGGGAGGAGCTGACCCATTTGATTTAGAGAGTCCTGGGGATTCTTGGACAATCTGCAAAAGTAGCTGAGGAAGAGAGAGAGAGGAGGTGATCCTAGCTTTTTGCTAATTGCAATACACGAATGAACAAGCAACATATTGGGGGAAACGTGCAAAGCTGGCAAAGAGGGTTATGCCAGTTATCTGAGCATTCAAGCTCCAGGAGTAGGGATAGAGTATAGAGGAAGAAAATTCTTAGCAACATGATAATATTTATGGGTTTTAAGACACCCAGCTCTTGGATACCAATAGGCCTTTGTGCTCCTTTTCATCATCTACAGGAAATTAATCAGAATGTGAATTTCTGATGCTTTTATAGGTGGTTCATTATATATGTGATCCCAAAGATTTACTTGAAGACACTTCCTGCTTTCAGTAAGTTGATCTTTTACTGAAATTGTAGCTTTATAGGTTAGATTAATTTTAATGAAACATTGATATTTTATACTAGATTTTTTAATGGTTTTCTTTCCATTCATTCAAAGTATCTCATTTCCATTACTAAATTTTTGTAGCCTTTTTCTGCACTGTCATTATTATTTATTTATAGTTTTTTTTTTTTTTTGTGGTGGTGGCAACAGTACTGGGGATTGAACCCAGGGGCACCCTGTCTGTAATCTACATTCCCAGAACTTTTTATTTTTTTTATTTAGAGGCAGTGTCTCTCTGAGTTGTTCAGACTGGCCTCAAACTTACAATCCTCCCACCTCAGCCTTCAAAGTAGCTGGGATTACAGGTATGTGCCACTAAGTATTTTTTGTTTCTATTATAAGTAATAAAATCCTAATCCACTTCCACACTTTCTGTAAGTTCTCCCCACATCCTCCACCCATACCTACAAATCCATTCTTTTTTTAGATTAAAGAGTTTTAAAAATAATTCTCATCTCTCTACATGATAAGAAATTATGCATTTTGTTTTCAGGGGTAACCTTAAGATTTATTTTTGTTAAACAATGTTTAAGGTCAGTTTATTATTCTTTCTGGTCTTCTTCTAAGCAATATAAAAGCCTTAAAATGCTTAAATTTGATCACTCCTTTTCCATCTTGATACTATCGCCAATACTTTAAATTGTACTTTGTTTTTTTTTAATATTTATTTATTTGCTTTAGTTGTACACAATGATGTTTATTTTTTTCACTTTAAAAAATTTTTTTTTATTCTAAGTTGTTATAATGACAGCAGAATGCATTACAATTCATATTATACTTATGAAGCATACTTTTACATATCTCTGGTTGTATACAAAGCATATTCACACCATTCGTGACTTCATACATGCACTTAGGGTAATGATATCCATCTCATCCTACCATCTTTTTTTTTTTCTTCTTCACCCTTTTCCCCCCTCCCTTCCCCTACCTCCCCGTTGGCCATTCTACTGTTCCTCTAATCCTCCCATGCTCCCCATCCCAACTCCACTATGAATCAGCCTCCTTATATCAGAGAAAACATTCGGCATTTGGGATTAGCTAACTTCACTTAGCATTATATTCTCCAACTTCATCCATTTACCTGAAAATGCCATGATTTTATTCTCTTTTATTGCTGAGTAATACTCCAATGTGTATATATGCCACATTTTCTTTATCCATTCATCTACTGATGGACATCTAGGTTGGTTCCACAGTTTAGCTATTGTGAATTGTGCTGCTATAAACATTGATGTGGCCGTGTCCCTGTAGTAAGCTGTTTTTAAGTCCTTTGGGTATAGACCGAGGAGTGGGATAGCTGGGTCATAAGGTGGTTCCATTCCAAGTTTTCCAAGGAATCTCCATACTGCTTTCCATATTGGCTGTACCATTTTGCAGTCCCACCAGCAGTATATTAGTGTGCCTTTTCCCCCACATCCTTGCCAACATTTATTATTGTTTGTGTTCTTAATAGCTGCCACAATGACATTTATTTTTATGTGGTGCTGAGGATTGAACCTGGGTCACGCACATGCTAGGCGTGCACTCTACCACTAAGCCATAACCCCAGCCCCTGTATTTTGTTTTATTACTAGAATTTAGTAAATGCTGGTTAACTTTTAGAATTCAGAATCATCTAAATTTAACTACACATATATAAATTTCATTGTTTCTCACTTCCAGAAGTTATGGTCACAAAAGACAAGAAAAGCAGTCTTTCTCCCGTCACTGCCCATCAGACCTATTTTAATCACTTTCGTCCATATTGCTTGAAGTAATCTTTTACATGATGTTCTTTAGGGTCTTCCTTAATGCCACAAACAAAAACTTTTCTCATAGGTGACTTAGTTTTGTTTTTAATTGATATATAACAATTCTGTATATTTATGGTATATAGGTGTATCTTTATGTTTTGTGTATATTTATGGTATATAGGTGTGTATTTTTGTTTTGATACACATATGCATTGTGAATAATCAACTCAGGCCAATTAGCATAACTATTACCCTAAATATTTACCATTTAGGGGGATACTAAGGATTGAACTCAGGGACACTCAACCACTGAGCCACATCCCCAGCCCTATTTTGTATTTTATTTAGAGACAGTGTCTCACTGAGTTGCTTAGTGCCTTGCTTTTGCTGAGGCCAGCTTTGAACTCACAATCCTCCTGCCTCAGCCTCCTGAGCCACTGGGATTATAGGTGTGT
Organism: Tamias sibiricus; assembly: GCA_025594165.1. Lineage (NCBI taxonomy): Eukaryota > Metazoa > Chordata > Mammalia > Rodentia > Sciuridae > Tamias > Tamias sibiricus. Next base: position 115,740,157 of record CM046664.1, read on the forward strand.
GCCACCATGCCCAGCTTCTTGTAGCTATTTTGAAATATGTAAGACATTATTATTAAGTATAGTCACTGAGTGTTGTAACAGAACACCAGAATGTATTCCTCCTACCTAACTGATTGTACCTATTGGCAAACTTCTTCCTTTCCCTCTGCATGCTGTAGCTTCCAGCCTCTGGTAACCACCATCTACTCTCTACTACCATGAGCTCAAGTTTATTAGATTCTACATATGCTGTATTTGAATCTCAGGTGTCCTCCAAAGGACCAAGTGTTAACTTGGACCAAGTTCCAAGCTTGATGCTATTGGATGTGATGGAAACTTGAGGAGGTACTGCTCAGTAGGAGGTAGTAGGTCACTTGGGCATGCCCTCAAAAGGACAGTAGGACCCCAGCCCCTTCCTCTTCTTCTCCTTTACTTTCCAGCCAGGAGTTGAGTGGTTTTGCTTGGCCATGTCCTTTTTGCCATGATTTGCTGCCTTGCCATAGGCCCCAAAGCAATGGTGGCCAATCAATCTTTAGTTTTAAACCCCAAAACTGTGAACCAAAATAACCCTTTTCTTTTTATAAGGTGATTTATCTCAGGTATTGGTTATAGTGTCAGAAATTTGGCCTAGATAATATATAAATGAGAACATATAGTATTTGTCTCTCTGTACATGGTTTATTTCAATTAACATAGTGTCCTCTAGGTTCATTCATGTTGTTGCAAATGACAGAATTTCCTGTTTGTGTTTTTAAGATTGTGTAGTATTCCATTGTGTGTAAAAGCTCCTTGACTCACTATGGGATTATGACCTGAAAAACCCATTATGAATTTATATTGTTAACTCAAAAATGCATTATATTGTTAACCTACCAAACATAGCTTAGCAATACAGTGTACCATAGAGGATCCGGTGTTTATTCTTCTGATTTGGTGGCTGACTGGGAGGTGTGCTCACTGCTACACCAAGAATCACACAAGAGAGCATCCTACTTCATATTGCTAAACTGACGAAAGGTCAAAATTCAACATTTAAAGTGTGGGTTTCTACACATTATATACTAATTTTGTACCATCATGAAGTTGAACCATGGTTAAGTTGGGGACCATCTGTATATACACCACCATTTTAAAAATCTATTCATCCATTGGTGGATAGGATAGGATATTCATTCATTGATCCATAGGTTGATTCTGTATCTTGGCTACTATCAGTAATGCTTCCAAAAACATGGGAACTCAAACATCTCTTCAACATACTGATCTCAATTCCAGAAGTGGGATTGCTGGATCACATAGTAATTCAATTTTTAGTTCTTTTGGGAACCTCCATACTCTTTCCCAAAATGTCTATGCTAATTTATAATACTACTAATAGAGTGTAAGTTCACTGAGCACCTGGGCTTTGAAAGTCTTTTTTAAGACATTCTTCTCTGGATTCATAACACTTCTGCCTCGTGTAGTCTTGCATTGGTGACTGAATCATTTTTTAAAAATCTTTTGTTCTTTTTAGGTATACATGACAGTAGAATGCATTTTGACATAGTATACGTACGTGGAGTATACCTTATTCTAATTAGATCCCATTCTTGTGGTTGTACATGATGTGGAGTTACACTGGTCGTGTATTCATATGTGAACATAGGAAAGTTATGTCTGTTTACACTCTACTGTCCTCTTGCACTATAGTGGAATACAGAAGAAACCCAAAGGTTATGGAGGGCTCAATGTTTGAATCTTTACTTAGCACACTGTGACTATAACCCAGTTCTTACAATGGCTCTCCAGATTCTGTCTGATTATTTTCAAGTCCAAACTTTAAGGATGAGCTTCTGCAGTTCTTTGTGCTCTTTGGGAGCCTTAATTAGACCGGACGGCAGTAGGAAGGCAGACTGCAGCAATGCTCCCTCAGCTGTTGCCACAGACAGAAAATCACTGAGATTTAATATCATGGTGGTATTTTTAACTTCTGGGTGTTCTTTTTAGTTATTTTTCAAATATCTTTGTTTAATCTTTTTCATAAGTATCGTGTACTTTATTCATGTTTATCATTTTTATCATTCCTCAACACTTAATTTGTATTGTCTATAATTTTATTATTTTATATTTGGGGGAGCCTCATTCTATGTTTTGCTTTGTCTATGACTCTTAATCGTGGTGGCCTTTTTGTGGTATGCTTTGTAATTTTGGATTATGAACTCAGGTCTGGTGAAGATTTATCTGAAAATCTTCTTCAGCTTGGTTTAAATTGTGACCTTCAAAGACGTTTTGTTCTTGCCTCTGCTAGGCACCTCAATCTAGAATTTTTCTGTTTTTTAAAGACTAATTTCTTTTTGTACTAGGAATTGAACCTAGGGGCACTTAACTACTGAGCCACATCTCCAGCTCTTTGGAGATATCTCTTTGGAGATTTTTTTTTTTTTTTTTTTTTTGTACTGGGGATTGAACTCAGGGGCACTCGACCACTGGGACACATCCCCAGCCCTTTTTTGTATTTTATTAGAGACAGGGTCTCACTGAGTTGCTAAGTGCCTTGCCATTGCTGAGGCTGGCTTTGAACTCCTGATCCTCCTGCCTCAGCCTCCCAAGTGCTGAGATTACAGGCGTGTGCCACAGCCTTATATTTTATTAGAGAAAGAGTCTCGCTAAATTGCTTAGGGCTTCACTAAGTTGCTGAAGCTAGCTTTGAACTCGCTATCCTCCTGCCTCAGCCTCCTGAGATGCTAGGATTATAAGTGTATGCCACTGACCCTGGATAAGACTAATTTCTTGACTAGGCAATTCCTGAAGCATAAAAGTTATGCAAATTCTAATATCAAACTAGGGAAGAAAATGCTGGTGGCTACAAATCATCAGAGGACACATTTTCCCTACCTCAATCCCATTTTACAACAAACTAGTGATGTGCCACATAATATTGGCCAACCACATATAGGATAGTGACTCCACAAGATTATATTGCCTAAAGACATGACAGCCATCTTACTTTAATAAGTTCACTATATTATGCTTGCTTAATGACAAAATTGCCTGATGATTCACTTCTCAAATGTATCTCCATTGTTAAGTGATGCATGTCTATGGTTCCTTGTTGATCCCTTGTGCTGATGGTCAGATTTTTCATTTATTGAATGTACATCCCTTTGAAGGCACTGACTTTATGTGGGAGGAGATGGGAGGTTGGATCCTAACATCAATTCTCTACTTCAAGAAAGCCCAAGACTTTATTTCTGGCACCACAATTTCTTCTAGATAAATTGGTGAACCTCCATTAGGCCATCAAAGCTTGAATTGTCAGCTTCCTCTTCTTTTTTGGCCTTTGAAGCATTCCCATATTTGAGAGTAGGAGTTGGGAGAGTTCAGGTACACATTTAAAAGGATGCTTATTTGATCTTATGATGAATGCATAGGTATATTGTATCATGAGGGTTTTTTTTTGGGGGGGAGGCCTGGAGGGGAATGTTTGGTAGATAGAAAGTTGTACCAGATATGTGGTGAGTAATCAATTCTTGAATTCATGGATAAAGCTGAATAACATCCATGTATTTTAGAAGAAATTTTTGGAAGAGAAGTTCTCAATACCAGACAGCACTGGTAAAGGCAAGAATTTTAGGCCCCTTTCAAAGTTAATGAAAAGAAAATGACATTGTGGGTGAATTGTTCCCCCTCATGGGTGTCAATACAATCTACGTAGGGATCTCACTCTGCTATGGTTGCTATAGGAAAAAAATGCTATGTGTCCAAGAAATGGAAAAATTGCTTTTGGATGTCATTTCACTCTATTGCTCCAAAAGAGTTAGTCACATTCAAGGCAGGATTGAACTCCTAAGATTTTATTTATTTGTTTATTTGTTTATGTATTCATTTATTTATTGTACCATCTTTTCTATGATCTCACATTTCTTATCAGCTTTCTCACAAAGTAAAGTGCATATCTGGGGATAGTTGCTTTAAAAATCATGAATAAACATGAGTGCAAATTTGTTCCACACACTTTAAGAACAATTGTAATAAAAATTCTCCGCCCTTTCCCCTGACCCCTCATTTAAGATTCCATTTAGATAAAGATTCTCTCTCTGGCTCTCACTATACTTCTCAGAGATTCATGTAAAGACTTATTCCCGAATCCCATATTTTCTGAAGCGATTTCCCTTTTACTAACTTGGCCACCATCACAAATAATCTCAAGCACAGGCCAGAATAAAGTAAGTAGTCAATTGGAGGCCAACTGAAGGTCATGCTGGGATTCTGTACTTACTACTTCAGCCCTTCTGAACTGTTTCTGGATCATAAGGTAGGGAGGCATTGCCAGTCATCCCTAGAAACAATATCCTGTCACTCAGGGTTTACAAGTCCTTTCAGGTTGCTTTATGAAAAGGAAGACCTCCAATATTTCATGTCAAAGAAGGTGAAGATATTATTGCCAATAAATGCTAGTATCATATTTACATATACTTTGTGCCTTTAAAATATTTTAAAATACTTATTAGATTTGAATGCAATTCTAAAAAAAAAACATTTCTTAGACATTATTGCTAAGAAAACTCTGTGTCCCTTCTTAGTGTATAAAAAGACTTATGAAGGATATTTTAAAAATCATTGACATGTTCATTCAACCTGAGTAATCAAGCATTAGAAGGGAGAACTTTTAAATGAATCAAGACTCAGATCACGTTTAAGTTGATTTATAACATTTTAGAACCATTTTCAACTAGACTGAACATCCACATGCAGAAAGTAGATTTCTCATGATTGGAAATCTGGTTTTCTATGAGTTCCTCAAAACTATTTATTTTAGATAAAAGTCCTTTCAAAAAATATATATTCAAAAGTCATTTCCTGGTAGAGTTTTGCTTAATGTGTATCTACATATAATTTTCTATCTGGATTTCATATAAATTAAATAAAAATCATAGAAATCCTTTAGCAATGCACTTGAATCTGGGCTGTGCCTCTTAGAAGCTTAGAAAAAGCTTCTATGACCTGGGCCAAATTACTAAATCTCTGAAACTTGCCTCCACTAAAAAATGGGGCTAATCACATCCATATCTAAGAATGGTTCTGGGCACTAAGTCCAATCACACACATAAAAGTGCTCATAAAATAGAAAGTTAAGTGCTAGGTGGTGGCCCTCCCAAACACTCTGGGCAAGGGCATGCCTGTCTTGGTCCCTGCTGTATTTCTAAGACATAGCACAGAGGTTGACTCATAGGAGATGCTAATACAGACTTATTGAATGAATAATAACTGTTCTTTCCTGAGGATGATTCAGAGTGTATTGCTTACATCACAGTCCGAACCATGAAGTCTCTCTCTCTCTTTTTTTTCCCTTTTGCTTTCTCATGAATAAAATTCAGTGGTTGGAATAAATTATCTACAAAGTTTCTTCCAAATGTGACATTCAGTGATTCCAGGAATCCTCCCTCTCAGAAGTGGGAAATGTCATGTAACCTCACTGTTCTGTTCAAGTGTCATATCTTCATGTCAGAACAACCTAATTTTCAAAAACTGTTGAATTATCTGTCTACTGGAATCACAGCAAAGGGATCATTGTGACTCAATCATTTAGTCAGTTTGGGAAAATTAAAAGAAATTCACCAATGAATGGTTAGGTGACAAGTATTCAGATTCATTTGTCTGTGTAGACAGTCTACTGAGTAATTCTTACTCCCATTACTGAACCCCATAGAAGAGGAAAATTTCTCATCTGTGAATCATGATTCTAATAAAATCTCTAAGGGCTGGTGTAAATACTTTTAAAAACTCGAGTGCTTATTATTTCATGAGAATTGTTGAGAAGATAAGGCATTGTTTATAGTTACAGCAATATATAGGAAAATTAAACCCTTACTCCCTTCTCCTAGTCGTACTCTGAGGCTAGGAATATTTGTCTTGATTAAGCATGATTCCAAAATGACGACTCAGAGTTCAAGGCCTCCCTTACTATTGGAGAATAATGACCAAGGGGCAGATGCCAAAGTTTATATGGGCGGGTAGACTTTCCGAGACTCCAATTCAGATTTAGTTGTCTGTATTTCCTGATACTCCTTCGGCTGGTGTGGGACCTCCACCTGTAACACAAAGCCCCTAAACATTTGCAGATGGGTTTGTGAGGCCTGCCAGCCTGCTGCAGTAACCATTGTGAGCAATCCGGCTGAGCGGATGCTGGATGCGTCTCTGTCATTTAATTATTTGAATTGGGTTTACGGGCAGTAATGTGATTCCTCTCGTCTGTGGAACTTAGGAAAGCCTGTGATGCTGTTAAAATAGGACTGGGTGGACTGCCTGGGGAAATCCAGAGCCCATGATTCAATTACAGGGGCTTTCACAGGGTCAGTCACTACTTGGAAATTACAAACTTAAGTTGAGTCCAAAAATAGTCAAAATGTTAAATTGACCATGCTGATCAGATATTAATCACGTTGTTATGTGGCGCTAGACAGCACCATGCAGGAATAGGCCACGAGCTATTTTTTCACCCAAGTGGTTACTGACTGCTCTTCACTTCTTTGAGCAGCATAAAATGTGAATTTAATTTGGCCCCTGAAAAATGACCAAGTCAAAGAAGACATGCTTTCAGGGGCCTTCTGTAAGCCAGCTGTCATCTGCCCCAAGTCTGGCTTCGCTTTCTCCTCTCCTCCCAGCTTCCCTCCAGCCTGTGCTGTCCCATGCTTTGTCAATTCTCTTTGGACAGCTCTTTGACGTCTTCACCCTGCTAAGAATCACCCACATGAGGCTGGGGTTACCTGTGGTAGGGGTGACTGGTATCATGACCCTAAGCTTGAACCTCTTACCTCTTTGTTTGAAACTCAGATTTTCTCCATTTTGCAGTGTGTATCCCCTTTATTACTACTCTCCCTCTTGCTGTCCTGAAAAACTCAGAATTATTCAGTGATATGATGCAGAACAAGAATGCTCTCACTCCTCCACCTTCCTGGACATCTTGGGGATTTTGTTGTTTTTTTCCCCACTGAGTATTGTGAAATTGAAAATTTCCTAAGAATTCTGCCTCCAGCTTCTAAAACCGCATTGTTGTTTCTCTTCATCAACCTCCCATCCTTTGTTTGATTTCCTACAGTAAATGCCCTCCTCAGAAACCCGGGAGCCTCATGCTTCCCCAGGCTCCAGGGACATACAATGTAGGCCTGAGTGAGCTTCAGGTCTTAGTCTTTCTTGCTCTGCTCCATGATGCCAAGGAGTTCTACATTTTCCAAAAGATTTCTTCCTAGCTGGTCTGATACATTAATACTGAGAAAATATAAATCCCATTAAACTAATATTCCAGTGAGGTCTTTATAACTGAAACTGGCTTGAATTTCAATTGAAGACTTAATCCAAAGTCTTAATAAGACTATTGGTTCTCAACTGGGAGCCATTTCACTCTTACTCCATACTCTCCCTTTCCATGGGGGGCATTTGGCAATGTCTGGAATTTTTGGTTGTCAAAACTGGGTGCTGAGGGAGTTGCTTCAGGCATCTGGTAGGTAAAGACCAGGGTTGCTTTTGTTTAGGATTAAACTGCATAGGACACTCTCTTATAATATGGATGGGATAGTAGGGAAATTTCATGGCCAAATATTTTGGGGGAATATTTTTTGAAAAAAACACACAGACACATGAATCACCTTTTTTTCTGATTATCCAGGTAGATGTGGAAGTTTCTGGAAGGGAAGATAGTGTCCTAGAGGGACAGTGAGCAGCCTAACCAGGGGACCATGTTGGGATGCTTGGAGTGCAGGACCTGCCTTGCTAAATCAGGTTTTTCATCCCCAAATTCAGCTTACCAGAGAAGAGGAAAGGAGGGTTGGATTGTCTGCTGAAGGAGAGTTTATTTCCATTTCCTGAGCTTTTTCTGCTTAAAATAAGCAGCCTATACAATCTGGATGCCCAGATCTCCAAGAGGGAAGGAATCTTGTATGTTTCTAATCAAGCTAAAAAAAAAAAATGCCATTTCAGCCATCAGCAAATACATATAGGGAAAGCAATAATTCAGGAAGGTGACAGGAGTGGGTTACCTGCTGTGGAGAGATGCTGAATTTACAAACACTGCCATAGGATGCCAGCCTTGGGAGGGGGTCAGCACTCAGATGGCACCCAAAGGAAAACACAGAGTGACAATCTGAAATCATTCTCAATCCTGAATTTAAGCCTTACCCATTCACTCACAAGAATAGTTATCAGTAAGGTAAGTCAGTTGTTTCCCTGTAAGTCTTGAAAGATGTCTCTTGATGAGTTAGTTGAAGGGTGGTCCTGAGAAAAGACGAGGGAATAGTTCCCATAACCTACAGGGATTTCTTTTCACCAGAGGGTTTGGCAAGACTACCACAAGTTAAAAATAACAAAGTTAACGCTGAAATTTCACTTTATTATGTTTTGATTTCACAGAAAATGTAGACTTGTAAATAACAATAGTTCTTTGTACAATCTGCGTGACACTTTTATTAGCTTGTGGAAGTGGGAGGTTTGGTTAAACAGGAATCCATGTGAATATCAGGGAGACAAAAACAGCCAGGGCTGGAACAACTATGATTTAGAAAAATAATGATCATGTTGGGCTTTGCAAACCACCTGTCACCTTGCTGATCCCCAGAAAAATGTAAAGAACAAGCTCATGGATGAGTGAAAATTTTCTCTGCTTAGGTAAGGAGGTAAGGAGGTCAAAATCAGTACACCTTAGCTGTCGCCTCACACCAGCAGACTGCTTTTCAGAAGTTCAGCACCGGCCTGACAAAGGCTGTTTACCAGTTTTGGAACTGGCGGGGTCTGTTTGTTCAGTACAACTCCTGCTCTTAAGACAAGGAAACCCAGGTCCAAGTACAGTAAATAGACACAAAAGAAGTTTCTGGTCCATTGGATGCTTTTCTGAATCTTTATTTTCAGAGCAGGCAAGAAGGAGATGAATGTTTTTTATCTGAGTGAGACAACATTAGCCCCAGGCCAGCCTTTAATAACTGAGAAGTAATAACAAGATCTTGGCCCGCAAACGCCATCAAGCATAGCGCGTGCACAGTCATGTCACCACTTCTGACACAGCCTGTGTTAGGTCTCTCACAGCCGATGCTGAGGCTCCCTGCTACGTCAATGTGGACCCCCGACCCTCAATGCAAACACTCAATGTGAAACTGGATTTTCTGACTTTAAAGTTACTGTCTTAGAAATGCGATGCCTGAATGTTTCCAAGCTTTGTAATCATTCCAGTAAAAGGGAATACAGTTTTGACAATTTCAAAACACCTCTTGAAATTAATATGGGCCACCTCGAGCAGAGCTGCACACCGGGGGAGGGAGGATCTGAGTCATGGCTTGGGGCCCTGAACCTGAGGAAGGAAGTGCTGGGCGGCAGGGACAGGGAAGCAACCGCAGGAAGAAGGGTGGGAGTGACCGACGCGAGTGGAAAATGCCACTGCCCATGATCACAGAGCTCCACTGCTCACTTGGCAAAAGCTACCTGTCCCCTCCCATCATCTGGTCCCACCCAGATCAAATTGCCATTTGATAGGTTCTTCTTCTCCCATGTCTATTTCAACTGGTAACATGGGATAAGCCAGTACTCTGGGTGTCTCCAGGCCTCTCCCTCTACCATCAGCAACATGCCTGGTGCTGAGGGGACACAGAGCTAGAGCAAGGTGGGACCGTGGCACTGGGGGCTTCTGTGCCTGAGCTTGAGCCAGTCAAGGGGATAGACTAGCCTCTTAAGACAGTACATGCATTTTTTTCAGGCAGTAAGGGGCCCGTCCAGGATGCTGTAAATAGAACGTATCTTGACAGAGACGGTTCTGAGAATATAGACAAATATCAGTCAGCACCACAAACCCAGTCAGTAGAGCAAATTTGTTGGAGACAGAACCTATATGCTAAGTCTCAGGGTCACATGCCGATTATAGAAAACACCAGTGAACTAATCAAGATCTATTGTGGGAACATATTCAGATATTGCAGAAAACTAAAGGGGTTATCTTGGTCTAGAAAACTTTGATTTATAGTAAGACTTTTATTGGGGTGAATTGGACCTGGATGGATTTTCCCATCATCATTATTTTTTTGGAGGTAATTTGTGCCGAACAAATTACTTCCAGGCCTCAAGTAATCAAGAATTTAGTGTATTTCAGAATCCTAGAATATTGATCCTCTACCAAGTCCTAAAGAAAATGAGTTTTAAATTATCTTCACTTAACCTTAAAATTTTATTTTAAATATAAATGTACTCTTTCAGAAGTAAAAGCAGATTAAAAACATTTCACTGTCGTCTTATGTCCTTCTCAATGAGGACTCCACTGCCCCTTGCAAACACTGCCACAGTCTCCCTACATACTGGGACAATCTATGTAGATCAGTTAGATGGGTAGGCCTAGTCCCCTAGCTAATCTTAGGAGGGAAGAATTTCAGCATGAAAATAAGATCAGATCTAAATATCCCAAGAATCAAAAAAAAAAAAAAAAAAAAAAAAGAGCATCCCACTGGAAGCTAAAATTACTTGGAGTCCACTGAGTTAATTCTGAGAGAGACTAGTTTCATTGAGTGGATAAAGTGCTTGACCTTCTCAAATCCCCTTACAGTGTGGTCCCTCCCACTTGTGATGGATCACTGGGGTAATGATGGACATTTGTAGAGATTCCTTTACTTCTCTTGGTTTCAGTTTCCCCAAACTAGGGGGAGCTAACATGTCCTCTAAGATTCCCCATCCCCACCTTAAATATACCCATGGATTTATGATTTCACAGTTCACCTGGCAGTAAGAAGGGCTGATGGCTTTGAGACCCCATGGAAGGGTCAAGAAGGTATCCAGGCCATGCTTCAGTACAACTGAAGGCCAGGCAGCTGTCCCCTGGCTTGCCCCACCCTGTGTCACAGCAACTACTGTCCTGTCCCACTCTTGCCACCCTGGGAATCTACAGAATAAGAAGAGGAAAGAACAACTTTGGGAAAATTAAACAACCAACTTGGGGACTTGGGAGTGAGGGAAAAGGGACAGATTCAGTCATTTTTTAAAGAGGCTAAGAAGAAAATACCAATTATAACAAAGTAGTCCAGTAGGTTGTTTTCCACAAGTTCCATCTGAATGACCCACAGCAAGGACAGAAAAAACAAAGTCCAAAGCATGAAAAAATGAGCAAGCATCAATGATTTGACACCAGATACGTTTCATGAAACATCCTGTTAATGTAGCTCTTAAGAGCTACATTAGAATAAGAACCAACAGCAATGAGAAACAGCTTTGTAGATTTCACCTTTCATTTAATATAAAAAATGGGACAGGCAACCTCTTAATTTTCCCTGAATGTCATCTTTTGGCTGATGGTAGAAGCCAACCACTATTTGCATATTGATGTTCCCATAATTACAGTTGGGTCCCTTAAATATAGTCTCCAACTTGTGATTTGTTTGCAATGTAATATAGCAGGGTTACTGACTTTACAGGCAAGGCTATGTGTCATTTGCTTTAGGCTACAGGATCACGTCATCTTGTAAGCATCAAATAAACACAATTAAAAGTGACAGGTCTTTAAAATGTGCTTGAAAGGCGATGGGTACTAGCCGATGCTCCTCAGCATACGTGGCCCACTTCTCCTGGGCATCTGGTAAAGGCTGTCCTGGGCATGGCTAAGCTCTGGAAACCTCTCTGTCAGCATTTTGTTTCACTGGTCATGTCATTCCAGAAGTTTGCATTCTCAAAGTGTTTCAATTACAAAATTCCATGGATCAGATGCATAAGACCGAATAGGAATTTTCCCTTTCTTTAGCTACACGAACATGTTTTCTGATATTCCACTCACTGAAGTATTTCCCACCATATTCACCCAATAGTTACAGAATATAGCTGGATTATCCACCTTCCTATGAATTCCCTTCAGATCCCAGTGAAGTCTCACTTCTACAGATTTTTTTATATGGAGGAGACAGTCATGCATAGCAATTAGTGTCTGTGGATCTGGCTATTGTGAAGATTCAAAACACCACTGAACCAAAGGACACACATTCCCACCTTGTTACATCAGAGTTTAATATGGCAATAAATGCCTTGAAAAGTATGCATTTTAACTGAAGTTTATTGAAAGCCATCCTTTCTTCAAGCAATTCCCAATTACCCCTGGGCATGGTGGCCGTGGACATTACTCCATCAGACAAAAGCTTTGCTTGGTCTTTTCAGGAATTAAAGTTAATTTGGTGGCAGTTGATTATACTTTTCCTCGTTTCCCAGAGGGAAGTATGGAATCTCTTAGCTGTGAGCATTTATTGGAAGACACAGGGAAAGCTACTTTGAAACACTCTTTGTCCCTGGCCAGCTGCTCAAAAAAGAAAAAGAGTCTAGGTGACAGTAGTTTGGGCCCATCACTCTTTCTCTCTAAGAACCTGTCATGCCATTTCCAAACAAATTACCAGGAATAAAGGTGACCCCAGAATGCTGGAAGACAGACAGAATAGGGTATACTTTACGTCCTGGGGGCCCCAGCAAGGGAGGAAAGACTTCTTTTGAGACAAAGGCCACATGCCATAGGAAATATCCCCCCTGAAACAACCCAGAGGTCCAGTGTCCTTGCAGATCCAATGGAGTCCTTGTAGGAAGGAAGGTGGACAGTGAGGTCCTCTGGAGTCATGTGGAGGTCGTCCAGTCGGCATTCTTGGGAGCCTTGCACGTGTGCACATCCAGAGCCTCCAGGCAGTCTTGACAGCGCACGGCGCAGCACCAGTGGAATTTACACTCGCACTTGGTCATCCGGGTAATGCGGGAGGTGTCATAGCCTCTGCCGCAGCACATGACTTCACAGCTGTCCATGCCTCGGGAAGTCAGGTTGCACACACGGCCTGCTGTACCCAGGGAGCCTGGAAGACAAGCCAGGGAGGTGTCATTGAAAGGGTTTGGGTGGATTACAATATGTCTCAGGAGGAGAAGCAGGAGGTCCATCCTCTGGGACAGGGTCCCCACCCCACCTCGACACAGCCTGGTGCTAAAACCCTACTTTATGGGTCCATGCAGTGCATGTCCTTCCCTTGTGCAGCTGCAGGGAGCTTGCAGGGGCCAGGAGGACAGAATCCAGGAAGGAGGGACATGAAATTTTGGGTTTTCCTTGGGCAACCTGAATTCAGCTCTCCATTTCTGAGTTGAATAAAACATTTCAGAGTATTTCTACCTGGCCTTGGGTCAAAGCATCATGGGGTGGGCCAAGCCAGATCCTGAGTCCCTCTCTCCCAACCTCAAACCACATTAAAAGAGGCAGTGACCAAGGTTAGTTCTCTCCAAATTTGTAGGGGTATAGAATCCATAACGGGAGGAAAATCCATTCTCCAGACCTGCTTGCACTGGCTTATTAGAAAAGACTGGAACTCTGGTTGCTTATGGGGAGAAGTAGGCATCATCTGTATGAAACCCTGGGGAGGGAGGGGCCAGCCCTGCCTGGTTTATCTCCCCTATCCTAGGCAATCAAGCAGGCCACAGAGACATGTGGGAGGCACCTGTTGAGGCCAGGATTCATGGCCTTCATAGAACAGAATTGGCATCAAAAACCTGTTAGGAATTACGAGTGGAAAGTCATCTTAGTTAATCAGACTGATGTTTGCTAAACGGTAATCTATATTTATGTATTTGCTTTCTGGAAAAGAATGAAAAAGACAGAAAGCCTCCTAATTTGCTCTATTTTGGGGGAAACACACAGAAGGCTTTTATAATAGCATCATCAAACAGCAGAACCAAGTGTAGTGGACATTTTGGGAGAGTTTTCTCCACTAATCATGACCCTTTCTGCTTCTTTCACCAGGCTCAACACCCGGCAGCCATGTTGAGCCCTGCTCACTGGCATTGGCTGAGTGAACCAGGGGTGTGTACCTACTCAGGTTCAGCTAATCAGGCAGATTTCCCTGGAGCTGTGTGATTTTGACAGTCACTACCTCCATGAATAAACCCAGCAGCCATTGGCAGTCATGTTCTGTGATGAGGTCTGTGGACTAGCAGAGATCCAGAGAAAGACAGGAATGAAGTGAATGCACAGAGATGGCAAAGACAGGACAAGGAGAGAGAATACTGCCTGATGCCAGACTATTTTCTGGTTCTGTTTCCATTTCTCCTGGAGGCCTGGCTGGACTCCAACACTTGAGTTCCTAGAGACTCTGTATTCTTCTAATAATTTTCCCCTTTTAGCTTAAACTGTTCCCATTTCTATTACTTGCAATCAACAATGTTAAATAATTGACAAACTAGAGAAGCAAAACTCCTTATTGGGAAAAATAAACCCCTTATATCAGGATGAAAAACATGGTGATTTAGCTTGTTTTCAGTTGCTCCATCACTGAACCAGGAATGTCTCCCTTTTCTCAATTTGTACAGTGCCTCGTGACACTCTGTTTATCACAAACTGCTCTGTGTTAGAATTATCTACATAAATGTCATGTTGCCCTGCCTGGACAGAGTGACCAGGGAAGCAGTAGGGTTCAAGCAGGGCGTGGGGTCAAGAAGAGCAGGGGTGGGGGCAGAACAACTCTGCATGATCAGCCCCCGAGAGCAGGAAGACAGGCAGAGGAATTTCATGAGGACAGGAAGGATGGCAGAGGGCCGGGGCCAGGGTGGAGGGTGGGTCAGCCAGGGGTGGCCTCAAGCCTACATCATGCTGAAGAAGCAAAGGGTTAGAAGAAGCAGCAGCTGGGCCTGGATTGGGGGCAACCATCAGGATGATCCTCAAAATCACTGATTGTGCAAAAAGGACTCACTGCCAAACACTGCCTCTTAACAGCACACCCAGTATTTCATCCAATAAACATTTAGTGAACACAAACATGTGTAAGATGCTGCGTTGGCTGCCTGGGGTTTTGTGGGGAGGGAGGGAATAAAATAAATAGTAACAAGTTCTTATATTCAGGGCATTTAGAACACAGCACAAGATAAATGTGTGGGGAGAGATGCTTCCACTATGTTTGGAAAATTGTTTCATTTGCTCAGGGCCTACTGAAAACCACAGTAGAGTCATGGGCAAAGTACCACAGCAGACAAAGCTCAAAGACAGTACAGGGAGGTTACTTAGATCACAGACGATACAAGGTTCAGTACTAGAGCTGGTATGCGTCCACTGTGTGATCGTGGACAAGTTACTTAATCTCATTAAGCTTCAGTTTCCTGCCATGCAAAATTGGGATAAAAGCAGTTCCTTCCTTAAAAGGCTTGTGTGGGGATGGAATGAGATAATGTGTGAAAGCGCCTGGCAGAAGTGCTCCATCAATGTTAACCATCCAATCACTTAGCAAGTGTTTACTGAGTACCTACTATGTGCTAGGCACAGTTTTGGTAGTTTGGGATTTATTAGTAAACAGAGAAAAGAGCTTCCCTGAAAAACATATGTTCAAGGGGTCATTGGCCAACCATGTTATAATAATTATATTTTTTGGTATTAATAGTAGAAAACAGGACCAGAAAAAGGGTCCTTAACTGCTTGGTTTTACAGAAAAGGTGGCATTAAAGACAGGATGTAGAGGATAAGATTTGCAGGGAACAAACGGGGTGAAAGTCATCCCAGAATAAAAAAGAACGTCCTAGAAGAAATTCCAAGGGCAAGTTCTCGAGAGCGCAGATTCAAGGGCAAGTTCATTAGAGTGCCAAGGAATTGGATGCTTCTTAGGCAAAGAGCAAAGAAAAGGAGACTACAGCAACAGCAAGCTCACGCCTTGCTACAGCTTGCATCTCACGCCTTGGTGTGTGGTAGGCTAGTCCAGACTTTTAATTAAGGAAAACCATACCAGAATGGTAAGTCCGGAAGCATGGCTCAGGGCAAGGAGGTAAACCTTGAGGCTGTGTCACAGTCTAGGCAAGAAACAATGAGTGGGGACAGAAGTAGACCAGTACCCAACAGGCCACAGGGTGAACCACCAGAACGTTGTGATTTACCAAATTTGGGGGTGGGCGATAGAGGTGTCAGGTAGGAATACTGGAAACTGTTCGGCTCTACAGCAAGAGGTGACTGGTGTCCTTTGATGAGAGCAGTTTCAGTGGATGATCCAGACAATGCTGTGGTAGAAGAGCGAATGGGAGGAGAGGACATGAAGACAGAGCCTGTGGGCCAAGTGTTCAAGACACTTGATAAGGAAGTGGATGGAAAAGGGCACAGCTGTGAGGACTGCTGAGGCCCAGGCTGAGGATTCAGGGTTGTGTCAGGCCATGACGTTTCTTCATGGTCTGTGACGCAGCAACAGACATCTGAAGCGAGGTTTTCATTTCAGACTAGGTTTTTATCATTATTATTATTTTTATTCTAATTTGTTATACATGAGGTTTTCACATGAAGAACAAAAATGGGGAAAACTGGTCAATGATATTCAAAGTCAAGGTAGTGATTTCTCTGAGGGTAGAGAGAAAAGGAGGATGAGGGAGCCTTCTTGAATACTGAGCCTCTTCCGGTCCTTGATCCCATGGACACAGGTTTGTGGATGTGTGTGTTCATTTGGGAAAATGTGCATGTGTGGCATGTGCACATCGCCGCATGTGTGGTCTATTTCAATAACAAGAAGAAGTGGTGGTAAAGCCAGGTGCGGTGGTGCACGCCTCACGCCTGTAATCCCAGCACTTGGGAGGCTGAGGCAGGAGGATTACGAGTTCAAAGCCAGCCTCAGCAATGGCGAGGCACTTAGCAACTCAGTGATTCTCTGTCTCTAATAATAATACAGAAAAGGGCTGGGGATGTGGCCCAGTGGATGAGTGCCCCTAAGTTCAATCCCCAATACAAAAAAAAAAAAAAAGTGGCAGTGGAAGAGGAAGAGAAGAGAAGGTGAGGAGGAGGAGGAGGAGGAAGAGGAGGAGGGCCATGTGTGCCAAGGCCAGGAAAGCTCTATGGAACAAATGAGAAGAGACATTCCATAAGCCAGAATACCTCATAAGGGGAGAGAAGCAAGAGTTGAGGCTGGAGAGGTGAGCAGAGGCTCACTGTGAATGGCTGTGAGTAATATCAAAGGGTTTAAACTTCAACCGGAGGGCAAAGGAATTCTTTATTTTTGCGGGGGGCGGGGAGGGTTACTGGGAATTGAACTCAGGGGCATTCAACCACTGAATCACATCCCCAGCCTTATTTTATATTTTATTTAGAGGTAGGGTCTCACTGAGTTGCTTAGCGCCTTGCTTTTGCTGAGGCTGCCTCTGAACTCATGATCCTTCTACCTGAGCCTCCAAAGCCTCTGGGATTACAGGTATGTACCGCTGTGCCTGGCTAGGGCAAAGGAATTCTATTGAGAGTTTCAACACAAAGGGCAACACTATATGATTCATGTTTGAAAAGGATCATCAGTGTGCTGGGGCTGAGTGGCGTGAAGCAGGCCAGACTCGGGGCAGGGACCCATCAAATGCTCTGGGGGGACTCGAGGCAGCCTGGCTTGAGAGAGTGGTGGTGCAATGGGAGAGGTTAGTGGGCAACAGAAATCGAGAAGGCAGGAAAAGCAAGACATGGTAACTGACAGATGGATTGGGGGAGAGGACTAGAGGCATCAGGAGTGAATTTAAGGTTCTGGCTTGGGTGACTGTGTTGATGCTGGGGATTCCCCAAGATGGGAAATGCCTGGGAGGGACAAACTTTGAGAAAAGATAATGAGCTTAATTTTCAGCATGTTGAGATTGCCATGACTGTGGGTTATCAGGTAGAAATGTTCACTGAAAACCCTCTCTGTTGGGATGGCGATGTGGATTTGGAAATCTTTATCTAGAGGTGGCAATTGAAATCATAGGTTTGAGGGAGTCCCCAACAGATGAAAAAGTACTTTTGCTTGGCATTGCAGAGGGGAATCTCAATTTCTAACTTCTTGTGTTTTGTTCAGAAGCTCTGCCCACTAGTAAACATTCTTCACTTCCACTGCTCTGCAATATCAAAACATGAATATATTACCATAGGTTAGAATCCTTTATCCCCTTTGGGGTTGTGAGGCTTAGGGGAATAGGGGGCTCAGGGGCCTTGTTCCTGAGTCCACAGTGGCTCAAAGCCTAACGAGGTCTGAGTGATGTGCTCACTCAGTCTTGTGTAATGCTCACGGGTTCCCCAAATGCAGGAAACTGGCCTGGACTCCAAACAGAGAGATTGCTCAGTGAAGTGACCTCAACACCATCAGAACTCAGAGAGGAGCAAACACAGCAATAACCACTGATACCAGTTGAAGTTAAAAGTGGTTTCAGTAAAGGAAACAAAGACTGGCAATGAGATGTCTCAGTAGTTCAGTGCTCAGCTAGAAAATGCCGAGAAACACAGGGAATCTGGACATGTCCCTCTCCGCTGGCTGCCCACACAGGGTGTAATGAGGGCCCAGGAGAAGCAAGATGAGAGAGGATTTTTGAGGAGCGAGAGCCACTGATGTGGGAACAAGGGTGAAGTCGCTGCCTGGAGTCTTAATGGGCCCCCCTGAGGTATCAGGATAGCAGGGAATGGGCTGAGGGGGAGGGGAAGGGTGTCTATGAAGTAGGAGAGGATGAGGCTGCCTGGTGACAGACTGCAAATTGGCCCTGCTTTGGGATTTGGATCTCATTAGATCTAATGACAAACTATAGGGCAGAAGGGCAGTTTGGATGCTTGCTGCCATTTTAGCAGAACATAGTTCCATTTCATCAAAACTCTGAAAAGAGCATTTTCAGAGTGCAGAATCTATATAAAATTTGCTTGTACTGGTTTCCTTTAATGGAATCATAACAAAGACTCATTATTATTGAGAGCAGTAGGTCTACACTGTCTTACCAACCTCCTGTCTGTCAGAGAGCTTCACCATTATGCTTAAAATAAAAGATAAGAATCAAAAATGTGTGTGTGTGTGTGTGTGTGTGTGTGTGTGTGTGTGTGTGTGTGTGGTAAAAGGGAGCCACTGAGTTTTATGATGTGCCTATTTGTCTGATTCTAAATATTTGGGATATATAATTTTATATTTTTCCCCCCTAACAATATATGAAGATATACTTAATCACAGCCTTGTTTGAGCCATGATGGGAATCATAGAGGACAGAAACCCAGCTATACCTAACTGCCTTAAACCTATAAGGGAAAGTTTTCAGATTTTCAAAACTGAGTAGGATAAAAGTTCACCCTTTTCTTTCTGCCCTTTTATCTTCCTTTGTTCTCCTTCTTTCAAATTCTCTGCCCTCTATTTCCCTTTTAACACTATTTTCCCCCCTTTTTGTTTACAACTAGAGGTCCAAAGTGTCTGGGGCGTTGCATGTGATAGGCCCACTTTACCACACTATTCCATTGCTTGGCTGTGAAGTACACCCCCATTGGAGACTGGCCCGGGACAGAGTCCAACCCCCAGACCCAAAGGACTGTGGGCTCACACTCCTGCCCTCTTGTCATCTTTACCCCAAACAATTATTGAGATCTTCCACCTAAACTCAGTGTCCAGATCCAGGCAGACTCTGTACGGTTTGCCAGCGCCTCAGCTAGGGGAAGGAACTGCTTCGGGCCAAATATGCATTTTTACTCCGCATCTGTACTGTCCCCATCCTGACTCACTCAAGAGCTCACATATGCACCAGGGAAAAGAGAAGAAGAGTCAGAGTTTCTAAATCACATGTGGTGGGGACCACATAACATACTTTGGTGAGGCAGTGCCGAGGGAGCTTTACAGAATCAAGCATCCCATCCCCAGAGCTATAAAATTAATAATGGAGTCAGGGTTCCCAGTGTAAAAACATTTCTGTCTCCACCAACATGCATCTTCCTGACAGCAGAGGAGGAACAGAGGGCTTTGGCTAATAGTTCCCAGACCCATACCTCTGGGACCTGGAGGAAGGGCGCTCTAGTGTGTGTTCTCTCTCTCTGGATAGGCCCATGTCTTTGGAAATTCCTGCCACTCAGGCTGACAGAGGCCCATATGTTGACCATTAGGGCATAAAGCAAGATTCACTTAAGCCTGTCATCCAATAGGCTGTTTCTCCTCTGGTTGACTTACACATTGTCAGTAATGACACAGATTTATTGAGGGAACAAAGGAATGTTACTGAGCAAATGTTAGAGACCGCACATTCATCTACTTGCAAGGTTTGCCCTTCCTCACATTAAGGATTGCACAGCTAATGCTACTTAGGAAAGACAATATCTGCACTTATCTCAGATGATTTTATTCAAGATTTTCATGACATAAAAAAGTTTGACTGGCACGGGAAAATCCTGTCCCATTAAATTAGCAAGTCTTATAATGGAATTAATGCTATGGCCAGACTTTGTGAGGCTTTCCATATCTGGCATTCCCACCCTACCCACAGTTCTTTCCTATCCCACCTAAACCCTGTAAGCAGGCTATCTCCTCACTGTCCCACTGAAGGGACCATGAAGACTTTCTACTTAAGAGTTAGTCTCATTTCCTGCACTGGCTTTCCTTGCCTTCCTTTCCATGGAGAGTCTTCTCATGCTTCAAGATTCGGGCCTAACCCTTGTCTGTTTCAAGCCCCGAATCATGCAACTGGCCCCAAGTATTGGCTTGAAATGTTTGGTTATTTCTCATGCATCTTGTTTGCCCAAGAACAAAGGCTGGCTCTTGTCCTTTGTTCTATATACTGTATAATGCTCAGGTCATCAACAAATACTTGCTGATTTATTAAATTAAAAACAATTTCTTAAAAACTCTACAGCAGGCTTCCCCTCATCCAGTTGAGGGTACCCTTCTCCAGAGAGTGATTGCCCAGTCCTCAGGCACCTGGTGGGGGCAGAACAGTTAAGCCTTGTCTCTTCAAATGACTTCTCTGGGTAGATAGAGAACACACACACAAAAATGTGGCACATGTTTTTAAATGATAGAAATTCAAAATGATAACTTAAGGAAGTTGTGGCATCAAGTTAAGATTCTATTATTGCAAGCAGAGCATAATGAACTAAAATTCATTTAGTTATTGAATCATAAGGACCTTAGAAACCACTAGATAAAGTACTTTATCTTGAGACACAGAGAAGTTAATTTGTCCATGGCTACCCTATTACTACATAGTAGAAACAGTGATGGTTAGCAATTTGTAGTAACACACTCTCCTAATCCATAATGTAAGCTCTTTCCCTAACATAATAAAATTTACCTAAGTTTAAAGAAGAGATTTATAAGTAAAAAACTGATTTTGTGGGGAAAGTTTAAATGAAGTAATTAAATTAGTTATTTCATGTACTTTAATATCATTCATTTGTTTGTAACACAGTAATATGGCAATTAGAAATTAGTTTTTTCCTAGCCCTTCCATCCCTGAACCACATCTATTTGGTAAATTCTTCATTGTTAATAGTAAACTTAGGTCAAAGAGTTAGAAAATGAACTCTTCAATTTTTTAAAAGTTACTTTCTTTGATTTTCCCAAATTTAATCTGATTGCTACTGCCAATTCAAATTAAAATATGTTCTAGCATATATTTAGAGTAATTCTACTAAGTATTTATATTTTGAAAGAGAACACAGATCTGTAGATCCTCCCCATAACATAAAATAGCATGGAAATAAAAACTCTTGGGCTGGGGTTGTGGCTCAGCGGCAGAGCGCTCGCCTTGCACGTGCGCGGCCCAGGTTCGATCCTCAGCACCACGTAAACATAAATGCATTGCATTGTGTACAACTAAAGTAAATAAATAAATATTAAAAAAATGTGCTGTTTAAAAAAAAAAAAAAAACTCTTTTTGCTTATGTTAACAATAGCATCAGATGAACTACCCAACAATCCCACTGACAGTAATAAATGAAGGGTAAAATAACTGAGTATCTGGTGGTCACTAAAAGCAGTAGGCACAGTTTGCTGCTGCGTTTATTTGTGACCTTTTTTCTCATCTGGGGAAATGGCTAGCAAGCAACTTCTGAAGCTCTATCAATGCCATACTAATGCACTTGAATATGAGGGAAACTTTTTATTTAACACTTGTGTTTAAATAAGAAGTTTTATAAATTTGTGTGTTAGAAGTTAATCAGTGATGAGAAGACATGCTTCATAATTCCCTAGAAAGAAACCAAGCCATCTTTAGGCTATGAAGCTGCACCAACATACCTAAGAATCCAGCTAATCTAGTTGAAATATTTCATGTTGTTTGTATCTTGCCATTCCTTCAATTCAGCACTAGGTATTGGAGATTCAGTGAATAAGACAGAGTTCCTGTCTTCATGGAATCCCCAATGGAGTCCAATAGGGCAGAGAGGTAACTAATCAACTAAACACTGTGTCATATGCTATGAATGAAGGAACAGAGCTTGAGCTCTGTTTTGGCCAAAGGGATGGCAGTGAAGATGGAGAAGTGGATGGGACCTGCATTCATTTCATGAGGTCCTGATGATAGACTTGATGATGGAGGCAAAAGAGAAGGGGCTTTAACCAATAACCTACAGGTTTGTGGCTTGACCACCAGAGTAGATGGTATTGCCATTTCCTGAGAAGGGAAATACTAGAGGAAAATAAGTTTCAAAAGTTAGGCAAATCAGAAGTTCAGTTTTGAACAGAAGTCACTTGATGTAAGTGTGAGAAATTTAAGCAAAGCCGTAGATGAGGGAATGGACACAGGGTGAGGCTACAGGACACAGATGAGGACAGGGATAGCAACAGGAATAGAGAAACCCACATCTGAAGAAGGTACACACAGAGAAAGAGGGTTTAGACTGAGCTCTGCAAAATTTGCCAAATGTAGACATATAAAAAGAGAAATTAGACACTGAGGTTGAGGAAGGCCAGCTATAGGAGATGGAGGAAAATCAGAAAAGTGCGATGTTATTAAGGTCAAGAAAATAGTGTTGTAAGGAGGGAAAGAATAATTGTATTGTGGCCACTTTGGAGTTTGAAGAGAGGGTTACAGGACAGTTATTTTTAGTATTGATTAAATTTAGTATTAACTAAACAACAATCAAAAATCACCTATGAAAACAAAGACTTATGAGCTTCACCAAAATATTTTTCATCAAGTTCTCTTCTGAACTGTCTTAGCCCCTTTTAAATATCAACTCAATAATTTCTGTAAGTTTTAAATCAGAAAGAGATGAATAACTTGATCTTTATGTTGCCAAATGGAAACTCCAAGGTGAGACCTTTTGCAGAGTAACGGATCAAGGACTGAAGCCTAAGAAACACCCCTTTCTATGCAAGCCTGAGGATTCCTTACCATCCAGAATGTGTCCCCTCCCCTGGCTGCTGCCTGGCTTATCTACAAGAGCCATGAGATCAACAAAGCCATGAGGGTAAGGATCAAGTCTGCCTTCCCCCTCTTTGCATTTCCGGGGCTTCTGTATCTGGCACATAGAAGAATCTTAATAAATATGTGTTCAGTGAAGAAACAAGGGATCCACGAGGGAGTGGTGCAAATTGAACATACTATTATCTAAGTAAGGGGCCACCATTGGCTAATACGTTTTTCTCTTGCTTTTAATCAGCTCATGGGCCACAATATGCATTGACAAGTTTTTGCAAACCAGCCTGCATCACAAGGCACGAGAAGAACACCAATCTCTGAACACCATGATTGGGACTGGGTTCTCATGGGTTTTGAGCTCTGTTTTCCAAATATAATTTATGTAGAAAAAAACAGTGATACTTGAGAGCTTACACCATCCATAGCCTGCAGCTGTCAGCCAGGTATCAGGTTTTCAGCAGGCAATAAGTAGCATACCTGCTGAGTTCCATGTGTTTTTGAACTTGACTGGAGAAGAAGTAGAGGACTGCATGTTTCCTACAGTTGGAGAGGAGACCTCAGGATGACCTCTGGCCTAGGTCAGGGTTTTACATCATAAACAGTGAAAGTGGCCTGTGATTAGGTGCAGGCGCTTTCTGTGAGAGGACAGCAGCATTCCTTACTTAGAGATGCACCTATCTCTAACTGAAGGGTTTCTTTGATTTACAGATGCCTGGGGCAATAGCCAGAGTAGATAACTACGCTCCTCCCAGAAAGCCCTGCTTCCCAGACCTAGCCTCCAATTTGGCCTGCAAAATGTCACATGCACATGGTCACTTGGTGGTTCCCACTCTTCAAATCTGGGCTGCATAAGGAATATTTATAGTTGACCATCAGAACCTTCACTTTCTTCATTTGAAGACTAGTAAGAATGACTTATTATTATTATTGCCATAATAATATGTTCTTTGGCATTTATTTATTCATTCATTTATGTGTTTATTTTGGCTTACACTTATTTAGGAACAATTAAAGACACTAACAATTTTAAAAACTTGAAGGGCTTCTAATTGAAAAGAATTTTAAGGCAACCTAATCTAACCTGGGTGCTTGATTCTGGTCACAGTTGACCTCACCCCTTTATGGGTACCTCTCCTCATTAAATTCCCATGTCCTCATGCTGCCTCTTTATTAGAGAGGACCTCTGCTACCACCACCCACATTTCTGAAGGTAAGTAGTATAACTAGTATTAACAAGAAAGGTATGGATTGTTGTTTTGATTTTTATTTATTTTGTATGTCCATCACTTATAGGCCATATGATCTCAGGCAAGTGAAATAACTTCTTGGAGACTCATTTTCCTTCTCTGGAAATGGAAGAGATTGCCATGAGGAGTCAGGGATATGCATGTAAGGTGTGTTGTGCAGGCCTGACTCTGAGTGGGAACTCACCCATACTCCCAGCATGGCTCCCCAGTGAGGTCTGTGCTCACCACAAACACCACTCTGTGACGCTTCTCACTAGTCCTGGTATCATTATTTCAGGACTTCAAGCTAATTCCAGTGAATGCTTTGTTGGCCAAAATCGTTTTAAATGAATTACTTGCAGTATAAGAGGGTTCCTGAACATGGAGAGCACAAATGCAAAAGAATGACCTTCTTATACTGGGTAAGCCAAGGCAGGGGTATTTGGGGGCTGATGTTTATTTAGAGCTCCTTAAAAACAGAAAAATTTCCCCCCTTTTAAGAGATTGGGTTCTCCAAGAAAATAGAAGGTTTTACTGGACTTCTGCCCTAATACTTACAGGCAAACCAGGAATCATGCACTATCTAAATCACTGATTTTTCAAACTTGAAATGTGCTTAAACAGGAAAAGCATGGAGAATCTCAGGAAGAGACCCTGATTCATGAGTCTCTCAAGAGACCCCCATTATGGAAAACAGTGGACTAGATCTGAAGACTTTATCTACTTTAGCTACTGCACAAACCTAATCGATAAAGCAAACTGACTTATGTCTGCCCATGAGCGACTTTGAGCAAGAAGCAGTTGTTGACTAGCAAGAGTAAAATCAATCAGTTCTAAATATGGATGATTTGACAATACTCAACCTGCTCACCACCACTACTCTTCCAGTGTGGGGAAAGTAGAAGGAGCCCAAGAAGTTGGATGTTAAATGTGAATGATTAAAAAAGAAAAAGAAAAAACAAAACAAACAAAGAAACAAAGATTGCAATAAGGTAGAATGGGTAGTATGAGATAAAATGTAGGGAAGGGCAAATGATAATTTAAAAAAATAAAATTTAAAAAAGAAATTTGTATTACATGATGTTAAATTTTACTGCAAATTTTTGACCAGTTTGGGAGCCTAACAACTCATAATATAACCCATTCTGAACATGTGAAAGTTCCATTTACTAGAAAACAGATCCTTCCTAACACGATTTTAGTGCACATAAACTGGGTGGTTCCTTAATATACACTGAACGTACATCGGCACTGACCCAACACCTTCGTTTCATGGAAAGGAAAGGCTCCTGTATCCACTGTGAGTTAGAACTAGGTCTCACAATTCTCTGACACATCTCTTTGCCCTAACAAACAGAGGTTAGAAGCTACTTCAGGATGATTCATTCCATACCAGAAACTTCCAGAACTGTGTTGACCAGCTTGCTAGAGCACATGCCACAGAAGTTTATCCCAGCCAGAGTGAAGCCCCATCTTTAGAAGGCCATCAGTCACACAACCAAACACCAGGCCCTGAGCAGACAAATGAGTTGAGGCGTTCTCAGACAACATCAGCATCTCATACCTGTGGCTATTTGTATAGGACTCCAAATGTGAATGATAGAAAAAATTATTTTAACAAACTAGACTCTTGCCTATATGCTTTGAAACATTCTGAATCATCTATTTACTAGAACTATCATCTGTAGTCAACAGAATTAAAAAGAAACATTGCAAGGTTTGTATGGATGACTGTGACTTTCTCTTGGCCTCTGCTGAAAAAGGTGTTAATTAATTTTAGTTCAAATAATTTACAAAACATCTAGGAATCTTCCTGGAGATCTGATCTAGTATATTGGAGCTAGTTAATGAGGGTGAGAAGGAAGAGATGGGAAATGAGGAGGAGAAGGAAGAAGGGGAGGAGAAGGAAAACAGGGTGGCTCCTACTTATAACACCAACCAAGAACTAAAAAATTCACTTCTTTTCAAGTCAGAGAAGTTAAATGTGTCCAAGATAGAAGAAAAATAAGATATACAATAACTTTGAATTAAAAAAAGAAAAATAAGAGTTAATAAATTATCTAGCTTTCCTCAGAAAGCCCCTGCAACTATGTATTCTGTGCCTTATGTGGCTGGAGACAGAGTAAAATGGTAGAAAGGACAGACAGACAGTCCCTGTTCTGCCTCTTACGAACTGCGAGTCATTGGAAAAATTCTTAACCTCTTGGAGCTTCAGTTTCCTCTCCCATAAAATGGGATAATAACAAAACATTCCAGATACCCTGTGAGAGCAGCCCATGGTGGATACTACAGACATGTCTGCTATTTTATGACCAAGAAACAGAATTTTCTCTTAATGCAGGGAATAGAAAGAGCAAAGTGTGCAAGAATAATTTGGTAATTTGAAGAGGTAGCAAGGATTAGGTGCAGAATCACCTCTGTGGAAAAAGAAAAGTCTGGCCTTTATTTCACTGAATATCCAGTAAATAAATATTCATCAAGTACAACTTCAATCCAAAAAACCAGAAAAGATGTGTTGGAATCAAGCATGTCCTCTGATATTCAACATGAGATTTTTGCTTTGCAAGGTCTTTCTGCATGGAAGATAGGTGGGGCACACATATGGTCTCAGGGTCAAAGCACAGCCTGGGGCCAGACGTCTGTCCTCTCCTATCCACGAGATTGTGAGCCTGTCAATCACTTTTCTTATCCATACAATGGGCATGATGATATCTAGGGCTGCTTATCTGATTTGAAAAACTAAGTTGTGAATTTCTTGGTTGGTGTTGACTATCTAGGAGTGTCCCTCTTTTTATCCATTTTTTTTTTTCCAGTAATGAGTTCCAGTGTGCTGATGTCACAGGGCTGCTCCACAGATTCAATAGGACCATGCACACAATGATCTTAACCCAGTAATCAGCACACAGTATTCAAGTCATAGGAACTAAAGTGATCAAGAAACCATCACTCTCATGTCCTGTTCAAGGAAGCAGAGGTTAAACACCTAGTTACAGGCAGACCCTGAGGATAATTCTGTATCAAAGCGCAGGTTTCATAGTGATTTGGCTGAAAGTTTGGCCTGACAGGTAGGATGACTTGTTAGAGGTCCCAAAGCACGCCTGGAATGCAGTGGGGCATAGCAGCTGGTCCTTGTGTTCAACAGTCATTAATCCATAGGCTGCATGTACAAACCTGCTCCCATGCTATAGAGAGGTAGCTCACAAACCGAAGAAAATTCCACCACTCTAGGGCAAGAAAGAGGCGTGGGCTTTCTTATGCTATTCCCAGGTGATCTTGTCTCTTGGCCAATCTAACTTTAGGAGCCAGCTGCCATCTGTGCTATCTTATTGGTTCTGTTGCAATTATTTTGGAATGAAAAGCAATCTCAGAATTCAGAGGATTTTTTCTGATATTGAAATACTTTGCTTTCTACCAAGAAGCTGACTTAAGCCAAGTGGGCTGTGGACTCCCATCACCTCCCATCGAATAGGTTTATTTGACTCAATCTTATTTTGCTCTGAAATCTTTGCAAAGAAGGAGCTAAGCCTGGAGTTCAGTGTTGATCGGGGGTGAGAGGTGGAGAATGCACACGTATATTACCAGACAGGTGGGGACAGCTGTGATGTTGAAGCTGACAGAGCTACTCTTTAAATGAGTTCAATATGGAGAAGGTGCCATCCTTTAGGAAGGGTGTGGCCTCTTACACAGCCCTTACACACTGACCACTTATGGCCAAAAGATGTGAAAAAATTCTTGCTTTTTAGTTGCTAGCAACTTCTAAGTATATTGAAAAGAGCAAGGGAATGTGAAATAGGCCACACTTCAGAAGAGGCTAAATTTAAAGCCCTTTTCCATAGTGACAGAGATGGGAGTTGTGAGGGGAAGGGGAGATTCTTTGCAAAACTACCTTCCTTGAAGCTGGAGGATCACATGAAAGATGCTGGGTTGCTGTGCATGGTCTACCTTAGTCTATTAACTAGAATTTTGCCCAGCCTGCAGAATTTTGCTAATCTGCATATTTTGACTTTTTGCCATGTACATTCTTGTTGGGTTCTCATTTCTCCAGAATCTGCACATTATTTACATGTTTCTCAAGTCGCTTGGGAGAGCTTTCTGTGTATTTTCAATAGGAATTCTAAAGAATATGAACTTGGAACCTAAGGGCAGCAGGCTGAAATGGCAAGCTAAAAATACAGAACCTCATTGAAATTGTAGAATATTGATGGTTGAACAAAGTCTTTTGAACTTACCTGCCTCTCGGTCCCTGATACAGTAGTCTGGAGAATTCTCAAAATACACGAGGTCGTTTTTTGTCGGTTTCTTGAATCTCTTGTTAGCCACAGTGAAACCAGTGCCATCTTGGTTCATGACAACTTGGATGGCTCCGTTGTACTTCCTCCAGAGATAATCGCCTGTCTTCCTAAAGTCGGCCATGGCCAGCCAGCATGTCCTCAGGGTGCACGAGCCGCTCACACCGTGACACTTGCACTCCTGTTTCAGGAACCGCTTCACAGCCTGCCAGAGAGACAGGGACGGGTTCAGGGAGGAGGCCTCAAGTGCATGACAGCTTTTCTATCTCCAAAAGCAACTGAGCTGGATCCTGGGGCTTATTACTGGGAGATGTTGGAGCATCACTTGTCACTTTCTGGACACTTTAACCACACTGTGCTGACTGCATCAGGCAGGAGTGGTGGGTAGAGAGTGGAGGGAAGAGCCCAGATGTGAACCCCACTGGCTATCAGTGTAACACAAAGCTCACTATTTAATAGGGTATGTGACCAGTTTAAAGAGTGCAGGAATGAATTAGAATGTTTTCTAAATAAATGTAGCTTTATTATTTTAAAAATGTATACCTTTACCATTAAGTTAGTATCCCTTATCCAAAATGCTTGGGACCAGAAAAATTTTGAATTTTGGATTTTTTTGTTCAGATTTTGAAATATCTGCAGATATATAATGAGATATCTTGGGGACAGGGGCCAAATCTAAACGTGAAATTCATTTATGTTCACATGCACCTTATACACATAGCTTAATATATAATATTTTAGTGTGCCTGTGGTTTGACTGCATCATATGTGGTCAGGTGTAGACTTTGCCATTCATGGTGTCACATCAGTGCTCAAAATGTTTCAGATTTTAGAGCATTTCAAATTTCAGATTTTCAAATGAGGGATGCTCAAGCAGTACTGAAATTAACCAGGAAATTGTAAGTCTGCATCTTTCAAGAACATAATAATTAATAATAATAATAATAATAATTGTTACTACTTATGGAGTGTTCCAGGCACTGTGACAATGCTCTATCTCAATGACTTTGGATATCAGGACAGTCCCATAGTAACATTTATATTTTGCAGAGGAGGAGCAAGAGAGAAGAGATAAAGCTCTTGCCTAAAGGCATACAGTTAGTAAAGGGCAGAGTCAGGTTGCACTGAGGCTGACCTTAAGTGAAGGAGATTATCCCTCTACTCTGGCCAAGTGATTCAGCTCAGACCCTGGGCTGAGCTTGCTCTGTTTTTTCTTAAAGAGGAAGCAATGAAAATTGGGACAAGTCTATCTTGGCTGGCTCTTAAAATGAAGGCCCCTTTTCTGTGGGTGTGAGGTCTGAGGGGAGGGGCAAGTGGGCCCCAGAATTATCCAGGAAAGTTTCTGTTTTGGTCTTGGGATGAGCTGGCAGCACTGCACCATTCCCAGAGCCATTTGGTCAGAGTTATCCTGCCCTGCCCTTGGCTCACCTAAATGAAGAGCCCATGGTCAAAATATCTATAAATGACTACTCTTCCCATTTTACAGATGAGGAAAACAGGGATCAGGGAAGGAATATGATTGCCCAAGTTCTAGGGCTGGGATGTAGAATGGCTGGATATAAATCCAGATTCCAAAGTCTCCCAAACTCACAGTACATGCAAATATGGATTTCTTTAAAATGTTTTTGAAGAACACGCTTTCTGATTAAAAACTCCCCTTGTTCTCTTTTTCATAGGATTCACTACCTCAAAATTGACGTTTTTCCCTCCCCCATCAGTTAGTACTGATCTCTTGTTCAATTTATGTTTCTCAAGTTATTATAATACTAAACATTACATTAAAATAGCTTTTAATATTAAACCGCTGATTAGGAGCTGTGACCATGACACCCAAAGACAGGGGATGCAGAGAAGGGCTGTGGGGGAGTCCCCTGGTCCTGGAGATCTCTCCAGAATGTGGTTTTGGTCCTTGTTTAGTAACAGAACAGAGGAGAAGCCTGCCTGTTGAGCAGTCTGCATCCCTGAGCCAGGGATATGGGGGATGAGGGCATAGGCAAGTAAAGCAGAAATCCCCCCATGGCATTCTCCAAAATGCTAGTGTGAACAAACTCTTAAGGTAAATATTCCTAAGAACTCAAGCAGAAGATTCAACCATGCTCTGTCCTCTCCCTAAGATTTTAATATAATCAGCCAGGTATGGGGTATGAGTGGGGTGGCTCTAGCATACAGCCCATGTGAAAGTCCCTGCAGCTCACATGCTCACTTATGCCCCACTGCCCCTGCCGCCACCCCCAATATTCCAGGCTGCCCCTCACCAATAGCCTTACTCTGGGTAATTTTGCCCTAATGCATGACTTCATTTTGCTCTTCTGCAAACTCAGCTTCTGACAAGGCTACAGCACAACCAGGTGTGCATGGATGCTATTCATTCCAGAAAGTCAGTTCCAGTTTGTTCATGTGCCTGGAAACGTGTCTGAAACACTCAAGAGCTGATGGAGTAATTATAGGCCAGACATCTCAATGGGCCTAGGTTGTTCATCTGTGAATGATGTGATCACTCTCCCCATATGGGGCCTTGGCATTCACATGGTGTTTCCAGCTTTGCCCCTTACTACAGACTGTGCCACTCTTACACCTGAGAGCTGAGAAGTAAGCAGGAAGGACTCTACCAGCTTGGCTTTCCATGTTACAAAGACTTTGTGTCTTTAAAGGATATCTTAGAGGAAAATTCCTCTGGAATTATACTCCCCCACATGTCCATCTCCCTATATCTTTATATTCCAGGCATTTGGCATGAGGCTCACATGACCTGGATAGCAGGCCTTGGCCACAGACATACCCCTAGGAATGCCCTCCTGGCTCCCCCCACTCTATCCCATGTGGGCCCCATCTTCCCAGGGGCTTCCCTCCTAACACCTGGAATTGCACCACACAAAACCCACTCCATGCCAAGTGCTTGGGAGTTGACTCCATCTATGCTTATTCTAAGTGCATTCCTAGAAAGCAAGGTTCTTGACTCCTAAGTCATACTCCTACTTCTGACAGGAAATATGTCTGCCCTCCTCTTGTAACACTAAGTTTCTAGGTGGCAAACTTCAAAGCTGGTTTTATATGATTAATTGAAGGATTTGCATATTAACTCAAAATACTCAAGATACACCTTATAAAGCCTTAGGAACCCGCCTGGCACTGCCAGGCTCTGTGCAACCTTCATCTCCTCCCTTCTTGCTAACACTTTTGTTCAGGTATCAGGCAGCCATGGATTCCAGAGATGCTCTCTCTCTGTCCAGGGTGGCCTAACTCAAGGACAGTCATTTCACTGTCCTGCCACTGATTTTTCTCAGCATGGGAAATTCAAAGATTCAATTTGGGTCAATGTGATATTACAAGAAGTCTTAAGGGAACTTGTAAGAAAGAAAGTGGAAAAAGCATTTTTTCTGTCTCTTGATGAGGTTCTTTGAGGTAGGCAGCCTCCCTGGGACATGAGGGCAGTCAATGCAAGATGAGCCCATGAGCTGCAGATGCTGTCTTGAAAGATGTCAGGAACTGGGTTCTGGGGGATGTTCTTAAGGTCCCAGCTGGGACCTGCCCTACCTCCAAACTTCTTGTAACAAGATAGTAAGTTTTTCTCATTATTTAGGGCCCATGATGTCTGATACTTTGCACTGAAAGTATTTCACCTAGTACCAAGATCAGTTCTTGATTGTGGATTAATGATGGGCTTTCTCTGATAATTAACCTTGTGGGAGAGTCATGACTCTCATTAAATGGGTTTGTTACATCTCCAGCCCACACTGTTAACATAGCCAGTTCAGTGCTCAGTCACATCAGAGGCTATCTCCATCTCTTCTATTTACTGATTTGCAGACTTGAAATGCAAACCCTTAACCTTGAAGAGAACAAAACTCTGCTCAATCAGAGCAGCAGAGCGAAGGGGACCTAAATGCCTGCTTCAGAGTAGTTGAGATAAGGGTAAGACATGAGACCAAGAAACTCACAATGAGGATTCCTAATTAATTAATATTGAATTCCAATATTTCAACATTATAACAATATCATAACAACAGCAACCATTTATCAACTACCTAACTATATGCCAGTGTCCACACCTGGTGGTATACACACATTATCTTATACAATTAGGCAAAGTAAGTTATTATTCTCATTCTACAGTTAGGAAAATCAGGGCTCAGTGAGGAACATAAAATCCCTAGAGTCAGCTAGACAGAGGCAAAACTAGGATGTGAATCAGATATGCTTCACTCCCAGATCTATGATATTTCTAAAAACACATTTAAAATCCTAATATAAATCACATTGGGATTTTCTACAAATTTGAATTATATATAATATGGTTTCCTCTATTAGAAATAATAATTGACTAGATTATATGCTAGGCCTGTTATAATGGTGGTAGGAGGAGAAATAGGAAAGTAGGAGGACATTACATTGTATTTTTCAAGTTAATAGTCATCAAAAATTCATTGAACAGGTAATTCACAGAAGAAGTACAAAGTACTAACAAAAAAAAGGTGTTCAATTCACTAGCAATCACAGAAATGCAAACTATTATGCAACACTGCTTTTTTTATTTTGCCTACCAAATTAGCAAATAGTAAAAAATGATTAATAATATTTGATGGAGTAAGAGTCTGGGGAAAGATATACTTTAACAAACTGTTGGTGGGACAACGCATTGATACAGCATCTAAATGAGAGTGGTTTTGCAATATTTTCCAAACTCCATCTGTCCATCTATTTTCTTTTCTTTCTTTCTTTCTTTCTTTCTTTTTTTAAATTTATTTATTTTTTATTTTGGAGATTAAACCTAGCATCTTATACATGCTACGCAAATGCTTTACCACTGAGCTATCCCACCAGGCCCACCTGTCCAAATTTTAAATGTATACAACTTTGATCCAGTAATTATACTCTGAAAATACATGCACAAATATTGAAGGATACACATCAATTTGGATGTTCCCTGCAGCATAATTTGCAATAGCAAAATATGAGAGAAACCAAAATGGCATCAATAGGAAAATGGCTAAGTAAATTATGGTATATGCTTAATAATAATGGAATATTGGGGCTGGAATTGTGGCTCAGCGGTAGAGTGCTTGCCTGGCGCATGCGCGGCCCGGGTTCGATCCTCAGCACCACATGAAAGTGGGCGCATTGTGTACAACTAAAGCAAATAAGTAAATATTTAAAAAAATAAAAATAAAAAAAATAATGGAATATTACATTGTCTTTGAATAATGAGATAGATCAGTCTTCTAGGCATGAAGGAAGTCAAGTTGTAAACCCAAAATGTAGAATATATGTGGTATGAGCCAGTTTATAAAGATCTGCATATGTGTGTGTCTACACAGAGGAGGAAAGGGAAAAGTTCTTTTACAATCTGGCTGCAGTAGGAGAGACTGCATGATCTGGAAAGAGAGGGAAAAACATAGAGTTGAACTACTCCACATAGTAAAGTTACAGAAATTTGAGGATTGTTTTCTGGTAACTGGAGAGAGCACAGCAGTGGTTCTCATTCCTGGCTACACATAAAAATCACCTGAGGATCATTTCCAGCTCCTCCCCAGAGTGAGTAAAGCAAAACATTGGGTGGCGTGGAGCCCAGGTCTGGATAGTACCTGCAAATACTCTAGTGATTCTAATCTGCAGCCCAGACTGAGCATGGTGTCCAAACCCAGGACTCTGGGAAAGAAGGTAAGAGACCATGCACCATGGCAGGACTCGGGGGGGCCTGTGGAAGGTTAGAGCAGTGAGAAATGCCTGGGATGGGGCTGGCACTGTGTATCTAGGAACAGGGAAAACTGGATACTGAATCAGAAGTTGTTTGCTAACCTATGTTTCCAAAATGTCTGAACCTCCAAGAAAAATTCACCACAATGCAGAGATTGTGGGGTGGTGGTCAAGGAGGGTACAAACTAAGTGCCAATGGATGGATGGTTGGTGAGCCACAGCAAAGAAGCAGGCTGCAGTGTGGGGGACAGCCTGCAGTCTCTGGAGGCAATAGGTAAGGGGTTGGGGGGCTTCCCACTCACAGCCACCAATGGAGGGGCTGGTGACATTTTATTAGGACAATAAAAAAATGAGTGATAGAAGCAGAGAACCTCTGTCCTATAACTATACTTAAGTCTCCTACTGTATCTCTAGATGTTGATTATAAAACTGGAAAACAATAACATCTACGTGATTCAGCAGACCCTCCATATCTATGGATTTAACTAACTGCAGGTTGAAAATATTTGGAAAAAAAATCAGAAAATTTCAAAAAGCAAAATTTGAATTTGCATATTGAGAGCATTATGCTGAACCCAGGGGAATGAAGAGATGTGTAGGCCCATCCCACGGTGGCCTCACTCATCCTCAGGCTCTCTCCAGCACTCACTGTGTGAACATGGTTTGAGTGCATCGTGTTCGTGTACTCTGTAGTTAGGCCAATGATGGTTGTGTCTATATTGAACATGTCCAGAATTTTTCTTGTCATTATTCACTAATATAGTACAACAACTATTTACATATAATTTACATTGTATTGGGTATTGTAGTAATCTAGCAATTGTTTAAAGTATGTGGGAAGATATGCATAGGATATGCAAATACTATACCATTTTATATAAGGGATTTAAGCATGCTTGGATTGAGTATCCACAGGGGATCCAGGAATCCATCCCCCACAGTTATTGAGGGATGACTATATTGTTAAATGCTCTGCCAAGTATAGTACTGTGCCAGGACTGCATTTTATTATCTCTAATCCAATATCACAACCTGTCAATGAAGGATGGTCTTGGAGTGGAATTTGGAGTTTTCTCATTTTACTTGCTACCAGTTGTATTGACTATAGACTCATGTTTTCCATCCCATAATCATTCCACGTACTCTATCACCTCTCCTTATTTACTAGGGTGCTCCACAATCCTTCTTTCTCTTCTTTCAACCTACACAGGCTTTGAAGCTGAGACCCAACATCACTGCACACACTCTGGCCTAGATGTCATGTTTTCTGTGTTTTGGTTGATTCTTTCCATTTGCTGCAGCACATTCTTGAGTAACTCCTTCAAGGTGCGTGGTGGACACATTTTCTGGATTCTTTCATGTCTAAGATGTCTTCATTCAGCCTTCACACTTGATTAATAGCGTGGCTGGGTATAGAATTCTGAATTGAAAATAATTTTCCCTCAAAACTTGGAAGGCTTTTGGCCTCTAGTGTTGCAGGTGGGAAATGCGATATCTAGTTGATTCTTTGAAAATAGATTTGTTTTTGTTTTCATTTCACTTTGTATCCCCCCCACCCCTCCAACCCCATGAAAGCTTCTGGAGTCTTTTCCTTTTTCTTCATGTTCTGAAATATCACACCTCAGGAATTTTTAATTTTCCCATTAATCCTGCCTAACACTCAGTAGGGCTATTCATTCTGGACCATCAGGTCCCTTAACATGGAGTCATTCTCATTAGTATTTTCCTCATCTTCACTTTTTAAAAGTCTTTCTATGACATTCTAATTAGTTACTTGTCAAGCCTTCTGAATTGATCCTCAATTTCTCTTTTATTTTTTCTCACATTTTTCCAATACTTTCTTTCTGGCCTCTTGAGGAAGTAATTCCACCAGAGCAATGTTCCCAGCTCTCTCCACCCCCTTACTCACTTCTCCCAGAGGAGAAGTGACTTGTTTAGCTGGTGAGTTCAGAGGAAGGAGTAAGATGTGTGAGCCCAGGTTCCTTCTTTTGGGGGACCTGCCAGCGTGTAGAGAAGTTGGGATCAGCTCCCACCATCATGCCCCCTGCAGTGACTCCAGCACCCAGCCTATGACAGGGGTGTGAGTCAGCCTTGCTCTGGTAGGTGCCAGGAAGCACTGTAAGCTGAAGCCACATCCTCTGGTGCAGTTGTTTTTTTTTTTTTTTTATTAAATATTTTGTTTTAGTTGGACACAATACCTTTATTTTTATGTGGTGCTGAGGATCAAACTCAGCACCCCACATGTGCTAGGAGAGCACTCTATTGCTGAGCCACAACCCCAGCCCTGTTGCAGTTTTTTAATAAGTAGGGAAACTCATGTTCATGCCATCTATTTGTCCACTTTTTTGTACCTGCTTTCAAACTCAGGTGGGACATGGGGGGAGTTGTTTTTGGAGCTCCTTAAACACTTTTAGATTTTTGTTTTACTTTTGAGAGATTTCTTTGGCTTTCTCTTGAGCTATTTTGTTGTATTTTGTTGTTGTTGTTGTTGTTAGTTTTTTTGATGCCAGGGATTGAACCCAAAGGCACATAACCACAGAGCTACATCTCCTTTTGGTTTTTTATTTTATGACAGGAGCTGCATAACCAAGGCCGGCCTCAAACTTGTGATCCTCCTGCCTCTGCCTCCCTGGTCACTGGGAATTACAGGTATGCACCACGATACGTGGCCCTACATTGAGGACTTTTAAAGACAGAAAGCCTGGGAGATAAAATGCCAGATTTGTTAGGCCAGATGTAGTCCACATCTGTAATCCCAGCAACTCAGGAGGCTGAGACAAGAGAATCACAAGTTCAAAATCAGCCTCAGCAACTTAGGTCCTATCTTCAAAAGGGTTAGGGATGTAGCTCAGTGGTTGCACTCTCGTGTTCAATACCCAGTAACAAAGAAACACACACACACACACACACACACACACACACACACACATGCCAGATTTTTAGGAGTTCTGTTCTTGGGCAGAAGGGAGGGGGTGGAGTGCCCGATTTCATCTATGGATTTTTCATTCTCAATTTTCAGGTCTATGCTTCTCTCTAGTACTTAGGCATATCTGAATTTTTCTCAGGGCCTCTTGGCTCCCACCTTGGCTGTTGCCCCATCTGATTTTCCCCATCTGTTTTACTCTTCTAAACTGTGGCTTCTCCATCCTTCTTTATCAGTTACAATTTCATTTGCTTTCCATTCTTCAGAAATTTGTTGAGCTCTTTCATTTTTCTGACTGTTCTCCTTATTGTTGATTTAAACCATTTTTATTCCATTACTATCATTTTAATGAGGTTTGAGAGAAAGAGATGGAACTGTATATGTGTCTTACCCACAGCCTTAGTCAGTTTGCACTTTGAAACATTCTGGAAGGAGATGATTGTGAGGGGAGAAAATGTTCCCATTTTATGATATACCTTTCTGCACTGCTCAATTTGTTACTTTGGTTGCTATGTGCAACTACCTGTTTTTACAATAGAAAGAGAAAGAACACAAAAAGAATCAATTACAGTGCTTTCTTTCTCCAGTGTACAAGGCTGAAAGCTTCATTCAGAATCTTAGGGCAGAGCCTGCTGCACAGTTACATCCTGATTCCTATGTTGCTTCCTGAAATCTTTCCTAAAACGTCTCTTGTTCTGCTTTCTTCTTTAACTCTTTTTTTTTTTTTTGGGGGGGGGGGCAGTTTACCAGGGATTGCATTCAGGGACACTCAACCACTGAGCCACATCCCCAGCCCTATTTTGTATTTTATTTAGAGACAAGATCTTACTGAGTTGCTTTTGCTGAGGCTGGCTTTGAACACGTGATCTTCCTGCCTCAGCCTCCTGAGCCACTGGGATTACAGGTGTATGCCACCACACCTGGCTCTTCTTTAACTCTTAATGCAGGTTGCATTAAGATTCCATTCAAACGTTTCTTATGCTTCTCTCTTTAACCCTTACAGCCCTCATTGGCTCTTTATATCACCAAACTGGCCAGCATAATTTTTATTTATTAATTAATGCATATTAATTGTACAAATTAATGGGCTTTGGGGTGTCATTTCTATTCACACATATATGGAAGCACAATTTCTAATCAACCCATCCCCTCATTATATGCCTGAATCCCATCTAATTTCTACTCTGTGACATCCTGTCAACACATAGTGCTCATTTGATATGACCACTTTTTAAAAAGACAAATTAATTTAGTGACTTCTAAAGGACAGTGGTACTCATTTTGTGGCTAACATCATAGTAACCATTTTAACTTTATGTATAACCTTTCTCAATAAAAACTCTTCCATAGGCTCATAATTCTCTCAGTGCTAAAATCCTAGCAGATTGTTCATGTGGCCCTAAAGTTTTTGATTTTGAGCATTTTAATCTTTTGATCTGCAGAGCTTATTTTCTATAGTTAGAATTTAAGAAACTTTAAAAAAGTCCTTAAAAAGAAACTTGTAGATAGTACTATCCCATACCACAGAAACAGAAGTCTGAATGTTGTTGTAGTTGTCAAAGCTATGGAAGAAGGAAATGCATTCACTGTGTAGAAAAATTATATTTTCTATTTCTCTGCCCCACCTTACTGTCAAAGTATAATAGTGAGGCATGACATTCATTAGGTTGTTACCATATGTCAAATCATGCTAAATATTTTATATTCACTATATTATTTAATCCACAGAAGCACATGAAGTATATATTCTTACCATCCCCATTTTACAGATAAGGATACTGAAACACCTAAAAGTAGAAGCCTCTGGGCGGAGAGTTAAATCAAGCAGATTGTCCAACATCAAAGTCTGTGAATCAGTTCACTCGCTAGTGTTTTTCATACTGGGGTTCTCAAACCCCCAACGTTCATGTTCCCTGAATTCAGTGAGTCCTATAAGTTTTATACTTAAGTGTTTGCATATTTAACTATATTGTCAAAAAGAATTACTTTGCCAGTTAAAAAGACAAACTTCTTCCAAGGAGAACAAAATTATGGTTTCTGAAGTCAACTTTTCTGAATACTGAGTCCAAACAACTCCTAGTGTGTTTCTTCGACTTCTTTGCAGAGCATAAGAAGTTTTCCTGGGCTGGGGCTGTGGCTTAGTGGTAAAGCGCTTGCCTCGTAAGCAATGAGGTACTGGGTTCCATCCTCAATACCACATAAAAATAAATAAAATAAAGATATTGTGTCCATCTACAACTAAAAGAATATTTAAAAAAGAAGTTTTTCCTAGTAGGTACCTGCTGCTAAGTTTGTGGATACCATATTGTGACATACTAATTCTTTTCTATCAGAGCAACAGGCCATCCAATTTATACAGTGTGAAATATTTGCCCATGTAACAACTGACCTTGCCTTAGAACTCCTATTTAGAATTTATTTTAGACCTTTTTTAAAAAAATATTATTTATTTTTATTTTAGATCTTTACATGCTGTGTTTAAAACTACATTATTTAGTTGAACTTCAGTGTTTGAAAAGGTGTTAGTGCTTCACTTTTCAGTTGGGTGTATTCCACAAAGCAGCTAACATGTTTCTGGTCTCATATCAGATTTCCTGAGGGAAAACACATTAAAAACATATTATTTAATTTTCAGATGCTGGCTCAAAGCCAGCTACATTTATTAACAATTAAATCCTTTTGACAGGTCCACATCTCTAAGATAGGTGTTATTGAAAACTGGACCAATTTATACCCTTCAACTATTCATGCTCTGGAACTGGAAAAGCAAGGAGTATTTATTAGCAAACTGTGCAGCTGATTTGCTTATGCAAACATTTATTAACTTCAATAAAGCATTGTGCTTTCTTGAGCACTGTCATCCTTTAAAAACAGTGACTGTGGGTGGGCTTTGCTAGAAAATATAAGGTGTGGAATTTATATTTGTGAAACCCAAGAACATTACCATTGACTAACCACATATATAATAATTCTAATTGACTAATGAGGCAGGTCTAAGAAATGTTTTCCATTAATAATGGAACTTTACATGAAACTGTAACAATTTTGTTAAGAGTTATTCCCTGTTTGGGGACTTTACTTCTGGTTAGTTTTTGTTCATATGATATATGAAGATCTACAGTACCAAATATATATTGTTTTGGGGTCCAACAGGACAGAAATGAGGCTGGCAGAACAGATTTTTTTTTTCATGCTGGAGATTTAACCCAGGGGCACTTTTACAACTGAGACACATCCCCAGCCCTTTATATTTTTTTATTTTGAGTCAGGTTCTCCCTAAGTTGCTTAGGGTCTTGCTAAGCTACTGAGGCCGGCCTTGAATTTGGGATCCTCCTATCTCAGCCTCCCACTGCGCCTAGCTGGCAGAACTGATTTTATGAACTAAAGAGACCAATCAGAAAACATCTATCTGCTAAGTGCAATATGTGCCTATAAAGATGCTCAAGATTATTGAAGGGAGGGTTAGGGAGAATAGGAAGTTAATGCAGCCTGGCTCTGTAGTACAGTGTGTTTGATCATTTTATTTCCTATTGATATTCCTTATTTTTTAAGAGTATGATTTCTTTTTAATCATACTCTGGTTCTCTGAGGTCAGACCCATTATTTCTTTATTACTTATTTCAAGTGGTATCAAGGGATCTGCTCTTTGAAGTCTTTATTAGAACTCAGATTTCCTTGCCTGTAAGGTTGCATTTACATCTTGTACAATATCCATTTTTCTATTTACTTTGGAGGCATTTCCTGTGGATGGAACTTAGAAATATCTGCTCTGTCCCAGCACACAAGTGGGCCATCCTCAGAGGCTCTACTATTGCCAAAATTTACTTTGGGGTGCTACTTGGGCAGAGCATGCAAGCAGAAACTCTGGAGCCCCTCCTCCAATGAGTTCCTCCCATGTAAAATATAGGGCACCAGTTAAATTGGAATTCTAGATTATGTCGGTTTATTTGCTGATTGTGGCCGCTCTACTAGTCTCCTCATATGCAAAATGTGGATAATGCTGGCATCTAGCTTTTAGATTTGTTTAAAACCTGATGCAAGGGCTGGGGATATAGCTCAGTTGGTAGAGTGCTTGCCTCGCATGCACAAGGCCCTGGGTTCAATCCCCAGAAACACACACACACACACACACACACACACACACACAAACCCTGATGCATATGTGCACCCTAACCAGGGTAACTTGTCCAAGGTTGTGCACAACACCAAAGCTGTTTTTTCTGATTCCAGAGCCCTGCCCTCCATACTGCCTCAGTTAAGATAACTTCTGTAGCTAAGAATTCCTAATGAGTAGAGTGACCAGTAAGAATATTAACCATTATGTTAAAATATGAATATCAACACAGTGCCATATGCTAATAATTATTAATAAACATCGGGAAGCTTACTATACCAGATCATATTTAAGGCTAAAACTGAAATTCAGGGAGATAGAAATTTCACAATTTTCCTAGTAGATCTATTTTGTAAGTCATTAATCAAATATATTACAGAAGGTTTGAACTTTGTTCTCTATCACTCTTTCAAAGTGGACTCTGGAAAAATTAACAGATGCATAAAAATTGAACTTGAGCATTTAAGTCTTCTCCATTGTGCAGTGCCTTTCTCTTGCTTTTTCAGAGACATCTAAATGTCACCGGATGGTATTTCAGATCTGACTGAGACTCACGTTTCCGGTCCCCTTAACTCTGTCTTGACTTCCATCCCGAGCCCTCATCATTCCTAACTTTATGAAGCACTTTCTGCTCCAGTGTCATTCTTTCTCATACAGTCCCTCAGCCTGACAAGCATTTCCCTGTCTCAGTCATGGGAAATCTTCATCTCCAGCTCAAAACCCTAGTTCTTTTGTGACACATCCTTTATCTCCTTGGCTCACTGGCCCTTTAACTGATTTTACCATGATGCCAGGTAGCATAGCTTGCCTTGTGACTGCCCTGCACTTGTCTCCCTGATTAAAAGTTGGTTTCCTGTGGTCAGGGGCTTCTTTTTTGCATCTGTCTTAGTACCAAAAATAGTGCCTTCCCCAAAGTGATTCCTTAATAAATTATCTGTGGAGCCAAGTTTAGTCCAATAACACAGAGGAACAGCACTCGAGAACTTGCTGTGCCATTAGTGGACATTCTGTGAATCCCCCAAATAAGGCCAAGGTGCTTTGCACATGCTCACAATGACTAGCAGTTATTATTTCAGCTTTTAAACCACTTTTCCCCATGTTTTAAAAATGAATAGACATTCATTTTATAAAATGTGTGAAGACACACAAAGGGGAAAAAGTAATCAGTAAAACTAACTTTCAAGGGCAGCAGCTACTGTTTCTTCATCTTTTTATTAAATATAGAAATACAGTTTTTTTCATAGAGATTCTCTAGGGAGGGAGACAGTAAAGAAATATAGACAAGTGCCCACAGGCAAACACAACTGGGTTTGAACCCTAAGTCCAACATTTCATGATTATATGACCCTGGGTCTCACTTCATCCTTCTGAGGTCATTTCTCATCTGAAAAGTAAAACTATAATACTACTTTTTATTCCTATAAGAGTTTGGGACAGATCCTATCATAAAATATTTGATGGTACTTTGTAAATTAGAAAATAGTATCTGCCTGTTTTTAGAAATATGTGGATTGTACAGAGGATGAGTCTAGGGACAGATGGAACAATCAATTAATTGACTCCTAAGTAGCAGTTCATAATGATTTGTGCTGGGCTTGCTTGCCTGAATTACAAACCACCATCACTTCAATAACAGGAAAGGAATTAGTTTTTACTGAGCACCTAGTACATGACAATTTCTGTGTTATTTGCCTTACATTTGTCTTCTCATTACCCCATACATTACTTTTTTTAAAAATATTTATTTATTTGCTTTAGTTGTACACAATGCGGTTTTACGTGGTGCTGAGGATTGAACCCGGGCCATGCACGTGCTAGGCGAGCGCTCTACCACCGAGCCACATCCCCAGCCCCCATACATTACTTTTTTATAGTAAATATAAAAAACAACTGAAATTCAGTGAGCAAAGCCACTGGTATTGTAAAATTAATACTAAAGTGGGTCTGATCTCAAATGTTATGCTTTCTCTGTTTTCACTATAGTAAGAAACACTTTTTGAAAAAAATATTTTTATGTTGTTCTTTTACTCTCATGTAAATTTCTAGAGTGATTAAATGGGCAGTATTTGATTTGGTACATGGAATATTTTTGTACAGATTCTCTTAGGGAAGTTTAAGAAGTTGTGATTATTTCATCTTAGAGGAAAGAGTTGACTAATTTAAAAGCCCTTCACAAACTCATGAAAGGGAACAAGTGGTGGATATTGGCCAGGTACCATTTGCTTGTAATTTAGTTAAGCCTTCCTTAAAATACAATTTGGAAGTTTTTGTAGCATGGCTTCTTTAGAACAGCTGGGGGAAGCTGTGGAATTTCCTTTTTGAGAGAGTGTGTGTTTTCAAACCAGGTAGACTTATCTTTTTGGTTCTATTTGGAAGTGGATTACTAAACTCAATCAAAGATGAGTCTCAAGAGAACATGAAGAAAAAAAAGTTATGAATTCCACTAAAGTTGTGATTAAATTAAACTATGTTACAGTACAGAGGATCTAAATGATGTTACCGCACAGATACACATGAGGGTGCTCTAACCAGCCGCCATCATAAATAAATGAAACCATTCAAGTATCGGGGGTAATTGAGGCCTGGTATGAATGGCAGTGTTGAATTCTGACTTTTAGCATTGGCTAAATAGAACAATCTTGGAATAGATGGCTCTTCTTTTAAATATGTTGGTCTCTCCACTATCACCACTCCCAGTTTAAAAAGTAGAAGATGTTCATATTGGGCAATTTGGAAAATACTAAAAACTACAAAGAAGAAGAAGAAAGAAAAAGAATGAAAAAAAGGACTGATGCTGCCGTCAGCCCTGTGAGCCTGGTATTTTCTAGAGCTGGGCCTGTTGGAGGCACAGCTCAGGAGGCCTGCCTTCAAACACAAGCCCAGCCTGTTCTCATTTTGATTCCACAGACCTTCTGCTGGTACGAAGGGGGAGTAGGGACTGGGGGTCTGATGACCGCAAGAAGAGAATTAGAGACGCATGTTTATCTCAATACATTTACTCTCATTAAAGTTCATATTCACTGACATCATGCATCTCCTTGAAAAAGTCTGCCCACCCACCA
Organism: Tamias sibiricus; assembly: GCA_025594165.1. Lineage (NCBI taxonomy): Eukaryota > Metazoa > Chordata > Mammalia > Rodentia > Sciuridae > Tamias > Tamias sibiricus. The sequence continues at coordinate 115,784,523 of CM046664.1, forward strand.
TTAATTAAAGCCACATTTTAAAAAGTCAGCGTGTGCACTTTTATTCCAATCAAAAGTAGCCTCCTAAGTTTTGCAGAGTAGGCAGGAGAATATCTGAGGTCTGACAGCTGTTCACCTCTACACAGTGAACAATCATGCGATTTACATTAAAAGTTCTGTTTATTCAGGGCCTAGAATATAATAGCTAAGATCTATTGTCTTGAAGAGTTGAAACATTCATTATCTAATGACCTATTACACAAAATTAACATTTATTTTGATAAGTCAGGATTCTTTTGGATACAATGCAAGACCAGATGCCTTTATCTTTCCAAACAGAGAAATCTAACTATATACTCTGTTTGAATAATTAAGCAGCACATTCCTATCAAAGACACCACACTTTATAACTTGTATATACACTATCAGTATCAAAACAAAGGTCAATACAAATTATTTTTTATCTAAACCATTGCACAAACAGCAATTACCAATAGTTGTAGGATTGCTCAACCGTAGTCTATATTCTTGGCAGTAATCACTATAAGTTCATAAATTCATGAAAATAAGGAATGTTGATTTTCAAAGTTCAAGAAAGGTACTATTTGTAAACAGTTCAGGCCACACTCATTTTACTCCATCTGCTAAGCAAGAGTTCTTTCATTCCAACTTCCTTTAAATGAGATTTGTTCTCTTCAGGAGCCCAGTAAAAAGGTTTTCATCCAAACAGAACTGCATTCTTTTCTATTCTTTTTCCTATTAAAGCTCCCCCTGGGGGCCTTTCAATTTTATGCTGATTTTTCTTTATATATTAATATCATGCACATTTTTATGTTGTGTTGATAAAAGACAAATTATGGTTATCTCTTCCCATTGGCAATCAGATTATTTTATATTGGTTTTGACCAAATATTTGTTTGGTCAGCCAGTTTATGCCTTCTCTACAAAGGCCTGAAATGCAGTATTCAGATTCTTTTGGGATTCTAGTCAAGCCACCACATAGAAAAACATAGACTGTCAATGGATTTGAATATTGACATTGAAATGGTTTAATCCTAGGTCAAAGCACCCCTGGACTAGGAGTCAAAACCTGAGTTCTAGTCCTGATATTTCTATCGACTCACCCCAACAACGGCCTCAGTTTCCTCATCTAACAAATGGGTGTTAGAGAGTGACTACTGATCAGACATAGTCCAGGAGGTTTGTCAGGATATAAGGATAAGGAACAATGTCTTCTCCTGGTCCTCTTACGCTTCTAGTACCAGAAACCACGAATTAGGACTTTGATGAGTTGGAGTTGAGTCTGGCTTTAAAAGAGAGTATCCCTGAGTCCAGAAGAAAACACCAAACCATGCCTGAGGAATTACTTTCATGATAAGTCCAGGAGAAGATGGTCTGGGTCTTGATATCCCATAAAAACAAACCTCAGATGTGCCATTGCTATGTGGAATGAAGCACTATCCTAACCCACAGAATATATCTCCTGCCTGATGATAGTATCCAGAGGGATCATAAAACCCTCCACTCAACGGAATGCCAAAAGCAATGGGTGGACTGGTTCAGCTCAGTTATGGGAAGGAAGGTGGGGTGTGGGTGGGAATCTTTCAGCCCAGTTGGTGGTATTCCTTAGAACAAACAGCTCTGGCCTGGGGGCTGGGGTGTAGTGGGAAGTTGTGACTACACAGCATTTTATCTCTCTAGGAAAGCTTAAGATAAGCTCTAAGTGACTCATGGGACCAAGCTGTCCTCAAAATGAGCATGGCTGCATTTCCATACCTTCCTGCCGGCTCTGTTGTTGTGAAGATTCATCAGGGCTCTGGCATCCTTTCCTTTCCTTTCCTTGGCATCCACAAATGCTCGGGCAAATTTGATCCCATAGTCAATGTTATCACTGCAGCCACCCCAGTCGAAGGTGCCCTTGCTGTCCTTGGCGGTTCCTTTCTTCTTGGGATCACAGGAACAGGATTTTAATTCTCCTTGGCTACAGGCCCTGGTGATGGCAAATACAACTCCAGCTGAGGAGATGGCGTAAACAAAGGCAGATTCCCGACTACCTGAAACAAAAATGCTTTTCTTAAAAGTGGTCTGGGAGCGCTGGTCCTGAATAACTTTCATATGGTGGGTGACTTTTTAATCCTTGATGGGCCTTCGACATCCTCTGCCACTAAACAGAAGGTACAGGTATGCTGGAAGGACACTTTTAAACAACCAAGGCTCTTTTTAAATATGAATCATCTCCATTGTCAATTTAGACATCCGTCAGGAAACTCTTCTTGAAAGTAAATTATAAAAGAAAAAGAAGGCCTCACCCAGCTTCTGGTTTTAATGAATTTTGTTTGCATACATGGCCAACATTCACCTAGAACCCTAAGTGTCCTAGAAGAATGGAGTGTGACATCTCTCCCCTTAGTTTCTTCATCCATAAAATACAGTCTGAATTCTATAATTCTATCATTCATTTCATAATTCAGCCCAGTATTCATGATATTGAAGCTTCCCTGGGGGGAAATCCTTCTGAGATGGGTGTGATGGCCCATGATTATCCCAGTTACTCAAGAGGCTGAGGTGGGAGGATTGCTTAAGCCCAGGAGTTCAAGGTCAGCCTGGGCAAAACAAAACATAATAAAACCCATCCAAACCTCCAGGACCTACTGAGGACACCCATATGCATTTAAATTACAGACACTGAAATACTGAATTTAAAGATGGAGGGCTAAGGTAGGAAGAGAATTCGGGCAGTAACCAGCCTCTGGCGTTAACACTGGAGAGCTCTGGCTTGACATCAACTTTCACAAGTAATTGAGAGATTGTTGAAGGCAATATGCAATATCCTCGAGTTACATACTATGTCTAACTATTAAGGTGAATTTACTTTCTTCTGGAACACCTGCACTAATCACCGGTATTGGGTAAAAGACAGTGAAAAGCTTTTCTTTGGTTTTTCTGGAAGGAAACAAATTTACCGCCTATAATTAGACTTGGGCAAGAACCCTTTGGGGTGCTTTCTTAGAATTGTTCTTTATTAGAGCGTAGGCTACTTTCACTTACGGGCTGAAAGGGACATATTTCAGTGCAATAACTACATTAAATTATTTTAATAATCTGTAGTAACTCATAACACGGTGTTGTGGTATAGTGACAGATATAAGGCTCTTTAGGGTCCGTGTGCACCTCGTTTTTCAAGTGGAGCTGTATTTCATTGTTATTAGCATGCCTTTTTATTAATGGTTGCTGCAGCAAATATATTAACAATCAAAATAGAAGCTAGACGAACTAATGCCAATGCGAGGCAGAAAGCAGAGAACCATTTGGCGATTCAATATGTCAAGACGAGTGTGACTTTTTGAACCACACAGCTGGGAGAACAAACCACCTTTTCGCATTGAAGCCCTGCTTGTTTCCGTTTGTCATTTAGTGCTAAAATTTATTACACATCCCTTGCAATATTCGCTCTGCTAGTCTCGTTATTAAAAATAAGGAAAACATACCTACAGCATATTAAATGGCACTTACCTCAGCCTTCAGATAATATCTCTCCCAAACCTCTAACCATCAAAAAAGGAATCCGTCGTGCCCTATAGCTAGGTATAATCAATTAGATGAATATTTGCCATAGGTAGCAGGTTGTGCTCTCCAGAGAGAAATGTGTGGTCATGGGAGCTGTTTTAAAGAGTCTCAGCTCATATTATAGGGATTGCAGATATTCTAAGTGGAACTGAGATATTGTGTTTAAAAGGTGACTAATAGATGCAAATGTGGCTTAATTCAGGTAGTGGCTTTTGGATACATAAAATTTATGTTATACACATTTTTAAGTTTGGGAAAATACCTTGTTTATAGTTAGCCCCACTTATCTTCTGAAGCTTGGTATTGGATTTAGTGTCTATGTTTTGAGACACTAATAGGGGGGATATTCCTAAATGCTTAATGTATTTAGCACTATTCTTATTTTTATAAGGAGAAAAGAAGTCTTAGGAAGTAGTCTTTCAGGGGAGAGGAATGAAAGCTGTGGATGAGTCTAGATCAGCGACCAGACAGTATTTTGAAAGCAGTTAGAGATATACTTTCTAGGAGTAGAATTCATTCTCATGTAACCTGCAAAAAAATCACATTAACTTGTTGGTTAAAAGAAAACAAAAATCACAATCTGATACATTTCAGAAATAATTTCCAAAGGAAAAATATCACTTTTCTGAATGTTTGTAATTTATTACTCAAATATATTACTAAATGGTTAGATGTTTATTTATTTTTTATGGTACCAGGGATTGAACGCAGGGGCACTCAACTACTGGGTCACATCCCCAGACCTTTTTTGTATTTTATTTAGAGACAGGGTCTCACTGAGTTGCTAAGTGCCTCACCATTGCTGAGGCTGGCTTTGAACTCCTGATCCTCCTGCCTCAGCCTCCCAAAGTGCTGGGATTACAGGCGTGCGCCACCGCGCCCGGCTGTTTATTTATTTAAATAAAAATTTAGCACATTGACTGACTTTTCATTTTACCTCCAGATGTAGATATGGCCTTAAGATGTTTTCAGTTAAGTGTTTTAGATGAATCACTAAAATGCTATGTGTGAAATAGTAGCACATTTCAAGAGTTGGCTTTGTAACAAAACAAATTTTGATCTTGGGCCTCTTCTTAGGGGAAAAAAATGATTCTTTGTAAGGACATCACAAAATACAACAAAATCCTAATCTAAATGGTGATATTTGTACTTTCTCATGTGTCACCATTGAAGTTTCTCTCATTTGGAGGTTGAGATAAATCATGCAATGTCTATTAAGTACATAGGCACAGTTTTTGTTTGGGTTGAGGTACAATTCCCTGGTAAGGCAAACACAAGGAGTTTCTTGAAGATCATGGGTTGTTCTACTGTGTTTTAAAATTGTTGTGTTGGTTTTTTTTTTTTTTTTTTTTTTTTTTTTTTTAACATTTAGAAGGATGAGACCTTATTCTAGAATTCTGGAGGTATATTCTTCCAAGAAAATGTTTTGGTTTTCTCTGCCCATGACTAGTAAGTGTCTGTTGAAATAATAAATTACAAATATTCCTAAAAATTGTTTCATCTTACTCTAGCTCTCTACAGCAAAAGAGGCAAAAGTTCTCCATTTTCCATGGTCATGGGAGATTTTAGTAACTCTAATGTTCTCCTATAATGGCGCTGCCCTTTGCCTTTCCTATTCATCTGGGAGCACATTTAGGTTTCCAGAGAAGAGTTCTTCACAGCTCTAAGATGTACATTTCCCTCCAAGCAATTAATAGTAAAAATCTTTGGATAGCCTCATTGGAATTTCATGATTATTTCCAGGATCAGTTGCTTTAGGCCAAATTCAGTCCTCCCATAACCAACACAAAACCTCACTGACAGTCACAGAAGTTTGCATACATTCTGGGAAGGAATCTGGCTTTAGGTGAAAAATGGAAAGAAACTGTGTGGCTGAGGGTTCTAAGTTCTGAGTACTTTGGAAAAGCATCTGGCCTCCTCTGAAGGAAAGTTGGAGGAGGCACAAGTTGGGAGTCTCTTGTGCACTGAGGCCTTAGAGTAGGTCAGAGTAGATCCATTTCCTCCACTTCTCACCTTGTCCCTCTCAGCAACTCTACAAAGTAGTTTATGAATGAATCCCCAGCTCTGGCAGAAATACTATCTTTGGGATCACAAATCAAAATTGCTTCCTCAGGTTTGTGATATAAAGAGGTTTTTTTTTTTCTTTTCTTTTCTTATATGGAGACATCTTAATGGATCTAGAAGTGAGAAGTGATCATTTTATAAATAAGAAGTGCATTCAATTAGAAATCATTGGAAATGGTTGTGGAGCATTTTGAAAATGAAAAATCTCATGCATCTTAAACATTTAGAGTCTGAAAATAATATATTCCAAGATGACTTGTCCTAGATATTTGCAAATTCTCTTTGACAAGGTCCAGTACTTCAATTGATTCACTGGTGAGCTAATCTAGGTGAAGTATTAAAATTCCATGAAGCTGAAATTTACTATTATCCTTTCAAAAAATTTGCGATGTCATATCGAAACTCCAAAAGGAATGCAGAAGAATATAGTTCTTAAACTAGAGAATAAAATTGCAGAATATCGCAGTAAATTAACTTTAGGGATACTCTAAGAGTGAGAGTACTACGCCCTTGGGGGATTTTAGAGACATTCAGTTATGCATTTGGCCTCATAAAACCCTGGGGCTGTGATGATTACATGATAGAAACACCCTGTGTTAAGCATTACCAAGTGCACAGCCCAGATGAGTTTCTTAGGAATGGGGGTGGGGGTGGGCAAAAACAAGTGTAAAGTTCCCTTTTGCTGGGGTTTCATGTAAACTTTCATGTTGTCAGTCTGATTTCCCAATAGTAAATGAGCTGTGCTATTTCCTGGAGAATACTAATAATTACAGGTTAATAGATGGGTAAATTTAAATGTAAAATCTGATTTTCATTTAGTGTTCTCTGATTGTGTACTAGCTAGTGAGCTACTGTTAACATTCAGAAGTTTGAAGAAGTTTATTATATAATTAGATAATGTTTAGGTCTCCTACTAAGGAAAAATAAATTTATGAATTCATCATCTTCCATAAATAAATTACTAAAATGTAGCTGGAAAATAACAGGTGCTCACTATAAGTTCATCCAGTCATTCACTGTAATGAATGAATGGGGCCTACAGTGTGTATTGCTCCAAGCAAGGTGCCAGGAATACAGGCTAGTCTCTGCCCTTATAGAATTGAAAATCCATTGAAAATAGTGTCTAATTTGGATACAGTGCAATGCAAGTCTGAGCAACCAAATTGAAAGGTCAAAGGTGGTGAGGTGTAATTTGTCGTTTCTGAAAGACATTTTCAATATATATATTTTTTTTTTGTAATGAAGACAATCTTTGGCTAATAAAAGATTTGAGCATTCTACCCTGACCTGCTCAAAAATTTCTGGAAAGTTCAAGTCCTGAAAGTTAAGGACAGAAGTGGAAAGAGTCCTATCGCTGCTGCTTCCCTTCTAGAGACAAAATTGGAACCTGGAGGGACAGAATGGGTTGAAGTGATAAAGAGTAAAAAGACTATGGCCTGAGGTGCTCCATTCTTACATTAGGGCTGGCATCCATAAGGCTTTAGACAAGTTTGTTGATTTCTCCAGGCCTCATCTGTAGAATTAGACAGCACCAAACTGACTGAATAAGATACAGGAAAAGATGAGCAGGACCTTTGAAAGACCAAGTGAGGGCAGGGGTGTGTAAGGAGAAGTCCATGGAGCCGGGCTAAGGCAGGGGTGGAGGATGGACTTACTTCGAAGCAGGACCCTGCCAAAGAGGCTGTGATCCCTGTCCAGGGTGTTGCAGTTCCAGCGGTGCTGGCGGAACTGGTGCTGGCACTCTGCTGTCCACTCAGCCACACCCAGGCCAATTGCACGCATCACATCTGGGTGTCGGTGGCACAGCTGCCGCTGGCGGCTCACTAGGCCTGGCACATTGTCACACATCACCCTGGAGGAGCCACCTGTAGCTCTCATGTACCTGTGGGGGACCAACACAGAGGTGAGCATGATGTGAACAGCCAGGTGAGGCTCAGTGTTCCCCAGGAGATCAGAGTTTAAATATGGATTCCTTATCCTTTTGGTAATATTAGAAAGCAAAGACTGTTTAATTATCATCAGTAGGAAAGCAGACAAGAGAAGTGTGGTGAGCGACGTGGAAGCCACCCCCAAATGGAGTGGTGACTGTCTCTTGGACAGAAAGCAGGGGCCATCAGATGATGCTCGGGGAAGGGTCATTGATGCAAGGTCTGCAGTTGGGAAGCTGAAGTGGGAGTGAGGGGAGAGCCAGTATGTCTTGGGAAGAACACATCAGAACTTCTTCCAAGAGGGCTCTACTCTCAGTGACCCAGCATGTCTGGACTTGGCTCTGGGAGAAGCCGATCTTTAAAACCTCCTTGCTTTCATTCATTTGACCTAATGTCTTATAAACCATCCAGATCTGTCTAATCAACACCTGCTGGGGTCTGATGTCACACTGTGCTCACACACATACCACTCTTTCCTTACTAAAAAACTCTTCAAATATTTCCATTTTCTAGCTCTCTCTGACTTGCATAAAAAAACTTTGGAAAAAAAGAAGTTCTTTCTATTGTTATTAAGGACACTAAATGTTTGGAAGAAGCAAACAGTGTTATAGCTCCATAAAGTACTTTTTGAAAAGAAACTTTAACAAAAAATTACATCATCATCCCTACCCAGATGTTCTCTATTAGTTGTGAAATGTTTAAAAAGGTACCTTTTATATAAACCCAAGCTGCCATAGGTGTCTTTTGAAGCGATCAAACAAGGAGAATGCCTTTTTCTTGTATTTTCATTATTTTATATGATCATAAAATCGTTACAGCTGTGACTTCCAAAAAATATATTTAAATGACAGCTGAGAGACAATGTGACAAAATGCCTGAGCAATAAATAATGATTATACACCCATGGAAACAGAAATGGTCATTTTATTGAAAAATGGTCAGTCTGATAAATCAATCTTTGATCCTATGTCAGCAATGTCAAGGCTAAACGTCTTAGTGTTCAGAACGAGCTTAGAAAGGAATTGAACCCCTCTTCCCATCAGCACTTCTCCTTGCTCCTTTGAAGAGCTGCAGTGTCTTCCTAAAAAGTTCCCTTCTTTAGCCTTTCATTTGGCTGACATTCTTCACTGTTGCCAAAGTCTAGAAAATAGCCCACAATAACCAATCTTTCTGAATCATTATTTTAATGTCTGTTCTGAAACTTTCAGGTGGATGGAAGTTACAGAGCTCTCAATTCCACTTCTTTCCAAGATCAGCAAGTGGAAAGATAGGGAAGAGTCTGGATGGGGTGAGAATCTAGTACTTTTAATGATGCTAAGACCTGTTACCATCAACATTCCATCATTGTGCAAAATAAATAAATCACAGATCAGCATATCAACTGATCAACAAAGGACAGTAGCACCGTGACAGTTTTGAACAGCATAACATCTTAGATACCTTAGGGATAGTAGTTTGCATCAAGGTGATAGACCCTACCTGGAGGCAGCAACATGTTCTTCTGCCTTGCTGGGGTGAAGCATCAGGAATGTGGAAGGACAGGAAATAACACAAAATCACACGCTTTGGGGCTCTACAACCCCTGGCTGACTGAATTGGTTTATCTTGAGGCAGTTTTTTGAGGACACGGTATGAGAGGGCGAGGTTGTAGTTTTCAAGATGAAGTACACACACACACACACACACACACACACACACACACACACGCCTGTGCTAAATAAGAGACCCGGCAAGGATAAGAAATTGGCCGATTTTGCTGTTGCTAGCTTAGCTGTATCCAAATAGCCAAACATCAGGGATCTCATCTCATTCGAGGGGGCATGTGATTTTTTGGAGTTGTCAAAAGCCGAAATGGGTTTCCAGAAAAGCGAAGGAGGCAGCAATAAGAGGGCAGCAGCGGGGGGCTCAGGCCGAATCTACAACTGCCACGGTTGCAGGGAAGCATCGACTAGAGGGGTCTATGTGACCAGTGCGGTCCCCACTCCCATCTCCAAAAATCCACTCCGCGTCGGTGTGCAAGGACTTACCACCATGAAGAGCTGACCTCAGGGGTGAGCCAGGTCAAGAGCAGAGGGAGCCAGAGCCAAATTCCACCGAGACGGGCGTTCATATTAATCCCCTTGAGTCCGCATCAGGTCAGACTCCGTGTGCGGGCGCCATGCGTGCCCCAGCAGAAGCGCTCAGCGCCGGGAGCGCCTCGTCACGGCTGCCGGCGCCTCGCCGCGCCCCCGCCCCCTGATCGCTCGCGTCTGCTGCGAGTGGCGAGACTCCCTGATAAAGTTTCAAAAGACGAGCCCAGGGAGCGATAAAGGGCAGCCCGGGCCGCCTCGCCCACAGCCCAATTCCCCAGGCACAGCAAGCACAGGCAGTGCGAGAGCTCTGCGCGCCCCTGTCCGTTCTCCCCGCGGAGCGCAGCCCAGAGAGGGGGCGCTGCGCCAGGCGGGGCTGGGGGCACCAGGCTTTGTACAGGGGTGGATGAAATGATGGCAAAAGATGTCTGGGGGTGAGGGGAGGCAGGGGAGGAGGAACACCTCTGCGTGGCTGAGAACACCGGGGAGGCAGGCACCTTCAGGGAAGCTCCCTACCAAAGAGCATCAGTGGGCTCCGACCACAGAAACGTGCTTTCCAGATAGGCGACGCTACCCTAAGGCAAACAAGTCCCCAAAGAGCGGGAGGTAAAGGAGATTACTGTGTGGAGGATTTAAGAACCCAGAGATGATTTCCAACCGATTGCATCTCTTTTCTCCTTGACATTGGGAAGAAGAAAGCACTTGTAAATTTGGAGCTGCCTTTTCTATGCGGGGCAAGATTGGGGTGAGAGGGGCTGGGCCTTTGGGAAATGAAGACCTGTAGTCTGGATTCCTCCGTGCTAGGAGCTCACAGGGAGAGGAACCGGGAGGGTTTCTGACCTTCGGGACCTCACCCAGCAGTTTTGGCCAAAGCACTGAGGAAGGTGCGGTTTTTACGCACATTCAGCTCCTCCCCAGCGTTGCAAGCGCAAAAGATCACGTAGGGAGGACCCAAGACAGCCAAGCCTTCATGGGGGGTCTAAGCCTTAGATTGAGTTGCACCTCTCACTGCCCAGGTGCTCAGCCCAGGTGCCTTGAGGACGTAAAAACACCCTTGATCCTGGCCCCTGAGCCCTCTAGAGCCAAGAGGGGGGCTTGGCCCATGGGTGGAGCATCTTGAGCAGCATCTGGCTGGAAGCCCCGCCGTTTATCACCGGAAAGGAAGGAAGACCAGGAACTCGCAGCGGCCGTGAACTGTTCCATTGCTCTTTTCCTGGGGCGGGGGACCCACCACCCGCCTGGGGAGCGTGCCCTAGGGAATATGTAGTGTGTCTGCGCGCCTGTGAGGGCGGCAGTGCTTCATTGTTCCGGGTTGGGGCGGGGGCGTCCAGATAGGAAGAACAGGGGTGGGCGGGCTCCCCCACCCCGCCCACCTCTTGGGCCAGGACTGCCAGAACGTCAGCTCTAGCCCAGAGCTAGCAGGGTGAGAGCCTGGAGGAGGCAAAGCCCACAGATGCCAAAAACCTGAAAGATGCTGTCATCGCCACCCCCTTCCCCCACTCTGGTCCCTGGCAGGTCCGGCCCCTCCCAGGCTGACCCAGATACATCCCAGTTTGGGTCCGGAAAGGGAGGGGAGGGAAACAAGCACCGCGCCACCCACGACTGGGGAAGAGCAGGGCTCTGCGCCAGCGCCGCTCCATATCGCTGGGCTGCGACCCAGGGGAAGTTCTGCTCGGTTTGTGCTGGTCGCAAGGGCGGGGAGGTGGGCGCATTTCTGCTCAGTACGTGTGCACGCTGGTGGGGGAGGGGCACGATAGCACCAACCTGCAATACCTTTTGTACCTCTGTGGCGACGCTCAGGAGCCTCCTTCCTCGGTGAAGCAGAGGAATAGGTTAAAAAATTTACCTCCACTTGCTTTTGTCCCACAGTTTCTTGAAGTGAATCCAGGTACTGGGACGAAGAGAAGAGATGGTTGGTCCCTTGGGAACCATAATTTGCCAAAGTTTCACTTCTAGCAGTGAATAAAGCAGGGGTGTGAATGTGTATGTTGGGAAAGGTAGGCAGCTATATGCTTCCCTCATGGAGAATGAGATTTTAAACTTTATTGGGAACTCCAACTCAAAGTTCCACCCATCTCAGCACATCGTGTCCTCACAGCTCAGGGGTGTTAGAAATACATGGAGCGTTACCATCAGCATAGAAGCCCTTCCTCTCCGCCCAGGGAATTATTGAAGGAGACCTGCCCTTCAGTTGATGGAGGCCAATGGAATGACCTAAACCTGAAACAGAGCTCCTGAAAAAAGAATGGATCATTTTTAAAGCTAGTTAACTCTGCTCCAAAGAACTTCATCCTGGGGCAGGTGGTCCTGGGAACTACCACAGGTCTTGCAGAGAAGACATCCGTTTGGGTGACAGGCAAAAGGCTGAGAAAGTTCAGAAAACCTAAATCCAGATGTGAAAAAGATCCACCCAAACACCCCTTCCTGACCTGTCTAGAGGCAGTCTGGACCAGATGACTTGTCTCTTCCAGATCTGTGATTCCACTTCCCTCCCTACTCCACCCCTATTCATTTATGAGCCATTACTTAGCCCCATACAACTTCTCTTCCTACCCAGAAGTCTGCTCCCTTCTCATCTGTACCTGTTCTTTTATGTATCCTTTGAAGATGGGGTGTTCACTAGGAGAGGTAGTTGAGAAATGCTCAGAAAAAATAGGAGGAAATAATGTTACAGCAAACTTCACCTCTTTTGCAATGAAAACTACCAATCTAAAGAAGAGTTAATAAATAATGAAGCAAATTGCATATGACTTCAGACTAGCTATAGCAGATGATGAGGTAAGGAAAGACAGAATTCATAGTTTCTTTATGAATTTAATATATGATTTATTCTTCAGTGAGAAATATCAGCATTGACTATAAGATTCACTTACAGTATGCAGAACCCAATTCTTTTTTTTTTTTTGAGATTCATGTTAGTTTGCTTGTAACTTCAGTATAGTATTGTAGCCAAATGAGTCAGTCTATTTTCTTAGTTAGATCCATTGTTTGTCCAATCTCCCAGGGCAGAGAAAGAGAACTAATTTACTACCAAACTATCTCCACCCTTTAAAAATGGAGTTACTTCTTCAACCAAATAAGTCATTTGTCTTTCATTCTGAACTGGTTTCTTCCTACGGCAGTAGGGAGAAAGTACCGACTCTCAGTATAGCTACTCATTAACCAAAGGAAAAGTTCTAATATCATCCATTTAAATATTAAGTGTGCATTTAAATTAATGTGCACTGAAGACTTTGGTTTCCAGCCCTGAGAAAGTAACAGGTATCTAATATGTTCTCCAGGAAAAGAACTGTAAAACTGGGCAAAACTCTACAAGGCATATCTTTTCAGGCACTGGAGAGTAGGCAGCACATGGCTGTGATCCTCAAAAGAAAGGGAATACATGAAGTGAACTCCATAACATCCTGTCATGTGTCTTGGTTTTTCTAAAGAACACATTTGTTTTGGGGGATGTAGAACCCAACCTGAGCAGTAGTTGCAGTTGAGGATGGAGAGAAGAATTTGAGACTGCTAAAACAGCTGAAATTGGCAGAGTAGTATTTCTGCAAGTAGGTAGCTATGAAAAGTAGGGCCCCAGATACCTATATGGAGATTCAGCATGAGTCCTTGGGCAAGAATTGGGCTGCATATCATGGAAAGACTTTATAAGGCCTAACATTGTTTGCTGCATGTCATACAGTGTTAAGAGACACTGAATTTCCAGCTTAGCTAGGTAAAGAGACCTCATTGAGCACTTTACTGATTTAGGGGAGATGATAGAAAAACCATGCCTTAGTGTGAAAAGTGTCTTAGGACAAAATTTTAAAAATCTTGTTTCTTCATAACACATGCCCTAATAAAGAATAAGAACAATTGGACAAGTCAAGGGGATTTATAATAACAAAAGACTTATTAAAAGAAGACAGCATAGTAGGCCATGCTGATAGCTCAGTTGTATAGCACTTGCCTAGCATGAGTGAGGACCAGGACTTGAGTTTCAGCACCCAAAACAAACAAACAAACCAACCAAAAAACATAATATAGACTCTCTACCATGCATAATTTACAATAAAAAAAAAATAGTAGATGTAAAAATTCCAAGAAGGTAATCAATACCGAAGAGAAAGCAGTCAATGGAAGCTGACTATGAAATCGCCCAAATATAGGAAATGGCAGGAAAAAAGTTTAAAGTAGTTATTATAACATGTTCAAGTATTTAAAGGACAATATGGTCAGAGTGAACAAACAGGGAAAAATTTCAGTAGAGAAATATGTCACAAGAAACAAAATTCTAGAACAAAAACTACAGTAATTTATAAAATCTGTACTTCTAACAGTATGATATTTAATTTGAAGAATAGAGAGAAGATTTATTAATTAAATAAATAGACTCTCAGAGATCTGTGATGCAATACCAATCAGCCTAATACACACACACACAGAATTCCAGAAAAAAAAAAGGGAAAGTGGAGCAAATAATTCTCATTTCTAGAAATAATGCCCCAAATTCATTTAGTATGATAGAAAATTAATTTGTAGAGTTAAGAAGGTCAGAAAACCCCATGAAGATCCAGTTAAAAGTATATCACACCTGCATACTTCATGATCAAACCATTTAAAAAACAGAGATGAGAAAAATATTCAAAGCCGGTTAGAGGGAAAGATGCATCAAATGCAAGGCAACAAGAATATGAATTATAGCTGGCTTTTCACCAGCAACAATGGGAATCAGAAGACAAAGACATGACACTTTTAAAATGATGATGAATGAAATAAAAAGTACACACAGAAATATGTGAATCATTTCAAATCAGTGAAAATGTCCTTTGAAAATGAATTGTCATTGTTTTGTTGTTTCTTCCTCCTCTTAACTAGGGAATTAGGACTGCACTTCATGAGTAGGGGTAAAAATGAAAGAGCAGTCTGAACAAGATCTAAAGCCAAGCCTAGATAAGATCAAGATAAACCATGGGGATTCTATTTGAAATCCAAATAAAAATAAATGCTACTTGGAGGAACATAACATTCAGGAGTTCCTCAAAGTTTGACCAATTATATCCAGGATCAAATTAAACAAACCAACCAATCCAAAACAAGACTCAGGGGGAAAAAAAACAGAAAAATAAAAAATGGACCTATAAGTAATTTACAATTCTGATAGCAAAATAACTAAAATTAAAATTCAAAAATTAACAAAAAGAACAGTAATTTTAACAAAGAGTTGGAATCCATACAGAAGACTTACATAAAAATCCAGAAGTGGGGAGAGGGAGGAAAGCAATGACTGAAATTACAAATTAGACAGATGGGTCGAGGAGCTTCCTACCTATAATCAGAATAGTGGATTAGTAATCCAGAAGAGATGTCAATATTAATCCAGATTAATGCACAGAGAGAATTTAAAGGACTAAAAAATACAGAAAATATGATTAATATGATAGAATGAAAAGGTCTGACATAATGGGAGATCTAAAGGAAGAGAAATGAGAAAATAGGACTAAATAAATACTTTTGGGGAAGGGATACTGCCACTCTTGACTTCTATATTCATCATAAAGATCCTCCCAAAATGAAGACAAACAAGCTTTTAAACAAAAGGTGAGAAAATCCATTATTAGCAGACGATGAGGAAGTAGCCTGAAGGAAAATGATCCCAGATGGAATTATGGAATAACAAGAAGGAATGAAGAACACTGGGAAAGGTAAATTTATAGAAAAGCATAAAATTATACTGATGGTCAAAACAATGATTTTAATTTCTTTTGAAGTTTAAAACGTCTAGAAGAAAAATATATATCACAAGCACAAGAAGCATCAGGGGTTTCCAATTCTAGGTAAAATGAAATAAGTAAACTCTATACTGTCTCTCTCACTGATATAACCATATAAGTTGGACAGAATGCATGAAGAAGCTCTTTTAGGACTCTGAAAGTCAATGGTAACAGGTGAATTAGGAAGACTAAAATTCCAAGTATTATGGAATGGTGGTGAGTCTCCCAGTTTGTTTTTACTCTGGGATCCTATAGCCTGGACACAAGGCAGTCAAAACTTTCAAGTGGAAACCTGGCACAGACAGAGAGACCTATAGAAGAAGTATCTAGAGAAGTCCTCTAGTTTTTATTTAAGAACTTGGAAAGAGGTTACTAACAAAGTGGGAGAAACCCTCTATATTCCGGCCCTCAATTTTTTACATTGCAACCCTCTTGGGCAGGCCTGTGTTGATGTTAGCAGCAGAAACAAGGGCAGCAGTGGGGATCTACAGGTGCCGAACATTCTGAGAGATGGGAAAATCTCCAAAGGAACTGTGGTTGAGGAAGGTGGGACATAATTCCATGGCTTCCCCCCCTTTTTTCTTTAAATATGTATCTAAACATGGGCGCAATCACAGGAAGCATTTGGCAGAGTGAGATAATGAAAGCCAAAGTTTCTGACTGGAGCACTTGAGAACCAGAAGAGAAAGAAGAGTCCTTGAGAATCAGAAAAGTATCTAGGAAGTCATGGGGGGAATTAGAATCTTTAGGAAGCAATACTACAGAGTTATATGTGAACTCCTGTGCTTACCCTCTAAGCTGTGTGGGTGTATATATGCCTGAAGATCATACCAAAGACTTTGAGGATAGAACTAGGATAGACCACCACTCAGGTCCTGGAGAAGCCACTAGGTTTTATGCACATAAGAAAGTCATGATATTATTGGAAAGGCTTTGAAAACTGAACTAGAACCAGAACATACAGAGGCTGGTGGGAATTTGTACTCCTAACTCAACTGGGTTGATGACATGCTAAGACAAGAATATCAGCATTCTCCACAGGTAAAATTTAAACAAGACCTAGAGTCTCTTCACATTCTCTTCCAAATGCCCATGACACAATAAAATTACTTGAGGTGCACTCATATGCACACGCGTGCATGCGCGCGCGTGCACACACACACACACAAATAGGAACACACAACTCAAATAAGATAACCAAGAGACACTATTACTTAGATAACAGATGTTAACATTTTCAAAGACTTCAAAGCAGATATTAAAACTTTCCAGGAAGTAAGGATGAATATTCTTGAAACAGACAACAGAAAGTCTCAGCAAAGAAATATAAGATGAAAGAGGAAACATACAAATTTTAGAATTGAAAAATATATTCACTGAAGCACTTATTTTACTGGATAGGGTTAATTGAGATGACAGAGAAATAATTAATTTGGAAGAAAAGTAAATAGAAACAAACTTAACATAGAGTTAAAAGAAAAGAATAAAAAAGAAATGACCTCAGGTATCTCTGGAACAATACCACAAGATAAAACAATTTGTCATCTGAATCTTAGGAAGAGAGGAGAAATAGTCCATTCAGTAAGAAAATAACTTCAGAAATAATGCTTAAAGCCTTCCTAAATTTGGCCAAAGGCATAAACTACAGATTCAAAAGTTCAGAAAAGCTGGCATGGTGGTACATATCTGTAATCCCAGGTACTTGGAAGACTAATGTAATATGAGTGCAAGTTTGAGGCCAGATTGGGCAATTTAGCAAGACTCTGTCTCAAAGTTAAAACTAAAAAGGGCTGGGGGTATAATTCAGTGATACTGTGCTACTGGGTTCAATCCACAGTACTGGGGGAGACGTAGCTCACAAACCCTAAACAGAATGAACCCAAAGGACTCACTGCCAAGGCTCATAATAAAATTACTATAAAATAAAGACAAAGATGACATCTTATAAACTGAAAAAGACAAATAATGCAATACTTATGAAGAACAAAGGGGAATGATG
This sequence comes from Tamias sibiricus, assembly GCA_025594165.1. Classification (NCBI taxonomy): domain Eukaryota; kingdom Metazoa; phylum Chordata; class Mammalia; order Rodentia; family Sciuridae; genus Tamias; species Tamias sibiricus. Next base: position 115,801,879 of record CM046664.1, read on the forward strand.
GTTTGAATGAGTTCAGATTTCTCAAATTATGAAGGCAGAAGAAAGTAGAAGAACGTTTTTTTGAAACACTGAAAGAAAAGAACCATTAGCCCCCAATTCTATATTCAGTAAAAACATACTTCATAAATGAAAATGAAATGAAGACATTCTCAAATAAAGAAAAACAAAGCAAAGAGAAATCATTGTCAGCCATCCTGTTCTAAAAGAATTGCTAATGGATATCTTCAGAAAGAAGGAAAGGATACAAAAAGGAAACCTGAAGAATCTGAGTGAAGAAATGGCAAGAGAAATGATAGGTATATGGGTAATATAATAGTATTATTTGAGCTCTCTCTACTTTCTTAAACTGTCTTGATAGTTGAAGGAATAAATTGCAATATCCTTGGATAGGCTTTTCATTGCCTGTAGAAATAATACATGAGAAAATACAATATAAACAAGAAGGAAAAAGGGACTTGCCATGGTAATACCTTTTCTACATTTCACTTGACATGGTAAAATGTTGATTCTAAGTACATGTAAAAATTATGTATGCATGACATAATCCCTACACTAATCACTTTAAAACTATGAAAAGAGAGCAAAAAATATAGATTAACATGAAACAAAAAATATTCAAATCCAAAGGAAAGCAAGAAAGGTGAAATGGGTGAAAAACCAAGGGAATAAATAGCAACCAAATAATAAAATGGTAGATTTTAGTCCCAAGTAATTTTGTAAAGCATATATAGTCCAAACATAACAATTTAAAAAGAGATGATCTGAATGGATAAAAAACACAAGACTCAACTAGATATTGCCTATAAAAATTAACTTAAATTGCAATAATATAGGTAAGTAAAGAGGAGAAGGACAGAAAAAGATACAGGATACAAACACTAATCAAAAGATAGCTGAAGGGCTGGAGTTGTGGCTCAGCGGTAGAGCGCTCGCCTAGCATGTGCGTGGCCCGGGTTTGATCCTCAGCACCATGTACAAATAAACGCATTGTGTACAACTAAAGCAAATAAATACTTTAAAAAGACAGCTGAAAATGATAAATTTATGCAGGATAATGAGGGACATAATGACAAAGTCAATTCACTAAGAAGACACAGTAACAAATGTGTACACACTAAGCAGCAGATTTTCAAAATATACAAAGCAAATATTGACAGAACTGAAAGGAAAATAATACCTAATTCTAATTGGAGATATTAATACTCCTCTCTCAGTAATTGATAGAAAAATTATCAAGTTGTCAAAGAATTCAACAATATCATCAACCAAATGAATTTTTTTTTTTTTTTTTTTTTTTTTTTTTTTTGGGTACCGGGGATTGAACTCAGGGGCACTCGACCACTGGGTCACATCCCCAGACCTTTTTTTTTGTATTTTTATTTAGAGACAGGGTCTCACTGAGTTGCTAAGTGCCTCGCCATTGCTGAGGCTGGCTTTGAACTCGCGATCCTCCTGCCTCAGCCTCCCAAAGTGCTGGGATTACAGGCGTGCGCCACCGCGCCCGGCAACCAAATGAATTTAATTGAAATTTATAGACCACTTTACAATAGTAGACTATACATTGTTTTTAAATGCACGTGAAATATTCACTAAGATGGATTGTATGCTGGGTAATTAAATGAACCTTAACAAATTAAAAGAATCAATATCCAAGGTATGTTCCTTGGTTATAAAGAAATTAAGTGAGAAATCAAAAGAGGATGAGGACAAAAAAAATCTTTACATCCTTGGAAATTAAACATTTTGTGTGTGTGTGTGTGTGTGTGTGTGTGTGTGTGTGGTACTAGGGATTGAACCCAGGGTCTCATGTATGCTAGCTAAGTGGTCTAGCACTGAGCTATAGCCCTAGTCCTAACAATGCACTCTTAATAATCTATGAATAAAATAATCCTCAAGGGATGTTACAATATATTTGAACTGAAGAAAAAAAGAGCATCATTGTGCATCCATAATATAGATGTTATGGATATATATATTCCAAGAATATAGTTATAATCTCCTAAGTAACCAATAAAAAGTAAAATATGTAATTGTTCCAGTTATCTATTGCTGTATAACAAACCACCCCAAAACTTGGTTCTTTAAAAAATAATTAAAATTATTGTCTTTCACAGTTTTGTGGGCTAACTAGACAGCTTGGTGGTTCATGTATGGGATTCTTCATATAGTTGTAGTGGTTATAGTCAGGATTGGATTCATCTGAGAGTTGAATCTGAGAGCCCATATGACATTTATAGTCTGGCAGCCCTATGATCTTCTACATAACCTGGAGTTCTTATAGGTTGGTTTGAACTCCTAGACAAAGAAAGTAAAAATGGCCAAGTTAGTTAAAAATTACATTTGGATCTCATCAAAGCAGTCACAGGAACTTTACATATTTTTGAGGGTAAAAAATAGACTCTACTTATTGATAGGAGTAACAAGGTAACACCAAAGAAAAACATGTCACAATAGGAGATATTATTGTTGTCATCTCTGGAAGATAGAATCTTCCAGGCTTCCTCTTGGACACAACAATTCACATTCTTTCCACATGCAAAATAAACTCACTCTTTCACCCTTCTAAGTCCACCAAAGTCCTATTCCAATATGTCATTGGCTTGAAGTCCAGGACCTTGTCATCAAATAAATTTGAAGTTAAGATAAAGTTCCTCAGATATTGATTCTAAAATGTATATGAAAATGTAATAGGCTTAGAACAAACATTGAGTTTTGAAGAGATACCAAATTGGAAGATTTATACTAGGAGATATCAAGCTTGCTTACTATAAAGCTGTAATAATTGGGGAAGGATGGTACGGTGCAAGAATAGTCAAATAGACAAAAGAAACCTAATAGTGAATAAAAAGAATAATACCATGTTAATAGTGCCAACTTGATTTTCAGCTAAACACAAAGCAATTTAAATAAGGAAGAAAGTTTCTTTTGATATCTGGGCATAGAGCAACCAGATATCTGAATGAAGGACATTAATAGTGATCCCTGCCTCCCATAATTAAAAAAAATAATTTGACATGGATTATAAACCTAGATGTGAAAGAGGAAACAATCAAGCTTCAAGAATAAAATACAGGCCAGTGGTGCACACCTGTAATCCCAGCACTTGGGAGGCTGAGGCAGGAGGATTGCGAGTTCAAAGTCAGCCTCAGCAATGGCGAGGCACTGAGCAACTCAGTGAGACCCTATCTCTAATAACATACAAAAAAGGGCTGGGGATGTGGTCCAGTGGTCCAGTGCCCCTAAGTTCAATCCCTGATACAAAAAAAAAAAAAAAAAAAAAAGAATAAAATACAGGACAATACCTTAGTGACCTTTATATAAGCGAAGATTTCTTAAATAGAACTTAAAAACCATTGTGAAGGAAAAGAGAAAAATATTGAACATAATTAAAATTGATAAATTTTGTTCGAGATACAATTAAAAAAGTGAAACAGCAAGACTCAGATTGAGAACATATCTGCAATACTATAAGCAGTGGAAGACTTTTATCCTGAATAAAGAACTATCAATAAAAAAAACTAGACACATTAATTATAAAATGTAGAAGAAACGAATAGGCAATTCACAAAAGAGGATATTCAAATGATATATGATACATACATGAATAAGTGCTTAAGGTGAAGTGAAACAAGAGAATAAGAGCATAACAAGTTAGAATAAATAAATAATTTAATTATTAAAAAAACAGTTAACATTTCCTTGTTTTTAATTCATGTAGAACAACTGCTTCCCTTTAGATTTTCTGTCTGTTATTGTATTAAAATTTTAAGGGTGACCACTAAAAAGAATTTAAAATGATGTAAATTTATAGTTCAATAAGGAAAAGGAAGGGGTTGGATGAAAAACTTCAAAAGTTTGGAGAAAAGAAGGTAGAAAAGGTAGAGGGTAGAAAAGGAGGCCCATGCCTGTAATTAATCTGAGTTCAAAGCCAGCCTCAGTGATTTAACGAGGCACTTAGCAACTCAGTGAGACCCTGTCTCTAAATAAAATACAAAAAAGGGTTGGGGATGTGGCTCAGTGGTTAAGCACCCCTGGGTTCAATCCCCAGTACCAAAAAAAAAAAAAAAAAAGGTTTAAAAGGAGAAAAGCTTAAAAAGAAAACTAATCACAATAAACATAAACAAGCTAAACTTCTCATCTCTGTTTAAAGACAGAGGCTGGTAGATATGTTTCCTTCTAAAACCTTATATAATGCTTAAGGAAATATTAGAACTTGATCCAGAAAGAATAAAATTATAACTATAATAGAATGAGACAAATTAGATTTTAAGACAAAGTAGTAGAAGAAATAAAAATGTTGATCACATAATGATAAAAATACAATTTGCCTGGAGATAAATTTAAATAATTTTAATTTCCAACAATATAGTCTCAGATCTTCACAGCAAAAATAAACAAATACTAGATTATACTGACAAATGCATATTAGTGAGAGAAGTTAACTCATCTCTCTCAGTACTTGATTGAATCAATTTGAATGAAGGACATTAATAGTGATCCCTGCCTCCCATAATTAAAAAAAATAATTTGACATGGATTATAAACCTAGATGTGAAAGAGGAAACAATCAAGCTTCAAGAATAAAATACAGGCCATAGCAATGTAACATACCACCCCAAAATTTAGATTCTATCTTCATTAGCTCATTATTTTGTGGGTCAGAAATTTAGACTTAGTCCAAATTTAGATTTGGTCCAAGTGGGCAATTTTTCTGTTCATCTTTACTGGAACTAGTTCATATAATAAAAGATCAGCAAAATGGCAAGAGAATAAACCCTAATGTACACACACTTTTTAAAGCCTTTGCTGCGTTGTGTTTGTTAATGTCACATTGGCCAAAGAACAAACAAAAAACAATGTGGTCTGCCTAGATACAAGGGGTAGAGTAAGAGATTCCTTTTTTTTTTTTTTAATGTACCTGCTATTTTATTGCAAGGGCATGGATGCAGCATGGGTGACAGGGGCAGAAGATTTTGTGGCCATTTTTTTTTTTTTTTTTTTTTTTTGGTACCGGGAATTGAACTCAGGGGCACTCCACCACTGGGCTACATCCCCAGCCCTTTTTTGTATTTTATTAGAGACAGGGTCTCACTTAGTTGCTAAGTGCCTCACCATTGCTGAGGCTGGCTTTGAACTCGCGATCCTCCGGCCTCAGCCTCCCAAGTGCTAGGATTACAGGTGTGCGCCACCGCACCCAGCTTTGTGGCCATTTTGTACATTTTACATATTGATAGAGCATGAAGACAAAAACATAGTAAGACTATAGGAATATTTGAATAACAAGCAATTTTATATGACTAACGGATATAAAACTTGTATTTAGGGCTGGGGCTATAGCTCAGCGATAGAGCACTTGCCTCACACATGTGAGGGACTGGGTTTGATCCTTCGCACCATATAAAAATAAATAAAGATATTGTGTCTATCTGCAACTAAAAAATTTAAAAAATTGTATTTAACAATTTAAAAATATATTATCTGTTAAAGTGAGCATGAAATACTTAACAAAAGTGGATTATATACAAAGCTACAAAACTAATCTCAGCAAAACCCAAAGATTGTTCTTTTATTAACCCCATTTTCAGGCTGAAACTCAATGGGGCTATAAATTAGTTACAAGGTAACTTTTCAAAAAGGCAGGTTTATAAAATTTCAAATATTTATAAATAATTCATTGATCAAAAGAGAATTCATAATAGGAATAATAAAATAGTTTAAATGGAAAATAAAACAAATACATTTGGAATATATTTAAAAAGTATTTAGATGAAAAATTTTAGCTTTGATTGCTTATATAAGAAAAGAACAATGTAAAGTAATGAGCTCAACACCTCCATTCAAATTAGAAAGAGAACAAAGAATAAGTTTAGAAAAGCAAAAGGAAGGAAATGAGAAAAGAATATAAATTCATGAAATTTGGAAATGGATTCATTAAAAATGTTTTACAAAAACCGACAAATGCTAGCTCTTAGAAAAGATTAGTAAAATAGACAAGTATTTCACAAAACATTTAGGAAAAAAAATTTAAAAGGCATGTAATATTAGGAAAAAAGAATAACTACAGATTCAATAAAAAGAGAACCCCAGCTCATTTTTATACGGCAACTGTTACCCTGATACCAAAAGTAGACAAGAGCGGTGGTGCATGCCTGTAATCCTAGCAGCTCTGGAGGCTGAGACAGGAGGATCAAGAGTTCAAAGCCAGCCTCAGCAACAGGGAGGTGCTAAGCAACTCGGTGAGACCCTGTCCCTAAAAATACAAAATAGGGCTGGGGATGTGGCTCAGTGTTTGAGAGCCCTTGCATTCAGTCTCGGGTAACCACAACCACTCCCCCACCCAAAAAAAAAAACCTACTCAAGGACAATACAAGAATGGAAACGATTTCATTTATGATTATAGATTTAAATATCAAAATTATATATTGTTAAATCATGTAGGTATCTGAATTATAGTCAAGAAATTCAAGCATACTCTAACATTTAGAAAATTCTGTCAATGTAATTCAAAGTATAAACACATGAAAGTGAAAAATGTGATTATTTTTAAATATGCAGAATATTTTATTAATTCAGTGTTTACATGAATTATATGTTTTTAAACTGCTTTACACAAGAGCAACAGGAAAAAACTTTCTTAAGTAATTGAAAGGAATCTACGAGACCTATAGTGGGTATCATATTTAATAATAAAATAGTAGAAGTAGTCCTCAAAGTAATGAAACAAGGACATCCATAATGAATTATGGGACTGAGTTCCTAAAATAAGGAAATAAGAATATAAGAAATGCAAGGAAAGAGATAGTATTTATTTGTAGGTAATGTGAAGATCTCCATAGGAAACCTAAAAGTATCAATGTACACAACTATCGAAATAAATAAGGTAATTGATCAACATTTCTGGATTCAAGATCAAATGAAGAAATAACATATTTCTAAGCCAACAATAAACAATTTAAATATAATATTAAATTACTATTATGCTACTAGATATTGAGATATTTTATAAAGTCAGTATTTAAAATGGTGTGGTATTGGCAGCAAACAGATAATAGAATAAACACCTTCAGAAATAGATATGGACATACATTAGAAATTAGGTATAGGCAATAGGCACCATTTTGAATCAATGAGGAAAAGATGTATTATTCAATGATGGTGCTATTAAAATTGGTTCACAAGAAGAAAAGAAATGCAATTGGACTGGTATTTCACAGTGTAAAAAAATAGCTTTCAAATTTATTAAGAATAAAAATATGAAAAACATCTTTAAAACAGAAGAAAATATTTGTAGACATTCTAAAAGTTTAGGCAAGGAACACACAGATAAAAAATAGTAGATAAGATATTCCAATACATGTAACAGCAGATTAATATTTCAAATATTTAAAAACAATCCTGTAGAAAAATAAGCAAGTGATACTAAAAAGTAACTTATAAGGGAAAAATGGCCTATAAATATAGAGATGTTCCATCTCACTTGTAATCAGAAAAGTACAAAATGAAACCAAAAAAAATCAACTTTATTGACTCCATCATATAGGAGAAAAAATTAAGTTGGTTAATACTAAGAGTTGGCGTGCCATGAAGGTAATGAACGTTCATGTATTTCTTGTAGGTCTATAAATTAACGTAAGACTCTTGAAAAGCAATGTAGCAGTTATGCAGTCTGGCTCTTGCCTGGTAACAGATGGCAAGATAATTCAAGGAAGTTTGATTTACAAAGAGATTTTAAGAAGGTATGGGGTGAAGAGCTGTTACCACTCACAGGCCCAAGGGACAAGGGAAGGAGTGAAGGTTCCTGGAATCCATAAGATGCAAATCTTGTTGAAGAGGAGCAGTGCCCTTCAGTTAAGGGCCACAGATAGCCCAAGAAATCTTGCAGGGAGGGAATAAGTAAATGAATATCTGAAAAAAATAACCAGGCAATACTTTGCATCAGATATTTTGCTAGGGTTCCTCATTGGGTAAATCCAACCAACAACTGAAGGGGGTCATTAATGTTGTTCACAGAATCAGCCTCCCTGTGTGATTTCTTTTCCAAAGAAAAGTTCTTGAGGGGCAAAGAGAAGATAATCTGACAACATAAGTAAGAATTTGATATATTTTTGTCCTACAACTGGTTTTTCCACTGCTAAATATGGTAAAGAAACTGTCATATATACGCACAGACACATGTATGTAGGTACAATTTAATCGTGTTGAGAGGACTAAGTAAAATATAACTCAAAATGTTATCAATGGGGAAAATAGGCAGGTAAAATGTGGGTAGACATGTGATGACACAGATCTAGCTTTCTCTGTTACCACAAAATGGTACAATGAGCTAGGTTTTATAGACAAGTAGTTTCTAATCTGCAATTGATTACACACATCTTTGCATTTGTCATACAATTCATTGAAAAGGGAGGGGGAATAAAGGCAGTCTTTTTCAGATAATTTATTCTTTGATCTTTTAACTGTTGTGGATTCTGAATACATCATCTGTGTCAGCTTAGAGAATTTAAATATTTTAAATTAAATATCACAAAAGAAAATGTTGATCCTGGCAATTTTAAAAATTGGACTCTTCTAATGTAGAGTATAATTTTTAGTACAAGAGCACCACAATAAATAAATAAATACAATATAAATTATATACTGTATATCATAAGCCATGTATTATAGAAGAGCCTTTATATACTTAATTAACTTAATCCTTAAAATTTTATTATGTTTATTTGAATATAGGTTTTTACTAAATTAGGTAAATGGCTGGCATATAGTAAATGTCCAGTTAAAGGTAATTGTTGTTAGTATGATTATTGTTATTCTTTCTTTATAGATGACAGAGCAAAAAATTGGAGGGCTTGAGTAACTTTCTAAAGCTAGTTAGTGACAGAACTTAAATTGGAATTTTGGCCCCAAGTTTACTTAATTATAAAATTCTATAACTTCTATGTTGATGCCTGCCTGTCATGTTCTAACAACTACCTGAGCTCATGATGATATTTATTTTTCAGATTAGGAAGCTAAGTATCACAGAGAATAATTATTAACTATTAATAATTATTAACATATTTTGTGACTTATGCAAGGATGCTGTTGATTAGTGACAGAGCTGGTTTCCCTGGAAAGCAAATTCTGGTGTATATTAGCATAAAGGACATTTATTGGGGAATGCTCCCCTGGGCAATCATATGCAAGGAAAGGGAAGGAAACAGAATTAGGCAGAATAAGATGGGCTATCATGCAGTCTCATAGAAGGCCTTGGCCAGCCCCACTGGGCACTCTAAAGTGGGATGGTCTTTCAGAGTTATATCAAGATCAGGACCTCTGAAACTGTAACCTTTATATATCTATGTTGACCTGTCATTCTTGGGAATAGGACATACTTTGGGGGAACTTAGCTCCCTTTAGCACAGGAAATCTCCAAAGAGGGCTGACAGGTAGGGGTAATTTGCTGACTGCACTCCCAGGAGCTGGGAAAGTGTCATTTCTTCCTAAAGGAAGATTTAGGAGCCACAGCACATACCTACAACAGTATACCTTACTAAGAATAAAATCCATAATTTTCTTTCATTCTATGCTGTCATTCTTATTTTATCTAAAAAATATTTTAAGGACTTTACCTTCTAACTGACTTTCCATTTCATATTTCAAGTTCAATCTTGGTATGCAAAGCTAACCAATTAGCTTTAATGTATTAATTACAATCATGATAATTCATTGCAATATTGCTACTAACTAGACAGTTAATTGTATTACTGCTGAAAATTTGAGGTGTCTTATTTTAACAACTTGCATTGTGGGCAGGAGAGCTTATACATATGCAACTCTAAAAAACTGGTTTACTCAAATGAGCCTTTAATTCATGATGAGGAGTTGTCTTTACATCTGGCCTATATCTCCCCTAAAAGATTTCACACATAGGAAACTTTGCCAATTTTTCCTTTGTTAAAGCTGTTTATGTAGGAGGGTTGTGGGTTGAAATTGAGCCCTAGTCCCATAGGGAAAGATAAGTCAATCTATGGCCACACTTTGTGGAAACTTTAAAAATCAAAACAAAATAAAACAAAGGATCCCTCAACTACTCTCCTATGAAACAGTCTTACAAAGTGGTATTTTTCTTTAAAGTTTTACATCCTTTACACTAATTCTACTGCTTTTCTTAATAGCAAAATTATTCATGTTTTCTATTTTGTATAATATATGGGTTTAGCACTTGGACACAATAAATACGTAGTAATTGTTTAAATGAATGGAAATGTCATTATAAGTAAGTTTACCCAAATTTTTAAAATAATGGCAATAGGCAGGCACAGTGGCACATTCATATAATCCCAGTGACTCTGCAGGCTGAGGCAGGAGGATTGCAAGTTCAAGGCTAGCCTCCGCAATTTAGCAAGGCCCTAGCAACTTAGCAAGACCTTGTTTTGAAATACATAAGGGCTAGGGATGTGGTTCAGTGCACCTCTGGGTTCAATCCCCAGTACTAAGAAAAGCCGGGGTGGGGGGTGCAGGCAATAACCAGATATTAAGAAAAACTCTTGTAATACTCTTGTAATACAAAATCTCTGAAGGTGCAAATCAACAGCAAAACCATCTATCTATGGGTGGGGGTTCAATTTGTCTAAGAATTAAATTCCCTAATGGTTTTGTTTTAATTTCAGAACTCTAATTTGGATTCATTTACACGGATGGAATTATTCTGATTTCTTTAATTTGAGAGGCCATCTGATTTATAGATGAGGAAACCAAGACCCAGAGAATGTACAAGCCAGTGATCATGGGGCTAAAAGAACCAAGGATACTTTCTGCTCCATCTCACTGTTAGTTGAAGAGGTGAGGGGCAGATTAGGGGTTGAAAGGGAGGGGCAGCATTCAACCACAGACATAGACTATTTTCTATTGATTAAAGTGTGAATCCCACTATTATGTATAATTTTAATGTACCAATATAAAGACTAAAGTGTTACAAAGGTACTGGAAAGGAAGAAAATTCATGTAAACAATTATGAAACGTCAGCTGAGAAGGAAAGGTTAAAAATGCTATCTATTGAGGTAAGTCCTGAGAAGGTGCTATTCTTGAAAATGTCTTTATTTTCTCTCCTTCAAAAAATATTATTTAAATATAGATAAGATAATCTGAATTTATAGGTAGATAAATAGATAAATATAATAGAGCATTTCTCAAACAGTTTAGAACTAGTTTCTCTAGTAACTAACAAATATGTCATATAAGTCCAGTATAACATTTTTATTGGCACTTGAAATAAATGTATTACTCACTAGTGGATGTGCCAAAAAGAAAATCCCCACCCTATTTCCACCCCCACAGAGCACAAATGATTATTTATTAAGCAGTAACAGAGTAACTTAGAGTGCAAAACAGAAGTCCTCATGGTTATCTGGGTTCTTAAAGATTAGTTGTCATCATAGTGTTAAGATTCAAAAAAGCCCTATAAAAACAACAACCACCACCTCAATTTTGATTTTGGTACTTGAAATTGTGGCTAGCTTTATTTTTTTTTACATGATGATATTTATTTATTTTATTTAATTTTTTTCAAATTTATTTTTCATTCTAAGTTGTTAGAAATGACAGCAGAATGTATTACATTTCATATTATACTTGTAGAGCACATTTTTACATATCTCTGGTTCTATACAAAGTATATTCATACCATTCCTGACTTCATACATGCACTCAGGGTAATGCTATCCATCTCATTCTACCATCTTTTTTTTTTATTTCACCCTTTTGCCCCCTCCCTACCCCTCCCTCCCCATTGGCCATTCTAGTGTTCCTCTAATTCTCCTATGATCCCCATCCCAACCCCATTGTGAATCGGCATCCTTATATCAGAGAAAACATTCTGCATTTGGCTTTTTGGGATTGGCTAATTTCACTTAGCACTATATTCTCTAACTTCATCCATTTACCTGCGAATGCCATGATTTTATTCTCTCTTATTGCTGAGTAATACTCCATTGTGTGTATATACCACATTTTCTTTATCCATTCATCTACTGAAGGGCATCTAGGTTGGTTCCACAGTTTAGCTATTGTGAGTTGTGCTGCTATAAACATTGATGTGGCTGTGTCCTGGAAGTATGCTGTTTTTAAGTCCTTTGGGTATAGACCTAGGAGTGGGATAGCTGGGTCATAAGGTGGTTCCATTCCAAGTTTTCCAAGGAATCTCCATACTGCTTTCCATATTGGCTGCACCATTTTGCAGTCCCACCAACAATGTATGAGCATGCCTTTTTTTGCACATTCTTTCTAACATTTATTGTTGTTTGTGTTCTTAATAGCTGCCATTCTGACTGGTGTGAGATGAAATCTTAGAGTGGTTTTGATTTGCATTTCTCTAATTGCCAGAGATGTTGAACATTTTTTAAAGTATTTGTTGATTAATTGTATATCTTCTTCTGAGAAGTGTCTGTTCAGTTCCTTGGCCCATTTATTGATTGGGTTATTTTTTTGGGGGGGTGTTAAGATTTTTGAGTTCTTTATATATTCTAGACATTAGTGCTCTATCTGGCGTGCTTGTGGTAAAAATTTGTTCCCAATTAGTAGGCTCTCTATTCACCTCATTGATTGTTTCTTTTGCTGAGAAGCAGCTTTGTAATTTAAATCTATCCCATTTATTGATTCTTGATATTAATTCTTGTGCTACAGGATTCTTATTAAGGAACTTGGGGCCTATTCCAAGATGTTGGAGATTAGAGCTTACTCTTTCTTCTATTAGGTGTAGTGTCTCTGGTCTAATTCCTAGATCCTTGATCCACTTTGAGTTGAATTTTGTGCATGGTGAGAGATAGAGGTTTAATTTCATTTTCTTGCATATGGATTTCCAGTTTTCCTAGCACCATTTGTTGAAGAGGCTATCTTTTCTCCAATGTACATTTTTGGCGCCTTTGTCTAATATAAGATAACTGAAATTATATGTATTAGTCTCTGTGTACTCTATTCTGTACCATTGGTCTACCAGCCTATTTTGGTGCCAATACCATACTGTTTTTGTTACTATTGCTCTGTAGTATAATTTAAGGTCTGGTATAGTGATGCCACCTGCTTCACTCCTCTTGCTAAGAATTGCTTTAGCTATTCTTGGGTCTCTTATTTTTCCAGATGAATTTCATGACTGCTTTTTCTATTTCTATGAGGAATGTCATTGGGATTTTGATTGGCATTGCATTAAATCTGTATAATGCTTTTGGTAGTATGGTCATTTTGACAATATTAGTTCTGCCTATCCAAGAACAGGGTAGATCTTTCCATCTTCTAAGGTCTTCTATAATTTCTTTCTTTAGTGTTCTGTAGTTTTCATTATAGAGGTCTTTCACGTCTTTGGTTAAGTTGATTCCCAAGTATTTTATTTTATTTTTTATGCTATTGTAAGTTGGGTAGTTTTCCTCATTTCCCTTTCAGAGGATTTGTCACTCATATATAGAAATGCCTTAGATTTATGGGTGTTGATTTTGTATCCTGCTACTTTGCTGAATTCATTTATGAGTTCTAGAAGTTTTCTGGTGGAATTTTTTTGATCTTCTAGATATAAAATCATATCGTCAGCAAATAATGATAATTTGAGTTCAACTTTACCTATCTGTATCCCTTTCATTTCTTTCATCTCTCTTATTGCTCTGGCCAGCATTTCAATTACTATGTTGAATAGAAGTGGTGAAAGAGGGCATCCCTGTCTTGTTCTGATTTTTAGAGGGAATGCTTTCAATTTTTCTCCTTTTACAACAATGTTGGCCTGGGGATTGGCATATATAGCTTTTACGATTTTGAGATTATGTTCCTGTTATCCCTAGTTTTTCTAGTGTTTTGAACATGAAGGGGTGCTTTTTCTTCATCTATTGAGATAATCATATGGTTCTTATCTTTGATTCTATTGATGTGATGAATTACATTTATTGATTTCTGTATGTTGAACCATCCTTTCATCCCTGGAATGAACCCCACTTGATCGTGGTGTATTATATTTTTGATGTTTTTGTATCCATTCTGCCAGAATGCTATTGAGAATTTTTGCATCTATGTTCATTAAAGATATGGGTCTGAAGTTTTCTTTTTTTGATGTGTCTTTGCCTGGTTTGGGGATCAGGGTGATATTGGCCTCATAGAATGAGTTTGGAAGTGCTCCCTCTTTTTCTATTTCCTGAAATAATTTGAAGAGTACTGGTATTAGTTCTTCTTTAAAGGTCTTGTAGAACTCGGCTGTGTATCCATCAGGTCCTGGGCTTTTCTTAGTTGGTAGGCTTCTGATGGCATCTTCTATTTCATTGCTTGAAATTGGTCTGTTCAAATTATGTATATCATCCTGCTTTAGTTTGGGCAAATCATACAACTCTAGAAATTTGTCGATGCCTTTGGTGTTTTGTATTTTGTTGGAGTACAAGTTTTCAAAATAATTTCGAATTATTTCCTGTATTTCTGTAGTGTTTGTTGTGATATTTCCTTTTTCATTGCATATGTTAGTAATTTGAGTTATTTCTGTCCTTCTCTTCGTTAGCCTGGCTAAGGGTCTGTCAATTTTATTTATTTTTTTCAAAGAAACAACTTTTTGTTTTGTCAATTTTTTCAATTGTTCCTTTTGTTTCAATTTCATTAATTTCAGCTCTGATTTTAATTATTTCCTGTCTTCTACCACTTTTGGTGTTGGATTGTTCTTCTTCTTCCAGAGCTTTGAGATGGAATTTTAAGTCATTTATTTGTTGACTTTTTCTTCTTTTGAGGAATGAACTCAATGCAATGAACTTTCCTCTTAGAACTGCCTTCATAGTGTCCCAGAGATTTTGATATGTTGTGTCTGTGTACTCATTCACCTCTAAAAATTTTTTAATCTTCTCTTTGATGTCATCTGCAACCCATTGTTCATTCAGTAGCATATTATTTAGTCTCCAGGTATTGGAGTAGCTTTTACTTCTTATTTTATCATTGATTTCTAATTTCATTCCATTATGGTCTGATAGAATGCAGGGTAGTATCCCTGCTTTTTTATATTTGCTCAGAGTTGTTTTGTGGCATAGTATATGGTCTATTTTAGAGAAGGATCCATGTGCTGCTGAGAAGAAAGTGTATTCACTTGTTGAAGGATGAAATATTCTATATAAGTCAGTTAAGTCTAAGTTCTTTATTGTATTTTTGTGTTCTATAGTTTCTTTGTTCAGCTTTTGTTTGTAAGATCTATCCAGTGGTGAAAGGGGTGTGTTAAAGTCACCCAGAATTACTGTGTTATGGTCATATGACTCTTAAACTTGAGGAGAGTTTGTTTGATGAACATGGATGCTCCATTGTTTGGGGCATATACATTTATAATTGTTAAGTCTTGTTGGTGTATGGTTCCCTTGAGCAATATGTAGTGTCCTTCTTTATCCCTTGTGATTGACTTTAGCTAGAAGTCTACTTTATTTGATATGAGGATGGAAACCCCTGCTTGTTTCCTCAGTCCATGTGAGTGGTAGGATTTCTCCCAACCTTTCACCCTTAGCATATGGATGTCTTTTCCTATGAGACGAGTCTCTTGGAGGCAGCATATTGTTGGGTCTGTTTTTTTTTTTTTTTTTTTTTTTTTTTCCAATCTGCTAGTCTATGTCTTTTGATTGGTGAGTTTAGGCCATTAACATTCAGATTTATTATTGAGATGTGTTTTGTATTCCCAGCCATTTTTGTTTATTTTCAGTATTTACCTTGACATGGTTTCTCTTCTGATTGTTTTTTCCTTTAGTGTAATACCTCCCTCTGTTGATTTTCATCATTGTTTTTCTTTTCCTCTTCATGGAATATTTTGCTGAGGATGTTCTGTAGTGCTGGCTTTCTACTTGTAAATTCTTTTAACTTTTGTTTATCATGGAAGGCTTATATTTCATCCTCAAATCTAAAGCTTAATTTTGCTGGGTATAAGATTCTTGGTTGGCATCCCTTTTTTTTCAGAGCTTGGAATATGTTGTCCCATGATCTCCTAGCTTTAAGTGTCTGAGTTGAAAAATCTGCTGTGATACGAATTGGTCTCCCCCTATATGTGATCTGATTCCTCTCTTTTGCGGCCTTTAAAATTCTATCCTTGTTCTACATGTTAGGCATTTTCATTATAATGTGACTTGGTGTAGATATATTGTAATTTTGTACATTTGCTGTCCTATAAGCCTCTTGTATTTGGTTTTCCAATTCATTCTTCATACTTGGGAAATTTTCTGATATTATCTCATTGAAGAGATTGTGCATTCCTTTGGTTTGAAACTCTGTGCCTTCCTCTATCCCAATTACTCTTAGATTTGGTCTTTTGATGCTGTCCCATACTTCTTGGATATTCTGTTCATGGTTTCTTACTATCTTCATTGTGTGGTCAACTTTATTTTCAAGATTATATACTTTGTCTTCATTGTCTGAAGTTCTTTCTTCCAGTTGATCTAGTCTGTTGGTGATGCCTTCAATTGTGTTTTTTATTTGGTTAATTGTTTCCTTCATTTCAAGGATTTCTGACTGTTTTTTTTTTTTTTTTTTTCAGAGTTTCTATCTCTTTTTTGAAGTACTCTCTTGCTACCTGTATTTGCTCTCTTATATCTTTGTTGTAGTGGTCAATTTTTGCCTGTATTTGCTCATTTAGGTCATTCTTTGATTCACAGATCATTTTAATTATGAACCTTCTGAACTCCTTCTCTGACATTTCATCAACTTCGCTGAGCATGGGTTCTGTTATTGTAGTATCCTTGTTTGTTTGGGGTACTTTCCTCCCTTGTTTTTTCATGTTGTCTATTTGCCTTACTTTCTTGCAGTGTAGATCTGAGTTATTACAGTTTCTTTCCTATATTCTTATAATATCCTTGCAGGTTGTCTGTGCCTCCCCTTAGTGTTGGGCTATCCGAACTTACCGCTGTCCCTCAAAGTATGCTACCTGGGGCTGGGTCCATGCTGGTTGGTGTGGGTCGAACTGGTTGAGTGTGAGCTCCTGAGGTGGTCTGCTGGTTGGAAGAGGCAGTCCTCTGAGCAGAAGTCAGTGAAGCTGTCCTAGATTCACCTGAGCTCTGTGGGTGTGGGCTGGGCTGACCTGGGCCCGCCTGTGCTTGGGCAGAGGTTGGCGGAACTTCCCTGAGCCTGGCCACACTCGAGGGAATGTCAGTGGGACTGACCTGGGGGCTGGCAGTGCTGAGCTGATGGTCAGTGGGACTGACCTGGGCCTGGCGGCACTCCAATGTAGGTCCCCCGGACTGTCCTCAGCCTGCTTGAACTCAAGCAGAGTTGGTGCGTCTGTCCTTTCTGGCTACTGCTCTGGGGCAGAGGTCGGCACGACTGGCTGGAGCCTGGTCTCACACCAGCGGGGGGTCAGAGGGACTGACCTGGGGCTGACCGCACTGGGGTGAAGGTCAGGGGGACTGACATGGGCCTGCCTGGACTCAAGCAGAGTTGGCGGGGTCTGTCCTTGCTGGCTCCTGCTCTGGGGTGGGGGGGGTGGGGAGGTGGGGGGTGGGCTGGACTGGCTGGAGCCTGGGCCTGGGGGCACTCTCTACTAGCTTCATTTTTGAGAAATACCCTTTCCAACATTTAAGTATATTGTTCCCTGCATTTAATAAATTCATTCAAAATCTATGTTAGTTGAAATACCTTCCATAGAAAACCTTTCAGAATTGAGAGTATATGTTTATTATCCATCATTTATCTATGCCTAATATATCATGATTAAACTTAGGTGTTTTTTTTTTTTTCTTCCAAAGAACTAAAGTGCTCTTAGAATTTTCAACATTCTATTGTATTAACCCTAAAGCTTACATAATAAATATTTGTTGTTTTTTTTTTCCTTTTGGTATTAGAAATTGAACCTAGGGGAATGTAACCACTGAGCCATATCCCCAGCCCTTTTTTATATTTTTATTCAGAGTCTTGCTAAGTTTCTTAGGGCCTTGGTAAGTTGCTGGGGCTGGTTTTGAATTCACAAACCTCCTGCCTCAGCTTCCTGAGCTGCTGGGATTGCATGCATGTGCCTGGCATGTTTCTGGCTTTTAAAAAAGCATGTTCCATACTGTTCTGTATCCAGCAGTATATTTAAACATAAAGCAGATACCTCAGAAGTATTGTTTAAGGTGTTTCACTGTCGAGACAGTAGTATGAGTTCCAAGGATACATTCCCCAGAGAAATAAGAAAAGCTTGAGGAAATCATAAAAATATAACCATTTAAAGTCTTTGGAAAGTATCAAAAGGGCACAGAACAAATGAATAATCATTTATTTAAGAAAACCTATTAAAACTCTATAAGAACAATGAGACCATAATATTTGTGCCATTACCTACTCCCTTCGTCCCCATACTCTCCACCAGGCCAGTTTGGTAGAAGCTCTACTCTGGCTGGATATGACAAAGACAGCTCCCAAACAAGGGTTGTTATGCCTCATCCAAACAGGCAGGCTACCATCATCTGCTATCCCCTTCATTTCTAAGGTAAAGTGACTAAATTGTGGTGAATATGCCTAAAAATAATATTTGAACAACACTATATACAAACTACACCTAAACATATCTATAAAATACTTCATCCAACAAAGGTAGAATATACATTCTTCTCAAGCATACATAGGACATTCTATACAATAGAGCATAAAATGAGCCTCAAAGAATTTTAAAAGACTACAATCATACAAAGTACATTTTAATCACAATAAAGTAAAATTAAAAATTTTGGAAAATTAACAAATGTGGAAATTAAACAACATAATCCTAAAAAAAAAAAAAAAAAAAAAAAAAAAGCAAATGGGTCAAAGAAGAAATCACTAGGGAAATTAGAAAATATCTTCAGATGATGAAAATGAAAATACAACATAATGAAATTGATGGGAAGCATCTACACAAGTACTTGAAGGGAGAATTATGGTTGCAAAAACCAATCTTAAAAAGATCAACTACCCGAAATGAACAACCTAAATTTTTACTTTAAGATATTTGAAAGGAAGAGCAAACTAAACCCAAAGCATACAAAAGAGTATGATTGCAGCAGAAATTAAGGAAATAGTGAATAGAAAAACAAAAAATCAACAAAACAAAAGCTTGGTTTTATGAAAAGATCAACAACTTATCAGACAGGCCCCAAGGAAAAAGAGAGAAAGGAAAGGAGAGGAGAGGACAGGAGAAAAGAGAGAAAAACTATTAAAATCAGAAATGAAAGGGAATGTTACTGTTAACCTATAGAAATAAAGAATTTTATCTATCTATCTATCTATATGTTTCAACAAAATAGACCATCTAGTTGAAATAGAAAAACTCCTAAAAGACACAAATTACTGAAACTGATTTAAGAAGAACCCCAAAGTTGAAAAGACACAAAACAAGTAAAGACAATGATTAGACAAAGACAACCATAAACTTGCCACAAACGAAAGCACAAATCCAAATGGCCTAACTGGCACAGTCTTCCAAATACTTAAACAGTAACTAATATCCATCCTTCACAAACTTTCCCACCAAACAGAAAGAAACATTTCTCAATTTACTCTATAAGGTATTACCCAGGTATCAACACGAGATAAAGACATCATAAGAAAACTACAGACTAATATTCTTTATAAATATCAACAGAAAAATCTTCAACAAAATAGTTATGCATTGCTTAATGATAGGGATCCTTTCTGAGAAATGCACTGTTGGGCAATTTTGTCACTGTGCAAACAGAGTATATTTACACAAACTAAGACTGCTAAGGCATCATGAGGCAGTAAAGTCTTATGGGACCACTGTCATATATGCAGTCAGTTATTGACAGACACTGATATGAAGTGCTTGACTGTACTAGCAAATCATATTCAGAAATATCTTAAAAGGATTAAACACATGACAAGTGAAGTTTATTCCAGGAATTGGTAACACACCATATCAAGAGAAAAAAGGACAAAAAAACTACATGGTGGGAACAGATACAGAACAGCATATGGCAAAATTCAACACCCATTCCTGATAAAAACACTCAACAGAGTAGAAACACAGAACTTCCTGAACCTTATTAAGTACATTTATGAAAAACCCATAGTTAGCATCATACTGGATTGTGAAAGACTGAATGCTTTCCCTCTAAGATAAAGAACAAGATAACAATGTCTGTTCTTGCTACTTCTATTTAATATTATATTGGAGGTTCTAGGCCAGGGCAATTGGATAAGAAAATATAATGAAACACATGAAGTTTGGAAAAGAAGAAGTAAAATTTTATGTCTGTTTGTAGAGAACATGAGCTTGCATATGGAAAATCTCAAGACATCTGCTATAAAACTATTTGAAAGAATAAACAAACTCAGCAGGGTCAAAGGAATCAACATATACATGAAAAAAATTGATTGTATTTCAACAGAGTAGCAATCAACCAACTGAAAATGAAGTTAAAAAGTAGCACACAAAGACAAAAGAACAGCAAAATGTATACTCTGAAAACTATAGAACACTGTTGAGAGATTAAGGAACATCTAAAGGATACAGGATCACATATCCTATGATTTCATTGATGTGAAGTGTACAAAATAGGCAAATCTGTACAAAAAGAAAGTGGATTAGGCTGGGTGGCATGGTGTGGTAGAGTTGGGGGTGAGAGGTAAGTGGTGAGGTAATTCTTTTTTTTTTTTTTTGTGGTACCCGGGATTGAACTCAGGGGCACTTGACCACTGGGCCACATCCCCAGCCCTTTTTTTGTATTTTTATTAGAGACAGGGTCTCACTGAGTTGCTAAGTGCCTCGCCATTGCTGAGGCTGGCTTTGAACTCGCGATCCTCCTGCCTCAGCCTCCCAAAGTGCTGGGATTACAGGCGTGAGCCACCACGCCCGGCTAGGTACTTCTTTTTGAGGTAATAAAAATGTTCTAAAATTGGTTTTGGTTATAGCTAGAAAACAAATATATCAAGAGTCATAAATTTTACTCTAAATGGGTGAATATTCTCAAGAAAGCTATTTAGAAAAAATTAACAGCATAAGATCACTCCAGTCAGAGTGGCAATTATCAATAATACAAGTAACAATAAATGTTGGCAAGGATATGGGGGAAATATTCATTCACACATTGCTAGTGGGACTGCAAATTGGTACAACCACTGTGGAAAGCAGTATGGAGATTCCTCAGAAAATTTGTAATGGAACCACCATTTTACCAAGTTATCCCACTCCTAGGTTTATACCAAAAGGACTTAAAATCAGCATACTACAGTGACATAGCCACATCAATGTTTATAGCAGTTCAATTCACAATACTCAAGCTATGGAACTAACCTAGGTGCCCTTCAACAGATGAATGGATAGAGAAATTGTGGTACATAAACACACAATGAAATATTACTCAGCCATAAAGAATGAAATTATGGCATTTGCCAGTAAATGGAAGGAACTAGAGAATATCATGCTAAGTGAAATAAGCCAATTCCAAAACCCAAAGACCAAATGTTCTCTCTGTTTTGTGGATACAAACAAAATGTCTCTCTGCTTTGTGGATCCCACAACAAGGGAGGTTGGGGAGAGGAAGAATAGAAGTCCACAGGATTAGACAAAGTGCAATGAAGGGAAGGGAGCGGGGAGGGGAATACATAAGACAGTAGAATTAATCGGACATTACTTTCTTATCCTTGCATATGAATACAGGACCAGGGTAACTCTATAACATGTACAATCACAAGAATAGGATCCTAATTAGAATAAATATACTCAATGTATATCCAATGTCAAAATACACCTACTGTCATGTATATCTAAAGAGAACCAAAAATACACATATGTGACCATAGTTTTATAGAATTTACTATTTTAATATTATAATTTATAAATTCTTATGATGTATCCTTTATTCATATTTTATAACTTTGCATTTGATGTATACAAAAAATGTGATGAACTTGCTCATATCAATTTTCTTCTAATTCTAGATTTAGTATTCTAAGCAAAATGCCTTAGGGAAATTATCCTTGCGAATAGTAGATTAATGTGTTACATTTCTCTTTAAAACATATTTAGTATTTTCTTTCCAATAATATTTTAGAACATAAAACTGTCCTACGTACATGTACGAATATACCATAGTACATTTAAAATTTATGTATATCCATATTGCACTAATTAAAAAACAATAGGGGAAAGATAAGTAAAGGTCAAGAAGGGGAAGGGAGAGGGGAAGAAAAGGAGAAGTATTGGGAACTGACCTGGAGCAAATTATATTCTATACTTGTATGATTATGTCAAAATGAACCCAATATAATAAAAAAATAAAAAATAAAAATAATAATACCTACCTTTTAAACTTGTTTTCAAGTTTGGGATATTGTGTCAGTATTTTAAGTTTTAATTTTTGCTTTTATTGGTACATTATAGTTGTACCTAAGAGTTGGGATCATTTTGACATAATTACATAGGATGGAATTTCACTTACTCCATTTAAGTCCCTAGTGCCCACTTTTTCCCTTCCCACATCCCTATTCCCCCTATTTCTATTGTACTAATCTCCATAACCCTTTTTAACACAGCTTTTAACAAATGCCTTTAAGTCTTAGAATTTTAGATATTGTATGTATTGCTGAATTTTTATGCACATACCCAAGTAACTCCCAGCAAGATTGAGATACAGTATATTTCCAGCATTCCTGCTTCTTATCCTAGTTAATACCTACCTCAAAGACATCTCTATTTTGACTTCTGCCTCCATAAATAAGATTGACCTATTTTGACCCTACATAAATGGAATAGTCATATGGTATAAAATTTTGATTGGCTTTTTAAAAAATTCATAAGATTCACCCATGTTTATATGTAGTCAGTTTGCTCTATTTTATCACTATGCAGTATTCCATTGTATAAATATTGTTATTTATCCCTTCTACTGCTGAAGAATGTTTTGGTGGTTAGAAATTTTGGGCTACTGATAAGCTTACTATGAACACTTTTGTATGTGTCTTTTGTGGATGTGTACAACTCATTTTTCTAGAGCATATATTTAGGAGTAGTACAGCTGGGTCATCAGGAAAACATGTTTAAAACTTTTAGTAGACACCACCAGTTTTCAAAAATGGCTTTCACTAATTTACAGTTTAATTATCAATATGTGAGCTTTGTTCTATATCTATACTACCTCATCTCCTTGGGTTTTTAATTTACATTTCTCTGTGATTAATGCTGCCAACCCCGTTGGGCTGAATTTGGCCCATGAGCTTGAGGTTTTTGACCTTTGTCTAACCTCATTTGGCCACTCTTCAGTCTTTCCCAGTTCTTCCTGTCTCCTTTCCTATGAATGTTAGTGCCCTCAAGCTCAGTTCTCCTGTCTACATCATTCCTTCGTATCTAATTCAGACTTATCATATTTTTGAAGTTATAAATCCCCAGTTTTAATCTCGTGCTCTCTCTCCTGAATTTCTAATATATTCTACTGTTTATTCAGATCTCTTCCTTCTCCACCATTCTGATTGCTCTGCCTTTCTCGGAGACTTCCTTATCTTATTAAAGTGGCAATTTTATCCTTCTGATTGTTCAAGCCAAAAACTGTTATCTTTGGTTATTGGTTTTTGCTAAGTAAATCCTATTGGTTCTTTAAAATCCTGTGTTGAACACAACTGATTTCACTATTTTCATTGCTAACTCTGTGTAGTAACCTCCTAACATAGCTTCCACACTTTGTAGTCTATTTTAAAATTGCAGTAGTAGAGGTCCTTTTAAAATATATATCAGATCCTATTAATTCTTTATTCAAAATCTGTGAATAGTTTTCCAGCTCACTTAATTTAAAACTAAGAGATTCAAACAATCCAATCTCCTATTATTTCTGAGTTAATATTTGCTTTAGTCACTCACTTGATTCTAGCCATTCTGGGTTTCTTGCAGTTTCTGGAGCATTTTAGTGTTGTGAATGATAGTTTTTGTTCTTGAATGGATTTATCCAGATATCCCTATGGCTTGCTCTGTAATCTTTTTGTTTTTCAAAAAAGACCTGAAATTTGTGAGGTCTTTCCTGACAGTTATTTAAAATACTACCTTCATCTTATACTTTCCTGTTTCACCTTGTATAATTTTTTTTAAAAAAGCACTTATGGTATCTTATGCTTTATAGTTTATTTCTATTAAACTGTAAGTTCTACAAGGTCAGGGATCATTGATTTCCTAACATCGAAAAAATGGAGGACACATAGGAAGTGCTCAGTAAATATCTGAATGATAGAATGAATGCTAGAAAGAGCATGGGATTTTAAGTTAAACAGTATAAACTGAACTTCCAGCTTGTATTATTAGTAGTGTGAATTTCAGCAATTTACTTCAACAGTGTCTCTAAGACTCAATTTCTGTAAAATAGGAATACATTCCTCATGATAATATCCTATGAAGTAAATCAAATGTTTATGAAGGGCTTATCAGATTAGACATTCAAATATTGATCTGTTCATCTCTCCCCAAGAAAACCCCTGGTAGTACCCACCCCCATAGTTCTTTATAGTACAATCAATCAGTTTACTTTTGAACAGTACAATTTCCACATTTTCAAAATAAAGTTAGGGAAATATGAGTTGAAATCATCATGAATTTTTTCAAGAATTCCTTCCCTTTGCTTGATGTTTACTTCTCAAGCAATTTTAGATTACTGCATCTGTTTAAGTATGGCACTAAATTAGGCAAGATTTAAATACCAAATTGCCGGCTAAACTGTGCCTGTCCTTTTATTAACTTCATTTTAAAAATATGAATATCAATATTTTGATTCTGCTAAAATACATTTTATATTTTTTAGAGATGAGAAATTATATGCTAAATTCTACTTTCATTATATCCCTCAGAATGTTACACCTAGTTTGTCATATTTCAGAAATACTTTACATTAAAAATTCTACTGTACTTTGTGCTTTTCACACTATTCCGATTTTCTGCTTTTGCTCTTTGCATTTGAAATATTTTTCCTACATACTTAAGCCATGATTAAAAACTTTGACATTGTACCTTCATCCTTTGCATTTTCTGAAATGCTTTCAAAATCAATAATTTCCTAAAAATATCTCAAAAAATAGAGTAAGAAATTCCTTATAATGTAGTAATAGAAGAGATAAATATGGACTAAAATAAAGCTACTGAGTTATGAACTCTGCACATTCTCTTAAGACTATGACAAATGAACACACTTTAAAATATAAATATTAGATAAAACTTTTATTTTGAATGTGATTTAGTCGTATATTTAAACTAAAGAATTATGTATAATTTACTGCTTGATCAAAATTAACAAAAATATAAACTATATTTACAACTCAAATTGACAAATCACTTTCTAAAGAAAAACTCTCTGCTTCATATTATCATAATTTTCCTATGGAGTACAGGCAAAGAATGAAGTTATGTTGTACCACAGATGGTTATAAAAAGAAATATGAGGATAGTTTGAATAGATGTACATACATAATTTAAAAACAAATATTAGGGTTATTTTCTCTGAAAAGTTAGCTTGCAAATGAAAAGAATCAGCCCAAATCCACATATTGTAATAGTTGTCCTCTTCAAAATTCTACTCTTCCATGTAGATACTTCTTCCATTAATGGTATATGAGTTGGATCATTTTCCCGTTCATTTTGCAGCTAATATTTACAATGGAAAAAAGAAAAGAATTAATATACAATAAACTGAAAATAAAACATTTTGACCTGAAAAAATAGATCCATATTAATTTGCTTGATTCAGAGGGGGGGCAACTCAAGATTCTAATGAAGATTTAAAGTGTACACATATCTTGAAAGACAGTCTTTCACCATCATCCCATTACTGTAAATTATTAGTTTTACATTAAAAATAAATGCTTTCATAGATTATCATATTTTAAAATGGTGGTTTTAAGTCTTGAGATAAAGTTTCTTTAATGTTAACTTAAAGTTTGTATTTTACCTGTGAGGAATAACAATTCATATTTATTTCCTACAATATTAAATATCAATTCTTAAAAAAAGCGAACGATTCTTGTAACAAACCTACAACAGATGAAAATCAGCAAAAACCGGAAGATCAGATGCTTATGCTAGAAATTTAATACTTTATTTAAATATAATTGCAGAAACACATGTCAACAAAAACTGAAGTGATCCTTTTACAAATAATGTGTTAAAAAAGCCTAATGCTGTGTGGGGGTGGGGAAATAGGGAGACAGGGTGGGAGGCAGGGAGGAAGAAGGGAAGGAAGAGAAAAGAGAAAGGAAAGGAAAAATGGCTTCTGGGGGTGGGTCAGGAGGAAGAGAATAAGCAGAAACCAAAAGATCCTTGAGATAAAAAGAATCAGGCACATTTATAGAGTGATATTTACTAGAAACATCCTGTGCTGGAGTGGTGATATAAATACTTTCAACATCAGCAGGAATAACGACTTCTAAATTCTACAGTGTAAATATTTAATTTAAAAAGCCTGCAAAATTAATTTTAAATTTATAGCAGAAAAACAGACTTCAATGCCAATCTCATTAAGACTGTATACTTGGTGTAACTTCCAAATGGCTTCATTCAGCAACAGATTCCTTTTTGACACTGATGCTCCATTTACTGAATCCTGAGACAGTCATTCCTTTTATTAACCAATTACTTAGAATGACCCTTTCTGACAGGAGCTGTCAGTGTGTTGGTTTGAAAGAGAGTGATGTGGTGTTAAAGTCTAGCCTTGACCTCTCCCACCCTCTCTTTGTTACTTCCATAGATTTATCTGTGATAACTCATGTTTCTTTTTTTTTAATCCCCTTCAGTTATTATTGGTAAACTTTGAAATATTACAAACTTAACAAGCATCATAATATACACCAAACCTGGAAACCATAATAATTACTAAGTCAAATTCCATTATGATAATTACAACTTGAAAACTAATCTAGAAAAAAAAATCCATAGCTTGCTCAAAAATTAAGATTTTCCTGCTTAAAGAACTGTATCTGCTATTATTATAGACTAATATATGTGTTCTCAAGGCTAGTAATCTGTAAATTCTAGATAGAGAAGGTCACAGAAAAAGAAGGCCTTCTATGAAGCTAAAGAAAGATGAAAATTCTCTTTATAGGTACACATTATCAAAATAAAAGTTATGGTACCTAAATATATTGTCTATGTTTTAAAGTCAGTAAGCCTCTAAAGCCATACTTTTTAACTTAATTCATTTCATAGAACTCTGGTTACCACTCTCCAATTTTATCTCAGGACTCCATTTGCACTCCCCGCTTATCCACCCCATCTTTATAACTTTGAATTGGGGAAACCAAATTAATAACCAACCTTGAGGCAAATATGTCTTAGGGAATTTCCTATATTAAAAGCTAATGCTTTGCAGGAAGTTTCTATACACAAATACTCCCAAATTTTCCTTGGATACCCTTAAAAAATGTCATGTTAAGTTAAAATCAATTCTTCTAGATTAAGTTAGAGGTAGTGAACATGAATGGTGCTAATTTTTTGTTGTCATTAAGTTCAGGCTCTATCTAGCTTGTGTAGAACAGGTGCCTGACATATAGCAGGCACTCCTACATTAGTTGAATGAATAAAGTCAGAACACAACTTCTAATATGCCTCTTTCAATGACAAAACAGTTATTTTCTCAGAAAATTATAACATTTATTGCTTATTTCCCTATTTAAAATATCTTTTCCCACTATTATTTTGTAGAATTTGCTTCACAACTTTTTATTCTCACTTTAAAAAGACTCCTTCTGATTAAATATTATGTTATAGTCAGAATGACAAATT
Organism: Tamias sibiricus; assembly: GCA_025594165.1. Classification (NCBI taxonomy): domain Eukaryota; kingdom Metazoa; phylum Chordata; class Mammalia; order Rodentia; family Sciuridae; genus Tamias; species Tamias sibiricus. The sequence continues at coordinate 115,829,562 of CM046664.1, forward strand.
AGCTGGGACATGTATAAAGTTTATTTTGAGGAAAATACCTTTTAAAAAATATTTTCTTAATTGTCAATGGACTTTCATTTGTTTGTTTGTTTATTTATTTATTTATATGTAGTGCTGAGAATTGAACCCAGTGCCTCACACATGCTAGGCAAGTGCTCTACCACTGAGCCACAACTCCAGCCCAAGGAAAATACCTTTTTTGATAAAATATTAGTGAATATGTTGAATGAATTACAGGTAGAAGCTATAAAATTTAATATATACCTAACTTTCGCATAATATACATCACAAAAGCTTTATGGAAATAAAATTTATTTATTAAATAGATATTAAAAACTCAGAAGTGAGTTCCTTAGTTGCCTCTAAATGTTTTCCTTTATTCTCTTCTCCTTCAATAAAGGTTCCTATTTTCAGCAATTTAGATCTTGGTATAGCTAATTTTCTTTAAATCACCTGTCTGTAAAACCAGATATATACTTCTATGTGAATATAAAAGCAGAACCAAAAAAACCCCACACTCTTTAAAAAACACAGTTAAATTACAAATTAACATAGAGAATCTGGCCAACAGAAGGGATATTTCATTCACCATTGTATTAACAGAGCTATATTACATTTGGCCTTTTTGCAACTATATAGTTACATGTAAATAATATATAAATAGAAGTCCATATCTTTAACAATCTAATAATTTGGTCTTCATTAATTTTTCAACTGGCTGAACATTGTTTTTTTTTCTGTTTTTGGTGCAGAAGATTGACCCGATAGCCTTGCACATCCTAAGCATAGGCTCTACCCCTAAGCTACCTCTCTGGTCCCTGGCTGTGCACATTATAACAAATAAGTATACCATAATTTATAAGATTATTGTCCTAGTGTGTGACACTTAGGGTACAAACAATTTTTGGAATAACTATTGAAAATAGAAATATTTTTATAGACCTTGGCACATCTTGCCAGACTCTGTTTGAAAGATATGCCACAAGTTTAACTGATAATATCAGCCTGGTGAACTCTACTTAGAAAGAACACCACTGGAGTGACATCTTTTACCTTGCTAATCAAAAACATGAAAAGGACATGTTGTTTCTTTAGTATGCATTTCCTTAAAGACCAACAAAATTTGTTTTCTATATATATTTCTTCCTTTGAAAACCGTCCTTTCCCCACTTGTGTAAGTATTCCACTTGTTACTCTTATCAGAACTGCTCCATTGTCAAGCATCTTTTGTTGTAAAACATTTCCCATAATTACCCTCCCCCCTTTTTAATGTTAAATATATACCTTCTGAATTAAGTCTTTTAGTTTGCAGACTTCTTCATTCAAATCTTCAACATTACTAACAAGTTCTTCACAGACTGAAGTAAAATTCCGGGGAGAAGCCCATTCTAGTACTATCTGTTAATATTTTCAAAAGTTACATTTTAAATAATGGAAACAACTTTCCCCAACTTTATATGTACAATGGTTATACAAAATTTCTAAACATTAAGTTATATAATTGAGAAGGATTTTTTTTTTCAGGATAAATTCTGACACCTAAAAGAAGTAAATTATTTTATATAAATAGTAATTATATATAAATAAGTAATTTTAAATAAATAGTTAAATCAGATTGCTAAATGCATTTCCTAAATATAGGTACATATAACATGAAAATTAACACAATAATATTTGTGGTGAACAAATCAACTCATGAAGGTTTTATAAAAGAAATGATTCCCATATTAGTATTACATAAGATCATAGGAAAACAAATGCATTTAAAATTTTTTACTAAGGTAAACATCTAAAACCTAATCATGTGAAAAACTCTAAAAAATAAGTTTGCTTGCTTAGCAGGTCACTTACACTTTCTCTCTAAAACTTCCTGCACTAGAACAACTTTATATTGGTAATAGTTTTTTAATAACACTCAACACACTGTTTTGTTTCAACTTTCATTTGGGTTTCCTGTCACTTTAAACAATTAAATCCACTTTAAGAACAAATGGGAAGTTCATTACATAGATTGGTTTAATTTTTGTTCTGATTCATTTTCCTTTGCTTGAGGGTGAGAACATAAAATTTTTAATTAATTATATGTAAATGAATAATATTAAACTAATTTACTTAATTGGATATTACATTGAACAACTGATATATTTTTACCAGATCAGTATTTTTTATTGAATTATCATGAACTTATTTGGAGTGTTCTTCAGCATTCATACTTTTTTTTCCACTTAATAATTTTGGTATAATACCTTATGAGAATTTACAGGTAACTCAGTAATGATATTCTGCACAGCTGTTATTAAATGGCCACACTGTTTGTTTAATTTCAGAAGAAAGTTGAGGAACTCATCACCACTAAGGGAAGAAAACAAATAAATAGAAATCACTTAAGAGCATTTACTTCCTTCTACTGGGCTAGATACAAAAAACCTAGTTATAAAATTAACAGATTCTTTAAAAATGTTTATAGATTAGGTAACATGTATTATGAACTGAATTTGGCCTTGAATTACACCAATTAAAACAAGAGGAAAAAAACAAGTCTTCAATCTTACGATCTCATACTTCAAGATGAAGACACACAACTATAACACTGTTATTTAAAGGGACACATGAAGCAGGAAGATGAAGGAATCAATTATTTGACTATCTACTATATGAAGATACTCTACTAGTTATTTTTACATGCATTATTTCTTCCAGTCCTCGCCAACAGCCACTAATGTTAATACTAGTTTATAAATGAGATATCTGTAATTGAGTTATTAAAGGATTTTAAACAAGAAAGTAAAAAAATCATACCTTTGTAGAGGAAAGTTTATTGGGAGAGTGGTGTGGATTAAAGTAACACAAAAATGAAAGTGGAGAGAATAGCTGGGAGACTAATAGAAAGAGACATCTAAGAGATGATGAAGGAAGGCTTAAACTAAGGATCTGACAGTCTCATTGGAAGGAGAAGGTTGAGTGGTAGTTTAAGAAACTAATTTTAGGATAAAAAATTGAAAAAATTTTATGATAGATTGCATGTGAAATAAAAGGAAGAATCTAGAATGATTCTCAGTTATTTGCTTTCAATCAAAGTTGGTGCCAAGCAGAGAACTGAATTTAAAGATGGGTGGTGAGAAGAATAGGGGATGAAGAGAAACACTGTGGTATAATAATTAAGAGCACAGACTCTTGTGTTAAGAGTCAACCTGTTTTGAATCAGCTTCTATACTAGCTTTATGATCCTGAGCAAACCTAATCTTGAGCCAAATATTTCCATATCTCTAGAATGGTGAAAACAGGACTTTTCAGGAAGACTGCAGGAGGCAATATAAAGCATTTTGTCTAGGAAACAGCTGGCATTCAAGCAGACTTAATTATGGTAATGATTGCAATGATGATGAAGACAACAGACAGGTGGCAATCACTAGTAAATAGTAGATAATGTAGGTCTTATAAGGGTATTTATCCTGAGCTCTACAGACTCCTGAGGTTAGATACAATTAGAGGTTCAGTGAATTCCGTGGGGAAAAATAATTACATTTTTATTTTCACTAACCATTAACTAGAGTTCAGCCTTTCTTGTGAACATAATAACAAATCACAATAGAAATTAGTATATCTGTGATTTGGTCGACAACAGAAATCAAAATTATGGTCACAAAAGAAGACAGAAAAAGGGCATACTTTGAAGAGAGGAGAATTGATAGAGGTGGAACAAAAAATACATTAAAAGAAAAGTAGCTTTAAAAGTAGGAGAAAATAAGGAGTTAAAAGTTGTTATGAATTCCAATAAAGGGGATGATTTCAAGAAGAAAAGTTAAGCACATTAAGTAAGGTAATTCCACTGATTTTGGCTAAGAGAAAGATGCTATTATTGACTAGTTTCAGTAACAGAAACTAATTTTCAGTGAAAAGTACAAAGATACATAACTCAATAGATAAGTTAGCCAAGGATGAACAGCCCATTCAGAAAAAAAATAAACAAAAATTGAAAAGATAATAAATAATCAGAATAGAAAATGCTTACATTCTAGCAATATGACAAGAATTAAGTAGATCATTAACATCAAGAACTAACAGGTTCATGAGCTGGCCTTTCTGGAGAAGGCTTTAATAGTATCTACTAAAATAAAAATGTACACAAAATCTATTACTATAGGATCAAATGATATTTTTAAATCCAAACAAATTCTTGGATGTAGAATTATTTCATTATAGACTATATAAAGTTTCTTTTACACCATTTCTAGGAGGAAAGGTTATAAAAAGCAAGTAAGGTCAGCCTTATGTGAAACTAATAGCAAACTTTTTTCTAAGACACCTTATAAGAATGTATATAACATTTTTATTTAGGAAAAGTCTTATCTCTTAGTTTGAAAAAATTAGGTTGGAAAAATTGTTGTATAAAATATAAACTTTATGAACATAATAGGTGTACATATGTATGTGTACATACACACACACACACATATGTCACCAACAATGAAAAGGACCTTATGGTTGCCTTCAATAAGCAAATTGAAAATTAAAAATTTAAACTATTTAGCAAAAAAAGTATTTATAAAAGCATTTTCAAAATACATGTAATTTTTTATTCCATTTCCTTTCTGATCTTTATTTAGATAGAGCATATAAGAATATAAGACATTTTTTGTACCCAAGCAACAGCACTAATTACTTGTATTTTTGTTTCCATGCAATATTTATTTATACTTACAATTTAGAAATTAGTGCTCTTTAAATATGCAAATTTTGTTTATTATCAACTGGAAAAAACTCAAAAAGTAATTCATTAATGCCATATATATTTCATGAACTTAAAGGAATTATGATCCATTGAGAATTGCCATTCAAAATATCAAGTAATATCAGTTATGTAATTCTAGTAGATGATTCGCAGATATACATGTGGAATATTAATTTTTCAGCTCTTATTCTAAAAACAGTAAGGAATTCAATAAGGAACTCAGTTCAAATAAGCAAATAATATTATTAGCAAAACCACAGTTTTAATAAATGTAAAGAAAATATATACCTTTCTTATGACTAATTTTCAGGACCACTGAGTATAGAGAGCCAAATCATACAAAACAAACTCTTCAGAGTACCATTTTTATTGTATATTATGTGAACAGTGTCTCTCCATCAGAACCATACATTGTATAACCTACACAACTTTTCATGACAGCCAAATAATTTTGCACTTATTTAAAGAATTCAAAATAAGCAAATATGACATAGGTATAGCTTATCTGATCAAATTAGTGTGTGTGTGTGTGTGTGTGTGTGTGTGTGTGTGTTTTAAGAAAGCTAACTACAACCAGACCCATCTCTGTTGGAGGATTACACTTTATGTTCCCATAACATGAGGCCTGGCCACGCGACTTGCTTTGTCAAATAAAATATGACTGGAAGTAACTATGTAACTTTGTACACAAGCTTAAAAAGTCACCTACTGGTTCTGCTGTTTGCCTAGTTTATTCCTTTTTCCCCCTTTGCCATAGAAAGAAAGAGCATCTCACAGACTGGAACTGTTCCTTTAGCATGTTCTCAGGATAACAATGTGGAGAGCTACCGCAGCTGATCAATAACAACTAAGAAGTAAACTTCACTGTTAGAACCGACAGAGATTTAGAAGTATTTTTATTATAACATAATGTAAGCAGACTAATATGATGGCCCATATTTAAAATCTGAAGTCAAGCATTAAGATAAAATCTATAATAAAAGTATTGTATTTAGGTACTCTGTACTCATTGTAGAATATCTGAAAAAGTTTAAAGCATCAACATTTTTATCACACAAAGATAATAACTGGTATTAATAACTGATAATAAGTGGAAAATATTCTACTATAATATTTTCTTATAGTATGCATTTTATTCCAGTATTTTTCTTAGAAATGTACACAAATTACATTATACTTCATATGTTATTTTACATTGTACTTTTTATGCTTACTATAAGTATTTTTCCATGACACCAAGGTTCAAAATAATCTTGATGAAAAAAATAATTATACTGATGTAATATAATTCAACCATTTTCTGGATGTTAAATATATTTTCTTAATTTTTAAAATTTTTAGTTATAGTTGGACACAATTCCGATCTTTCTTTCTTTCCTTCCTTCTTTCTTTATTTTTATGTGGTGCAAAGGATTGAACCCAGGGCCTCGCACATGCTAGGCAAGCACTCTACTACTGAGCCTTTTAATCTTAGAATATTTAGATATTTTTATTTGTTATACATGACAGTAGAATGCATTTTGACATATCATACATAAAGGGAGTATAACTTCTCATTCTTCTAGTTGTACATGATGTAGAATTTTACACCAGTCATGTAATCATATGCACATAGGGTCATAATGTCTGATTCATTCTATTATCCTCCTCCCTCCACACCCCACCCCCTCCCTTCATTCCTTAGAATGTTTATAAGCAATGGAGGTGCAATGTGAACATTTTGGATCTATGTAGATTTTTCTTTTTTGAGAAGGAGCAGTTTCTTAATAACCCATAATTTTGAGAAACTTGACACATTCAAGTGGATGTCAGGTGGCTCAGAGCTCAGAGAAAAGAAAAGATCTGGGCAAAAATTGATAAAAATTTCAGACTTGAAAACAGATCGTTTCTGTTCAAAATATCTCAAAGTTGCTGTGGAATGGCTACTAACATTTTAAAATTTCCCTTTTTATTCCATAAATCTACTAAAGCAGAAAAAAGTAAATGAAGTAAGAACAGAAATTATTGTAAAACAGAAATTATTGTTAAGTATTTTACACATACAAGAAAAACATCTTAAAATAAATCAGTAGCTAAATTGTTGAAGTCACATTACCAAGAGATTATAATCAATCAATTCAACTTTTCCTGCTGTTAGTTTTCTTATGACTTAATGACTAATTTCTTCTTTAAAGAATGACTTTGAACAAATGGGAAGTACAACATTTTTCATAATAGCATGTAAACAAAGTCTTTGATTTAATAATAAGGTCAAATTCCTGGAATATATGTCTGCCAGTTTTATTTTTTAAAAAACTCAGCAGTTTTAATAAGTGATCCATTCAGGATTCTGTACATTCTTTAAGTCTATTAAATCCCACAAAGAAAATTCACATTGGCAACCCTGACAGCATACAAATAAATGATATCAGAAAATTTAATTTGCAAGTTGGTTTGCAGAACTTGGCATATTCCTTCACAGAAACAATAATGAAAAAAGTAAAGAAAATGAACAAACCTTGAATATGTTTGTTCATATTCAAGGTTTGTTCATTTTAAAATTTTCTCAAATGAAAATTCTTTGCAATGCATTTAGGGGAAGGGGAAATGTCTATAAGGTAAACTTCAAAATAAAGTTTTTAAGAAATCTTGATAAAATAAGTTATTTCCTGAAAGACTTCTCTAAATTCTAAAATGGTATGAAAATCCATTTGTTTATAATAGTTAAAACGTTAGCTTTAGACAGGCTGCCCTAGTGATGATACTGTTACATTTTTAAGTATTACATTTTACAGAATACTGCAATTCATTGTCTATCAATTTATTCCATAACATTTGTACAATTAGGTCCAAGGCAATGAAGAACACGACTAACATATGCATCAAGTTCCTCAGGTCATTCTGATGATATGGCCTGGTATGGAAACACTATTATAAATCATGGTTACTAATTCCCAATATGTTTTCAAAGCCCACACGTAGAAACCACATATCCAATGACATTTCTGGTACTTTTACCTTAAATATATAATCCTCACTTATAATATTATTTCTGGGGAGAAAATAAAAATGGAATATGTTGAAATAATAAATAGTACTACTTGTCAGAGAAAAATTGTTACTACACTTTCAATTTTTTAAAAATTAGAATACTACTACTAACCTGGTATTGAAGGTAAGATTAAAGGACTCTGAGGAAGCAGAAAAATGTGAGATTTTTTAATAGGGAACTTGTAGGCACTTTATGTGGGTTTGTGGTAGGCATAGGGGCTTCTGGGGATTGAACCCAGGGCTTTCTACACACTAGGCAAGCACTCTACAGTGGAGCTATATCCCCAGTTTTTATTATTATTATTTTTGTATTATTTTTTTAATTTCACTTTAAGTAAGGGTCTCAAAAAGTTACTTATACTGGCATTCAACTTATGATCCTCCTGTCTCAGCCTCTGAGTAGCTGGGATTACAGACATATAATCATGCCTAGCTACTTCTAGGTACTTTTAAGAGGTCTAGAGATAAAAATTTGTATTTGTCCTCTGCAAGGCATTATTACTATATTTAGTCTCTGTAATAGTGGTTATTATTTACTTTTTGGTATTGGAGATTGAACCTAGGGGAGCTCTGTCACTGAGCTACATCCCCAGCCCTTTTTCCCCAACCCTTTTTATTTTGAGACAGGTTCTCCCTAAATTGCTTAGGGCCTCACTAAATTGAGGAGGTTGGCCTCAAATTTGTGTTCCTCCTGCTTAAGCCTTGGGGTTACCAGGATAATAATGGTCACTTTTTGGCCCAAGTGAAACAAAAAAGGGAAAAGGGGATAAGAATTTTCTAATTACTAAAAGAACAAACAGGAAAAATGAGTTAGGAGAAGCATACGTAGCAAAAGAGACTGGGTAAGATGTAATTAACGTGACCACATATGATGAGAAACAGAAGATGAGGGAAAACATATTTGGTATGCAATCTCCAAACAGTGAAGAAAGATATCATGAAAAAAGAAAATTTCATAGGTTTATTGTCAGGTAGTGTTGCTAAATAGGAGAAGCTCAAAATTACTTGGTAAAAGAAAAACAATTATATGGATTATTTAGGATTCCAAAATCAAGGTGTTTTACTATAGGGAATGTCTACATACAAAAATTTTTATAAAAATTACTAAATATACAACCATAATCTAAAGAACAAGAAGCCTTATGCATTTTCTAGTCTATGTTTAAATCCTTCTATAAGCAAAAACCTCCAGATGTTAAGTATTATGTATAATGAAACTATTACCTTATTTATTCTGACATCATATTTCTATTAACATAGTCTAAGAGATTAACATAGTCTAGATTTTCAAGGCTAGGCATGTGACACTATCAAGATAAAATTAGTAATCCACTAACATTGTGGTGATTCTTCAGGTGTATTTAGTTATGTCTAACGCATCCTGTAGTAATACAGTAAATTTTGAACTCTTCATTTATCTTTACTAAATATAATCCTATTAAGTTTTGGGAAATTTGCCTCAACCTGCCAAAACCTTTAAAATCTTTACCTTTTAGGCTCTACAGCTACCAGTCAGATGTAGTTACTGAGTCCTTGAAATCATACAGAGTATTTCCTCTGACTATAATGGAATCAAACTAGAAAGGAATAACAACAACAAAAATCTCCTAACACATAGAAATCAAATGACATATTTCTAAATAATCCATGAATCTAAGAGGAAGTCTCAAAGAAAATAAATGTATATATAGAAGTGAATAAAAATGACCACACAACATATCAAATATTGTGTAATGCAATTAAAGAAGTCCTGAATGGGAAATGAAAAAGGCTAAATGCTCACATAAGCAAAACCAAAATGTATTAAATACATAATCTAGACTTATACCTCAAGAATCTAGAGAAAGAGAAAAAAATCAAAGTAAGCAGAAGGAAAAAAACAATAAAAATAATAGCAGAAATCAATAGAATTAAAAATAAAACATTTTACTCAAACTAAAAACAGGTTCTTTGAAAAAATTAATAAACCTCTAGCAAGACGAGTAACGATTAAAAAAAGAGAAGACATAAATCACCAATACTGGGAATGAAATAGGATATTAGAACAGATCTCATAGTTATCAAAAGGATTACAGGGAATAATACTAGCAAGAAATTTATGCTGGTAAATTCAAGCAATTAGAAGATATGAACCAATTCCTCAAAATCCACAAATTACTAAACCTAGCCAAGATGAAAGAGAGAAAATTGAATAGTCCTATAACCATTAAATTTATGATTAAAAAGCTCCCCCAAAAGATCGTCAGAACCAGATGGTTTCACAGAAAAAGTCCAATTAAAATGTTTAAAGGAGAATTAACACTAAAATAATTTAAAGGGAGTAAGAACTATACCAGGAAAAGCATGGTATCCCATTTCTGAGCAGAGAATATTGCAAAATCTGTTTCCTTGGGAAAATAATGTTATCAAATCAAATGACACAGACATTAGCAAAATTAAACTAAAAAAGAACAGTTGATTCTAAATAACATTAATATAAATTGCTAAGTTAATTTTACCTGATTTCCAACTTTGCCACTTCAGGTAACTCTCCAAAATTTATCTCTTCTACCTCCAGTTCTTTAACAGCAGCGAGAATTTTCTGCTGATCTTTACTGGTAATTCCATTCTAAGTAAAAATAATTTTAAGGCGTAGTTAAGATAATTAAACTTGAATAATTTAATTGTCGAAATCATGAAAGAAGTTTTCTACTTATATTTGCATCTTGAAAAACAGACATATTAGAATATACTAAAACATGGTTTGTAAGTGTGACTGATGATAATATTTACATCATTAAAATATTTATATTTGTAATATGAAATTGTAATGCAATCTGTTGTCATATTCAACAAATTAAAGTTTAAAAAATATTTAGGCATATAGTTAATTATAGTAATTTTTGTAATACATAATAGTTGTGATAGACTCTCAAATCCAATTACTAGATTTTAATACATAATAGTCAAAACAACAAGGTGCAAGTTGATTTTCTGTGATACTAATAATTTCAAGTTTCTAATGTGTTCAGGCAACAAAATCATTGCTTTTTAGATAGCCTACTTATTAAAGTATCTATAATATTTCTCACACTAGTTTTGAATGATTACTTAATATTATGTCAAAATAATGTCTTTATAAAAGTATTTTTAGATATACATGACACTAAAGTATGTTTTGACATATTATACATACATGAGTATAACTTATCCTAATTAGGATCCCCCTTCTAGTGGTTGTACATGATGTGGAGTTTCACTGGTTGTATATTCATATATGAATAAAATAATGTCTTGATAGTTTTTGAGAAACCAACAATAGTAGTAACTATTTGGAAGACACATACCTATGCCTATAGACATTTTGAAAACACCTCTTATTTCTAAGAAGTCTGTTTTACAAATCTATTTCACATTTGTAAATGAAGCACTGGTTTTAATTGAGATATCATGGCCACCTGAAGGAACAAAACCACAACTTTTAAGTATTTAAATGTTTCTAAAGTAACAATACTGTAATCAGATTTTAGAATTGGTTATTCATAATCATATTTAATCAAGAACCTAACAAAATACCAATCACAGTCTGCAACCCTAGAATTTGTGAAACAGAAAATATAAGGAGACTGAATTTTAAAAAATCAGAGTATCTAGAGTTTTTGAAAATGATACTAACCTTTGCAAATTCATCTTTTTTCATGGTCAACAGGTGTCTTAAAGTTATATCCCTTTCCTGTAGAAAAGGAAAAAAAAAAACCCATTACCTTTCAATATAAATAGTACAAAGGGAAGTAGGTAAGAGTACATAAGATAGTTAACTGCTGCACTCTTAAAACAACTTCCAACTTTCTAGAGGGGATAGAGATGTAGATAGAGAACTACACTATTGGGTAGACAGTATATATTCACCAAAAAAGTATAAACATAACTAGTTTTCAGATTAGAAGAAAATGATTACTTTCAAATTACTTTTTAATTTTGCTTACATGAAAACAGTTCTATAAAATGGGACAGAATTTATATTTGTACTGAAGACTTCTCCAAATAGAAAAAAGTTTCAAAATTGTACAATAAAACCCAACTCCAAAACACCTCAACAGAATGTGCACACTCCTAAGGGGAATCTATTTTAAGTACTACTTTACTGCTTCAGTATCCTCATAGTAATTCTCATCTACTCAAATCCACAATGTATGCTTAAAGCACCTAGGTAATGGTTGGCATATGATCTAATTGAACATTCAAGACAACCCTGCATTAGCTACTACTGTTCTTAAGGGAAAAAAAAAGTTTAAGTAACATATTTCAGTCAAAAATGAGAGCAAGGATCTGATGTCAGGTTTGTTTGGTTAAAAATAATGTTCCTAGTATTCTATACAAGAAGATCAGTAACTGCAAAAACAAATGGTTTAAGTATTTACAGACAGTTGGCAAAAGTTGTTAAATCCAAACAGCATATACTTTATGTAAAATCTATAATAATAAAATTTAGGGATACTTACTAAAAGTTTAAAATGAGATGTATTGCAAATTATGCAGAAAAGGTATAGCATTCATTCATAGGCATCTTTATGAATTAAAATCTAATGTTATGTTAAACAACAAATAAACATATATATAAAACTCATTGTAGTTTACCTGAAATCTCACCTTTAATAAGTCTGTCATATGTTCCAGTCCAAGACCATGTAAAAATATTTCCAGATCTCCAAATGCTGTGTATGAACTATACATATTTATAGCAATATAAATTTCAGAACAGACTATAAATGTACAACTAATAAATATATACTTATATTTCAGAGAAAAAATTAGAATAGTAAGAATAAATCCATATAAAATAAATTTGTCAATTTATACTCCAGATTTGATGATGTATCAGAGGCATGAGCAAGCCTTAATTCTTTCCCCACTCCCATGGGTTGGAGACTGAATCCAGGGCTTTTTGCACAGGCTAAGCAAGTGCTCTACCACTGAGCTACACCCTCAACCCAAAGCAGGGTTTCCTAACCAATGATGAGAGAAAATGTTGATAGTAAAATGTAGCTCATCTTTCCTAAGAATGAAAATATTCATTAACATATATTCTTTGTAAAATTTCTGTGTGTAAAATTCTCTTTAATTGTTACAAGCAAAAATTAAGTAACAACTTTAAATGGGGTAAAGAATGGTTTATGGTCATATACTGAACAATAGTATTCAGGAAAAAGTATTTTTAGTTTTAGTTTAAAAACTGAGTAATATAGCCGGGCGTGGTAGCGCATGCCTGTAATCCCAGCACTTGGGAGGCTGAGGCAGGAGGATGGCGAGTTTAAAGCCAGCCTCAACAATGGCAAGGCACTTAGCAACTCAGTGAGACCCTGTCTCTAATAAAATAGAAAAAAGGGCTGGGGTTATGGCCCAGTGGTTGAGTGCCCGAGTTCAATCCCGGTGCCAAAAACAAAGAGGAATATGCTGAAAATACTCAGAAAGAAGGGATAATACAGTTTAAATACTAACACAGAAGCTGAATCCCTTAAAAATAAATTTTATTGATATCTTACTAAAAGTTTACATTTTAAAGCCAAAGTTGTTATGATTAATATTAGTACACATGAATAAAACCCTCTAAAATTAGGAAGAATAATGCACCTAAAATCTAGACATTTCTAAGTGATATTTAAAAATGTGTATCAAAGTTTAAAATATCATATACCTTAAATAAGTCACATTTACTATAAGTAGTAGAAGCATGCATTTTTAACTTATTTATAGGAATTCCGTTGAACTAAAATATGTTACCCAAATATGTGATCTTTTTCTTTATCAGAATCTGTTGCCAATAGTTTACAAATAGTCTCTTCTTTAGTTAGCTGTTGAAGCTTTCCTTCCAAAGGATTTAAAGTCAAGGAAAGAAAGTTGAAGATCTGAAAAGGTTCACAAATTAGTCAAATATAGTTAATATTTTTATATAACATAACTGCACTTAAAAATAAATGATATATCATTATTTTCCAACTGGAAAATAAAATTTTAGCAAGGTATAGGGGTCATAACTTTCATGATCTGTTACCCGGAGAATAACTTTTATAAAATCAAATAAATGCTTTCTTGACCTAAAACAATCAGAAAAGAAAAAAGTTTTAACTAATTGAAAATAGTAAATTAGAGAAAGAGAGTAGTATTTTTTAGCAATATACAATACAAAACTAAAACACCATTTTAACAAATGACTCAGAAAGATTAAGTAGTAAGGTAGTACTTGAAATACATTGCTAAGTGGGAAGGAAGCAATAAACTTGCCTAAATATATACAAATTCCAATTAAAGCAATTTGGTAAAATTTCTTAGTTTTACAATCTAACTTCTTATGAAATCAGGGCTATGTCATGTAATCAGTCAAAATACAATATTGAATCTCATGTTAAGAAATGATTTATGATTCAATATAACCTGTGATGCTCATAAATTTATATCAAATTCAGTGTCATCTACCCAAAACTTAATGCAGTAAACCAATTTTTAGTTTTCTAATTTTCAAAGGTTAGAAGAAATAATGCAAACATCTTTTTGAAAAAAAATTTTTTTAAGTATACTGGGAATTGAACCCAGGGGTGCTTAACTACTGAGCAACATCCCAGTCCTTTTTTATATTTTATTTAGAGACAAGGTCTTGCTGAATTGCTAAGTACCTCACTAATCTGCTGGGGTTGGCTTTGAACCCTCCATCCTCCTGCCTTAGCCTCCGGAGTTACTGAGATTATAGGCATGCACTACCTTGTCGGCTTTCTTTTTGAAATTTTGCAAGACTTTAGCAATTAGCCTCTACTCTAGAATAATTTTGGAAATATACATTTTATTTGCAAAATGATATGCATGTTTATTAGATTGCTCAAAGATTAATGAATGTTATTTTACATGCAGTGTAAGTGGCATGGTCTGACAATTATATGATAGAACCTGCAGATACTTTAAAATTCAGAGTCTCAGTGTTATGAACTCTTGAGCTTAATAATTTTATAGTGGTATTGTACTTGATCCATGGTTAGAAAGTACAGACCTCTGGCTAAAACTTAAATATTCAAACCAAAAATTTGTATTCATAAACTAATTTAATATATGGCAAATATTTATCATTGAGTTTTAAAATCTGAATGACAGCAGATCATACACCCAAGTATGTTATCACTTTACCACATAGCTTGTCACACATATAGGAATAAATGTTGCTTAAAGGATTTAATTTTTAAATTGTCTAACATCTACAAATTAAAATTATAAAACAATGTTTTAAGTCCATATTCAAATCTTGACACTTTACTATTGCAATATGTTAATTTTTAAAAATCTAGTTTATAATGTTAGTCTAATTTCATTACTAGCAACACAGTAAGACTATTATCCTTTTATATAACTTATCACATTATAAATGTCTTAATTTAGTAGATGAATAGTAGCAAAATATTAGTTGGTTGGATAAAAACATATTTATACATTTGATAATAGCTGAAAAAACTATTATACTTGTGAATTTCAACAAAATAACATAAAAGTTCTACATAAGATAATGTGACATCACAGAAAAATTAGTTTAACATATAGATGGCTACCTCAAGATGTTTATTTCTTTTAGCAATCTCACTTGGTGTCTTTCCATCTTTGGTTTGTAGCATTTTATTAGCTCCAAGTTCAAGCAACTTCAAAACTACATTTTTATGACCTTGACGTGCTGCCCATGTTAAAGCCTATAAGGGGAGGAAAAGAGGATTGCTTAAAGAGAAGGAGTGTACATGAGATAGATAGGAAATGTTTTCAACAGTATTATGGCACAATAAAAAAGAGAAAATGGTTAATTAACAGAATGATGCAATCTCTTCATTTAACAATATAATGTAAACATATTTCCCACATTGTAATGTAAACATACTTCCCATGTTGTACTTGCAAAGCAGACTGCAATGTTTACACTGATTTTATAAAACCAAATAATATATTACAGTTAAGCAATGTTATGGAAAAAATGATTTATCTGCCAATTACCAAATATACATAAGGATTTTTTTTTTGTTTTCTACAAAAATAGAATCCTTATGTATATTCAGAGTCCAGGTTTTGTTGTACATTATAACTTTTGTAATGAATAATGACTACAAGAGTCAAATAAATCCTTTTTTTCTCATTCATTTGTTGCTGTTTTTCACCAATGATAACATCCTAGCTCTTCTGTAATTATTACTTCTTAAAAAAACTCTTTTTGTAATAAAACAACCAAATATGTATTTTTGTAGATTATGAACAATAATAACAAAATAGCAAAAATTAAAAAGAAATATTGTAAAAGTGTTTCTTACAGCATAACCATTCTCATCCTGGGCATTAACTTCTGCTCCATGTGCAACAAGGAGAGCAACAACCTGAGGGTGACCATCCCGTGCAGCATACATAATAGGAGTCATAAGTCTTCTAAGGAGGAGGAAGAAAAGAAAATTTGTATTAAGGCTGCCATTAACAACTGCTCAATTTCATAAATTTAATTATATTCAATACTGTCAGTATTGTTTTGAACGAAAAGAAAAAGACATAAAAACATTTAATGTCAGGTGATTTAAAAATCTAATTTTCCAGCAAAAAGTAAATATAAAAAAAGAGATGATACTTGAAGTACTGAATGCTAACACAGCACCCTCTAGTGAAGAAATGTATTAAAAAATCACTAAACCACACTTTCTAATGATTTATTAATTTATATATTCATCTAGAAAATTATCAGATTACCTGCACTATGCTTATGCTGGGGATATAGTGATGAATGACACAAATAAGGCTCCTGCTTCATTGGACTTGCTAATTCTAAATGCTTATTACATTTTATTTGGCAAATTGTTGAAAAAAATGTAAAATTTAAAACTTCCCTTTATTTCTCAATGTATCCTATAATTCTGTTTTAGTTTAAGACTTAAAGAATTTTATTCTGAGTTGAAGGCTTACTTTAATCAAGAAAGAGATCAGTCCAACAATTTAGCCTGCCTAAAGTTTTTTTTTTTTTTTTTTTTTTTTAAGTACTTTCTGGGAGAGAACAGTGGTTTCTCTTTAGTTTATCATTTCCCAAAATTAGAGATTCAGTCCCTCTACTCATGGAAGTTAGTCAGCTTAGTCCTATTCAAAAGGACACTAGTATATTCTATCAGTTCTACTTGGGTTGAATTTAATGCATGGCCTATTTTCAAAGGGGATCTGATATTCTGGGACCAATCTTCCTTAGTCACCCCCAATATCTGACTTAGAAACAAATAATTTCAGAGAACAACAAATTAATAAGTTCAGAATTCTGCATTTTGATCTAAGAAAGTTTATGTTGGATATTCATATTACTTATAATACCTATAAACAGAATTTTTCTCTATAAGGATTATTAGTGTTAGGTATATTCCAAATTTGATTATTTCATACCAATGTCTATAGCACCAAACAATTCATGCATTTATCTGTTTCTTCTATTTCCTAGTATCATTTGATTGTCTTATTTGAAATTATATGCTACCTTAAAATATTCCCTCCTTTACCATGAATGTTCCCTACATAGTGGTTTTATTAAGAAAGACAATTTTTATAAAGTGAAGATTAAATTTTCTGGATAATTTAAGCAAACATAAAAAGTACATGCAACAGAAAAATTATGGATCAACTAATTATTCTAATTCTTTACTACATTTAAATGAGACCTCTTGGTATGTCTCCTTCATTCCACGTCTTCCTCACAAAGCCCAAATCTGCACCTCTCGAATCTTTCCTATTTCATTAAGCCATCATTAAACCTATTACTCAGGCATATGACTAGAATCTTTCCTATTTCATTAAGACATCATTAAACCTATTACTCAGGCATATGACTAGGTCATGACTCTTCTTTATCACTCCATATATAAGTCATCAAGAGGTCCCATAGGCTCTACCTTCAAAATATATTCTGCATCTGAGCACCTCTCATCACCTTGTTAGCCACAGCAGTAGTTCACAAACCACATCATCTTTCTCTTACCTATATTATAGTAAGTCTCATGATTGTTTTCAATGCTTTTATTCTTGTCCACTTAATTCTTTTTTTTTTTTTTTTTTTGTACTGGGGATTGAACTTAGGGGCCCTTGACCACTGGGCCACATCCCCAGCCCTTTTTTTTTTTTTTTTTTTTGCATTTTATCAGAGACAGGGTCTCACTGAGTCTCACTGAGTTGCTAAGTACCTCGCCATTGCTAAGGCTGGCTTTGAACTTGAAATCCTCCTGCCTCAGCCTCTCAAGTGCTGGAATTACAGGCATGTGCCACCGTGCCTGGACTCTTGTCCACTTAGTTCTCTTCGAAAATGCCAGGTTGTTCCCTTTTCAGGGGAACAATGTTGAACTGGTTTCTGACTACTCAGAAAAACTGAATTTATCAAATGGAACAGCAAATTCCTATGCCATCCTAGCTTATTTAAAATTAACTGGCTTTTTAATACTGTCTAAGTGAAGCCATCAATAATGTTGCATGACAATTTTGAAAGGAAAAAGAGCAATTCTAGCATTTCCTACTTGTTACAGTTTAATGAAGTAGCAATTTCATTAACTCCTCAGAAAAATTAAAACAAAATTTTATATTAACTGATCCACTTGAGTAACATGGTAACTATTTGTGCTATTGATACTCTTTCAATGCTAATTTTCATCTATTTCTTACAGTGGGGTTGGGACAGAGGTAGAAGGATTAGAGGAACACAAGAAAGGTCAATGGGAAGGGAGGGAAGGGAGAGGAAGGAATGGGAAGGGAGGGGGCAAGGGGATAAAAAAAGACGGTAAAATGAGATGGATATCATTACCTTAAGTGCATGTATGAAGACACATGTATACAACCAGAGATATGTAAAAATGAGCTCTATATGTGCAATATGAATTGTAATGCATTCTCCTGTCATATATAACAACTTAGAATATAAAAAGAATGTAAAAATACATGTATTTTATAAAAAAAGATTCAATGTAAAGAATTCTTACACTTTTCAAACTACTGCAATTTGGTTCCGCTTGCTCCTTCTAACAAACAACTTTTTTAGTTTGTATTTTCATTATTTTTTATCATATCACAAATTTTCCTTTATTTGGTTTACTTCACTTAATACTAGTAATGTTTGATATGAACATTCCTTTCTTTTGGCTTACATTTACTTACAAAGTGACTTTCACACTCTTTTTCTTCAACCATTCTAATGAATAGGATTTAGCTATTTTTGTTTTTTAGGCCAATATCTTGGTCTGTCTTTTAGGTTATAAATCCACTACATTCACATTTAGCATAATGACTGGTATACTTGACAAAATTCTTGTCTGCTTTTGTTGGTTTACTACTCATTACATTTTCCTCTTGAAAATTTGGTGACTCTATGCTTAACAAAAATGCTAAGTGAAGTTAGCCAATCCCAAAAAACAAAGGTCGAATGATCTCTTTGATATGAAGATACTAACTTATAAAGGCAAGGGAGTGGGGATGAGAGGAATGAAAGAGCTTTAAATAGAACAAAGGGGGGAAGGAGAGATGGGGGACAAGGGGATAGGAATAATGGTAGACTGAGTTATCCATGATTACCCTAAATACATGTATGAAGACACACTTGTTGAAAAAATACTTTATATAAAACCAGCAACTTGGAAAAAAAACCATTCTAATTAAATTGGAAATGGAAAGCTAAAAAAAAACGATTAAAAAAAAATCCAGTAAACATCATCTTTCTTTGCTCTTAGTATCCTCCAACACACATACAATTGCACTCAAAATGTTAGCTGTGCCTCTGCTCAAGATGATGACTTTACTACATTCCCACATGTATGCAAAAAAGTCTTTATTTTGCCCTTACTCTTAAATGGCAGAATGACTAAACACACAATTACAGATCCCAAGTTTATTTCTCAGACTATTTGTCTCCTTCCATGTATAGCTTCTATATTGTGAAATATAATGTTAGATGGAAATTTCTGTATATAAATTGTCTTGATAGATAAACTGTCTCTTTAGTAACTTACTTTTAGGAATTTTGCTTTTTTCTTGGTATTTTGAAGTTCACTGTGATGTGTGCTTACTGTAATTTTTAATTAAATGTGTATGCTATCTATTTGTGTATAAATTTGCCATTCGTATAATAGAGCTTTTAACCCTAGGATTTGTGTCTTCAGTTTGGTAATACTCTTGGCCATTATTGCTTCAAATACAGCATACCTTCCATTTTCTTCTTCTGGAACTCCTACAAGACACGTTAGAGTTTCTGCCAAGATTATTCATGTCTTTTAACTTTTCCTTTATGTTTTCCATGTGCTACCCTTTGTTTTGTATTCTAGGCAATTTCTTCACATCTAGCTTCTAGTCCATTAATACATTCATCAGTTGAGTCCCTTCTGCAATTTTGCACATTCTATTTAGTTTTAATAGTGAACAATAGTTTTTATAATTCACTGTACTTGTTTCATAATTACTATTTGTTATTTGTAAAGGCAGTTCTCTTTTATTCTTCATAGCAATAAAGTCCTTTTTAGATTCTATTTTCACTAATCTAAGTCAATCTTTTGCAGAATGTATTGTCCCTGTTTCACTTCATGACACTTATCTTTGTCTAGATTTTAGTGGTTTACGGTTGTATACCTACCCTTCAGCCTACTATATAGATCTTCTAAGTACAGAAGACTCAAGTCACTAGCCTTCACTTTGCCTATTAGTAATGCAGTTTTTAGATATTGCCAGAGTTCCCATCTGTTTATTTCATCAGTCATTCCTTTTCCATTCATGTCATTCATATTTGTTCTTCACTTATATTTACATATTTGTTTTTGCTCTTTAGAATGGGATCTATAATCTCATTATATTCCCAAACTAGTCATTACTTATAATTTGAAAACCAAATGAAATTTGAAGATTAGTATAAAAAACTTACTTCATTTTATACTTATTTCTAACAGTTTCTGAGTTGATTATCTTGGGTTTACCAAATATGTAATTAATATAATCTTAAAAATTATAATTTTATCCTCTTTTCCTAATTAAAAAAAAAAGGTCTAATGGCTTAATCTGAGGCAACAGAGTTTAATGTCATAAGATGGAGGTAAGCAAAATCTTCCAAAAGAGAGTATATCTGTTAGGCAAGAGAGTATATCTGTTAGGGCTGGTTGAACATACTGGGACATGCATGTCACAACCACTCAATTTTGCTATTTTAGCATGAATGTTGGCAAAGACAAGACATAAATGAATGAGCACAGCTGTATTGCAATAAAACTTTAGATGTTTGCCAACTTCTACTTTAGAGTATAAACTATGGAATCAGTCAGCCTAGGTTCAAATCTAACTTTCAGCCTTTCCTGGGTGAATAATATTTCTTAAGTTTTTATTGCCTCAGTTTCTACATATATGCATAAAAATAGTTTCTACACATGTAACAATTATTTTTGATACTACCATAATCTGTGATAATGAATAATAATGTTCAGTAATAAGAAAACTACCAGGCACAAAATAAACACTTTGTCATTATTAGTTATTTTTATTAACTACATCTTATTTTCTTTTCTTACATAACTAGAATGCTTAATCTTTCCTAAAACAATGGTAAAGCAAAAGCAAAGACTGCTTATAATAAGAATCTTTGTCTTGTTCCTGACATTAATGCAAATGCTGCTGTATTTTTCCATTAAGCATATGATTGGTTTTGCTTCAGATATGTTTATAAAATTAAAGAACTATTCATCTAATCAAATTTTATGAAGGTTATAAAAATAGAAATCTGAAAGATTTTTACCTTTCATAAAATGCCTTTTGGCATCTATTATAATGGTAACCTTCCTTTTATTAACAAAATATACCTTGACCTAAAATATTTTCCCTAATATTGAACCATTTTTAATAGTTGATATGAATTTTATTTGATCATGTTATATTATTAATTTAATTTACTGACAATATTAAATTTACTGATACTTCATTAAGGATTTAGGATTTTTGTATCTATGTTTGTAACTGAGATTGATGTATTTAGTTTTTTTGAGGACAGATAATTTTTAAAATTAAATCTCAGAATCAGTGTTGTTGCTTTATTAAAAAAGAAACTGAAAGGCTTCTAGGTTTTCATGTTCTAGAGCTATTTAGACAGTATTAGTGTAATCTGTTTCTTGGAAGTTCAAAAGAAGTAACTTGTTAAATTCCCATCTGAGTCTGATACTTTTTTTGGAAATTAGGTCTCTAAAATATTTTCTCAAAAGATGGATAAAAATCATAACATAAAAATTCTTTTAAAGCATAAATACAAAACAAACTAGAAACAGCATCTTCCACACATATAACAATAAAAAATTCTGTAAGATGAAATATAAAGAGCTTGTCAATCAGTAAAATACATTTGGACCACCAAATAAATAAATTCCCAACAGATATGGGCAATTAATACACAAATATAAATAAGTGACAAAAATGTGGAAGATTAATCAATTAAGGATTACTGAAAAGCATGCAAGCAAAAATGAGACATCATTATTTGCATATCAGATTGGAAAACAGAAAAAAAATAAAAACCTAGTGCTATCACTATGTATGGCCTCTCAAATACTCTTGCAGGCAGTTACTCAACTTTTTCTGAAGATAATTTGGTAACACCTGTCACAATTTCTAATATGCATAAACCTGTATCTCAGTAATTCTAATTTAACAAGGTGTTCTGTAAAAAAATCCATGCAAGGTGCCAAAAACATTCTCTATAGTACTTTCGTGTAACACTAAAAAACTGAAAACCATCCAAATATGTATTTGGAGTTGTAAGCAGCAAGCAAAACTGTGTGAACCTGAGCAATACTGGTTTCATTGGCTCTACTGTACTTCAAGACAGTTTTTAATTTTTATTTTTGTTTAAAATTATCATAAAAGAGTCATTAAAATTTTGAAAAATAACATTTTTCAAAAATAACTTTTCAAAATTTTAATAGTAATTTTTTATTATGAGAATTTTCAATAAAAATGAAAAATTTAAAACTCCACTGTACTTTGAAGTACACTGGAGCCAATGAAACCAATGTTGCTTAAATTCATGCAAATTTACTTGGTGTTTACAATCCACGGCTTTGGCAAGAACAATGATCTTTGATTTCAATTCAGTGTCAACCTGCTGTCAGAATAAACTTTATAAAACACTAATAAGTTCATTCTTCTTAAATTGTTCAACAATTTCAGGATCAAATTCCTATTTTTTTGTATTATGGATTATGGGAGGTAATTATCTAGCCAATGCCAAATTCTGACCCATTTTTGGTTGTACTCTTTAAAAGTGCCTGAAAGAAACATGCTTTCTTCTCTTTCTCTACTTCTCCTCCCTCTCTACTGAATAATCATTCATACCATTATTAACTCCTATTCATTCTCCAAAACTAAAGTCTGGGTGATTAACTTTAAGGAAGCTTTCACTTGTCATCTAGTTTTGTTATGCTTTCCTACTTTCTGTGCCTAGAGACATCTTCTATTACATAGATGTATTACTATGTAAAAAATGCCTATTCTATGGTAATCTTTTCTACTGTATTGTCAAGTTCTTGAAGCAGGGAGTGGCTCTTCCATTTTCTGTCTCCTATGGCTTAACACATATTAAGTGTTTAATAAAAATCAGTTGAATTTGCTGGTGATATTAAGTAACTTTTTCTTCCTCTACCACGTTTCCTTAAAATTTTTAGTCAACAGTTTTTTAGAAAGTGTTGTTTAAAAAAAAAGTTTATGTACATTATGTAACCAGAATTAAATTTTTTCCTGGATGATACAGTCTTTAAGAAAAGTTTTACTTTTTGGTTATTCCAATAAAACCTCCACTAGAGGGCATTCAAAGAAAAGTAGAAACAAAACTCTCAACCTGGCAGGGGGAAAAAATTACTTTACAATGGTGTAATTTCTCTGATCTAGGGTAAAATGGTTAATTTGTCTTCATGTCATTTTTTTTTTTTGTACACGGAAGTCCAATTTCGGCCATCAGTCATTTTATTAAACTAACACTGACAAAAGCTATAAAAGCTGGCAAAATACAAAATATGTCTGAAGGTTTCTATGATTTGGATATAGTTTGGAAGTCCACCAAAGGTTTATGTGTGGAAGGTGTGGTCTCCAAAGTGTTAGTAGGAGATGGTGTGAAAACATTAAGAAGTGGGGCACAGTGGGAGGTCCTTGGGTCAATTGGTGAATTCCCTTGAAAGGTATGAGGGTATTTTGTGTGTCCCTGGTTAGCTCTCATAAAAGGATTCTTATAAAAGCCCAAGCTTGGCCTCACCCAGTCTCTGGTCTTGTTTGAGATATAACTTCTGCTTTCACACATGGTCCCACCATCGTCTCTGCCATGAACTTGGTAAATCCTTACCAGAAATGAAATGATAGAGGTGCCATGTCCTTGAACCTCCAAAGATGTGAGCTAAATAGGCCTCTTTTCTTTGTAAGGAGTCTATTTTAGGAATTTCATTATAAGTACAAAAACTTGATTTATACAAAGATGTAAGAGAAAAAACAAGGAATACAAAACTTGAGAAGTTTGCAGAGCTTCATAAGATTGCCAAGGCCATGAAGCTAATAAGTAACAGGATCTGGAGCATGAATTTCTGATGCCAAGATATTTCACAAATAAATAATTTTGATTTTTAAAAAACAGGGTAACTGCCAGGCCACAGTGGCACATGTCTATAACCTCAGCAGCTTAGGAGACTGAGGCAGGAGGATCGAAAGTTCAAAGCCAGCCTCATGAACAGCGAGGCACTAAGCAACTCAGTGAGACCCTGTCTCTAAATAAAATACAAGAGGGCTGGGGATGTGGCTCAGAGGCTGAGTACCCCTGAGTTCAATCTCCAGTACCCCCCACCCCAAAATAGGGTAACTAATTACATTTTTTATCTTAACAATTAAAAATTATGACTCTTACCCTCATACTACAATTTTACAATTAGGAAAACAATGTAAAAATGTTAAATGAAAGAAAAGATCTTTATTAATGCTTATTGAGTTTCTTTTTGTATTCTCATCAAAAACTTCTGGTTATAATTACACTGTTGAGAATCAATATACTAAATCTAGATAATTTACAAATAATAAATTATGAACTCATATGCTAGTTCCCTGCCTTCAACTGATATTTTTTAGGGAATTCATCTTAGTAGAATAATAAAAAAAAATTTCTATCTCCCCAAATTGATTCTTTCAATAACATGGGATGACTTCAGTCATTATATGGGGCATGAAAAGTCTTCTGAAAGGAAAGAGAGGGAAAAAAACCCCACATTTTTAAATGAAGACAAATGAGTTCTTATTTCAAATTTAAAATACAATTAAAGATAAAATGGTCAAAGGAACTAATTTTAGAAGGTAGTTGTATAATTCTAACCTAATAAGTAGATATATTATTATAAGAAATGAGACTTATCAAAAGGTAGTTTAAACCAAGCACAGTGGCACATACCTGTACTCCCAGCAATTCTGGAGGATCATAAGTTCAAAGCGAGCCTCAGCAACTTACCTTGTCTCAAAAATAAAAATAAAAAGGGCTGGGGATGTGGCTCAGTGGTTAAGGTACCCTCCTGGTACCAAAAATTATATATATATATATATATATATATATGAATATATAGGGTCTATTTGATGGATAACTGAGTACATAATAGTTATATATCATGTGCCAGATACTATTAAGACAAAGTCAAGTAAGAATTTGAAATTTGTTGTTTGTTTTTCTTTTTGGTCTTGGTTTTTGGGTGTGTTTTGAAGAAGTAGTTATCAAAAGAGTTTTTCGTCTATTCGTTTTTTCTTTGTCCTGTTCATTTTCTGCTTTCAAAAGAAGCAGTTGACTCCTAGGTATGTGAAGGGCCATGTTAATGCTATGCTTTAAATATGCAAAGTAACACTAAGGTATCTGTCACTACATACATGTAAAATTGGTAACAAAGATAAAATCAGTTCCAACATATAAGGAAAATAAAGGTAAATAAAAAGCATAGGGTATTGATAGGCAATTTATAAAAAAATTATAAAAAGTTAGTAATGTAAGGAAAGATGTTGTAGTGAACTGAAAATCAGAAAATAAAAACTATAAGTGCTCAGGATGGGGATGTAGCTTACTAGTCCCCCTCAAAAAAACAAACAAACAAAAAAAAAACAAAACAAAAAAACAAAAAACCCTATACCCTTCACATGATCATTGTTATCCATTACCCTGATAAAACCACAGTTTAATATGTTGACAAGCATGCAAAAAATGGATGCTCTCTCACATGGTTCACAATGTGAAGTGGAAAAACTTTTTAGAGGACTATTTGGATGTAACTTGCAAGATTTTAAATGTACAAAAATTTTTTAGCATTTCAATTTCTACAAGTCTTTTACAGAATTAATATGTACCAAGAATATCATCATTATCTTTGTTAGGGCTATTATTTTAAGGCTTTCTCTGTGGTTGGGTACTGTTTGAAATGCAAAACACCTTTACAAAGTGAAGGCTGGGGATATAGCTCAGTTGGTAGAGTACTTGCCTAGCATGCACAAGGCCCTGGGTTCAATCCCTAGCACCACCAAAGGAAAAAATAAAAGAATTACATGACGAAGTGAGTGACATTTTTATCTCTGTATTATAAAAACTAAACAAATGAATAACTCACTCAAATTGCAAATCTAGTAAAGAATAAAGCTGGGATTAAAACCTTGGTAGTCTGACTCATGAGACATTACTCAAACTACCATACAACACAAGAATGTAAATGCTACTAAGTACTGACAAAGATCCCAAACACCTTTCTGAGTGAAAAGAACTGTTTTTATGTAATTTTAAAAAATAATAAAAAAGAATGGAAACACTGGCCAAACTGATTAAAGCAGATATCTCTGAGATAAAAATTCAAAAAATTTGTTTAGTCAAGGAAGACTCACATTTTACCACAGGGACTTACATATTATTTTTAATATTTTATGACAAAATGTGTTGGCTATTTAAAAAGGATAGGAATAAAATTACAAAATAAATGACATTTTCCAGTAATGTCTTCTAAATAGGGTTTTAAAAAAACTGTTTCCGAAAGAATGTTTATGCCTATATTTTCAGAAGAAAGATGTGTCAAATATTTACCTTAGAAAACAAGTTAGTATTGAAAGCCAAACTGTAAATCTACCAAGCTGCTCCAGTGACATTTACAATCAAAGTTATATTCTAAGAAAGAAAGCAACATTTTCCCCAGGGAATCTACTGTTTATTAAAACAGGTAATAACATTCAATAAATTAACAACCACACAGTTATTACGTCAAAACCTTGGGCATTAGTTAATATGTGCTATCTTATCAATGGTAATAAAACATCTATTGAAATTAAAATGTCATCATTTTATAAAACCCTTATCTCATGACTAAACAATATGAATATAACAAACTCATATGCTAGAAAAACTGCTTTCTAAATGGAAAGAAATCTTTTCTTAATATAAGAAAAGTTTTCAGTGAGCTAGAAAACTAAACCCTCAAAAATTCTAAAAACAAATGTTAATTACACACAATTTAAAAAATCTTATCATTACTCTAATAAGAATGCCAACTCCATTCTTAAGGTTAAATCGAAGTGTTTCAAATTATGTTGTGTATTCAATAATCTAATATAGACCTTCTCAATTTTAACTTATAATACCATTTTTTTTTTTTTTTTTTTTGTACCAGGGATTGAACTCAGGGGCACTCGACCACTGGGCCACATCCCCAGGCCTTTTTTGCATTTTATTTAGAGACAGGGTCTCACTGAGTTGCTAAGTGCCTCGCCATTGCTGAGGCTGGCTTTGAACTCGCGATCCTCCTGCCTCAGCCTCCCAAAGTGTATAATACCATTTTTATTGCATTGTCAATATAAAAAGAAAATAAGAAATGGTAAGTCTGTATCACATAAATGCCAAGTTCCAATTAACTTGATCAAGGCCACTTTGTTTTCAGGCCTAAATATGATTAAGTTAAATTAAGTGAAATGAAAACATTTATCTGTTCAATCCTTCCCTATCCAGTTTGTGGACTTTTTAAGTCAAAATATTCAACTATCTACTATAATTTACAGAAAAAGACAATAAAAACAAAATACTCAGATATAGGCTGTTTAACACAAATATGTGTTTTGCAACAATTAAAAAGTCATGCTGTTTAATTGGTTTGTGTTGAAAACTCCTAGATTTAGGTTGAAAAGATGGGAAATAAATACATTCTACTGGAAGATGTTGTTTAAATTATTGTAAATATCCTTATCAAACTTCTGCTACATTCAAAGGCACTTACATAATTGAGCACAAATTTTCTGTTCTGTACAAATAACAAAATGAACCCCTGAGTTAAGCAATTAACATGGGGCTTGGCATACAGAAAACATTCAACAAAAGTTTAATTTAAAAACAAAAAACCTGCCGGGCGCGGTGGCGAACGCCTGTAATCCCAGCACTTTGGGAGGCTGAGGCAGGAGGATCGCGAGTTCAAAGCCAGCCTCAGCAATGGCGAGGCACTTAGCAACTCAGTGAGACCCTGTCTCTAATAAAATACAAAAAAAAAGGGCTGGGGATGTGGCCCAGTGGTCGAGTGCCCCTGAGTTCAATCCCCAGTACCACAAAAAACAAAAAACAAAAAAAAAAAAACACCTAACCCCCTCAAAGAAAAATTCAAAAGCCAAAATAAATAAACCAGTAAATTACCACATTGACTTGACACAATATACTATGCTAAGTAAACTTGTAGAAAGATCTAAGAGAAACACAAGATGTGATTTGTGTCCCAGCAAGTTTAACTTAAAAATGGATTTCAAGTTGCCAATTCTTTACCATTTGTCCCACAGGAGGGAAAATAAAAATATTAAAAGAACAGCTAGATACCTATGTACAAATTATAGAAAGCCTGTTGTGAAATGTTAAATTAGTGTTATTTCCAAAGAGATTTTAAACAAAAATTTTAAAAAGAAGTGTCCATGGAAAATAAAGAATAATGGAGTTGACACACACAAAAAATTATAAACAAATAAACAATTCAAAGATGTCCAAAATACTGATTTTTACTTCTAGTAACAGCAAGTTGGATCAACATTTAGACCCAAATTTTAAACCACCTAAAAGAGCTGGATGAAAACAAATTTCAATTTCTTAAAAACCGTAGAATTAAGATACCAAGGAACCAAAATCTACATAGCAACAAGCCAGAGAGGTAGCTTATATTCACAGTTGATTTTACCCTGAGGGCATCTGCCAGTTCAGATGGAAAAAGGAGCCACAGCTCATTTTGGTGGCCTTTATATCAGGAAAAACAAAACTGAAAACCTTGAGCCTATATGAGGTAGATAGCTTGATAAACCATACTTAAGATAAATTAAGCTGAGACTCAAGGAGCTGTTTCTCAAGGGTAAGGATAAATCAGAAATAACCCAGCTCTTCATGTTGTATACTCCAAAATGGTCCAGAACCTCAATCCCAAATTTAAGATTATACAAGTCCTGGATTGATAATACCTGAAGCATGTTTTGTGTTTTTTTTTTGAAGTGAATTTTTAAAATTTTTTATTTATTTATTTTTTATTCTAAGTTGTTATAAATGACAGCAGAATGCATTACATTTCATATTACACATATAGAGCACATTTTTACAAATCTCTGGTTGTATACAAAGTATATTCACACCATTCGTGACTTCATACATGCACTTAGGGTAATGATATCCATATCATTCTACCATCTTTTTTTTTTTTTCTTCACCCTTTTGCCCCCTCCCATCCCCTCCCTCCCCATTGGCCATGTTTTTTAAAATATACAAAATTCTCTCTGATGGAATCTCCTAGGCCTTTAGCACCTAGTCTTGAATGAGAAGCATGATAAACATTACTAACAGAAACAAACTTACAAAGATTTCAGAATTGGAAATGCTCCATCTAAATGATATGCTTATCACATTAAAGACATTTTGGGGGGGGGGGTGTACTGGAGATTGAATCCAGGGGCACTGGACCACATCCCCAGCCCTATTTTGTATTTTATTTAGAGACTGGGTCTCACTGAGTCACTTAGTGAAGCTAGAATCTGACAGGCAGTCAGTATAGATAGATAAATCAAATCAGGTCTGATCAAGAAAGCCAATTTTGAGTGAGTCCCAGGAAACTGGAGACTGTCACTTGAGGGACTGGAATGTTAATTCCTTCAGAGCCCTTCCTCCACCCTCATCAAGAACCTGTCCTGGCCCCAATCTGTTGCCAAGGTAACCTGTCCCAGGAACTACCCCTTCCTACAGGGAGCTATACTTTTGTTAATTAATGTGTCCCCAGTTGCTCCATCCTGCCCTTTCCCCTTCAGCCCAAGTGCTTCTTACCTTTTGGCCATCCCACCAGCATCGTCATGTATGCAGTAAGGAGAGAGATTAGGAGAAGAAAGCAGGAGAACAAAAAAAGGAAGCCCAGGACATATAAAAAGGGTAGAACTGTCTCGCTTCTGGGGATATCAGGATACCAGCAATGGCCCTCTTCTCCCTCCCAGTCTTGTTACCCTTTTTAAATAAACCCTGCTTTATGTGCTTGCCTCGGCGGGCGTGCTTCTCTAATATTCAAACTTCAACATTTTGGGGAGCAGAACTTGTTACCAACAGCCTGTGGTAACACTAGGGCCTCATTTTTGCTGAGGCTGGCTTTGAACTTGAAATCCCCCTGTCTCAACCTCCTGAGCCACTGGAATTACAGGTGTATGCCACCAATCTAAATCTTGAAAATATTATCAGGGAAAAAAATATGCTATAAACTGACACCACAATTTTAAAAAGAAGCAAACAAGTTCTAGAAATTAAAAAGCACCTCAAATTATTGATTCAATTGGTGAGTTTAACAACAGATTAGAAGGTGTGAGTTACAGAACTGTATGCATTATTCAAAACTGATTTAACTGAAAAATAAAAATATAAGTACTTCATGTATATAAATTATATACAATTTAAAAATTGTAAACTATTACAGAATTTTCTCAGTACCACTCAGAAAGATTTCTAATTAATTAAGTATAGGAAATTCAACAGCTTCCTCTTAATTTTTATTTTTCTATTTACCAGCTTTTAGTACAAATGGATTCAAGTGATTTGATTCAAATAACTTATTTTCACTATAAGATCTACAAACTCCTAGAATTATCTTTTGGTTCCTAACACAAGTAAATACTTTTATTTCTACCAATTTATCTATAAACTAAGACCCTGTCTTTTGAACTGTTTCCACAGAATGAAGAATTTCCATGCTACTTTTACATATCAGAATTGGGATTTCAGTCTCTAGTTTAGAGGTTGACTGCTATTACTTTCACTTTATGAGAAAAGACTGTGGGTCTCATTTTAGTTTAAAAAAAAAAAAAAAAGTTAGTGTTCAATGACTTTTGCGACTAGTAAGTATATGACCATGTAGCTTTCATGAAAACTATTAAGCTTTATGGCCATTTCTTTACTTGTGCTATTTTTCTTGAAAGGTAATTTTTCTCAGCAAAAGAGTTGCTCAACAAAAGGGAATATGTCAACAGAATGAAAGTAAATTCATCTTAAGATGTTTTTCTCCCTCACATCTGAATAGTGGTTCTCTAACATATCTTTTGGCACATTTTACGTGAAACCAAATAATAATAATATGATTTGTCTATATAATTCCCCAAATTTCACAGTACTCTCCTTGAGCCCTGAGATTTTTTTTCTTTTACATTGATGTATGTTATTCCTACCCCAATGTATATTCACTAATGCTATCTTTATAAAATCTGCAGCTTAAAAAGTACTATTTGTGGGGCTGGGGCTATGGCTCAGTGGTAGGAGCACTCGTCTTGCATGTGTGAGGCCCTGGGTTCGATCCTCAGCACCACATAAATAAAAATAAAGGCATTGTGTCCACCTACAACTAAAAAATATATATTAAAAAAAAGCACTATTTGCCATGACCTATTTTCTTTTCAGGACTATGAAGAAAACACAATTCAGTAACTGTATTGGTTCAAATTCTGAACATTAAATAAGACAAAGTAGCTGAAAGTTTATTTTTCAAGTTATTTCTCATATCTGTTAATTAAATACAGATATCTTTCTTTCTTTAACCATGCTATAAAATTATCTATTTTAGTTGAGTACATACCAGTCTAAATCTTGTACTTTCAAACTCATTATCTTTTCTGAGGTTTTCAGCTTTAAAATTGACTTACAGTGATTGCTTTATCGTTTTTAGCATGAGATACTAAACTTGTGTCATTTTAATTCAAATAAAATCTGTTTTCCCAGATATATCCTATGTATCTAAAAGATACCATCTAGTTTTTGAGAGGCAAGATAGTCTAAAACCTATGGTATTGGCTTGCTTAACTTCATATTTAGTATTTAGAAGAAGTAAGTGAGTGAGAGGGTGAAGACTATCTATAATACCTTGGGGAAGTAGTAAAAGAAATTTAAAAATCTGAGGTACATCAAGCAAAAACCAATTTTCCATTGAACCCAGATAGGCAAGTCTTATGCCACTTCTGAAAGTAAAAATCAAAACCACAACACACATGGAAGTGTACTTCAGCTGGTAAAGTACATGCCCCAATTTCAAGGTGTAAGTTACACCTAATTAGGGATATATTTTTTTATTTTTTTAAAAAATATCTTCCAGTTGTAGATGGACATAATACCTTTATTTGTTTAATTATGTAATGCCAGTGCCTCACAAGTGCTAGGCAAGTGTTCTACCCCTGAGCCATAACCCCAGCCATAATTAGGGATATCTTAAATGACAGAATAAAAATTCCTGTGAATTTATGTGCTAAAAAATATGTAGACAGAATCTTTTTTAGTTCTTTGTAATATTTATTTATTTAAATATTAATTATCTACTGTATAAGCCTTGGCCTTTTTCATACTAAATCAGGGTTTCTTAACTTTTTCATTTTGAGATTGGTTATTTTTTGGAGGGCTGTCCGACACACTGTAGGGAGCAGCTTTTTTGACCTCATCCACTGAACACTAGTAATGTCTTTCAGGTATGACAAGCAAAAATCCTTTCAGACATTGCCAAATGGCCCCTGGACAGAAAAACAGACCACCCTTGAAATCACTCCAATTAGATCAAAATCTTTTTCACCTGATAATTATCCAAAGATGTACAGTATTCATTTTTATTATTACAGATGTTTCAACAGATGCAAGATACATTTACTGTTTATTTTCTAAGTATCTAGACACAATTACATGTAAATTATTACCTGATTAATTGGTGAAGTCTTAGGCAAATAAAAACATTTCAATATATTGTCATTGTATTTGTGAAAAACTTGTTACACAGAGAAAGTACTTAACAGGCTTTACTTCTATAGCTTGATCATCATATTCTTTTGAGTGTATTCATAGAAAATGATTGTTTGATGTCAACTTTTCCTTCTCAGTCCAAATGTCTATAATATTCCTCTAAAAGTTAAAAGTTGAAAAATCAACTTTTATGATAACCCCTTCTCTTGGTACACTTATATAATTGGAACTAGAAACTTATGACCTAATTTCATCCATCAACTATTTGGTCAAGTAAACAAACATTGTTTATGATTTTTAAAAATTCATACTATGAAGTATTTAACAGGATGATAATCAAAAAGTATCTTCAATGTTTTTGAACCAACAGTAAGGCTCTTACCTACAAGCTACATTTGGATCAGCATTTCTTGAAAGTAGCAGCTCTACACACTTCAAGATCTGTTCTTCAGAGCCACGAGCAGAACATGCAGTTATCAAAATAGTCTGCCTGTCTACAATGAATAACAAAGCAAGGAAAAATCCTTGTATTTTAGGAAGTATATCTTCATACTTTAGAAAGTCTATCTAATTGACTTCCTTGCCTTTAAAACATTATGTATGTTTATTGCACTCTAGAATTTTACAAACTCTTCCCAAATATCATTCATAAGATTAATTCACCAAAATAAGAGATCGGGGATGAATCCCTTTCATCTCCATAGTATATGTACAATGCACTTCTTAATTTCCTTCCCCTATTCCATTTCCTCAAGAGAACAGCAAATGGTAAAGCACATGACTGTGCCACACTGCCTGAATATCAACAGTTTTTAGTTGATTAAAATTTGCCTTCTTCAACTTATGATTGGAAAATGAGCTGTACTCTCTGGTTTCACTTCTTTACTTCTCACCCATTTGACAGTTCTTGAAATCTAGCTTATAACCTTCGTATTGAAACTAATATAACTGCCACATTTATTGGTTTCTTTTTAGTCTTTGTCTACTTGATCTCTGAACTCACCCCCTTCCCTAAAACTATTCTTCCCTTGGCTCCTATGGCATCAATGGGAATGAGGGTAGGTTTAAAAAAAAAAAGCAAGACCACTTCTCAATTAAGAACTCAGGAATTCAAAAGAGGTCACGACAGCCATGGTTTATATTAGACATAGCATATGACAGAGTATAAAGATTCTAGACCCAGAACTGCCACTGGTAAACTGTGGGTCCAGTGATGTCTTAATATCTCATTAGATCTAATGTATAAGTATGGAATTAATATTAATACCTACATTGTTTTGGTGTACATTCTGAAAGTGGTTTTTTTTTTTTTTTTTTGGTACTGGGGATTGAACTCAGGGCACTAGACCACTGGGCCACATTCCCAGCCCTTTTTTGTATTTTATTAGAGACAGGGTCTCACTGACTTGCTAAGTGCCTCACCATTGCTGAGGCTGGCTTTGAACTTGCGATCCTCGTGCCTCAGCCTCCCAAGTGCCAGGATCACAGGCGTGCGCCACCACACCCGGCAGAAAGTGTTTTATAACTGTATGTATTCCTCTGATTACAAGGAGGAGAAGCAGTAAAAGAAGTTTTTAAGCAGAATATTTTCTATCCTTTCAAAAATCTCATTCTTAAACATAGCTTTCATTGAGTGGTATTTTTAAACAACAAAATAAAAAACCTGATTAATCATGAAATGAAAAGAAATTTTTGTAAAATACAGAAGAAACGATAGCTATGGTTTTACAAGTATCTAATGTACATACAAAAAGAACCTAATGTGAAAATTAATTCTAAAATAAGTTTGAAGTGAATTCAACTGCCTATTACAAACAAGTTAAGCCAAGTACAGTGGCACATGTGTGTAATCCCAGTGACTTGGAGGCTGAGGCAAGAGGATCTCAAGTTTGAGGCCAGCCTTGGAAACTTGGTGAGACTCTGTCTCAAAATAAAAAAATATAAAGGACTGGGGATATAGCTCAGTGGTAGAGCACCCTGGCTTTAATCACCAGGACTGCAAAGCAAGAAAAAAAAAGTGATTTATTAAATCAATATAGCAAACTGGATTTGCATATATACTTTTAAAAATTTATTTTTTTTTTTGGGGGGGGGTACTGGGGATTGGGAGTCACATCCCCAGCCCTATTCTATATTTTATTTAGAGATAGGGTTTTACTGAGTTGCTTAGCACCTCACCGTTGCCGTTGCTGAGGCTGGCTTTGAACTCTTTTTTTTTTTGTGTGTGGTACCAGGGATTGAACTCAGGGGCACTCGTCCACTGGGTCACATCCCCAGCCCTTTTTGTATTTTATTTAGAGACAGGGTCTCACTGAGTTGCTAAGTGCCTCGCCATTGCTGAGGCTGGCTTTGAACTTGTGATCCTCCTGCCTCAGCCTCACAAAGTGCTGGGATTACAGGCGTGCGCCACCGCACCCGGAAAGCTGGCTTTGAACTCTTGATCCTCCTGTCTCAGCTTCCCAAGCTGCTGGGATTACAGGTGTACACTACCATGCCCAGCTGCATATACACTTTTATTCTTTAAGAGTATTCAAAGGGGCTGGGGTTGTGGTTCAGCGGCAGAGTGCTCGCCTAGCACGTGCGCGGCCTGGGTTCGATCCTCAGCACCACGTAAACATAAATGCATTGCACTGTGTACAACTAAACCAAATAAATAAATATTAAAAAAAAAAAGAGTATTCAAAGCACTACCAAGTGGAAATTAGTTACTAAGGAAAACAGAAATAAATATATTTAATGAACTAATTTTGAAACAACTTTAAGTGATATAATTCAAAGTTGACTTTACAATTTCATAAACTGATTTTCAAGTACTTTTCCAAAAAATTATCAGTCTTTTGATTTTTTTCAATGTATTTTTTATTTAAAAATAGCCAAACCTTATACTTCAGAAGTTAGATGTACATACTTATATACTATAAAGAAAACATATCTGGAATCTATCTTCTCGGAAAGACTTTTTCAAAATGGACAGGTTTCTAATTTGCTTTTGCATATTGTTTATACAATTCAACTAACAGAAGGTTTTTTTCCCAAACTGTTTTAATTTATTCCCCCTTGCCTAATTGCTGCTTGGGATTCAAAGAATCATATTAGACATAACCAGTTAAGTTTTCTCAAACATATTACTTACCCTTATCAAAGCTTGCATTAGCACCTCTGTCCAAAAGGACCCGAACCATCTCTACATTGGCAACGCTAGCAGCATACATCAGAGGAGTCCATCCATATCGAAAGCTGGAATCTACACTAATGCCTGTCAACACAAAAACAAGCTTTTAAAAGTCCCACCATCAAAAACAAAACAATAACAAAAAAGGCCCTTACTGTAGTGTGTGTAACATACATATGCATGGAGACATATACCATATAGTTTATTCTAGAAGAGGATTTCTTGATAATAATAGTCCTAGAAAAACAGCAATATTGTGACTAATAAATTTGCTAACTTTATTTTCAAAATAGGCACTACGTTCTAAGAGACCTGATCTGACAACTGTTTTATCAAATATAAATATAAAATAGTTTATAGTATAATAGGTTTTTCTATGCCACTTTTTTCTCTCTAGGGGAGTTGGGGAAGGTTTCAGAGAGGGAATATGTTTTTTAGATTAGAATATTATACTCGGGCAATATCCAAGATTGTGAATACCACATATTTCCCTAAGACATCCTAACTTCCTCTTCAACACAAAACTTAATGGGTAACCAGATAAAACATGAAGCTAAAAAGATAGGTTAGGGTTAGATTATGAAAGCTCTGTTATGAAATACAAGCCATACTTTGTGAACAAGGAATTAATACCATTATATCTGTATTATAAAGACAACACAGATCTATCACTGTTGAGAATGGGACAGGATACAGGGAGACCAATTTATGAACATCAAATTAAGGGCAGGAGAGAGAGCAGGTGGGGCAGGGGGTTGTATAACAAAAGAATATTCAAAGGTAGGATCATCAGAATTTTACATTACTTTGAGAAGGTGAAAAAAAGAACAAATCAAAAATTACTATCAGGTTCTACATGGGGGTGAGAGGACAAAAAGGTAAGGCATCTTTCTACTTTATACCTATATATTTATTATTGGGTTTTTAAAATGAGTTTTCAGTATTTTTGTAATTAAAACCAAATTTCAAATGGTTAACTACAAACTTAGCAGTACTGCTCTTTCAAGAGACACAAAACCCATATTTCCTATCAATTATATCCAGTCCTAATCCTTTAAGAGCCTCCATCACCTTCATGGTACCTAGTCCCATTATTCCCAGGACAAATTTCCTTTTCTAAAACAAATTTCTGCCTATTATACCCCATCCAATACTACAAACACTATACATACAGTCATATTAGTTATTCTGGCTTCTTTCTCCTTATTCAAATTTCATTCAATTTCATTCTTCAAATAGAAACCCAAGTTCTACCACCTGTCCACCAAGTCAAACATCCTTTTCATTTGCTAATAATAACTAACATTTTATATTATTTATATGTTCTAAGTCCTTAATTTACACATTCTCTCATTTTAATCCTCTCTTTACCCAACAACCCTTTTATATAAATACATTCTCATTTTAAAAAGGGGGAAATTGAAGGTTAGGAAAGTTCGTACCTGGGTTACAGAGCCATCAAGTGGCATGGTTAGTAATCAGAGATGGATCTGACTTGTTTCCAAAGGTTTTAATTTCTACAAAAAACATTTATTATCTCTAACACTGATGAAAAATATTTTGCTGTATACAATCTCATCTATTTTGTGTGTGAATGTTTTATAGCTACAATTAGATGGTAAATGCCTGTTATATCGTTGCATAATTTCACCCATTATGATCAACAATTTACATTTGTACATGAAGGTAATTTAAAAAATATTTAATTCACAGAAAGGCATAATGGAGAATTATGATGTATCACATAAACAGATGCTCCACAAGTTTAATTTTTCTAAGGAACTACACTGGGCAATAAAGCTGGAACAAATATTCAAGGCATTTTTAAAAATACCTTTATTATTTATTTATTTATTTATTTTTATATGGTACTGAGGGTCGAATCCAGTGTCTCATGCATGCTAGGCAAGCACTCTACCACTGAGCTATGACCCCCAGCCCTCAAGGCATTTTTTTAAAAATAATATCTAAGCTCAGGCCTCATTCCACAACAAAAAATACAGGAGGAGGAAAAATATAAAACTACAATGTATATAACTAGAAACAATTCTTGAGAAACATAAACTACAGCCAAGTAAATGTTGAAAAACAAAAACCAGGGTGGGGTAGGATTAGTCAGAATAGGCCAACGAGGTGGAAGAACTGATGGAAGCTAATTAGGGTGGCACTCTCAATGTGAGGGCAAAGAAAATAAGGCAGACAGAACTCAAAAGAACAACTGACATATTAACTGTTGGTTGCGTTTTCATTGGAAAGCAACACAAGCCTCCTGAAACAAGGAATGCTTGTGAACTTAGAAACTGTGTTCAGTTGACATTACCCCTTAACTCTCACCAGAATCTAGGAGCTCCTCCATTAAGGAAATATCTCCAGTGGTCAATGCTTTCTTAAACGTTTCATTCTTTTCTTCTGTAGGCAACGGCCTTTTTAATTTCTAAAAAAAGCACAAAGTAAAATTCATGTTATACATATTTTCATTTCCAGTGCATCAAGAAATAGTAATGTCTGAAGAGGTACACAGCTGCGTCAGTTAGACATAAAATTTGCTAAGAATCCATGCCTAAAACTATCTTTAGAGTGAATGGACAATGATAGATCCAAACCCAAGCGAGGAGCTACATCCACCAGCCAAAGCAGTGCATCAGATGAAAACCACATTTGCGAAACAAAAGGAAAAATGTGCAGGTTTGATTTAGTTCAAATGTCCGAATTTCGAAACACAGGTGAAAAGGGAAACACCGGCAAGGAAGTTAATAAGTTTCCCTGGGCTGGGCCTTGCCTTCGAAAGCCAGGAGCCAACAACAGGTGCTATCAATACAAGGCCTCCTCCGCTACCTGGGATGCCCGGTCGAGGTACCCAATCTCCCAGCCGTCATCTTCGCTATCGCTACTCTCGCCCCCGCCTGCCACCGCCAGGCCCCGTAGCGAGCCCGTTGCAGTGCCCGCCGCCATGCCCGCCCGGATGCTCTTCCGACGCCTGCGCAGTGCATGCGCGCAGGTCTGCGCGGGAAGCGTTGCGCGGGAAGGGGCCACGCACGAGCGCTCAGGCCTTGGCCTCCGGCGCAGGCGCATAGCTGCGCACAGCTCACGCTTGTCCTGCGTGGTTTCCGCTAACCCAAGGGAGAAAAGGGGTGGAGGCCAGGGGTGGTAACCCGGCCTGTCCACCTGGTCAGCCAGGTTGATAGGCTCCAGACCGTAACCTCCAATTCCTTTCAAGAATTCTCCCGCCATTCTTTTAGAGTATTTGACGAAATTTTTGCTGAGTGAGGAATGCCTAGTTGTGGCTGGAGCTAAACAAGACCAAGCTTTCTCAGGCCATTAGCCATCCCCTCATCACCCCCAGCCAAACCTGCTGTTAAACGTGCATACAGTGGGAGAGGACACGTGTTGGTGGTGCACCACCCACACTCAAGATGCCCTGGGACAAAAGCGAGCCAAGGAGGAGCCAAGAGAAAGTACCCTCAAAATAATTTTCTTTTCTTTTTTTTTTTTTTTTGGCGTGGGGAGGGGAGTACCAGGGATTACTCAGAGCCACTGAGCCACATCCCCAACCCTAGTTTGTATTTTATTTAGAGACAGGGTCTCACTGATTTGCTTAGTGCCTGCTTTTGCTGAGGCTGGCTTTGAACTCATGATCCTCCTGCCTTAGCCTCCTGAGCCCCTGGGATTACAGGCCCACCGCGCCAAGCTTCAAAGAATTCTTTACACTTCACGTGATCTCAGATTTAGAAACTTTAGACCACCAGAACACTTGCCTGCTGTAAAACATAGATGCTCCAGAGGATATATCAGCCATGAATGGAGGGTGGATCCAAAAAGCTGGAAAGACTGAAAAGATTTAAAGAACTAGACAGGAAGTAAATAATTCAAACAACTCCAGGTGAGAGCAGCCCAAGGTCAGAAACTTTTCCACTTCTAGATGGAATGTTGATAACACATTGATTATCTTTACCACCACAGAAAAGTCGATTCATCAGGGAATAGAGCACATTTATACACCAAGATTATTTATTTATTTACTTATTTATTGTAAATGTTTCTTAAAATTTCATTATCATATTTATTTAGTTGATAAAGTACTAAGTGTCTTATGAGCCTGGAATCCAGAAATTATATTTGATAAAAGCAACCATGCAAGAATATTTGTTAAACTGGAACTATTTCATTTCATTAAGAATTTTAAAAAGTATCCATCTGAACAAGTTGAAAGCACAATAAGTTTTCCATTAATCTTTCAGAGGCAAGAATAATTTTGCTTCTCCTATTTGTTTTCTGAAGAAAATTGAGGTCCTTTAAATAATTAAATCTCTAGATAACAGGCAAATATAGGTGTATCCTTGGTGATATTTTAAAGTAATAGGTATTTTCGATTACATCAAAAAATTTTGTTGAAAGAAGTCCATTGGTTTTATTTACACATATTAATTAAAATATGCTATATTTATAATGGGATCATCTACATTAGATTTGCATTTTAAATAGGGAAGAGGAATAAAGTCCAGTCCCAGTCCCTTTTGTGCTCCTCTGACTGGATCAGCTTTGCTGACTCTATTTGGTGGCTTTTTTTTTGTATTAAAAGTGATTTCATTTATTGTTATGAATGCCAGTATAACGAGAAACCCACAAGACTAAATTTATATCTTATTTTTACTATTTTAACTTATGTGATTATTGTTTATAATTTTATAAACATTTGTCCTTTAAAGGATATAATACTTTTGCTGAAAACATATAACATCCCCTTTACATCTGTAAGCTATAATATATCAATTAACTTTTTTTATACTTATAGAGCACATTTTTTTACATATCCCTGATTGTATACAAAGTATATTCACACCATTTGTGACTTCATACATGCATTTAGGGTAATGATATTCATCTCATTCTACCAACATTTTTTCCCCCTTCTTCACCCTTTCACCAAGATTATTTAAAGGGAAAGTAGCCATGCACCATTCTTTAAAACGTTCTAAGCAGTACATTTTTTTCCCCTTGAAGATTCTTTGTTACAAGATTTAAAATTATTTACCTCAGGGATTCTCAAAGATAAGTATTTTTAAGAAAGTTATTTTGGGGTCACACTTGTCTTTCTAAATGCATCCATTCAGTACATGTTGTGGATCACTAGATACAGCCAGGCACAACTAGGTTTGAGTAGACAACAAAGACAAAACAAAGTGCCTCATGGGACTCACATTTTAATGAGAGAGAGACAATATGAAAATAAATGAGACTTGCAGATAGTAAGGGCCTTAAAGAAAATAAAAAAGTGTTGCTCAGTTTCTGGAATCAAATCACTTAGGTTGTTTCCTGATGGAATCATTAGTTGTAGCTGTGAGCCCTTGAGCAATTTACTTAGCTTCTGACTCTGTACCAGTTAACTGTTCTGTAAAATGGAGATGCTGATAATTTTCACCAAAAAGAATTGTTATGAGGATTAAATTAAGTAAATAGGCTTGGAATAGGGCCCATCTCAATGTGAGGTTAATAAATCTTAGCTATTATTATTATTATTATTATAAGTTTAGATAGGGTAGTTAAGCTTGAACAGGGTCCCAAATGACAAAAAGTAGCTAGTCATAAAACATGGGAGAGTGGAGCTTGCTTAGCAGTAGAGATATCTAGGCAAGACTATAAGGCAGGGAAAAGTTGAGATCCAGGTCTAGAACCATGGTGGATAAATGAGGGCCCAAAGGTGCAAAGGTTAAGGATGTACTCACCAGCAAATGCAATGAGGGCCCCTTAAATTTTGTATCTCAGACACCCTAATCTTTGCCTTGCTTGGAGCTTCATGAAGGGAGGAGTGTGAGATGAGAGGGTTTTGTGGCATTAAGTAAGGAGTTTGGGTTTTACTGTTAAGAGCTATTTAAAAATGAAATGTTTTTAAGCTAATGAAAGATGTGTTCTGAAAAGTGTGTGTGTTGGGGGGGGGATTTAAACACATTCTTTTTTTGTAGAGAATTCTTTTGGTTTGAACAGCTGGATAAGTAGTGGTATCATTTATTATGAAGGGAAGACTACAGAATAAACTTGAAAATATAATGAGCACCTCAAAATTAATTCACAGCTAGACAGCCAAGGGTAATTGTTGGGTGGGTGATTAAAGGTAAAGAGTTCAGGAGAGCCTGTCTTGGATATATGCATTTAGAAATTGTGCACATACAAATAGTTTTATTTGAAACATTGGGATTTATCCAGCAAGAGCTTCTATAAATATAGATTACATTATTCTAGAACTTATATGGAAAGGTAAAGGAACTAGAATACTTAAAACAATTCTGAAGAAGAAGAATGAAGTAAGAGGAATTGCTATACTTTATTTCAAGACGTGTAGCTTTTGATTTAGGACTTTGTGATACATATCAATGGAACATAATGGAGAACCTAGAAATGGCACCATGCAATTACATATGGCTAATTGAACAAAGATGCAAGATCAATTTAATAGAGGAAGGGTATAGTCATTTCAAAAAGTAGTGCTGGAGCAATTGAATATGAATGTTAAAAATAAAAAGAAGTTCAACCCAACCTTCATGCCTTTTACAAATTAACTCAAAGTGATCATAAATCTACATGAATGTTAATGGAGACATTATTCATATTTGCCAAAAGTAGAAAACAACTAAAATATTCATAAATTGTGAATGGATAAATAAAATTGTTATATCCACATCATCTATGTTAGTTCCTTAGGGCCACTGGTACAAATTACCACAAATGACGTGGCTTATAACATCAGAAATGTTTTATCTCACTGTTCTAGAAGGTAGAAGTCTGAAATCAAGGTGTCATCAGCGCTATGCTTACTCTGAGGTCTCAGAGGAAGATACTTCTTTGTCTTTTTCTAGCTTCTGGTGATTGCTGGATATTGTTGGCAGGCTTGTAGATGCATCACTTTAATTTCTGCTTCCCTTTTTACATGGCATTCTCTGTGTGTCTAGATTTCCCTGTTATAAGAATAAACTTAGGGTATAGATTAGGGCATAGGATTTACCTTAATCTCATATAACCACATCTTAACTTGATTACATCTGCAAAGTCCCTATTTCTAAATGTCTCATTTATAGTTTCTAGGTGGACATGAACTTTTGGATGACACTATTCAACTCAGTACACCATATATGTCACTTAGAATAAAGTTTCCAAGAGCCATGTCATAATATATATCCATCTTCCATTTTATGTTGAATAATGTGTGGTATTAATTTCAGGGCATGATTTTATGGGGTAGCATGTCCCATTACAAGGTTATTATAATTGGGAAATAGAGCATTGGCAGGAAAAATGGAGAGGAGAGGTTGCATTAAAAATTTGTTGTGAATTAGAATCAATAGGATTTGGTAATTAGATGTGAAGGCTGATGGGGAGAGAAGTTAAAACAGATAATAAAATGACAAATAATAAAGAGAATAAAGAGGAGGAAACAGCATGAATGTTTAAGGAACATTGATGTCCAGATAAGTGTGGAGTTCCTCAGAGAGTCCTAGGATGTTAGTTACATTTAAGAAGTCATCTTCCTAAGAGGCAATGACATATTAAAGTGATGATTACCAAGAAAGAAGATGAGATTGGAGTCTGAAAATATATCCTTAGGGATATCTATTCTTTTAGGAAGCTATCAAAGGAAAGTGAGATATACAAGGCACTTAAGAAATAGTAATCAAATAAGCAGAAGATAAGGGAGAGATCAGTGCTTCAAAAATTTTGCACTGAATTATAACCCAAATAATACCAATAATAATGATAATATTCATATTATAGTGCTTCCTGTATTTCAGTTAGTGTCCTATTTTAATTTAGTTAATTTCACAGAATCCTATGGAAGTAAACACTACATCAATGTAACAGAAGGAGAAATAAAGACACAGAGGGTTTAGTACTATCATGTGTTCTAACACTTCTTTAAGCACTTTATAGCCACTAATTCATATAATTCTCACTATACTTTTTTGAGATGCCATTATCTCATTTTACAGATAAGGAAATAGAAGTATAGAAAGGTTATATAAACTGTCCAAGATCAGATAAGTAGGATAAACTGAATTTGTACCAGGTTCTTTGGCTCCAGAGTTGTGCTCAAGTTTAACTTGGAAAGTGTAATGTCCATGAAAGCACACTGTCCTTTAGGGATACTTGTTTGTACCATTTGTTTGATTCCCGCACTGTAGAGGGAAGCACTCCTTTCCAAAGATTTCATTTTCGTACTAGAAAACCAGACTCAGAATAAACTATGATTCATTTACAGGTAAATCACAAGTTTTATTCCTGGCCAGATAAGACATAGGTAATTTGGTTTTGTCTGAAAACATTTGGGAATTTCCCC
Source organism: Tamias sibiricus (assembly GCA_025594165.1). Lineage (NCBI taxonomy): Eukaryota > Metazoa > Chordata > Mammalia > Rodentia > Sciuridae > Tamias > Tamias sibiricus. The sequence continues at coordinate 115,874,089 of CM046664.1, forward strand.
AGGGTGACTTCCTGGAATGGGTCAGAAAACCACCTACCCACTACATTAAAGACTGCAGTGTTCTGCTTGGTTCACTGATGACAGGAAACTGGTAAAACAAAGAGGGCAAGAAACCAGCTATATACAGAGTGAATGTTACTGAAATTTAGGCTTTTCCTAGTTCTTGGGTTTATTTTTTATTAACTGTTAAGCTTTGAGTCAGACATTAGTGATGATTAGCTAATACAGTTCATTTTGCTATAACAAATGATGATGCTGTATTTCATGGGAACTTGTCTTACTTTTATTATCACATTTTCATAATTCTTGCTTATTTTCTATAGGAGTATGTATGGTATTATTTTCAAAAATTTGAAAATATCCTATGGGGGTCCTAAAATATTAATCTGGTCTGAGTTCCAATTGGGTTAACTTTCTCATTTTGAGATCATCTTGCAGACATAAAATGGCAAAAAATACATATATTTTTTTCAATATTAGAATTTGTGTTCTCAAGACAATTAAGGTGAAAGATAAGCAATATCTTTTATTTTAATATCTTTTTATTGTATAGCATTAGTTGAGCCCATGAATACTTAACTGTGCTGCTACTGTATTTTCTACTCATCAGGGAACAAGTTGTAAGGAAGACAGGCAAGATCCTTGACCTAAGAATATTTATAGCCTAGCCAGAGAACCAAATGAATAAGTATATTAAATATCAGGTAATAATTTCTGTTAAGAAAGATCAGCCAGGTAAAGGGGATAGAGGGTAATAAGGCAAATGGAAATTTAAAATAGGAATTTCAGGGAAGGCCTTTCTGAGGTGTTATTCCTTTTAAAAATATTTATTTATTTTAATTAGGTATATATGACAGCAGAATGCATTTTGACTCATTGTACACAATTGCAGCACAACTTTTCAATTCTCTGATTGTACACAATGTAATGTTGCACCATATGTGCAATTATACATGTACCTAGGGTAATGATGTCCATCACATTCCACCATCTTTCTGCCCCCATATCCCCTTTCCTCCCTCCCTCTTGCCTAATCAAAGTTCCTCCATTTTTTCCCATATCCCCCTCCCCCCAATTATAGATCAGCATCTACTTATCAGAGAGAACATTCAGGCTTTGGCTTTTTGGGATTGACTTACTTCACTTAGCATGATATTTTCCAGCTCCATCCATTTACCTGCAAATGCCATAATTTTATTCTCTTTTAATGCTGAGTAATATTCCATTGTGTGTGTGTGTGTGTGTGTGTGTGTGTGTGTGTGTGTGTATATATATTATATATATATATATATATATATATATATATATATATCAGAGTTTCTTTATCCATTCATCTATTGAAGGGCATCTAGGTTGCTTCCATGGTTTAGCTATTGTGAATTGAGCTGCTATAAACATTGATGTGGCTGTGTTACTATAGTATGCTGATTTTAGGTCCTTTGGGTATAGACTGAGGAGTGGGATAGCTGGGTCAAATGGTGGTTCTATTCCTAGTTTTCTAAGGAATCTCCATACTGCTTTCTGGATTGGTTGCACCAATTTGCAGTCCTACTAGCAATGAATGAGTGTGCCTTTTCCCCAACATCCTCACCAACATTTATTGTTGTCTATATTCTTGATAACTGCCATTCTGACTGGCATGAGTTGAAATCTTAGAGCAGTTTTGATTTGCATTTCTCTAGTTACTAGAGATGTTGAACATTTTTCATATATTTATTCATCAATTGTATATCTTCTAAGAAGTATCTGTTCAGCTTCTTAGCCCATTTATTGATTGAGTTTGTTTGTTTTTGGTTGGAAGGGAAGGGGTGAGGGGGTATAAAGTTTTTTGAGTTCTTTATATACTTGGAGATTAGTGCTCTATCTGACATGCGTGTGGCAAAAGTTTGCTCCCAAAATGTAGGCTCTCTCTTCACCTCATTGATTGTTTCTTTTGCTGAGAAGAAGCTTTTTAGTTTAAATCCATCCCATTTATTAATTCTTGATTTTATTTCTTGTGCTTTAGGAGTCTTGTTAAGGAAGTCAGGGCCTAATCTGATGTGATGAAAATTTGGGCATACTTTTTCTTCTATTAGGCACAAGGTCTCTGGTCTAATTCCTAGATCCTTGATCCACTTTGTTTTAAGTTTTGTGCATGGTGAGAAATAGGGGTTTACTTTCATCTTACTGCATGTGGATTTTCAGTTCTTCCAGCATAATTTGTTGAAGAAGCTATCTTTTTTTTTCAATGTATGTTTTCTGCTCTCTTAATGTGATAGGAAGTGACAAGGATCTGATTTACCACAAGTCCATGCAATCCCTATGAAAATTCTATCAGATTGGTACTTTTATCACCATTTTACAAATGATAAACTAAGAAAGAGAAATTTAAAAATTGAATCAAGCTCACAAAACTAAATAATGTAGAGTTGGAAATCAACTCAGATGGTCTATCTCCAGAGTTCACCCTGTTCTTAGCTGATCTACTACAGTATGGAAAAAAATCCATAGGCATAACATTACACCTTCTTGTGTAAGTGATCTTTCATATTTTTTCTTAATAGTCTAATGAATAGTTATTATAATAGGCAATGCATTTACTAATGATAAAATCAAATAAATATATGCTATTGCTTTTATGCTTTCTGTTTAGACAATAAACCACTTAACTAACTCAAATTTGTAAAATCACTCTTTCCATGCATTCTAAGAATTTTCATACATCATATCTGATATTTTCTCATAAATCCCATAGAAATAGAGAGGTAGATGTGATTTGCACTTGATAATTGGGAATACTAGGTCAAGGTTGTGTCAAAGAGATCTGGGACTTAAACTCAGATTTACATAGACAGGCTATTTTTACTTCATTAGAGTATCTTCCAGGATACAAGTCTTTCCTTGAGAATGATTTTTCTGAAGCTGGTACATAAAAACATAAAAATTGTACATGTAAATGTGATACCATGTAATTTTTGATGCATGTGTATATTATATAATGTTTAAATAAGGTTCAATGTATCTATCTCCTCACATGCTTATCATTTCTTTATGGTGAAAACTTTAAAAATCCTTTTTTCTAGCCTTTTGAAATGTACAGTACATTATTGTTATCTATAGTCACCCTACTATGCAATATAGTATACCAGAGCTTCTTACTGCTACCTAACTATAATGCCCATTGATCAAGCTCTTCTCATTTATATCACCTCCCAGCCTCTGGTAACCACTATTTTACTCTGAACTTCTATGAGATCAAATTTTTTAGGTTCCATGTATGAATGAGATCATGCAGTGCTTGCCTTTCTATGTCTAGCTTATTTCATTTAATATAATAAACAATATGTTGTGTTGCAAATAACAGGGTTTCATTATTTTTTATGGTTGAATAGTATTCCATTGGGTGTATGTCCTGCATTTTTCTTTATCTGTTTACCAGTTGATGATGAACACTTAGATTGTTTCCATCTCTTGGCTACTGTAACTAGTACTAGCAATGAAACATGAGACTATAGATATCTCTTTGGCACAACAATTTCATTTCCTTTGGGTATACACCCAAGAGTGGGATTGTTGGCTCTTATGATAGTTCTGTTTTAAATTTTTTGAGGAACCTCTATACTCTTCTTCATAATTGCTATACTAATTTATATGGCCACCAATAGTGTACAAGGGTTTTCTTTATATCCTTTATTGCTAAATTTTAAGAAAAATTGAAACCAGTATTACATTATAAAATTTCCCAACATCTATAACAAAAGTTTAAAACTAAGCATTTAAATGTTTCTCAACAATAGTCTTTGAGATACTACATATTATGGAAATTAGTTTCATTGGTTGCTTAAAAGTTTGTAAGAAAATGGGGGAGAGGTGTTGAGGCAAGACACAATATTTTCATAGTTTTATTTTATAAAATAGAACTCTGAGTAATTGTAAATTTGATGTTAGAAATAAGCTGTAGACTTTGTTGTTATTGCTTGAAAGAAATTAAAACCTTACAAATATTATTCATGTCAAGTATTTTTACTATTCAAATGAATCTTTTGTTTCTTGTAATGAAATTAATTTTATATTACTTTTCACATTATAATAGGCAACATTGATTTTTTTGTTTCTATAATGTTTTGTAAGTATACAATGTTGAGATGGTTTTTTCTGTCTAATAGAAATCTTTTGTATTTATACTGTCATGTCAAAATAGCTCTATAGCTCTAATTTTTCAATGTTGCAAGGATATGGAAGATATCAATTTAACTCTAGAAAATGGATTTACACCATTATTACTACCATGGAATGCTCATAAGACAGTTATTATTTTGGAAGGGGGGTTACTAGAGATTGAACCCAGGGGAACTTAACTACTGAGCTACATCCCCAGCCCTTTTTTGTATTTTATTTAGAGACAGGGTCTTGCTGAATTGCTTAGGACCTTGCTAAGTTGCTGAGGCTGGCTTTAAACTTGTACTCCTTCTGCCTCAGCCTCCAGTGTTGCTGTGATTACAGTCATGAACCACCACACCAGGCTAATAAGACAGTTTTATGAACCCAAAGAAAGGGACCTCTGCACAAACAAAAGCCTTATATTTATTTATATGCATACAATAAGTGAAATTAATCACAATCTGCATGTATTTGACATTAAAGCCATGTTTGGAATTGTCACATAGAAATAAAACAGTGCTATATATGGAATTTTTTGACCTCCAAAAATTTATCAGAAATGTGTTTCACATGATTCATAACTTATAGAACAAACAAGTCTTCTAAAGGGGGCTATTTGAATACTGTTTATTATATTTTGGTGAGATAATACATTTTATTATATTTTGCTCTGACCTAGATTTATGGTCATGGCTTTTCTTATGTTCTTACAGTAGCCAGATTGATCAGCCATATGTGAATCATTAAATTGCAATGAGTAAAGAATAGATTTTCTGAAGTTTCATAGGCTTATGCTGAGAGTAGCAAAACAGAGAAAAAACAGTTACGGTGAGGTGGAATTACCATTAAACACCCACAAAATAAATATAGGATAATTTTCCTGCTATTTTATTTAAGTCTGAAAACTACTGTGAGAATTATATATCAGCTTCATTTCATAGTTGTGAAAACTGAGGTTCAGGGATTTTAATTACCTTGCCCAGAGTCACTATGTTTGAGTGTTCCCTGGATCTCTTTTGGTCCATGGGTGCCCAACTAATATTGCCTGACACCAAGCTAGCCTTTGAGAAAGACAAAGGAGGAATATTATGTTGTGAATGTATTTTCTATGCTTTAAATATTATCTGTTAGAACATACAATTTCCTTCAAAGTATCCATTTTCTAGAAAGCAAATGTGAATTTTTATTTGCTGGTTGAAGATACCTGTAAGAAACGTAAAAGCCCTGTGAAACTTATATTTTAATTGAAGTGTCCTCAAGCATCAGAGTTTCTACTCAATATCATGGTGATGCATACAATAGAGGAAGACTCTTGGACCAGGGAATGGTAATAATGGTAGAGAAAGGGCTGAGGTTGAAGAACTGAGCTGAATATTCAAGTTGTAGGAAAATCCTAAAAATACCCCAAACATGAGTAGGAATTAGCCAGGGAAATGAAGGAAAGGATATTGAGACAAGGCACAAACAAAAGACAACTGCAGGCAACAGGTGATACTCAGCAGCAATATGTGAACAGTGGTGGCTTCTTCTAATCTGGTAGGTGTGGGGAACAGGAGCCAGGCCACAACAGAGTGGATCAGCAAAAATCAGGCAATGTTCCTCCACTTTTAATTCCCTGTGTCACACATTCCTTCTTCTTCTTGTTAACCTTGTGAGCTTATTCATACTACTCTCTACCTTGCTCATCCTCTCCTTGCTTTCCTTTAAACACACTAGATTGTCTCCTGTCTTAAGTCCTTTGCTGTAGCTGTTCCTTCTGTTCAAATGCTCTCCCAAGGTATTCACTAGACTAATTCTTTTATGATTTTCATGTGTTTTCTCAAATCTTACCCTCTCAGCAAGGCCTATCATGACCCTCTTATTTAATATTCTACCAGAGCTCCTTCACCTTCTGGCATGCCCTTGTCTTTTTCTATATCTTTATTCCATACCTCTTACCACCTTTGAACATCCTGCAGTGTATTATTTGCTATTTATTATGTTTATCCCCTACTGAAATATAAACTCTAATAGCAGACATTTATGTTTTATTCCCTGATGTATCCTAAGGCAAGTTGACTAAAGTTGATGCCAATCACAAATGTCACTTCTGAGCCTGTGTGTATGCTTTTAAGCTAGTCAAACACATGTAGCATCAATATGAAAGACAAAGCAGTAGTCCCTAGGGATCTAATGCTATTCTCTTTTAGCTAACTCTCACTGTCACTCCTCCTTACTATTGTAGGGTTTGAATCTCATGCATCAGCTGCCTCCCCACACTGTGGCCTAATCACCATGTATCTCATAGCCTCACAAATAAGTTTGGTCAGGTACTTCATGGATTTCACCATTTTTTCTTTCTTCTCATTCTAGTTTCTTACGTTAAGTGATGGGACTTCTGCCAATTATTCTCCATCTTCTGGACCAGGCTGCTGCTCCCATGGGAATTATGGCACTTATTTTACCACTTAGGCTTTGTCACTGAAGTTCATCCCAGTGTTTCTAGAGACTTAGCAATTGCACGGATATATATATATTTATATACATATATATATATATATATATAAAATACACATCATATTATATATATATAAATCGGCAAGAATGTCATTATTGTGTAATGCTTTGCTGGCCAGGGTTCCCCAAATATTTCCTTACTTTTGAAACTTTGACAAACATTATGCCTTAGTGAAAGAAACCATACCATTCTTTTCATCATTCCTGCCTTCTAGTCTATTTAGGATTATTTAAAGCATCTACTTATTGAACACTTTTATCAGCATCAGCTCAAGTGTAGTATATGCATTATTACCTTTTATACACTTAAAACAGCTTTGAGGAATGAGGGTAATTCTCAGTCTTATAGATAAGTCACCCAAGAGCAAACAGCTTAAATATTTGCCAAGTGTCATATGACTAATAGCTACAGGGTGGAGTTCAAAGCCAGAACAATTGGACTCTTTAGTAGATATTGACATGTAACTAGTTCCATTTTATTCTGCTGACAATTCCATCCTCCAGATAATATGACTGTAGGCTGAAAACTCAGAGAGTGACTATCTCCTGAGACTATGATTCCTCTTGTTCCTCCTAATAGGTCTTAACCAATGACTGAACGACAGGGGGTTACAAAGGGCTGATCACTTGACTCAAGGTGAGGATAATTCTGTGGTTCAATTTGTGCTCAAAGGCTTTCCTTTGGGATCAAAATAAAACTAATGTCTAACTGAGCAGCATACTTGCTTCTGCTGACCTATCCTACTTCCTCCACTTATCTTCTTTTGGGAGAGCAGCCAATAAATCTCTTGGACAAGAAAATCATCTCAGATTTTTCTGGGGAACTTCACTTAGACTCTGATTCCATTTTTTACCACTACAATACATTGCCTTCTTTTTATATTGAACCAAGATTTACTCTATTCTCTCTTTCCTTAGGATAAGTTCCCTCAATTGTTCATGTAAATGAATAGTTCAATGAAGTGAATACTAATGATGAATGCTTCTTATGATCAGCTTCATTTGATCTTATACTATATTCTTTTCACTGAGATTATTTTAAAGTTGAACATGGATTAATTTTTGTAATCAGTCATGGAATTTGCTGACCCAAGGATGTTCAGTGAAAATTTAAGAATATATTCCTCTGAAAAAAATTAGGCTTAATGTTTTGCATTTTTTTGATAATAAAATTATATCAATAGAAACAAAATTTGAATACTTTTTGGTAATATAAAAATAGGTTCCATGGAATAGTATACATTTTCTCTATTACAGAATATTAAGGGTCTTACTTCAAAAATATAGTTTTTGTTAAGTAAATTGCATGTACATCCAGAATTTAAAATGTATATAGAAATAAGGATATAATGTAGAATGCCTGGAGAGGAATTAGAAACACTGAAGATTAAGAAACAAAGTGATCTGTCTAGGTGGTATTCACAAAGAATTTATTTTTTCCAAGTACACATTAACACACTACCATTGACTGAAAATGGTACATCTTATCATTACAAATAACTTCTGTGGAATCGATCCACACAAAGCATTCCAGTGGAGGTCCTTGTTGATTGCAGATTGTACATTTTTACTTCAAAATCAGGGAAGCAGGCAGAATTTGTAATGAATGGTATAATTGTTGAATATTTAAGCAAACATATTGTACTTGGGAATGAACAATATGATTTACGTAATGGGAAGTCATGCCAACCAATCATGTTGGTTTGATAAATAGCTATCTGAAAAAAAGAGGAACAGGTAGATGTAACTTATTAACATTAGAAAAAATACCTTTGACAAAGTCTCCTTTCCTCTGCTGTGCCCCTTCAATCCCATACACAACCCAAACCCATGCGTGTGTGCACACACACAAAACTACACCTTAAAAAGATAAAACTAACTACATGATTGGGGGAACAAAAGCCTTGTTTTATTTAGAAATTGACTTAGAAACAAATAGCACAGAGTTGGGATAGTTACTTATTAAAAAGAAGATTGTACTTGACTCCCACGGTAAATATTGCTGAATGAGTTAGAATTTTTACAGACCAGGTACTCATATTAAATTTCTGAGTTCACAATCTTAGTACACAAATGATTTTTGGATATAAAAAAATTAGCACAAAGGTTTTTAAAGTCTGATTGCCGGGAGAAAGAACTAGAGTTGAACTTTGGTATGGCTAAGTATAAGATAAATTATATGGCTATAAAGAATCCAAAAATAATGGCTTACATTTAAATTATTTTTATTTTTTTGTGGTAAAATACATAACATGGAATTTACCATTTTAACTATTTTAGGAGCATTATGTACGTTTCAGTGGCATGGAGTACCTTCACAATGTTGTACAATAATCCCCATCATGAATTTCCAAAAAATTTTGTTTTCTAAACAGAAACTCTGTATCCATTTAACAATGTCACCTCAATCCTCTGCCTGCCAGCTTCTATTCTTGACTATTCTAATTGCCCCCTATAAGTGGAATTATAAAATATTTGTCATTTTGTGTCAGATTTATTTCATTTAGCAATGTTTTCAAGGTTAATTTATATTGTAGCATGTATAGGAACTTAATTTCTTTTCATGGCTGAATAATATTATATGTACTTGTAAAAAAATGTATACCATCAGACATGCACTATGTTGAGTATTTTTTAAATTTTTTTATTTGTTCTAATTAGTTATACGTGACAGTAGAATGCACTATGATACATTATACATAAATGGAATGTAATTTTATGTTGAGTATTTTATGGTAAATATCTCATGTAATCCTCACAGAAACTAATATAGGAGATATTATTATCTCCAGTTTATAGATTATAATACTGAGGCCTAGAAAGTTTAAGTAGCGTGCTTGAGTAAGTGGTATAATTGGGATCTGAATTAGGTCTATCTTTAGTGTCTACTTGTTTAAGCAGCACAGTATACTTTCACATTAGTGGTATGTCCTCTCATGAAATACTCATATAGTTTTTTGATCTCTGAACTTGAGGAAACACATAAAGCTGGAATAGAAGGTGTATAGAATGGCATCTTAGAGCAAACAAGAATTGAAAGATTTTTCTGCTGCTATGTAATCAATAAAATAATTTTTTCTTTTGGACAAATGAAGGGAGAAAGGGACAAAGATTGGATTTAAATCCTGAAGGCTATGTTTAGGATAGACATAACCATATTTGACAGATCTTGGCATATGAAACATAGAGATCTTATAAAATTTTTCCAATCAGAAGACTTATGGCAAAAGGAATTATTATATTATTTTAAAAGTAGAGATTATACAGAGTTAAAATAGAAATAGTTGTAAATAAGTTTATTCATGTAATTTTTAAAGAGAAATATAATTGCATTATGGAAGTTCAACCCTAAAAGTTTAGTTGCCCAAGCTAATAGGCAACTATACTGTCTCTTATCACATGCTATAGCCACACCTTTGAATTCAGATAAACTGGCTTAAAGGTTACCTATTATGGTTTCCATCTCCCACAAAATTTCATCAATCTGTACTTTCACATCTCCAGTGACAGGAAGAAAACACAATCTCCTGTTGTCATTGGGTAATACAGACATCCAATCATATGTTGAGACAATTTCTTCCTCCATTTACTTCTCAGCCTATGGTCTTATGTCTTTCACAAGACTATGGAGAATAAGTCAAATGTTTTCATCCCTATGATAGCCTTGCAAATATTTGGAGACAGCACCATGTTATTGCCAACCTGCTTTCTCTTTGTTCAAGATGATTAGCAGCCAGTAGTTGAAAGGCAAAGATGCTAGAGAAGTTATGACCAAATTAAACCCTTAAGATAGTTGCAGATTTCCAAAAGTCTACAAGCACTTTAACCATATAGGAAAAGATTAATCGTGGGGACTTCATTAAAATTAAGAACTTCTTTACCTAAGCAATACCATTAATAAAGTGAAAATCTAACCCACAGAGGGGAAGAAGGTATTTGCAGTATATTTTATCTGATAAAGGACTTATATCTAGAATATGTGAAAAATTCCTAAAAATCAATGAATAAGAAAACACACCTTATAACAGAAAATGAGGTCAACTGAACAAGTACTTTGTAAATAAATACATTTGGTTGCCAATTAATCATCAGAAAATCATTTTAAAAACCATGAGATACTACAACCTATCATAATTGCTAAAATAATAAAGTAAAATAAATGCCTTGATAATTCTAAGTATTATCTTGGATGTGGAACAACTAGAACTCCCATATGTTCTTGGTAAAATATAAATTATGAATTGATGCTAACACCTTTGAAAACTGTGACAATATTTACTAAAACTGAAAATACACAAATCTCATGACCAAGATTTTTAATTTCTAGATAATACTTAAAAAATGCAAAAACTGAATGATCCAAATATTGACAAAGTAGAAAGGATAAATGTATCCATTACATACATACAATAGATTTCTATGTAGAAATGACTACTTTTACATACAACAACATGGATGAATCTCACAAACATAAATTAAGCAAAAGAAATCAAACACTAAGGAGTTCATAACTGTGATTCCACTTACATGAAATTTAAAAACCAGCAAAACAAATGGTTTTAGAAGTCAGAATAGTTCTTTTGCAGTAAGTTAGTGACCAAAAAGTTACAGAAGGAAGGAAGGCTTCTGATTTGCTGGTATACTCTATTCATTTCTTCATCTGGTGATAGTTACTTGGGTGTATTCAGCATGCAAAAATTCATTAAAACACACACATATCTGTTGGACACTTTTCTATATACATAGTGGGTAAGTACCCTTGGGTTCAATCCCTGGAACTAAAAAAATAAAAAATATAAAAAGTGCATTTTAAAATGAAAAATAATGCCAATAATTAGGTCTAAAAATTTCATTTACTTAAATATGTTATACTGCCATATTGTACAATTAATGAGTCTATATATTCATAATAAACACAATATAAAGATTTTGAAATTTATGCTGCACTCAACAATTTGAATTTTGTAGTGACAAAGTCTGAAAATATCAAGATTGTCATTTTCTCATCTTCTTCCCCTAGAAAAAGAATTCTAGCTCAGCCTTTTTAGGAATGAGAGCTGGCAATAAATGAACCAATTACTGATCCAAATTTGCATTATTCCAGGGTTTTATAATATATGCAAAATGCTCAATGTAGATTTGGCACATATGGAGCACTCAATCAAGACAGTTATTGTTAAATTATTTTTGAACTTGCATTGCAATATAGATTTATTTTGAGTTTGCTAATTACTTTAAACATCAAAGTCCTATCAAAAATGTTACCATTGTGAATCTCATGCTTGTACAAATTTTGAAACTGTGTAGGAATTCCTGCTTTATTTTAGTGTGTAGAATTTGATCCATACTTATCAGGATATTTATGGATTGTGACTGATTTTCATTTTAAGCATTGGTGAAAATGTTGTTCAGGGAGGACTCAAGCTAGAGCCCTGTAGACCATCCTTATTCTATCTTGGCTCATAGGGATCCAGTAATCAGACCTTTCTGGATGGTTATTCAATCAATTATGAATACTACTAATGGAACTCACATTTGGTCCATGTTTATTTTGTCACTAAAGATGTGAAAATAAAAATGGGATAAAATAGCTCTTATTATGACATTTTTAGATGTTGTATTCTTGTTTTAACTTGGTCATTTATCTTTATATTTTGAAAATATTTCCAAGTTCCATTAAAAAAAATCCAATCCTAACTCACAACCAGTATGCTTCATGTATGAATGTTTCTTCTAATATGAATGATGTTTGATGTGATGGCAAGTTAATGTGGTCTAAGGAAAAATTTTATGACACTAAATACATCTTGGTCAGAAATGTGCTTTCACAATATACTGCATCTAAAGCTTCTTTACTTTTCACTTTTCTTTTTTGCCAGCAGAGGGCTGATAAGGAAGAGAGACTGAATAAAAGGCTTCTTTTCTGGCCTTGATTTAAACACTTCTCTGAAATATTTACAAAGTAGTAGTTTTGTTTTATCTTTAATGAATTTGAAAATAATTGATCTAAGTATACATGTTAATTTCTTACATATACATTTGGTTCAATTACTGAATCTCCCCAAAAATTAGCACATGGAATTTTTTTCTTTTGCTATTCTGGGGATTGAACCCAGGGCTCTGTGCATACTAGACTAGCACTTTAACATGGAATATATTGCCAGACCTCGAATTTTTAATTAAGTTTATAAATAGATAATTACATTTTAAAAATCAGACTCTTCTTTATATTTTGAAGTCATGTCTAAAATATCCCATTTTATTTGCGGTAACATCCATTAATTAGACACCTCTTCCTTTTATGTTTTTTAGCTCAATTATGGATAAGTTTAGGTGAATATTTTCTATATACATTTTGTTTTGGTACAAGGGACTGAACCCAGAGGCTCTTGACCACTTAGTCACATCCTTTTTCTTTTTATTTATTTTTTTTCATTTTTAAACAGGGTCTTTCTTACTTGCTGAGGGCTTCATTAAGTTGCTGAGGCTGGCTTTGAACTTATGATCCTTCTGCCTCAGCCTCCTGAGTTGCTGGGATTACAGGTATGGACCACCATGTCCAGCCCATATACATTTTAATATGGCCATTTGGCTATCTATTTTGACATGCAAAGATATTAAGTATGGTTTGAAGTTTTATTAATCAAGTAATGTGTCTTTTAAACAACTGAAGGAAACTCAAATGATATACAATAGAATTTTTTTTCTTTTTTGCAATAGTTATCCCACAGGAATGTTTAAATACAGTTTTAGTGGGTATATTAAGATGTTTTCTCTTAAAACCTTAAATTTATTTAATCAATAATAAAACAACCTTTTCAAAACATTAGATAGTATGATAAACCCTAAAATTCAACAGCTCAGGACAGTTTACATGTAACCTGTGTAAAATCAAAAGTAAACTGGCAACATGGATGTTGACTTTTCTTTTTGAATAATGCCGTTGTTGCGGAAATAGAAGAGAAGGGAGAAATTGAATATTTTCCATAGCTGTAAAGATATATCTCCCTACCATTTACTCCAAGTACTAGCAATTCCTTTTTTTGTCTTCTTATTGAGAACATCATCTTTAAGAATTTTTTTTTAAGGCCAAGGAAAGGTACTTATAGTGATAAGAACACTGTCAGCACATAGTGTTTCATAAGTATTAGTTATTATCATAAAGCCATATACTTATTTTTGTTTAGTTCACTATGTGGAGTTACTGGGGATTGAACCCAGGTTGCTTTACCACAGAGTTACACCATCAGCCATTTTAAAATCCTGTTTTGAGGCAAGATTTCAGTAAGTTGCCTAGGCTGGCCTCAGACTTTTCATCTTCCTGCGTCAGGCTCATAAGTCACTGAGATAACAGGCATGGGCCACCAGGCCCATATGGTTTAGTCCATTTATTAAACTAGCCTAGAGCATCATATAAAGTTGAAAAAATGGATTCTTCAACAGATGGAAAATAGAAAAACCATCTCATTCTTGGAAGTGCTAATCTTTTTTTATTGTTCTTTTTTTAGTCATACATAACATTAGGATTCATTTTGATATAATTAAAAAAGCATGGAATATAATTTGCTCAAATTCAGTCCCTAATTTCCCACTCCCTTTCCTCTACTTTACTGATTTTTCTGCTATTTACTTCTAGATTTTTTTTTGTTAGTGTCTTTTGAATGTAGATGATATTAAGATTCATTTGGTATGCTCATATATGTACATATGAAAGTTAGGTTAGATTCATTCCTCTGTTCTTCACTTATCCCATCCTCCCTTCTCCTTCCTGCTCAGTTCCTTTCATCTTGTCCACAAATCTTTCTTCTATTTTGATGGAATCCCTCCTCTCCCTTTTCCCCTTCTCTTTTCTTCCTCCTTATTTTGAGCTAGTTTCCACATATCAAAGAATACATTTGACCTTTGTCTTTCTGAGTCTGACTTAGCATGATAGTCTTAGTTCCATCCATTTACCAGCAAATGTCATAATTTCATTCTTCTCTATGGCTAAGTAATACTCCATTGTGTATATATACCACATTTTATTTATCCATTCTTCTGTTGAAGGGCACCTAAATTGGTTCCATAGCTTGGCTGTTGTGAATTGTGCTGCTATAAATGTTGATGTGGTTGTATCACTGTAGTATGCTAGATCTTTTGGATATATTCCAAGGAGTGGAATTTCTGGATCGTGTGGTGTGAGAAATCTTCATACTGTGTTCTAGAGTGGTTGCACTAATTCACAGTCTCACCAGCAATGTATGAGTGTGCCTTTTTCCCAACCTCCTGGCCAACATTTATTATTATCTCTATTCTTGATAATTACCATTCTGACTGAAGTGAGATGATATCTCAGTGTAGTTATGATAAATATTTCCCCGATTATAAGAAATGTGGAACAGTTTTTCATATTTTGTTGGCCAATTGCATTTCTTCTTTTGAGAAGTATTTGTTTAGTTATTTTGCCCATTTATTAATTGTGTTATTTGCTTTTGGTGTCAAGTTCTTTTTGTGTGTGTGTTCTTTATATAATCTAGATATTAATGTCCTATCTGAGGAGCAGGTGGAAAAGATATTTTCCATTCGATAGGCACTCTCTTGATGTTCTTAATTGTTTGCTTTGCTGTGAAGAAGCTTTTTAATTTGATGCCATCCAACTTTTTATTGATTTTTTATTTTATTTCTTACACTTTAAGAGTCTTTTAAAGTCAGTTTCTGTGCCCACATATTGGAGTGTTGGCCCTACATTTTCTTCTAGCAGTTGCAGAGGTTCAGGTCTAATCCCTAGGTCTTTGATCCACTTTGGGTTGACTTTTGTGCAGGTTGAAAGATGAAGGTCAAGTTTCATTCTTCTATATATAGATTTCCAGTTTTCCCAGCACCATTTGTTAAAAAGACTATCTTTTCTCCAATGAGTGTTTTTGGTACCTTTGTCTTGTGTCAGATAATTGTATTTATGTGGGTTTATCTCTGTATCTTCTATTGTCTTCCATTGGTCTTCATGTCTGTTTTGGTGCCAGTGCAATGCTGTTTTTGTTACTATAGCTCTGTAGTATATTTTGAGGTCTGGTATTGTGATGCCTCCAGCATCATTCATTTTGCTCAGGATTCTTTTGGCTATTCTAGATCTCTTATTTTTCCAAATGAAGTTTAGAATTGCTTTTTCTAGTTCTGTGAAAAATATAATTGGTAATTGGGTATTGTATTAAATCGGTATGATGTTTTTGGTAGTATGGCCATTTTAATAATATTGATTCTGCCTATGTAAGAACACAGGAGGTCTTTCCATCTTCTAAGGTCTTCTTCAATTTCTTTCCTCAGTGTTCTATAGTTTTCACTGTGGAGGTCCTTCACATCTTTTGTTAGATTAATTCTTAAGTATCTTATTACTTTTTTGAGCTTATTGTGAATGAAATTGTTTTCCTATTTTCTTTTTCAGCAGGTTTTTTATTGGAGTATACAAAAGTGATTAATTTATGTGTATTGATCTGTGTCATGCTACTTTACTAAAATTGTTTAACAGCTCTAGAAGTCTTCTGGTAGTTTTTTTTTGGTGGGGACATTGGAATTCTATTTTTAATTTAATCAACGAGAACAATCTCTTGACTTGAATGACTCAACGCATTATTGAGCAAACTGGAGAAATAACATCACTTAATTTGCTTTGACTAAATGCTCCAAATGATGAATGGGTATTGAGTTTTCTAACTAACAACTTATGTGATGGGCTAGGATCTAGTTCTTAAAAGGGAATAAAACAGAATGGGAAAGAAAATTTTACCTTTAATGAGAAATCCCATTGGTTTCAATAAGGAGTACTTCAAAATACTAAACTAAAAAGAACTTCCTCTGATCACCTGCTGAAGACATGCTTATAGCTTAGGACATAGCTGGGAGAGGACACAAGAAGGGGATCTTCAGGACTGAACAAAAATGAAAAATTTCTGGTTAGGAAAGAGTAATAAGGCTTCAAGCCTGGGAGTGCTGTCACAATCTTTACTGATTTTTCAAACAATCTCTTCCTGTTCCATGAAGCCACTGCCCCTTTTTATTCCAACTCCATCTTTCTAAAATATAATACATTGTTTCCTTCCTCATTCAAAATCCATACAGACAGTATCATATTTATGGTGATTCAACTTACAATTTTTTGACATTACAATGATGTAAAAGTAATATATTCAGTACAAATTGCATTTAAAATTTTGATTTTATTTTCAGGCTAGTGATATGAAGTTTTTGATACTCTCTTGGTGCTGGGTACCAGCAGTGAGCTACAGCACCTTCATGAGATCATGAATGTGAACAACCAGTACTTTAAAGTGTACCATGTTGATAAGCTCTAATGTTCAGTTGGATAGGTATAGTAATGCATTATTTTTTCTGTTTTATAATATTTTCAGCTTATGATGGGTTTATCTGTATATAATTCCATCACAAGTCTAGGAGCATCTGTGTTGACTTCCTTTTGCAAGCAATAGAAAGAACAGGACTCCTTACACTGTCATTTGTGAATCTGAACAATATAATCCCAATCTGATTTTCCACATTTATTTCTTCCTTTACTTTTCACTCACCAGTAGCAGTGTTGTTCTTAAAATATGCCTCACTCTGATCATATCTTTCTCATTTGTCTCTGCCTATCAGTGACCCCTGTCTTTCAAGATCTATCTTAAATGACATTGTCTCTTGAAGACATTCTTAACTGGAAATTGTCTTTGGTGTCACTGAGTCTTGTGGCTATTTCTATTTCTAGAATAGCCCTCATCTTATTCTCTCTTCTATTACAGGTATTTATATATTTGTTTCTTTTTTTATACTGACTGAAACCTCCTTGAGAACAGGGACTTTGTCTTCTCAACAGGTATCTGAAAATACACATGCATTTCTGTACAAAATCCTGTTAATTATATTGTTGTGAAATATACAACAGTCCCAACCATGTCAAAGGTTTCAACATGAATTTAAAAGTTATTTATTTTAAAATACCATAAGCTTTTTAATATGTCTGTGCAGTGTCACAAAACAAAACCCAGTATGTGTCTTTATTTATAGATAATCACATGAAATTCCATACTCAAGCCCAACAAAATTTCAAATTACCCTCTACTTATAAAATTTAACCTTCACTCTTTCTGCCAACCACAATAATTTGTGCTCTATAGCTCAATGACTTGGTCTGTAGTCTGAACTTTTTAATGAGAGCTACCCCATCAGCTGGGCTCCTGCTGACTGTGGGAATGGGTAAGAAGAGGGTACTGCTCCTTAATTCCTCTCTTCTTTACCCTTTGCCCTGTAGTATGAATCTCTTGGGACTTAAGGGAACCAACCACAAAGTCACCTTTGCTAAATGCCAAAAAAGTCTGTGTAATGTTAAGGGGACAGTTGAATTTCCTAGTTTTTTTCTAGTTATTTCCTTGGTGTTATACAATTTAAGATCTCTTATTAACAATTTAAAGGAAAATAACCAGGCACAGTGGCACATGTCTATAATCCCAGAGACTTAGGAGGCCAAGGCAAGAGGATTGCAAGTTCGAGGCCAGCATCAGCAACTAAGAAACTTGGTGAGACCCTGTCTCAAAAAAGAAAAAAGAAAAAAGAAAAAAAGAAAGAGAAAAAGAAAAAGAAAAAAAAAAAAAAAAAAACAGTGGCTGGGATGTGGCTTAGTGATTGAGTAACCCTGGGTTCAATCTCCAGTAAACCCTCCCCACCAAACAACATGTGTTTCCAAAAAAAAAAAAGTTTTATTTTCAAAACATCAACTACTTTCAAAATGCCCGTCCCCTCCTTGAGTAAAATATGACACCTCTTTGTTAATTCATAGTAATCCTACTTGAATGTTTAAAACTGTTAAGTCAGTAATGGTAAAATATAGAATGAGAGAGTAGAGTGGAGAAATGGAATCACATAGATGGAATACAATTATTTAGGTAAAATATTTTTATAGAGAACATAAACAATAGAATTTTAAAGTGGAATTCTCTTTTAAATCAATATTTTTCTAGAATTCAATTTTTTTTTACAGAATACAATGCAAATAGACTTAGTGGCTAAGTCCACTGTTATTTTATAAGTCATAAAACTTTTACAGTGAGTAGTTAATATTTCCTGAAATTTTGGCATGGTTGATGAATTTCATCTTCCGAATAATGACTGCAGATTTTTAAAGTAGTTGCAGACCAGTTTGATGGTTCTGGGGGTGTTTTTTACATGAAATGTTTCCCACTGGGGATAGAAAGTTTTTCTAAGGTCACAGAGTAACCCAATTTGAAGCCAGTTTTATGCAGTCCCTGCTCTAAGCCCTAGATCCTATGTCATCTTTGCAAGAGAAATAATTAACTAAGAATATAAATGTGAAGAGTATTATTTTTTTAAACTTCTAAAAATGAAACAAAGGGATCTTGCCTGGCTTGAGATATTATTATTTAATATTAAATATTATTAAAGATTTAAATACTAACTTGTTTTTGCATAGAAAATGTGCCAGAGATCAATAAAATGATTTCCCTTGTTTTTCATATTTTATTTTAGAATAGTTTCAGACTTAAAGAAAAATTATGAAGACTCTACAGAGAGGTCCTGTACACCCCACACTCAGTTTCTCCTATTACATTGTCACAATGAATGAATCAATATTGACATATTAGCATTAACTAAAGTCCTTACTTAATTCAAAGATCTTTCCTAGAATACCATATTAAACTTAGTCCTCATATCTCCTTAGACTTCTTTTGGCTTGGATTGTTTCACAGACTTTCCTTAGTTTTGCTGACTTGGACAGTTTTGAGGAATTCTTCGCAGATATTTTGTAGAATACTCTTCAATTGGGATTTGTCTGATGTTTTCATCATAATTAGATGGGAGTTGTGTATAGGAAGACCATAAAGGTCAAAAGCCATTTTTATCACATCCTATGGAGGGGGCATACTATCAACATGACTTATTACTGTTCACGTTGCTCTTGGTGACCTGGAAGAGGAAGTGTGTTAAATTCCTTCACCATAAAGTTCTTTTTCCAACACCCACAGTACTGTATTCTTTGGAAGGAAGTCACCATAAGAAGCCCACACTTAAGGAATGGGAGAGAGAGTTTTACCTCTTTGGTAGTGAAGTACCTAATTAATTATGTAGAATTTTCCTGTACCAGAAATTAGTTTATTCTCCCCATTTACTTATTTAATCATAATTTATGTTAATATTGTCTCTTGGATAGTTATTTTATGATTTGGGTTATAATTAAAAACTGTGTTATTACATTATTTCTTGTATTGCTCAAATTGTTCCAGCTTTGGTTATTGGAGGGTCACTTTTACATGGTTCTTGGGTTCCTTTGAAATATCCCTTCAATTTTGTATTTGTTTTTTATTTTTTCACTTTCCTACTTCCTGTCAACACCAGATGTACTAGGCCCAACATGAATATTCCTGCTTCAGTCCTGAAAGGAGCTGAGGTCCCTTTGATTGGAGGACAGTATTAGAAACCAAGGTCTGGGCATTGTGGCCTGCTGGTTGTCACTAATATGTCATTAGTTTTAGGCCCTTCAGTTGACAGACCAAGATATATGTGTGGATACTAACCT
Source organism: Tamias sibiricus (assembly GCA_025594165.1). Classification (NCBI taxonomy): domain Eukaryota; kingdom Metazoa; phylum Chordata; class Mammalia; order Rodentia; family Sciuridae; genus Tamias; species Tamias sibiricus. Next base: position 115,894,283 of record CM046664.1, read on the forward strand.
TTACATGCATAATATATAAATATTTCTATACGAAGCCATCTGTTTCTTTTTAATTTTTTTATTTGTTCTTTTTTGTTTTACATGACAGTAGAATATATTTTGACATGTCATACATACGTGGAGTAAAACTTCACATTTGTATGGTTGTACATGATGTGGAGTTACACTGGTCATGTATTCATATATGAACATAGGAAAGTTATGTCTGACTCATTGACTCATTCTACTGTCTTTCCCATTCCATCCTCCCTCCCTGCCCCCCACTCCCTTCTGTCCAATCTAGTGAACACCTCCCAACCATTGTGAGTCAGCATCCGCATATCAGAGAGAACATTCAGCCTTTGGTTTTTTGTGATTGGAAGCCATCTGTTTATTTATCAAGTTAAATATGAATTCATGTAGTGTCTCCAATTCTAATGTAGTACCCCATAGATCATTCTAGTTGCTTCCCCTCACTTATCTACAGCTTCCTGTTCCAACACTGATAAACCTGGTCTCCACCATCAACCATCTACTTTATTTTTCATTTCTGGTATTGTGTATAGTAGTTTCAGAATGTTACCCTGTATGATACACCTTTATCACTCATGTAGGTTCTCTTCCCTTTAGTTTCACAGATTATTCATTTCAAAGTTGCTTAGTCTAGAACCTTTCCCTTCCACTCCTTTCAGTATTACACTTGTAACACAAATTCTTTTGTTGCATTCTGAATTCTGTCCTGGGGTTCCTCAATTCTCTGATGTCCCAAATTATTTTTTTAATTCACATACATTAAAGATTGTTCTTTGTGCTGTGTAGTTCAACAGGTTTTAGCAAAGGCATAGTGCCACATATCCAGTTAATATCATTTAGAATAGTTTCACCTAAAAACATCATATCCCTTATGCATTACCTATTTAACCCTTCTTCTCCCCATCCTGATCTCCTGGCAACCACTGATCTTTTTAACTTCTCTATGAAGTTAGGCTTTTTTCAGAATACAAATAATTGAAGTCATACAGTATGTAAACTTTTCACGGTGGATTCTTTCATTAACAATATATATGTAAGATTCATTGTGGGAAGTCATCTGTGAATTATTTGAGGGTCTTCACTTGGTATGGCAGCCAGGGAAATTTTAGGTTTGGCATTGTGAACTATCCCTGGCTCCACCCACGGAATAGATTGCCCAATGCACGTGACCTTTATCTTCCTTCTCCTAGGAAGATGTCTCATAGTAGCTCTGGAGATGGGCATAACCCATAGGGAACTGAACAGCCCAAGTACTACCGTTTTTGGTAAAGAACATTATATGGAAGGCCTTTGATGTTCCCCAATATAAATAAAGCAAGCGCAGGTTCCATTTTGCTTTTTTAGTGTGGAAGCTCCAGAGTATGATTGGCTAGCCCATCCTGACCCTGCTTTCTGAAAATATTTTCTGTGTTCTATGGTTTCTGGGTCACTCTATTTTTCTTATCTTTTGTGCAGCCAGCCCATTCCACTGAAGGGAATTTGGGACATGGGTAGGAATTCATCTTGTCTTTTCATGGCTTGATAACTCATTCCTTTATATTGCTAAGTTAGTATTTTGTCACATAGATGTAGCCGTTTGTTTACCCATTCACTGATTGAAGTATATCTTGTTTACATCCCATTTTGGGCAATTAGGAATAAAGCTACTCAAAACATTTGCATTTAGATTTTTGTGTGGACATAGAATTTTCAAATCAGTTGGGTAAATACCTAGGAGCATGGCTGTTAGATTGTAATAGTAAGACTACATTTAGCTTTGTAAGAAACTACCAAACTATTTCACAGTGGCTGTACCATTTTGCATTCTCATTAGCAACCCTTGCCAGCAATTGGTATTAAGGAATGTTTTTCTTGGGGGATGGGAGCTCAGCCTTTCTAAAAGATGAGTAAGGGTATCTCATTGTTGTTGTAATTTGCAATTCCCTAATGACAAGTGATGAAGAGTATCTTTTCATATGCTTATTTGCCATCTGTAATCTCCTTTGAGGTGGTGTCTGTTCAGATGTTTTGTTTGCTTTTTAATTGGGCTATTTTCTTATTGTTGAATTTTATTTTCCCTTGTTTTTGAAGGAAGTAAATAAACAAAAATAAAAGTAGTTGAGAAAACAAGCATTTAAAAATCATAAAGAATTCTACCATACCTATTTAATTATTTTTATAAAAAATAATCTGAAGAGGGGCTGGGGCTATGGCTCAGTGATAGAACGCCCGTCTTGCATGTGTGGGGCCCTGGGTTCGATCCTCAGCACCACAAAAATAAAATAAAGATATTGTGTCTACCTATAACTAAATTAAAAAAAAATAATTAGAAGAGTAAGTTCAGCATTCAGTGACTCATTAATGTGAGGATGTAAAATCTGAAACACACAATTGTACAATTTGTTGAGCACTTCCCTATATCAGTCAACATGCTCGATTTTTAGCCTTTATATCAATTCAATTCTCATTATAACCCTATGCAATAGAAGTTCTTGTTTTCCTGATTTACAACTGAGGAAACCTCAGTTCACACTCTGCAGAAGAATTCTAAAGCCTTGTGCCATATTGTTTGATAGACAATGTATATGTGTATGTAGGTAGATAGACAAATAGATTTTTTTTTTTTTTTTTTTTTTTTTTTTTGAGAAAGGGTATCATTGTGTTACTCAGGCTAACCAGGAGACAATATATTTTAAAATTGTTACAATTTCCAAATCTGTTCATGTTTATAGGAGAACACATTTAGTTGATTACTTTTGTAGAGTTCTATATTTTTTCTCAGATGTTTAAATGTAAACTTCGCATAGGTTTTCTTTTATATCTTCATTTCCCAAAAACAAGCAAGATAAAATGTAATAAACAAATAAACTGTTTTTCCCACCACATTTTAGACCAGATGAGTAATTTCCAAGAGTCGTTTGCTTTGTTATTTGCTAGGTAACAAACAAAATAAATTCCTAAAGACAATTAGAATCATGACCAAACTGCGTCTTGAAAAACAGAGCAGTGCAGTCGCAGCTGGTGGCTGGGTTTGTGGCTGGCCACGAGCCTGCAGCCTGGGACTGGATGTTCCACCATGGCTTGGCACTCCTCCAGGGAGCTGTCAGTCGCTGGGTTCCCACAGTGCCAAGCACGAGGCAGGTGCAGAAAGGTTCAAGGTTTTTGTTCCCCATTAGTGTTGAGGGCATGTAGGTCGTCTGACATGAGGGGCAGGCAAAGTGGAGTTCCTGCTTTGCTCTGGAGGAGGGCTGTGCTTTGACAGAGGCTGATGAACCTACTGTTGCTCCTCTTAGCCTGCCTCAGTCTGGCTCTGAGATGAGCAGGAGTTTGCAGGTTCCTCTTAGAAAAATAGGATTGAGGCTTCTAGACTCTTTTTGAGTGGGGGTAACATAAGTTCTAAAAATTATGGTTTGTTTTACATTTTCACATTTAAAATTAATGTTCTTAATATGTAGAAAAAGAAATGCAGTAGAATTCGGGCACTTACATAAAATATATGATTCACAGGATTGTTAAAAGTTACCTGATGAAAGCGTTTTTTAATTTTTTCCTTTCTCCCAATAGAGCATCTTTGTGACTACATTTAATGGTGCCTGAGAACATTTTGTATTCAATTCTAAAACCAGGAATGGGGGAAGAATGCAGGCCTGGGATGGTGGGCAGAGGAGGAAGCTAAAGGAGATCTAGGGAGTTAATGTAATTTTGCAGGGCCAGGTTGAATCCAGAATGAATTAAAGAGACATTGATGCTGGTAATTTCCTTTGGGCTCATACAACTAATGCTTTGCTTTGTCAGAGTATTAGTCAAAGTTAGATCTAAAGACTGTTGAAAGTTGTAGCATAATTCTGTCTTGTTTACTGTGTCCCCTGCCTGGCACAGAGCTGGAGCACAAAAGAATTTCTGAAAACATTTGCAGAATAGAATAAGAAAGTCATTCTGTTTCACAGTATACATTTCTTGTCTTTGTTTTTAAAATATATACATATTTTAAAAGTTTAGAAACTTATGTCATAAGATGAAGACATCATAAGACATCCAAGAAGGCTTTTTTTCTTCTTCAGTGTTTATCCACACACATGTATACATCCACTTCTTGGGGTACAAATATGGCCATATCTTTTTTTAACATTTAAATATTGATGTTAGCAAGAAGTCTAGAAATGTTTTCTTAAGGGCTTCCTTCACCCCCCAGTTGCCCAAGAACCCCTGGGTTTTCCTTGTCCAAAGGGGTAATTTGTTTCCAAACACCAGAGAAGTGGAGAATATGGAGGATCTGGTCAGTTTACTGCCACATGCTCCACCCTGTTTTCTGCTGCAGGAGCTTCTGTCACTACAGCATTGTGTCACTGATGAAAATAGGCCCTCCCACAGAGGTGAATGCATCCTGGGTCACTGCTACCATTATCACAGTGTTGGAACAGCTCCCTGCATAGGTCACAGCAGTTTCTCTTATTTTGAATTTTAGTCTCAGTCAGTACTGCCTTAAAAGTGGACTTCTAAAGGTGCTATTGTAGTTTCCATAGCCCACTCCAAGATCTGTGGGTAAAGGCAAGCTTCCAGTTTCAGCTACAAAGTCTAGCAACCCATCTCCCGCCATGGAGTAGATCTTGGCATGAAATCTTTCCTCTCATGGTAGGATGTGTTCTCCTTGGTGGTCCTTAGTCTCTCTATTTGAATACTTCAACTGGGATCATCTCAGTCCATCAAATTAGATTCTAACTACATTGGACCTCAAAAGAAATACAAGAGGTAGTTTTTGTCAGTCACAGCAAAGACCTTATTCTTCTTTCACTCTTCCTAGATACTTCTCTACTTTCCATTCCTCTGATGAAAAGGGTCCGCTCAATGATGTCAGAAGAAATGAAGAAAAAGAAGAAAAGAAAAACCTCCTTTGCAATAAGTCCCTGTTTTCACCTACACAGAGAAGCAACAAGACAAATCTAAAAGGGATCTTCTCTCTACCAGCCCCCTCTCTTTCGTGTTAAACAAACGAAACCATTCCATGTGGTCTAGTTATAGGCAGAGCATAGTGATTAACTGTTCACCACTGGGCTTGTTCACATTCATGTTCTTTTTTGAATTTAAATGTGATATTTAGCCCTTTATACCTCAACTTTTTCATTTGTAAAATGGGATGTTGTTTTTATTTGCAAGGTTCCCCCCACCCCCAGGTGTATAATGCAATTTATATGGAAAAAAAAAGCAAACAATGTACAATCTATTTCTTGCAAAGATATTACCATACTATTTTTTTAAATTAAAATGATACCTATTTTTAGTTAAAACTTCATAACTGTCAAATTTGTTTAGATAAAACTCAGGATACCCATTTATCAATTTGATTTTACTTCCTTAGCATGATAGGTTTTGTTCCAGAAAGCATTTAAGTAATTTTCAAATGTTTTGAAACATGATTTTTCACACATAAATATGAATTCCAAGGTGTTTTGCTATTTTGTCAGTGTTGCTTCTTGGCAGTCTTGGAAGTGAGCAGATCCCAGTCACTCTGTCAGACCCACTGATGCAGAGGGGCCAGTCACTGAACCAGGAACTGGTTGTCCTTTTGACCATATGGATTATTCACCATAGTTGCACCAATCACATTGAGCTTGAGATCAATAAATATGCCTTAAAACAAAATCTCATAGGCTCTGTCTATTCAGGGCAAATTAAAACAGATCAAAAAGGAGAACCTAAATCTGTGAATCCTCAGATTCTAGCTTCACAGGCCTCAAATCCTGCCTTGGGGAACTGACTTCATATCTTATTCTTGTTTTTTGTTTGTTTGTTTGTAATAGGTTAGTGTAAGAAATGACTATACAATGAATGTTGTGTTACCTGTTTTTATTATGATTACAACTGTGGCCAGAGGAAATTTGGCACCCTGTTTAGAGAGAAAAGTTATAAATAAGCAAATAATCTATTATTTTAATGTGCTCCACTGTCTTGTTAAATGCAACTTACTCTTTGATGTAGCATATAAATCAATACAGAACTCATCTGAAGAAAAGCATAACCACTTCTCTCAGGATTCAAATTTATAAAACCATTATTTTAATTCTACAGATAACATGTGGCTTTCAGCATAATATCACCAATAAAATTTAATTTGATGTTATAGATTCTTTTGCTTTAAAAAAAAAAACATTCAGTAGGAAAATAAGAAGAGAACCAATATAAATAATAAAACATTTCATGAACAGCAGCTTTAGGAAATCTCAGAATATTTGTTAGCTTCTACATTTATAGCAAAGTTGCATTCAGGATATTGTTCATAAATTGTTCCAATGATTAATGGCACTAATAAAAGGCCCCATTTTGTGCAGATTGTGGATTTTTTTTTAAAGTCAGAGCACTGATTTTTTTTACATTTATTTATTTGCTTTAGTTGTACACAATGCGTTTATTTTTACGTGGTGCTGAGGATCGAACCTGGGCCACGCACGTGCTAGGCGAGCGTTCTACCACTGAGCCACAATCCCAGCCCCAGATTGTGGATTTTTAAGATTTCCTTTATGAGGAACTACCTTTTAAGTTACAGAGGATCCATCAGGGGTGCCAAATTTCATCTGGACACAGTTGTTACAAATATACCACTGTTGATGAGCTGAAAATTAGAGGAACCTAGAAAGAGTTTTCAAATGTCATTTAAATGCAAAAGCAGTAAGGATATTTTCACCACATAAAATATTATTTTGCCTCTAATCAAGATTATCTTAGTTACTTGACTTTACCCCTTTTTCTTCTAATTCAATACAAGAAAATACCTTTATAATGAATGAGAAAGCCCAGTGTTCCTGAGAATTTTGACATCCTTTAGTGAGTTCAGATTTTTCTAGCATTCCATTTTGCAATGCTACTATTTTCTGATTTACAACTAATGATGTATATTGATAGTTTATAACATTAGTTGAATTCTTATTAGGTCTTAAACCTTTTATGTCTGTTAAATATATCACATTTAACTAATTTCATCCTGTAGTTCTCAACTAGGAACAGTTTTTCATCCCCTTACTCAGGGTATTTGTCAATCTCTAGAGACAGTGTAGGTTGTCACAACTTGAGGGTAGAGGTGGTTCTACTAGCATCCAGTGGGTGGAAGTTAGAGATGCTGCTAAATGACAATGTATAGGACAGCCCCCACAATCAAAGAATTGTTCAATCCTAAATTTCAATTGCGCTTGACATAATAAAAATCTTTCCATTCAATAATCTTATTTGATGCATATCATTAGCCTCATTTTCAGAAAAGAAAAATGGAGATACAGAAAGGTTATATAAAAATTATCCCCAAGATCACAGAGCTAAATAAGTGGTGGTTCCAGGATTGAGAACCTAGTTCTTTCTTGCCTTAAAACCCAAGCTCTCTCTTTATACTCTGCTATCATCCTCAGGGAGCTCTGATATCCCTGAATAGATTCTGAGTTTTGAAGGGTAGAGATATGCTCTCCTGATGTATATCTGCCCTAGCACCATGCTCTTACTTGCTAAGAGACTAATAGCAATGACTCATCTCTAGAGCATCATCAGATCTTCCTTTTAGAGAAACTTTTTAAAAAATATTTATTTATTTGCTTTAGTTGTACACCTTGCATTTATTTTTACATGGTGCTGGGGATCGAACACGGGCCACGCACGTGCTAGGCGAGCGCTCTACCACTAAGCCACAACACCAGCCCATCAGATCTTCCTTTTAGGATGACATTTCAACCATTAGGTCAGTAGCCCAAGAGATTATATATACTGAATTACTAAATAAGGTGTAAGTTAAAAGGAAAACGAGGCACTATTTCTGTTTCCAAGGAGGTTGTGGGGGAGAAGAGTTGTAGATGTATATAAATATAGTATTATGTATGTGCTTATAAATAGAATTCTCAGACCAAACATAATATTGAAAGCAGTAAAAGTAAGTGAGAAACTGGCCCATTCATGGGCCAGGGCACCTCTTTTTGATCCTGAAACATCTTTGTAAACAGATTGTAACATGTATTTGCATCCCTTGGTTATTGTTGTGGCATACTGTGGAATAGCTGTAACTACTCCGACCTGTCCAGCTTAGATAAATTTATAAGCATAAGCTGCCTATTCATATGAGGCTGATGAGGACTTGCCTTCTCTCTTTTGATGAGCTTTTCTTCCCTGTGAGGTGACATTTTCATCCTCCTTCTACTTTTCTAGATTTTAGTGCACTCCTGATTGCTACCCACTTAACACTATTACAGCTTACTCAGGAGAGAATCTGAAGAACACTTTCAAATTAAGTTGAACATGATGAATAAATAGAGTATAGTGAAAGTTCACTCTTGTGATCTCTAGTGGGACAAATTTAGCTATCATCTGGTAAGGTGAGCAATATGGGAAAGGAAGGTTGTCCTGTTGTAATCTTTCATACATTGAGATCCTTTATCCGAAGCACCTGCATATTGCTGCATATACAATAGATACTAAATAAATGTCTACTTTCTTTTTCCCCTCTTCTGCTCCTTCCTCTTCCTCTTCTTCCTTCTTCATTTTTCCTCCTGTTTTTTTCTATTCCTCCTTTTGTTTCCCCGCTCTCTCCCTTCTTCCCTCTTCCTCTTTCTTTTTCCTCCTCCTTCCTTGCTTGCTTCTAATATACCTTTAAAATGATGTCAAACATGTGGCCACTCACTCTTGTATATTTAGTCAGCACTGCCTAAAGCATTAGGAAATTCTATAGAAATGTATGTAGTCACTAAATGCTTGTGCTTAGGCAGTTGACTAGGTTCAAACCCCAGTTTCTTCTGTCATTATATCCTCTGCAACTTGCTTGGGAAAATTAATAAACGTCTTGTACCTCAGTCTCTTTATCTGCAGTATATAGATAACAAAAATACCTGTTCCACAAAGGTTTTATTAAAAGAGGAAAATTATGCTGTGTATTTGTCATTGTGCCCAGCATATATGGCAAATTCCCAACAAATGGAAGCTATTATAATATTGTTATAAAATGATATGAGCTGGCACTTGAGTAACTTGGAAAGAAGAGTTTCTCTGTTTCTTATTACCACCATCCACCCTCACATGGCCTATTGATTTCCTTTGAGATCCACGTTTAGAATTTCAGTTGTGACCTTCAGCCTTATTTGAACACTTTTCTGGTACATACATTTGCATTACCACATTAGGTATGTTCCTAGATGCAAAACCTGAGTATCATATCTCAATTAGTTCATTTGGACATGTCTTCTAATAATGTTAAAGTTCCAAATGGTGAACTCTTTTTCTGCCAAAACAAATTTGGACTGGAATATTTTATGATAAAAATCTAGGGTCTTGCTATGCATGTGTGTATGTACATGCTTATAAAATATTATAGCTAAATGTCATTCATAAAAAATATGTAATTTCAGTGATTAATTGATTTGAGATTTCTGCTTTCCTGTCTCATTGCTGAACAGGGCTAGAATTTTGATTTCGTAAAACTAATGCGGGCAGAAAGAATGGGCTGGTGTAAGTGACAATATATAAATACAGGAAGGATGGTTTGATTAGAAGTAAATTACACACTGATAGGAAAGCTGTTTTGGAGTCAGACCTGAGTTTGGATCTTAATTCTATTGTTGTAGACATTTACTTACTTCTCTTATATGTTTCTTGAATTGAAAACTGGGGATAATAACCCCATATTTATATGGCTGTCCTAAGGTTTGTATGAATGATGCTTGGTAGTAAGAACTTGTCACTATTTTATTTATTTTTGAGATTACTTGACAAATATGTGGGGTCTCCTTGAGTCATAGCCCTTGGTCAGCTTCTATGATCTTTGGAACTTAATTCTTAATCTCTTTATTGTCACATGCTTGTTGATAACAAAGAGGAACTGATTAGCAATTTATTTCAAAATGTGTGTATTATATTTGATGGGTCACACTAGCAGTTATAAAGCAAACAGTGGGGGTGGAGAGTAGATGGAGTGAGTTCAATCACATACCTGGGAAAAGTCAATAGTGAAGATAGAGCCTCAATTTTTGTCATACTGGAGAAGGAAAAACGTGAGCACAGGATTTGAAGCAAGGGATTATGAGGTAGAAACACTGAAGCTTTTTCTGGTCTTTATGCAATTTGTTTTACATCTTTACTCTTCTTTTTCTATTACATTTAAAATAATAAAATTCAAATGTTTCTAAAACTCACTTTAAGATAAGGAAAAAATGATGACATTGAAAAATAAAACAGAGATATAAAAACCTGCTGGACACATTTATTTAATTTAATGCATGTTCTCTTTGTAGCATTATGAAATGCATGTTTTATTTGTACTGTATTTGGGTGATTATAACAATAAGATAATTCACAAGTAAAACACTCTTGCAATGATCAGGCCAAAATTTTTACTTCTGTTTGAAATTTTCAATTCAAACTCACTGTACATTTGCTTTTACACAACAGGGTTCAGGAATTAAAGGTCTGTCTCTTTAAAAAAAAAAAAAAAAAAAAAAAAAACAGCAGCCAGGCTAGCAGTCCTCACTCTGAAAACTTGGAAAGAAGGCAACCAGATGACTGCCTGCCCAGGAAAGTCTAAATGCCCTCAGAGTTCAAGACAGCTCCCCCCTCACCCCCCACCGAGTCAGGTCAAAGTGAACACACTACCTTTGCTTCAAAGACTGGATTCCTTTCAGTGTATTAGTTAAGATGTTTTGCTGATCAAGACTAGGAAATCTATAGGAGGGCGGGTTAGTTTACACACTGTCTACTTGTCATTGTCTCTAAGACACACAAAGCCGCCTAAAAAACACAGCTCTGCTGAAGTACTTACACAGACCACGAACAAATCCTGGGCAAGTAATGGGCAAAGAAATATCTCATCTTACCTCTTGCAGGATTTTTTTTAAATATGCAAATACGACTTACAAGGTGTCTTTGCCATACTTGGAGTTCACCTACGCCTGAAATTAGCAAAGCTTGGTTCTTCCCTCTGACACGCAAAGGAAGCGCAGAGGTGAATACATCAGACATTGCCGCAGAACTTTCCAGCTCTCTAAGGCTGTATTTTGATTCAGGGGGATATATTTTCATTCCCTTTTCAAAATGCGCCTTGCAAATGAAACAAGAACCAAGCTAGGATCTCAGGAAAGAGGAGGAGGAAGACTCCGGGAAGAAGGCGGCTGCGGGTCCTGGGTCCTGCAGAACCTGGTGCGTAGGATAGTCCCTGAGGCTCCCGCTGGGGCTGGTTCTGGTCCGGCCGGTGCTTCTCTCCTCGAGTGTCTTGGACTGGACCTGGAGAGCTCTACAACTGTCTCCCACCTGTGGGTGGGCTGGGGCTGTAAGGTTAGGGACACAAGTCTGGAAGGACCGCGCGCCAGGGAGGGAAAGCTGGGAATCAGAAAGGGAAGCATGGGGCAGGAGAGAGGGAAGGAGGCCAGAAGGAAAGAGCGATTGAGGTGCGGAGGGGGGTGGAGAAAGCCACAGGAGCAAATTTGGGGCTGGACTATGCAGCGCTGGGCTTTTAACCTGGGCAGTGGAGGCGGGGAAGGAACGAAAGGAAAGGGGAGGTGTGTGGGATAGGGGTGGGTGAGCGGGAGTTGAAAGCAAGTGACATCAGCAAGTCAGAGAAAAAGGGGTGAGCGGCAGGCACCGAGAGAAGTAGGGCATTTGGCATTAGGAGCTCGAGCCCAGCCTGCCCTGGCAGGGTACCCAGTGCCCCAGAGACCATGCAGAAGTCGCCTCTGGAAAAGGCCAGCGTCATCTCCAAACTTTTTTTCAGGTGAGAGGGTGTCCAGCAGATCTTTGGAAGGACACGTGCCCATGAAAGGAAGAGGGAGTGAATATGGGTAGAGTTTTTGGGGAAAGAGGAAAAGTTTTTTAAGAGATGCATTATCATTCATTGTTTTGAAAGAAAACATGGATTTTGTGGAATAAAATTGCATTAAGAGAAAAAAGAATAAACTGAAGCCAATTGTTCGAATAGAGAGCAAAATCTATTTGCCACAGAGAGTAAGACTCCCAAGAATCAAATATGCTAAGGTGCAATTGATTTGATTTTTTGTTTTTTGAGAAATTTATAAAGTTGTTAGTAAAAAAAATTTTTAAGTTTGGTTCTTTGTTTCCCCCCTTCATGCCTTGGAAAATTGTCTTCTTGGCACACATACTACAGGTAATAGGTGGTCAGAAACATTTGTTAGCTTAATTTTGGGGGAAAAAATGGAATAGAGAAAGTGGGAATTATGTGCCTAAAGATTTTATTGTTATGATACTGAGTAAGTCAAACAAGTACTTGCCACAATTTCATCATTATTCTTTTTAAGAATGAAAACAAATCTGTCAAAGTATTTATCTTAAGCATGAACACTATGAGGGATGACTTTTAAAGGAGGTCAGAACAGTCATGGAAATGTGAAGTATTGGGTATAGGTAGTGAAGTTATGTCCAACTGGCATTTAATAAATTGTACTTTTGTCTTACTTTGCATGTGATGTGCCATGAAAGCTTGCAAACTTCATCTAATGAGGTTTTTAAAAATAGTTCAGAGTCTTAGGCAAAGTGTAATTAAATGTAGCATTTCATATTTGAAGTGTTCTTCAGATACTGCATGTTATACTTGTGTGAATGAATGAATAGGTACAGTTCTCATGGGACCTTTACTTGACTCATAATTCTCCAATGAATCAGCCTAGTGAAGTATCAGGAAAGTCAAATATATTATAAATATGCCTATATGTATAGTGTGCATGTGGAGGGGAAGAGATTCAGCTTTCACACCTCTCTAATGTTCAATTCTCTGTATATACAATGAGCCTGGAACTCAGGTGCTAAGGAGAGTCCATTGGCCACTGAAGGAGACTCCTCCCCTGTGTATGGTAGAGGAGGACTTTACTCTTTGGAATTACTTATTCTTCACTCTCACCTGCCCCCCGCACATCTGGGGATTGAGCACATTGGTGCTTTACTACTAAGCTACATCCCCAGACCTTTCTTAATTTTTATTCTGAGACAGAAAGTTGCCTAGGATGGCCTTGAATTTAGGATCCTCCTGCCTCAGCCATCTGAGTAGCTGGGATTACAGGCTTGTGTCACCCCCCCCCCCCCCAGGCTTGCAATTACCTTTTGTATTGACATTTTGAGAGCCTTTGTTACTTCATTTATAAAACTGACTTATCTGTTGATCAATTTTCCTACTACTTTCAAAATCAGAATAATTTATAGGCTTTTTATTAGAATACTTTGAGGAACCTAAATGCTAATCAGTCAAAAGGCAGCTTTTAGGAAGAAGAATATCCTGTAGCTATTTCTTTTCTTTTCTTAGTATCAGGAATTGAAACCAGGGGGCTTAACCATTGAGCTACATCCCCAGCCCTTTTTATATTTTATTTAGAGACAGAGTCTCCCTAAGTTGCATAGGGCCCTGTTAAGGTGCTGAGGCTGGCTTTGAACTCTTGATCCTTCTGCCTTAGCTTCCCAAGCCACTGGGATTACAGGCATGTGTCACCGCACCCAGTTTCCCATGGCTGCTTCTATGTATGAAAGAACTTCAAAATTAGTCATCTACAAAGTTTTTTTTTTTTAATTTTAATTTTACAGATTAGCTAATACATTTTAGTATAGTTTGGAGAATGCTCTTAAATTGATTTGGAAAGAAAATGTGGCATAATGACTACTAAATTTGTTAAAAGCTACTCATTTCTCTAAACTATTTCATAATAAGTTGCTCTAAAGAATAGATGTATTTTTAAAAATTAAGTTCCTACTATTTATAGGAATTGACAATCACCTAAACTACCAGTGATTATAAACTTCCTATGGACTATAAGGCTAGAAACTTATTTTCTGCATTGGACTAGGCAGCATTGCTTAGTGGTCAAGGGTGGTAGGCTTTGGATTCATATCGTTTTGATTCAGACTCCACATCTACTGCTTTGTAACTTTGCGACTTGAGACAATTCCCTTAACATCTCTGCGTTTGTATGACTTGACTTTTAAAACTTGAAGATTAATAGGATCTATGACAGGGATTAATCTGTTGAGAAAATACATCTCCAGCGTTTAGCCTAGTAAATGTTAGCTGCTATTAGTAATAATATTATTGTTTTTATTTACCACATTTTGGAATTCTTTACAGTACAATGTGCTTTGTTTGTATAAGATGGTCAATTCATCTCTGCTGAGCATAATTTTGTGACTAACAGTCTGTATGTGTAATGAATGAGCCTATTTGAGAATTTAATTTAGGAAAAATCTCATCGAACATGGCCTTACCAGGTATTTATGAAAAAAAAGTCATATGCTCATATCATATCTTCTTCAGTCCCTTAGAATTGAACATTCTGAATATGATCCCGTTGACTTCAGAGTCATAAAAGGATAAACTATTATGGTCTGGGTTATGGATTATATTAAATATTCATTTAATTATCTAGATTTTTGTCATTGGAAAACCAAAAATGTTTTAGAAAAAGTCTAAGTGTTTTCTTAATTTTTCAAGGATTTCACATCAAATAAAAATTTTGAAAGATATTAGAACTGTCATAATGCATAATATAAAAGATTTTATCACAAAAATTCAAGCAGATTATGAATATTATCTTATAGCTTGCGTTTGGCTACTCAAGCAAGAGTCTAGTCTGGTTCTGACCAATACTCAAAATAAATTAACTAAGTTTAAGCTTTTATGAAAACAAGTAAGATGGTTCTAAATGGAGGCAATATACTTGCATAGAATTGGATTCATATTCTAGTGGGATCAATTTATAAATGTTTACTAACAGAGGTTATGTTTTCTGATTTTGAGCAGTTTTTCAAGTTTACATTTTCTTATTACATTTATTATAATTATTCAGTTTGTTCTTCTCTCTTTCCCTATTCCCTGAATTTCCCATATTCTGTTTAGTTGTCATACTATATATCAAACCATATGTTGGATGATATAATTGGAATTCTGGTCATGGTATCCATACCAGAAATCTATTTGAACTGTGGGAGTCCCACAGAAGCCAACTGTCCAATGCAATCTTTTAAAACAGTGGCTACCAGGACCTTCCATAAATTCTACAGATAAATCTCAAGCCAGACTGAAAATTAAAAAAAATATTAGGATCTAAGGTAGAAATTCACACAAAGAATTGCATATTATAAGATTCAGGCTAATAGTAAAAAAATTTAAGATACTTCAGTAGTTATTAAAGAGAAAGCAATGAGAAATGTAAAAACAGATACACTAGAATTTACATATCAGAATAGGTGTGGTGGCTCAAAATACCTACCAGTGAAAATAACACTCCTAAGCATTTTGCCTTTGATCAGAATAGTTTTTGCATCTTTTATTATGAAATTACCTTTAAAAATAATACATAAATTTCTTTTCATATGTATATACTAACTTCAGTTCTTTATGATTATTATCTTATAGCTTGTGTTAGAATAAAGATCATATTACCCAGACTGGTCACTTAGTTTAGTTTTTACAAGACTTTTGGCTATATCTCAAAATCAAAATTTTCATCATAATTCACTTTGTTATGAGTAAAGTACTACCTAAGTTTACATATTGTCCTTCAGAAAATATGTTTCAAACTTAAAGAAAATTCTTAAAGAAGGGAAATATAAGTGCTTTGAGCAATGAAAGCACAATTATATAAATGTAAAAAAATCATAGAATATAATTTTTGAAGCAGATCAAGCTTATTTGGTTTTATAAATTAAGGCACATTGTAAAAACCTCCCTCATAATTATTTTATATTGAAATTTTATTTCTTTGTTATGATACATGAATAAAGCTCTAATTATGGCTGTGTCATAAATCTTTTTGCAATTTTTTGGGGGGTGTTCATAACAGTGTTGCCAAGGGAAATCAGTTGGCTACTCAAGCAAGAGTCTAGTCTGGTTCTGACCAATACTCAAACATTATCTCAGGTTTGACTCTCTGACAAGGGTTAGGCTACCTAAATTTTTAAAACAATCATAAAAAAAGGCCAATATGAGATGGATAATTGGTATTGTTATGTAAAGCACCAGGGGAACCCAAATACCATGCATCTACTGAGTCTGTGGGCAAATGCCATTCCAAGGAAGACTGCTCCAAGTTTCCATCTCAAAGATAGGGTCCCTCTGTCTTCAACAATGTTGCCCAAACACAAATGTTGACTCTACACCAGTCCCTCAGTATTTTTTTCTATCCATCTTTCCTTTGCTGATCATGTTGTTATTACATGGCTCAGATTTTTCAACTTGAAACATGTCAATTTTGGTTGGGTTAGCTCAGAATTCTAAAATACCTCCTCTATACAGTCTAACTAAAATTGTAATTATATATAGGTATATATAGGAAGCATCTGTATGTAAATATATAGCTATAAAATTATTTCTTACAGTTAATTTTTCAAGTTTTAGCAAATACCTCTTGGTTTGAATGTTTTTATATACTTAGAACACATAGCATACAATCTAGTTTTGTTTTGTTGTTTGGTACCAGGGCTTGATCCCAGGGGGGTTTGACCACTGAGCCACATCCTCAGCCCATTTTTCAATTTTTTTATTTTGAGTCAGGGTCATACTAAGTTGCTTAGGGCCTCCCTATGTTACTAAGGCTGGCTTTGAACTTGTGTTCCTCCTGCCTCAGCCTTCTGAGCCACTGGGATTACGGGTGGGCACCACCTTGCCTGGCTGGTTTTTAATATATAATTCCTTGCTAAAGAGAGCATGGAATCTATTTTTCTTAACTGCTTCATCAATATTTCATGTTTGATGTGGCAATCAAAATATCCATCAGAGCCTGTTGATGCACAAGGGAAAATATGGTTTTACAGGATTTTATTTTTTGTTGTTGTTCTTTACGTTTTATGGGAGGAAGTAGGACTTAGTGTGATAATATTCAATACATAAATGTTGAAACTTGTTTTAGAAGGTCTTTGAATGAACACTGCTATAAAATATATTATTATTGTTAGTGTCCTTTAGCAAGAACCTGTAATTTCAGTACGATAGAGCTATAATGTAAGTATAGGATTGCCAAACCATCAGGGAAGGGTGTTAACCATTTAGCATGGGGTTATATGTTGTTTGTCAAGATTTTAAAAACACCTCTGACTCAGCAGCAATTTTGGCCATTTTGATCCAATGATTCCTGACGCATCTTGTGTAGGGCATTTCCCTGGATCAAAATCCCTACGATATAATGAGGTCAAAATGGGAAAACAGATTATAACAGAGTTTTGGTTGTTTGGGGACACTGACAGATAGGTTACTTTATGAATATGTCAAGTGAATTATCACAGAGAACACATTACTCTTTCAGTTGCTTTTCTTTAGCTTCTCAGAATGAGTGTATTATGTAGTTGTTTCAGTGAGAAATCATTACCAAGTAGTTTTACTATAGAGCTTTGTGTCAGCAAAGAGCTTGGGTACCTTTAGCAAGAAGTCTATAAAAATTCAATTTAATTTTAGACTGCTTGATTTGGAGAATTATATCCCTGCAGAGCTTGGAAAGATCTGATTTTCACAACCATATCCAAGTTGTAAGGCTTTTCAAGTTTGCTATTTTCTGTGCAGCACCCTTATTACTATCTTTTGACATCAATAACTATTTCAAATTGTAAAATCCTGCATGCTAGAGTCTTCTCCAACTTGTTTTGTGTAATATTCAGACCATTTGGGGACTCTCATATAGAATGTTTTAACAAACATCTTTTTTGTGGTAAGAATGACCATGATCAACATTAGAGACCTATATATATTACACACTAATGACAACATCAACAATGCTACAGTGGTATCATTTTGATAAAAGAAGAGGAGGAAGAACTATGAGCAAATTTTTAATACAGCAATTTTCCATCATTTTCTTTGTGACCCTTATAGTTGAGTCAATCTATTCGCTCAGGACAATCTATTTGCTAATTTCTTGCTCATAATGTAAGAAAGTCATCTGAAGATGTTTGCTGTCTAGGACTGTTAGGACTTTTAGTCCTGAAGCCATACTCAGATATAGTTAGAGAATTTCCCGAAGGAGCTGAGTCAGAGCAGTACTTCCTTTGTACACATGATTGGGGAAAACTTGGGGGATGCTCTTATTCATTTATTCACTACCTTCTATATTCCATGCAAGGCATTAAGAAGGGAGAAGTGGAGAGGAAATAAATTGCTGTTGTCTTCATGGGACAAATTCTCTGACACCCAGGATCTCAAGGGCTTATAGAAACCCTCAGCAAGGGCACCTAATCCAGACCAAGGCTTGCCAAAGTTTTGTTGGAGGAAATGTCTTGCATCATGCTGAAGGATGGTGTTCAGTAGGAGTTATACAGACAAGGAGGGTGGAGATGAGTTAGTGAAAATTTCAATGCAGAACCAACTGATAGTGTGTAGGAATAGCAGGAAGGGTGAGTAAGGCAACTTTAAAGAATTCAGAGAAGGTCCCTGAGTTCTTCCTGAAATGAGTGACAGAGATTTATGGGTAATGGGTCTGGAAATTCTAGCAAAGGCCAGATCATAAGAGGCTCAGTAAGTTTTGTTTGAGCTTTATCATATTGTAAGGGAAAAGCTACAAAATTTAGAAAGGGGAGTGACAGGACCATTTCAGCAAAAGAAATGATAACCTGGAAGAGTGGCAATAGGGATAGAAGGATGGATCTGAAAGACATGTGGGAGGTTAAATCAACAGTTTTGTCAGTTGATTAGAGGTGAAAGGGGAAGGGGATAGAAAAACCAGGAGAACATCTAGATTTGCTGATCTGGACCACAAGGGAAATGGTGTTTATTGAGTAAAGAAGTTCAACTGGAGAAGGCTTGGTGCGGGAGTGGAGGCCTATGCAAACACTCTACATTTCTTTAAAACGAGAAAGGAAATTATATGTATGGCTCAAATCCAGGCAATAATATGGTTATTTGAAAAAAGTCTTGGACTTTTGAATACATTTTTTCCCCCCAAAATATAAGTTGACTAAATACTTATTACCAAAGGGACTTATACTTTTCAGCTCAAAGATAGATTTGACATCTAAAAACTCACATTTCTTCACCTGATGCATGATTGATTTATGTTTTCTATCCATAAAAGTCAATGGATAGCTAGTACATGTGCATTGTGAACAGAAATATACAAAGTAAATAAATCCCGCATGGATTGATTAGATTATGGAGCCAACTTGATTGACATTTGCAGTACAGTTATGCAGTAGATATTTACATAAATTATTTAATTCAGTGCATAAAAGACATAACTACAATGGGATTTAAAAATTTATTTACTATATTGAGTTTATTGAGTTTATTAAACCGTTGAAATTGAAACTCAGAGGTAGTAATCCCTGTAATACCAGAGCTAAGTTTTTATGCCATGAAGTTTTGTTAGCCAAAAAGATAATCACTGTAAAATGAACTCATTAAAGTGAAAGTAATTACTTTGGAATACAAATGTGAGTTTTAGTTATTCATTCATTCATTTATGCACACATGCATGTGTGTATGTATTTATTCAGAGTACATATTAAGCTCTTGATACATGCCAAGGATGTAGTGATTTGAGGACTTAAAACAGATAAAAATTTATTAAACATTCTGTTTATTCTGCTTTTGCTGGAATTTTCAAACAAATATTTTGTTTCTTTCAATTATAATTTTTCATTGTTTATTTTTTTATGTGGTGATGGGAATTGAACTCAGGGCCTCATGCATGCTAGGCAGGTACTTTACCACTAAGCTATCTCCCCAGCCCCATCAAACAAATATTTTTAACGATGCAATTTTTCTCTTTGGAATACAAAAGCCATCATACATGTATATAGACTTTTACCTTTGCCTCCCACCTTTTTTTTTGTGGTGCTGAGGATTGAACCCAGGGCCTTGTACATGTGAGGCAAGTGCTCTATCAACTGAGCTATAGCTCCAGGCCCCCCTTGCCCACTTTTTGAAGAGAACCTAAAATTCTAAAATTTTGGTTTATAAGATTGTTGACTCTGTAAAGTACATTTCATATAATAAGCTATTCCAAAGCTTCCAATATTATTTTTGACAATAAAAATTGTTTGATGTGTTGTGAAAAAATTAAAGAAAAATTCTTATGAAATACAAACATAAGGTCATTTCATTTAGAAATATATATTGGGTTTAATGTTGGACACAGTCTTTGGGTTCACTGAATTGTTAACCTAGTAACTTTGCAGACTATTTGAACTTATGCAAGGCTTTGGTGATTCCATTGTTTCTCTGCCATGAAGGGAAGTAGAAAGACTTTTGTCTTTCCTGGTTCACACTGAGTCACTAATATAGAGTGGGGTCAGATTCTGGGCTAGTGGACATGTACAAATTATTAGAGAAAAACAATGAGCTACCAAGTCTTCACTGATGAAAATTTGCTCGAAATTTAGTTGTTTTGTGGAAAGAGATATCTACTTGAAATAGGATAAAGAAATTCTTGAGGTAAATGCTTAAGGCTCTTAAAATCAGGAACTGTTGCTTCACAATTAACAGTATTTTCTATGGCATTGGCTCAATACACCTCAAATTATGATCTGCTGATCACCTGCTCAAAACATATATTAATATCAACATACTTTATATATATGTATGTAATATGATACATATATAACATGATATATATTTTGTATTAAATATGAAGATTCCTGAGTTCTACTCTATCCCTAATAAATCAAAATATATTCTTTTTGTCTACAAAAATCTAGGAACCAGTATGTCATTAAGTATCTTAACAAAATGGGCTTAGATAATCCAACTAGTGCTTTAAACGTTGATTAGAATGAAAAGTCCCTGGAGGTCTGGGTTCCAATCCCAGAGATTTTTACTTAGTATATTTAAAGTAGAGCCCAGGAATTTATATCGTTAAGAATGACAACCTATCCCTCCTCATTGACCACTTCTGATACTTGATACTGGTGGTACATGGATCCTAGTTAACAGCCTGGACTAAGCCAAAAAAAAAAAAAAAAAGAATCCTGGGATATGATTTGGGATATGGGATGTTTTTAAAAGCTCACATACTCAGACTTCAATCCCTCCTCGTGTTTCTGATTTGGAAAGTCTAGGACAGGAGTTGGTACAGCGTTCATAAAGCTTCCAGAAGATTCTGAGCCATGGTTTCAGTTTAAAATAAAACAAATAAAGCAAGATGAAATGATTGTCAGTTATTAATGTTCTTACAGAATCTTCATTTCTTAGATCATTAATAAAAGATTAGAAAACAGATTTGAGGACAAAATCTGGGAAGAGTTAAAATCTATTATATAGGAGCTGGGCGCAGTGGTGCATGCCTGTAATCCTAGCACATGAGAGGCTGAGGCAAGAGGATTACGAGTTCAAAGCCAGCCTCAGCAATGGCGAGGCACTTAGCAACTCAGTGAGACCCTGTCTCTAAATAAAATACAAGAAAGGGCTGGGGATGTGGCCCAGTGGTCGAGTGCCCCTGATTAGTTCAATCCCCAGTACAAGAAAAAAAAAAAAAAAAAAAAAAATCTACATAGGATTCTAGCAAAAACAAAACAAAAAGAAAAAAGAACCCATAAAATGTAGGGTATGGAGTTGTTTCCATCTTCTCCCAGTTTCATTAAACTTCTTTCTCTCCCAGCATTCCTCTTTACCAGTTTTAGAGTCCAAGGAAGAAAGTTGTAAAAATTAGCCACTCTTCAGTAACTTAACAATAGAAATAGTTCAACCTGTCATGGGATTGACTATTTTCCTGTAAGTGGTTCCTGAAACTTTCAGCTCTGCCTCCCACTACCCCCTAACATTTCTTAAGCACTTTTCACAAACCAGGGATTATGCATATTATCTCAATGAATTCTTTGAACAATTCTAGATACATTTTACATGTAGGAAATATGTGGTTCAGAGAGGTTAAAGAGTTTATAGAAGCTTACCCAGCTAATTATTGTGAAGTGAGCTAATTATTGTGGATTTAGATGGGCCTAAATCCAGATCTCTGTTCTTAACCAGTATATCATATTCCACACAAACCTAGAATGGGATTGATGAATTACATAATTTCACTTGGTTTGATTTAGAAAGCTTCTTGTCTCCAAAATTTATTCTTTTAAAATTTATTCATTTTAAAATGCCATCTGTATAAATAATATTATTTAAATAAGACATTAGACTTAGTTCTTGGAAGGGTCAGAGAAACATGCCCTGGCCTTAATCACTGTTATTGCTTTGCGTAGGTCCACCTACCTTTCTCTGGTGTTACACTATGACCACTGATCCCAAGTCTTAATCATTCATGTCATCTGTTTTTCTATTTATTTTATTTCTTAGAGCTGAAGGAAGGGGCTGGGCCACCTGGCAGATGGTTCTTCACTTGAGTTTTGATAGATATTAGATTTGCCTAGTATAATGATTTTTGTGAAAAACAATATTTACTTTTATTAGTGAGTCCCAGTTTTCAAATGAAATCTTTCATGGAATATACAAATAGAAGTGACCATAAAAGACAATAAGTATTCCACAAATTCAAATATATAATTAACTTATCTCTTAAAATAAAGTTATTCTAAAATGATTTTAAGGACCATTTTCTTGGTTCTACATAATTATGTTTTTCACATTGTAACATTTCTGAAATTGAGGTGCCCTTTACAATTGGTATTAAAAAACAAAATCAGAACAAACTTGTCAGCCAAAAGGCCTAGGAATAAATTGTAATATAGGAACTTAGTAATACATAAAAAGTGTACACACACACACACACACACACACACATATATATACCTCTTTCTCTTAAATTTAGTTTGTTGTTTGCTATTTTTTGAGAAGAGTTGCTCTGTGATCTAGTCTTGATAGAAAGAGATAATATTTAGTCTGAAGATTGTCTGGCATACCAGGCAAGGTAATTATAGTAGAAGTTGCTCAAACTCAGCACTTCCCTGTGCCTTGAAATTATGCTGCCTGTGCCACAGGTGAAGGTGCTGTGAATGCAGCTTGTCATTATACCCCTACTCATAGATGTGAAAGGCCAAGAGTGATTCAGAAGAACATTTTTTTTTACCTGAATGTAAGGCTTACACTAAGATTTTAATTATGACACAAAAGAAGAAAGTGATAGGTAATTGCGTGCCTAAGTATGCAATACTGTTTGTTTCTAAAAACTGTGCATGATGTTTCTTTTCGAATAGGTGAGTGTTAAATGGATGGTGAGTCTTTTGATCAATGTCACCTTAGAGTGTATAAGCCTGATAAAATGTTATAAAACCATCACTGTATCATCTGTAGCTTGTTATCTATTGTCTGGGTGTTGTACAACTCTGTTAAGCCTTGATGAGAGTTTGTGTGAGCAGGTGTGCTGGAAAAATGGGCTGTTAACTGAGGCTGGCCCATGTGTTCTTTAGTGACATGCTTACTTATGTAATGCAGAGATAAACAATGAAGATCATAGTAGGTTTAAATGCATACAAAGAGATGTCTGGGAAACTTTCTTATATAAAGGACACTCAGATTTCCCTCGCATCTCAGGGTAATGTTTGGATGACTCCAGTGAGCTAAAATTGGCATATAACACATTTGAGTGTGTATGATATTTTTGTTTGTATTTTAAAATAACAAACATATTTTAAATACTGGTATTTCAAATCAGAAGTGGGTGAAATGATTTCCCTGAGGTATGGAAAATCATACCTTATGGAATGGCAGGTTTGGGGGCTCATAGTTTGAAAACTACTGAACTAGTTTTTCTCTATGTTGGTTGTTCCTGACCTTACTGTGAGCCCCATATTTCACCCATCTTTACTCTTCAAAAATCATATCAGATTCTACTTTAGGTCTATCCTCACTGTCAATTCTTAGTGATGTATAGTGGAGGAAGCATGTACTTTGGAATTAGACAGATTTGGCTGAAATCTTCACTCTGCAACTTATTAACAATGTGATCTAATGCAATTTAACTTAACTTTTTGATACTCAATTATTCTCATTGAAGCTATGAGTTATTCTCATGTTAACATGGCCATTAACATTATTATGATATTTGATATTCAATAATTGTTTAATTTGTACGTTAGTATTCTCCAAAAAGAACTAATAGTAAATACATATTTTCAATATATATGATCTATTATGATGAATTAGCTCACATGATTATGCATGCTGGCAAGTCCAAAATTTGCAGGGTTAGCTGTCAGGCTAGAGAACTGGAAAAGTCAATGTTTTCCATTTGGGGTCAGAGGCAGTCTGCTGGAGAATTCTCTCTTGCTTGGGGAGACCAATCTTCTTGTCTGTTTTAGGCCTTCAACAAATTGAGTGAAGCCTGCCTACATTAGGGAAGGCAATTTGCTTTACCCAAAATTCATTGACTTAGATGTTAATCTCATCCCAAAGTATGTTCTTGGTTGACACAAAATTACCTGTCATCCTCTGTGAGCACTTTCCATGCCTTAAGTGGCAACAAATAATGCCAAATACAGAGTAACTCTTTAGTAAATGGCAAACACTAATATCAACCACAGCAGCACTTTTGAAGTTGGCAGGTTTTCAACTCTCTGTCTAGGCTCTAAGAAAGTATTTCTTTTCTCTCATTTTAATTCTCCTCTCCTATGAACTATACCTGTACCTTCTGTGAATTATGGAGATCATATTGGCCCCTGCCAATTGCACATCTGAGCTTTTGCTTTGCCATTGACTTTCATTCTCAGCTTTTAAAAGTTTAACTTAAATATCAAGATTATCCCATCTGCATTGTCCTAACATGGAAATTCCCTGTTGCTTAGGACCAGTATATTGTACTTGCTAGGGATGCTATAACAAAGTTCCATAAACCAGGTGGTTTAAAGAACAGAAATGTGTTGTGCTGTAGTTCAGCAGGCTGGAGGTCTGAGACCAAGATGGTGGCAGATGTGGTTACTTCTGAGGGCTGTGAGGGAGAGTCGGTTCCATGTCTTTCCCTTGGCTTTTGGGGTCTCTGGTAATCCTTAGCATTCTTTGAATTGCGGAGGCATCACCCTGACCTCTACCTTCATCTTCACAGGGTGTTTTCCCTGTGTGCCTGTATCTGTGTCTTAATTTCCTCTTTTTACAAAAGTAGCTGTCATGGTGACAAGGGCTAACTCTGATGGCCTCTGTAAAGATCTGATTACTCTGTAAAGATCCTATCTCCAAATAAGGGCACATTCTGAGGTACATGGGTTAGAACACAAACATTTTGTGGGAAGACAGTTCCATGTTTAACAATCAAGAACTGTCTTTAGGAACAGAATGAGATATGGAAGTATTTTGAAACTGTAGGGTACCATGCATATACCAGGTTACAGTAATTTGTGAAACTTATCAAACTATATGTATCTTATATATAATGGTACATAAATAAAATGTAGATAATTCAGAGAATGTCAAGTGACATGATACAGAAACTATCAAGGAGGGTCATAATAAAGGGGACCATTTGCCCTTGAGAAGATTGAGGTGAAATTTTGGTACATATCTATTAATGATAGGATGAGGGTCAAATATTAGGAAGCACATTTTAACAATGAAGAGTGTTACAAATGAAAAATATTTTTGAGAATTAATCTTTTTTAATTTATTCTAATTTGTTATACATGCTTGCAGAGTGCAATTCCTTTTATATTACATATAAAGAGCACAGTTTTCCAAGTCACTGGTTTTACACAAAGTATTTTCATACCATTCGAGTTTTTATACATGCACTTAGTGTATTGATGTCCAACTCATTCTGCCATTATTCCTATCCCCTTGCCTCCTCCCCTCCCCCCTTCCCTTTGTTCTATTTAACATTCCTTCATTCCTCTCATCCCCCCTCCCTTGCCACTATAATTCAGTATCATCATAGCAAAGGAATCAATCGACCTTTGGTTTTTTGGGATTGGCTGACTTCACTTAGCATTATTTTCCTCCAACTCCATCCATTTACCTGCAAATGCCATGATTTTATTCTCTTTTAGCGCTAAGTAGTGTTTTTATTGTGTATATATACCAAAGTTTCCCTATCTCTTTATCTATTGATGGGCATCAGGGTTGTTTCCACTATCTAGCTATTGTGAATTGTGCTGCTATAAACATTGATGTGGCTGTGTCCCTGCAGTATGCTATTTTAAAGTCCTTTGGGTATAGACCGAGGAGTGGGATAGCTGGGTCAAATGGTGGTTCCATTCCAAGTTTTCCTAGGAATCTCCATACTGCTTTCCAGATTGGCTGCACCCAATTTGCAGCCCCACCAGCAATGTATGAGTGTGCCCTTTTCCCCACAACCTTGCCAGCATTTATTGTTGTTTGTATTTTTGATAGCAGCCATTCTGACTGGCGTGAGATGAAATCTTAGAGTAGTTTTGATTTGCATTTCTCTAATTACTAGAGATGTTGAACATTTTTCCATATATTTGTTGATTGATTGTATATCATCTTCTGAGAAGTGTCTCTTCAGTTCCTTAGCCCATTTATTGATTGGGTTGTTTGTTTTTTTTTTGGTGTAAAAGTTTTTGAGAGCTTTAAATATCCTTTAAGTTAATGTTCTGTCTGATGTGCTTGTGGTAAAAATTTGCTCCCATTCTGTAGGTTCTCTGAACAGTGAACACCTCACTGATGGTTTCTTTTGCTGAGAAGAAGCTCTTGGTGGAAAGTGTTAGGATTATGAACTTTAAGTTATAACTCATAAAAAGGCAGGAAATGTTATCAAAAATGGTACCTTGAACTTGCAGTCTTCCTGCCTCAGCCTATTAAGTCTCTGGGATTATAGGTGTGCACCACCATATCCAGCCTTACTATATTTGTTAATAGTTACATACTATTACCTAATCTGGTGGTCTTGAAATTCTGGTGGTACATGTATTCTTCTATTCTCCTTTCAAAAGATGAAGCTTAATTCCTCTTCTGCTTAGAGTGAGTTAGGCTTACTGATGTTCTTCTAATAGTTAGAACAGAGTGGAGTGGTAATGTGTAACAAATGTGACTAGGTGACAAAAGACATTGGGATCTGCTCTCCTTTCTTGAATTCCCTTCTGTGGGGGAAGGCAGCTACCATGTCGTAAGGACCTTCAATGGCCCTATGGAGAGAAACTGAGGCCTCCTTCTAACTGCCATGTACCCCAGGAGGGTTTCCCTCCCTGTTAATCTTTCAGCTGACTGCAGTCCCAGCCAATGCCTTCACCAAACCTTGTGAAACCAGTAGTCAGAACCACTCAACAACCCTGCTCTGCCGTTCCCAAATTTATGACTCATGATACAAGAAATATTAACTATTTTATTAAATTTTAAATCAAACTAAAATAAAACCCAAAGTTTATAGCACAGCAATTTATAACTAATACCTTTAGTGTAGTTTGTAACTTACCTTATTGAACCATCCCTTTATTGATAAACATACCTATTTTTGTATTATGGTGTTTACAGCTGCCATTCTTTTCTTATTTCTGATTATAAAGGAATGTTTCTAATATTTCATTTTTAGGTATGATAAATGATGCTGGTTTTGTTTGATACATTTTACCAGGTTAATAAAATTCTGTCATAACTTAAAAAAAAAAAAGGTCCCTAAGTAGAGACCACCTCACATTTGTATCACATTTACTATAGTCTTATAAAATGTTTTGACTTTTTTTTTTTTCCTTTTTGCTTTTAACATCTTTGATCAGGAGTAATGGCGAAGAAACACCTATTTGCAATGAGTATTTTCACATGGGCCATACAAATACCATGTTTGTAGAATTAATTAAAAAAATTAATTAATTCAATTTCTAATCTGTCCAAGGCACTGGACAAGACAATGGAGGTAAGAAGATAAATATTACACCCATGTTGTCTGCAAGAATTTAGTTTTGCCAGGCGTGGTGGTACACAACTATAATCATAGCAACTCAGAAGGCTGAGGCAGGGGGATCACATGTTCAAAGCCAGCCTGGGCAGCTTAGTGATACTCTCTCTCAAAAGTAGCAATATAAAAAGGGCTGGGGATGTAACTTAGTGGTAAAGTGCCCCTGTGTTCCATCCCAATACTGAAAAAAATATATATTTCCATCTTATGAGGGAATTAGCAAATAAAGTGTGCTATGGTTACATAGGTCCAATACTTAAAAAAAACTGAATCAACAATTAAGCACCATGCTCTATGGTAGGTGTAAGGAATATACCGAGAGAGAGAGAGAGAGAGAGAGAGAGAGAGAGAGAGAGAGAGAAAGAGAGAGAAAGAGAGCACGAGCGCGAGCACTATGAGGTGTTCTCCTTGTGGCCTTATAGTCTATGGGTGGGGGCATGGAGGATTGGTAGACAAAGGGATAGATAATCTGTGGTAGAGCCCCAGGTGGAGGAAGCATAAGACCGAATGGTGCGCATGGGAGGGAAGTTAAACCTAGACTGAAGAGAGGCTCTCACCTGTACATAATTAATTTCTGTGGAACTATTTCCAATGCATTTGGGGTTTCTTGGAAATAGAGGTCAGGTTTTATTTCAAGGAAGTTATGCATTTTTCTTCAGTATGACCTGTCTGAACCAAAGAATGCCATGCCTGGTGATGGCAATAGGAGAATCCTTTTAAAAATTAAGAACCACCTTATTATCAATGGTTTTATCCAGTGAGAGCTCCTGCAGAGTTCAAGAGGAAGAGAATCTGGCTCAGCATTTCCTTTAAAGTTCATTTTCCAAGAGCATAAATGGAAGCAAGACATCATGACATTTCAAGGTCAGAAAACCTTCCTGAATGGCTATAAAAATTATTTTCACTAAACTATCATAATTTGTGCTATTATTTATGTTTTTAATTACCTGATTGCCAAGGTGACCATTTTGAATTCTTAGATTGCTTATTAGAAACAACTAACAAATCAGTCATTAATTATTGTATGTCTTGCTCTTGAAAAATAGAGTAATTTAGTTTTTATTTAAACAGATCATTACTTACCTATATATTTCTTTTATTAAAAGAAGATGTAAAAATTAAATGAGGGGGATTGTAAGTAAGGATCTTGCAATAGAGTTTCATTTCCAAGGTAAACCTTGAACCAATTGCTGTATCTATTCCCTGACTGTGTCTTGATTTTTTTTCTGGAATTCACTGCAGGAATGGGTAAGGATTAGGCTATTGCTGCTGCTGTCCTTCCTGACAACTTTGGGGAGCTTTATTATTGGTGCCTCTCCCAGTAATGTCAAGACTTTAAGATAATGAAAGTATAGCCTTGCTCATTCAACTCAGAAACAGGGATTTGAAACTTAAATTTGGAATATGCAACATGTCCATATATATCCTTCCCTTCCCTGAAAGTGGAAGAAATGAAAGAAGGTGATAAATTTACCTTCAATTTGCAACACTTTGCAATTTTTCAAGAGGATGATAAAATCACAGCAGAATGTATAAAGGGTTATTAAAATGCAATCACTAATCAAGTTCCATGTTTAGTTGGAAGATGGGAAATCAGCCATAGATGAGAAGACTGAATCAAAACCCATGGTGTTCTTTAACTCTTTCTGAAAAACAATCCTTGGTAACTGTAAGCTGCCTGTCACGGCCAGCCACGGCGCCGCCACGGGAGGAAAATTCTCGGAGGCAGAGTTATGCTTTTACTACTTTTACTTCTACTTTCTTAGAGCTTAGAGAGGGAAAGAAAGATTTTTCTTAGAGAGGGAAAGAAAGATTTTTCTTCTTAGCTTAGAGTAGCTTAGAGTAGAGTAGCTTAGAGTAAAGAAAGATAGAGCTTAGAGCTTAGAGAGGGAAAGAAAGATTTTTAGAGAGAAAGATTAGAACGAGCTTTTCTTCCTGTCTTCTTAGCTTAGAGTCTTAGCTTAGAGTAGCTTAGCTTAGAGAACGAGCTTTTCTTCCTGTCTTCTTAGCTTAGAGTCTTAGCTTAGAGTAGCTTAGCTTAGAGTAGCTTAGAGTAAAGAAAGATAGAGCTTAGCTTAGAGAAAGATTAGAGCTTCTTTCTTCTCTCTTCTTTCTTCCTTCTTCTGTCTTCTGTCTTCTGTCTTCCTCAGGAGCCTCGGCCTAACTCTGACCAGTCATTACTTCTTCTATCTGGTTTCTCTGTAACCGCTCTGCCTACGTTCTGGCCGCTCTGATTCTTCTGACCGACCGAGTGACTGCCCGGCTGACTGAATTCTCCGTTCTCCTAACTCGGACCGCTTTCACCCGGTTATATACCTTCAGCTTTGCAGGTGCCTACAGGTGCGTCACATACATATCAGGTGGAACCCATGGCTTCCAGCTAGCTGCAACAGCCCTTCCTAATTAGGGCTCCTTCAGGTAACAGTTACACAGGAGTATCACAGAGCAGAGAACATACACATACTGTGGGAAGAGAGATTAACACAAATGAGAAAAATTCCAGAATTGACTGATTGGTCATATGGCTTAATGATTCCAAGTAAGAGTCCTAGAGAGACCATCTTTATTACAACAAAATTTATAAAATCACCAACTTTATCTTCTGATGTATCCTCTTTATCAGTGTTATCCTTGGAGTATTAGTTCTTTATCATCTTCATCTTATATAATTTCTGAAATTGCTTCCAGCCTCCATTTGACCATTTTAATCATCAAGCAAAATAATTAAATAAATGAAAATCTTCAAACAAGTATCTTGGAATTACTGTATTGTAATTTTTTTTTTAAGTTTGGGAAAAGCAGCCTTGAGGTACTGCATGGCAAGCATCATAAAGGGTTTAATAAATAGTGATTTTTAAAATACATGTAGCAAGAGATCATTAAATCACTTGGATGTTGAAGGTCATGAAGAAGTCTAGCATGTGTTTTGCCTCTTGGGCTTATGCCAGATACCTGACTTCATTTTTCAGAGATTTTCAGGGGATTTCTCCCCCAAAGAGAGACAATCTCCACACCTTGAGAAACACCTTCAAAGAAAAAAGTAAAGTAGCTTCAATACCAGATGTTGAGTTAGTTCCAGAATGGCAATCATGGCTTGAAAAAGAAGTGGGTCTTTCTCTGCCAAGGGACAGAGAAGTTCCAGTAGTGTTTTTTTTGGGTCCTAGTGATGGTTTCTGGACAAGTTAGATGAACAAAGAGCCTCAATAAAGGATTTACAGTTTTAGAAAAAGGGAGGGAACAAGGCCAAGTAAATGGAGTGAATATAAAGCAAATGCCAGCAAAGTTAAATCTCTGCATCATGTGAGAGCTATCCTTCTATCACTCATGTGAAGTATGTTTTGTTCCTACCTCAGGCAGAAGACATATGGAACTAGTGTTCCTTCTTTCCCTTTCCACTTCCACTGGGGATGCTTGAAACTGTCCTCTAGAATGTGACAAACAGTAACAGTGCTGATGTTCTGCCAATCGCACAAGTTTCCTTCTGTAAGCTTTTAAAAATGCCTGCCAGTTACCCAGTGGCATTTCTACCATAAAATCTTAAGGCCAATCTATTTCCCTTCTTCCTTATTCTCTTGGTTTCAAATATGTTTCATATTGCCAATGGAAATACAAATTAGAAATTAGAGAGCGATGGTATCACTTGTCTTTCTTGGTTAGTAAAGAGCTTCTGAAAGTGAACTCAGACAGGATGCCGCAATTTCATAGGGCATTTAATCATTGTCTTGCCAGTTGTTCCAGCTACAGTCAGTTTTGTGGCTTTTGTTAGTGGCTTCATGCCCAAATAGACTAAAAATCAAACCCAAATCATAGAAAGATACTGAGTCTGCTTTTCTAGAAGAGACCATAAATCACAAGGTTGTACCTTCTGTTATCTTTCACACAGGTGGGTTTTTTGTAGCATTGCTCACTGCTTCATTAATTCCTTGAGTCTCTTAAATCCAAGTCATGGAAGGAATTAGGTATGGCTATTCAAAGTGGCCTTCAATGCCAATGGTACATATTCCTTGTTTTCTTTAGAATACTATCACCATTACCTACCCCTCAATTCACAATAGTTACAGAAATTACCTTTTTTGCTTCTGGGGGTCAGGAAATGAACAATTTATACAACTCATGTTGCAGGCCACCAATTCTTTAATCTTCTCATGAGCTTTGTACATAGCCTTAAATCTTTTCCAGTAGCCACATGAACCTTAACATATTTGAAAGAACTTAGAGTGTTAAAGTCACTGTAAAGAGAATTTTTTTACCAGTTCTAGAAGTATCAAATCAAACATTTAGAAAAATTCCAAAATCAACACTGACAATTGATTTCTTTGTGATATTATTCTTATTTTTAATTCTAATTAGTTATACATGACAGGAAATGCACTTTGATACATCATATATAGATGGAGTATAATTTCTCATCCTTTTGGTTGTACATGATGTAGAATCACACCAGTCATATAGTTATATATGTACATAGGGTAATAATGTCTGATTCATTCTACTATCCTTCCTACCTGCATACCCCCTCACCTCCCTTTACTCCCCTCTACCTCATGTAAAGTAATTCGATTCTTCCCTAGCCTCCTGCCCTTATTGTGAATTAGCATTCAGCCTTTGTTTTTTGGGGATTGGCTTATTTCACATAGCATGATATTCTCCAGCTCTATCTATTTACCGGCAAATGCCATAATTTCATTCTTCTTTAAGACTGAGTGTATTCCATTCCATATACCATATTTTCTTTATCCATTCATCTTTTGAAGATCACCTAGGTTGGTTCTCACAGAAGAAGAAATACAATAGATCAACAAATATATGAAAAAAGTGTTCAACATTTTTCACAATAAGAGAAATGCATATCAGAACTACTGTAAGATTTCATCTCACCCCAGTAAGAATGGCAATTATCAAGAATACAAACAACAATAAATGTTGGCAAGGATGTGGGGAAAAAGGTACACTCATACATTGTTGGTGGGAATGCAAATTGGTGCAACCATTATGGAAAGCGGTATGGAGATTCCTCAGAAAGCTTGGAATGGAATCACCATTTGACCCAGCTATCCCACTCCTTGGTTTGTACCCAAAGGACTTAAAATTAGCATGTTACAGTGATGCAGCCACATCAATGTTATTCTTAATTATAGCTTTATTGGAATGCAATTCATATACCAATTTACTGATTTAATGTATAAGATTCAATAAATTTTTAGTAAATTCCTTAGAGTTGTGTTCACCACCACCATAGTCAATTTTGGAACACTTTAATCACTCCAGGAAGAAACTGCATATCCATTAGCAGCTATTACTGGAGCTCCACTCTACCTTTTACCTGAGGGCAACTACTAATCTACTCTCTGTCTCCATGGATTTACCTATTATGGAAACTTCATATAAATTGAATAAAGTATTCTTTTGTAACTGACTTCTTTCACTTAGGGCAATATTTTCAAGAGTCATCCTTGTTATAACATGTATCAGTGCATCATTCTTTTTTGCAGTGATGGGGATTGAACTCAGGGCATCAGGTCTTCTGGGCAAGTGCTGTATCACTGAGCAACACTGTCTAGCCTATTTTAAATTTTATTTTTGAGACAGGGTCCTGTCTCTCTAAATTGCCCAGGCTGGCCTTAAACTTGGAGCTCCTTCAGCCTCAGCCTCCAAAGTAGCTGGGATTATAGGTGTGTGCCACTATACTTAGCTCATCATTCATTTTATTGTAGAATAATATTCCATTTGTTGAAATATCCATTTTATTTATCCATTAGTTGATGGGTATTTAGACTTTCCCTATTTTTGTCTAGTAATAATAATACTATGAATATTGGAGTACAAGGTTTTTTATGGACATATATTTTCATATTTGGGTAAACACATTTCATTTCTTTTGGGCATATACCTAGGAGTAGAATTGATGATTCTTATGCAAACTTTATGTTTATTATTTTGAGGAATTTAAAAATTGTTTTCCAGGATATCTACATCATTTTACTTTACCATTAGCAGTGCATGTGGGTTAGAATTTTCTCCACATCTTTGCCACACTTGTTCTTATTATTGTTATTATTATTATTATTATTATTATTATTTATTATAGCTATTCTATTAGGTATGAAGTGAAATCTCATTGTAGTTTCAATTTGCATTTCTCTCTTTTTTGTTTTTGTTTTTGTTTTTGTTTTTGTTTTGGTACCAGGGACTTGAACTCAGGGGCACTTGACCACTGGGCCACATCCCCAGCCCTTTTTTTGTATTTTACTAGAGACAGGGTCTCGCTGAGTTGCTAAGTGCCTTGCCATTGCTGAGGCTGGCTTTGAACTCGTGATCTTCCTGCCTCAGCCTCCCAAGTGCTAGGATTACAGGCGTGGCTTTCAATTTGCATTTCTCTAATGCTTAGCGATATTGAGCATCATTTCATGTACTTATTGGCCTTTTGTTGTATATCTTCTTCTTTGAACAAATATTTATTCATGTCTTTTGCTTATTTTAAATTTGAATTGTCTTTTTATTATTGACTTTTGAATCCTTTATGTACAAGTCCCTTATCAGATATTTATTTGAAAATTTTTTTTCTCCCATTCTGTGGATTATCTTTCTACTTTTTTAATGTTTTTTCTTTGGAGCACAAAAGTTACCTTTTAGTAATGTCCAATTTCTCTGTTTGTTTTTGTTTTTGTTTCTGTTGTTATCACTGCTTGTGCTTTTGTTGTTATATCCAAGTATGTGCTGCTTTTGAGATTTAGTTCTAATATAGCAAATTGAATACAAGGGCAGACTTTGGTGTTGTGGTCATATTTATTTATTTTGCTGTCTTATTTTTTAATTCTAACTCTGTCATTGACAAATTATTTAAGCATCATCAGCCTGAATTTATGATCTGTAATGTGGCTACCAAAATTTTGTCCCAAGATTTATCTCTGGAGTTGTTGTTGTATATATTAGAAGAAATAACATATATGAAATAGAATTTTTTATGGATGTCATAATACTGTATTAGGCCGGGCGCGGTGGCGCACGCCTGTAATCCCAGCACTTTGGGAGGCTGAGGCAGGAGGATCGCGAGTTCAAAGCCAGCCTCAGCAATGGCGAGGCACTTAGCAACTCAGTGAGACCCTGTCTCTAAATAAAATACAAAAAAAAAGGGCTGGGGATGTGACCCAGTGGTCGAGTGCCCCTGAGTTCAATCCCCGGTACCACAAAAAAAAAAAAAAAATACTGTATTAATGTTAACTATTATTACTGTTATGATCCCAATAATAAACTCTATTACTGTGAGAATTAAAACAAAGCCAAGCAGTATATATTTAAAAAGCACATAATTAATGTACAGTTGTAATGTTTTATAGACAACATTGAATTTGGTTCCCATGAAAGCCAGATAATAGTCATGGCACTTACCTCCAGCAGGATCTGCAACTGAGAGGTAAATATATTGGAAAATGAGAAAATATATTAGAAAATAATTTCTTAAAAATGATTTTTGTTATGGTATTGATGTATTTGAATTAGTCTACACAAAGTAGTTTAGAGTAATTTCTACTTTGTTCCTTAATTATTAACTATTTCATGGGAAAACGAAAAAGGCTACTAGTCTTTTGGTGTATTATGTCAGCATTTGGAAGAAGTGTCATACAAATGGAGATTTGAATGTGCTGTTTTATTTCATTTTCTTTTATTTGGCTAGTGAAATATAAGGTACTGTTAAATATGATGGAAACATGATTGTTTTATACAAACCAAATCATTTTGACTTTGAAAAGATCAGAAGTATGACCTTCAGAAGTTTTAGCAGATGAAAATGTCAGATGCCTCTGTTGGATTAATAAATCAAATGTCAAATGGAAGATAATTATAAGCTTTACTTATGTAGCTTTTGGACGATAGGTTTTGTAAAAATCAGATCTTTAATAGTGGCTGTAATTAACAAATTTTTCATTATAAGCAATAACAAGGAACTCTATAAGAAAACATGAAAGCTCTGTCCTAAGAAATGAAATAAATTAAATATAACATCATGTGTGTGTGTGTGTTTTTTAAAAAATCAAGTGATAACTTTTTTTTTCCCCAATAAATGTGAAACTTTTTATAGTTAAGTGAACAGGAAAGTGTGTCTGGATGCTAGGATTTTTTTTAAAGTTAATTTAAAACTTGTAAATTCTAAAAATCTGTATACTTTATGGGTCTTTGCTACCTCATAATTAATAATTAGCTAGCTTTTGTTAGAGATAGTAAGAACTTTGAAAACTGTCACAATTTGGAAGTAGCCCAACATATAAGTCCATTGTCTATATACAGTGCTGGTTATGAAAGAAAGACAAGGCAAGGTTAGTTGGGGGTGAGAGGAAAAGATGATGGGGCAATGGAAGACAGAGGAAAGCCAAGCAATGGTTGTTTTGGATTGTTTCAGGTGTACTTGCTCTGCTTCATAAAATACCAGGATGTCTATTGATTTCTAATGGAAGAAATATTGAGGTGAAATTCCTGGCTGTGCATTCTTAAATCTGTTTAAGTCTGTTGAATATACTCAGGATTGTTAAAAAGGAAATGTGGCTGGATTTTTGCGTTAATTAATTTTTTATAAAATGTTTAAGTACAGATGTCTGGAGGTTTTGTTTGTTTGTTTTGTACTTATAAGACTGGCTTTAGGTAGGCTTGGAGAACTCCTTGATAGGGCAGAAATTTCATTCAGTTTTATTGGTTTAACTGCAGAAAATAAAATCTTTCTCTAGGGCGACTTAGTGCCAAGCAGCCTAGGGTTAATGGATTTTAGTTTTCATGCATGATCTTAGTTAAGTGTCTATTTTAGGATACAAATACAGGTTTACTGTGGTGAAGCTGCCAGGAAATACTAAGAAATATTAATAATTATAGATGGCAAATTTGGGTCTTTAAACTGCTGAATTTGTTTGATTTGATGATGCTGGGTTATGGAACTCTTGATGACCAGAAGCAGATATCATTTTGTAATTTAACTTATTAAAATGGGCACAGGTAACAACAGAAGCTTTTTAATAAAAGCAGTCCACAAATTGCATTACTTTGAAATGAGTTAGAAATTCATTTATGGGAATGCTCACCAGGTCTTAGATATGTATCATAGAGTTTTGTTTTTAGGAGATTGAAGATATATATTTTTAATTTCTTAAAAATGCTTTTCGTTATGGTATTGATGTATAGTAAAATTCTACTTGTGAAGTCAGTGTTATGTTTTAATAATTTCAAACATGTTAAAAACACAAAGTTTACTAATAGGTAGAACACATTATCCTTCTCAGTAAATCTTCTACAGGTCCTTTTCTTTCTGTCCTCAGTGCCATTACCTTTTTTGGAAACATTTCAAATGTTTGACAGTCAGTGGTTTGCTGCAGCTGGTTTTTTCTAGCTGAACCAATTGTTACATATTTAGGAAGTTTGTAAGATTGTTGTTCAACATAACCACTATTAAACATTAGATTCTTTAAACTTATACTTAAGTTATAAAACCTCAGAATAAATAATAAAACCTCAGAAGTTATCACTTTCTAATTATTTTATCATCTGTGCTATTGAGGTTATTTATGTTCAGTGTATCTGGGTGGTGAACCTACTATATTATAATATGCAACTGTGTATCTCTTTTCAATTCTGTTCAATGACTGCATATTTGGTAGGTTGAAATTGGTCATGGTGAGAGTATTTACACCACAGAAAATGGCCTATGCCATAGGTCAGCTTTTGCTTTTTCTTTCTGAAGAAGGAATTGTTAAATATTTTCCTTCACACCACCATTTGTAGCCGCTAGCTTTTGTTCTCTCTGTTTTCAGTGTCTCTTCCCAAATGTCTGTCTAACACAACTAACTATGCTTAATTTTCTTAAATAGCAAAAGCTGAACATGTTAAAGGAAAGAATGCAGTCAAAAGAATGTGGGAAAACCTCGGTTTTGCCATTTAGTAATTCAGACAAGTTTAGCATCTCTGAGCATAATTTTTCTCCCTTTTTGCTCTACTTACATGATAAACTTTTCAAATTAAAATCACGATGTACTCATGGTTGTGAAAGAGGTTTGAAAAGTGCTGTGTACACACAAAGTTTTACTAGTAGCAAGCTCTTATTTCACTTTTTTACTCCTTGGTAAACTTAAGAGTTTATGAAGGACCGTAACCTAAATCCAATCCTAAATCATTGTCTCCATTTTCCCCAACCTAACTGTCACTTATATTTGCAACTTCATCCTCCAGTGTGTTGGTCACTGGGATGCACCAGGTGGAGGTGCCATCCCTTTCTCAGATGGTGCCAACTGCAGGCACGGTATGATCTTGGTGCTTCTTTGTCCTATGGCATTCAGATGGGCCTCATCTATTTTCATTATTTTTTCTCCAGAAAAAATGACCAATGGATCAGACCCAGCAATGAAGACTGAATCTGATTATCACCTTTTGTTAAAGAAAGCTCTTGTTTAAATGCAGATTTGCAAGTTAATGGGAAAAAAAAGTGACATTAAGCAATTAACATGTCATTGATATCCTCATTAATATCTTAGCAAGAAATAATTGATGGAATTACTTAATTTTAGAACTGGGCCCTAATTCATTTAAATGTTTTATTTTTAAAATTTTTTTAAAAATGTTTATTTATTCTAATTAGGTATATATGACAGCAGAATGCATTTTGATCCATTGTACACAATTGCAACACAACTTTTCATCTCTCTGGTTGTACACGATGTAGTGTTGCACCATAAGTGCAAGTGAAAGACAAATTGTAGAAACATCAGGAACATAGGGTGGGCCCTAACAAAGAAGCTGGAGACAGGAAGTGTGAACAAGAATCCAGACCCTTAGTGTGGAAGTGATGAGGTCAGATATGAAGGCCATCTGCAAAGTTTTGCTCTGGAACAATATCAAAATGTTTGCATTTGGCATTACACTCCCTTTTAAAAAATTCTGAGTATTTGTAGAGTAATACTTGCTAGAGTATTTGTTCCTATTATAAATTTATCTTTCCTCTCAGGGCTAAAATGTTCCTTTTTGAGTTTTGGTGGTTTAACATGTATTTTGATACATAACCAAATGAAGTGCCAATGACACCAGATTTTATAATTCTCCAGAGCAAAGAAAGATGCTGAAGGAGAAAACATAATTTGGGAAATAATTAAATGCAAGTTTCCTTTCTTCAACAGAGAAGTGAAATTTCACCTGAGGAGTTCTCATTCTCTTAAATTTCATTTAGAAATGTCTTTTTGTACATGATTTATTTCAAATTCTTCTCCTATCTCCTTTCTTTTTAGATTTTCTTATCTCTGAAGATGATTCTGCCTTATCCATAATAGTTAGAAATGATGTATTTGAAAATACTGGGGTATTCTGTTTAATTATTTTCCATACCACTATCACTAATTTTCATCACAAATTGTTATTTATTAGATGCCTAGAGGACAGACATGTAACTGTAGTGGAATGAGGAGATAAAACAAAACATAAGAAAGTTACGATTCCTACTCTCAAATAATGATTCAGACATGATAATTAAGTCCACATATTGATATAAACTACTCACTACTAGCTGTTGTCTGTTACATATATATATATATGTATATATATATATATATATATATATATATATATAATTGCTGAGTACTTTGTTTTATAGTAACACAGTAAGGAAGAATGATAATTAAGTATCTGTCGTCTGTTTATCAGTCAGGTTTTATTTTCCTTTGGGAAGTATCACACCATCATCATTCCTGATCCCTCTGACAAAGAGATGGTCACATTATTTAAGAGATGTTGATGTTTTATACAGGTGTATCTGGAAGGATATGAATTCTGTTATTTATATAAATTAACTTATTGTCATATTTATACATGCCTATGGTACTGTCCACATGCCAGAAGATTTAAATTGGTATCAGGTTCCATGTCCATGTTGGAGACCAAATCAAAAGAATATTTATATGTGCTCTGCCTCTCTCTGTTTTAGCTGGACTAGACCAATTTTGAGGAAAGGGTACAGACAGCGCCTGGAACTGTCAGATATATACCAAATTCCTTCTGCTGATTCTGCTGATAATCTATCTGAAAAGTTGGAAAGGTATGTACATGCAGATTGCTATTAGTTGAAGAGATACATTCATATTATTAATTACTTAGAGAACAAAAAACTAACATTTTAAAGGGCTTAATTCTTAAAATGGCACTTTTAAAATCAGAACATCTGATATTCTCACTAAAATTGTGACCAATTCAAGAATTAAACAACGAAATCATGAAAGAAAACTAACCATTTTCTTGAGAAATGACTTAATTTTGCAGAAAACACATTATTTACATTCTGAGAATTTATGTCTCTTTAAAGAGTACGAGGTGGATTTTATGAAGACTAAGGTAACATCATTATGAAGCAAATGATGTATTTTTGCTTCCAAAATCTTAATATGTGAATTCCAACATGGTTCCTGGGAAATCTTAAGGCAATGGTTATTGGATATCAAGATGTAAAAAGAACTCATATTTTTTGAGTACCTACTACCAAAAATTAAAAAAAAGCACTATTATCTCCATCCTATAGAAGAGCAAACTGAGGCTTGAAGAGATAATGTAACTTGCCAATGAATGAATGATGGGGCCATGATTCCAACCTAGGTCTATACTGCCCACCTGTAGAAATACTGTGGCCCACAGTGAAGAACTTCTTAGAGTCCCCATTTTGATGAGTATTGGTTAGGACCCTTTTGATTGCCAGTGATGGAAACCAAATTAATTAGTTTAAGGAAATAGAGGAAATTTATTGGCTCGTGAAGTCAAACCATGCGAATATCTAGCTAGATACCTGGCCTTAGGGAATCTGTGGAACCACGGTCTCAAATATCACTTGGTGGCATTTGTCTTATGCTGATTTATTCTCTCAGAATATCTTTCTCCATGTTATGGCATATAGTATCTATTTAATAAGTATTTGTTGGGTGAATAAATGATTGGATGTGAAATGGCTAGCATTATATAAAAACCTATAACATTGTTAGAGAGATGAAATATATAAAGAACACAGTGTAAGTATATCAGCAAGTTCAAAATAATATAGATAATACAGTAGATCAATGAACAAATCCTGAATGAATACTGAAGGAGAGATTAGACAGAGTAGAGTTAGATTCATTGAAAATGAGTGATCTAAATACATTTTTTGAAATGGCCAAATATATTTTTTGAAGAGGACACACACCTAAATCTACAGAATTATCTGACCTAATATTTCCTTTCTTCTCAGTTTCATTGCATCTCCCATGTTGATTCAATCTTTGAATTAAACAATTTTGTTTCAGTTCAACAACTCTATGCCAGTGTAAGTCCATAAATTTTACCTTTATAATTTTTGTTTTGCACTTTGAATCACTTCTTCACCTTGTTATTCTTATAAAATTGGCATGTGGGTTTTTGAAACTTAGAAACTTTGGAAAGAACAACATACCATTTATAGTACTTTATACCTCTGTACCTTAGGAAGTGACCCTTGCCTCACATGTTGTATCTGCCTTGTGATCAAGCCCCCCCAGGTGGTTGCCCTGTGGTTGTGGTTGAGGTCCAATGGCCCCTCTGGCTGAATTTTGTGACCATGGGACTGAAACCTCTATATCACTGCAGTGTGCAAACCTCATATTCATTCTGTGATTGTAACTAACATATGGACTTTATTACTATAGAACTTCTGCCCTCCTGATTCTACTGTGGTGCTGCTGGAGTGCACCACCTTAGTTTTGCTGCTAACTCCTCTCAGTCTATAAATTGTTCAAGTGCTACCCATTAAAAAGTTCCCCAACCTAGGTTGGGGCTGAGCGCTTGCCCAGCATTTGTGAGGCACTGGGTTCAGTCCTTAGCAC
The DNA here is from genome assembly GCA_025594165.1 of Tamias sibiricus. Lineage (NCBI taxonomy): Eukaryota > Metazoa > Chordata > Mammalia > Rodentia > Sciuridae > Tamias > Tamias sibiricus. Next base: position 115,935,837 of record CM046664.1, read on the forward strand.
CACATAAAAATAAACAAATTAAATAAAGGCATTCTGTCCATCTACAACTAAAAAAAAAATTCTTTTTTAAAGTTCCCCAACCAGACCTCTTCTCAGTTACCACTCCATTCTTTTTCTGTTTCATAGCTAGCATTTCTCTGCTCTTCTATTCTCTATACTTCTTTACCATTTATTTACATCTCAGCTTCTAGGACTTTGGTTCCCACTTTTATCATATTTCTAAAACTACATTGACAAGAGTCACCAGAAACCCTTTACTCATCAAATATAATTATACTTTTCTATATTACTTCACTTTTGTCCACTTCATCTTGAAGCCATTTCTTTGGTTTATAAAATCTCCTTCCTGGTTTTCCCATTGGACCCATTCCTGCTTTGATAGACAGAGGGTGATTCTGCTCCATATTTGGCATCTTACCCTATTTTGAGTTACCACATACTATGGATGAGAGAGAAGATCCATGCTTGTGAACGAAAGTGGGGATGAGTGTGGGAAGGCAGATGGGAAAGGGTGACTAGGCTTTATAGATGAGTGGTAGTTTAGCAAGCTTCTGGGGGAAGTCATAATTTATGCATGGAGACTTCCAAGCTTGTCTTCAGATCTAGCTGTTTTCTCCCTTTTAGAGTGAAGTAGAACTATGTCTACTTATGGTAACTTGATAGTAATGGGAACAGCCATTGATAAAATGCAAAGCCTTTATCTAATTCTTTAGTTCTTACCTGTGGTTCATAAATTTTTTTCATTACTGCATAGTTTAAGATGAAGGTAATAGATAATTTATTCCCTTGCAAAGAAAAACAGGAGTTTTATCAACAGAGATCAGTGGCAATAAATACAACCAATGTTCCTATAGTATTTAAAAAATATTGATTTCAGATTATTTAATTCTTATTGAAAAATTTATGGTATTCTCTCCTCATTTTTCAAAGAATTTTACTCTGATAAATGACTTCAGTACTTGAAAATGAAGTTTGATGATTTTGATTTCATGCCTCTGCTTTTAGGAACAAAGTTTAAAGTTTTTCTCATGTTAACTCACAGAAGAATCCACCTGACATTCTAACTTGTTTTTGGTTTGACATTTAAATATTGTAACATCTACCACAGTTCTAAAGAAATAAGGATTAAGGGGTGAGGGAGAAAACCTTAAAGTATTTATAAATTTAATTTTTTTACCTTGTTCCAAGCACAGCAATGTATATTCATAAATGTTGTACTTTCTTTGTCCAACCATTCCTTTGCTCTTAAAAGCCCAACATTTTTCTTTAACACATACAGTGTGGCCTTTTCATGAAATCAAATCCCTGCAGAATGATATGATGGATCTGCCAAATAAGTAGTTGAGAAATTGGCATTGGAGAGTCTCCACAAAGCTTTGTCTCTAATCACTTGGGTTAATTTCCTTGGTTACACTTGTGTGAAACAAGGTATGTTAAGGGAGATAGGACAACTTAAATATTTGCACATGCAACTTATTGGTCCCTTTTTTTTTATTATTATTCTTTTGCAGAGAATGGGATAGAGAACTGGCTTCCAGGAAAAATCCCAAACTCATTAATGCCCTTCGGCGATGTTTTTTTCTGGAGATTTATGTTCTATGGAATCTTATTATATTTGGGGGTAAGAATCTCTCTTGCAAATACATAATGAATAAAATAATTATATTTTTGTGATTATAGAAGAATTAAGGCAATCTGGTGAGCCAGGGTAAAAATATAAAGGACTAATCCAATTCAAACACTAAGAAACCACCTAAAAAATGTAAATAAAAATCCTTTGGAACTAAGATGTCCCTGAGCACAGGTAACACTTTACAATTTAAAATGGGTCCATAAAAATGAACTACTTGCCTAAAATTTTTTCTTTTATGACTCCAAATCATGTTATCTTACCAGTACGTGAGATTACCAGTGCCTTTATTTTTCTGTATTCAATAGGAGAATGTCAGGAGATATGCATTGTCAGGAGACAATGTCAGAAGAATTAGGTCAAATTCAATAATTTATGCATAGGAATATTTGTAATATTTTGAAATCATATTTATATACTGAATTATTTCAAAGAAACATAGCAATAATTTCACATTTGGCAATGAGGTACACTTGCAGTGTTTTCTCAGTATTCTGTGTCTTCTTCAGTGTAAAAGAGTGGCATGCCTGTAAACCCAGGCTTTGTGGTATTTAAGGACCTTGGATATTCCCCAGTTGCTCTCGAATGTGACTCTATTATTGTATATATATTCTAAACATCACTTTGAATTCTTAATTATAACCTGCAAAAGGAGGTGACATGTGGGAAATGTGTCCAGACTTCAAGGGATGGCTGTGCACAATGTTGTGTTGGAATACTACAGAGCATATGAATTGACCTGTGTTTTACTCATATGTCTTTCTGCTTCCTGGAGGTAGCAGTGCCATAGGCTGTCCCAGTGAAATGCCACGTGAGTTACACTGCTCTAAGAATTTCAGTTCATATGGCTTAGGGGAAATTCATTTAAAAATTTATCTTGATAAAGATGACTACAATTAGGTCCAGAGTGTTTCCTAATGCTCTTGATAATCTCTAGAATAAACTCTTTTGGTTTTTATACATCTATCTATCTACAGATTCTCATATATATATATATATATATATTATATACATATTAGTAGATTCATATATGTGAATCTGTTATTTCAAAAGCCAAAAGAATTTCTCCTAGGAAATGGGGGGGGGGAGTGAGGAGGGGGAAAGAGAGAGAGAGAGAGAGAGAGAGAGAGAGAGAGAGAGAGAGAGAGAATGAAATACACATATCTTACAGAAACCTGAAAAAGTTGTGGGAAAAATAATTTGTTAATAAACCTGACTCAGCTAACTCAATAATTAATTATCTTTAGCATATCTTTGAGCTCATTTTTCTTAATAAGAGCAACCACAGCTTTGGGAAATAATTTTTATACAGTTGAGATATAGAGTGCTAAGGGTGAAACCTAAGGGGCAGGAATAGAGTAGGTATAAAGAGGGGATAAGATCTTAATGTTGCAAGATTTAAAAAGAGATCTTGACACCATGCATGGTGTATTAATTATCCATGGATGGGGTGAGGTGGAAGGCATTTCTGAGCTAAGCGGAGTTCTAGGCTACATCTCTGGAACCAGCAGAACATTTGAAGGGCAAATATATTTCAATTCCTACTGGTAACCAACAGATTATTGGCTGGAAAAAGATTCTGGTAGGAAAAGTAGCTGTGAAGTGTGTATGGTGAGAAGACATGGAGAGGAACTTTTACATTGGGAATGGCAGAAGGGTGGCAAGGCTATAGGCTTTTACTCTTGTCAAGGAGAAAAGGTTTTACTGAGGTCAGATAGTTTTAAGCAGTGAAAATATTAAAAATTAAGTCTCAAAGAATTTAGTTAACCACAGTGGCTATTTAGACCAGTACAATTTTTCCAGATATTTGATCTCTTTAAAAAATTAATTTAATAACTACTTTTAACCTTTTAATAGACACATAATAATTGCACATATTTGTAGGGTACAGGGTGATATTTTAATACATTTGTGTGATATGTAATGATCAAAACAGTGTACTTATCTCAGTTATTATTTCTTTGTGGTGAGAGCATTTAAAATTCTCTCTTCTACCTATTTTCAAATATACATTAAATTATCATTAACTATAGTCACTCTACTAGAACTTATTCCTCCTAATTGTAGGTTTGTATCTGTTAACAAGCCTCTCCCCATCCTCCTCTCCACACCCCTTCCCAGCCTCTGTTAACTTTGCTCTTTTGTCCCTTACAGGAAAAAAAGAAGGGGCAAAGTTTCAGCCATTATAAAAAGACCTCTATCCTTTTAAGAACTGACACCAATGCCTGACTATTGTTTACTTTCTGGGCATTCCTCCTGTTCATTAAATAAGCAAAAATAAATGATCATGGATTATTGACATGGCTATAACACTACTCATAGAAATAGATGGCCGTAACTTTTTAGTCCCTCTACATCATGATAATTGTGGTAAAATATATATTTGGTTGTTTTCAGGACAGATAGAAAAAAGTACTCTAAAATTTGCTGTTAATTTTGAAAGGTTAAGAAAAAGGAAATGCCATCATGAAAGAGCTTAACTTTCTGCAATACTGATGTAATTTTAAATCATATTAGCTACAGCTTGTCACCATTAACTAGCACTTGTTTTTTTCTTCATCTGACTCAGCAGCCAGATAAAACAATGTCTTTAACATTTAAGACTCCCAGCATAGAAGAGAAGCTGGCTGTTGTGAGAGTCATTTAAGGATAGTCTGAGGGAAGCTAAGTAGAGAGCATCTGAAAACATATTACTAAGAGAATATCACAATGCATTTGTTATAGGAAATTTGCAAGCATTCACTCAAAAAGTATTCTTGTATTGAAGGGCACCTAGGTTGGTTCCACAGTATAACTATTGTGAATTGAGCTGCTATAAACATTGATGTGGCTGTGTTACTATAGTATGCTGATTTTTAAGTCCTTTGGGTATTGACCAAGGAGTGGGATAGCTGGGTCAAATGGTGGTTCCATTCCAAGTTTTCTAAGAAATCTCTATACTGCTTTCCAGAGTCGTTGTACCAATTTGCAGTCGTACCAGCAATGAGTGTGCCTTTTCCCCCACATCCTCGCCAACACTTATTGTTGTTTGTATTCTTGATAATTGCCATTCTGACTGGTGTGAGATGAAATCTTAGAGCAGTTTTGATTTGCATTTCTCTAATTACTAGAGATGATGAATATTTTTTCCTACATTTGTTGATTGATTATATATCTTCTTCTGAGAAGTGTCTGTGGTATATATACACAATGGGATATTACTCAGCATTAAAAGAGAAAAAAATTATGGCATTTGCAGGTAAATGGATGGAGTTGGGGAATATCATGCTAAGCCAAGTAAGCCAATCCCCAAAAACCAAAGGCCAGATGTTCTCTCTGATAAGTGGATACTGATCCATAATGTTGGAGGGTCCATGGGATAAAATGGAGGAACTGTGATTGGGCAAAAGGGATGGAGGGGAAGGGAGGGGGCATGGGGGCAGGAAAGTTGGTTGAATGAGATGGACATCATTACTGTCAGTATATGTATAATTGCACATATGGTGCAACACTACATCATGTACAACCAGAGAAATGAAAAGTTGTGCTGCAATTGTGTACAATGAATCAAAATGCATTATGCTGTCATATGTAAGTAATTATAAAAAATAAGTAAATTTTAAAAAAAGTATTCTTGATTCCCAGGCAGCCCTTGGCATTTTTCCACCATCACATTGAAGTACATTATCAGTGCAACTTAGGTCAGACTATCTTTCTTAAGTCCTAGGAAGTTTAAAGGGCATAAAGAAGTCCTGGCACCCTCCCCTCCCCTTATATCTTCAGTATTTTTACTCTCCACCAAAACTGGTATCCCCATCCTTAAGAGATTAAGCTACCCATTGCTCTCCACATCTTTCCCCAGATCCTGTGACAAGAACACTTGTCATTTCAAAGTGTGTAAGCTGCCTGTCGTGGCCAGCCAAAACGCCGCGGGAGGAAAACTCTCGGAGGCAGAGTAAAGCTATTACTACTTTTACTTCTACTTTCTTAGAGAGAGCTTAGAGAGAGAAAGAAAGATTTTTCTTCTTCTTAGAAAGAGCTTAGAGAGAAAGATTAGAGATAGCTTTTTCTTCTTCTTCTTAGAGCTTAGAGAGAAAGATAGAGCTTTTTCTTCTTCATCTTCTTAGAGCTTAGAAAGAGCTTAGAGAGAAAGATTAGAGATAGCTTTTTCTTCTTCTTCTTAGAGCTTAGAGAGAAAGAGAGAGAGCTTGAAAGAGAGAGATTTCTTCTTTAGAGAGAGAGAGAGAGAGCTTAGCTTTTAGAGCTTCTTTCTTCTTTGTTCTTTCTTCTTTCTTCCTCGGGAGCCTCGGCCTGACTCTGACCAGGAATTACTTCTTCTATCTGGTTTCTCTTCTGTAACCGCTCTGCCTACGTTCTGGCCACTCTGATTCTTTTCTTCTTCTCCGACCCAAACTCTTCTTCCGACCGAGTGACTGCATGACTGACTGAGTGAATTCATTCTTCTCCTCACTCCGACCGCTTTCACCCGGTTATATACCTTTAGCTTTGCAGGTGCCTCACGTGCATTTACAGGTGTGTCACATACATACTTATTATCAGGTGGAACTTATGGCTTCCAGCTGACCGCAATAGCCCTTCCTAATTGGGGCTCCTTCAAAAGTGTCTCAATTTTTTATTTGAAATGTGTGGGATTTTTACTTACCTTTAGAGTAACAAGTAGTTCCTCCTCAGATAATGTGGCTTAATTGGTCTGGAATTAGACCCGGGACAGTATATTTTTGAAGTATTCCCCAGGTGATTCTAATTATACAGCTGGGCTAAGGACCACTGGTAGATAAGCACCAGTATGTCCCCTGACTGACCAAACGTTCACTAGCTCTAAAATGATGGGATTGGATGTGTTACAGAAATTTTTGTTTGTTTATTTAATGATAATTCTGGATAATTTTTAAATGCTGCAAAATTAATAGTAACTCTTTTTATGAAAGAAGACAGCATTTCTCAAACTTTTATATATAGACTGTCCACCCAAGAATCTAGTTGAGACTCTGGCTCACCAGGTTTGGGTTGGGACCTGAGATCTGTTTCTAAGAGCTTTCAGGTAGAGAAGTTTGCCCTCAGGCCACACTTTGAGTAGCTAGGCTTCAGAGGGTCATTGCAGAATAGGAGGCCAAGTTAGAAGAAAGAGGAGCTGTGCAAAAAATAAACTAATGGTGGGGAAGGATCCCTGAATGAAAGTGACAGGCATCCCACTGAGACTAAAATGTGCATTTTATCTGATAGTTCCTACCTTAGCTGTTAACTTTGTGCTCCTTTCCTCCATCACCCCCTCTCAAGACTCTCAATACTGGAGAGAGGCAGATGTCAGGGGCATGAGAGAGCAAAGCTATAGTTAAGAGGGGCTCTATGTTTCTCTTCCAAGACTGCGACAGGGAGAGATGTTCCATCTTTTCTTGTGGAAACATTGCTATACAGGTTGATTAGGCTTTTACAGGTACTACCGAAACAGAAAAGTGCTCTAAGAGCATATGGAGGCAAACCTAGGCTAACCTAGAGATCCAACACAATGTTCAGTAGAAGATCTTGTCTGAGGTGAAAGACATCTCCTGTTCTTACATCTGAAATTTCAGAACAAATAATATTTGTAAATTAGGAATTGGCTGTAATTGTGTTTTTAGAACTGGGATCAGAAAGGAGGATGGGATATGATTTATCTCACCCAAAGGAAAGAGAGTAGTCTGTAGCAATTGAATTTACAGATATGTCCTATGGTTTCTGATGGATATGATGTGGTCAAACAACATACATTACATATAATACTCTTAAGTATGCATTTTTTCCCCAAAGGTGCAGCATTCTTTTTTTAACTCTCCTGAGATATATTTAAACTCTGGTGACATAAATCCATTTTACAATTTTGGAAAAATCCAAGAACTTGTCTGGAACTCAAGTTTCTTTAACTATACAATTATAGGGGTGATAGTACAGTGTACCATCTCTAGAGTCTTTTCCATTTTTCAAATTATGTGTTTGTGATATGGGCCTAGAGAAATAGAATACATATTATTATACTGATATTAATTTAAATCTTGATTTGTTAGATGAATTTTGAACTGATGATGATGTATGAATTTGTAAGCAATTAAGAGATTGTCAGGTTGTATTGTAACATTTTCATATTGATTTAGGGTATGGATACACAGGTGGGAGCTTTGGAACCAAAGTCTCTAGTTCAAATCCAAGTTTTGCTGCTTAATAGCTGTGTGGCTTTGGGCAAATTATTTAAACTCTTTGTCTCTGTTTATTATAAAGTAGAGATAAATGATAGCACATATTTCATAGATTTGTCATGAAAATTAAATGAGTTAAACACAAAGAATAGATCCTGTTATATAGCAAATGTTTAATATACATGTCACCATTACTATATATATATATATATATTTTTTTGTGGTACCAGGGATTGAACTCAGGGGCACTCAACCACTGGGCCACATCCCCAGCCCTTTTTTTGTATTTTATTTAGAGACAGGGTCTCACTGAGTTGCTAAGTGCCTCGCCATTGCTGAGGCTGGCTTTGAACTCGCGATCCTCCTGCCTCAGCCTCCCAAAGTGCTGGGATTACAGGCGTGCGCCACCGCGCCCGGCACCATTACTATATTTTTAAACAGATTCTCTACCTAAGTGCACAAATACTTATTATTTATATCTACTTATTTTTACATATATGCTTTAAGCAAGTCTTGAAGCAACAATTTGATTTTTATATGGCATATGAACATATTTTACCAGTGTTTAAAAGTGATAGCTAGATTCTAAGCATTACTTCAGAAATTAAATTAAATTAAATTCAGAAATTTAATTAAACTTAACATTTTAACGCATATCCATTATTGTATTTTCTGGACTATACCTATTCATTGCTATCTCTGAAAACCCAGAAGCATTTTCTTACAGAATATAAAGACTATTTGCTCAGTTTTCTAGTGAGGACATCGCTAGTAATCATTAATGAAATTAATAGACACTAAAAGGAAAATAACAGCAAAAAAAAAAACCCACACAAAAAATAATTTTTGAATTAGGTATTGAATCTTAAAACATGACTCAAAGGTATATTTTTGAAACTGTGTTCTTGGTGTGACATATATATATATATATTTATATTTGTATTTGATATATATATATTTTTATATTTGTATCTATATTTGAAAGCCCTACAGTTTTGGCAAAATGAAGGAAATATTTTAAAAATATAAATTTTTAGCAACTCTTAGTGCATTAAGCATGAGTGGGTTTTTGTTTACTATTCAGAATATGGGAAATTATTCCTTCATCCAAAAATTGCCATAAGACTCTAGTGCATCAAGAGAAATCAAAATTTGACTCTTATATTTGCCCTGTCAAAATCAAAATCTTAAGACTTGATTTTAATATATAAGACAGTAAATCTTAATAAATATGTTTACTTTCTTCCAATTTGGTATACATTAATTATTTTTATCTCTTATTAATTATCATAAGTTATATGAAATTTTCTAACCAAAATTTTATCACATTTTAGGTATTTTTGTTGATTATGGAAATAATGAGATAAGCACTGATGATTAATAATGTTTATCCTTCCATTGTTTTCCCTCCATGGGAATATATATTTAGTAAAAAGGAAGATAATCATTCCTTTACATAATGTACTATTAATCTGCTTCTGTTCTTAATGTATTATAAATACCTTTCATTGTCAGTAGATGTTTTTCCACCTAATTATTTAATGAATCATATGACTATAGGATAATTTATTTAATTAGTTCCTCATTGTTGGATATTTAGATTATTTACATTTTTCACTACTGTAAATAGTCTTTAATACACATCCTCCCTTTAACTAAAACCTAAATCTTACCAGATTTTCTGGACCCAACCTAAGTGCCAAATACAAATAAACTGACTTCTAGAAAAGATGTGCTCATTTACTCTCCTAATACTGTAGTATGAAAATTCAGTTCTCACCAACAATAGATGTTTTGTTAGTTTTTTTTTTACATTTCATATTATACTTATAGAGCACTTTTGACATATCTCTGGTTGAATACAAAGTAAACAGAAGTTATTATTAAAAGTATTTTAAAATTGTTAAGTGGAAGAGTGTATTATTTTTATTTGCATTACATTTGGTTGCTAGTGAATTTAAACTGTTTTCCTATTATATACTAACGGCATTTCTATTTTCACATGTGAGTTGTCTTTTCATGTTCTTTGCCTCTCATTTGACTTGTAATTTTGTTTCTAGTAATCTTTTGCTTCTTATTTTTTTAACCAATAAGAAATTTAATTTTTTAAAAAAAAATTGCTGCCAAATCTATGTATCTTTTCCTTTGTTTTCTGCTTTGGCACTGTACTTTAATGAAGGTCAAATATTACACAAGCACATATCTGTTTTTATTATTTTATCTTTACATTTAAATATCTAACCATTTGGAAGTAATTTTTATGTATATGAAATAGAAACCTAATATTTGAGAAAGAATTATTGAGTTTTTCCATTGTTTATTGCATAATCTCTCTCTCCATTGAATTAAAATGCCATACTCTATTATAGATTAAAATATTACATGCATTTGGACTTGTTCCTGAACTTTCCAGATAAATCACTCTGTTTGTTGTCATATGTTATTATAACTCTATGATTTAGTATCCAGTAACACACATTATTTTTATTCCTCAAACTTCATTATAAATTTCTTTTTGTGTGAAAATTATCTATAAAATTGGCATTACCATGTATCTTTTGTCATATTGTTACTATGAATGGGATAATTATTACATTAATTACTATGTTTGGTATTTAAGAATCTATTTTCTTGTTACAGTCTAGATTCACTTAAGGTATTTAGATAACAACAGCCTACACTGATAATGATCTATTTTTCTTCTCCTTTCCAATATTCATATTCCAATCTTTTTTCTTACTAAGTCCCATTAGCTAGAAGTTCCCCAAAAATGTTAAGAATGTCATAATAGCTGACATTCTTATTGTATTTTCCTGGATCTAAATGTAATACTTCTAGAGTTTTATTAACTATGACCCTAGGTGTTATTTTGAGGGAGAAATTCTTTCTCAGGTTAATGAAGTATATTTATATTCAACTTTATTAAGGACATTCATCAGACACAGATATGAAATTTATTAAGATTTCTTTTTCATTGTTATTGAGATAATCATAGTTTATTCTCTAGTCTTTTGGTATCCTATTAATTAATTTATCAATGTTCAGTTGTCCTAGTATTCTTGAGACAAAGACATATAAAGTATATTCAAAACAAGAGAGGATAATGATGATATTACTAAGTAACCACACCCAAGAGAAAACAAGGTAATTTTGGAGGTTCTTCAATTAATCATTGTACTTATATTAGGAACAACTATGATTTGGGCTTAAAAATGGTAATCTTTAATGCAAACTTACTTTGGGATAAATTCATTTAATGTAACTACCTCCAAAATGATTCTACATATGGATATGGGCAATCACCCATAGCTAAGGAATCTTAGACCTGTGCCAGGGTACTACACAGACTCAAATCACATACTCAGAGATGTTGTTGCTAGATCCATTTGCTCTACCTCTCAGTTTATCAGTAAGAAAAACTATCCAGGGAAGGGAAGTGATTAAGGTGACAAAGAGGGAGTAGTTAATGTACTAGGATAAGAACTTGAGTTTCATGATCCTGAATTGTTTATTTCACTGTCAAGCTGGTTTAAACATTGGTATCAGGCTTCTTTTATTATTTAAGTGAATCATTAAGTGAATTCCATCTTGGTTTTTGTATGATAAAAGGTAATAAAATATTTTATTAAATAGTCAAATAATTTTACATTCATTCTCATTGTATGCAAGCCTTAGTTTGCCCATACTGTTTCCTGAGGTGGCAAATCAGGAAAGTTTTTGTGTCTCTGAAAGTAGTCTGAGTGACAGAGAACTTGCAGCTTGTATTCACCAAGAATATAGGGCTCTTTCTCCAGGGGTGATTTTTATAAAGGTCTGTACTTCATAGATTAAGCTACATATCAGTTACCACTATTTTATTTTCCAAATAAAAAAATCAGGTGATATCTGTCAATGGTTCTATTGTAAATATTAGAGAACATGCTGCATGAAAGAGATTAGTGAAAACTATAGAAGGGCGGGGGATGTTTGAAGTGCTGATTTTGTCTTTGATTTGTAACAACTCTATGTGGTGGTAAGGATTGTGTTGATTTGCTATTAGCAGATGGTCCTATTGGAATATTTCTACAGAAAATAAACTGTATTTTATTCTATGAGCATGTGCCTTCCCAAAGTAATACCATCAGCGTGTTTGTGAAATGTCACTGTCATTCAAAGGATAAGTATGTCCTCTTTTGTTTGAGGCAAGATGACAATAATGACTATATGTAAAATTGACATTCCATTTAGCTTAATAAAAATTTTATTTTTTTCTCATAACTTGAGACCAAATAACAATTTAGCAAATGAGTGCATTGTGATAGAGATGGCAGGTTATGAAAAACTATAATGGAGATTCAATAGCAGGAAATTTTGTTTAAATCACTTGGTAGGAAAAAAACTTATGTAAAAGTGTACATTTCTAATTTGAAAAATCCTTTGCAATAGCTCAATAGCTAACATATTTATCTTTTTGACTCAGTTTACTCTTTTTAGCATTGTGTAGACAGGAGTTATTCCTTAGAAGTATTTGAGTTCTTTTTCTGCAATATGGCATTTATAAGTGGTTCTATATTCTTTGATACAGTTTCTAACAGGAATCTCTTTCTCTTTGAAATTGGTTCTGAAAAGGAGAGATGATTTCATGGGCAGCAGTCACGGTTCATACTCTTCCAATTATTATCTTAACAATGAACAAGAAATGATGCTTTATCTTATATGCATGGAAAACACCAATGTTCCCTGCTCCTTGCTTCATGGCCAAACAGAATACTTCTAACATGAGTTAGTACATACATACAACTCAAGAGAGTTATTTTATTTATTTTTGGTGCTGGGGATTGAACCCAGGGCCTTGTGCATGTGAGGCAAGCACTCTACCAACTGAGCTATATCCCCAGCCCCAAGAATTATTTTTTAAAAAGCAAGTTATCTTCAGTGAATTTGGCAAACTATTAACATGTTATATCTGTCTAAGATACTGGCAATTTTCTTCTCAATATCTACCTGTTTGATGTAATTCAAGCTCATATTTAAATATGGTTACATAGAAGGAAAGAATTATAATATTCCATACTTGTGATGACTTTTGAAACTTTTTAAAAAGTTTGAATTTTTTTAAATATTCAGAACCTTGGTTTATACAGCTATGAAATAAAGTATGAACTATAGAATGAGCAGCTACACAAAGTTATGTACATATATATAATTGTCTGTGGGGAATGAAGTTGATGTAGAAAACGTGGCCATCTGTTGAGAATGTGAGGGCTAGTACTGGGTATTTGCACTTTCAAAAAGACATTGTAGAGAATGAAAAAAAAATTAGGGGATAATTGGATAATTGCTCAGAGTAATGCTAAGCAATAGCATAATGGGGGCAGTCAGGATTGGAAATATCACTCGAAATGAAACCAATGAGTGTAACTGAAGGAGCCCTAATTGGGAAGGGCTGTTGTAGCTAGCTGGAAGCCATGGGTTCCACCTGATATGTATGTGACGCACCTGTAGGCACCCGCAAACCTGAAGGTATATAACCGGGTGAAAGCGGTCCGAGTTAGGAGAACGGAGAATTCAGTCAGCCGGGCAGTCACTCGGTCGGTCAGAAGAATCAGAGCGGCCAGAACGTAGGCAGAGCGGTTACAGAAGAGAAACCAGATAGAAGAAGTAATGACTGGCCAGAGTTAGGCCGAGGCTCCAGAGGACTGGTCAGAGTAAGGCCGAGGCTCTCCCGAGGAAGACAGAAGACAGAAGAAAGAAGAAGGAAGAAAGAAGAGAGAAGAAAGAAGCTCTAATCTTTCTCTAAGCTAAGCTCTATCTTTCTAAGAAGACTCTAAGCTAAGCTCTATCTTTCTTTACTCTACTCTACTCTAAGCTACTCTAAGCTAAGAACTCTAAGACAAGAAGAAAAGCTCGCTTTAATCTTTCTCTCTAAAAATCTTTCTTTACTCTAAGCTCTCTCTAAGAAAGTAGAAGTAAATGTAGTAAAAGCTTTACTCTGCCTCCGAGAGTTTTCCTCCCGGTTTACGGTACCAGGCAGCTTACATGTAACATCTTGTAGGATTTAACCCCAGATTCTCCTTTCACTAAGTCATTGTTAGACAAAATGGGGGATTATGCATTTTTTCCCTTATGAAGGAAATTTATCAAGATGGGTAAGAATTAGACCTCCTTTGTTCAAATCTATTCCTGTATTTTCAGGAGAGAGGGTAATGAATTGCATGAACAATTTGTTTTTGTAGTTGATTGAGGACCCTTTAGGAGTTGATGAGTTGTTGGGAACTGGCCTGAGGGGGAGTAATGTGACAGACTTTTTCACTGAAGTCCATGTTATTCCAGGTTGAAAAGGGAATGGCATCCGTTATGGCTGGCTTTAAATTCCACTGGTACTGGCATGCTCCTCCCTCCTCACCAGCTCTACTATGTGGTAGTTGCCTTGAGTAGCTGTGTTCATTCTGAAAATAAAGCCATTGCTCAAAACACTTTTGAAAACTCTATTTTGTTGTTATTTCAAGTTGTCTCTTTGGCTTCAGTTTCTACATCTGTAAAGTAAAAATAAAAAATATCTACTTTGACTCCAAAAGTTGTATGAAATTAAATGGGAAATATTTTAGGAACCGTTCAGTGCCATGTAGGTATTAGTAATTAACAAATCATTTCAGAATGTACACATTTACTTTGTGGTCACTGTCCACCTTTTAGTTAAAAATACCTTATACATAAACTTGTCTTCAAATTACTTTTTCTATAATCCAAAGTTCAAATGTGTGTGTGTGTGGTACTGTGGGTTGAACCCAGGGCTCATGCATGCTAGGCAAGCATTCTACTACTGAGCTATATCCCCAGCCCTTTTGATTTTGTATTTTGTGGCACAATCTAGCTAAATTGCCCAGGCTGTGCCTGACCTTGTGATCCTCCTGCCTCAGCCTGAGTAGACAGGATTACAGGCATGCGCCACTATACCCAGCTCAAAAATCAAATCTTATTTCAAGCTATCCAGATATGAAAGACATGTCAGCAGTTTCATAGACAATTGACCTTCTGTAACCCCATTTTAAGTCCTCCTCTAAAGATTAAACCTCTTATGTTAAAATTGTGAGAGCATTTTATGAAAGGGAAATGAACTTCAATTTCTTTGTTTCTCTCCCTCTTCAGGAAGTCACCAAAGCAGTACAGCCTCTCTTACTGGGAAGAATCATAGCTTCTTATGATCCAGATAACAAGGCGGAACGCTCCATTGCCATTTACCTAGCCATAGGCTTATGCTTGCTCTTTATTGTGAGGACACTGCTCCTTCACCCAGCCATTTTTGGCCTTCATCACATTGGAATGCAAATGAGAATAGCTATGTTTAGCCTGATTTATAAGAAGGTAATACTTTCTTGCACAGTCCCCAGAGTACATGTATTCTCCTTGGCACATGTCTTAAATGCCACAAGTTAGTGAGCTGATGCAAGTAAGGGATAAATGCAGAAATTAATTTCATATGCCTGTGAAATAAATGACAGGAATAAGTAATGTTTTTAATTTTCTTTGATAATTCAATTACTTCAACTGATAACTATTAAGCATCTTTTGTAACCTGCCTGTATTGTAGGTATAATTTTCAGTCATGTTGTTCATGTTTTTGGATTTTTTTTTTTTCCCCTCAGTGCTAGGAATTGCTAGGCAAGTTCTCTGCCACTGAGCTATACCCTTACATACCAATATTTTTGGAATCCATGATTCCTTGCTAAAATGGCACATAGTCTGCATAAAAGTCAATGCCAAAATAGCATTTGATGGTAAAATGCTATCTGCCTGTCTTTGTGTTCACTAATAAGGGTATAATGTGCTATTGCTATTGATAAACCAATCAATGAATTTCCACCTTAACTAGTTGTCTCCAGTGGTGACCCTGTCACAGTGGTGGTATTTATCCCCTGCCATATTTTGAGTTGGATCTTTGTCATACTGTGGATCTGCAACTTTAAAGTTTTTGAAACAGCACATACATTGAAATCATAAGAACTTACTCGGCTTTTCTGCGTATATTGTCCAGACAAGAGTCCAAGTTGCTAAGGCATGATTCAGGTGAATTCAAATGAACAATTAACTGTCTCCTAAACACAATTGAAGGTCATTTGAATGGCATGTGCTTTCATCAATCTGATGCAATACCATGTGGTTCTACCAAGTCATTAAAGAAAGCTGTATTGATTGAATCATTTGGATATTGCTTTATTCTTCTTTTCTTTTTTCTTACCCAATATAAAAACTTTACAAACTTGGCTTATAAGGGGTATGGATCTGGAATTCACTTCCAGCAAACAATCCATAACACTTCCATGATACATATACAAGGTCAACTGTGCTGTAAAACCTTGATAGCCATACTTTATTGTTCAAAACAGCCTTTTATGGAGGCAGAGGAAAAAAAACAGTGTCAATAGTTTAATAGAATCAGCTTAGGTGCAATCTCATAACTTCACAAGTCCCAGAAAAACATGGGTGACAAAACAATAAAATTTTAATTTTGATCTAGAAATTTTGCATAACTCAAAAATTATTAGGCATTATTTGAAATGTGGTACCTATATAACTTGCTATCGGATAAATTTGAATTTAGTTTAATAATATTTATAAAAAGTACTTATAATCATAATAGCTAATGATATGCACAATACGCTTCTAAATGATTGAGGAATATGATCTCATTTGATTCATCCCATATAGTAGGTACGATTATACCTATTTTATGGATAAGAAAACAAAGACTTAGAAGCATTGAATGTTATTCAGAAACTACTTCCAAATATCAAGATGTGTAAATCACATTGTCTGAAGTAGAAGTGTTTCTAACCTTTAGGGGAAATAAGGAGTGAAATATAATCATGAAGGAAAAGGTAATCAAGGTCAAATGAAGAGCAAGGCTAATTTGCAAACACGTCTTCAAGTAACATTTAATGAAAATATATGTGCTTCAGACTCAAAATGCATGAAGGAAAAGTTAAAGGCTATTGTATTTATTCTTTTTCAATGTTGAATACTTGTGTCCTTAACCAGTTTGCTTTATCTTGCTAGTTATTTATTGGCCTTCATTGGCATCATCATCAAAGAATGTGATTTCATCTCCGTGTGATTTGGTCCCTAAAGTAAGACTTGTCTTGGCTTTTCTCAGGTCTCACTGTTACCTGTAGCCAGGTTATTCATCTTCACAGCAGGGACATGGAGGACCCTTTCCATAATATATTCAAATTTTGTACTAAAGTCTTTTGTTTTGTTCCAAATTCTGTAACCATAGCACATTATACTCGGAATAATGAATGTAAATGCAAACAAAATTGAGTTTTGCCTCTGAATTTAAAGAAAGCAGAAATAACTAGATTGATGAATATTCACTAAATGCTAACTGTGCACAAAGCTCAGTGGGGTGCCCTTGCAGAACCCAAGTTCAAGCCACATGTGATCCAGCTCAGTGGATCCCTGCTTCCAATATTGCTCTGATAAAGTTTTGGTATGAACTTCCTTGAGTCTTTAAGACACTATCCATTATTCCAGATGCATCTTGAGAAAATATTTCTAGACTAACCAAAATTGTGAACTTTCTTTAAACTACCCTATTAATTTTTACGTTCCTTATCACATCATACTTATTATGTACTAGGTTGCTTTGAGGCAAGAATTATGTTTTAATAAATTTTTAATTCTTGAGGCATCGAGTATAGTGATTTGCATCTACTAAATGCTCAATAAATATGTGATGAGTTCAATTGAAAGAAATATTAGGTGCTTTCCAGTCAGAGCCATCTAAAAGCAGATCAATTCTTATTAAATTTTGCAGGCAAAGTATAACTCTGATCTTTTTTCTTTTTACCATGTTCTTTCATAATCAGAATTGATTTACCTATTTAATAATTTTAATTATTTAGCTTGTACTTAATAAGCAAAAAATTAATTTATCTACTTAAGTATTTTTCAAATACCACTGCATTTTTCTTTATAAAATTTAAAGATTTTATATTTTTAATAATATGATTTTCACAAAATATTTAATAATTCAGTTATTCATAATTACTTTTATTGACCTTATAGTAGTTTTATTCAAGAGTTAGTATAAGACTTCATAAAAGATTTAAGACTAAGATTTTAATTTGAAGTTTCACTACCTTGGATTTCATTTTTTAAAATAAAAGCAAATGAAACAAAACAAAACAAAAGTCAAAAAACTCACATTATGTACATGGCTATTTAAGTACAATTATCATTCAGGTAAGAGAAATATTTATAAATATTTGGAAATATTTATAAATATTTATAAATCTAAAATATTAAAAAATGAATAAATTTCAGTACCTTTACTTAAAACTGCATACATGTAGCCTAATTTCTCAGCTTTATTATAATGTTACTTATAAATGTATTTGAAAAAGAGAAAAACAACGGATATAGAGGATAAATAGATGTATGTTTCTATCATAATATTTGCAGGTAAGAGAAATATTTATAAATATTTGGAAATATTTATAAATATTTATAAATCTGAGAAGATCCTAAAATAGATTAAAAAAATGAATAAATTTCAGTACCTTTACTTAAAACTGCATACATGTAGCCTAATTTCTCAGCTTTATTATAATGTTACTTATAAATGTATTTGTTTTTTGTTTGTTGATATTACCTAACTTCCAATTTTTCTTTTAGACTTTAAAGCTGTCAAGTCGTGTTCTGGATAAAATAAGTATTGGGCAGCTTGTTAGTCTCCTTTCCAACAACCTGAACAAATTTGATGAAGTATGTACCTGGTGATTAAATCTTTTTTATGATATGTTAGAAGTCATACAACCCTAAAGATGGTGTTTTCCTGTGTCAGATAACAGTAATAAGTAGTTTAAGTCTTATTCATCCCTACTTTGGCTATTTCTGGAAACTGAGAAAGCTAAATTGTGTAGCAGAGTGCCATTCTGAGATCTGGTGGAACTGTCCAACTCAAAGTCACCTGGGGTTGCTCTTAATAAGATTTTTCAAAACTTAATCCTTATCAGAACTCGCTTCCTTTAATACTTTAAATTCATTATTTTCTTTGGCTAAATATGACACTCCAAGAAGCAATTCTTGTTCTGTGCTGTCTTATGTGACAAATAAATTCAAGGTCCTTGAGGACAGATAATGTGTTTTATTTACCTTTGCATTTCCAGTACTTACCATAGCACTGGACCCACACCAAATGCTAAATAAATTACTGCTGAATTGAGCATATACTTTTCTGAATACCTGTCAGGTAATAGAGTAGTACATTTGTGTGTGGATGGAGCCACTATGGAGAGTCCTTTATTCTCTCATGTTCTATGATGGTTCTTGCTTTATCCCCAAAGAGATGTTATTTAAGTAAATTGTGGATACAATACTTAAGATACCCAATCCCAATTCCACTGAATAAAAACATACTTTAAAATGCAGTGACTTGATTTTGTTCTTGGGAAAAGCTAGTCTCTGTGTAGAATGTTTGAGCTCATTGCTTTGTGTTCATGTAATGGACACCTAAATTTTAATGTGCTAAGGACCGTGAAGTGTTTGATTACATAAGTTCTGAGTGCTCATTTTGTTTCATATATGATTATTTATTTGTTTGACTTTGGGGGTGGAGATTAACATTCCACTTGTTTTTCCTGTGCTTTTATTTTCTAGGGACTTGCACTGGCACATTTTGTGTGGATCGCTCCTTTACAAGTGACTCTCCTGATGGGGCTGCTTTGGGACTTGTTACAGGCCTCTGCCTTCTGTGGCCTTGCTTTCCTGATAGTCCTAGCCCTTGCGCAAGCTGGGTTAGGGAGAATGATGATGAAGTATAGGTAGGAATCTATCATCATAGCTTGAGAGGGTTTAAATCAGGTTTTCAAAAGGCCCCTTCTAGTAAAACCAAGACTTTTCTGAATTATGCACTGAATTATGGAGTGTAGCTAAGAAGGAATTATTTTAGTGGTGTAAATAATATTTCCTATACCACTGGGATTTTTTTTATAAATATGTTAAGAGTCAGTGCATTTTTAAATTGTGTAGAATTTCTTTATAAATATGTGAAGATTCAGTGCATTTTTATAATTCATAAGGTTTAGGTAGAAGTTGATATGACATTTGTATAAATTGGAGAGAATACATAAATTTTGTGTAGCTTATGGACTTTTCCTACTCTGGTTCATGGATCAATGTACCTTAATTGCTTTTTTTGGACAGTGCTGGGGATTGAACACAGGGCCTTGTGTATTGCAAGGCAAGCACTCTACCAACTGAGCTATATCTCCAGCCCCTTAATTGCTTGTTATTATAGAAAAAAATCAGGGATATCAGTCACTGCTTATGTTAGAGGAATTCTAGAGTGTCAGCTACAGTATGAAGGAAACTACATAAATTTTGGAGTCATGTAGGTCTTTGATTGAATCTCAGACTGTACTCTTGTTTTCATCTGACTTTTAAAATGAAGATAAACACTTCTCATAGACTTTCGTAAGGCTGAGAGATAGTGTATGGAATGCATTTAATACAGTGACTAACACGTAGGAGGCATTTACTAAATGGTAACTATTACTTTTGTGGCTTTCCTTAAAAGTTTGAGCAGTTCTTGCTTTTTTTTTTTTTTTTTTTTTTTTTTAACTTGATTTACAGAGATCAGAGAGCTGGAAAGATCAATGAAAGACTTGTGATCACCTCAGAAATGATTGAAAATATCCAATCTGTGAAAGCATACTGCTGGGAAGAAGCAGTAGAAAAAATGATTGAAAACCTAAGGCAGTAAGTTGTTGTGATAATTACAATACCATTAATAACTTTATCCTTAATATTTAAAAAATGAGTCTATCACAGTGGACTTCTACCTCATATCTGAAGTTTCTGACAAACAACTGGATTGAGGTATATCGTATTTATGCATTAGTTGCATAAAGTTATTTCGATGTGCTGTAGCTTTACATAGTTGATTCAGCATTTTATTTTGCATTACAAGGATATTTATACCTTATGAAAGAATATCCTACATATAATCCCATACTGTGTGAATGATTCTCTATTACGACATTTTACTTACTTTATACATTACAACTCACAAAATAATGAAAAAATCTCTATTTGGGAAATTATATTTATTCTTCCTTAATTTTTGAAAAATGACACAGGTAATATCCATATGTTTTGTTCCTATACACTGTCCACTTGAGGCAAAGTCAGTTCAATGAATGAAAGCCATCTCCTGAGATAGAATCAGTATCTGACATCTACTAGTCTTCTTTCACCTTACATAAGCATTCACAGATTAGTAAAGAGTATATCTAGCAAAATAAATAAATAAGTAAATAAATGTACAGCACAGACTGAGATATAATTACTGAAATAATTTTGAACAAAATATGAACTAAATACCATTTTCCTTTAGTTGAGTTCTGTGTTCTACAAACTGTTATCAAAAATAAAGGTCCTAGGAGACTTTGTGGTGGTAGATAACACAACTGGAGACAAATAATTTCAAGATGTATGTCACATGACAATTTCACAGGGAAAAATGTACTAAAAAGAAGAGTACCCTTTTGGATGGTGTGAATATGGATTATTAGGATTTCAGGCTGCCGAGTCCAGTAGACAATGGTAACTGAGCTGCAGGTGTGTGATTGGAACAACAAATGAAATGCTGAAATGTAAAGTCCTTTGCCATGTAAATAAAAAGAGTAAAAGCATATTTATTTCCCAAACATTATTGGTCACCTATTTTTGTTTTGCCTTTCAAGACAAATCCAGGAAAAGAATTGCATTTTCTTTCCAGAAATATCCTTAAAGATCTTGGGGGGAATTTTTCAGTTGGTAGAAGGTGTTCTTCTCATTAACAAGTGAGTGCTGTGTCACACTGGGCTCATCAATACAGGCATCTCCAGGGTGATAGGAGGTTATCAGAGGACTGGGTTTTCTTAGCCCTAATGATAAACTCATGGCCAGGTCATTCTTAGGCTAACTTTTCTTGACATTGTTTTTTTTTTTTTTTTTTTTTTTTTCTCTTCTTTCTTCAAAAACAAAATTCATCCCTCTACTCCATATTTCTTTTTGACCAATTCTAATAGAAAATGTCTGGTTGTAACTTGTATAATCCAGCATGGAATTGTTACCTGAAAAGGCTGGAAAGTACTGACGTAAATATGGGAAAGCAAGAATTGCTTCTACTCAAGAAAACAAATACAATGTTCTGAAAGATACTGACAGGATGCATTGTAAAGGAGTGATTATCCTAGCCTGGGCCACTGGAGAACTGGGCAAAAGGCTGTGCAAAGCTCCTTGAAAATCTACTCTTTTTTATTGCTCTTTGATAATAAAGTCACTTTCCATTTTTTATAAGAACCTGATAAAATATTTTTATGACTCATAAACCGTTAGTGATTTTATTATGGTGAGTATTGCTTTCTGGATGAGTTGTATAAGTGTGCGTGGATCCATTATTCTTTTTTCCTGTTTGGCCTCTTCCTATTTTCCTGAACTGTTTCTGATATATTTTGACAATTTTGACAACTTTGTTAACATTGTAAACAGTATTTTCTGCCATCTTATAAATACCAACCTAGTCAACCTGAATATTTTTTTTCCTACTAAGTGAAAGAACACATACTTTAGATTCTAGTAGTAGACCCTGTGCTATGCTGTCGTTTAATTTTGACAACTCCACGAGGAAGGTGTGTTTCTCTTTAGATGTGGAGTCTATAAAACTAGAAGGAAGAGTGACATGATTACAGTGGCATAGACATAATTGGCAGAGCCAGGATTCAGACCCAGGTGAGATCCCCAAATCATAATCCATTTTCAAAATCAAATTACCGAAGTACTAAGTATTGTACATTATTAGACTGATCATAATGTAGGTGGGACACATTGAACTTTACTTTCTTCATTGGTGTGTTCAGGATTACATTTCCTATAAGACAAAAAGTAAAAAAAATAAAAAAACCTAAAATTATTCCCTCTGAATTCTATCAAGTTAATGAGAATTGCTTCTCTGAATTATATAAGCCTGTGGAACTTGCACCAAATGCCAGGTTCCCTCCTCTGCTTTGCCATCGCACAGTTATTGCTCCCACCCACCAGAGCTCTCTATTTATCTATAGTGCTTTTTGACTACCCAAGGACTACATGGGGAGAATCACAAGCAACTTCAATTTTTATGGCTTCTGGAATGTTGAAGGCAGTGTTGTCCTCTCTTCTTCATAGCCTTTTCACTCCCTGCTTTCTGCCTGTTGGAGCATTTAAGCCTCATACATGTTTTAAAGTAGCTCACACTTATAGTTCAGATTAGACGACTGATAATGAATGCAAATTATTACACTGAAAGAGAGAGAGGATATAGTGTCAATTCCCATAATTTTTCAAGAACCTTCTGCAACAGAATCACTTGGCTTCTTTTTCTAAAACAGATCTGGAAACTTAGTGCAGATCACTTAATCAATATGTATGAATATGGGCCCAAGGATGCCTTTTTAACAGCTTCGTGGGTGATTTTTACCTATGTTAATGTTTGAGAACCACTCTTCTGTCATATAAATAAATAAATAAGCACATACATATACATATATGTGCATATATATGTTTTCATTGTTTTTCACAGTCAAGCTACAATTTCTAAAATGTTAAGAATCCCATTAGGTAATCACAAAATTGTCTTTTTCTTTTATAAATCTTGTAAAATTTTCCTCAATTATTTAAAATAAGAACCAACAAAAAATTGTCAGTATCATAAATCTCACAAGTTAATAAGGAAGTGAATAAAGATATAAAAATAACATAAGAATAATTAAATGACTAGTATAATTTAAAAATAATATTTATAGGTATTTACTGGTACATTCATTACCATCCCTTTTTTAGATAAGATGACTGAGGCCCAGAGAGATTTAATAACTTGCCCAAGTTCACACAACTCATAGAGTGGAGCCAGGATCAGAATACAGTAGAAAGAATCTAGACCCATTTTCAGATTTTACATTCCAAGTAGCCTGATATTTGAAAAGTAAAATAACGTCTTGAATCTCATTATTATTATTAATTTTATTTTATAGGACAGAACTGAAACTGACCCGGAAAGCAGCCTATGTGAGATACTTCAATAGCTCAGCCTTCTTCTTCTCAGGATTCTTTGTGGTGTTTTTATCTGTGCTTCCCTATGCACTTATCAAAGGAATCATCCTTCGAAAAATATTCACAACCATCTCATTCTGCATTGTTCTGCGCATGGCAGTCACACGGCAATTCCCTTGGGCAGTACAAACTTGGTATGACTCTCTTGGAGCAATAAACAAAATACAGGTAATTTATCATAACTGTGTGTCATATAATGTGATTTTGAAACATTTCAGGATTTTTCTAGCAAGTAAGCTCTCTAGAGATGAATGTTTGGTTGGACCTATGTAATGCAACAGATTTCTTCTCTTGACATATATACATGATGTAATAAGCCCTTGTAGTGAAAATCTAGTGAAATAAAATGAAAACCTGTGATATTTTCATAACTCAAAGGAATTTAATCATTTTTGTAACCTGGAGAACTTCATCCAAGTGATCAGTGAATATATCTGTTCTTAATGAATGTTGTAAATTTGAAAAAAAGATTGAAAAAGAAATTTCCTTCACTAAGAAGTTATAAAATTTCCAGCTAATACCAGTTCACCTTAATCTTTTCCTAGCATTTCTAAGAACACTATAATGGATAAAAATGGTATTTTATGTCATGTTAATTACCTTAAAATCCCAGCAATGTTGATGTAGCTGGCAGCTGTGAAAAGTTCTAAAATCTTCAGGTGTTAAGAGTAAAGTTATAGAGAACTAATTGAATAAGCTTATATTAATGAGCAGATAAAGTCCTTTTTACTTTTAAAATATTTGTTTCACCCATAAAATAAATCCTTATGACAGAAATAGAAATTCAGGATGAAGTGTGAACTCCACTTTTAGGTAGTGCTACCGTTATTTAATAATACCGTTATTTAATAATAAGTCAGAGGTTGCAAATGGTGGCCTATTGGACCTAATTTTGGCTCTTAGACCTATTAGTTGGACTTCACATTTTTAAAATTTGAATTAGCTATCAGCAGTTAGAAATCAGGAGATGTCTGTCTCTCATGTGTACATGTACCCACTCGGTCATGTTCAGCCTCTTATCAAAGACTTGGAAAATCTTGTAATATGGGTCTTCATTCCCCACAAGCTATGACAACTGGCCCCTTGAAGAACACCTACAAATTCATCACAATCTCTGTCAGCTCCCTTTCTAATAATATCACCTGTCTGATCCCTGAGAGTGAGTTTGAGATCTGTGATAAAAAGATCTGGAAAACAAAACTGGGAGAAAATGAGATAAATCAAAAGAGAGAAAGAGAGGAATGCAGAGAGGAAGGGAAAGAAACTAGGTAAGGACCAAATATTTTCATGACTCAAGTGGTAAAGACTTCAGGATCTAGGGAATTGAGTCATCCTCATGCTTGGCCTCACTATGGGTTTGGAATTTCCAATAAAGCCTTTCTCTTAGACTCTGTAAGGTTTGTTACCTTAAAACCAGTTACATCAATTTTTACACCTTTACTTAACTGAGAGAATTGATGCTAACACTCCCTCTCATAAGGGTGTTGTAAAGACAGAGATATTTGTTTTTATCTTTCCTGTTGGTGAACAAAGGCACGTTGGTGGGTAATTCAGAGCTGCTTTATAAATATATAACTAAAGTAAACATGTAATAGTATGAGAAAGAATCAGCTAAATGTTAAAATATAAGCATAAAGACAATTGCATAAAATACCAAAAATTTAAAGAACGTCTTTCAAATATGATGGATTCTGGTGCTTTAATTAACTTCAGTACACCATTATAAAATTGTTTTCATTAAGAAATAATTTTTAATTTAATTGTTAATATCAGTGTATAAGATGCAACACATATATAACATATATATATATATATATATATATATATATATATATAACACGGAGTATAACATAGATATTTCTTTCATAAATAGGATTTTTTACAAAAGCAAGAGTATAAGACATTGGAATATAACTTAACAACTACAGAAGTAGTGATGGAGAATGTAACTGCCTTCTGGGAGGAGGTAAGAATTCTTGAAAATCATGTTTAGAGGTTTTTCTTTGAGAGTCTACACTTCATCCAGATGAGAAGCAGGTCACAATGATTATATACTTGATAGAACTGGAAGGAGAGACCACTTCACTTATTTTATAAACTAAGAAGAAGAAGCCCAGGAGTATTAGATGTAGTAGAAAAATGCCATATGATGTGTTTCTCCTAAGACCAGGAATTTATACAAAGACCAAAGGCTTTGAGGCAGGGTTTGAATCCTGGCTCTGCCATTTACTTCCATGTAATCTAAGTCAAATTACTTTAACTTTGAGGAGCCTCTGGTTCTCTGTTTGTAAAATGAAGAATATTAATACTTACCTTGAAAATTTGTTGTGAAAGACTAACTGAGATGATTTGTGTGAAGTATTCATTAGAGAACCAGGCATGTATTGGTTCCTCAATGAACATTAACTTCTCTATTCTCAAGTTGTAGTCCAATGTGTGTATATCCATCAGTCAACAAAAAGAAATAGGAGAGATATACCAATGGTTTTTAAATTTTTTTTTTACTATTTTACCTTATCTTATTCACTGTAAAAAAATCTCTCATATTTCTCAGTCAGAACAAATATAATTTTAGCTTCTAAGAAGCAATATTTGATGACTGAGAACACCTATTAAGTTCTTATTTCTTTATCACTTTTATCAGTTGAGTAAAGGTAGGAATTGAAAAACTGATGTCCTGTTTCTAAGTCTCTTGCAATATTGTAAATTGGATTTATTTATATACATAACTTTATCATTGGGATACATTTTACTTTATTTTTTTAAAGATGTGGGAAATAGAATAATTCTTCATCTGCCTAGTAAAATTATTTTGTGGAAAAATGTGTTGCTAAGATTTATTTTAGTTCTTTGCATTTAGGACTTTCAAATGCCCTTCTGAACATGAAGGAAAACTATGAAATTTCCCCTACTTCTTTCTGATTATTGTTTTCCTACTCTGGTCTAAAAATCATCTATTCCTTCTTTTATCCCTCTAATAAAAGAAGTAGCATACTTGAGCCCTCACTTTGTGCCAGGCGTCAGGATAAGCACTTATATGTTTTTCCTCCTTTAATTTCTTTTGGTTAGCTAGTGTTCCATTACTAAGAGGAAATACCCAAGATAATCAACTTAGAAAGAAGCAAGATTTGTTCTGGCTCCCAATTTCAGAGGATTCAGTCCATGGTTGGTTGACCCATTGCTTTTGAGCCTGTGGTGAGGCAGCACTTCATGGTGGGAACATATGGAGAATTGTTCACGTCTTGGTGGTTAGGAAACAAAAAGAGAGGTAGAGACCCAGATTGCAATATCCTCTTCAAGGGCATACTCCCAATATCCTAATTTCCTCCAACAACCTCTTAAAGGTTCAACATCCTCCCAGTAGTCTCACAGTCTGGGGATGAAGACTTTAACACTTAGGCCTTGGAAGGAGATGGAGGAAGGAAATCAGGTCCAAACTAAAGCAGCTTATAACATTCCTGTGACCTAAATAATATAAATATTTCCATTTCACTACTAAGAAAATGGAGACTTTGAAAAGTTAAAGGTCTTGCCTCAGCTTACACAACTGACAAAGGCTGAAACTGGATTTTGGACCCACATGTCAGAGTCTAGAGCTCTTTCACTGAGTCATTGTTTCCATCTGGCTGTATTTTCCCCTCTAGTTAGTGTCACCTGTCAAGCCTCTGAGACTCCTTGATGGCATGTCGTAAGATATTGGTGTTTGTTAAGTCTCTGCCATCATGTCTGAGAGTTCAACATCCACATAGATGGTCCTTTCAACACTATTCTTAGAATTTATATGACTTCCTCAAAAAATTTTTCTCTTCAACATATCCTGAGTGAGCTTTGTCAACACTCAGATTTATGCAGCTTTAGAAATGTCACATTCTAAAATCTGTTTCTCAGCCCAGAACTCCCAAGCCTTTGGCTCTCTCAGTCTCTTAAGTCTACTTTTATAGCATTTCAGTTTCATCAACATTGTATTTATTCTAGTTCTTCCTTTGGACCCCTCTTGGCTTATCTTCTGCTTATCCTAAGACCAATCATTTTGGTGCTTCTCCCACCTGCACTCTCAATTCCGTTTTCTCTTTGCTAATTTTTTTTTTAATGTAAAACACTCACTTTATCAGCTTTGGAGAAGGAAGTGTTATTGGGGAAAATCATATACTTTAATCAACTGCAAGTTTTATACATTTATTGTT
Organism: Tamias sibiricus; assembly: GCA_025594165.1. NCBI lineage: Eukaryota > Metazoa > Chordata > Mammalia > Rodentia > Sciuridae > Tamias > Tamias sibiricus. Next base: position 115,963,934 of record CM046664.1, read on the forward strand.
TCAACCTCAATTGGGTCTGTAATCTTTCCTGGAAAAGTCTTCAGTTAGTTTCCTTTATAATTTCTCTAAAAGCTGTTCCAGAATTTTACCACTTTTCTGAAACTTCCAACCTCTGTCAGGATGTACCCATTCTCAGTAGATGGCCTTGCCTTCTATAATACATAGAGAAAATAGAGACCATTGTCACATATGAATGGTTCCAACTTCTCTCTTGAACCTCATAATTATCTTTTCCTCCTTATTTTTGATCTAAGAGAAATAGTGTGCTTCCTCCTGCCCTTGTTTGAGTTATTATATCTTCTTTCAGCTTCTCAGAAGACCTGTAATTAATCCCTTCAGAAGTTTCAACATCTTTTCTCAACGGACTCCTCACATTTAAATATTTTCAGTTAAAACACTTTATTTCCTTGAATTTTGCCCACTGAACCTCATTTCCCAACCTTATCACTTTTCTTCCCTTTGTTGTCAAACCTATTTTCCCTGCCTCACTGTGGACTTCTCTCCACTGCAATCTGGATTGTGCCCTCACTGATCTATTACAACTGTTCTTTTCTTCTGGAACTTATGACTTAATTTAGCTTTAGTAAACTACTCTATCCAGATTATTTTAGCTTAAGGTCATGATGTCTAAGTCTGTCCTGCCTGTCACTTCTGTGGTGATAGGCCACTGATGCTCCCACCCTAACAAACATATTCAGGCATTTCCTGGTCTCTGTGGGTGACCTCACAGAGGTTTCACTGACATCAATGTGCTGATGATGCTCAAATGCAAATCTCTTGCCTCAGTTTCTTCCTGAACTTCATACATGAGTTTCCACATTTCCTGCATGCTCCCCATGCACTTCACAGTCATCACATCCCAAGCTTCAGAAACCCACTTGTTCCAGTGTATTCTTTATCTCCCCTGAAGCCATCACCTGAGAAGTAAGCCCCTGATGAGTTATATATGACTCCTTTCTCGCTCCAGACCTGTGAGTAGGAAAAATTCCTTTTCATGTATAAGGAAGTCAAGGCTTAGAAAGTTTGAATAGTTAGAACAAAGTTGCTCAACTAGCTAGCACACAGCTCAAATGACAGCCTAGGCTCCTCTGTCTTCAAAGCCCTTCTTTACTCACCATTCTGACACTTATTTAAAAAAAAGAGAAGTGACTGTTGCCTTACTGTATACAAAATGCTTTCAAACATGTCACCTCATTTAGTGCATTCAACAACTCAGGAAACAGAAGCTGTCATGGCTTCTGTCATGTTTAAGACTGTCATGTCTTGTCAGACTTTACCCATCTAGTTGAGAAGATGAGAGAAAGGCTGCATTAAAGGCACAGAGTACTGTAACCATTCCCTCCCAACTGCAGGGATCCCCTAGACATGGAAAATGCTCAGTCATAGTAGAAATCAAATAAATATAAGATCAATAGTGAGATTCCATTTTCAAATACAAAACTACACACACACACACACACACACAAACACAAACACACACAAAAAGCCAAACCCAAACCCAACTGCAAGTATTGATAAAGGTTCCTGAAAACCAGCACTTTCATATGTTACTAGAGGATAATGTGGAACTATTTTTTGAAAGACTTGGAATTTTACATACACTTAGCTCTGGAAATTCTACTTTGGGGAATTTATACCAAACACTAAAAACAAAAAATATGTGCCTCAAGATATGGCAAAGTATGTGTGTCTCATATTTATTAAATTAAAAGAGAAACCATTTAATAGAGAACTGTTTATAATTTATACTCTGTGATATGTTCTGCATTTAAAAATTATGTTAAGAGAAGACTTAATGCTATGTGAAAATATTTATGATTTATGATATCATAAAATAGGTCACAAGACTTACATATAATTTTTATGAATGTTCTGAAAATAATATATACATATGCTTATAAATGTAAATAAATACCATATTTATATTTGTAAAAGAGTAGAGAGCTATCAACTGAAACATTAAATGTGACTATTTCTCAGTGGTATGTGACAGGCAATTTCTGTTTTCTGCTTTCCTCTGTTTCTAGATTTCTTGAAATAAGTGTTTTTTTGTGATCAGAATGAGTCATTAGTAACAGCAATTTTCCATTGATCCAAGTCTTTATTAGATAAAAGTCCTGCTTCTAACCATAGCTACACAAAGTTCATTAGCAGCCTTTGTTAGTGACCCAGCCACGCACTATTCTTGAGGCATATTTTGTTTTATGAAGCCTAAATCATTGTGTCTTCCGGGAACACCTCTAACCATTTCTTGTTCTTATGCAATTCCACTTTCATCTTTCATAGCTAATGCATATGTTATTTACTTGGTCAAGTTCGAGTTGTTTGCTCTCTCAGATATACTCCCATGGGACTTGATGTGCTTTTAAATTGTAGCACCACACACACCATAATATTAATATCTATTTTATGCATCATTCTCCCATGTGGGATTTTTGAAATGGACTATAAGGCAGAGGTGGTGTTCAATAAATATCTATTGGATAAACATATGAATAAGAGAATAACAAATGTCTTTGCTTTGTTTTAAAAACTTCACTGACCACTCCATAAAAGCTCTGCTTTTAATTGTGTGCTGACTGATATTAGCCACTCATATCAGAACAAGAAGCAGTAGTCTTTGAGCTTCATTGCTTACGTGTACCCTAAAAGAATGTTGAAAACCTATATACTTCTGATGAATTGTTAAGGTGACTTGCAAATGTTTCAACATAGATTTACATGGTGGCAAAGGATGTTATTTCCTGTTTATTGTATTTTATCTAAATATGTTAAATGGATTTTTGTTAAAACTTTGGTGCTGCAGCTTCAGGCTATTCAATTTATGGAAAATAAATAAATTTATGAAATTATCAAACCAGTTAGCTAAATATGATTGCTTTTTATCCAAAAAATGTGACTTGAAAGTATGGATAGTTAATAATCTGCATTAAGTGCTATTAAAATTTAATAGTTAATCAAACAATTAGTTAAGATGCCTTATCTCCCACTCAGTTCCAAAATTTGATTCTAAGATAAGACACATTGATTGCCTTAAGTTTGAAATCTGGGTGAAATAAAATGCTGCCTCCTTCGATATTTCTGGCTTTGCTTTTGTGGGACCCTCTTTCAGGAGAAAACCCTTCCTTTATGGATCCCTTGTTTTTTTAAGTCCCAGAGGATTTTATGCTCTGGAGAGTCCAACATAGCAAGACTAGTACACACTTGCTTAGTGAGAAGGCTTTTGCTTCTGAATAAGGAGGGAAGGACAATTGTGAGATGGAAGTGGTGTAGAAGAAACGACAGCAGGCAAATTTTTAGGCAACTTAATTTTAGGAAAGAATGGATGTTGGATGTTGAAGATCTGAAAATAGATTTCCTTGAAACCAGGTGCACCAGCTTTCTCATGATCAATCTTTAGGTCTGTTTACATTAGTTTGAAGACCACTACCCCCAATGTTTCACAGAGGCCATACAGAAGCAAGGCATTGTCAAAAGGGAATTCCTTGTCCCAATTCCCTTGTATGAATGAATTCATTTGAGTCACTTGTCAATCTCATCACATTTATAGTCAACATAATTAAAGAAATTTTTTGAGCTTCTCAAGAGGGAGCTACCTGTGTGATAGAATAGAAGTCAGATTTGGGTTGTAAGTCTACCCTGTGTCTTAGTTATTCAGCTTTTCTGATTCAGTGCCTATAGCTTTGAAAGAGGAAGATTATAAAATCTACTCTATATATTATGCTGAGGATTGAATAATAACTTGTATGTATCCAGCCTAAAGGAGAAGGGATGTGTGTATATGTATATTCAGTCTTTAATTAATTTAAATTGGCATTTAAGTTTGCTAATAGGCAAAGTTCTGAGAGAGGGCAATTTTGTTCCAGTTAAATACTGTGCTTATAATTTTCAGATATTTGGAATCATGTACTCTAGAAATCAAGTGCTTTGCAATTATGTACTCTAAAATAATAATGTACACTTTGTAATGAATTTTGTGCCATGTGATTTTCAAATGACTCATATATAAAAGTACTTGTAAAATACCTAAAAAGCCTATCTTTTATGTTTGATTCTTTTTTAAACAGGGATTTGGGGAATTATTTGAGAAAGCAAAACTAAATAATAATAATAGAAAAAGTTCCAATGGTGACAACAGCCTCTTCTTCAGTAACTTCTCCCTTCTTGGTGCCCCCGTGTTGAAAGATATCAACTTCAAGATAGAAAAAGGACAATTATTGGCAGTTGCTGGATCTACTGGAGCAGGCAAGGTAGTCTCTTTTATTCCTTAACATTAACAACTTAATTTGACATGCATTTCTTTCTTTCTTTCTTTTTTTTTTTTTTTTTTTTTTACTTTTCCCCAGATTTTAGGGTAAGAAGGTATTTTGTGAAATTCTTAAAAGGAATCAGAATACTTGGGTGTATATTCTTTTATAATATACATTGTTTCGCTGATAATTTCCTCTAGCTTTTAATTTCCTCTTATGTTTCTCAGTGACTTTTTCCTACATCTTTATATTTTGCATAGGGTTCAACATGTATGACAGGTTTCAATAACTTTATTGAATAAATGAGCAATTTTTTTATAAGTTTTTAGGAACTGGTGCAAAAAATCATCACTTAAATTTGACTTCAGATTGGGTACCTTCACTTAGCATTATATTCTCCAACTTCATCCATTTACCTGCTAATGCCATTATTTTATTCTCTTTAATTGCTGAGTAATATTCTATTGTGTATATATACCACATTTAATTTTTTAAAAGGTCCCATTTTGTTGACATTAGAATTTTGGAGAATGATCCATATTTGCTTATACTATATGATAAAAAAATGAAGTAGAATTTTTTTGAGAAAATGTTAATTTCTTCAGGGGTCATCCTCTCCCAGTCCCTATACATCCACAAGAACAACTTATTATAGAAACTCAGGATATTTAGAAATATATCTGACAAAATCTAGTAGGTTAGAAGGAGAAACAGCTTAAAGATTGAACTTTGTTTTCCAGGAGGAGACTTATAGTGATGTTAAAGGATATGAGCTATCATGCAGTTAATGATAAACACTGTTTTTCTTTTAACCATGGAGGAGGTAAATTTAAAGGACATGAAGGAATAAAATGAGATAAGAAGGTGCTTTCTAGTACTGGAATTAGCTACTAAGGGCAATAGGTATTTGCTTTGGAGGACTACAAAAATAGGTTCTTGTTCTCATTTGATTGTCATTTTAATGAAGGTACTTTCTAGAAATATAAGAAAAAGTTTAGCGATTTCTTGAAGTTTTTGAAAAATACTTCCTGGAATTCTACACAAGGACATAAGTCAGAAAGAAAAAAAATAAGTAAAAAAGGAAGAAGCAGTGATGCTATGAGGTAAAAATGTAAATGAGTTCTTTGTATATTCTAGAGATTAGTGCTCTGACATGCATGTGGTAAAAATTTGTTCCCAATTAGTAGGCTCTCTATTCACCTCACTGATTGTTTCTTTTGCTAAGAAGCTTTGTAATTTAAACCTATCCCATTTATTACCCAATCAGTAAATGGGCCAAGGAACTGAACAGACACTTCTCAGAAGAAGATATACAATCAATCAACAAATACATGAAAAAATGTTCAACATCTCTGGCATCAAAACCACTCTTAAGAAATTTCATCTCACACCAGTCAGAATGGCAGCTATTAAGAACACAAACAACAATAAATGTTGGTGAGGATGTGGAGAAAAAGGCACACTCATACATTGTTGGTGGGACTGCAAATTGGTGCAGCCAATCTGGAAAGCAGTATGGAGATTCTTAGGAAAACTTGGAATGGAACCACCTTATGACCCAGCTATCCCACTCCTTGGTCCTTACCCAAAGGACTTAAAAACAGCATACTACAGGGACACAGCCACATCAATGTTTATAGCAGCACAATTCACAATAGCTAAACTGTGGAACCAACCTAGATGCCCTTCAGTAGATGAATGGGTAAAGAAAATGTGGTATATACACACAGTGGAGTATTACTCAGCAATAAGAGAGAATAAAATCATGGCATTTGTAGGTAAATGGATTGAGTTAGAGAATATATTGCTAAGTGAAGTTAGCCAATCCCAAAAAGCCAAATGCCAAATGTTTTCTCTGATATAAGGAGGCCAATTCACAGTGGGGTTGGGATGGGGAGCATAGGAGGATTAGAGGAACACTAGAATGGCCAATGGAGAGGGAGGGGAAGGGAGGGGGCAAAAGGGTGAAGGAAAAAAAAAGATGGTAGAATGAGATGGATATCATTACCCTAAGTGCATGTATGAAGTCACGAATGGTGTGAATGGTGTGAATATACTTTGTATACAACCAGAGATATGTAAAAATGTGCTCTACAAGTATAATATGAAATGTAATACATCCTGCTGTCATTTCTAACAACTTAGAATAAAAAATAAATTAAAAAAAGAATTTTTTATGTATTTGCTATTTCCAAGCACTTTATGTCCTCTGAATCACTTCTAAAGTGAGGTTGTACATTAAGAACAATGACTGTGGGTGCAAAAAAAAAAGTGTAAATGAAGATAGAAATTAAAGACTTCTGAAAGGCTATTGTTTATTCATATTTAGGATGGGGAGAGCAGTATTTTGAAGAATTCAGACTGAGACTTGGGGGAAAAAATCTGCAGAAAAACTTATTGTCCATGTATGTAGTGTCCACAGTGCTAGTAGTAATACATTTGCTTATTTTGATCCAGTTGTTTCCCTACATGTGACACAGGCCTTTTAAACAATGTAGCTATAGTCGTGCATTTTCTTCTTTAAAAGACCACTCCAGAGTGTTATTTTTTCCTTCTATTTCTTATATAATATTGCAATTTTCACTATTAAAAGAAAATGACACCATAGGAGGAACTGATACTAGAGAGGTTAGAGATGATCTCAACAAGGATGTTTGCTTGTGACAGGCTGGAATGTGTGTTTCATGGTATATTAAAAGTTAATTGTTTATGTTTTGAAGATCAATTCCATGAAAGATGTACAAAAATAGCTTTGGAATTATAAATTGCAAGACTTACCAGCAAATAAATTTCAGGCAGTTCCTTTAGAAATTGATGAGCAGATAATTACTGGCTAGAGCTGCAGCTGCATCTTATAGGGAGCAGCTATGAAGATGGTTGAAGAAGCCAGTGGTCTACTAGGAATAATTGCACACTTCTGGAAAACAGTTTGCCAACCCAACCTAAAAGGCTGCCTTTTTGTACTTTTAGGAATGGGATATTTTATCATTTGGACAAAAGAGCTAGATAAAAATTAAGATTTAATAACTGAAAATATTAACATTTTGAGTTACATTTTATTCCACTCAATTTGGTAATTTGTACCAAAAGCCTTAAGAAATAACCTAATAATTCTTCTACTTGTATGACATATCCTAGTATATTTATAGAGATTTTTCATAAAGTTCTTCTGACCATAGCACTATGTATGTATGTGGATGTTCTTGATGTTTCGAGTATGAAAAGTTCTCCAGGATGTATAATTGAGAAAAGCAATGAATAAAACTGTCTGTATATTATGCTACTTTTTATGTGAAAAGAAAGTTGGGGAACAATAATATACATATTGATTATATATGTTAGAAACATTTCTGGAAAGATACTAAAAACAGCAAAGAAAATTGACTTCACAGCATTGCTTTCAATAACCAAATAGTGGGAAGAAAAGCACATATCAAGTTATTATTTCTGAGATTGGGGTTCATTATACACTCTGAATTTTCCAAAGTTTCAGCAAATTAAGATACTATTTTGTTGATTAAATGATAAATTCATGTTGAATTTTATCACTTCTCTATAATAATCATCTAGACTGAAAAGGAACCATGACTTTTCATTTTTCTAGCCCAAGGATCATCATAGTGCCTCCTAGCACACAATAGGTGCTTTTCACAATTTTAATTGAACATCTTTAGGAAAATGCTTTTTTGTTATTATTCCAATCCACATGAAGTGTCCTGTACTTTGGAGACTACCTTGGGTTATTTTTATGAAAAACATGTTGGTGTAGGAATCTATATTACCACTGCCTTGGAAGGTGGCATAGGGACTCCCTGGGGTCTGGGGATTTTAGTCCTTCTGTTTTCTCAACCATAACTGAAGCAATCATTTGCCTTGTTGATAAACCCTGACACCCTGTTGTTTATATCTCACGTCCTTGACCAACTCTGGTAGTCAGTTTTAGCTGGACCTTGTAATTAGACATCAGATGTATAGAGCAAGCTATTAGCTCATATCTTTGTACTTTTTAAACAAAAAATAAATAAATCAGCAAAGGATTTTATCATCCTTTTGAAATTTTAGGAGATATGAAATTGAATGAAAATATAATTGAATATACATACATACACAACCATCCATATCTGTGGGTTCTGTACCCTTGGATTCAACCAACTGCAAAGACATTAAATGAAAAAGTTGTGTCTGTACTGAACATGTACAAACATTTTCTTGTCATTCCCTAAAAAATAAGTGTAACAACTACTTACATGGAATTTACATTGAATTAGAAATGATTTTAAGGTATATGGGAGAATGTGTGTAGATTACATGCAAATACTATACTATTTTATAAAAGAACTTAAGAGCCTGTGGATTTTGTTATTTTCAGGGGTTTATTGGACTGATCTCCCTAGGATACCAAGGGATGACTATAATATGATTTTTAAGATCATATTATAAGTTATATTTATAAGAATAACTGTATAGTGGAGCATGGTGGCGCATGCCTGTAATCTCAGCAGCTGGGAAGCTGAGGCAGGAGGATTGAGAGTTCAAAGCCAGCCTCAGCAACTTAGTGGGGCCCTAAGCAACTTAGTGAGACCTTGTCTCAAAATAAAAATTAAAAAGCAATCTGGGAGTGTTGCTCAGTGGTTAAGCACCCCTGGGTTCAATACTTGGTACAAAAAAAAAAAAAAAGGAAGAACTTTATGTTAAATCTTTTATTCTGTGTCACTCAGATGAGATCTGATAAAATCAATCCTTTTTCTTCCTCTGCTACCTTCTTTTTTTTTTACTTGATTGAAGTGAATAGTATTATCTTAACATTAATTTTTGTATTGATAAATATGCTTATTTGACTTGAATTGTTAACTTTAAGTGCTATCCTTTGACTTGTAGCTTTTCTTGATAAGGCAATCAGCACATTTCCTCTATACTCCACTTTTCCTTTGCCCTATTTATATGCCCTATTTCCTTTGTTTTTCATATTAGGTTTTTATTTATAACTTATCTTATTGTCAGGGCATATAACATATTTGAATTTTGTTCTTCAACTCTAATTTTCCCATTAGTTTTAATTTTAGTTCACATCTTTGTTCACTGATATTTCTTTTGGGTCACCATCTCTTGAATAATTGTATACTTCAAAAAAGTCTCTTGGAACAACATTGCCTAACTATCCCCCTTTTGCCTAGTCTCTCTTTTATGAGATTATTATACTCCATCTACTTTACAATTCTGTTGCAAAAAATGAATAAATTAAAAGCACAAGTGGTTAAAGCAGCCAGCAGCTAGTAGAGTGAGCACACAACAAGTGTCAGCTATTACTAATCTTTCCTGGGCCTCCTCAGATCCACCCCAGTAATCTGAAGTAGGTGCCCCAATTATGAGATCTGTGTGTTGTCACTGTCACTTTTATTCCTTTGTATCTTTTGTGCATAGCAGATTACCTGAAACAGGTAGTACTTAGAACATTTAAAATCAAATGTGTTAGAATCTTTAAAAATAAGAATAGATGTTTCCGTTTAGGATGATCATTTGAAAGTAAGTGAATGCTGATAGTGATTTGATCAAGTAACTTAGTAACAATGGTTTTTATTTCCAGACTTCACTTCTAATGATGATTCTAGGAGAACTGGAGCCTTCAGAGGGTAAAATTAAGCACAGTGGAAGAATTTCATTCTGCTCTCAGTTTTCCTGGATCATGCCTGGTACCATCAAAGAAAATATTATCTTTGGTGTTTCCTATGATGAGTATAGATATAGGAGTGTCATCAAAGCATGCCAACTAGAAGAGGTAAGCAATTACATGAAAAATGGCCAATCATGCATTTCAAACCTTCAAATTACCCAAATTATTTCTTTCTTTATCTTTATTCATTTTATTTATATATATATACATATATACACATGTATACACATATATACATATATATACATATATATACACATATATATACATATATATATGTATATATATATTAAAGTTTTGTCTAGAATTAAGCCACTGTGGGTGAATTAGTCAATAAAACACATGAGCTCTGCCTGAATAAGCTTGTAAATACATAAATTATATGAAAGTTACTTTCTAAATGATAGACTTATTTGGTCACAACAAAAACTCTTTATGAAGTGGTGAGAATTGTATTCACACATCAGTGAGATAAATATCTTCAGTGTACATTTATATGGCATGAGTTTTTACTCCAAATTTACATAAGAGGATTTTAACAATTTTAATAACACCATCACCTAATAGAATGAATATCAATCTGCTAGTAGAGAATCAGAGATAAAATTACTTTTTTTTGTGTGTACTGGGGATTGAACCCAGAGGTGCCTAACTACTGAGTCATATCACCAACCTTTTAAATATTTTATTTAGAGACAGGGTCTTGTTGAATTGCTTAGGGCCTGGCTAAGTTGCTGAGTCTGGTTTTGAACTCTTCAGCCTGCTGGGATTTCAGGTGTGTGCCATTGCTCCTGGCTAAAATGATCTTAAAATTTTTTCTTATCTTTGAGCTTGAACATATAACCATAGAATCTCTTGATATTAATCTCTTGTGACTGCTGTTCTCTGAAACAAAGTAAAGATGATGCTACTGTTTCACTTCATAGGAATTGAGGAATGGGCTAATTATTTGGAAATTACATAAAGCATTCCAAGTGATGCCAGTACATAGATCTTAAAATTATATGATGGTGGGTTCAATAATTATTGATGTTAATGTTAGGCCAGAGAATATATAATTATGAGGTTTATTGGCAATATTATTTGAAGAGTACATGTACAAATATGTCACAATGAATAATTCCACTATTATATATAAATATAATGCACCAATAAATTTTTTTAATGAAATACTTGGTATCTTTGATAGATGACATTTAACACTAATGGATTTCTTTGTATCACCTTTTATGAAACAAATTGCAGTGGAACTAAAATGAAGCTTAAAATATAGTATACAAAAAAATGGAAAATGGCTCACTGTGGATTAGATAGAGCTGTGAACTGGTGCAAAAGGCTCTCCATGGGTGCACTGACTCATTCAACAGTAGTTTTCTTAAAATCCTCATTCTTTTATTTTCTGCCTACTGTGAGAGCTTAATGAAAAGAAAAACTATCCTATAAAAATATTAAATTTGTCATGAAGATGTCCATGATTCCTCAAAAGTTCTTCTTTCAGGAATAGTTTTTCACAGCCCAGATGTTAGAACATTCTGGACTTTTTAACAAAAAAATCTAAATGTTTCTAAGGAACACAGATATTTGTCTGGGAGGTAAAAGGGATGTTGGTAATAAATACCTTATTTATTTGTGAGTAGAAAGTGTTAGAAGATTCCTGGTAGACTTTATTTTTTGCTTTGAATATAAATTTTACCACAGAAATTATTTTATAAATAGTGGTTTGGGCCCCCAAGTAAACAAAATATATTTAACCCAAATATAGCTTTGGCATATTACTAGTAATAAATTCAGAGTTATGGTCTCTCAGTCATGTAGTGAGCATTTGACAACTTTGGAATACTGTGCTATACCCTGGAAACCAAATTAAATACAACAGTCTATTTTTTGAAAGGTTTATAATAGAGTGCCCTGTATTAATAAGGAAGGATCATCATATGGTATGTAAATTATACCTCAATAAAGCTGTTGAAAATAATGAAAAGGAGAAGAAACAACAGAACATATTCTTCCTTTTTTTCTGAGTGAATGGCCAGCCTTAATTTTTTTAAAGCATATTCACAGGTTATACAACTACCATGCCTCTCTAAAAGAAACCCTTTATCCATTACTAATCAATTCACATTTCTTGTGCCTAACTTTCCCTCCTTCCATCCTGGGCAACCACTAATCTAATCTCTGTCTCTATCAATTTTTCTGTTCTTAACATTTCACATAAATGGAACTGTACAATAGATCTTCTGTGTCTAAACAAACTTTTAAGTAGAGGAAGGTAATGATTCTGCATTTAGCAAACACTTATTAAGACTTGCTATACTTTATACCATGTAGCAGGAGCTGGAGAGGAGTATGAATGTAAATAGAACATGATCCATCTATTCCAGGAGTTCATGAACTAATGGGAAGAGAGAAACATCAATAAAGTATCTTATAAAGCCCTAATACAAAATGAAAGAGAAATTTTTGTAGGAATAAAATGAAGAAACATGCACCCCATTTGTGTCTGCTTGTAGTAAGGAATAACCTCCAGATGGTGACAAGGCTAACTTCCTCTAACAGAATGATTCATCATGGAATTGCAAGGGTGGAAGAATGAAATGTATGGTCTCAAAAGGATTTTTGCTTAATCGATTTAGTCTCATTGTTCAAGAGGTAGAACATCTATAAAATCTCAAATTGAACAGCAAGTGTACCACTTATGGTAATTTTGAAATGATTATTAAGTTCTCAGATATAAAAAAAATTGGGACTTAACTTACTGGGTTAAGAATATTAGAGCTACCCATAAAGTAAAGAGAGGGTTAGGTTGATGTAAAGAAATGGGAGATTGATGAATAAATGTTCTTGAATTGTTGAGTAGATTAAAGAAATATACATATAGGGTGCCTAACACAGCTTCTGGCGCTATAATCCATTTAGTAAATATTAAGTTGCCATTTCCTTTTTTTAAAAAAGATTATTTTTTAGTTATAGGTGGACACAATATCTTTATTTTATTTTATGTCGTGCTGAGGATCAAACCCAGTGCCTTATGCATGCTAGGTGAGCACTCTACCTCTGAGCCACAACCCCAGCTCCATACTGTTACAGAGCATGAGGGCAGGGGGGTTGGGGAGTGGCAGGGAATTCCTCATTTGGTGAGTGACTGTTATGGAGATAAGATGGAGATTAGCATCCTTAAGGAAAAGGAGAACCAGGAAGCCAAATAATGAAAAGTCATCTATGTGAAATTTTAAAATTTTATTTTTATTGGCGTATTATAATTATACATAATAGGGTGATTTATTGGGAATGCCTATTCATGCACATAACACAATTTGGTCATTTTCATTCCCAGTACTTTCTTTTCCCTTTCTTCTTCCTTTTTCCTGGTTTCCTTCCTATACTGTACTAGTCTCCCTTTTAATTTAATGAGGTCTCCCCACAACATACATTTTTCCTTTTTTCTCTCTAGCTTCTACATATGAGAGAAAATGGCACAACTTCATTTTTCTTTATAATTGAATAAAACTCCATAGTGTGTATATACCACATTTTCTTTATCCATTCATCTGGTGGTGGGCACATAGGCTGTTTCTAAAATTTGGCTATTGTGAATTGCATTGCTATAAATATGGGCATGCATGTATCACTGTAGTATGCTGACTTTAATTCTTTGGGATATATACTAAGGAGTAATATAGCTGAATCATATGGTGGTTCCATTCCTAGTCTTTTAGGGAATCCTTATACTGATTTTCATAGTGGTGGTACTAATTTACAATCCTGCCAATGATGTATAAGTGTTCCTTTTCTCCTACATCCTTACCAGCATTTATTAGCATTCATGTTCTTGAAGTTTGCCATTTTAACTGGAGTGAAATAAAATCTTAGTGTATTTTTTTTATTTTTTATTTTTTTGGTACTGGGGATTGAACTCAGGGGCACTTAACCACTGGGCCACATCCCCAGCCCTTTTTTGTATTTTATTAGAGACAGGGTCTCACTGAGTTGCTAAGTGCCTCGCCATTGCTGAGGCTGGCTTTGAACTCGCAATCTTCCTGCCTCAGACTCCCAAATACTGGGATTACAGGCATGCACCACCGTGCCTGGATCTTAGCGTAGTTTTGATTTGCATTTCCATTTTGATTGCTAAAGATGTTGAACTTTTTTTTCATAATCAATGTGAATTTTGATGCTGACAAAACTGGCTAAAGAGAAAATTATGAAGATGTTAATTTATAAATATGGTAGTTGGTCTGCATGGTCCAATCAACAAAAGTTGGGATGTTCTCTGAAAGAAACCAGATGGCATAAGATTTGGAAAGTTTGGATTGAGGGCACATTTGTTCCATGATGAAGAAATAATGATGGGGTTGGAAAGCAATCCTACTTTGTATGTCCATTTACTTGCATGGTTATCTCATGTCAGACTCTGTTCACTGTGGTGGGGGCAGAGTGGACACAAAATGAAAGCATTATCATCCCTTCTCTCCAAGGACTTAAAAACTAATTTTGGGGAACATGTACATTCAGGGCCTATTTCAACATTATTTGGCAAGCATGGGGCTAGAGGTACTCTTAAATCACTGCAGAAGCCCAGAGAATTTAGCCTACCTAGGCAGTTCCAAGTGTCTCCAAAAGTGGACACTTTGAAGGAGGATTCAAAGATAGGAAGCATATTCTGGACAGAGGAAACTGTATGAACAGAAACAGAGAACATTTATGAAATCACTTAGTTTCTACAGGGAGCTACAAGCATATTGATAAAACCAGAGTGTGATACAGGAACAATGAGTGGGCAAGAATCTAGTTGGAGAGCCATATCATGGACACCAGTCTCAGAAATTTGGTCTTGGAGAGTTTTAAGTAGAGGAACAATGTAATCACTTTGAATTTTAGGTATATCACTTTGACTGTGACAATAAGGAGCAGAATTAAGGTGGACACAATTAAAAGGTTTGTGGGCTAGCAAAAAAGAATAGGTCTTAAAATCTGACGAGACCAGGTTACTAAAGAAATTTATTTAACTTGCTACATACTGAGCTTTATCCTCTGTAACATGAGGTGAACATTACCTGTTTTGTAGAGTTCTGTGGATTTTTCTGGTACATGCAAAGTTCTTAATTAATAAAATAGCTATAATTATTATTGCCAGTACTGTTTGCTACTCTGACTAGAGGGAACCTACTTCAGTAATCTAGATAATGTACATGATGAATAAGAAGAGACAAAAATTAGAAGAATTGTGAGAAAATAAGAAATTTTATATTTATATACTATTTGAATCAATAGGGAAAGATATCGGGAAAATGACCTTTTATGAAAGAGTGAGTTGTTTCCTCAAGAAATTAGAAGAACAGAGGAATTGTGTTAAGATTAAGGATTTCCTGCACAATAGGAATCAAAGAGGGGCCAGGTAATAGGCTATGGGTTCAGAAAGGAAGGACGTGGAGGTGAATTACATAGAACTGTGATATCTGATCAAGGCAGAGAGGAATCACAAGTTTAGCTGAGAAAGAACCTATGGAGGATACCACTGGATGAGATTTAATAAATAATGACTATGGTTTTGACCTCCTTTATTGAAATGTATAATTTACTTTTTCCTGTTTGCCTAAAATGTCAAGATATATCAGGTTTTCTTTTTTCTATTTCAAAGAATCCCTCCCTACGTCTTTGCTACTTTGTGTCAAGCTGACTTTTGCAACTGTATTATGCCTTCTTATTCCCTCTATGATAGGCAAAAGCACTTAGGAATTTCTTAAATTACTTTTTCTTCAAACTGGCAAATGTAGTATGCATAATGAGTAAATTAGTATATGCCATTTTTTTCTCTGTGCTGAATGTTTCATATGTGTTGTTCTTATCTATCCAAATAAAAGGTGAATTCCTTCAGAACAGCAACTCCAAAGACATTATTATGGTTTATTCTACAACATTGATAGAATAGTAGATTTTTATTGGATGATTATTTTGGAAATGTAGGCATGTTGCTTACAAGAATTTTGCTTAGAAAATGTTCTTTTGTGAGCCTCACAGCCTTAGAGCTTAAGCAGATTATTACATGACAGCACATGATTGATAGAAGTAACAAATAACATAACTGGAAGGTTTTGTATGCCTTCACAGTAAAAAATCAGAAATTTTCCTTATTTTCAGTAACTTGAGAATTTCTTTTTTTTTGTATTTTTGGTTATTATATATATAAATGTTCTCCACTTTGATAGAGTTCAGCTAGAGCCTCCATAAAATATAATCCCTGTGTGCCAAATGAAGATTTTATATTTTAAGTGCAGAGCAATTTTGATCATAGGAAAAGGAAATACTTACAGAATCCTTGGGGATGGGCTTAACAATCCCTAAACATAATCTCTATGTGGTCCCTGTCTCCAAACATTCATGATTCAATCTGTTTTCATTTTGACTGCAAAAGCTGATCTGTTTCTTAATGTGTTACACCTAGACTTGGAATTGGTGAGGAGAACTGAGTATTTTCTTCCTCATTTTTTTTTTGTTTTTGTTCCAATATCTTCAGAGCTCTTGTGTATGTAATGATGCTCAGTGTCATAGGAGTAGGCAGGTATGTGTAAATTTGTCTGGATAGGGAAAAGCATACACAACATATTTCACATAGTTTTCTGATTTCAGTTTGTTGTTGGAAATTATTCACTCATTAAGATACTTTAAAGACTTTATCACAGGGAAGGGCATAGAGATAATTCTATGATGATAAAATAATTTGTAACATGCAGCCACAGATGGGCAAGTCATGTTCAGATTCTTTTCCTTTCCCTCCTCTTTTGAAAACATCTCCATGCCGGGCTTTATAAAACCTACTTTGAATTTTGGTTGCATTAGTGTGGATTCCTAGGCAAATTTATAATTATTTTTAAAATATTATTTTGCATCCCTGTGGCTTAATTACATATAAAAATATAAGATATTCTCCCATATTTTTCCCCATGTACAAAAACTACCTTTAGAGTCTTCCTAAACATTAATAGCTTCTGTAGCCAGCACTAGAGACTTTATTAGCTTAAAAAGAGGAATCAACTTAATTGAGTCCTGGTTAATGTACTTTTCCCTTATGAAATTATATTCGTATTTCACTATTGAAAGAGAGAGAGAGAGAGAGAGAGAGAGAGAGATGACACTATTCTCTTGCCCTTTTTATTTCCAGAACACGACTTCTCCTGCATGTCACATTTACCACAGTCTACCACATAGCTCCAGAGCTGAGAGGAAGAGAACTCTAGGCAGGCCAGTGTTTGGGTAGTGAGTAATTGGACTGTCTTTATTCAGTGACTCACTCTCTTATAAGAGTACCTGGACCTGGGGAAGTAATTGGCTTTTATGATAGTGTGTGGTGGGGTACAGTGGTAGGGAGTGTGAGAAGGAGGTGTGGGGCTTGGGTTATGTAACTCGTTTTCACAAAGTTGTTGCGATACTTTTGAAACCACAAAATGATCTTCATTATCTGTCATGATAGCCATTACATATGCATTGTAATAAAAATATTTACTGTGTGTTGAAAAAGGTAAACTCTGCATGTGTTTTTTATTTCACTGTTCCTTGATAGTTTTCAGATTTAAGTTACAAGAAAAAAATTGAGAGGGAAGTTGGCAAGAATTAACTAAAAGGAAAAAAAGAAAAAAAAAACTTGGGAGGGAATTTGGCAAGAAACATGAAAAACCTTGGGAGGGAAGTAGGCAAAGAAATGAGTTAATGACCGTTCTGGAAAATAAATTCCATCATGCAGATACCACATGACTAATTGAATTTGAATTTGACCTCTGGATCTTCAGGTCTGGCAAAACTAACCTGTAGGAACTTGAGGCTTAACCTTTAAATGGTCAACCCACCACTATAGGAGAATTCACAAATTGTCAATTGGAATAACTGAAAAGATAAAGGTGCTATAGGAATTAGAATTTACATTTAGTATTAGCTAAGACATAATGGACATCTCAAACAGATATTTGAAACACATTGAACTGTCACCTAAACCAGAATAAACCTCATTGACTGTACCTTGAACTAACTTTATTTTTCCACTGATAGGTAATAAAGTTTGCTACTTATTTAGTATAATATGGAACTAAAACATTTATTTTGTAAAATGATTGAACCAGAACCAAACAAGAATGCCATAGAGTTTCATGAACTAAATTGCTACCTTGCTTCATCTGAGTCCTGGAAGCTAAATATAAATATTAGCACCTATGAACAGAGTACACATGTCAGTATTGTGCTAAGCACTTTATATGAATTGATCCATGGAACCCTCACTTTTCACTTATCTAGTGTCAACTTTGCATAGAGTTTGCAGTCCAAGTGGAAATGTGCTGATTCCAAAAATGTGAGCTATATTTTAGGGGTTAAGATGAAAATTCTAGAGCTAATTATTAGGTTAACAAATGAGAGTTCTTACGTCTCTAAAACCAAAATAGCCCTGAGACTGCCCCTCCTACTAAGATTTGGTCAAGTCAACAGAATGGTAGTATACAAATGTAATTATAACTGTCTGGGACCAAACTATCCTATGATAATAAAATTAGGACACTTAAGCCAGACCTAAATATTTAAAACACAAAATAAAAATCATTAAGTTTTACGAAGAGCAAAGTTGTATTATAAAAAGTGTATATGTACGTATGCCTTGCTTGATGTTTCAACTAGTTGAAGAACTGGGATTCTAAACTCAAAAGAGTTTTCCATATTTTAGATATATGTAAATTTAAAAAAACAAGAGAAAAATCTTACCCTTGTTTTTTAATAGAACCTTAGACATAGAAGGGTCCTCAGAAATCTCTAGCTGAACTTAACATCAGCATCTGGTTCTGGGCTTCTTATTATGTTTCTAAATATTGCCACAGAAAAATGTTCATAAGGACCTTCCCAAGAAGGAAATCTTGGTGTTTCTAAAAATGAGTTCAAGACTTTTCTAAACAAAACAGCCCTTTAATGGAAGATTATATTAGCATTATTACCTTTCAGAACCACATCTGTAATACCAACTTTTAGTTGACAGTGTTAAGTAAATCTTTGGTTCAAATTTGATGAATTAAAAATTTGTTTCAACAAATATTTATTGAGTTCCTTTTGTAAACAGCACTGTGTTAAGCACTCTGGATCTGCCTTGAAATATAACAAGGATCCCTGTCTGTAATGAGGTTTTGACTTACAGATATTTAGGGGGAGAAACAAAAAAAAGCAAAGATGATACCAAGTTTTTAAAATTTAAATTTTAAAAGTTATTTAATTATTTTTAGAATTTTCCCAGCTTTATTGAGGTATGATTGACACACAAAATTGTATATATTTGCCATGTAAAATGTGATGTTTTGATGTACATACGCAGTGTGAAATGAGTACCACAGGCTAGCTAGCTAATATATCCACCAGTCACGTAGTTGTCATTTGTGCACATACGTATGTGTAGTGAGAACATTTAAGATTTGTAATTTTCAAGTATATAACATATTATTATTAACTATAGTCACAGGGCTGTACAATGGATCTCCAGTATTTATTCATCCCATTTAACTGAAACATTGTAACCTTTAACCAATACCTTCCCATTCTCCTCTCCTCCCTGTGTCAGGTTTCTATTGTGGGCAGTTGGATAGACAGTAGAAGCATTTGCTGAGGTATGTTGGCAGGGTGAAAACCAGGCACTCCTTTTTGGAATGCTGAGGTGATTAGGTAACTCTGGAGGGGACTATGTGGGTCTAGAGCTTTGGTGCTGGAGCTGGACATGAAGGAGATTTCACCCTGTGGATTGTAAATGGTATTGTAACAATAGATGATGTCACCAAAACAAGTATAGTGTGAGAAGACAGAATACCAATATTTGTGAGGTAGCAGAGTTAAAGGGGTCCATGGAGGGAGGATAAGACTGAGAGGGAATGAATCTAGGAGAATGAATGACTATGGAAGAGAAGGGAAGAGAATATTTTAAGTAATAGAGAATGCTTATTAAGCATCTTCTTTGGAGAGGTCAAGTGAGATTTGTAAGAACTTATTAGATTCATTTTTTTTTATTTTCCAAAACTTGTACAAAACAATAGAAATGAGATGGATAATCTAACATTAAAAATGGGCAATGTACATGAGCAGAAATTTTATTAAAATATGTAAAAAATGCTCAGTCAGATTCAAAATTAAATTAAAACATCAACATGCCTAAATGACAATAGAAGGAAGGCTGAGGAGAGGGAGCATTTGAAGATTCAGTGCAGAAGAGAAAAGGGGTTTACTTATATGCAGCATGAGGAGGCCCATACCATAGAACATGTTCAGAGGTTTAGACTTAGGCAGGTGCATGGAGCACAGTTCTGATGAGGTAGAATGGATAAAGAAAAGACCTTGTGAATGCAAATATGAGGTAGGGTATAGTGGGAAGTTGAGTGAGTTCATATTTAGTCATTTATTCAAAAATGTTTATTGAGCTACTTCTGTGTGTCAAAAATTGTTTTAGAAATTGAGGACACTCTGGTAAACAAGGTAGTACCTTCTCTTATGCAGCTTTTATTCCACTTAAAGTAGACAGTTTATAACAGGTTAAAAAATCGATAATACTTTTTTTACAGTGATGGTACAGTAAAAACAATTAAAAGAGAGTGATGTATAGAGCAAGAAGGAGAGTGCTTCACTGGACCTCTTCATTCTACTCCTATATCTGAGCTGTCATTTCTCTTCATTTATGTTTTAAATGTAGCATGCATCACATGATCATAATCATCTTCCTAATGAAGATGCTGATGTTTGTCCTCATACTTCCTAAAAAACAAAAACAAACAAGAAAAAAGGTAGAAAGATAGAAGGTCTTCCACTTCACTTTCAGGTTTCTTCTATTTCACTTTCATGTGTTATAAAAACTGGTGAAATCCAATTCTCTTACAGTACTCCAGCAACAGAGAAGTCTGGGAAACTCAGTGTTTTAACATTCTAACCCTGGTGCACTGGAAAGTACCCTTGGAGGAGAGTGAGTGGGTCTTCACTCTGCAATTGCTTTTCTTTACTGGGGATGTGCCATAACCTAAACAAAATTTTAGGAAGATTAATATAGAATCAGTATGTAAACTAGAGAATAATTAAGATGTTATGGTTAGATGTGTATGAAATATTGTTATCTCATGTTAAAGAAAAAGGGGTGAAAGTTCAAGACTTGTTCAGGATTACATTCTTAAAATTGATGGAACCAGCAACAGAATCCAAATCTTCTATTTATCTTTTGGATAAGCTCTATTAGTGCTGCATATTTGAAAATAAACACCTAGACTAATGAGTTATCCTTTGACATTATTGACTTCAAGGTAGAATTTCATGCTAGTTAGTTTCATAATGATTACAGTAGTATTAAACCATTAGGACTATGAATTTGCCATTTGCAAAGGAGATTAAGGTAACAAAGATTAGCGAACTAATTGTATTGAGAATTCCATGGCATAGTTTTGAAAAAAATAGTTGTAGCATATTTATTTTCATGAAAGTGACACTTTGAAGTTACCATAATACTGAATAAGTATATCTGGGAAAACCACCCACCTATTATAACATACTGGAAATTTAAAGAAATCAGGAATTTTCTTTCAAGATCTGCTCCCAAATTATGTTCTCTTTTTCCTCTCCCTTTGGGGCAGAATCTCTTCTTCATGCCTCATAACCTTAAATTTAAAATATGGAAGTCTGTGAGTAGGTGAACAGTCATCACATGGCTGAAGCCTGTTCAGGGCAAGCTGAGCAGCTGCTAGTCCAAACTCAGCTCTTGAGAGAACAAGGAACTTCAGAGGTAATGGATGGGTAAGTGTGAAGCCCTTCTGCTACTCCTCCCAAGGAACTGAATTCTAAAGCAGGAGGCTTAGTGACTAGGGAATTGGAAAAGATTTGGGAAAATTCAGACCAGGACCAAATTCAAGATAACACAGTAATGTTCCAGTGAAGTACTAGAAGAGCTTTTTTCATGGATTGGATTTGTCTCAGCATTTTGGGTGGGCAGACCTAAAGGAGATAGTTAAGGAATTAGCAGCTTCTAAATACCAGTTCCTGGACTATATGAATCAAAATCATTCCCAAAACTTTAAGAAAACTAGATTTTTAAGGATAATTTGAGATGTGAAAGTATGGTGCTCAGGAATCTATAGTTAAAGGAGTCTATAGTCAGGCCAGAATAAAGTAAATAAGATTGTTTCAATTATCTTTTTCATGTTTTATATCACAGTTTTCATTTAATACCCTAGGTGCTGAGGAGTCCAAGAAAATTAGAGCTTAGTGTTCTTGTTCTTGGGGCCATGTATCCTAAACATCTTAAATTACTGTACTCTGTAGCTCTTCTTTCAAAAATGTTCAAGTAAATACAAATACAGACCTACACACCAAAGAGGTATAGAGATATTAATGGAGTTTCATATATACTCACATGTTTACACACACAACAAACACATACATAAACAGGAGTTTAATATTGGTAACAAAAGCACTATAAATTCATTTTTTATAGTTTTGTTGATTCCAGCAAAAATTGTATTCAGAAATTTGTTTTTTCTGCTATGAATTTGGCTAGTAACCATAACTGAAGGAAAATCTTTTATTTTTCAAGTTGATTAAAAATTCTCACTTTTCATGCTGTATAGCAGGGTTTAATCTTCAACCCATATTTCTGCTTACAGCTATTTATAATCAAGTTTAAGTTAACAAATTGCCTTAACCTTATAAATAAAACCTCAATTTTATTCATTCTTTTGTGGTATTGGGGATTGAGCACCAGGGGTGCTCTACCAGGTGCCCCCCACCGCTTTTATTTTGAGACAGGGTCTCATCAAGTTGTTGAGTCTGGCCTTGAACTTGCAACCTTCCTGCTGCAGTCTTCTGAGTGTGTGGGATTACAGGTGTGCACCACTGCAGGCAGCTTAGAACCTCAATTTTAATTTGTGAATTCATTAGTTGGAATTTCATGCTAGTTAGTTTCATAATGATTACAGTAGTATTAAACCACTAAGAATATGCCATTTGTAAAGGAGATTATGATAACAAAGATTATGATAACAAACTGCTGTGGAAGTTCTTCCTCTCTCTCTCTCTCTACATACATACATATATATATATATACATATATATATATATATATGTGTGTGTGTGTGTGTGTATATATATGTATATATATACACATACATGTATATATTCATACAGAATATGTAGTGCTGTCAAATGGACACTTACATGCACAACAACTATGTGCAAAAAAATGTTTAATTCATTTTTTCTCTCTTTCCAGTACATTTTTGGCTCTCACACTCTCTCTCCTTTTCTTCTATCTTTCTGTTTTCTTTACTCCTCCCACGCATCTCTCTTCCCTTGCCCAATTTCCTTGTACATGAAGCATGATACACATATTTAGTAATTTTTAAATATTAATAACAATGGCATTAACTAGCCAATGACTCACTCTTAAAGATATGCATTAATTAATATCTTAAATGTCAATTCCCTCAAGTTCATATCCCTGTACCCCTAGGTTCTCACCCTCCTCCCTTGCCACAAGCATCTGTATTGTCAAGGTTGTTCTAAAAGTGATAAGCTAGCCATAAAAAAAGGTTTATGGTATTTTCCTATCTTCAAAGTTACAGGAAGCTCAAATGTACTCAGTAAATATTGCAAAACCACACAGCCCTATTAAATATAACACTCTACTGTTTCTTTAAAGTTCTTGTTTTCTCCCTCCCTCATTTATCTCCAAAAATACCATATATCATTGCTGTGTTGTATGTTCAACTCAGAGTTAATGAGCATTATATTAGCAGTTCCTCCTGAACAACTTCACATTTGTTTGGTCCAGTTGGATAATGTTAGGATGATAAAATAATTTTTTTAAAAAGTAAAATTGAAAAAATGTGAAAAGGGCATATATCACATTGGATATATTATACATTCCTTAATAATAAAATGCTAATCTTTATTGTGTACTTATTATACTATTACTTTGACCCTCTCTAGTATTCTTTATCTAAGTATGTTCAAGTGTTTTACAATGTCAAACAAACACAGTGTTGCATGCACAGAATCCTTTGAAGTTGGTATTTGCCTTTCTGACCAGCATGTTGTAAAGGAAGTCAACCCAGACAGCAAGTATCTAGATGAACACCTCATACACGGTGGGCAACATCATCACAGGGAAAATGCAGATTCATGGGCCCTGTCCACATTCTTCTGAGTGAGAATAGGTACAGCATTTTAAAAAATAACCTCCTGAGTGATTTTGATAACATCCTAAGAACCACAACTTAAGAACTAACAAGCTAGATATTTGATTTTATCCGCAGATAAACTATGCTAAGGAAATGAAAATTGAAATTATTGTTAAAATAGTAAGTTTTTCAGTGTCTCTTTGAAAAGAAAAATTAATCACAGAAATTTAAGACTTTGATTTGTGACTATGTTTATTTTTCCATTAAAACATCCTAGTAGTTTAATTTTTATAAAGAAGTTTAAATCATACTTAGTGTCTTAATTTCAATGGATGATTTACCCTCAACAATTTTTGTGGATAGCTCCTAAGAAACTCAAGGGGATTGGCAGTGCAAGCAAAGAGAAATATTATTTTTCTCTGTGTGTAAAGCTTCTCTGAGTGGCACATGTTCTTACATGGCCTTTTAAAAAATTTGTAATAGCACCAAGTGGCGTTAACTCTTTTAAAATTTAGCTTACAATAAAATGAAAATTTACTGTGAAGTCTGAAAACCAACACCCTTAAGATAAATATATTACCAGATTTGAGTGCCCTTAGTAATCAGCAAAGATAAATGTTTAACAGTGCATACAAGACAGAGTGCTTTATGTTAAATCAAATAGAGAAAGCCAAACACTAATAAATAAATCTGCAAATGAACAATAAACTAGGTAATCAGAACATGTACTCATATTAATAGCAGGATATTGGTATTACTAATGTGTTTGGTTTGAAAATAATGGACTTAATCACAGTTCTCCATGTATACCCACTATGGTTTCATTTCATTCTCAGCAACTTCATATTAATTATGATCTCTGAGATACATATTAAGTTATCAAAATGTATACATTTCCCTTAACAAATGGTTTCAGTTCAGAACAAGGAGCTAGATACTTGGCTCAGAACATCAAATCTTTTCAGATGCAGGAATCTATTATTTCCACGTTTTAAAGGTCATTAGTCATACTTTTAGGAGGTAATGCTACTAATATGTGTTCTAGACAAGAAACTTTTCAGCATTCCTATTTTCTTAACTACATTGTTAGGGGTCTACACAAATTCTTAGTAGGACTTCATCCTTGTCACCATCATTCTGTCACAGAACTCCAAGTTTTGTCAGTCACCTTAATGAATGAACTATGTAATTTTCCAATCCATTTAAATTTTTTTACAACCATATGTACATATGGTGTTATCTATGGACAATATTTAGTAGTTTTGTTTGTGCAGCTTTAAAATTTATGTATGTGGTATAATTTGTGTACATCAATCTTTCCCTTGCTTCTTGGCTCCTATTGTCTTTTTGAGATCTAACTGTGCTGCTGATAGATAGAAATCTATTTCATTCCTTTTTTGTACCACTGTGTTGTACTCATAGTTCATCACATTTTATTTATTCATTCTGCTATTGACGAACATTTGAGTTGTTCAATACTGAAACAAAAATCTTTGAATACTTCTCCTCTGCACACATGTAGGATTTTTCTGGTATAAAATCCTGGCAGATGAATTGCAGGTCACAGGATAATACACAAATTTAAATTTTACTGAAAACTGCCAAATTAAACTACAAGGTCACAGGATAATACACAAATTTAAACTTCACTCTGAAAACTGCCAAATTAAACTACAAAGCAGCTGTACCTATTTATATCACTACCAACCTTTTATGAGAGTTCCTGTTTCCTCATATCTTTAAAAGTTCCTGTTATTGATTTTAATTGATGCAATTTTGATTTCTCTTGCTTTATCTCTATCATTCTGATTTGCAGTTCTATGATTACATGAGAGATTATACATATTTTCATGTTTGTTAACCATTCTGATTTCAATTTATTTGCCATTTGTGTGTGTGTGTGTGTGTGTGTGTGTGTGTGTGTGTGTAAGTTATTGTGGTGGCCATGAAGTGTGTCGTACCAACCTCTGCTACAGGGGACATAATTGAAAGAGGGCTCCAGTTGTGTATTGAAATCCTTCACTGAGTGTATCATTAGACTACTTCTTCCACATGAATGAATGAGTGTGTGGGGATATGAAAGCATATCTGTAATTGGGAGATGTGAGATTTTATTGGCTGATTTTTGGCTCACAGATTTCCAACCCTTTCTTAGACTGAAAAGGGGTCTAATTGCCTTCCATCCAACTTTCTATTCCTTTCTCCTTTGCTTGCAGATCAGATTTGCATGAGATCTCACAGTCTTCCCTGCCTACCTCCATGTTTCCTTTTACACAAATATTTCTCCTAATAATATCCTTGTACATTTAATTCCATTTTGATGTCTATATTCATCAGGCATATTGGCCTCTTGTTTTCATTCCTTGATGTTTCCTTATCTAGTCTTGGTATCAGGGTAATATTGGATTCATATAATAAATTTGGGAGTCTTTACTCCCTTTCTGTGAATTTGAGGAGGATTGGTATCAGTTCTTCTTTAAAGGTCTGCTAGAATTCAGCTGAGAATTTATCTGGTCCTGGGATTTTTTTTGTTGTTGTTGTTGTTGTTGAAAAACTTTACTACCGCTTCAATCTTGTTGCTTGTTACTGGTTTTCTATGTCCTCTTGGTTCAATCTGGGTAGGTCATATGTGTTTAAAAGTTAGTCAAGATCTTTTGGATTTTCTAATTTATTGGAATACAGGTTTTCAAAATAGTTCTGTGGATTTCAGAAATATCTGTGGTGATATCTCCTTTTCCATCTGTAAGCTAAAGGCCATATACATAGTAATTTCAACAACAGTACATCTGGCAAGGTTGTGCAAACCTGGGACTTATACCCAGGGCTTCTGATTCTAAGTCCAGAACTTTTCACATAGATCATCCCTCATACAGTCCTTAGAATAACATACTAATTAAGGCTGTGTAATTAGATGTTAAGAATCTGCTTTTCCTCTGATGAGAGACTAGGGCATATTATCACATTGTGTGGCATTCTACTCAAGGCCAAAAGGGAATGTCATATTCAGATCATTGACAAAGAGCTTATTTAAAAACTGCAAAGCTCACCGATGTTTGAGTGTATATTATGTACCAATTTCTTTATATTAAGTTCAATTTTTTACCACTATTAAAGGAAGATACTACTGTATTATCCCCATTTTATAAATGGAGAAGTGAGGCCCAAAAACGATTTGCCCCAAGCTATTTGTCAGTTGATAATGGAGACAGGGCTAGAAGTCATTTTGTTCTCTGGTTGCTACATATGTTTTTTATTTTGTTTAAAGTTTTACTTTAGAATCTAAAATATTTTGTTTAAATTGTCATTTTATTTCATTGCTTTATATTTAGTGAATATTTTGACTTCTTTAAAATACAGATATTATATAATCTCCTAAGGGAGAAGTTTGGCTTATAATAACCTTTTGTTTATACTATCTTAAGAAAATTAATGTAATAAAATTATATTTGTAGTCTTTGGACATTTAAATTCATCAGGGATATTTACTAAAGTGTACATTGTAGTTCCTTATCTTTTATTTTCATCTCTTCCTCTGAACTTTCTTATCTCTTATTCTGACAATATCCTTTTGCCTTTTTTTTCTTTTAAAAGATATCTACTTCTCCTTTTGACAATTTTTTCTTTTCCAAATTTCTTTTTCTTTTCTGTATGCCTTTCTTCATTTGCTTTCCTTTTTGTTTGCAGATTGCTAGAGGGTGGCTCCTTCTGTTTGTATTGCTGTTTTGGTGTGTGATCTATTACAGAAGTATTCCCTGCAGGATCTTCAAAACATGGTGGGATTCACTCCCCACCTCCTCACCCAAGTTCTTTTTTTTTTTTTTTTTTTTTTTTTTTGTGGTACTGGGGATTGAACTCAGGGGCACTCAACCACTGGGCCACATCCCCAGCCCTTTTTTTTTTTGTATTTTATTTAGAGACAGGGTCTCACTGAGTTGCTAAGTGCTACGCCATTGCTGAGGCTGGCTTTGAACTAGTGATCCTCCTGCTTCAGCCTCCCAAGTGCTGGGATTACAGGCGTGTGCCACCGCGCCCGGCTCACCCAAGTTCTTATAGACACATAGAGAGAGGTATTTCTTTGTGACTTAATGACTAAGTCACCTCCCTTCCCCATCTCTCTTCCTTTCATCACCTTTTATTCTATAAATCTTTATTAAATGCTTGTATCATGCTGGGAATTTGCATCTCTGAATTCATAATCCAGTCTCTAAATTTCACTGTGTCATAATCATACTCTCAGGATAACTAATGATACTTTGAGTTTAACTTTTTAAAAAATTTAAACTGATTTAACTTGTACTATGTTGAACTTATATTTGAAAGTGAAGAAAATATAATTTCAGCAATTTCTGAACAAAACCTCATAACAAAAGTAGCAAGGTTTTTTTGTTTGTTTGTTTGTTTTTTGGTACCGGGATTGAACTCAGGGGCGCTTGACCACTGGGCCATATCCCCAGCCGCTTTTTGTATTTTATTAGAGACAGGGTCTTACTGAGTTGCTAAGTGCCCCGACATTGCTGAGGCTGGCTTTGAACTTGCGATCCTCCTGCCTCAGCCTCCCAAGTACTGGGATTACAGGCATGAGCCACTGTGCCTGGCACAAGGTTTTCAAATGTATTAGAAAACTTACTTCTTTTTAAGATTGCTCTTAATCTAATCATATATAAGAATGATTTCTTCCTTCTTCCCTCCCTCTTTACCCGTTCCTCCCTCCCTCTCTCCCTTCCTTCCTCCCTCCTTTCCTTTCTCTCTCTCTCTCTCTCTCTCTCTGTCTCTCTCTCAAAAAAAATTTAAAGAGTCTTTTTTTTTTTTTTTTTAATGAAACGGATTTTAGGGTAGGAAAATTTGGGGCAGGGGAGAAGAAATAAACATGTCAGCTGGCTTGCTATTTTCAATAAAACTTAAAGAAAAAAAGCTTAAAGTCTTAAAGAACTAGGTGTTCATGGAAGTGCTCCTCTAGTAGAGCTGAAGATTTTAGTCACAAGTGTGAGATTTGGCTGTGATTCTTTTTATTTGGATGGAACCATAGGTATGTGGCCCAATTTGTGAGCTGATCAAAAGAGTGACCACTAGTCTAGGTAGAAAGAAACGGAGTACTTGGTTTCACATGTCTAATAATCTCTGAAGGTCCTCTTCATATGCAGGGCTGTATGGGTCTTGATGTTCTCTCTGTTATATTTATTTGCCCAGCACCTATGTATTAGACTCCACCAAGTCCTGCTGCATCTTTTCAAACTTCCAAGGTTTTGGTCACCTGAGGTCAGAAATGTTGATAGCAACAGTTCCTTGGAGGTGGTGACTACTAGCATGCCTCTAACCTGCAGAAGCTGCCAAGTAGTTCTTAACACAAATTATCATTAATTAATTTATTTTTGTGTGTGTTTGGAGTTTTGTGTATGAGATTCTACTTAATTTCATATGGTAGACAAAAGAAATAGATGAATAATAGAATTATCCTTGCCAATGCTTTAAATACAGATAATACTGATGAATTATTTCTGCATTGCAAAAGAAAAAATAAAGACAATGATGGAAAAGAACTTTAAGGAGAGGGAAAAAAGAAGGAGCTAGAAACAACAACAAAAAAGGGTTGGGAAGAGAAAAAGGAGAGAGCTTCTTTTGGATTAAAGAGAGATTACAGCTTATCTAACTCTTCTCAATCTTCACAGCCAAGGTGAAACCTCATCTCTTTCAGAAAACCCCTAGCATTGTTTCTGTCTATTGTGTAGATACCTCTGTTATCTGTACAATTAATTTGCTAATTAATTATGCAATGTTTTAGAATTCATCTTAAAATGCTTAATTAAATCTTTAGGCTTGTTATTTGGCTTTCTCCTGGATTATGGCTTACCTTCTAAATCAGATTTATAATGTCTGTAGTTAAGGACTGTTACTTAGAAATGTGGATCTTCTGATACAATGCCTACAATGGTTGCTGCCACAGGGAAGTTCATTAGCTGGGAGAAAGGATGACAGGAACAGCAGGAATGTGACAGCAGTGGCAGAATGGAGGGGGAGAGGATACAGGAATGAGTTGCTGAGGATGGGTGAGGAAGAAAGAGAGAGCAAGTGAAAAAAGTATGAAAAGAAATTGCCTTGTGCCCATGGCAGCCCATTGAACATGCTTAGACACTATTGCAGGAGGTGCAGATAGTGTTCTTTTTGTTTCTCTTAGTAAGAGGTTGATTTGTTTTTGGAGATTTTTTTTAAAGACTAAGTTTAGAATGGAAGGAAGTATACTTATTTAGTATGTTAATAGCATTTGAGTTTGTGCAATGGGCCCATGGGTGATCAGTACACATATGTATATACCCAGGAATACACATATATGTTACTTTTTAATATTTTTCAATTCTTACTTAATGATCATGAGTTACATTTTAAAAATAAAAAAAATTACTTAAAAATTTAGGAATGTTATTTTAACAACTAAATGACTTGCATTTGAAATAATTGAGATGCAGTGTTCAGAATTTCAACTTTGGTTAAAGTGGTACTCTGATATCTGATTTTATTTGAAGGGAGATATACTTTTCTATTTCAGATTCAACATACCAAATTTTCTCTCTAATATTTCGTTTTTGATAATAGGACATCTCCAAGTTTGCAGAGAAAGACAACATAGTCCTTGGAGAAGGTGGAATCACACTGAGTGGCGGTCAACGTGCGCGGATTTCTTTAGCAAGGTGAGTATCTGATTGTTGGTCTAGAGACTATTTGCTGTAAATATTGGATGTAAAAAATTACACTTTTTCTATTGCTTTATATTCTGTTTCTGAAATTTAAAAAAGGGGGGGTTATGGCTAATGGATTGAGTCACCTAAGCTATATAGATGACACAGTTGTTCACATTTGTTGAAAATAATTACTTTATCAAAATGAATTCCCTTACTTTAGTGTGTGTATACTTGTTTGCCTAATGGTATAGTTTACTATAAATAGAAAACTCTGGCATTCTACATAGAGAAAGGAAAGAGAAGATATAAATTTCTGTTGATTCTGTCACACACTGTCATTGCCCCTACTTCCACAATTCATACACCTAGTTTAGGCTTCTGTTTATGCTTCTTGGTTTAAATTAACCTAAGTTTTCAAAAGTTTACAACATAATTTATAATTTCCACAATAAAATAATAAGACAAATGATGTCACTTGGCTTAAAGTCTGTACTCTTTAAAGTAAAATAGGACAAACACATCTGACATGGTGGGTGTAGAAGTTCCCTTGGTACAGACATTCTTGTAGTAAGTACCTAGAAGCTGTCAGAGAAGTACATATATTTCATTTGTGTCAAGAAGAAAATGTGGTTAAATTATAACTTTCAGTTTAAAAATTTATTAATGATTTGGGATGTCAAATGTTCCTCCAGTTTTATTTGAACAAATTCTTACTGTGTTGCAAAAGTTACTAAGAAGAAAACAATTTCATTGGTTTGTTAATGTGTTGGCTCCCTTCCCTCACTCTCTCCTACTTCCAAAAACAGACAAGAAACTAACACAGAGCATTTGCAGTTACCTGATACCATTCTAGGTGTGTGTATGTGTGTGTGTGTATGTGTGTGTGTATGCCCACATGTATGTTATCTCAATCCCCACACAACCCTGCAAAGAAAGAATTTTGTCTTTGCTTTTCTGAAGAAATCATGAGATAATTGAGTCTATTAGATATTAACTTGCCAACAGCCACACAAGGAAATGGTAGAGTCACAATCTGAACCAGGTCCTCCTGACTCTGCTTTAAACTCTG
The DNA here is from genome assembly GCA_025594165.1 of Tamias sibiricus. Taxonomy (NCBI): domain Eukaryota; kingdom Metazoa; phylum Chordata; class Mammalia; order Rodentia; family Sciuridae; genus Tamias; species Tamias sibiricus. Next base: position 115,995,763 of record CM046664.1, read on the forward strand.
CTTTGATCTTGGGTTTGCACTGTGAAGTACTAGATATGGACAATTCACAAACAAGATTATGAATTCCGAATAATGGGAAGTTGATTAATTTATATGTGAACCAACAACTTATCTTAAGCATTCCATTCAAGAATTAGGAATATGACTTAGGAATATGTCTTGTAGACATTCAATGCAGAGTTTGTATTTACCAGCTTGTTTGGTCTTATTGTAAGGCACACACAGTTTGAGATAGTACTAGAAATAATTGTCTTTTGTAATTCTGATCAGTATTTCAAATTTGTTGTCCAGTTTTTGACAATAAATATATTATTTCTAATCTCTTGAGAAGCTGTGGTTATAGATATGAAGGAGAGTGTCTTAATTCATTCTATGTTGCTAATAACACAATGCCACAGATTGGGAAATTCGTAAAGAAAAGAGGTTTGGTTCAAAGTTCTGGTCAAGGGGCCCCCTCTGTCTGGTGATGACCTGATGCTGATAGAATCTTGAGGCAGCACAGGACTTTATGTGGCAAGAGATAGAGTATGAATGTATGCTCAGGTCTCTCTTTTTTCTCATTAAGCCTCTATTTGGAAGTGATTAGAATTAGATACAATTCAACCTTCATAAGTGCATCTAATTCTAATCACTACTGAAAGGCTCCATTTCTAATTACCATAGTTAAGTTTCCACTCAGTACCTCACAATGTGCTTAAGCTCCAAAGTTTCAGAGGGGACAAACCAAATTTAGACCATATATCATAAAGAAAGAAGTAAGGACTAAGTATGTGCAATGTACCTTAAAGTATATGTTTTGATTGGGTCCTTTAGTTACTTCACATTGTCTTCAAACTTAGTGTGTTAATTAACTTTTTGTTGATGTGACAAAAAATACCACAGAAGAACAAATTAGAGGAGGAAAAGTTTGTTTTGGCTCATAATTTTAGAGGTTCACTCCATGGTCAGCTGACTCCATTGCTCTGGGTCAAGTGAGGCCACACATCATGGCAGAAGGGCATGATGGAGGGGCACTGCTTACCTCATGATGACCAGGAAGCAAAGAGAGAGGGAGACAGGGAAAGGGCCACAGGGAAGATTCACACTTCCAGGACACATCTCCATTGATTCACCTCCTCCAACTATGCCCCACCTGCCTCCAAGTACCACTGAGTTAGTGCATTTAAACTAGAATGGATTGATTGGTTTACTGGTCTCATAAGCTTGTCATTTCACTACAGAATATTCCTGTATCAACACAGGAGGCTTTGGGGGACACCCTGTATCCAAACCATAACATATAGTTTACAATATAAAATTTATTTTAGATTTTACTTTGAATTTTTGCTATTTTTGAATTTTTCCTTTTTTTTGGGGGGGGGGCCACCGGGGATTGAACTCAGGGGCACTTGACCACTGGGCCACATCCCCAGCCCTTTTTTGTATTTTATTAGAGACAGGGTCTCACTGAGTTGATAAGTGCCTCACCATTGCTGAGGCTAGCTTTGAACTCGCAATCCTCCTGCCTCAGCCTCCCACGTGCTGGGATTACAGGCGTGCACCACCACGCCCAGCTATTCCATTATTTCTCTAATTATTTGCTGACTGAATTCCATTTTCTTTTTAAATAAAAGTTTCCATAATTGCATATTTAAGCTCAGAATTCCTTACAGTTGGGTTAGAGATATAGTTACTAACAATCGTACCTGAAAAATTTAAATGTTATGTTGAAATCATCTCATTTTTGTTAACATAGAAACTACATCTTATTACTGTTCTAAATCAACTTGATAGAGATTTTAATTGCTTACAAAATTTTATTTTTAACTTAAAAAGTAAAATAATATGGACATAAATTTGTATTATGAATTTTTAATTCTTTCCTTACTTGGAACTTTTATAAAAGTGGTTCAGAGACTAAGACTATAAGGTGCAAAAAGCCATACCAATTATACAGTCATGACAGCACTGGTATCAACTTGGTGATAGCAGCAAACACTTTGAAAAATACTTTTTTAAAAAATTCACAACACTACTGCAATTTATTTGCTGTCTCTGACATTTTACAGTTTAAAATAGTTTACCTTCTTACTTTTATCCCCACCAAAATGAAAGCTCTTCTAGGGCAGTGTATAATTTTAAAATTGCATTTTCTACACATAGCATGATCCCTGGCTCTAAATACATAATATTGTTAAAAAGTTTTCTTTTTTAAGGTAATATTTTAAATTGTACCATACAGTGCTATTCAGTTTGTAACTTTTTTTGTTCTTTTTCCATATACACAATAGTAGAGTATATTTTGACATACGCTCATGGAATATAACTTATTCTAATTAGGATCCCATTCTTGCAGTTGTGCATAATGTGGAGTTTCACTGATCATGTATTCATATATGAACCTAGGAAAGTTATGTCAGATTCATTCTACTATCTTTCTTATTTCCATCCTATCTTGTCGGAATATTATAAGGGTTGAAGTCTTTAGCCCCCCATACCCGGGATGGAACTCTTTTGTTCAGCAAAAGAGGCCAGAGGGGCCTACCTCAACGAGGAGACTAGATTGGGAAAGTAAAGGCCACTGATATTCCCTCCCCCACCTTTAGAAGGCCCAGGAACATACCAGGGAGCCCGGTCACTGGTTGTGCAGGAACTTGGTTTATTGAGGAAGTTGGACGGTCTTGTAGAGGACATGGGCCAATCAGCAGAAAGATGATAGGGACACATAAGTAACATGGGCGGATGCCATTGGCAGAGCCATTGGCCTATCCTTGGGGTGGTTTCAGTTCTCACAGCCACGCCCCCTGCTTAGTGTAGGTCCTGTAACAGGGCGTGGTAATGTGGCAAGCAGCCAGAAAGCCAGAGCTTTTCCATCCCCTTGGCAGACAGTGTAAGGTCCCGACACTATCTCCCTTCCCTTCATTCCCCTTAGTCTAATCCAATGAACTTCCACCCCCTCATTGCATGTTAACATCTACATATCAAAGAGAATATTCTCCTTTGGTTTTGGGGGATTGGCTTATTTCCCTTAGCATGATTATACCACTTGCGGCTAGCAAAACCATATCATCATTTTTTGAAGAATTATAAAAAACCACAAAAATCCTGCAGGACTTATTATTCCTCATTTAAAACAATCTACGGTATTAAAGACACATAAATTTTAAAAGTTTCTAACAGTGCCACTTCTTCCTTATGTTGTGCACAGTGTTATTTCAGTGAATAGATGTGATGACCATACTGTAACATAATAGTAGACTGTTTTTTTTAAAAAAAATCATCTATACTAAGTGACATGGAAAATATTGAAAAAATTAATTTAATTTTAATTTTCTTTTTAGAGCAGTATACAAAGATGCTGATTTGTACCTATTAGACTCTCCTTTTGGATATCTAGATGTTTTAACTGAAAAGGAAATATTTGAAAGGTATGTTCTTTGAATAACTTACTTATAATGCTCATGCTAAAAGATAAGAAGAAATGACCATACCATCATCGATTACAAATTACTTCCTGAGAAATATGTCCACCATTTTGGCAACTCAGGATGGCACAATGTAACATGGCACTTACTCAAGGCCTAGATTGAAAATTACTTACCTTAAAACCTTTTCTAATTATCACATGCTAAACCAATTTATTCCTTTGGTATACTTACAACGGTTGCTATCTATGTAGATTTTACAATATTTTTGCTTGCGGTGTATCTTCTATTGTTTTAATTGGTTATTATACTTAAAACTTTTTATTTACACTTTTATGCCTTAGTAATATTTTTATTTTTCCTCAGTAAATAGTAAACTCCTAAAGAACTAAACACATGGAATGGATTAATGGTGAATGCTTAGTCTATGCATCTACCTCAGTGCTTCCTTGAAAATCTCCTCCTCAGTCATGCAGAGATTAGAACTTACATTTTCTTGTTAGCTCATTTCTGAGCTCAATGTATGTGAAGTTCCTAAGAGCAACAGTTGGTTATATGACTTGATTTCAAAGCTTCAAAATGATTTCATGTACTATAAAGTAGTTTATTAGGCGAATAGTCATAGTCACTTAGAAACAAAGATTTTAAGCAATAAAGGTGTGTGTGTAAAAGTTTGCATTATTTTTAAAAGCATCTTTCCTAGAATTTAGTTAAATTTATTTACTTATTGTCTTTGTTCAAATTTTTATTTTAGCACAAATTTAACCTTTGAAATATTCTGGAAACCTGCTTACTTCCCTTTAAATTGTGCGACTTCAATCATATGCTTTACTATATTTAAAATATGAAGCAAGGAAAGCTACCTGTCCATGCACTAGGTTTTCTGAGGAGGAATCATGTGGCATTTGGACACTTTCAGCTCACATTACTCTCAGTGAAGTGATATATACTAGAATAGTCTGTCCATTCATAAATCCCAAGGCAATTTCATTTCAGCCTCTCTAAATGAATTGCAAAGTATAATCAATATACTCTCCATTCAAACTATTCCCAGTTCCCATTTTTACTTCCAACATAATCTGTATGGAAAAGTGTATCCTATTATAAAGTACTTTGAGTTTGTTTTAAGCTTCTTACATTTATTCTTAACCTAAAGGTAAGGCAATCACCTTTTAACTTTCCCTAAAGCTTATTCAACCCACTCCTTACAATATGACCTTGTATTTAGATCTCATATTAAAATCCCAGTTATCTTTTAAATCTCCATAATTGCCCTTAATAGCCATTATGTACAATGCTCTGACTTCTATAGTCTTAAAAATGTTAGATAATCTCCACCATTTTAAGCATAAAGCAACTCAATATAGGACAATGAATTTTTAAAGTCATTTACCAAAATTATAAGAACACAAATCCACTTAATTAATCAATTAATTAATTATGCTTTTCATGAGTTCAAACCCTTGAAGGATACAGCATCACAAGGATTCAGTATCCATTGGCCTTACCCAGAAGTCTGGTTGTTTTGGAATTTACCATGAATGGTGCCACTGTTTCCATGGGCATGAGTTACCTTTCCCCAGATTACTCTGGTTTTGTTCAGTTTGCTGCCAGGAGTCACTTCTTTGCTTTATACACAATAGAATTCAGTTTCATTTCAGGCATAAACACACCTTTGATTTTAAGATGAGCAGGATGTTCTGGTTTGTTCTGGAGACCCCACTTAGAGCCAGCAAAATGCCCTTGCACCACGGTCTTCCAGGGATGTCTGCCTTTCACAAGTCCTGTTCCCGGCAGGCCTCTCCAAGCTCCTACATGGCAGGAAGAGCAAATTTAGTTAAATTAATATGCAAAATACTGTTTTGATAATCTTGTGACTATGATAAGTAACCCCTTAACCGTTATAAACTTTGCAACATTTATGTTGTCTTCATATGTAGGAGTATATTGATGCCTCTTTCTATGATATATAATGTTTTAGTGGCTAAAAGAAGCTGAGATCCCCTAGATCCCCTAGAGGTTACAGTCAGGATTAACATCTAGATCAGGAAAAATTTTTATTAGAAGAGGGTCAAATTTATTTTTATCTAATTCTCACATGTTTTTAACCATCATATTAGTCTTAATATGGTCAATTTAAAATGTAAGAGGAATTCAATTAATAGAAAACCCAAACAACAATTAATCTTTGATACTTTATAAGATATGTGGAAATAAAGACTGCTAGATACACTGAAGGCTATCTAAAATATTCCTCATTTTCTAGAGAAATAAACAAAGACTCAGAGGGTAAGTGATTTACTCAAATTCAAGTGTCTAATGAATATCAGCAATTTAATTTATTCTAGATCTGTTAACATTCAACTTTACAACATAGCATGCTATTTCATGCTGTAATAATTCAAGAGGCACCAAATTAATTACTATGTTTACTTTTAGAATCATTTTGCATATAATAATAAAGTGGTATGATAAAGATTTTATATAATGAAACATTAATAAAATGCTAAGATGAAATTCATGTTATTATAATAAAGTGTTTATGAAATTGATATTTATATCTTTTTATGTTCTTTAAGCTGTGTGTGTAAATTGATGGCTAACAAAACTAGGATTTTGGTCACTTCTAAAATGGAACATTTAAAGAAGGCTGACAAAATATTAATTTTACATGAAGGTAGCAGCTATTTTTATGGGACATTTTCTGAACTACAAAATCTACGGCCAGACTTCAGTTCAAAGCTCATGGGATATGATTCTTTCGACCAGTTTAGTGCAGAAAGAAGAAATTCAATCCTAACAGAGACATTACGCCGTTTCTCATTAGAAGGAGATGGTTCTGTCTCCTGGAATGAAACAAAAAAACAATCTTTTAAACAGACTGGAGAGTTTGGGGAAAAAAGGAAGAACTCTATTCTCAATCCAATCAACTCAATAAGAAAATTTTCAATTGTACAAAAGACTCCATTACAAGTGAATGGCATGGAAGATGATTCTGCTGAGTCCTTAGAGAGAAGGCTGTCCTTAGTTCCAGATTCTGAGCAGGGGGAGGCCATCCTGCCTCGCTGCAATGTGATCAACACTGGCCCCACATTTCAGAGCCGAAGGAGACAGTCTGTTCTGAACCTGATAACACACTCAGTGAACCAGGGGCCAAGCATTCACCGGAGGATGACATCTACACGAAAAATGTCACTGGCCCCTCAGACAAACTTCACTGAAATGGATATCTATTCAAGACGTTTGTCTCAAGAGAGTGGCTTAGAAATCAGTGAAGAAATTAATGAAGAAGATTTAAAGGTATGCGCAAATTATTAGTGCCCCTCCCAATGTAGTCAGGTACAATATATTATATACTACGTAACAAAGTTTACTCAAAATATCAGGTTAGGATGGGGTTTTATCTTAAGACTTAGGAAGTCCAAAGTCCATAAGGTATATAAGCAATTTCAAAATGTAAAACAATCAATATTTCCAATTGAAGTGGATATACATCATCCCATAAAATGTGCTGTAAGCCAAAGCAAGGATTTAGCATTAGGTTCTTTTCTAGGAGTATTATTCATTATTATACATTAAAAAGAATCTGCTTTATTACCACTTGAAACCTCTGTGGGATGAAGTGGAGTTTAAATAAACATGTAAACAAATACCTTCAATTATGTAGAGACCAAGAACTATGTCTGTATGAACATAACCTATATAAGGAGTATAAACATCTGGTCTTTCAACAGAACTGACTCACATTCTGACTTAGATGTCAGTCTTAACTTAGTGTGGGCTTTTTGCTCTTTGTAAAATTATTATTATATTATTAATTTATTTATTTTTATCAGGGTTTGAACCCAGGGATGCTCAACCACTGAGCCACATCACTAGCCCTATTTATATTTTATTTTGAGTTGCTCAGGGCCTTGCTAAGTTGCCGAATCTGGCTTTGAACTTGTGATCCTCTTCCTCTTGCTTCAACCTACTGAGCCATAGGGATTAGAGGCATGCACCACTATGCTAGCTGGCTTTTTGATCTTTTAACGAAGATATGTGAAGTAAATTATACAAGGTAGTATAGATATATTAGTGCCAATCTTTAGACAGAAAGTCTGTTATGTTGCAAAGAATAAAATGCTTTTATTGAAGAGGAGGATTTTTTTCTTGTTGCTTACTAGAAAATTTATGTTCATTGGATGAAGTTAACTACTGGTTGATTTGAATGAATTAACATGTTTAATAGCATAGATAATTTAACAGCAGAATGAACTGGCAAGTCACAAGTCATTGCACATCTCCAGACCAGAGTTTCCTTCATTGTGAAATGAAGAAATAGGTGATACCTAAAAAATGTATACTTTGAATATTTCTATAATTATGAAAGTGTTTTCTAAAGGATAGGTCATCCACATAGTTTTATAGCTTTCTAAGTATTCCTCAAATCTGAGTCCTCAAATTTAATTTGAAAGAATGATTATTTGACTAATAATAGTTACTATTTGTTGATTGTTTCTAGTACCAGGCAGTGTAGATTCAGTCCCCACTACTATATTAGAAAGTATATGTATCATTGTCCTAATTTATTGATTAGGAAATGGAGGTTTGGACAACTTCAGCATCTTGCCTCAATACAGACATTAGTAGTGGACTTGGATTCAAATACAGGCCTGACTCCAAAAATCTGTGCTTCTAGCCAGTGTGCTCTATTGCAATTTTATAGGGTCCATCTTTGTGATTCTAGTGTTTCTTCTACAAATTATGTGGACTTCATAAGAAAAAAAAAAAAAAAAACCTGGTGATTTCTAGGACTATCTGGAACTCACTTTTTCAATTTTTTGAATTATATCTGTCAAAAGTTTTTTTTTCTTTCTAAATTCTAGAGGAATATACCAGGAAGTAGAATTACATAATTTAAATCATACCCATAAAGAGGTATAATCCTTTGCTACTGAAGAATGTACCAACCCAAGTTGATTTTCAGTCTATTGGAGACCTTTGTATCTAGTAAAATGCCAAACGACTTGTCCATGAACACTTGAAGAAACAATTTAAATCAAGAAGAGATCTGGTAAACTTCATATTGATGATACCATTCATTTTTTAAAAGGTGTGATGACACTGTTGGACATTTAAATACTAAAATTGTCCTACAATAATACAATTATATAACCAATACTTTTAGAATTTTTAAAAAGTACAGTGTTTCACAGTTTCCAAAATCTATGTTGCTCCATAGACTTCATATTGGCTACAGAATGATATCACATGTGGCATTAATTCACTTGGCTTTAAGTAACCATTCCTTTATTTCCACACATTAAATATAAAACTGCAGTGATGATATTAAATGATGTTATTTCATTGTAATAATCATGACTCTTTTTCAGGAATGCTTTTTTGATGATGTAGAGAGCATACCTGCTGTGACCACATGGAACACATATCTTCGATACATCACTATCCACAAGAGCTTGATTTTTGTGCTAATTTGGTGCTTAGTTGTTTTTTTCTGGCTGAGGTAAGGATATTCTGTGATTTAAAGTTAAATTAATTTAAATTACGAATAGTTTAAAAAGGTACATACATTCATGTGCACACACACATAAAAAGGAATGTGTGTATATATATCTATATTTGTGTATGTATTTGTGTATGTATGTAATTATGACAGATAGTGTTAGAGCTCTTAATTTTGAAAATCCATAGTTGTAATAACTATTGGTATTTTATTATTTCATCCATAGCAAATAAAATGTGCCTAAATATACATACTTAAATTGAAGAGATTTTAAAAAAATTAATTTTATTGTGTATATCTAAGATATAAAATATGATATTCATATAGATTGTAACAAGATTAAAATAGTGTAGCAAATTAACATATTCATCCTCTCAAATAGTTACCCAGTGTTTGTGTATGTCTGTGTCAAGAATAAGATCTCATTTAGCATGGACCCAAAATATAGTATAATTTTACCTATAAACCTCATTTTGTGCATTATATCTTTAGATATGAAGAATTTTTAATAAAGTGACTCAAAGGCATAGAGCAGAAGGCCCATATAAATTGAAATTAAGCACTAAAAATAATTCTTCACTAAATTCTAAATTTATTATTAACTGTCTTCACAAAAACAGATAAATATATACTAGTGACTTAGGAATAGTTTTAAACAACCCTTTCAGAGACTCGAATCACACACTTCTTACAGAAATTGTGTCATCTTTAATGCCCTCATTGTAGTTTCTTTGCCAGGCTTCTGCTGTGCTTCATATCACCAAGTTAAAAGAAAGACGGAGGTACAAATAGCATGACAGGACACAGCACAAGCACTTCCTGAACCTGGAGGAGGATGAGGCTTCTTTTTTATTTTTAAGATTAGGACATCCATGGAAATACCTAAGGGTCCTAGCAGGAGACATCAGTGGGGGAAATGACAGAGAGGTTGAGTAGAGAGAAAGAGAGAATTTAGCATCTGGTTGTCTGAGGAGGACAATTGTAACTCAGCACCAAGGACTTACCATGAAGTAACTTAGAGTTCATTTAACAAATCATCTCATTTGTCAGAATAAGATAGAGATCCAGATTTTTTTTTTTTTTGGTAAAATTTTCCCACTTCAAAATGTGAATAGTTAGCTGGGCGCGGTGCTAGACGCCTGTAATTCCAATGGCTTGGAAAGCTGAGGCAGTAGGATTGAAAGTTCAAAGCCAGCCTCAGCAACAGCAGGGCACTAAGCAACTCAGATGCTTTCACTAAACAAAATACAAAATAGGGCTGGGAATGTGGCTCAGTGGTTGAGTGACCCTGAGTTCAATCCCGGGTACTTCCCCCACCCCCAAAATGTGAGTAGTTGATTAAATAAGAACAAACAGGAACACCATGTAGACACGACAAACAGGTTTATGGATTGGATTCTTCCTGTGAATTATTACCTCCAATAGTTATTCCAGAGAACGTGGATATGTCCTAGCGTAGATCTAACCTGATGCCCCATTCTACCTTTGAGGGAAATGACCTTGGTGAAGAACCACAATAGAAATGTGTAAATAACTGAAACACAAACTTATAATTGTATATTTTTTCCTATTGTTTGGCTGCTTCTATCCTCAATTAAGAAAGCTACATAAAGTATTAATACCTTCCATGATCTTGTAAAATAGTGCTAAATATCTAAAGGTATACACCAAAAAACTATACATGCTGCTTCAACAGAAAACCACTGGTTTCCATTTGACCTTTGAGTTTTGGTACTCTCCCTTCCTTTGCTATGCTGTTTTAAATTTAACTAACCAAATGGAGATTTAAAAATTAATATGTAGTATAGTGCCAACCCTGGAATCAGACTGCCTGGGTGTGAGTCCTAACTCGACAGTCTTATTAACACTGCGAAACTGAGCAAGTTAGTTAACCTCTCTGGGACTCCATTTACTCATCTATATAATGGATATTGAAATAATATCAGATAAATGGGCTATTTTGTGGGAGACATTGTGATTATTAAATACTTAATGTAGGGCTTGGGACATAGTGAGCAATGCTAATTGCTATTATCATTAATGTCCTTATTGTTGTATCATTATTATAAATTTCAAGATAGTTTGAGGTGAACAAATCCATAACAGTGATATAATAAAAAATTCAGTAATTCCTTTTACTCTTTAACAAAAATAAAAGATTGGGTAATTTGACACCCACATATGAGCAATAAATATTATATTGAAATGTACCTCAAAAGTACCTCATTATTCTCTGTCAGTTATGCCAAATGACTAGCGTTAATATGAATGGAACCCAGCCTGTGCCCTATTTAATCTCAACCAGTCATTATAAATGATTTGAGCCCTCCATATTGAACTATCATATTACTTGATTGTCTTAGACTTATACAAGAAAAAAGTGTCTGATTGTGGTGGTAATTTCTGTTAATTTTTAAGGCATGAGTCTCATGTAGCTCCATAGAATTGAACATAGTTAGGTACCTTTCAGAATGATGTGTGATTAACTAATTAATTGAATTTTTAGTTGCTACACATGTATAATATTATTAGCTCACTTAAGAAGACAATGGCAAGCATGGTGATGCATGCCTATAATCCCAGCTACTTGGGAGGCTGAGGCAGGAGGATCACAAGTTCAAAGTCAGTCTCAGCAATTTAGAGAGACCCTATCTCAAAGTAAAAAATAAAAAGACCTGGGGATGTAGCTCAGTAATAAAGCACTCCTGGGTTCAATTCCCCCTGGTACCAGAAAAACAAAGCAAAAAAGAAGAGAATAATGATCATTTGTTATTGGGCAAGAAACTGAATTATGAAAGAAGATATAAATGCTATATAACTACCCATTATTAGTTAAGCTTTCACAATTATTGCAAAAATCGTCTTCTTAGTGGGGAATTGATTAATAATGTCCTTTTCTGGACAAGAAATGAAATAATAATTATTTTGACTTTTGGGGCAATATCCTGTAGGCACTACCAGTTATCAAGCTCTTAAAATTTTGAATAATGAAAACATGGAAATAGAGAAAAATATTAATTTTTAAATTGTGTGCACAATTATACATCTAAACAGGTCATTCAATAGTATTCACAACTTTGTTGCCTTCTTTGAATCAAAATTTACATAGTTTTCTTTTAGCCTAAACTTCTTTCATAATTCCAGTGTGTTCATTTCTTATTGCCACTGGAATATCTCATTGATAACTCCATGTCATGGTACAGATCCTAATTCAGCATGATAGTGCAGTTCTTTTAAACTCTCTTCAGGGTCCTATATTTATGATTGAAGAACTTAGAAGAAATGTTAAGATACATATTTTTTTCTCCATGGAAGTGACTTACTTTTTAAAATTTTAATAAGGGCAATATTTCAATTTAGATTTATATTTTTACAGAATAGGTTCAATATGCTTCCCTTTTGCAATATGATATACTTAACCTGACCTCCCCATTTTTACATTTAAAAAATTATTTTCAGGACTGCTAAACTGAATGTATTTGTTTGGTTTATTGAGTTTGCTAACTCTTAACATGAGTGTATCATTTTGAAGAAGGAATCAGTCTACCTTTCTATTTTTATAACATTTTCTCCTCTACAGAATAATATCATCTGTTAAGTTCTTAGATATTTACACCAAACCAACAGACTTTAAAATTTCTACTGCGTTTGTCTCTCCTAGTGGACATGCTTGGCTGTACATTACTGATTTGACAGAGAAGAATGCCAAGAATAGATTAGGAGGTGTTTTTCTTTCCTTTGTAACTACCAGAGGGTGTTGTTGACTAGAGTTTCTGAAGGTCCTTTTCAGATCTTCCATTCGATGGTTTTTAGCAAAGTGTCAGAGAACTGCTGTATGATGGTTTTTCTTTTAATTTTTTTTTATTATGACTTCCTTTCTCTCTGTTAATGAGGAATCCCTAAGTGGCTTTACATTGTTAGTAATATGGGGATGTAGAGAACTCCTATGGTACTACTTCCTATGCTAAATGATGGCAATCCTCTTAGAGCACTTTACTGACCACGAATCTATATTTCAAGGGATGATTTGACCCATAAAATATTGAAAAATAATTATTAAAGTAATAATTATAAAATAATTATAAAATAATTATTCTATTTGATATGGAATGATGTTTAAAAACCCTGAGAAAATGGAAAACCTTTTTTTGCTGATTATCTGGGACTATCACTCTATCATAAATTGTGTTAACTTTATAACCTCTAAGCATTGTGGAAATGAAGTGATAGAATGGACTCAAATATCTCTATGTGCCTCAAATAATTTTACTAAAACCACTATGTGGAGTTCTTGAAAATGTTTTGGCTATTGTCAATAAAAGCAGTTTGGGTTTGTAATTCCATGTGGATAGAGTCAGGAGATAGCTTTATATTACAATGCCTGGGCTAGTTCTTTAGAAAACCACTTTGGGAATTATTCCATTAGTAAATATTATATTTTTACTGAGATGTATTCACATCCATAGAAGTTGGCAATGCCAGCATTATTGACACTCCTTTAATTGGAACAAAGGGGTACTATAATAATAAAAGAGTGACTCAAAACATGTACACTTATCTTAGATCTTGAGTCATTTGATTAGTTGGAAGAAATAGGAACACATTTTATATGAGAACAAAGGCTTTTCAAAAGGCTATACTATTGCTGGGTTTCTTGTCATTTTGAATTTTTATGAAACTCAAAGAAAGCAAGATAGTTTTTCTTTTTATTGAGAGAGTTCATGCAGGCTACGGGTACAAATTAAGAAAAATAGGAAAGTGAGAATAACACCATTAGACTTTTCATCATTCTATGTGCCTCTGATATGTAAATTCAACTAAAATGTATACACCTTTTTAAAGTATCGTACTTCAAAATGTAATTTTTTAATTGATGCTAAATGTTCCCCATGAGTTTTTTTTTTTTAATATAGTGTGCTTAAATACTTAAGGTGAATTCAAGTATGAAATGAGAGTTACATATCTCTTATTCGAAGTGAATTTATTTCTCCCCACTTTATTTTTATTCTGTGTACATTTCCAAAATCATTTTATTCACAATTGCTTGCTTTTTCTATTTCATTCTCTGATAAAATTATCATTTAGCTAATTGTATGACTTCTGACATTTCAGTCATTTCTAACATGACAATTGTGATGGTATCAGAATGAGATTAAATTTCCCCACAAGGTTTATGAGAATGGAGTGTCAAATTGAAATAGAATAGAGCACAGATAATTTAAATATCAAAAGATTATAAAAATCAAAGTTGTTTAAAAATTATTATTTGAGGGGGTTATGGTATAGAACATTTATCCTTCAGCCAAATGTCTTTACCTTGAGAAAGTCCTAACTCCTAAGAAATTCTCATACTGGTAATGTGTTTTAACCTGAATGTAACTTATCTTCATTAATAAACTACACATTTTTACACTGTTGAAACTTTTGATTTTCACAAATATTAATCTCATCTTTTCTAATAATTAATTGGTCTCACAAGTATTAATCATCCTTAATCATTACACACCAAATGAAATTATTTATAGCAACCAAATAGATAAATGACCTACTGGTAGACTGAGATTAGTCTCTATAAAAAATAAAGTGTATTATTTAAAACATTTATCTATAATCTTAATTCTTCTGTGAGACTCAATGATTAGTCCCTGTTGAATAAAGGAAAGAGTTGGCAATGTATTTACCTCAGTGAAAACTGAGTTCCATAAACTTAATGCATTCTTACTATAAATAATGATGCTTAGAACCCTTATTGCAGCTGCTGGTCCCAGGAAAGCAAAGAATAATGAAAATATTTGTATGTATGATGCTAGTCATATTGAATATAGAAGCAGAAATGGAAAGAATAAGTAAAGATGTTAGAGAAAAATCAACTGTGTGTTGTTCCATTCCAGGTGGCTGCTTCTTTGGTTGTGTTGTGGCTACTTAAAAAGTGAGTAGTTTATGTCTTATTGTGAATTAAGTTTTGTCTCTGTCAATTATTTGGGTCTTATGAATAATTGCAATATTCACAATGTTTCATTTACCCACTGTGTAACTGAAAATACAAGTTACAGTCATTTTTTAGTTTCTGAGGGAAATGGGTTCCAGGACCCCCACAGGTGTCAAAATCTGCAAATACTTGATTCCCTTATGTAAAATGATGTAGTATTTGCATGTAACCTATGCCTAGCTTCCTGTATACTTTAAATCATCTCTAAATTACTTGTAATATCTAATATAATATAATATAAATAGCTGTTAGAATTATTTAGGGAATAATGCCCCAAATATCTCTATATGTTCAGTATAGATGCAAGTTAAAAAAAATGTTTTCAATCTACTATTGGTTGAATCCATGGATACATGACCTACAGGTCCATAGGGCAAGGGTATTTTGTTTAAGTTGTGAGTATGTGTAGTTCCTGCAGCTCTTTGCCCATTTCTAAAGGACTATGTTCATCTTCTGTGACACTCAATAAAATATTTGAAGCATTATATACTTAGTATTTTTCTCTAAATATTTTGACCTAATAGAGATCAATTCTGTCTATTTCAATGGTAAAAGAAAAAAAAAACAACTTTAATCTACTCTTTTGCAACAGAAAATTTTTGAGATTAAGGGTTAATCCAATATATATGTTTCTTTAGACACAAATTTAGTTTGTGCATGTATTGGAAATTCAGTAGACAACTTTGGTTGCCAAATAACATTTTCCCTTTTGTTTTACAGCAACCCTCCTCAAGATGAAGGGAATAGTACTAAAAGTGCAAATAACAGCTATGCTGTGATTTTCACCAGCACCAGCTTCTATTATGTTTTTTACATTTATGTGGGAATAGCTGACACTTTGCTTGCTCTGGGATTCTTCAGAGGTTTGCCACTGGTGCATACACTAATCACAGTGTCAAAAATCTTACACCACAAAATGTTACATTCTGTTCTACAAGCACCCATGTCAACCCTCAACATGTTGAAAGCAGGTATTTGACTGGTTCTACAAAATGAAACTGCTGATCTATCATCAGAAGGGCTTGTGGCTCAGATGTCTTCCTAGCAGAGGCACTGGCTTTTGCAGAGTGTCATCTGCACTTTGTTGAGCCTCCTCATGACTGGCATGTGCATTTCTCAGATATAACAGGCAATCATGTATTGTGGCTGCTGATATTTCTATATCAGATAATTAGAGTGGCTTATTTATTAAAATATGATAGAACAGTAGCAGCAGCAGCAGCAGTCTTTTCTGAATCAGTTGTAATTTTCAAATATTTCCTCTAGCTACCTTCCAAGCATCTTTAAATAGTGCTATTTAAAGAAGGAAGAGATTTGAAGTTATCAAGGAAAAATGTATAATTCTTCTATTAATAAAGTCATTTCATAGGGCAGAATAATCTATGTTCATGTAACTGTTTAGGAATAATCATATAAATTTGTTCCATTTTATTTTTTCTAGGGATGAAATAAAAAAAGTATTTTGAAACTATTTTTGACACTGTAATAGTTAAAAGTCATAGAAAGTAAGAGTAGTGGAATAAAGGGGCCAAACATTTTCAAAACTTAAGGTCATAAGGTACTTTGAAATTAGTTAGTTCCATTGATTCCCCTTTAGACAAATTCATACTTAAAGACTTAATGATTTAATAAGTTGTATTCTATCAGCGATCTGTTGAGCTCACTGTGTGTGACACTAAGCCAGAGAGTGGATGGTACATAGATGAATAAGTTATTGTCCTTAGAGGATGACACAGGCAAGAGGAGGACACAGAAACACTTGACTAAGAAATGAGGAATATGTTGCAAGATTAAGACTTTGAGTGATTTGTTACCAAAACAAGAAAATACTTATTTTTTTTGTGGGTAGCAAAATTTCAGTGTTGGTACATAGGAAGATCTTAATAAGGATTGCCTTTGGATATACTCATTGGCATCCTCTGTTTTAGCATTCTGAATTTTAGACCTAATGGGATGCTCAATTCACTTGATCCAAAGAGTTTATTTCTTATAGAAATCTGAGACCCAGAGAATGTAGGGGATTTGCCTGAGTTTCTGCCAGAGTCAGAAATGGGCCATAAAATACAATGGAAAGAACACGAGCATTGTTTGAGGCCTGGTTTGGTCCCATAAAAGTGATCATTAGCAAGTTACTCTTAAGCATTGGCTTCCTTACCTGTAAGGTGGGAGAAAGGGTAATTATCTCAGAGGGTCTTGTGAAAGTGAAACAGGACAAGTTACTTGCCTGTTAACATAGCCAAGATGAAATCAATGTAATTCTCCCATCACAGTTTTCTTCTGTAGTGTTGTTCCCTTGGGGACTTCACTTCCCATTCTACCTCTTCATTTTTCTGGTTTCCTCCTTCCCTTACACACAACTTATGGTTGCTCCTACACCTTCTTGATCTCATATTTAAATGATTTTCTTTTTCTCATTTATCTTACTTTCCCAACTTGCATCTACTTTGCAGAATGATTCATAAACATTACTGTGTTGTTTGTATTGCTTCTTATTTATTATCTTGAGAACTGAAATAGCAAGTTGACCTTAATATTGCTATGCCCTATTCCTGCCCCTCCTCTGTCCCTCCTGTATTTGTATGTGAGGATTATGCTTTCTTTTAAAATCCATCTCTCTTGCTGACTCATGGGCCATTAGCTCCCATTCTGTCACCTAGTTATTCTCTGCTATATTTGGCAACAGTCAGTGTAACGAGACTTGTTGAAAATGTGAATGTTTATTTTAACAGAATATTACTAGCTGAAGTACAGTAAGCACCAGGATTTTTTTTTTTCACAAAAACAAGCTTTCATTTTCTAGACAGTGATTGTAAATCCCATGGACATGGACTCTTTTTTCAACTTTTTGTAAGTTTATAGAAAGATACATGAATATGTTTAATGAAATACGCAAAAGAACATATTATTCAATAGCTATTTCTTGAGGAATTCCTACATTTAAGGCTTTTTGGCTTGGGGCTGTAGTGATACAAAATGAATGTTGTATGATCCCACTGACCTCTAGCAGTGACAACCTAGGAAAAGAGATAAGACAGATGTGCACAAGTGACGGTGATATACAACATGTATGAAGTCCTGTAACACAGAAGTGCAGACAAGGGCAAAGAGTTTAACTGCAGCTGGAGCACACACTGAGGCTTTCTTGCAGGAGGGGAGTTCATGTAGGAAGCAGATTTTGACAAGCAAAGATTAGGGGAAAGGGGTTTCCAGGCAGAAGGAACCAAACGGGGAAAAGAAGAGCCGTAGGAAAGTGTAGAGCATGTTTATCAAGAATAGACCAGCTTGGCTGAACTAGGATATTTGAGTAGAGGAAGCTGGTGCTTGCTAGGTCACTTAAGGCCAAATTATGGAAAGCATTAAATATTAAACTAAGAATTTTGGACTTTATCCTACAGTTAATAGTGGGCGAATGATAAAGTTCAGTATTACTTTGTTTGTACAGTATTATGTTACATTTTATCTGATTGTTTAACTCCTTTCTAGACAATGAATTCCTCAAGGGCAAGGAGCTTGGCTTATTCACCTCTATTATCTCAGTTTCTGGCTTTATGCCTGACACATAGTAGACACTTCATATGTAACTTTTCTGATCAAAAAACTCAACTGATCAGACTTAATCATGTGAGTCTGGAATTTAGAAGACAGGCTAAAACTTAGATTGCCAGTGAAGAGCATAGAAAGAAAACATGGCAAAGGAGAATGACAGAGTAGGCATGAAGAGAGAGAGAACTGTCATGGATTCACCAGAGATGTGTGTCAGAAAGGTAGATTGGTGCAGTTAGAGGGGAGGGAGAGCTCTATGTTATGGAATGGAGACATAAAGGAAATGGTGATAGCATATCCAGCGAATTATCTTTAAACTCAATGTTGCACAAGTAAGACTGTAGTTTAAATGACTATTAAACTATTAAAGACAATTGCTTTTTACCTGAATCCTATAGGAAGTTGTGTTTTATAACAGTTGAAATATAGGCCAGGCATGGTGGCACACGCCTGTAATCCCAGTGGCTTGGGAGTCTGAGACAGGAGGATTGAAAATTCAAAGACAGACTCAGCAATTTAGTGCGGCCCTAAGCAATTTAGCAAGACCCTGCTTCAGAATAAAAAACAAAAAAAGGCTGGTAATGTGGGTTTGAAGGTCAATTTCTGGTACCTGCCTCCTCACCCCCAAGAAAGTTGAAAAGTAAGGAACAATAACTCAGATCCTTGGACAAAACTAAAATTTGAAAGTCCTTATTTTTCATACATGCCAATTATCATGTGAGTTCTGAATGTTTCTGCTATGATCTAAGTTTAGTATTAAATATATTGATATGCCTTTTAAAATTACTTGATTTTTGAGAAATCTATCTTCTTTCATATTATAGGTGGGATTCTTAATAGATTCTCCAAAGATATAGCAATTTTGGATGACCTTCTGCCTCTTACCATATTTGACTTCATCCAGGTTTGTAAAAATTAACTATTATTGTCTTTGCATGTGTCATATTGCTTTTTCAATAATTACAAAAAGAAGTGAATGAGTTTTAGCTCAGTTTTCATTTGATTGACAGTTGAAGTCCTGTTTATTGTATAAATTTTTTTGAACATCAAAATTCTTCAAAATAGGCATAACATTAGTAAATACAGTAACAAGTCAAACCTTTTTACCTGCCCCAAACCCAACACAACTCACCTTTAGCTGTAATAACTGACAAAAAATTACCACCACCACCCCCATTGCTGGCCACAAAACATGACATTTTTGACATTGGCATCACTTTTTATTGGAAGCCCACTTACCTCTAAAAGGTCCATGTTGAAATGAAGTTGGATTAGCAGCCTCTATATGAACACTTTGGCAGATTAGATAATAAGTTTCCCCAAGTGAAGAGGCAGAAATAAAGTAAGTTTCTGAACAGAGGAGAGGAAAAAGAAAAACATCATGCTATGCAAGGGCTCTCCTGGAGTGACAGATGTGAATGGGCCTCCAGGGTGGCTGGGCTGAGGCTGATTCTCTGGGGTAAATGTTTGATGGGGTGGTGAAAGTTGAAGAAAGAAAGGGGACATGGAGATAAGAGTGACCTTAGGGATACATTAGGACTCCAAAGTGATAGAACTAAGGGGCATTATGAGTTGATACCCCTGGCTGTTGGACCAGGATTGAACATAGCTTTCTGAGCTTCCTGTCCGGTTTAGTTGAAGCTCTGGAGACCAAATACCAAGGGCATCAATGGCATTTGCTTAGGGAAGCAGTTGGAACAGAATGCTGCCCATCTGGGGATGAACTGTTTTCTGTTCTTCCCTGCCCCCAATGCAATACTGCTGCATTAAAAGAACTTAAAAAAAAAAAAAAAAAAGGAAAGGACTACCATGCATGTGTATATACATAAACAACTTCTGCAGATGCAGAAAAGTCATCCTGTCAGTATGCCTCATCTGCAATGATTGTTAATCAAATACTTTTACTGTTCCAAGTGACCTTTTGCATTTTGGATTTCCTTCAGTTGCTGTGTTTAGAGATATAACTCAGCAGCACCTGATGGAATGTTATAATCCATATTTGAGTTTGAGTTCAGGCATTCAAAGGAGTGTTCCTGTGTCTTTCTTAAAAATGCTGAACATTTGTTCCTCATTCTAGGAGTATAAATAACTGGTGCCAAATATAATCTTATTAAATGAGGTACAGACTGGAACACAAATATCTTGACCCGATTGCTAATGTGTTCATGAATGGTGCATGGTGCCTTCTTGATAGTTATTTTTCTACTTTTGTGGTTTACTGGGCATCTTCTAAATCAGTTTGAGGCTCACCACAAAAATCCTCTGGGAGAGCTAATTTTTAAATATTTATTTTATAAATTAACATTTGACATGTGATGGATGTGTGAACTCTTTTCTTTTATTTCAGTTAGAATAATTTCTGCTCAAATCCTCATGCTGTTGAGTTTCATTTGCTATTCCTTCACAAGTGATTAGGCAGAGCTCTTTTGTTCCCCCATATTTTTATAGGTGCATCACAGTTGTACATAATGATAGGATTTGTTATTATGTATTTATGCCTACAGAAAATATAACAATATAATTTGGCCAGTATCACTCCCTAGAACTGCCCCCTCCTTCCCCCTCACTCCTTGGTCCCTTTCCTCTACTGTTCTCCCTTTGATTTTCATGAGATTCTCTCTCCCTTTCTTGTCCTTTTTCTTTGCTTGCTCCTGCATATGAGGAGAAATATGACTCTTGACCTTCTGAGTTTGACTTATTTTGCTTAACATAATGGTCTCTAGTTAGGTGGAGCTCTTTTATTGTAATTTACCAATTTTATTTATAATGAAAGATGTCCATTACAGAAATTATGGAAAGATAATATATAACAATCTAAATGAAGTAAAAATTTAGTTTTGGTTTTGTTTAATAATTTATCATAGGGTTCCTTATGTTGGGAGTGTCTCTGGTTTATATTTCATTATGTTTAAATAAAAATCATTCTGTTCACAATATTTTAGGAATAGATCTGGTACACAAAATAAGGCATACTTATTAATTACCTTTCTCAAAAAGAAATTCCTTAACATTTCATCACTCTATTTCCTAACTTTGATGATGTTCTGACAAAGCTGATTTCTGGATTGGAACGCTGTATAATGAAAATGGAAGATCTACAGTTATCAGTGTTTTACCTTGAACAGGCACTGAATCTTTTTGTTTATTTATTTAAAAAAATTTTTTTAGTTGTTGTCACTGTACCTTTATTTTATTTATTTATATGTGGTGCTGAGGATCAAACCCAGTGCCTCACACTGCTAGGCAAGTGCTCTACCAGTGAGCCACAACCCTAGCCCCAGGCACTGAATCCTGAAGGGTCTAGTTTTGTCACATTTAAATTAAACCTGATGATGGTCCCTTTCAGTTCTAAAGCTATATGGATCAGACTGGTTTTCTGGAATTGGACCATCCATAACAAATTTCTTCTTGAAGGCAAAAAGAAAAACTATACCCTAGCATCCTACTTAACCCTATATCTGAGAAATAATTTCTTTGTGAAATAGAAGCGTGAGTATTTTCTAAATACTCATTTAAATATAATTTAAAATTCTATTCTCAGCCTCAAAACTTTAGGAACTCTTGATTTCTTCTTTCTTATCTACTGAGTCCTCCTACTCTGTTCTCTGCAACCAGTCTTTCACATCTTTGCCCATCCCGCAGTTCATCTCATTAATCTGCTGCATAGACATTTTCAAGGACTTCTCATAATATATGAGTTAGATGCCAAACCAGGTGTTCATTGCATGGGTTTAAATAGGCTTTTAATGTTTGTTTGTTTGTTTGTTTGTTCACTGATTCCAAAGTGAACATTATTATCCTCTGTTTCTACTTTTCAGGAAGCTCTTTGTGGCCTTCAGTGTCAGGAATTTTTTGTTTGTTTTTGTTTTTTGGTTTTTCAAATTTCAAAAATTTAAAAAATTTTTGGTTCTAGGGATTGAACCTGGGTCACTTTATCACTGAGCTTCATCCCCAGTCCTTTTTATTTTGAGACAGGGTCTCACTAAGTTGCTGGCCTTGAACTTGCCATCCTCCTGCCTCAGCCTGAGCATCTGGGAATCTGGTGTGTGCCACTAAACCTGGCTCAGGATACTTTTGAGTTGCATCAGTGAATGGAAATTTGCTACCACTTCTTAGGAGCATGAAAATCTTTTAGGTTTTCATATTCTATTTTCTTATTTTGTTTGTTTGATGGGGGACATTTAGGATTTTGGTAAAGATGAATGAGCTTTAGAAGTGTGTGATCACATTTCATCTTGTCCTGAAGTCCCTCCACTTATTTATTTGTGTTTTTATTTAATTGGTTGGTGCCCTCTTACTAATATACATGGTCTAGAATGATTTTTGTCTAATTTATTATGAATTAAAAACTAGGATGGAATTTAATAGTTATTTTTTTACAACTAGAGTATCAAATATATTAAACCAATCAGTGCCTTTAATTTTGCATACAGGACTAAATTATTAGGCTCTGACTTCAGTTTCTAAGGATGGCCTTTGATGGAGAAAAAGAAGTTATTTTTTCAAGACTGACACATTTTTCATTAATTTTTGGTTTGGCCTATACTCTGGGTAATTAAAGTTGCTAGAAATCTGACAACTGTGTCAATGTTACTCACTTCCAAATGCAACCACCTTCTCAATTCTTCTCTAGCACAGTGTAATGGCTAACCAACCCCACCTGTCTTAGTCAACTTCCTGTTACTGTAGCAAATACCTAAGACAAATCAATTCATGAAGGGGGAAGATTTATTTTGGCTCACAGTTTTAGAGGTTACAGTCCATGATCAGTTGGCTCAGTTGCTTTTAGGCCTGTGAGGCAGCACAGTGTGGTGGAACAAAATCTCTTACCTCATGGCCAGGAGCTAAAAGGAGAGAAAGGGGCTGAGGTTTCACTATACCCTTCAAGGCTACACTCCTGATGACACAAAGACTTCTACTAGGCTCCACCTTTAAAGGTTCTGACACCTCCAGACAGAGCATTTAATACTTGGGCCTTTAGAGACATTTAAGAGCCAAACTATAGCACCACCTGTTTTATATTAACATAGTTACAATTGCATTCCTAAGAATCTCTGCCATCTTTTATATCATTAAAAATGAAATAGTGCTTTCAATAGAAAATAATTTAAATACTATATGTTTCTTATACCAGCAGAATCACTTTTTCTACCCAGTGTTTAATGAAAACATCACCAAGTTGGCATTGTATGGGTAAAAATGGCATAAGTCAAAATTAACACAGTGCAATTTACAACTGCCAACAGCAAATAAGAGACCTTGATCTTAATGGAGTAGCTGACCATTTCTGATATTACCAGTGCAATAGCAATGATTTTTAGGCATTCTGATATTTAATGTGGTGACCCATTTAAATTAAATCATATTCTGCATTAACCATACTTGGAACTTAGTCTTTCTTCTTTTCCAAGAGCTCCTATTTTAGAAATAGTTGGCCCAGGTTTAAAAAAACTGTGATTTGCTATTGATGAAATGATTTGCCATTGACTAATTGTCTTGCCACATAGTAGTTGGCGGCAGTTGGGCTGTCTCATTGTTCTGGTGGCATCTGTAGGCCAGGAAGAAAATATGGAAGATTCTCTTTACTTCATCAAGTCATAACAGTAAAAATTCATTCAAGAACTTGTTGAATGAGTACATGGCTGGCATTTCTGCCATTGATGATTGGAGATTTAGGGTCCTTGAAATATGATCATCTGAAGTTTCCTATGGAAATAGCAACCCATTTAAAGATTTATGCTACTCCTTATCCTTGCCCCATTTACCAAACTATTATATGTTCCTCTGAACCAGTTGGAAAATATACATGTTACCATGGAAACTGAGAGAACTGGCTCTCTGATTAGTATGTGAACATTATTTTGTTCTGTTTTGTTTTGTTTTGGTACCAGGGATTGAACTTAGGGCCACATCCCAGCCCTTTTTTATATTTTATTAGAGACAGGGTCTAACTGAGTTGCTAAGTGCCTCCCATTGCTGAGGCTGGCTTTGAACTCGTGATCCTCCTGCCTCAGCCTCCCAAGTGCTGGGATTACAGGCGTGCGCCACTGCACCCGGCTTGTATATGAACATTATAATGGGTTTGTTTTTAATGTTTACTGCAGATGGATACTACATTTAAATGGGTTATTGTGTAGTAAATATTAGCAGACTTTTTATCTTTTAAAAATACATATATTTGGTGTCCTATATAATTGTAAAATTTAAGTCTTTAACTTTATCCTGAAGAACACCAATCTTGCATACCTGTTTCTGAGATTACCAACAGTGTTCATGTTTTGGGTAATATGAAGAAATGCCTATAATGGACGGGCTCAAGTGCAGAATTCATTTTAGGTAATACCTGATATAGAAAAAAATTATCTCATTTTATATTAAATCAGCCATTTCTCAAAATCTTTTTTTTTTTTTTTTTTTTTTGAGCTGTTAGAGTATTTCCAATTATTTCAAGAATGGGTACAGGAGAGTTGGGGAGAGGGGTAAAATTTTAAATATGATGTCTTTCAATATTGAACAGGAGAAAACTAGGCTCAGAGAGGTCAGATGACTTAACCTATATTTAAGCCAGAGATTTCTGACTCAAAAGATTTCAAGACAAGTTCTCAATTTTCCAAAATTATCTCAACAAGCCAGTCATGGTAGTACACGCCTGTAATCCCAGAAACTCAGGAGGCTGAGGCAGGAGGACTGCCAGTTCAAAGCCAGCCTCCACAACTTAGTGAGGCCCTAAGCAACTTAGCAAGACCCTATCTCAAAATAAAAGAAATAAAACATAAAAAGGGCTGGGGATGTGGCTTAGTGGTTAAGTGCCCCTGGGTTCAATCTCTGGTACAAAAAAAGAATCAACAAAATAAATTTTAAAATGTACATTTATACTAAAAGTATTTCAGAATAGGTTTTTTCTTTTAAAGACCAAGCTAAAAAATATATTCATTTAAAATTTACTTATTGTATTCTACTTCAGTGTGTCTGGGAAATGAGTGTATCCAAGAGATCATAGAATACCATGTTTCTAAAACTTCAAAAAAGTTACTGTAGCCAGGCGGAGTGGCGCACGCCTGTAATCCCAGCACTTGGGAGGCTGAGATAGGAGGATCGCAAGTTCAAAGCCAGCCTCAGCAATGGTGAGGCACTTAGTAACTCAGTGAGACCCTGTCTCTAATAAAATACAAAAAAGGGCTGGGATGTAGCCCAGTGGTCGAGTGCCCCTGAGTTCAATCCCGGGTACCCCCCGCCAAAAAAAAAAAAAGTTACTGCCAGTATCCTAAATATTTAAAAAATTTTTTCATAGAACCTAGGGTAAAAAGTATACTTTGAGATAGCTGTCTTCCCTACAATGGGAACACACCTGCCCCTTATTAAGAAGAGTAGGAAGAGTTCAGGTAGAATAAAAGTCACTGAGCTGGGTGTGGTGTCACACACCTGTAATTCCAACGACTTGGAAGGCTGAGGCAGGAGGATAACAAGTTTGAGGTCAGCCTTGGAGACTTAGTGAGACCCTGTTTCAAGTAAAAAGGGATAGGTATGTAGCTCAGAGGTAAAGCACCCCTGGGTTCAATCTCCAGAACCAGTACATACATATATACATACATACATACAAACAAGAGAAAAAAAGAAAAATGAATAAATTACTGACATGCCTTGTTCATTTTGCAACATAGCAATGTTTTCTCATGAAGTGTCTTCTTTGATCCTACAGCTGTTATTAATTGTGATTGGAGCTGTGGCCGTGGTCTCCGTTTTACAACCCTACATCTTCCTAGCAACAGTTCCAGTGATAGTGGCTTTTATTATGTTGAGAGCATATTTCCTCCGCACCTCACAGCAACTCAAACAACTGGAGTCTGAAGGTATGACATTGAGGGTACAGTGCTCACCTTGGGAGAAAACCACAAGAACATTTGGGAATTCTCCATTGTTAGTCTATTTTTCAGGAAAACAAATCCTGCACTTAAACTCTTACATCATATAACAATGTTTTTTTTTGGAAATATATGTTTATAAAGAAAATTACATCACACATAAATTATTTTTGTCAACTCATGATTTTATTTTGGTTTTTTAAACAATCATATAGTCTGGCCAGAGTTGGTACCTAAGACAGTCATTCATAATTTACCTATATAATTAAAATTTTTAAAACTTATAAGCAGGCTAATTCACAGTGTTGTTGGATGGAGGTACATAGGAGGATTAGAGGAACACTAGAATGGTCAAAGGAAAGAGAGGGGAAGGGAGGGAGCAAGGGGGGGGGAAGGAAAAAAAATTGGTGGTTGAATGAGATTGATATCATTATCCTAAATGCATGATTAAAGATCTGAATGGTACTTATATACTTTGTACACAAATAGTTGTATGTAAAAAGATGCTATATATGTGCATTATGAATTGTAATACATACTACTACTATAAATAAAAATAAAAATAAATTTTTAAAACTTCAAGAAGATTACTATAGATTTTCAAAAAACCTAGAGAAAATTTGTTGCTACTACTGAAAATTTCTCTGGGCTCCTAAATAACACCAGACAGAATTCTTCAGACCATTCCTTTATGTCCCAGGGCTGCCTTTTTGTGTGTACCCAAACTCTCCTTGATCTTTTAGAAGCACATTTGTATGTAACAGCCTGCCTGTGGGTGCATTTTCAGGAGATAAACTTCCAATGTGTTTCTGTTTTGGATTTTTGAGCTAAATCAAGTCACATAAACTTAATTGAGACTTGAAAGGATTATCTTTAAAGGGAAAAATAAGACATTTTCTCAGGATTGAATAATTTAGGATTAGCCAGAAAAACAATGCCCAGAGGTAGCCAAGAAATGTGAATAAATAAAGGTCATGATTTTATAGTATATTGCCATCCATGGTAGCTAAATAAAAAGGAAGGGAAATTCATCAAAAAATGAACAAATCCTACTATTCAAAGTGTGGTACCAAAGTGAAAGATCTCTCCGACCTGTGGTATTTATGGTATGCTGTACTCTATAGTCTTTTTCAGGAACATGGTAGCATGGAACTGCACTCTTGTGTTTACCTGATTTGCATTGTTTTCTGTGGTAATATTTCACAGGCAGGAGTCCAATCTTCACTCATCTTGTCACAAGCCTAAAAGGACTGTGGACACTTCGTGCCTTTGGACGGCAGCCTTACTTTGAAACTCTGTTCCACAAAGCTTTGAATTTACATACTGCCAACTGGTTCTTGTACCTATCAACGCTGCGCTGGTTTCAAATGAGAATAGAGATTATTTTTGTCATATTCTTCATTGCTGTTACCTTCATTTCCATTTTAACAACAGGTATTATGAACTCATTAACTATTTAACTACACATTTTATTAGTTATTTTTAGTTATATATGACAGTAGAATCCATTTTGACATGATTATAAAAGCATAAAATATATCTTGTTCTAATTTAGACCCTGGTATCTCTCCTTCCCATTTCCTCTCCCCACCCCATAATCCCTTCCCTCTTTTGATTTTTCTGCCATTTAAGTAAAAAGATTGTCAATGAGTAAAAGGCTACATTCTTATAGGTTAAAGAGTATAGATGTCTTTTAAAAGTTTTTGTTTTTTCGTTTATTAATCAGAAGTTTGTTGGTTTACTGTGAACAAATGATTCTTTTGAATTTATATATTTTATTGTTGAGCAAATAATTTCTTTGAATTGGAGCTATATATTGTATTATCCCTACTTTCAAACTTTAGAAAAACTGAGACACAGAGAAGGTCAGTTAGCCGCAAATCTGTGATAGGTAGAAAAAAAATTACTCTTTTCATGTTGATGTTGGTAAAGGGTCCTAGTCTCAAAATCAATAGATTTCTTTTTTAAACAGCTCTTGGAATGGGGGAAAGAAGCATATTCTCTCTCTTTTTTTTCTTTCTCTCTCTCTCTACCTTATCCTCTCCCTCTCTTCCCCTCTCTCCCATCCTGATGAGTTTTGTTCTTTTAACCACTGGTTAATGACATTCTTTATCTAATATTAATTTTGCATGAAGAAAAACTACCAGAGAAGGTTAATAACTTAGATAAAAGTGCCATAGTGGGCTGGGGTTGTGGCTCAGCGGTACAGCGCTCGCCTAGCATGTGAGCGGCCCAAGTTCGATCCTCAGCACCACATACAAATAAACGCATTGTGTACAACTAAAAGCAAATAAATAAATATTTTTTTAAAAAGTGCCATAGTTTTTAAATGCTAAGATTGAAAAACACTAAGTTTTTCATAATAAGTAAAATACAAATCTATATAGGTAAATGAGTTTCTTTAAGAAGTTTAATTTCTGAGCTATATATCATATCTAAGTAATATATATATATAACAATAGACAAAGATTCAGAGAAAATGCCATTGAATGCCAAATACCCAGGATTTTTTGGTTATAAAACCAGAATCTTGCTCAATCCCAAATGAGGCTTTTGGACAATTACAGAAGAGCCTTGTGGATCCACGGGGCAAGCAGCACCACTGCAACCCCAGAGGGGCCAGAACAGGCACCAGATTCCTATCCATCTTTTGAATCCAGCTGCTGGCTTCTGTCCATTCCATTCCAAGCTGTCATTCCTTTTCTCTCTGAAGACTGGTTTTCTTGGTGTGCCAGGGTTAGAGCACATGCACTTTATGTGACTTTTTCCTTCTTGAATTAATAGCAGCATTCCCCCATCTAATTAAAAGTTCCAGAAGGAACAGAAAACAGGTTATTTTTTGAGTCAGGGTCCACCTGAAGTCCACACTTCCATGAGGCCAGTTGCTCTTCCACATTTGTTTTTCTCTTGGCTGGATGGTGGGAAGTGACTCTATAGAAAGGAGATAAACGGGCAGGTAAATAAATGAATCTCTCATAGCACAGTAATTTTTGGCAACAATTTTTTTAAAAAAATAAAGTCTCTTTTAGAGTCATAATATTTAAATTTTTCATTTAATAACATAAATGACCAAATAGGATCAAAGATGACTGAATTACATAAATGAGGATTTGTTAACAATTAAGCCAACCCAATATATCATGTGCTATATTATGATGGTTTAAAGTTTGATTGAATCCTAGTTTACCAGGGGAGTAGTCAAAGCATTTAGCAGTCAGCATAATTTAGAACCTCCCAGTCCAATCAGATGCCCAACCAGAGTGGACACTGGCCACCCAGCTATTATCAATCTGGCTTAACTGGTCTTCAACTACATCAACTTGCATACATTAATTAACTTCTCTAAGCCTCTCATTTTCCTCTTGTGTAAGAAGACATAGTAATAGTACCTATCCCCTAGACTTGTGGTGAGTCTTAAAGATTATAATTTGTGCAAAACACCAGCATAGTGCCTAGTCCACAGTAAATACCCAATATCTGTTATTTTACTTGATGTTATTAAAATTTTATCTTATTCTTATCCTTTAAAACAAGTAATATATTGGAAACTTGGATAGATCTTAAGTATTTAGAATGTGTTACTTAGTACAACAGAATTGTGCTGTCTATGGAATACCTTCTGTTAAAGGAATTGTGAAAAAATTTTCAATTAATAATAGGACAAATTATTTATCCCAATTTTTTAACTTTACAACAATGTTATCATGCATTCAAGAACTAAAATCATTTAGGACTTGATAACCTAAATTTGTAATAAATTAAGAACATCTCTCTTAAAATTTTTATAACCATAATACTTAATACTTACAAATTTTAATTAACTGTACCTTCTAGCCCTGCAAAACTATTCACTATAATTAAACACTTGAGCATTCTTCTTTCTGGTGAGCTAGTCTCTTATTTCTTCTTTTCTTTTCTTTTTTTAAAAATATAATAGGCAGCTTCTTTCTTTCCAAATGGCAGACCCATTTGTTTTCTGACTGCCTGGTCAAATGCTAAGTCCATTTTCTTTCCAAGAGCCTCTGATTAGCAGAGAAAGTCATCCCTGCAAATGTATAAAGCAAAAGCACTCCTAAACATTCTTCAGATACTACTCAAATGCATCCTTCCTCAGCTTTTGAGTTCCTTCCTTTCTTTTTTGTACAGGAGCCCATCTGGACACAGGATTTTCTCTTCCATTGCCCATTCTAATATTTTTGAAAGAGAAAAAACATGCTATGTACCTAAGACCAACAACTCCTTCACTACCTGAAGCTTTTTTATAAAAAAAAGGCCAATTCTTTCCTTATATTCAATTATCTTTGATTTAAAACATTCTTTGAAAGTTTACTATATGGGGGCATTTTTGCTATTGGCATATATGGTGGTGGATTAAGAGCAAAGAAAGATGGTTAAAATCAGAATAAACCTGAAATGTGAATTTAATGTGATTTGTGCCAAAGGAGAGGTATGCACAAAGTGGTTCAGAGAAGAGACAAATGACATGTTTTTTAAATATGTTATTTTTCCACATATAGGTGAAGGAGAAGGATCTGTTGGTATTATTCTAACTTTAGCCATGAATATCATGAATACATTGCAGTGGGCTGTAAACTCCAGTATTGATGTGGATAGCTTGGTAAGTTATAACTATTTTTTTGACTTTGTGGAAAAGTTTAGACAAAATGAAAAGTATAGGGCTGGGGTTGTGGCTCAGCGGTGGAGCGTTCGCCTAGCGCATCCGCGGCCCGGGTTCGATCCTCAGCACCACGTAAACATAAATGCATTGCATTGTGTACAACTAAAGCAAATAAATAAATATAAAAAAAGAAAAGTATAGGTAAGAACATAAGGAATAACTATATACCAAAACAGAGCTTAAGAAATAAGTTACTACAGATGAATTAAAGACTGTTTAGTATCTCTCATTGAGCCCCTATCTCATGCTTTTCCCACATAAACAGTCACTATGAAGATCAGTGCTGCAGTGAACATTCTTGCACATGTTCCTGACCCAGGATTTTTCTAGGACAGATACTTAGGCATAGAATTTCTGGGTGACAGAATTCACCCATGCTCAACTTTATGATGCCAAATTGTGCTCAAATTTGTTCCACCAATGTATAATCCCATCAAGAGGCTACAGGAATTCTCCTAGCCTCATGTCTTTAGCAACACTTTTATTCAGTCAGAATTTTAAATTTTGGCAATCAAATGGATGTAATAATAAAGAAGACAGGGCAGCCTACTTATTTCATTTTAAAATCCATTTGGGCTCCTCTTCTGTTAATTGCTTGTTTATGTCAATTGTTCAGTTTTCAACTAGACTAGCTTGTTTCTTCCTTAATTGCATTGGTAGGAGCTTATGAATCCTAAATCAGTTGTAAGTCTGATGCATTTTAAACATAGTCCTTCAGTCAGTGGCATAGCTGAATATGCCTTTTGATGAAAAGAAGATTTAAGTTTACTGACAATAAATTTATTAATCTTTTCCTTTGTGGATTGTGCTTTTAGTGTCTTATTTAAGAAGTTCTTATCCTGTCTTGGGTTTTCAAATTCAGTAGTATCATATTTGTTCATAAAGTTCTGATTTTTTAAAAACTTTTAATAATTTTTTAGTTGTTGATGGACCTTTATTTTATTCATTTATTTATATGCAGTGGTGAGAATCGAACCCAGTGCCTCATACATGTGAGGCAAGCACTCTAGCACTGAGCCACGACCCCAGCCCTAATGTTCTGATTTTTTAAGTTTCCAGTCTTTGTGAAGCTTTCTTATTCCTTAAGTGTTTATCACTGCCTTCTTGCTTTTTGCTTGATCAATGTTGCCATAGATTTATATTCATTATTAGTGTAGCACAGACCATATTTTGGTTTTGCTTTGTTTCTCTTGTCTCTTGTTCTGTAGAATGCAGAGCTTATAGTTGCTTATATACTAGCAATATATCAGGAACACAAATCCCTTGGGCCGCTGGAGTGAGATGAAAGGAAGCTAGGGAGACTGTCCATTTTTATTTAATAAATCAAATGCATAATTTTTAGTCAGACTATATAGCTGTGCTGTTACTTAATTGTTGACTTTTTTTAGGCTTTTATAGAATACCGTATTGAAAATTATTCATCCATTATTGCATTTCTGGGAGGTCTAAAAACCCAAGTAAAATAAATGACTCTACAACAATATTATTTCACTTTTTGTGTAAATTTCTTTCCCTTTTCTATTAGGCAAGTCACATGTTCTCAAACCACACACATTTGAACAATTAAAATTAGTATAATCAATTTGGAACAAAAATCATTATGTAAATATCTCTAGGAGAAAAAAAAACCTTTCAATACCATTTTTTGCCCATGTGTCTTCGTATTTTATTGAAGCACTTTAACAATTCATTAAAATGTAATATAACCTTAGCATAGAGTTTGTTTCTTTTTCTTTAACCTTTTT
The DNA here is from genome assembly GCA_025594165.1 of Tamias sibiricus. NCBI lineage: Eukaryota > Metazoa > Chordata > Mammalia > Rodentia > Sciuridae > Tamias > Tamias sibiricus. The sequence goes on from CM046664.1 coordinate 116,028,490, forward strand.
TTTAACTTGACTAGATCTTTTTTAGCATTCTTTTTTTCCCCATATTTTTTATTGGTGTATTATAGCTGTATATAATGATGAGATTTGTTGTTACATATTCTTATATGCCTATAATCTAACAATATAATTTGGCCAATATCACTCCCCAGTATTTCCCCTCTCTCTCCCCAACTCCCACATTTGGATACTTTTCTCTACTGATCTCCCTTTGATTTTAGGAGATCTTTCTTTGCCTTTTTCCCCTCTAGGTTTTGCACATGAGAGAAAACATAGGACCCTTGACCTTCTGAGTCTGACTTATTTTGATGAACATAATGGTTTCTAATTCTGTCCATTTTCCTAGTGTCTCCATTCTTCTCCTCACTTACTTCTATTTCATTATGCTTTAGGAGTTGGGTCTCATAAACATATGTAAAAAGGTTTCTGTTGGAAAGTAGCAGAAGAATATTATTAAATATATTGTGCTTGTATTTATTCAATTCTTTGTTCAGCTCCAACAACTTTGACTTTACCTTTCACAATTCTTCTGCACTTTACCTGTTTCTTTATCTAAAAACATCTCTTTGCCTTGTATAGAAAAATTCCCTTCTCTTGCCTTACTCATTTTCTTGCTTTGTGTAAGAAGCTCTACATGATGATGTCAAACCTTTGTTCTGTGCATTTTTATTCTGCAGGTTTAATCTCATGGGAGTTGCTTTAAGGTATTAGTTTTACACAAGCATCCTGGGATTTGCAACCTGTGTTTTGATATTATGCCTTTCATCTCATGGCATAAAAGGGCTTTTGCAAGATCCTATTATGTTATGATATAGTCTGTGAACAATATCAATATTTGCATTTGATTTCATTTTTAGAAAGTAGTGTTCTTTTGTATATCAAAGTGAATATGTGAGTTTTCATGTGCCTGCCAAATAGCACAAGTCTTTCCTGGGCATCCGTGGGCATTTATCTAGTTATTAATTCCCGTCATACTGCTGTCACCCACACAGTTACTAAAGTTATAGAGTCACCTTTTTATTTTCATCTCGCATATGCTGTGAGGGAGGAGGGGAGATAGATTGAGGTATGCCCTAAGATTTGACGTTTGTGTGATGCTAACACTAAAGGTCCTGGGACTTTTGAAGTGAAAACTCCATGTGTTGTTATTTTACTTTACTAAGTTGTTCACTGAATTTACAGTTGAATTTAAATTGGAGTAAATGGAATTTTTTTAATGCATGCCTTTAGTTTTTAAGTGCAGGGCTGTCAGGAAAAAGGATTCTTAGGTTCTTTTTCTTGACAAGGAAAAGGAATATTTCACTTAACCCTTGCCCATCTGGCTAGGACCTGAAGATATAAAAATGGTAGTATGGCTTTTCTTCTACTTCCCACCTGCTACTTATACCCAGGTGCCTAACTTTCTTTAGCTTTCAACTAGTATCCAGATGATAAAAATTAACTTGAGTGACTTTGTATTTATGATCCCACATCAAATACCAGCACTTAAAACTACACATCACTTTTATTATGTTTTACTAATAAATTATTTAATGCATTCCCAAAGGTAGCTCTTTCTCATCTTCTTGTCTCCTCTCAGGTGCTCCATTAATTCTATCCCCTGTGCTTTCATCCATGACCTTGCTGCATACCTTGTAGAAATAAATAGGTGCAGTCTGAGAGAATCCCCTCACCTCTCTCCATCAGTTGCACCAACCTACTATACCTCTCTTCAATGCCCAGCCTCCCCTTCTGTGTCCCCTCTCCTGGACACAGGCCAATAATGTGCAATTCCTCACTTTGTGGGGCCTTTTTCACTAGCATAAAAATGCTCTTCCTTAATCTCCAGCTTCCATATAATTTCTTTGACCTATTTCAGCAAAACTTCTTGAGAGAATGCCTTTCACCATTTTCTCCTCCCATTCTTCCTACAGCCTGCTTTATTATATTCCCATCCTCACCTGACTCATGACCAACATTTGCCAATGCCATAGTCCCTGCCTCCTGCAACTATTGAGCAGTATTTGCTGTGGATAAAACCAGATGCCACTTCCACTTCATTTCCCTGCTACCTCCTCATTCCTCTGTAGTCCTTTTGGGGGTCATTCCTCTATTGCAGATTTTTTTTTTTTTTTTTTTTTTGTGGTACCTGGGATTGAACTCAGGGGCACTCGACCACTGGGCCACATCCCCAGCCCTTTTTTGTATTTTATTTAGAGACAGGGTCTCACTGAGTTGCTAAGTGCCTCGCCATTGCTGAGGCTGGCTTTGAACTCGCGATCCTCCTGCCTCAGCCTCCCAAAGTGCTGGGATTACAGGCGTGCGCCACCGCGCCCGGCATCTATTGGAGATTTTTAACCAAAAGCTATATTGTAGCTCTCCTCTTCTATTTATATTTCCTCTCTCTGTTATTTTCTAACCTCATGCTTCATAAACCATCTCTTGATGAATCATAAATTCATATCTTTGGTGTTGGCCTCTTCTGCTCTCTAAACATGTATCCAGCTACCATCTTGGCACCTCTACGTGTTCATTAATCACACTGATAAGAATGTCTTCCACTAAATGCATGATTGAAGACCTGAATTGTATGAATATACTTTGTATACAAACAGTTATATGTAAAAAGATGCTAAATTCATGTATTATGAGTTGTACACATTAAAAATTATAAAAAAAAAAAAAAGAATGTCTTCCAGTAAACTTGACATTTTAGGGGATGAATTCCCATATAGTACCCCCCTCAAAACACACACAGGGTCATAAGGAACCATTAAATTGAGACAGAACTTCCACTCTACCTCTTAGTTTGTCAGGGAGGTTAAATAAATTTTAAAAAGGACAGAAAATGTACCAAAGGCAGTGTTTCAAACTCAGCCATGTCAAGCCATCTGGTGACTAATAAATTGCTCACACTCATAGTAACCTCATTTGAATGAGGGAGTTGACAATTCATGTCTTTTTAATACTGTCTACCACAGAGTGAACATAGTTAAAATATTCTCAGGAGGGGAATACAATCTTGCTTCCTTAGTTTTCCAAGAGAAGCAGCTGATAACCATCCCTGTTTCTACTAGCTCCCTGTGGTATTGAACTGCCTGTCTCTAATAAAGACAAGAGGAAGGAAGTCGCCAGAATGAGCAGAAGGACAGTGAACCTGCAGGGCTCACATTTAGATTCCCGTTAACAAGGCTCCAGAAGGTTCTTGCATGATTGACGCAATCTGAGACAAGTTTTCTGTCAATAGAAACTCTCTCTGTTTTTCCTTTGTCCTTTCACTGCTTGTGTTTGTTTTGGGTTCCAGTAAAGATCAAGTGACTGATTGTACAATGACCAGTGTGAAATCGGGTGGGAGGAGAAAAGGGGAATCTGGCTTTTCTTCACAGAGTCTGATGCCTAATGTCCTTGTAATAAAAGCAGTTTCTGTTGTAAGAATCTGAGGAGATGATTCATTTCTCACTTTTTTTTCCTTCCTTGTAATAGACTCTTGATATTGCCTTTGATTTCTGTTCTCACAAGTCTTTGTGGTATGTTTTCTTCTCATGGCCTCTATTTCAAGACTTCTTAACATCCAACCATTCATTGTCCTTCCATCCCATGGAATGGCTGTGTTGGGAAGAGTTCTGCATTCCACTCTGTCCTCACCACCTGAATGTTGTGTGGCAATAGGCAAGTCATAGCCCCTACCATTCAAGGACTTTTTCTCATTTACAAATTGAAGCAATTTGATTAGGAATTTTCTAAGGTTCCTTCCAGCTCTAACATTCCCTTTCTTCTGAACCCTGTTCTTATGAAAGATTTCAACTCTTGATTAGTATGAAGGCATTATTCCAGATCTTTGAAGAAGTCACATACCTGCCCCCTGAATGCCAGAGGCTATTGATTTTTTTCACCTTTACATTTATCAGAGCTGATCAAAGGACTCTGACACAGTGTGTTTCTAGAACCAAAAAAGAGAAAGAAAATTTGATAATGTTCAAATTAGTTCTAATTTGAGACATGAGAACCCTAAGGGATTGCTGTGTAAAAAAAGTTTGGAGAGTTCAGAACATTTAGCGCACTTGGTGCCTGTCACTTTAACTTCCTGTGTTTAGATTTTCTTATTTGAACAATGAAGGAATAGATTAAATCACAGGTTCTCAACCTGATAGCACATGAAAAACCTTTATAAAAACAAAGATTATTCAGGTTTCACTAAGACCAATGAAATCTTTCCTTTTGGTGGTAGGCAGGGTGATTGATCCTGTTGACTATATTTTTAAAAATACAATAGGTGATTCTATGGTTATCCAGGCTTCTGAATCACTTGATTAGATGCTTTCTAAGAGTTTTCTTAGCTTTGATTTTCTGTGAGCCATGGCAGGTAGGTCAGCAAACATTTTCAGTAAAGGATAAGGTAGGAAATACTGTCAGCTTTGCAGGCTAGATGGTCTTATGGTGACTACTCAGCTTAGCCTTTGTAGGACAAAGCATCTATAGATAGTATGTAAATATTGGTGTGCCCAAATAGAGCCTGTGGGTCATAGTTCTATCAATCTCTGATCTATGTCATATAGTTAATTTTTAAATTTTTTTTAGTTGTAGATGGATACAATATCTCTGTTTTATTTTATTTTTTATGTAGTGCTAAGGATCGAACCTAGTGCCTCACACATACTAGGTGAACACTGTACCAATGAGCTACAAGCCCAGCCCCTATAATTAATTTTTGAATCGACAGATCACCACAAATTGTTTTGGTCCTATGTCAATTAATTCTACATGCCCACATGACATGAGCATAATGTTTAATGACAACACAAATATTGGGATGCCCCAATATTTCAAAATTAAGATCCTCAGAGAAATATCTTATTAAAATAGTAAAACCCTGATAAGATGTTTTGATATGTTATTTTAGACTCCTGTTCTAGAGATTTCTTTTGATGTATTTTTGGTAGAAACTGTATAGACCCCAGCTGTATTCACCAAGCAATTGTTGATGGCTTAATATGTGCTTTTAAAAATAATAAAACATGATAGAGTGCAAATAAGCTACAGTGTGAGCAGAAGATTCCATGAGTGATGTCAGACATGTCACAAAGAAAGGTAAATTTAAGAGTCTTCCTTTGCTTATTGGCACACTTTGTACCATGTTTATTAAAAGTGGGCAATGACATATTTGAAAGGTCCATGTTTGCTTGGGATGTGAATTTTGTCTCTAGTTGCAGCAGATTTTCTCCCTTATATGACGATCATGATATATACTGCTTCTGACGTTGTCTTGCCATATAATTTGCCACAAATTAGAGTATATAACCTATCTCTGTAGAAAGCAAGCTATAATAGTTTACTAAAGGGTTCAGATTTGTAATGTACTATAATAAACTCATTTATGCTGCCAATTTACACCAAATTGATACTTGGCTGACTTATGTGTTGTAGGAACATAATTAATAGAAGCAGAAAGATAGCCTAGAGTTTCAAGAATATATTTTGGGCAGAAAGTCTGTTTCCTTTTCTGTTTTTTTTTTTTTTTTTTTTTTTTTTTTTTTTTTTTTTTTTTTTTTTTTTTTTTTTTTTGTACCAGGGATTTAACTCGGGGCACTCAACCACCAAGTCACATCCCCAGCCCTTTTTTTCATTTTATTTAGATACAGGGTCTCAGTGAGTTGCTTAGCACCTCACTTTTGCCGGGGCTAGCTTTGAACTTGCAATCCTCCTACCTTAACCTACCTTAACCTCCTGAGCTGCATGTGCCACCATGCCTGTCTAGAAAGTCTGTTTTCCTGATAGCCTAATGGTACTTCTCTTAAATCTAAGATAATTCTCTTAAATCTACATGCATGACCTGAAGATGATGCTACTGGATCTATACAGCCTTGGGGCTCAGATCTGTGTTAGTGAATATTAAAAAGCATTTAGTTTGGGCCTACCTGGAAGGGATCTATGATTAAAAGCACTTTAATCTCTCCTTTTATGTACTTCATAGTTTCAATGTCTCCTGTGAAATGTGTGACATTTTTCACATTGTGACAGTTTTCCAGATGCTCACTTCACATCTTTTTCTCACAATCCTCCTATAACTAGTTATGAAACTCTTTCCAGTGTTGCCAGCTAGATCTTAAGCATAGGAAGATCTTAAGCATATCATTGTTAGGGCTTTTGGGGTATTATGGCATGTTTGGGTGTTATTGCATTTTTCTTTTAATCCTGGAGTCTAAACAACCAAAGAATGTAAGAAAATAAAGCAGATGAGTGGGGCGCGGTGGAGCACGCCAGTAATCCCAGCACTTGGGAGGCTGAGGCAGGAGGATCACGAGTTCAAAGCCAGCCTCAGCAATGCCGAGGCACTTGGCAACTCAGTGAGACCCTGTCTCTAATAAAATGCAAAAAAAAAAAAAAAAAAAAAAAAAAAGGCTGGGGATGTGGCACAGTGGTCCTGAGTGCCCCTGAGTTCAATCCCCAGTACCACAAAAAAAAAAAAAAGGCAGATATTTATGTGAGGGAGAGAAGTCTAGATTCTGACAATGGCTTTGAAGCCAACTCTTCTATTTTTGTCAACAAAGAGTGAGAGGGAAAATCAGGAATCATTTGCTTCTTGACTTAAATGCATCCCTCATAAAGTAAAGCTGAGATGATAAGGCTGTGGCGCTGTTTTTGTTAAGACCATCATCTTCTCAGAAGACTTTGTTCTACTGATGCTTAGATTAGTAACTTTAAACATTCTTACAAAGATAATGAGATTCAGTTTTAAGAATTAATTTCTTCTGAAGATGTTCAGGGGAATTTTTGGATCCTAATAAAATTAAATAATGAACCCAAGAATTTAAAATGTGGTTCTTAAGCAAAAATCTCATCTCATTTTGGCAATATTCTGATTTTATAGAATTGTGTAGTATCTGCGCTAGTTAGGTCAAATTTTCCTCTCCACTAATGAAGAATAGGTTTAGTGTTTCAATACCTGACTCTAGATTTGGCTTTATCTTTTACTTCTCAAAGTCTAAGAAAAAAGCTACTGTCTGCCTGGTGGGAGCTGCTATGAAACTTTCCTATCAAGGAGGCCCTCCATGTTCCTCCCCTGACAAATCTTTTCTGTGCACAGGAAGCAGCCACCTAAGGTTAAGGAGAGAATCTACTGTCACTGATGATTGTCCACTCTGAGTTTATATCCAACACTATTGAGGTGGCTGGACAATGGTGGGGATTTTTATGTTTTATGCAAAAATGTATAGTAGACATTTCTAAAAAAAGGGCTAAGTGAAGTGAAAAGAGCTCAACGAAAGCAAATAATAGACTACACTAAAAATAGTTTGGAATGTTGTAACTTCTGTCTAATCTAAATAGCAATGTACACTTTCAAACTGAAAAGCTGAGAGGTGAAATCCCAGCCTGGGCTACACACTGATGTCCTCACAGCATGCCATTCCCACTGCGCAGAAGCAGCCTTCTGCATGGGAGCAAAACAATGAATTCTGTCATTATTAACAGAGATTTATGAACTGAGTCCCTGGTGCTAAGCAGTAGATGAAGCAGAATGTTGTGAATATTCCATTGTTGCATATAGCAAGCAATGATTTGAAGGAAATTATTACAATAGGCAGAATGGTTTATCACCAAACCTAAGAGACATAAACTACAGGTCTTCTTACTTGCATGAACCCCTTTAAAAGCCCTAAACTTAATGTTATATGTGTAATTTGAATTCTTCCCTAAATTACCTAAGCTTTAGGCTCCACAAAGCCAAGATCCCTTTCTGATTGTAGCCATGGATCTTTGGCTATAAAATCACTTACAAGAAATAGGACTTCAACTTTGCTGTATTTTAACTCATTTACTATTTGAACAAATATTTCACTGAGTAGAAGAAACAATCTCAATTAATTTAGAGATTTTGCCAGGTTCTGAGTAGAGTTTACAAAATACAGAGGAACTAGGAAGGAGGGGGAGCATCTGGCCCTACATTGTCCTTTGCCCAGCCTTGCTGTCTCTGATTTACATGTTTCTATCTTGACCTAGAGGTGTGTGGTCCACGTAGACTAAGTTTTTGTCCTTGCCTCCACCATGAGCTCCCTTTTGCTGCACTTGCTGCACTTTCTCTCAGCTTCTTTCATGCCCTGGAAAGGTCAGAAGCCTTAATTTGTCTTCCACTCAGCATGATCAGGAAACACAGGGGAATCTAAAACTGCATTAAATGGTCTGTGCCTAAAAATGCCAATTCAAACGTGTTCACTCTGCTGTCCCCATGTCACATAGGGCACTAGAAGCTTCTCTGCATCATGCCTCTTTCCTGGGCTTCACCTCAGAATTGAGACACAGACTTCCTGTGTTCTAAAGTGCCCCAAATCAACTTCAGATAGAACCAGGGTTTAGTCACAAGATTGGACTCTTTTGCAGAGGACCTGGTGTCTAAGCCTTCTAGTTCCCCTTACTCATGGGTATAGATTGTAGGGTGAAGAGAATAGTTGCTGCTTAGGCATCAGATGTTTGTTTATGATAAATATTTTTCACATAGACACTATGCTTTGATTGTCTCAGGCTATGGTTTTCTTCTCTTTCCTTTCTTTCTTTTCTAAAGAGACAGTATCTCACTGTTGTCCAGACTGGCCCCAAACACCTGGTCTTAAGCCATCTTCCTGCCTCAGCTTCCTAAGGAGCTGTGGATACAGGCCTGTGCCCAGCTTTGGCTTTGGCTCTTGAAGCTTAAGTCAATATTCCTATGACCCCAAAATGTCAAACTACCAATATCTGCCTTGTGTTTCAAAAGCCAGTTTTTGAAACTTGGAAGAAGTGATGTTCTCTGTTCTGGCTCTGAGCAGGCTTCTCCTTTCAAAGGCAATGGAGGTAGAATTGCCAAGCTGACAGCCTGTGAGGTATGAGGAATTGGCGAGTAATTCATAATGTTATCTGGCCACATCATCTATTCAATAATGGTATTTCTGTGGCTATTGAAGTGAGCACAATGCAGGTGTCTGCCTAGTCACTTTTTCTTCCTGTCAGAAAATGTTCTAACTCATTGGATTGAATGAATGCTTTCTCGTATGCTGTGGATGATTGCCCATGGTTAAGAATAACATGTTCTTGAGTCAGACATGTTTGACCGTGCTGGGAGTGACTATAATAGCCTGACTTTAGGTCATTCGAGTTGGAAATTTTCATTTTCTAAATTTGATAGGTACATTTCATTTTTCACATTTCACATCAGAAGTTCTGGATTCCCCTTCAGTAGTGAGCCTCAGTAAAGGTGCATATAATTTACATAAGTCCTTAAACCAAAATAAAATTTTTTAAATTGTGTATAATATTGCAATGTGGCCAAAATGTGATTGGGAGAGTCTTTATTTTCTAATAATTATTTGTATAATTTTGAGTAGTTTAGACAGTAATATTTAAATGCTTTATTGGTTACTTGGGAATATTAAAGAGTATATAACACCTTTCTTGATATAGTAAAGTATTTAACGAAGATTAGTTTATAATTATTCGTACAACTGACAAACAAAAATAACAGTTCCTATTTTATAAAGTTAAGCTACCTTTGTATATTTCTCTAAGTCAATGCAAGAGAAAGATGCTATTTTTATACAGGATAAATACAGTAAGTGTTTTAAATGCATTTGAACTAGTTCTCTGGCAGTTTCATTGCAATGATAATTATAGCTGTAATTTATCTTTCAGACCTTATATAGACTAGCAGCTCTATGAAAGTTACTGATGGTTAAATGCAAGGGTATGGTTTAATTAAAAAGTAATCAACAACAATGGAATCAGAATTTCACAGCCCTTGAAAGTCATTTGTAATTCATAATTTAAAATATTACATGTGGGTAGAATTGAAATTATACTCCCTTTGCTTCCTCTTGAATTATTTATGATGGGTGTGGGCTTTGGACCCTTTTTATTTCCATTAACAGTGCATTTGACTTGAAAGGATTCTCTTCTTAAATCTTGAGTGATTATTGAAGGTAATTAAAAGATATTTTCAAGATGAAGGAAACTGAAATACAGAATTACTGGAAAGAAGAAAGAACTTTGTAAACAAAGCAGGCTTGATCAGTGGCATGTGAAAACAGGCATTAAAATTAGAATTATGAAGATGAACTTTCAATGTTCAGTAAAGGATTGATGTCTGAACTACTATGTTTCAGCCAATACTAAAGATGAAGACACTTTCCATTTTCACCTTTTCATGATAAAAAATTAAAGCAATAGAGGCAAATGTCCCAATGCATTTCTATCTACCTTTCTTTATTCATTATTCAAAAATAATTATTTTCAAAACCTAAGCCATAGCTATAAATAAGAAGATAATATATTAATGTTTTAAAGAAGAAAGTTAGTTAATATTGTAAAGGTAAATAAAGTCAACATCAACAGTTAGTATCAAATTCAGAAAAAGCAGTAAAATTCTGCCCTCTAAGTTGTTAACATCTCAGATGGGTTGAACAGCAGGATCCAGGATATCTTTTTGGAAATGCTTTCTTACCCTGATTTAATTATTTCAGATTGTATACACGTATTGAATTACCATAAGGTACCCTATAAAGATGTACAAATTATAAAATGATGATAAACAAGTGAAAAGGATATTTTTTAAAAAATAAAAATTGAGAGAATTCTGTCTTCAAACTCATTGATTTTTATTTACTATGTTATTCATTCATTCATTGTTGAATATCTATTACATACCTATTATAATAGCTGTTTTTAAAATCATATTATAAATTCTAATAAATCATAACTATCAGAGAAATATGGTTGTGTTAAAAAATTTAATTAAATATCTTTTAAAAATAGTACAGTTCCTTTACTTTTCTGTATTTAAAAATACACTTTATTAAATATTGTACCAACAGATTTACAAAGCTGATGCATATTTTATTTCATATAACCCTTTTGTATAGTTGCATTCTGAACGGCACTGGAAATTGAAATTTAAATAATTGGGGTTAAAATGTAAATATTTAACTACAGATTTATGCCAATGTCTTAAATCTGTTTTAAGATTATTATGACGTTATTTAACACTGACTAAATATCGAGAGTCTACTTATGACCCAGCTGACAGAGAATTATAGACAGTTATTAAAGTGGTTTGAGAGAAAGGTGAGAATCTTCAGCAGCGTTTTTTTTTTTTTTTTTTGTACCAGGGATTGAACTCAGAGGCACTCGACCACTGGGCCACCTCCCCAGCCCTTTTTTGTATTTTATTAGAGACAGGGTCTCACTGAGTTGCTAAGTGCCTTGCCATTGCTGAGGCTGGCTTTGAACTCGTGGTCCTCCTGCCTCAGCCTCCCAAGTGCTAGTATTACAGGCGTGCGCCACCACGCCTGGCACAGCAGTGTTTTTGAGGTGTGGTACATTTTATTATAATATACCCTCTGTACAGCATTGTGCAGTACTCCTCCTAGTAGGAAAATAATCCCTCTGACAACATCTATTCTCTTGAGAATAGTTGGCTATTTATGTGTGGCTTGCATAACTAAGAATTAAGTGATCACAAAGATAAACAGGTCTATCCAGAGCCCATTTATACAAATCTTAGTTAATTCTCTTTGGTTAAGCTTTTAATTATATCCAATTATTTCCTGTTGGTTCATTTAAATACCTGACAAATAACTGAGTGACGAGTACCCAGCATCACATCTCACAAGCTATTTTTTTTTAGCATGCATCAAACTAATTATGGCACTGTCTACAGTTCTTAAGCAAACAAAAATAAAATATTTTCATTTCAGATGCGATCTGTGAGCCGAGTCTTTAAGTTCATTGACATGCCGACAGAAGAGGGTAAATCCACCAAATCCATCAAACCATCCAAGGATGGCCAGCTCTCAAAAGTTATGATTATTGAGAATCAACATGTGAAGAAAGAAGACATCTGGCCCTCAGGGGGCCAAATGACTGTCAAAGACCTCACAGCCAAATATGTAGATGGTGGGAATGCCATATTAGAGAACATTTCCTTCTCAATAAGTCCTGGCCAGAGGGTAAGATATAAACATTGCTTGCTTTGTTAGCTTGAGCCCCTCTCCCTACATGAGTTCCAGCAGTCTAAAGCAATGTGTTAGCAGAATCTTTTCGTAACATGATTATTATATATAAGGACCAATATTTAAGGTACATGTTTCAGGTTGTTATTATATGGAATCATTTTTATATGAAATTTAATTTGCAGAGTCCTGAATCTATATAATAGCCTGATTTTTAAAAAATATTTATTTATTTACTTTAGTTGTACACAATGAGATGCATTTATGTTTACGTGGTGCTGAGGCTCGAACCCAGGCCGCTCACATGCGAGGCAAGCGCTCTGCTGCTGAGCCACAGCCCCAGCCCAATAGCCTGATTTTAAATGACTGAACTTGCAAAATATCTAATTAATTATTAGTTTACCAACTGTAGAAGCCACTGAACAAACCAAAATTATTACATGCTCTAAATTTTCCAACTTATAAATATATTCCATAAGAGAAATATTGTATTGCCAACTCCATCATTAGTCTTCAATTTTATCTGATTGATGTTCTGTCAAACAAATGGTACTTTTTCCTAGCTTTTTTTTCAGTTTTTTTTTTTTTTTAGTTTTCATCAAGATATAATTTTTTCCTAATTATTACTAAGCAGAAATTGAGGGAATAATTATTTACTAAACAGTAATTTTGTTGCTTACTAAGTAGTAACTTTATTATTTATTACACAGAAATAAGTAATGGTGTAGTTTTGAAGTGTTTCTTATAAATCCCAGCATTGCACTGGACACAGAAGGAACTCATTATATACAGATTTTTTGAACAGATTCTTGGAGAAGAGAATGGTAGTTTCCTGTATCGTTCATGCTCTATAAATGTAGTTTTATAGTTTTATATTGTCTTCAAATTCTTATTCTGTACTACTATATAAATTTGAACAAAAGTATCATATATTTTTGACTGATTGTCTTTTTCTAATCAAGATAGTAAAAAATATAACCAGCTCTTAAGAAAGCTGAATTTGAAAACTTCATCTTTTTGTGTTCAGCTTCAAATAGAGATTTCAAAAAGTAAATTTACAATGGATAAAGATGTTAGGAATTGGGCTGGGTTTGTGGCTCAGTGGTAGAGCGCTAGCCTAGCACACATGAGGAACTGGGTTTGATCCTCAGCACCACATCAAAATGAATAAATAAAATAAAGGTAGTTGTGTCCGTCTGCAACTAAAAATATATTTTAAGAAAAAGATGTTAGGAATTGTGAATACTGACATAAAAACAGACTATTAGCACTCACTTTTAAGAATATTTGATAAATATTTAATGCATTGGACCAAGTTCTGTTAAAAAATAAATATAAACAAAAAGTCCTTGTGTAATGCTAACTGACTTAAGATGGAATACCAGAAATTTTGACTCATCTCTTAATCTTAGAATAAATAAATTCACATATCACTAAAATATTACTTTTCTGTTCATCAAGAATGGGATTTGTTTTATTTTTTCTATTCTTGATGAAAAACAGTTTTTTTTTTGTTTTATTTTTTAGTTGTAAATGGACATTTAATTTATTTATTTTTATGTGATGCTGAGGATCAAACCCAGTATTTCACACATGCTAGGCAAGTGCTGTACCACGGAATTAAAGCCCCAGCCCGGAAAAACAGTTTTAATTTGGTGTAAATGGAAAGATTTTAGATGATTGAATTTGTCTTTAGTGTTAGCATGAGTTATTTATGGAATTGTTTATGGATATTAAGTTTATATTGGAGTCCTGATGAAATCTCTGAAATTTTTAACATTTTTTCCTTCATTACTGAACATGAGGAGATGTTAGTTATGGCTTGGAATTATGTAAAATTAATCATTTGCCTTGGTTCCTCCCTTGCCTTGAAAAAACATAATTAATTACTCCATTGTGCTTTGCTTATCAATGAATACTATAGGCATCCAGAGTGTCTTTTGCTAGGCCACCAGGATGAATGCCAAAAATCCAATAATTGTTAAATACAATAGCGCAGTAGGTTATTATAAACCTGGGACAAAAGCCTTGGCAAATTATTTGCTTTAGCATAGTATTCCTATCATTCCTTTATTAATTTATGTGGGTCTCAAGTGTAAGTGGGTGTCTTGTGAACAATATATAGTTGGGTCTTATTTTTTTATTCACTTTGACAATCTCATTTAATTGGCATATTTAGACCCTTGGCATTGAAAGTGATCATTGATATAGTTGGGTAAATATCCACCATATTTGGTTTTGTTTTCTGTTTGTTGCCCTTGTTCTTTATTTCTTTCTTATCATTAACCCTTTTCCTTTACATTGTAGTTTCATTAAACATTTTATGGTTCAATTTTTTTCTCCTTTCTTAGAATAGTAATTCTATTTTTTTTATTGAATTCTCTTTTTTTAATGGTTTACCTAGAGTTTGCAATATACACTTACAAATAACCAAAGTTTATTTTCAAATAATTCTGTATCATTTCATGGGTAGTACAAGTACCTTATAATAACAAAAGTTTCCCAGCTCCTTCCCTAAATATAGTATTCTTGTTATATTTTATTTTACTTACATATATGCATATAAAAGGATATGCATATATAATGTATATGATCAAATACATTGTTGTTATAATTATTCTGAGCAAACTGCTTTTCATTAGATCAACCAGGAATAAGAAAAATTAAAGTTCTCATTTTGCCTTCACTTATTTATTTATATATTCTTTCTTTAGGTAGCTATAAGTTTCTGACCTTTATGTAGATCTGCGTTTCATTTTCCTTCTCTCTGAAGAACTTCTTTTGACATTTCTCGCAAGACAGGTCTACTGAGGAACACATTCCTTCAATTTTTGTCTGACAAAAATTATCCTTATCACTTTGGAAGGATAATTTCACAGGGTAAATTCTTGTTTCTCCAATTCTAGTTGGACTTGATCTTTTTCTCAACATTTTAAATGTTTCACTTCACTCCATTTCTTGATTGCATAGATTCTGAGAAGTTAAATGTAACTTTTATCTTTGTTTCATAAAAAATAAAACATTTTTTTTCTCTCTAGCTTGTTTTAAGAGTGAATTTCTTTTTGTATTTTTTATAGTTTGAATATGCTATGCCTCCATATAGCTTTTTGGTTTTTGTTTATTTATTGGTTTGCTTTTGACATTATTCTGCTTGGTTTTCTTTGAGCTGTGGTATGCCATCTGACACTAATTTGGGGGAAACTCTCAGTCATTATCCTTTCAAATATTTCCCTCCCTTCCTCCCTTTCTTCCCTTCCCCCAATCCTTTCTTCCATCTCCTTCTGGTATTCCAATTATGCAGATGTTACACTTTTTGTAGTTGTCTCACAGTTTTGGGTATTCTATTCTTTTTGTTTTAGTGTGTTTGTTTGTTGTAGTGCTGAGGATTGTACTCAGTGTCTCCAGCATTCTAGTCAAGTACACTACTACTGCCCTATATTCCTAGTCCTCTGTTCTGAGAGATTTTTATTCTTAGCCACATCCATCATGACTGAGCTCATCCAAGGAATTCTTAATTTTTTTGTTTTTGGTTTTGTTTTTGTTTTTTTGGTACTAGGGATTGAACTCAGGGGTATTCGACCACTGGGCCACATCTCCAGCCCTTTTTTTGCATTTTATTAGAGACAGGGTCTCACTGAGTTGCTAAGTGCCTCGCCATTGCTGAGGCCAGCTTTGAATTCAAGATCCTCCTGCCTCAGCCTCCCAAGTGCTGGGATTATAGGCGTGTGCCACCATGCCCAGCGAATTCTTCATTTTTGTTCCAGCATTTTTTTTTTTTTTTTTTTTTTGTGGTACCGGAGATTGAACTCAGGGGCACTTGACCACTGGGCCACATCCCCAGCCCTTTTTTGTATTTTTTTTTTATTAGAGACAGGGTCTCATTGAGTTGCTAAGTGCCTCGTCATTGCTGAGGCTGGCTTTGAACTCGCGATCCTCCTGCCTCAGCCTCCCAAAGTGCTGGGATTACAGGCGTGCGCCACCGCGCCCCGGCCCAGCATTTTTTTTAATCTCTAAAATTTATTGTGATTCTGTCCTAGAATTTCCATTTTTCTGTTTACATTATTCATCTGTTTTTGCAGGTTATGTGTTTTTTCTATTAAAAACTCATCTTTTAAAATTTTTTAAAATATTTTTTCTTTTTTTTATTTATAATAGTAGTATGTATTACAATTCATAATGCACATATATAGCATCTTTTTACATACAAGTGTTTGTATACAAAGTATATATTATTAGTCATAATAGTTTTAAGTTTTCAGTCTGTTAATTCCCTGTCATATCCGACTATGGTTCTAATTCTTGCTCTGTGCCTTCAAATTATTTTTTTAATTAGTTTATTTATTTTGATTTTCCATATGCTTTGTAATTTTTTGTTGAAAGGTGAACATGATGTGCTAGATAAAAGGAACCACGGTAAATAGGCCTTTAGTAATGTAGTAGTAAGGTGTTGGGGGAGGGTAGCCTTTTACAGTCCTAGGACTATGTCTTAGGCTTTACTGAACTTGTGTCCTTGAGCTGTGAACTTCACTTAGCTTTTCCCACCACACTTAGGTGGGACAGAATGGCAAGAGTGGGGAATCTGAAGTTAAGTATTCCCTTACCTTAGTTCAGTTAGGCTCTGGGGAAAACAAAATCTGTAATAGGCCTGACATGGTAAAATAGTTTTTCTTAAGTATAGGCCTTATTAAGAACAGAATGCCCTAGTCTATCTCAAAATGGTTACTTTTGTCCTCCTCTTGCCTGAAACATAAGAGAATTTTTCTTTGATCTTCACCGTGAGAACATGGTAGAAGAACTCATGGAGATAAAATTCGTGCAGGTTTAGAGCTTCCTGATGACTGGGTCCCCTTAGAATTGCTTTGCTTTTAGACTTGCCCACACTGTTTCCAGCAAGTTGTCAGTTAATAGTTTATGCCTTCCTACCCTGGTGTGCTGGCTCCCTCAGGTTTCTGCTTGGTGGCTTCTGTCTGATATGTCAGATTGTCTATCTCTCCTGTTTGGGGGAATAGTGGATCTCACTGTGACCTTACATCTCTGGCAGATCCATGAAAAATTGGAGATTTTCCACTTTGCTCAGCTCTTCACTTGTTTGGATGGAGTGACCACTTCCAAGCTCTGCATATGTCAGACTGGAATCTGAAAGTCATTTATTTTTTTATCCTATTGTTGAGCACATTGTCTAGTTTAATAAATCTTGAATGAATGGATAATTAATAAATGAATGAATAGCTTACTCCTTCTTTTAAGTCATATGCTTCCTTAGAATAGGAATTGATTCTTAAAATGTCTTGTGGGAAGTTCTCCTAGAAATATCCTTTCTATTGCCTTGCTGTTAGAGTTTGTAACAGCATCTTGCAAACTGTAACAGTATGTTTCTTACATACTGAATTAAGAAGCAAACTCAAATTAGTATGCTATTTTGGGTATCCAAAAATACTTCAAATTCAGTTGTGTGCTAATTACTCTTCTTGGCAAAAGAAGCAATTGAAAAGCCAAAGTTTAAATGGATCTCTTATTTAATTTTTAATGTATATCAATGTTTTTGGCTGTAGGGGGAATAGATGAAAAAAATCAATATTTTTGCAGGAAAATTGTTCAGTCTTCACATTAAAACACTTTGTCTATAGGAGTTGCTTTATGGAAAAGGTGTCCTATTACTTTATTTGCTCTTAAAGCCTTCAGTTCACAGAAATTATGCTTTAAAAGTTTTTATTTTTAATACATGAGGAATGTGGCACCTTATTTATAGCTGTTACTTTAAAAATATTTTTTCTTTCCAATCTCAAATAGCTCTTTCTTAAATTTTTTTTTTATTTTTTTGGTCTAAATTTTAATAACCAGATTATCTTCACCCAAATAGAGTACCTCTAAGTTTTTTATTTTTCTTTTTTCTCCTGAAAATGTGGACTGGAGTTTTAATTTGGAGTCAGGTTCCTCATGATAAACCTAGGCTTAATTCTCCAGATGGCATATTTTAAATATGATAGTACTGGAAAGTCCAGTGATTAAAGAGATATTTAGTAGTTCTTTAAGATCTATTTTTTTGGGGTGATTATAGCTGCTTTCTCCATTTGTAATCCCTTCAAAATATTTCAGTATCCAGAGTGATTCATAAGAAGATCAAGGGTCTGGATCAAATTAGCATAAGCACCTAAATGCTTATTTAATTTGTTAACACATAACTCATTTTTGTCTTGATAAAAATTGATGTGCAATAGCTGAATCATTCAATAATTTGAGCAGCACATAAGGTTTATTAATAGTAAACAGGTATAGGAGCATACAAAATCTCCAATTATGGTATAGTGCTTGCCTGGCACGCCAGGCCCTGGATCTAAATTTCACTTGACTTAGTTACTTAATTTATGGAGACCACAAGGAAATGAAAACTAATTACAATATACTTCTATCTGTTGCAGTGCTAAAATTGCAAGTAAGACACTAAAAGGGGATGTACTGAGACTGTTCTATTCATGGTATAATGTGATCACAACTAGCATGAAACTCAACAGTGTTTTAACTTTCCACATAATAGTTTGATTTATCCTCATCCAAAATTCTCAGAGAGGAGGCACATTGAAGTTACTAGAAAACACTGACTTGGAATTAGATAATGTCTTAAAAGCTTATTTATGGGAAGTACTCTTACAAATCCTGGAAAAGGATTATGATGTGCCAATTATATAAACAAGGAAACTTTGTTAGGTACAAACCAATGAGATCCTTGCTGTTGAAAAACTTGTCAGACATAATGCATTACTCGCAGTTCAGTGATAGGAGG
This sequence comes from Tamias sibiricus, assembly GCA_025594165.1. NCBI lineage: Eukaryota > Metazoa > Chordata > Mammalia > Rodentia > Sciuridae > Tamias > Tamias sibiricus. The sequence continues at coordinate 116,047,219 of CM046664.1, forward strand.
AAACCAGAGCAATAGCTAAAAGCTTTAAAGCTAAGCAAAGTATTTATAAATTGACTCTTAATCCAGTCTTATCCCAACATAAAAACAGAATTTGCTTCTGAAGGAAAGGCAACATGGTCATTTATCCTATGCATTAGGACCCTGACTAATAATAAAGTGATTTAGACCTCAGGGTATTTTTTAGCCATTTTCTTGGTATGAACTTAGAGCAAATTACTGTCACCTATTGAACTTCTCTTTCTTCTGTTACATTCTACCTCACCTGCAGTATGGGTATTCAGATTGCTTATACAAAGCTTATACTGCTCTGTTTGAAAAATCATGACAAAGGTGTGAATGTACTTTTGCAACAGGGTCTTATTCAGAAATGTGCATATGAAATTCCACAAGGTTTAAAATTAAGGGTCGATCTGGCAATTGACCAAAATTAACTAAATCCATTTATTTGTAAGAACAACTAAATATGTATGTTCATTCATCAGCTCATGTCATTCCATCTGACTGTCCCTCAGTCAACCCAAATAGGTATTTAATTGAGAACTTGGTATAAACCAACCATGTTGCCAGGAGCTAAGAATGGAAAACAAGATAGATACCCTACCCTTGTTGAACTTTATAGTTTTGGTGTGAACACAAATAATAACTGAGAAAAAATCATTACCAATTGTAATCAATACTGTGAAGAAACATAGCAGGGTGTTGTGCAATACATTTGCTGGATTTGGCTTTCTCAGTTGTCTCACAGAGAAACATTTGTGAAAGTCCTGGTTTAGAGATCTTATAGTGGATAGGAAGAACATGGTTACTGTTATTATTGTTTACCAGCTTATCCCAAAGGCCTAGTTTATTTGCAAGTTTCTATAAATATTCAGTAAGTTATCACAATCATGGGTGGTTGTAAACTCTAAAACGCTTATTGTGGTCCACATACTGGTTCTGGTTTACCAACTGTTACTGGTCTATGATGAAATAAGTACAGATATTCAGAGTAAGCTTTTAGAAGTTCATTTTTATTATATGCTTTTAAAGTACTAATTTGCAGTGAATTGGGAATTATCCTTCATTACAGATAGTGTGAAAAACACTCTTCTACAAGACCATTTGTTAAGCTATATTGTAAAGAGTCCAAATGATTAAAAGAAGAAAAGGTAAAGAGAAGGAAGTGAATTAAATCCCATCACTAATCACTAAATGTCATGCAGTTTATTCTCTGGTCAGTTAATGACTGAAGGAACATTCCATCCCAACCCTCTTCCTCTAGAGCTGGAATCTGAGCTGACATTGGAATACAGAGTTAGGGCATTCCATGGGTCACCTGTAGCACTTGTCTCTGCCTATGATATGACATCCTCAATTCCATGCTATGCTCTTCCAGACTACAAAACAAGAACAGCTCCCCCCCCCCTGCCCACTTAATGTCCTTTTTGTTCCATGAATTTGATTTGATGATTGTTCAAGTGCTTATCCATTCCTGGATTCATCCAGCCTCCTTAGGGAATATATAGCTCCCTGAACATATTCTTGTTGTTGTCAGGCCTGAATTTGACATTTGTTTACTATTGTTTACTATTACTTGTTTAATATTGAAAGAGTATCTCAATATTAGACTTATTTTATATTAATTAATTTTCAAGTTTATATCCTTGTTTGGAACTAGATCAGGGTATATGTCTCTGCTTCTGGCTCAAGCCCATCCTTAGAAATGGTGTGCATTAAGACACCCTGACTTTGTTTTTCCTTAATGTTGAATATGCATTTTCGACCTTTTTGTCATTAGTAAAGGTCGATGACATACAAAGCCAGTATCAGGTGTCTAATTCCTTGTGATGGTACTGTTTCTACATATCATTCTAGGGTTATTTTTCCCTTCATCAATTGATTAGAATTGGGAGTGTTCAAAAGGGTTTGAATGAGTAAGTGAAAATCTTCCCCGGATGGCAGGAGAAAAAAATTCCACTGGTTTTTATTTAAGTACAATCCTGAATTGCATTGACGGTATGGTATCTATATGTCATGAGAATAATTCTATCACTTTTACCCCGTAGGTGGGTCTTTTGGGAAGAACTGGATCAGGGAAGAGCACATTGTTATCAGCTTTTTTGAGACTGCTGAATACTGAAGGAGAAATCCAGATTGATGGTGTATCTTGGGACTCAATATCTTTGCAACAGTGGAGGAAAGCCTTTGGAGTGATACCACAGGTGAGCACAAAGATGTAGCCACAAAGAAAGCAATGAAGGTGACACTTCTGCCATTACTTGATGCTTGCACTCAAGAAAGTCACGATAGTCTGCAAACTAAATTTGCTATTCATTGTTGACTCTTTCCCTGCAATGCCAGAAAAAGATATCATAAGGATAAAAAATGTCTCCAGAAGTTTGGAATTCTCTATGACGTGTAGTTATTAAAATGCCCATAGTTTTTGATAGCATTCCTCAGAAAATAAAATCTACAGCAGTAGCTCAGGGCTTTTGCTTTTACCAGCTTTTTTTTTTTTCTTTTTCTCTCTGCTTCAGAGGTCTGAGCTCCAAGCTAGCAGTCACAGCAGGTTGAGAAATGCTTTGTAAGACATAAAAGATGCTTCTGAAAACAGCACACTTGGAAGCATGAGGTAGTAGAATTAAAAATAGAAAATGTGTTGGTTCCTTTTAGTTCTTTGGATAGGAAGAACCATGTCAGAGTAATCTGTAGCTCCCCCCCTGACTCCTTAAAATGTCATTCTTTGATTTGGGTCAGAAGAATTTCTAGTCTCATTGGCTTAGTACTGTTTTATCTGTGTTATTGTACAAGAGGATTTCTTGTATAAGAGATAAATAGCAACAGTTTTGGTTTAAAATGATCTAAATGAAAACCAAAAACTGCCTTTACTGGGACCCAAACTAAAAGGCATTTGCTATATTTTCTCTCATCTCTATGGGTATTTTCATTTAAAACAATCTTTTGTCCCTTAGTACTAGTGGGCTCTGATCCATTCCACAAGTATTCTAATGCCTCTCCATTTTTAATTCAAAATTAAAATGCCAGGAGCATCTCTGGGTAGATTGAATCAAATGTAGAATGAGAAAAAAGCTTGTATGACTTGATAGATTACCTTTGGAGGACATTTGTACCTTTAAACTAATGAGGCACTAAATATCAAAACTGCTGGACTGATGCTTTCAATTCATTTGTTTGGACTTTGCCATGTTGCCAAAAACTTAATCCTGGCTGGAGTTTTGAAAACAGTCTTGTTTTCTCAAAAAGAAAAAGCGGATTTTTGGATCGTCTAAAGATAAAGAAAAACTGGAAATACGAGTATCCCAAGGTGATAGCATTAGACAAAATAAAAATGCTGAAGAACATGGAATAGAATCTGGTTGTTAGAGAAGTGTTGTTGTACAGTTTAACTAGGTCTTCTGGTCCCATTTTTAACTAACAATAATGAAGCTTTTGGTTTTCTTAGTTTTGTTCAGAATAGCTGTCCATTAGAGTCAGCCAAGCTCTAAAAGTCAATTTCAGTCTCACTGGGATCCTTTGGTTTATCTGCCATGTGGTAGACATTTTTGTATTCTTATGTGTTCTACTTAGGAAACTAAATATGCAAGACCTGGAGAAACTTAATGGACCAGAGTTATGAAAATTGCTTATCTTGCCTTTCTGCTAAAAGGAATCTTTCAAAATTGCCTTTTGTTTCATTTTTCTTCTTCCATGGCTTTAAGCTTTACATGAACTAGGGATTAAATGCCTTTAGAGATTCCTTCTGAGATACTTGATGATGCTGACCTAGACACTTTTCACATATGTGTTTATGACCCTGATTTCTGGAACTAACTCTCAGTATCATAAGCGTGTCTGTCAACAGAATATACTATTTCTTCCATACTGAGAGCTTTTGGCTATTATGTGCTAAGAAAAAGGACAAACTCTTCATATGTTGTTGATATTAAGGCTAAGAAGTGTTTTTATTTTTATAATTTTTTTGAAAGTCCAAATTAAGGAACTTTATTCTTTCCTGGAATTTCATCTTTAGAAAGAAAAGAAGGAATTAAATATCTTAGGAGAGCTAATTTTGTTTGCTCTTTCATCCTCCTATCTCTTAATCCTAATCCTTGCAGGGTTTGGGTTCTGAAGATCTCTGACATTGACCTATCAGAGATTTCTGAGTTAATTTGACACTGGGTTTCAGAGACATGAAATAGGAACTTTGAACAAGAAATTTTCTTCTGTCTCATAGTGATCCTGAAACATTTGCTGTAGAATCACAGGATGTCAATAGTTTTGGCAAGTCTTTGCAGTTTTTTAATTTTTTTTTTTTAATTCTTCTATTCTACAACTAAAAAGCAATCTTGGAGAACACACCAGCCTAGAAGAAATGCTATTGTATATATTTCAAGGTTTTTGTTCTACTTTGCCTTCAAGCTCTGCAGTCATGAAGAGGAGGCAATGAGGTTTACAGTCAACAGTACTAAGGGCTTAGGCAGTTCAAATACCAAGGATTAAAATTGCTCATTAGCCCTGGACCTTATTAACACTTAATTCATGAAAAAAGACAATAATTTTTAAATTTATATTTAAAGCTTCAGGTGTAAGTTTGAAAGGCTGCAAGCTATTCTGAGCAAATGACTAGACCTATTCTTGCCATAGACTTTACGATCCAAAAATAATCCATGCCTACTCAAGACTCCTACCACAGAGTTGGGATGTTTTTTGTTCTGGAGGATGTCAGGAGGAATAAAATGTGAGTCTATGGATATGAAGGATGAAATTGAGAATGTGGTCACTCTAATTCTATTTAATAATAATCAACATTTAAGCAATTGTTAAGCCCATTTTATATAAAATTAAAAATATTATAGATTCTATAGCTATATGAAATGTATAGGTAATGTTTGTCATTGATCTGTCACAGTAAGTTCCCAATCTGATCTACAAGTTTTAATGAGTACTGCAAAGTTACACTCATTGTAATATTTCAGATCAAAGGAAGAAATATTTTGACCAAATGATAAATAAAATACAAATGATTAGATACAATCTCGGCCAAGGCATGGGCTAATCAGGGGTGCTATGGATAATTCTGATAGAAAGCCCAGTCCCCATGCCATCTGTCACACTTGCACCACACCAGTGTATCCTTTCTTTCTCTATCCACACTATGTTAGGCTTTCCTCCTCATCTTGTTCCTGTGTCTCTCCATTATATGTGGCACATAAATCAAACTTTTTAAACTACCATTCAGATTCTGTGAATTTGGGATTTTTGACTCCAACTCAAAATACTCCACTCACATTCCAGTCCCATATGGAATCTAGGACCTTGTTTATATATCTCTCCTGGCACTTCTGAAGTGTCAAATGCTACAATCATCTGTGTATTTGTTTAATTTCTACTTAGTATTATAAATACTTTGTAGACATTCTAGTTAAAGAGGCAAAATTTAAACAAAACCACCAAAAATGGAAGCATGCTAACAAAAAGAATGCAATACAAATGCTAAATAAGACATTTTTTTTCTTACTACTTTTGCTTTTACAAGGCACATAAAACAATAGCTTACCCAAAAGGAATTCAATATCCATTGTTTTGTCACTAAATTCTTGATCTCTTTTACAAGGGGTTGTGGTTCAATCAGTATTGGGTTTTAATCCACATAACTTAGGCAAGTTATTTAATTTCTCTGTGCCTTATTTTCATTTCTATAAAATGGGTATAATGCTACTAACAACTTCATTGAGGTTTTGTGGGATTTTTTTATGGTACTAATTCAAAATATCAGAAAATGTTGCAGACAGTGTCAATAAAGGAGTTCATGACCACTGTGATACTTGCAAACATTTGGGCCACATCTTAACAGAACTTTACACGATATGTCTGCCCCCTCTCTCCCTCTCTCTCTCTAAACATATATATATATATATATATATATACACACATATATATATTAATTTTGGTTTTAAAGGGGAAATATATATATATATATATATATATATATATATATATATATATATAAAACCAAAATTAATAGCACTATGTGTTTAAGGATAGAGAACCATTCCTTCTACTAATTTAATTTATATTACGTTCAGTCACCACAAAAGCCAAATTGCTTTTTTGTTTTCACTTGACATCCAGTGCTAGAGCATAATGCCTGTTTCAGTGATATGTAACAAGTTCTGAGAACTCCATGTAGGCTCAGCTGTTTCCCCAGAGTGGAGGGGTTGAGGAGTGAGCTCCAGGGAAAAGATTAGTCATGTGATGAACAATGGTGATCTCTTTATTCTTCCCTTATTCTCAAGAATTGCTCTTTATACCATACGTGACATTAAATAAATATCAAATATTTACACACCCTGAACTTTCTCATTAGTGAATAGTTTCTTAAAAAGAGAGATAGAGAATCATTGTGATTGATAGTTTCAAGTACATTTTTTTTGGGTGCATAATGGGGCTGACTGTGCCATGTTGGCCAAACCATGTAACTTCTCTGGCCCTGGCTGTTTCATTTGTAAACCAGGGGCAAAGGACTTAGGTGACCTCCAGGGACCTCTCAGCTGCAGAGAAGAATTTGTGGAAAGTTCACACCGTTTAGAAAAGAGAACTAAGACACCCACTGGCACCCTTGGAAGCTTGAGAGTGCCAGATCCTATTTGTAATACAGGAATGGAATGTCTGATTGATCGTATGAAGTTGAATTCTAACTGAACCAGTTTGTTCAGTTAGATTTTCTTTAAAATTAAAGGAATATGCAGCTCATTGCCTTATGCTAGACAATAAACTATAAACAAAAGACCTATAGAATTTCTGAATGGTAACAAATCCATCACACTTAAAACTTTGGATGCCTAACTCTAACTAACAGCTTTCTTCCTTCATAATTGTGAATATGTATCTATTTTAAATAAAATTAATTCACATATATTATGAATTAACATATAATATATGTATTACAGATAATATTTGCTAAATAGTTTATACAAATTACTAGAATATTATGAATAAAAGTTAAATAAATCACTTATTAAATTATTATAAAGGACCAGCAAGTTTTAATAGGTTGTCAGTATTATTCTTCAAAAGACTATGATACTTGTAAGCATTTAGGTCACATTTTAATAGAACATCCCCACATCCATCTGAGGCAAAACAAAACAGCTGGTAGAAGTTATTTTTCAAAATGGAAGAAAAATATTTATGTTGAAGTCTCACTTTGATGTTTCTATATTTTTACTTCTTATTTTTGCATTTGCCCATTCATTGATTCCAGCAATATTCATTGCACTATATATTATGTCCAAATCTTATGACAGGGAAGAGATTAGCCATGTGGTGAACAATGGTGATCTCTTTATTCTTTCCTGAGTATAGGCTACACACCAAAGTTATAATCTAATAGGAGAGATAGACATTAAAAATAAAATTCCCACAGGTGCATATTTAATCTTAGTATTTTGAGAAGGTTTGTTTAGTTTTGAAGCAAGAAAGACGTCCTAAGGAAATTTAATTTGAAATCTAAAGGATGTAGTTGTCTATGGGTTGAATATAGAAGATGAGATTTCCAAGCAGGGAAAACAAAATATATGAAGAAGCTGAGGAATTGAAAGAATGCCAGAGTGGCTGGAGTGAAAAAAGGAAAGGCAGTAGAGAAGTAGAGAAGGGCACTAGGTGAACCAGAGGAAGGAAGAGGCTAAATCATATACTGTCTTATAGGCCATCTTTAGGATAGTACATTTTGCCCTGAGTGCAATGGAAAGTCATTTTCAAAGGGTTAATAAAATGATCTGGTTTATACTTGTAATGTCTTCCTTTAGTCGCTAAGTGAGACTGGATGGGATGGGAAATAAGAGCATAGTGGAATAAATCAGTTAGGAGGCTCTTACAGTGATCCAGAGAGATACCAATGGCTTGAACTATTTAATAGCACTGGAAGTTGAGAAATAAATGGATTTGACATACTATTTTGGAAAAAAAATTCATAGTACTGATGATTAATTTCATTTGGGGAGATCAGGTAGAGAGATAAGTCATGGATGAGTCTCAAGATCCTGGATTGAAGAAATAAAGGTGTCATATACTGAGATGAGAAGCATACAGGTGGAGCAGAATTCAGAAGAAAGGTGGTACTTCCCATTTTAGAAAACATGGAAATGAAAGAGGCAGGATCCCTGTTTGTAGTCAAACCTTGCATTGCTATGGCACTTTTGCAAGCCACAATGCTTTCAATAACTGTCTGCTTTGAAGCTATAACACCTTTGGTCTCTATCCACAGTATTTCAAGAAAATGGCATTATTCTCTCTGGCCAAAGTAAATATTTCTGTTGTGTGCTTCCTTTGAATATATAAGTCTCCTTCAAAGTTATGGAAAGGCTGTTCCCCATTTGAAGCCCTTCAATTCAGGCCCTGCATAGGAAGAGGAAGCTAACCCAGAGGAACTGAGCCTCTGGCTAGAGGGATGAAGAACTATGTTTAAATAAAAGTATCCTCCTAAGCCCTGATGAGCTCTTCATGCACCCCTGTCCAAACTTTTATCTTTGCTGGCTCCAAATCGAGTTGGGGATGGGGAACTGGCCCCAAAAGGACTTGAGGCATGTTGTTCTGATGGTGAGGAGCACAGATTTGGAGACAAACACACCTGCCTGGGTTGAATTCCAGCTTCTATTACCTACTTGCTCATTGACCCTGATCAAGTCACTCAACTTATTTTCTAAGCTGCTGTTTCTATATATGCAGTAATGGGATTTATCTCATTAGATTGATATGAAGATAGAATGAGATAATACATGTAATGAACCTACCCAAGGTGTGGCACATGGTAAGCCTGCCACAAATGGGAGCTCTGTGTCCTGCCTTTTGGTTGAGATAACTTTTCTGAAGCATTTGATATGTTGTCTGATACTTGGTTAGCCCACACAATTGTTAGTTCCTGTTCTTCTCATTAAGTATAGAAACTTTGTAATCAAGAACTGTAATATAAAAAGAAGTATATTAAAAGTTGTAAATTCTGTTAACAAGCTTTTGAACTCTAGTCACTAAATGGACCCAATTGCTTAAATAATGAATTGATTCAAATACTCAGGAACACTTCTTGTTTAGTTCTCATTAGTTTATCAGAATTCTCCAAAAATGTCTTTGTCTACTCTCTTTAGCTTATTTGGACATTAGTTTCATGTACTTAGAAGCAAGGAGGTAGATGCACAGATATATCTGCCACATATCTTATGATCTTATGAGTCATACATTCATCTCATGTCCATCTTTGTAGAGAAATATCGGTATCCCTCAGGAAGGTGATTTTAATATAGGTCAAGAAATCTCCACAGTAAGACTTCTGGTTGTCCTCTCTAGAGAGTTCCTGAGATATAGCAATAACATTGCTCTTTAGGGCATAAATTATGCCCCTGAAGATTAGCCTTTAATATGATCCTCCTTGAACTTGATTACATTGGGGAGAATGCACTCTTTCTGCCTGAGAGGTACAGATACCATAATTTGGGGCTAGCTTGCCTTGTGTGGTTCCTTATAGATTACATGGGAACTGAGCAGTCTCTCTTAGTCTAAAGCAATTTGTGAAAACTGAGACTCTGAGAAATTTAGTTCTAAATTTCCCTTAGTGTCATCAATCAAAGGCAAAAGAAAAAGAAAAGAAAAAATTATTCTAGACGTTAACATAAAGTTATTTTCTCAGCTGAACTATATGCACAGAGGGCTTATTATTATTATTATTTATACTGTTGCTATTATTTATTACATGTGAAACAGTGATTTTCTTTTATGACATAAGAAACCCAAATAGACAGTGATGTGGCAAGTAGATTGTCACAGGGAGAAAGCTGTACAGTGCTCTTTGCAGGGAATTAGACTCATTTCTCACCTCAACTAGATCAGTCTCATCTGCCTTCCTTCTGTAGCACGCATGCAGTTTATTAAATATTTGATTTACACTCTTTCATCATTAATGGCCTTCTCCTGTTTGGTAGTGAAAATAGAGATGTGCCTTGATATGTAGACATATGTGTTTGAATAAATGCCTGTAATAAATGCCTGTAAATTAAAGCATTTTCAAAATCTCTTAGGAAGCTAGGCTTATCAAAGAAATCCAAGGAAAATACATTAACAATATAGGAATGTGCTCTGACAAGTTAATTATAACTCATAAACTTAAAGTTTTTAAACTTCAAATTTTTATATTATTTTTGCTTATAATAAGAAATATTACTAGGAATAAAACATTTTAATTTTCCACAACTTACAATGATCTCTACTTCTTTATTATAAGGACTTTGGGACATTAGAGAAGTGTTCACAAGAGGCTTCAAATATTGCTATAATTTTTCCTTAAAAAATGGTACAAAGCAGGCATAATAAAATGTTAAAATTTAAGAAAACCAGCCGGGCACGGTGGCGCATGCCTGTAATCCCAGCACTTTGGGAGGCTGAGGCAGGAGGATCGCTAGTTCAAAGCCAGCCTCAGCAATGGTGAGGCACTTAGCAACTCAGTGAGACCCTGTCTCTAAGTAAAATACAAAAAAGGACTGGGGATGTGGCCCAGTAGTTGAGTGCTCCTGAGTTCAATCCCCGGTACCACAAAAAAAAAAAAAAAAAAAAAAAAAAATTTTAAGAAAACCAGATGGTAAGTACATGGATGTTTTGTACATTGCTTTAAGATATTTTTTTTCCCTGTGATGCATTTCACATTAAAATAATGAAAAAGTGAAAAGATATTTAGGTTATTCATGTTTTCTTCTTTATTGTTATAGAAAGTATTTATCTTTTCTGGAACATTTAGAAAAAACTTGGATCCCTATGAACTGTGGAGTGATCAAGAAATATGGGAAGTTGCAGATGAGGTAAGGATGATAACTCAAATAATTTTGAAAGCAGTAGTTCATACATATACACAAATGGTTGTCACAATTGAGATAATTTTATGCAGTTACCTCTGTGTATGTGTTTGTGTGTGTGCATGTGCACACACACACAATTTTAACAGAAGTATACTAATCTTCCTGGAGCACCCTGTACTTTGGATTAACCCATTTCTCTCTTCAGGAGACTCAGGCCCTGTCTCAGTACATTTAGGCTAATAAAGTGCCATAGACAGTATGGCTTATATACAACATAAATTTATTTCTCACAGTTCTGGCCGGAAAATCCAAGATCAAAGTATCAGCAGTGCTAATAAGGAACTGGTGCTAGTAAGGAACTGCTTCCTGGTTCATAGATGGTGGCTTCTTTCTGTGTAGTAGAACAGGTGAATGATCTCTCTGGGAGTTCTTTTACAATAGCTCTAATCCCATTCATGAGGGCACTGTCCTAATGACTTAAACATCTCCCAGAAGTCTCACCTCCTACTGCCATGATGTTCGAAGTTAGGATTTTGACATATAATATTTTCAAAGGACAAAAACATTTAGATCTAGAATTAGTCCCCTTGCTCCCCCAAATACTTGTTACTCTCATATACAATATGCACTTATCTCAATAACCTCAAATGTCTTAATCATTCCAGCATCAACTTAAAAATCTAAAGCTGGTAGTCTCATCTAAATATCAACTAAAAGATAAATGGTAAGACTTAAGATATGATTTGACCTTAAGTAAATTGTTTTCTGCCTATAAGCCTGTAAAATCTGACCTTTTGTGTGTTTCCAGAATAAAATGATGGACAGGCATACGTTAGATATTCCCATTACAAAAGGGAGAAATAGAAAAGAAAGGAGCAACAAGTGCCAAGCAAAATAATAATCTTTGGTTCAATGCTGTGCCCTGCAGGCTCACTAGGTAGGTCTCCCACCTTTCAGACGCACTAATGTGGACACCCTACCTCCACAGCATTAGTAGCTCACTCCTATGGTGGCTCTGTGCCTACGACTCCCTCAGGCTAGAATCTAGTTGGCATATGATTCTAGCCTGAGGGAGTCACAGGTGCCGCTTTATAGGAAGGATGGCCTTTCCTCCATTATCTAATGCTGTATTCCTCATTTCTGTCTGAGAAATTATCCAAATGGCCTCTATCATCCATATTTCTACTCATATTTCATTCATGGACACCTAATTATTCTTTGAGATAATTATAGTTTTCTTTGCAGCTTTCCCCTCTCCCTCACCAGTATAACCTCCAGTGGTCCATCTGCAACCATGTAAACTTTCTCACATGCACCTCAAACCTCTTCCAGCCTCTACTCATCACCCAATTCCAAAGCTTCCTCCACATTTAAAATTTTTTTATTTATAATAATAGTATGTGTTACAATTCATAATGCACATATATAGCATCTTTTAATATTTCTTGCAGCAGCACTCCTCTCCCAGGACAAATTTTCTATCTTAGTCTGTTGGAGCTGCTAAACAAAATACCATAGCCTAGATAACACAAAAACAACAGATATTTATTTTTCATAGTTTTGAAGTCTGAAAAGTCCCAAATTAAGGCCCTCACCAGATATTGAATTTGGTAAGGGCCTACTCCTTCATAGATGGCTAGGCTTTTGCTGTGTCCTTACAGGGCAGAAGGGGTAAAGCTAGCTCTCTAGAGCCTCTTTTATAAGAGCACGAATACAAATCATGGATTGAGGGTAGTGTCTTTATGACCTAGTCACCTCCCTCATCCCCTAATATCATCACTTTGGGGTTATGATTTCAACATATGTATTTTGAGGGTACACAAACATTCAATCTATAGCAGGCCCCATAGATTACATTACTTTGAAACAATTTGCTTCAGAGACATGATCTAGAAAACACCCAAGCATCTACTGTGCACTGGGATTACCCCTGATCACCTCTCCATACCTTCTCATGGACCCCCTCAGTTCTGAATCCCTCACAGCACAAGGGAAAGGCCTTAGTTTGACATGTTATACTTCCCTGAGAAGTATAGGTTTATCACAGAAGGTGATGCTCATTCTAGAGCTCTTGAGAATGACCAGAATCTCCTCTGAAAGTTAGTAGGAGTCATCTGCTTTCAGAGGATGTGGCAATGAGCACTTCTACACAAAATGTCACTTGACTTAGATGAGGATTATGCCATCTATTTAAGTCATGAGAAGGCCCTATAGGAAATGTATCAATTAAAAAGGAATCAAAATACCTAAATAGCATTCTGTGCTTATTCAACAGATGACTGATGAAAATTAAAAGCATTATATGGATGAGTTGGTAGGTGGAGAGAAGAACTAGTTAAATTCCTGATTCCTTTAACAGAACACCCTCTCTATAAACTCATAATTTAAGAAATATAGGCATTTTGTTAAAGAGAAATAGACCATAAATTATTCTCTTTTGTTAAACTTGAAGTTTCATTCCAAAGATCTAAATGGTGGCAGAATAGAATCATGAGATCCAAGATTGCTGAGACTCAAAGGTCTTCTTAGAGAACAATTTCATTGAACTATTTCCTGTACTTTTGGTCCTTCTCACCCAATTTCTGTTTATCCTAAATGCTCTTCCCTTTTCTGCCTCCCTTCAAAGTAGACCTTGCCAGGAGCTTTGAAATACCTGTGAGTGCTAAACACTTACCTGTTGAGTGCCCAACCTTAACATGCCCCTAATAAAATGCACTTAGATTAACCATTTTCATTATCAAAGTTTCCTTATTACCCAACAAATGCAGGGATTTTAAAGAAAACATTAACTAAATTACAAGTGACACATTTTAAGACCTTTGATGTGACTTCAGAGATTTAACTATAGGAACACAGTGTAGTGGGAGAGAACTTGGGAAGTAAGACATTAGACTTCATAAAATCTGCAAGTAATGCCAAGTCTCAATAAAGTTTACAGGGAAGCAGGATCATAAACTAATCTAAAATTTTAGAAGACATGGTTAAAACTTTAAATACCCCTACAATACAGATATTTACATGTCCACATTTTTATTTGATTGGTTCATATTTAGGTGTATCTTTTTGCTGATATTCTTTTTAAAAATGATTTGCTGTCCATAAGCAAAGATGATGATGCTATCCTAATCTTAATGCCATATGCTTTGAGTATTAGTGATACATTTTTTATTCAGGAAGCCCAAAGGCAGCTAACAAGCAGTAGCCCAGAGAAGCAGGAAAAAGGATTTGGGTTTAAAGGTTATAAGGCCCAAGTTTTAGTCCTATATGGTTGATCATATGATTTCTGCAACTAGGAACATTTTGGGGTGTGTCAAACCAGAAACTGGACAAGACCCTGGAACCTGGTTTGTTCCCTAGACTAGAGCTGTATCCACTTTGCATCCCTGGTGAACTTTCTAAATCCTGCTTCTGATTACTTGTCTCTTTCCTTCATACGTATGGCTCCTTATTGCCTGCAGGACCAAGTCGATGCTGTTTAAAATGGCTTACAAGGACCTCTATGGTATGGTCTTTGCCTCTCTAATTTTGCTTTCCAGTGAGGCCTGCTTCCCATGATTCAGCTATCCTGAATTTCTCTGGATTCTTTAAAGCACTGAGTGCTCTCTGATCTCCAGAGGCTTTTTCACATACTGTTTGCTGTACCTGGGAAACCTGCCCAGCCCTTCATGGCCTCTTTCTACTCCTCATTCAGGACTCTTCTTACATATCCCTTCTAGAAATTTGCTCTCATGCTCCAGGTCCAAGAGAGGAGACTTTCCTAAGTGTATCCTATACCTCCACTCCTCTCATAGCATTCCTTATAACAGGTAGAGATTTACCTCTCATTTTGTCTATGCCCCCTGCCCAAACAATGGTACCCAAAGTTCCTTGAGGTCATATGTTGTATTCTATTCAGTGTGGTATTTCCAGTACCAAGAGTAGTGTTGGACAAATGGATAGTGTTTAATGAATATTGATTGAATGAATGAATGAATGTATGTATGAAGAATTCTTCCATTTCAATATGTCATGGAAACAGCATTGTGATTGATATGCAACAAGTATGATTATCCCTATTTTAGTGATGTGTATACTGAGCCTTGAGAAATCCAAGGGGGCCTGCTGGGATTGCTGGCAGATGCAGGACCAGAGATACAGCCTTGACTTCTGGGTCCCAGGCTATTTTTAATGTCAGCATTATTCATAATCTAAGTACTATGGCTGTTAGTTTTAGAATGAAAGCTTTTTTTTTTCTGTTCTTTTGGTAATCATTTGCTTTTAGCTTACCTTATAAAAGTTTTCATCTTTACACGTTGATAGTCTGGTAAGCCATTTTAGAAGAAAGTTAAATAGCAAAAATAATGGCATTTTTAGTGAAAAATTTGTCCATGGAGGCCTGCAGAGTAGGAACAAAAGGAATATCAAAAGGAGTTGAGAATGTTTATTTTTATAAACACTAATGGACCCTTCAGTTAAATTTCAGTTCATGTTTCTGATATTTTTTTAATGTTCCTGACACAAGACCAAACTCTTGCTCCATAATAACATTCCAGAGCATACCAATAGCAAAAGCAAACATTTTGAATAAAATGCCTGGTCCTTTACAGACTGTTAAACATTTTTTGATATTTCACAAAATACTGCTTAATTAATAGGAGTTTGGGAAGTACATGTGATTTAGTAGTTCAGTTCAGTAGTAACCCTGTTACTATGGACCTGATTTAACTGCATACTGTTGTAGTACTTTCTGCTAATTTATCAGCACATGTAGTTAGTTGGTAACCATACCCTGGAAAATTCCTTTGTTCTAAGGTTCCTTATTAATGTATGTATGTATTTTTTAAAGCTGTGTTGGGTGGAATGAAATAATTGAAAACACTTAGATTCTAGCAATTTTGAATTCATCTTGGTTTGGGCAGAATGGAGGTAAATTTTATATTTATTTTTAACCATTTGAAAAATCATTTGTGATGATAGTATTAAAAATATAATATTGGAATAGAGATTTATTTTTGCATGTATTGCTCGCACGTATGTGTATGTGTGGGCGAGAGAGGGTGATTCTGTTATTACATATCACTACATTAATAATCTATATAATAATTTCCATTTCAGTCTTATTTTTCTTTACCCATATTGTTCTTTGCCCATAATTCTTGAACAGTAATTTCACACTAATTATTTTTCTCCTCATCTGGACCATGTGTTCCTTCAAAGTAGGGCCTAAAGTTATTGATCTTTGAATTCCCAGGTCTGTCATAATATCTCAAATTTAATAGACTTTTATTAAGAGTTTATTGAAAGAATACAAGACTAAGCAGTTATTTACATTCAGATGACCAGTAAGCAAATTAAAACATTCTTATCAGCACATAGTGTTTGTAACCATACTTTGTATCTTTTCAAAACAATTGCCAGTTCATCTTGTTTCTTATTTTCTCTCCAAAGTCTATCACGACATTTGGCAGAAAATGGAATCTCGATAAATGTGTTAAATTTCCACTAACTTCACTAAATTATGTTGACCTTTCTTTGGTAACTATGATTCTAAAAGACTTTTCCTGTCCTTCCTAATGAATAAAATAGTGAGATAGGAATGTTGCACAATACCTAGATTGGGCAGTTGTCTCTGTCATTCACTTTTAAAATTCTGTTCTCTAAATATTGACAGTGATATATGTTTAAGTATTATTTACTTGTGGTAGAGAACACACTTTGATCAGATTTTACCAGAGGAAAGTACAAAGCATAGCATAGTAAAGTAGCTTTTCTAGTGTGGCCTTAGGAAATTAGTGTGTGATCTATGTGAATCTAGAGAGAAAAAACTCCATATTTACCCAAGTTCCAACCTTGTTACTATGAGCATGATTTAACTGAATGCTGTTGTAGTACTTTCTGCTAACTTCCTTTCCAAGGCAACTTGTGAAGAGAAAACCTTGGAACCTTATTGTCACACTAAGGTAGTGTTCTTCTACAGAGACTGCATTCTTGGGATTTCCCAGGCTCTGAAGATGCTAGTAGTTGCCATAGATTAGGTAGCCATAGCTCATGTGTGCTATACTCTGTGGAAGCCTTCTTCCACCAATTAGCTCAGTTAATCTTCATAATAACACTTCAAGATCAATACTATTATTTTCTCCTTTTAAACATGAAAGGTAAATGACAAAGTAACATGCCTGACATTGTGAACAAATGAGTGGAGGTTAAAAGCCA
Organism: Tamias sibiricus; assembly: GCA_025594165.1. Lineage (NCBI taxonomy): Eukaryota > Metazoa > Chordata > Mammalia > Rodentia > Sciuridae > Tamias > Tamias sibiricus. The sequence goes on from CM046664.1 coordinate 116,064,231, forward strand.
ATTCTGTTTGACTTCAGCATTTCAGTCTTTCTTTTTTATTCTAAGTTGTTATAAATGACAGCAGAATGCATTACATTTCATATTATACTTATAGAGCACATTTTTACATATCTCTGGTTGTATACAAAGTATATTCACGCCATTCGTGTCTTCATACACGCACTTAGGGTAATGATATCCATCTCATTCTACCATCTTTTATTTTTTTCTTCACCCTTTTGCCCCCTCCCTTCTGTTCCCTCCCCATTGGCCATTCTATTGTTCCTCAAATCCTCCTATGCTCCCCGTCCCAACCCCACTGTGAATCAGCCTCCTTATATCAGAGAAAACATTCAGCATTTGGCTTTTGGGGATTAGCTAACTTCACTTAGCATTATATTCTCCAACTTCATCCATTTACCTGCAAATGCATGATTTTATTCTCTTTTATTGCTGAGTAATACTCCATTATGTATATATACCACATTTTCCTATCCATTCATCTACTGAAGGGCATCTAGGTTGGTTCTACAGTTTAGCTATTGTGAATTGTGCTGCTATAAACATTGATGTAGCTATATCCCCATAGTATGCTGTTTTTAAATCTTTGGGAATAGACTGAGGAGTGGGATAGCTTGGTCATAGGGTGGTTCCATTCCCAGTTTTCCAAGGAATCTCCATACTGCTTTCCAGATTGGCTGCACCATTTTGCAGTCCCACCAGCAATGTATGAGTGTGCCTTTTCCCCCACATCCTCTTCAACATTATTGTTGTTTGTGTTCTTAATAGCTGCCATTCTGACTGGTGTGAGATGAAATCTTAGAGTGGTTTTGATTTGCATTTTCTAATAGCCAGAGATGTTGAACATTTTTTTATGTATTTGTTGATTGATTGTATATCTTCTTCTGAGAAGTGTCTTTTCAGTTCCTTGGCCCATTTATTGATTGGGTTATTTGTTTTTTTTGGTGTTAAGATTTTTGAGTTCTTTATATATTCTAGAGATTAGTGCTCTATCTGATGTGTATGTGGTAAAAATTTGTTCCCAATTAGTAGGTTCTCTATTCACCTCCCTGATTGTTTCTTTTGCTGAGAAGAAGCTTTTTAGTTTGAATCTATCCTATTTATTGATTCTTGATATTAATTCTTGCATTATGGAATCTTATTAAGGAACTTGGGGCCTAATCCGACTTGTTGGAGATTAGAGCTTACCTTTCCTTCTATTAGGTGTAGTGTCTCTGATCTAATTCCTAGATCCTTGATTCACTTTGAGTTGAGTTTTATGCATGGAGTAGTTTCCTTGTTATTTAATTTGTCTACAAAAATACATCCATACATATGTAAATACATAAATACATAAATAAAGCTTCAAATACTACCAATTAAAATACTGCTGATTGATCTGAAATAAAGTACCATCTTCTCTATCAGTTTTAGGGAACTTCTATTTTTATAAATTGTTTGGGGGGATTTTACCAAGTCTTGGAAGACTTACAGGCAAAGTGATAAGCTTTAGGTCACACTGCATATAGCAGAGCTGAAACCAACACTCATTCATTCATCCTTAAATTTTGATTCACCAAATCTCTGTTTGGTTTGGATGCCAGAATTCTAGGAGCTCAGTACATATTTGTTGACTGAATGAGTGAATGTGTTGAGGTTGACAGTGTGCTGAGCTGAAGAGCATGTTTTTACCTTCAAGAAGCTACAGTCTTACAAGAAAACTCACACAAATACTACCATAAGTAGATGCCTGGCTGCCCTGAGGGGTGATAAGGAGTATTTAGGAGGATACGTTACACTGAGCAATAGCGCAAACCTGAGAATATCAAGGTTATGGGAAACTAAAAACTGTTGCAGCTGGAACAAGAGTCGAGAGGCTCAATTCTGGATGCCTTGTGTGCTATGTGCCATATTTTATTCTGCTAGAAAGAGAACTACTGTAGGATTTAACACAGAGAAAAAATCATATGCTCAAACCTGTATCTTAGGGAGATTTCTGGAGTGTTCACATGAGGAATTGACAATCAATAGATATTTGTGGTGTGATGTTGAAGGAATGATGATGGTCCAGACTAGGTCACTGTAACAGAGATGGCAAGGAAGAGAAGGATTTTAGAAGTATTTGGATGAAGTACAAGACTGAAGATAAATATTTGAAAATTGTTAGCTTATCAGTAGTCATCAATACCCTGAAAATGACTGGAATCTTAGAGGATAATTGGGAAAGTTAGGATGGAAATTAATATTCAGGAGACAGAAAAAGGGAGAGTTGTCCACACATAATAATAGGAAGAGATGGCCATAGTGTGATTTCTCATATGCCAAGGCAAAAATGTTTCAGAAAGAAAAAATGTTCTGTGGTACAGAATGACAGATACATACTAAGTTTTCAATTTTCCAGATAACAAAGTGAATGATTGCCAAAGGAGGAACTGGTGACAAGTGAGGATTTGTTCTTATTTTGAGAGTGAAAGACCATAGTAGATTCACAGGCAGAAGCATTACAAAGCAAGATGTGGCAGACAGAAAGAAGGGTCCTATTACTGCCTAGTACCTTTGTTCATGTTCTTAGATACTTGTACCCCAAAGTAGTTTTGTGTTGGAGTTTGCAGAAATACATCAGAGTAATCCTCTTTGTGTAATTACATTGCCTACCATCTCAGAAACTCTTTTCAACCTTTAATGAATTCTCACAAATTGAGATTGTCTTAATGAGAAATTACTCAGGGAAAGAAGTATCATCTGCAATACACACCATGAGCACACAGACTTTGCTGAATAAACAGCAATGTGGGTCATTTCTGATTTCATCTCTGAAAACATGAAATTCTTTAAGACCATTATATTATTTTGCCTGTATTATAGTTAGGTGTCGACATATCTTGCCTCCTCATACCAAATTCCAGATTCCTCAAAGGTAGGAGACAATCATCTCTGTATGTTAGGTCCTTTATCCTCAGCAGGACTTGGCAATGAAGAAACATTTAATGTACATTTATCCAAAACAGTGACACGAGCCAAGACTTCAAGACTTCAATAATTTTTGTCTTATTTTGATAGGATGGGTTTCTATACCTCATTTGTTTCTCCAAGTGGGCTTTTTTTTTTTTTTTTTTGCTTTTCAATTTAAAAAGAAATAAGTCATTGGTCCTAACACAACCCTTATGCTCTACCCCAGTAGAGCCTTTAAACCAATACTTTAACTCCAGATTTTTTTTCTTGCAGTTTTTATGAATTAAAAAGATGAGTAGTAAATTGCCACATGTAATTTAAAAAATTTTCCCAGTTGATTCTTTCATGATATCTTTTATTCCCTCTTATGGCAGAGTGGAAATGAAAGGTGGCATCCACGTCATGTTATATCTTCTACCCCTTTACGATGTCTTTTATCCTTTAAATAGGAATAGCTACGTAGGGATGCCATGATAGAGTGAATAACTACTTTCTGTACACATCATCTTTCCCAGCATGTATTCAATTGTGTTGTCATTAGAATATACAACTTTATAAACCCTGAGCCCTGAAGGAGCCCCCTGCCATTTATTATTTTCTCAGTGCGTGTTAGAGTACCTGGATCTTAAGTAAGTACTCACTGAAAGGTTCCTGAATGAAGGAGATACCAGGCTCAAATAAGTATTCAACTGATCCTTTATTGCTGTCAAGATTGTAAATAGACTTTTGGTTAATCAGAATCAAATAGTTGGGGTGGAGTTGATATGAAATTGGAGCTTTCAGAACTCTCATGTATATTTTTAGATTTTCAAACTCTTGGGAGATTGTAGCACTGTATTTTCTCAAGTACTCTCTCTAAACAGTGTTTTCTCTCTTTCCCTCAGGTTGGACTCAGATCTGTGATAGAGCAGTTTCCTGGGAAGCTTGACTTTGTCCTTGTGGATGGGGGTTATGTGCTAAGCCATGGCCACAAGCAGTTGATGTGCTTGGCCAGATCTGTTCTCAGTAAGGCAAAGATCTTACTGCTTGATGAACCCAGTGCTCATTTGGATCCCATGTGAGTTTCAGAAACCCTGATTCTTAATAGCACAGTAGGAATAGAATCATTGAGACCTACTTCAGATGGATACACATTTTCATTAGGTTGTCATGTATGCAAGTGGGGAATCCCCCACCCTCAGTATTAAATAATTGCCCAATGGAAAAGTCACTATTTGGTGTGAGCACAAGTGGTTATTTCCTTGATAAGAGTTCTGGGTTCTCTTATGAATATGATTTGGAATTTCATGTAAACACTTCCATCTTGTCAACACAAGATGAACTATTTAGTGACATGGGGCCTACTCTGAGACTTATGATTCTTTTCCTTTATCCCATTTTTACCATAAATATTTTAATGCAAAAAATGAAAAACTGCTATTGATTCTAATAATGAAAAATCATGTATTTATGAAATTTTCTTCAAAATATTTGTCCTATTTACTTATGGTAAATTTACTTTATTTACTTTTCCATCTACCCCATAGTTGGAAAGCTGATTGTGATTAACTCAAGACCAGTGTTATATTAAAAGTATTGAAAGAAAGAAGTGATTTATTCAGGCATGGTGGTGCTTGCCTGTAATCCCAGTGGCTTAGGAGGCTGAGACAGGAGCATCACAAGTTCAAAGCCACCATCAGCAACTTAATGAGGCCCTAAGCAACTTAGTAAGACCCTGTCTCATAAGAAAAAGGGATGGGGATATGGCTCAGTGGTTAAATGCCCCTGGGTTCAATCCCGGGTACCAGAAAAAAAAAAAAAAAAAAAAAAAAAGAAGAAGAAGAAGAAGTGATTTAAAGAACTAAATTGATTGAATAACAGGCATGTTATCAAAGATAAAGGCACATTTTCCATATTATGTGAAGCTGTATGTGGTATTTTCTTTCTTTTCTAGAACATACCAAATAATTCGAAGAACTCTGAAACAAGCATTTGCTGATTGCACAGTAATCCTCTGTGAACACAGAATAGAAGCAATGTTGGAATGTCAACGATTTTTGGTGAGTCTTTATACATTTACTTAAGATCTCATTTCTCTTGTAATTCTTGATAACAATCTTGCATGTGATACTGCAAATTGCAACAGTGTACAAGTTCTTACTTAAAACGTGTCAAAAAATCCATCAGACTTTACTTAAAATAGCTGCACAAGTTTTTTTTCACTTTGAGTTGAGGTTGAAATTCAGTATTCCTAGAATAGTGGCATGTGACCAAGTTTCATTAATTAATAAACCTGATACCTATGCTTTTTGAGGCCTTCATCTAGAGACCAACTCATAACAAGTACTGTACCATTAAAAACTAAAAAGTCTTTCTGACTCTTTCAATAATAATCTCCCTTGGATAGGATGGGGACAGGCCTCATTGTCTTATAATCTGATTTATGGTTTTAGCATGGTAGTTGAGAGACTTATATCTCTTATTATTTAGGGCTCAGGTTAGTACCTCTCTCAACCCCCTTCTCAAACTTTCAAAACTGTCACAGATGCCCATCAAGTGTTGTTTACAAATTCCCTCTGGTTTAGTCACAAGGAAGTTCTGAGGATAATATATCATGTCATTCCTGTTAAGGCTTTTGAGCCCTCAGGAGGTAAATGCTATCCTTACTGGAAGATTTTTATTATCATTATTATTAAAAAGCTTGAAAATGACAATTTAGGGAGCAGACAACATCTATCTGCCACAAACAAGTTCAGGTTGGGTTAGGCCCTCTATTCTCTGGCCTTGAATTTACTTTAACATGCAACAGAAGCATATTAAACTCAGGAAAATCCTGACCAATTTGGAATTGTTAAGCTTCAGGTCCACTGTTAAAGAAGCTCAGTATTTATGGTGCTGTGAATTTAACTCACTTATAAAGTATGTAAAGAATCTATGATAAATCTTTCTTGTTTTCAAAGCACCCTCAATTCCTCTAAAGATCTTTTAAGAAGTGCATTTCCCAGTACTATACTAACTAAAAAAATAAATTCCAGCTGCTACATAAAAAAATCACAGGTAATTTCACAGATGGTAGGAGCTCCTTAAAGCAAGAAAATGTAATAATTAAATGCTATCCCTGATTGTTCAAAATGCCAGGCTCTGGACACTGTGTTTTCTTTTAGCTTTTATTTTCCTTTGAGCCTTTGCCAGTTTCTGTCCCTGTTCTGGTATGACCTGACTCCTGTCTGAGATCTCATTAATGGCCACTTCCCCAGGTCATAGAAGAGAACAAAGTGCGGCAGTACGATTCCATCCAGAGGCTGCTGAGTGAGAAGAGCCTCTTCCGACAGGCGATCAGCTCCTCTGACAGGGTGAAGCTCTTCCCCCACCGCAACTCCAGCAAGCACAAGTCCCGGTCCCAAATTGCTTCTCTGAAGGAGGAGACAGAAGAAGAGGTCCAAGAAACAAGGCTGTAGAGAGCAATCAGAAATGATGATGACATGGGATGTCAACTCATGGAATTGGAGCAGAAATCAGCTGCCTTGGCCTCAGAAAGCAAGGATGAGAATGCTTAAAAAAAAAAAAAAAAAAGAAAGAAAGAAAGAAACATTTTGGTAAGAGGACTTGAGGACATTCATATAGGCCTGGATAAATGGCTCCCTACAGTGGTCAAATTTGTATGAAAGGTACTTCAAATTCTTGAAGATTTACCACTTGGATTTTGCAAGATACGTTTTCCTGAAAGCACTTGCCTTTTGATAGTAGTTGGAATGGCAGCTAAATGTCAACCAGCCTATGTTCACCTTACCATTTAGTGAAACTGGTTAATTCGTATTAACAAAAAACTGAAATCATACTTCTTAGAAATATGATTAAGTAATGATAACTGGAAATTTTAGTGGATTATATAATTTATATCCCTTTTTCTCTCCTCTCTCCAAGATATTTAGACACACAACTATATTGTCTGCTAAGCGTTCTAGTTGTCTCATTTCCAAGCAAGTTGTAGAATACTGCAGGAGTCACGAGACAGCTCATTAAGTTAGGTTCCATTTAATGATTGGTTAAGAAAGAAACTTCCAGATCCTGGGAATCAGGGTTAGTACCATCTAGATCTACCAAACATTTAAATATTTCAGAGAATCAGGTTACATCCTTTACCTAGGTAAGGCCTATGGCAGTCCCAGGTCAGGGATGAGATGGCTTCCTTGATGTGGAAATTGACATGCCTCTCCTACACCCAGAGAATACTGAGGGCTTAAGACCTCTGACCTGGAATATGGCTAGACAAGTTTGTTAGTGCAAATTGGTACAGGAACACCCTTCTTACAACAGAAGCTCCAGATACAGTGCTCAAACATGGGCTCAACGGATAAGAGCACATGAAATCCCAGCCTCTAGATGTAGTGTGTTTCAAGGCCAGCTTTGTGTGCTTCATACAGTCTACACTGAGTGAGAGAGAAAATGGGAGACAACCTGAAGAAGATTCAATCATGAAATAGTTTTATATGCTTCTATTTTATAATTTTGTGATGCAAATGAAATTTTCTCTAGGAAATATTTATTTTAATAATGTTTCAAACTTATATGTAATAAAGCTGTATTTTAAGAATGATTATATTATGAATTATGTTTGTATAAAAGAATTTTTATATTTGAAATGTTAACTTTTTATGGCACCAGTTATTTTTACGATATATTATGTTAACACTGAAGTGGGGGGACCTAGGGTGATGTGGACCAGGGGCCCATGCATCACTTTTGTGATGTAGAGAGAAACATTGGGGCTGATACAGATGTTGCAAACATCTGTGTGATTCTCCATCCACACACAGGTGCCTTCTGATGCAGTTGGTACTAGAAGTCTGATTGTTTTTACCAAGGGCACAATGACTTCCCAACTCTAAACTAACCCTCAAGAAGATTGCAATATTTATTACTGTAAGAAAATACCATATTGTCAATAAAATGCTTATATTTGTGTGAAACTCATCGATTTTCAGATGTGTTCATTAATCACATCTCTTCAAACTCTTACTCCAGTCTCTTCATGGAACATAAAAATTGAGTCTTTCTTTTAGATAGAGTTATCTATGTATATTTTATTTTTTTCATTTACATATATTCCAGATAAACTTGAAGAATCTCACATGAATTAGCACACAAATTATGAACTTATCTTTTTAAATCATGGTAAAATATACATAGCATAAAATGTACCATTTTAACCATGTTCAGTGAAATTTTGTGAATTCACATTGTTGTACAATTTATCACCATTATATATCCACAGAATATTTTTCAACTCGAAAAACTGAAAATCCTTACAATAAAAAAATCTATTAGACATGCAACCTGGAAACCATGAATCTCCTGTTATCTCCTGTTTATATCTGTGAGGTTTGACTGCTCTAAGGATGCAAACATACATTAGTCCTTTTGCATTTCGCTTATTTCAATTAGCATAATGTCTTCAAAGATCCTCCCTATTATTTTATATGTCAGGATTTTTTATTCCTTTAAAAACTAAAAAATATTCATTATATGTATCATACATATATAATATACATATCATATTTTGCTTATTCATTCTGTGTAGAGGGACACTTGGGATGCTTCTACCTTTTGGATATGGGGAATACTAATTCTGTGAACATGGTGTATGAGTATCTTTTCATGTCCCTATTTTAGTGACTTATGACACTTTTGAAATTATTTTTGTTTTACAATGGAAGTTTATAGAATGCAAAATTGATTTATAGGAACAACCATCAGTACCTCCCACACCATGTGTTACAATTTTTGCAATTGCTCAATCTATATTGACACATCATTATCATTCATGGTTTACATTTAGACTTCCTTCTTGGTGTGGTGTACTTTTTATGAGTTTTGACAAATTTCTAATAATGTGCAGTGTCATCCTTTGGTGTTTTGTGTACTGTCTTGAACAGTGGTTTTCCTGGCTTAAAAATCTTCTGTGTCATCACTATTCTTCCCTCCCTCCTCCCCCACCTAATTCCTGGCAACTCCTCATCTTTTCACTGTTTTAATGCCTTTGCCTTTTCTAGAGTGTTATCTAGAGATTCAATAATGCAGTGTGTGGCCTCTTCTGAGTGTCTTCTTTCACTTAATATGCATTTAATGTACCTCCATGTTATTTTGTGACCTGATAGCTCATTTATTATTCCTGCTAATTAATATCCATTGTTTGGATATACAACAGTTCATCCATTCACCTACTGAAGTGCATCTTGGTTCATCTTAGTTCATTCTTATTCATTTTGGCAATTTAAAAAAAGCCGCCAAAACAACTATGTGTGGGTTTTTACGTGAATATAAGTTTCAAGTTTGGCTAAATAACAAGGAACATGTTTATAAATCATATAGTATGTTTAGCTTTGTAAAAAACTACTGAACTGTTTTTGTAAGTGGCTTACCATCTTGCATTCCCACCAATAATGAGTGAGAGTTTCTATTGCTCCATATCTTTGCCAGTATTTGGCACTGTTAATGTTTTTGGAATTTAACCTAGATATAGGTGTGTAATGGTATCTCATTGTTGTTTTAATTTGTATTTCCCTGATGACATATGATCTGGAGCATCTTTTTGTGCTTCTTTGCCAACTGTTTATCTTTTTTGGTGGGGTGCCCATTAAGGTTTTTGGCCCATGTTATAATTGGGTTGTTTGTTTTCTTATTGTTGAAGTTGAAGCGTTCTTTGTATATTTTGGATAACAGCTCTTTATCAGATGTGTGTTTTGGAAATACTTTCTCGGTATATGACCTGTCTTTTTATCCTCTTGACTTTGTCTTTTGTAAAACAAAGTTTTAATTTTAATAAATCCCAGTTTGTTCATTATTTCTTTCAAGGAATTTGGCTTTGATGTTGTATCAAAGAAGTTATTGTCATACCCAAGGTCATGTAGGGATTCTCTTATATTGTCTTCCAGAAATTTTACACTCATGCATTTTATATTTTGATCAATGTTCCATTTTTAAAATTTCTGTGAAGGACTTAAGGTCTTTATCTAGAATCTTTGTCTGGCTTATGATGTTCAGGTTATCTAGCATCATTTAGTGAAAAAAAAAATCATCTTTTCACCATTGTATTTTCTTTGTTTCTTTGTCAAAGATCAGTTGATTATGTTCATGCAAATCTATTTCTGGATTCTCTACTTGGCTCCATTGATCTATTTGTCATTTTTTCCCAGCACCATACTGTGTTTAGTACTATATTTTTATAGTAAGTCTTGAAGTCAGATCAGGCAGTGTGTTAGTTACTTTTTCATCACTATGTGACCAAAATACTGAACCAGAACAACTTAAAATAGGAAATGTTTATTTTGGGTTCACAGTTTCAGAGGTCTCAACTCATGGTTGGCCAACTCCTTTGCTCTGGACCTGAGGTGAGGCAGCACATCACAGTGGAAGGGTGAAGGGGTAGGGAAAGCTACTTAGCTCATGGTGGTAGAGAAGCAGAAAGAGAGAGGGAGGAGACAGGGAGGCACAATATAACCCCCACAGGCATGCCCAGTGATTTAGCTCCTTCATCCATGCCCCACCTGATTAATTAACCCCCCAGTGATCCACTCAAATTATTAAACATCAAATGGACTAATCCATAGATAAGGTTACAGCTCTCATAATCCAATCATTCTACCTCCCACATTAACACAGGAGTTTTGGGGGACACCTCATATCCAAATCATAACATTCTACCCCTGGATCCCAAAAGTTCATGTCCATTTCACAATGCAAAATGCATTCAGTTTATCTCCAGGAGTTCCCATTGTCTTAGCAGTTCCAGCACTGCCCAAAAGTACAAATCTGAGGTCTCTTCTGAGAATCCAGGTAGACTTTTGGCTGTGAGCCCCCATAAAAAAATCAAAAGCAAGTTACATTTATTCAATATAAAATGGCAGAGTAAACATTCCCATTCAAAAAGTGATAAATAGTGGCATAGAAAGAAAGAATGGGACCAAAGCAAGACTGAAATCCATCTGGGCAAACAAGTCCTATAGCTCCATGTCTAGTATCTCGGGCACAAAGACGTGAGATGTGATTTCCAGAGGTCTTGGGCAGTTCTTCCCCTTGGTCTTGCCAGTTGCATCCCACATGACCTCTCCCTTAGGCTGGCTCTATCCATTTTCAGCAGCTTTCTTTGGTAGACCTTCCACATTACTGGCATCTCTTAATCTTCAGGGTCTCCACAGCAGCTTTAGCTTCCTTGTCATAGCTTTATGTATTGCCCCTCAGGAGCTGCCTGCTGGTATTCTGACCCTACTATACTTTGCCTGGCCTCCCAGGTCTTCCTTTGAAAGGTTAGTGGAAGCCTTCCTGACCCCTTAACTACAGCATCCTGCATTTCTGCAAAACCAGCATCATGTATATGGCACCAAGATCTTCCACAAGGTTGAGCAGTAGCCAGGCCCCCTGGGATCATGGCTGCAGTAGCCTTTGAGTGTCTGGGTGCCTAAGAATGGTGAAATTAATTCTGGGCAAACAAATTCCAGGGTCTTTTTTAAAAGGAATTTCCCCTTCTACACTCTTGAGCCTTGCTGATTCCTGAGATGCCCTTAAGGCATTTTTCCTATTATCTTCGTGCAAAGTACTTAACTTCTCTTTAAGAGAAGTGGTAATCTCTTCAACAACCACACCTTCCTTGGTCCATTTTACATGCGATTTCCTGGCCAAATTATAAGTTTTTAAAATCCTTCTTCTCTGCTATCTGCTCCTGATTCTCACAGTAAACCTGACTAAAAGCTGCCATCAATATCCATACCACTACATGAATGCTGTGCTACTTTTAAATTTCCTCTGTCATATCAATTAGTCCATGACCTTTAAATGCAGCCTCACACAAAGTTGCAAGATGAGATATGATGTGAATGGCCTCTATTCTAATCCAATAGAGTTCCCATTCCTCTCTGAAATCTCAAGAGCACAATTTTTACTCTTCACATCATATTGGCATTTTGGTCTTCTGAGTTTTCATCAGAATCACCCATTAAGTTCTGCTTAAGGTATTCTAGGTCTTCTTCAGTCTGCATCTACAAACTTCCAGGCTTTTCCTGGAAAATAGTTTCAAAGCCTTCTGAAACACATGGTCAGATTGTAGCAATGACCCTACTTCTCCACACCAACTTCTGTGTTAGTCAGCTTTTTGTTGATTTCACCAAAATACCCAAGCAGAACAACTTAAAAGAAGAAAATTTTATTTGGGGCTCACTGAAGGAGCCTATAATCAAGGAGATAGCTAAAGATTGCAGTTAGCTGAGAGCCATAAAAGATGTTCTAGTTTCCACCTGATATAAATACATTATTATATAAGATTCAGAAGTCTCAGTCTATGGTTGGCTGACTTCATTGCTTTGGGCCCGAGGTGCTGCAGCACTTCCCCTGCAGAAGGATGATGATGAGGAAACTACTCAGCTCACAGAAGCTGGGAAGCAGAGACAAAGAAGGAGGAGCCAGGGGGACAAGATATAATCCCCAGAGATCCACAGTGATCCACTTCCTCCAGCCATGCCCCACCTGCCTAAAGTTACCACCTAGTGATTCATTCAAATTATTAAATTATCAAATAGATTAATCTACTAACAAGGTTACAGATCTCAATTAAATCATCTCACCTCCCACATTCACAGAGGATCTATGGGAGACACCTCATAAACAAATCTTAATAGGTAGAATCAGTCAGTCAGGAATGGAATGAGAAGTGCAGGAAGAGGGAAACAGAGAGAGAGAGACAGAGATAAAGAGGTCAGGCAAAAAAAGTGTCTGTGTCAGTAGTGGACAATCTAAAATAGGAAATGCAAGATCCAGTGAGACCAGAGATGGAGTTACCATGAATATCACAAAGCTAATATTTCAAAGAACTTTTCTGTCCTTAGCACTTTCCAAGACTCTGGGACTAATTTTGTACTTATAATTGTATAATCTTTGAATAGAGTTACCTTCCTCATGTGTAAGGTGAAGTCTTAACAAATCCTTGATAAGCCCTGGAAGAAGATATGTGCCAGTAAAATGCTATGGGAATTCAGAAGAGGAAGTAGTTAGTTTCACTTGGGAGAAATTGGGCTACTCCTGAGAAGTTTTATATAGGAAGTAGCATTTAGAAGGAAACTTTGAGACTTGAACTGTATATCTGAATGAATAAAGGGATGAGCAAAGGTGCTTCAGACAAAGAATATAACATAGGGCACGAGGCAGGTAAAGAAAGCAATGACTGGTTCAGCCAAGTGGGAGAATAACTAGAGGACATAAAGGGAGACAAGATTGGAGCAAGATGAAAGAGATTATGAATTTTCAAAGTCAAAGCAATGTGGGGAGCTAAATATCTTAAAAATCCTGGTAGGGTTTGCTAATAAGTACTTATAATTTTATAATCTTTGAAAAGATTTACCTTCCTCATGTATAAGGTTAAGGCTCAAAAAATCCTTGATAAGGATCTTTGGTCATCATCAAGAACAATGGATCTCAAAATGTGGTCCCCAGACCAGTATAGTCTGCCTCATTGGAGAACTTGTATGGATTGTTTGTTCTTGGGCCCTACTGAATCACTGGTGAGGCAGTGCTCACAGGTGATGCTGATGCATTCCTGCCCAACTGTAAGAACCCTGTCTGAGAGTCCCTTGGCATAGAGGAGTGAGCACAGAATGCAGCTGCTAAGAGTCAATGGATGGCTGAGTGTTGCAGTGAGAAGCTCTGTAGAACGTTAGTGGTGGGAAACAAGACAAGAGCACTGGTCTGAGGGGATGGTGGGATCAAATGCAATCTGAAGGCATTTGCCTCTATACCAAGGAGGAATGATTTCCTCTGAGACTGGAGGAAAGGGAAAGGAGTGGAATTAGGGAGAATTTTTGAGCAAAGAGCAAAGAATTGGAAAACTGAACTTGCCAACTAAAGTTCTGATGCTGCCTCAACCTTTTTATTTTTCCTTAATTTTTAAATTCTTTTCTTTAAAAATTTTTTAAAAAATTATTAGATCTTTATGGTTATACATAGTACCTGGGTGCATCCCGACAAACTGGATTTGCATGGAAATTAATATCAGTTCCTGATCACCCCTTTTTCCTCTCTCCCTTTCCCCCATCCTCCCCATGCCTTCTCCTTCCTCAACTCTACAGACTTACTTTCTCTTATCTATTAAGTTGTATTTGATTGATTCTTTTCACATCCTTCCCTTCTGTTTTCCTTTTTTTTATTCTAGGTTCTGCATACATTCAAGCAAACATTCCACCTTTGAGTTTTTGCATTTGGCCTATTTCATTTAGCACAATATTCTCCATTTCCATCCACTTACCAGCAAATGCTGTGATTTCATTCTTTTTAATCTCCCTCAATCTTTTAAATCCACCATAAGCCACAGTCATGGAAGTCAGGTGTGTCAATCCTCTGATTTAGTTCTCCTTCAGTTAAATTTCTAGTTGTAATATAATAGTAAGAGTTGTCTATTCTCTTTACAGTTCTGTCAGTTTTTGCCTAATGAATTTCGACACTTTTGTTATGTGCATACTCATTAAAATTGTTGTCTTCATGGACTGTTAATTCCATTTTTATTGTGTAATGCTCCCCTTGATATCTAATGACTTTCTTGATCAGAGTCTGCTCTGTTTGAAATTAATATAGCTACTTCCATTTCTCTTGATGACTGTTAACAAGGTACAATTATATTCATTCCTTGATTGATTTATATGTGGCTTTAAATATAAGTAGCTTTTTTGTGGACAACATGTAGCTGGGCCTTGATTCTTGATCCACTCTGACAATTTCTTTTTATTCATTTCCATATTTTTATTGGTTGCATTAGAGTTGTATATAATGGTACAATTCATTGTTACATTTTGTGTGTGTGTGTGGTGCTGGGGATTGAACCCAGGGCCTTGTGCATGTGAGGCAAGCACTCTACCAACTGAGCTACATCCCCATCTCTTCATTGTTACATATTTGTATCTGCACACAATATAATTATAATTTGGCTAATATCACTCCCCAGTATGTCTCTTTTTGCTCCCTTTCTCCTTCCTCCAATCTGTCTTTTAATTGGTATATTTAGACCATTGACATTTAAAGTGATTATTGATATACTTATTAGTATTTGCTATATTTGTTCCTGTTTTTTGTTTCCACCTTTTTTTTTTTTTTTTTGCCTTTTGAGGTTCTGTTAAGTATTTTATATGATCCCATTTTCTCTCCTTTCTTGAAATGACAATTCTATTTACTTTTTATTTCTTTTTAGAGTTGTCCTAGGTTTTGTATTTGTAATTAATCTACATCACCTTAACACTATATACTTTACAGATAGTGTAATTACCTTAAAAAATAAAGTATTCCTAATTCCTCCCTCCTGTTCCTCTTATCATTGCTATTATCAATTTCATTTATAAATATGCTTACAGACATATGATTATACTATTATGGATATTATTTTGAACAAACTTATCTATGAGATTAATTAAGAGTAAGAAAATAATATTTCTTATTTTTCCTTCACTATTCATTCCCTGATGTTTGCTCTTTTATGTGTAGATTAACTTCAGAACTTCTTTTAACATTTCTTGCAAGGCAGATCTATTGACAACCAGTTCCTTCAATTTTTGTTTGTCTAATAAAATTTGTTCTCTTTCACTCTGGAAGGATAATTTCATAAGGTACAGAATTCTAGGTTGGTGGCTTTTTCCTCTCCAACACTTTACATATTTTGCTCCACTCTTTTCTTACTTGCAGTGTTTCTGAGAAGTTAGATGTAATTCTTACCTTGGCCTCTTAGAGATAAAATGTTTTCCCTCTGCTGTCTTTCAATATTTTGTCTTTACTTTGATTTTCTGCAGTTTGAATATGAAGGGCCTATCTGGTGCATTTGTCCAGCTTTGTATTCTTTGACCTTCTTGGATCTGTGTTTTGGTGTTGGACATTAATTTGGGGCAAAATCTCAGTCATTATTTCTTCAAATATTTCTTTTCTTCCTTTCTCCCTATTCCTATCATGCATAATTTATGTCACTTGTATCTGTCCTGCAGACAGGAAGGTGGAATTAGGAATACTTTATTTTTTAATTCACTTATATTATCTGTGAAGTGATATAGTTTTATTTAAGGTGACATAGATTAATTACACACACAAAACCTAGGACAACTCTGAAAAGAGCTATTTTATTCTGGTTGTTGTTGTTTTTCATTCTCTTTTCTCTGTATTATTCTGTTCTTTAGGTTTCTCTTCTCAAATCCTTCAGCTCAGAGTTTCTTCCTAAGTCATTTCCAGAGCATGAGTGAGCCAAGCAAAGGCATTTTTCATCTTTTGTTAAGTGTTTTTGGTTTGCAGATTTTCTTTTTGATACTTTCTTATAATCCCTCCTCTCTGCCTACATTATCCACCTGTTCGTTCCATGTTCTCTACTCTTTCCATGAAAGCTACAGCACATTTATCAGAGTTGTTTTAAAATTCCTGGTTTGATGATTACAACATTCTTGCCATATCTGACTCTGGCTCTGATGTATGCTCATTGCTCAAATTGTGTTTTTTTCCTTTTAGTAAGAATTGCAATTTTTGTTGTTGTTGTTGAGAGGAGGCCTTGATTTACTGGGAAAAGACCTTTCATCATGCAGTGATAACTTGGGGCGATGCTCTATAGTCCTGTCAGTGGGCCTTGGTCTTTGGTGAATCTGTGCTTCTGGACCAGATTTCATCAGTAATTTTCAGAGATTTTCCTCCACTTAGGTGGGGCAGGATGGCTTTAAGGTGCTGGCATTTGCTATTTCCCTTTCCTTGGGTTGATTATGATCTGATTAGACCTTGGCAGATTAGCCTCTGGCATAATAGTTTGTCTTGAGGGAAGGCCTCTTTAAGAATAGCAGAATGCTGAGGGTTATTTCAAGATAAATACTTTTCCTCTTGCCCTGCAAAAGCAAGAGGGGATTTTTCTCCAATATTCCTGGCAGAACTCCTAGAGCTAATATCCATGGAAGCGTGGCCCCCCTCTCCTCTCCTAGGTTTCACTAGCACACTTAACTCTTATTTACTAGTGTCTTTAAGCATTTGCCCACGCTGAGCCTCCAGCAATTTACCAATTATGGTGAATGCTTTCCTACTGTGGCACTGGCCTGTGGAGATTTTGCTCAGTGGTTTCTATTCAGGAAACTTGCGATTCTCTCTATCCACTTGTCTGCCTCTCCAATTTTGTGGGCAGTGGTTTGTCCTGTGACCTCACAGCTCTGAAGGATCTCAGAAGAGTTGTTTTTCAGTTTGTCCAGGTTTCTCCTTGTTAGGTTGGAGGCAGGACTTCTGAGATCCTTAAGTTCTGGGCTGGCAACTGCAAGTCCTTCTCACTCATTTTCAGTTGAAAAAATAAAAGAGAGAGAAGAACTTTGCAACACTGGATAGAGTCAAGTGCAACGTGAGTGGGACAAAAGAAGCCCTAATAATGAAAACCCACTCAAAGAAGGCATGAAATAAGAAGGGAAAGCCAGTGTTGGTCACACAAGCTC
Organism: Tamias sibiricus; assembly: GCA_025594165.1. Lineage (NCBI taxonomy): Eukaryota > Metazoa > Chordata > Mammalia > Rodentia > Sciuridae > Tamias > Tamias sibiricus. The sequence continues at coordinate 116,081,612 of CM046664.1, forward strand.
CACTGCTCATCCCAAAGCCCACTTTTTCTTGCTGGATTTTCTATCCACTGCTTTTCCACTTTTTAAATTCTAATTTGTTATAGATTGACTGCAGGATGCATTACAATTCATATTGCACATATAGAGCACAATTTTTCATATCTCTGCTTGTATACACAGTAGAGTCACACCACTCGTGTCTTCATACCTGTCCTTAGAGTAATGATGTCCATCTCATTCCACAGTCTTTCCTGCCCCCATGCCCACTCCCTTGGCTTTTCCATTTAAAAAAAAATAAAAATAATGGTTTTAGTCACAGACTTTCTATTGCATTCTCTATTCTTGAGTTTTAGGCTTTCCTTGACCAGTCTATGGTCAGTCCCCTCTGACACACATTTTCTTAATGTATTTCTCAGCCCTTTTACTCTGTTGAACCAAAAGCAAAAGTGAGAAACTGGTTCATTTCCTCAGTAAGCAGGGGCCATCCAGGGTTGGGAAACTGCTACTTATTAGAGTGAAAGACTAATAAAATCCCCAAAGTAAATATTTTAGTAGTTGGCTAAAAAAAGATCTTCAAATACTATGTGGAAGACAATTTAGAATGAGGTTTATAAAGAGTGCAAAAACCTGTTTGACCTGTTTAAAACAGGTGTGCACAATCTCAATTCCCTATTAAAAGCTGTTATGAAAAAAAAACCTATAAATGCAAGACAAATATATTGGGGCATAAGGACTCCAAATCAATAGGTTGAGAATTATAAGCTAGTCCTGTATATAAAGTATGAGACCTGAGTCACTCTCAGTTGACAGGGCCAGAGAACCAACACCTGTGCACTTTCTCAAGGAAAGACAATTTCTCAGGAAAAGTTTTGGGTTTATCTTTGATTCATCATAATGGAAATACTCATTTGCTTTTAAAATCTCATTTTCTCTAGGTGTAAAATGGCATAATGCATGGTGAAATGTGGTTAGAAATCTTTGTTTAAGTGGATACACTGTTGCTGACCTTTAATTCCATGTAGCAAAATAAGTGAATGCAGCAATAATTATGAATAGTTACTTAGATGGAAAGTTTTGATACAATTCCAATACACGGTCCATTAATCAAAGTACAAAAGCTGTACAAAAAGTGTAACTTTCCCTTCAAGAACTGCCCCCTTGTGGAGATTTGGTTGTATTGTTAGAAGAGTCAATTTCCCAAATGAGCACAAGCCAACCAGAGAAATGAGTACACACAGATTCTCACATTCCAACTTAAATGAATTGCACGACATTTTAGTCTCAAGCCATTTTTAATATTAAAAATTAAGCCTGAATAGTTTGGGGATGCACATAGTTCTTTAACTTTGCTCTTTATCATCCATCCTCGTCACTGACATAGTAATAGAAGAAGTGGTTATTAACTATCACAACAACAGGTTTATTGATCAATGGAACTAAAACTGAATTGTATTTTGATTGACAGTTATTGACACAAATATGTTTAAAACCTGAAAGACACAAATCTACTCTGGAAGTAATTCCTATGAAATAAAGTAATAATTTACCAAAAATTATACCATAACAAAGTAAGCTTTTTTTGTTTCATTAAAAGAAAGTGGATATATTTGGCCACAATTCTTTGGCCATTATTATCGTCAAGTTTCTATAAGCTAATCAAAACCAACAAGACTATTTTTGGCTTTTCATTGGAATAAGTGCCAGGGGTTTTTTACTACCTCAGAGAAAGGAGTGGTATGGGCAAATTTATGATCGTTGATGATCCTGTTGCAGGGAGGAAATTTTTAGTTTGTTTTCTCTTATCTCCCAGTGGGGAGCTAAAGTGGGAGGCAGAGTGTCCTATACAGACACGACTTCCTTCCATTTGGGAACCCATACCAGGCACCTGTACTTAGCCAAGCAAGGCAGCTGTTGTGCCACAGAAGAAAAATTAAACATTCCAAGTGAGCCTGAGATGTCTATCACATTATTTTATATTCTCTAGTCAATTAAAATTTAATTTTTGAAAAATTTCAAGTATATGCTACAGTAGACACAGACAACAGCTTTATATTCCTTTTGCTGAACTCCAGCAGTTATGAACCCTTGGACATCTATTTCATCAATGTTCCCTTATATATTATTTGGAATAAATCCAAACGATGTATGATTTTAACTGTATGTGTTTCTAAAACTCAAGGCTTTCTCTCTCATTCTTTTCAAAATCACATCCACATTATCATTACTACAGCTAAAAAATATAAGGTATCCAACATCCTCAAATATTCACTCATTGTATAAATGTTACAGTCTTGATTTTTTATATAAAAACTGATTACTTTGCATAAGACTTGTGAAAGAAATAATGCAAAATAGTTTAAATAATTAATGGGAAAAGTTATTGTTCCATAGCCTTAAAAATATTAAGTATTAAACTCTGTTACTGTTGGTTATAGATAAATGAGGAAATTTTAAAAATGGTAAAAACTAGTATCGGGGCTGGGGATGTCACCCTACCCCAACGCTTTGGAAGATGTCCTAATCCCAGACCCTGGGGCTGGGGTTTTGCCAGAAGTTCTTCCACCCAGAGGAGGTATCAGTCAACCTGAAAGAACTAGAAGAGTATTCTCAGAGTGGCCTGCGGCATCAGGCAGCACCTGTGACCTTGCTGGAAGTTCATGCTCTCCTTCCCCAAAACTCCTGAATCAAACTCTGTGGCTTTGCCCAGGAAAGCATTTTTCAACAAACTCTCTAGGCATTCTTATTCACATTGTTATTTATTTTTTTAGAACCCTGAATTGGACTCTCCTTTTGAGGTCAAAGTCATTCAGAAACTTGGATGAACATGAAGGAAATCTTAAAGAAACACCAGTAAAGGCCCCATCCCAAACCAGTTGAAGAAGACCCCTAGGAGGATGGAGCGAGGGTTTTGACAGGGTGAAAGGCTCCCCAGGTGATTCTAAGGCTGAGCCAGTTGCAAACCCTTGACCTTCTTGTGGTCGGGTCTTCAAGGTGGGTTGAAAGTGTGATGCTTGGAAACTGGTGCAAAGCGGCAGGAGTTTGACCAGGGAGATGGACACTTGTCAGCGGAGGACAAGGATGGTAGGTTAGTGCCTGGCACCTGAGGGCACTTCAGAGGTGTTCATTTAAAAGAGGGGGGTGGTGGTGACATCAGTTGAAAATTCTTCACTAGACCTTTGAAAACTGCTTGCTGTGTGTTCTAGGTGTTCTAGGGTTACAGCGGACAGCCAGGAGGCGGAGTCCTCAGTCTCATGAGGCTTAGGTTCTAGTGGGTGGGTGCAGAAAATCAGTGGTGAAAATATGTAATAGTGATTGAGAAAAATAAAGTAGAGAAGTAGAGAGAGATTTGACCTCGCAGAGTCAGTAAAGTCCTTGTTAGTGAGTTGACATTGAACAGAGACCTTAAGAAAGTCTGTTCTGTGGGTGTCCTGAAGAGGGCTTGAAGCAAAGGGAAGAGCAAACGCAAAGGCAGAGATGTGCTGGGAAGGTTGGAAGAACAGCAAGGAGATGCTGTGTCCAGCGTAGAGAGTGAGACACAATCATATGCAGAGCAGGGTCTCTGTAAGAACCCTGGCTTTTACTCCAAATAATAGAGTGGACCACTGGTGTGTCTTGAGATAAGTGATGGGCATATTTGAGCAGGGTCACTCTGATGTTGTGTTAAGACCAGGCTGCAAGGGGAAGTGTGGAAGCAGGGAGACCAGTTAGGAGTCTAATGCAATAGTCCTAGTGAGAAAGGAAGCTGCTTAAACCTCGGTAGTGACAATGGTGGGTCAGAGAGGTGGTTGGAGTCTGCATGTATTTTTTGAGAATAGAGAGACAAGTTTGCTGATGAATTGGATAAAGGGCAAGAAAGGAGAAGACACCTCGAGGACTCTGCTGAAGATTTTGGTATGGGAAGTTATAAGGATGAGATTCTTTACTGAAACTGGGAAGAATGGAGGAGAAATTGGGACTAGGGGTCAGGATTCAGCAATGTTTGACACATGTTAAGGTTGAGACATCCAAGAGAAATGGCAAGTGAGCTGTTTGTCATAAGAGTCTGATATTCAGGAGAAAGATCCAGATTGGAGAGAGAAATACAGAAATCCTAAAAATGTAGATGTTGTAAGTGAGCCATGCCATTAACATAGACTAAACACATTTGTGTTTGTCTACAATGTCAGAATTGACTGAATTACAATAAACTAATAGGTTATATCACTTTCGGCAGTTATAGTTCATGGAATACTGATGGATTACCTGCTGGTCATAAGTTGGGCAATCACAGGTTCTTCTACTCAGTCTTAACTACTAATATCTATAATTATAATTTATTCATATGCATATATGAATAAAAGCCTATGAAAGGCTAAGAAAGGGTTAAAGCAAGGTTTCAGAAGGCTGAACTGAGAATAGGCAGAGAGCAGATACTAATGATAATGATAATGAGAGTAACTGCAGGTGATCAGATAAGGTTACCAGCTGAACTTGTTCAGGGTGCAGAGTTGTCAAAGCACAGACTCTAAGCCAGGGATGGGGCCAGGGGGTGAAATGCCTGGATGAGGCTCAGGTTAAGATCTCGGGCTTCTTGTTATTGTTACGGCTGTGCTGTGGTTGTTGGTGAGCAGACAACTCCAGATGAATTCAGAGTTTCCTGCCTAAGTAACTTTGGGTTATCTAATATACTTTTCAGAAAGCTTATCTTGGCAGAAAATATTTTCCCCATAAACTAACTTAGAAAACCAATTGGCCTTCCCTGAACTTAATCTTTTCTTGAAACTTTTCACAGAACAACCACATCCAAAAGTAAGGAATGAAAGAATCCTGTCCTAATTCTCTACCTTAAGATAAGTCATCCTTCCCAGTAGCTCAGGAGGCTGAGGCAGGAGGATCACAAGTTCAAAGCCAGCCTCAGCAAAAGTGAAGTGCTAACCACTCAGTGAGACCCTGTCTCTAAATAAAGTACAAAATAGTGGCTTAGAGGTCCAGTGCCCCTGAGTTCAATCCCCGGTGCCCCAGCCCCCTACAAAAGATAAAGTCATCCAGGAAAAATGATTATCCATTTCCCTTGAGGCACTGTCTTTAAAAGCTTTTCATTGAATCTCCTCTCTGATTTGAATATTGATCCAAATCATAAGTAGCCCTCATTCCATCTTAATCTTACATAATAGGGCACAAGCCTTCGCTATGGATGTGAAGGTATAGGTGGGTGGACTGGTGACATCCTGATTGTCCTTTAGATATGACAATTGTTCTTCGTGGCTCTCCATGATATTTCTATTTCCAGTGACCCGTATGATTTTGGGTTGTGACTCATTTGGACAAATATTCATTTCAAAAACACCATGTACTGAAGGACAGCTAGAAAATTCCAGGATTCTGTCCAAGTTCTGAGATGTGATCCCCCTTCTTTATAACCTTGTATTAGACAACTTTTGTTAGCACTTGTTTTCCAAGTTACCAGATCACTCACTTCAGAGTTTAATTGCCCAGAAACTGCCTACTTTTGTGCGTAGAAGAGGTTTTTTCAGTAAAGACCTTCAGTATCTAGCATAAAACATGGGCTGGTCTCATCTTTGCTGTGAAGCTACAGAGAAAAGGGAGGAGAGAGGTCAGCTTTCTCACAGGCTATTGGTGACCCTAGGGGGATGACCCAACTTACATTCCACAGTTGAATCAGTTGAGCTCTCCCAGATCACAAGAAGGAGTCCTGTATGTAGCACCTTCAGTGATAAAGGAGTTCATTATTAGAATACTCATAACAATGGGAATGGCATCATGGGTCTCTCAGCCTTAGCACCATCTTCTGGGAAACCTCTGTTCCATGAGAGCCACGTGGAGGGAGAAGTGAATGCACAGGTTGATGCGCAAAAGAGGAAAGATGAGGCAGAGGTCCAAGTAAACTAGTTTGTCAGCACCATGGAGGCCACAGGAGTAGAAATAAGGAGTGTCAGAGGCTGGGGGCATTGGTACAAGTTGTTGGACAGCCTGCTACAGTCCAGATTTTGTTTCGGTGGATTTAGAGAACTTACATCAACATCCCTTTGCCAAGACCACCATTGAGAGGAGACTGTTAAGAGCACCACTGAGACAGGGAAGAATGGAGGAGAAATTGGGGCTAGGGGTCAGGATTCAGCAATGTTTGACACATGTTAAGGTTGAGACATCCAAGAGAAATGGCAAATGAGCTGTTTGTCATAGAGTCTGATGTTCAGGAGAAAGATCCAGAGTGGAGAGAGAAATACAGATTGCTCTTTGCCCGGGACCTTGGGTGTTCTGGACTAATTTGTTTCTCAGTTGTGTCCAGTGTAATGCATAATAAATCATCCCTTCTCTGGTTTAGCTGAAGAATCAAAATAATGATGATGATGATGATGATGATAATAATAATAATAAGTGGTAGCATGGGAAATAGCCTCATGAGCCATGCATTCCTCCTATTCCCAGGACTTCAGAGCTGGGAGCGTGCACAACAGCCTTCTCAACTAAAGTCAAAGAACCAAGAAGTAGCATGTCTTATTTTCATTTCCTTCACTCATTGGAGAGTGTGTGCTTGGGTCAACTTTCAGCTTCTCACTATGGTGCTCCCCAGCTGGATATGGTTGCCCCAAACCACCCCAGTGATGATCAGCTTCTCTGGCAAAAAGAGTTTTAACCTGAGGCTTGGAGGATCCATCAAGTCCTCCAGAATGAGATGCCAGGAGGGTCTGTCCGTGTGTATTTCCTTACAAGAAGATATCAGCCCATTTCCAGAGATACCTCAGTCCTTGACACAATTAACTGTGGCTAGTGTAACATAGCTGTATTTTAATCATGCCCCGAGATAATTGAGGCAGGAATGAGTCTGTTTGAACTGCCTTACTCAAAAGGAATCCATGTGCTGGAGGCTTTTGAACTTCAGGTTGAAGATGGCTGCGGCACTTGGTCACATGTCTGAACATTGTGTGAAGTGACTCTCACTTCCCCCTGTTGATTTCTATACCTCCTTCTGGTCCTCCTGTTCATCTAAAAAATGCCCTCGTCCTCCTCTGGTTGTCTCCAAGCCCTTGCACACCACCTCTGACTTAGTGGCAGGATTTCTTGTGTGGTTCCATGACCAGATAAATTCCTTTCATGCTCTTCAAATAGACCCTTTCCAATGGATTCCATGGTGTGGTATTTTGCATCCTGTTTTTATTCTGAGGGATTGAGGTTAAGTAAAACTTTTCCCAGGATTTTTACTTCATAGAAAGCAGACAATTTAAATATCAATTTCCCACACTTCAATAGCAAATATTCTATAGTGGCATATAAAACTTCAAGAATTCCAGTCAATCCCAACAGAAATCTCTGTGGTATGTTTTTAACAATCTCCAAAATGTTTTTCACTTCTTCCAGTGTTAACTTAATCCCAATCAGCAGCAATATTAAAATTATGTCAAGTCTGAGAGGAAAGTCCAAATGCCCTTCTCCACTGATTTGACTCAGGTGATGTAACTTGTGTTGCATTGTAAAGTCAGATTTTCTATGTCAGAGCCACTTACCTTTCATTGTAATGACTGACCTTCCCAGATGGGGGACTGCCTGGGTTTCTGTGCTAAGTTAGAGAAAACAGGAAAGTTGGGTGCTGTTTGTAATACATAGTTCAGACTAAACCTCGTTTTGTTAACTGTGCTTCAGAACTAACCAAATCTAACAGATCAGGAAAGAGAACTTATTTCACCAAAGTTTCCATTTCACTGATACCAGAAGGCTTCTGAGACTTGATAGGATGCATATATCACAAGGGGCTCACAATTTTTGAAGAAAAATGTTAAGAACAGGTGTGATCATTACACAATTTTATTGGCATTTCTCATGCAAAGATCAGTTCAATTTGTAAGAAATTACCCTTAGTTTTCATCCCTGGAGAAAGCTGAACGTTTTTAAAATAGGGGAATAAAAATCATTTGTAATCAAATGGGTATTCAGTGCTTTTATGTGTATTTTCTGCACTTGTTTTGGAGGAATCTTGTTCTATGTTTACCAAAGCCTTTTATAATATTTTGTCCTTGGAGGGTAAAAAAAAGACAAAGTTCTATAATATGCTTTATATCAATCTTAAATAAAGTTTTACATATAAACATGGAATAGAATCCAGGAAAGGCCCATGAGGCTTGGTGATTATATTTTACTTCACTCTGTAACTGAAGAGTTTGGAAGAATGTTTACACTGCAGCAAGAGGAGACAATACTGCCAGGACCAAGGACGCATCACAAGCAGCTAGCAACATGATTATCTTGGCATTTGGTTTTTTAACTTTTTCACTCTGCTTTTGCCTTTTTTGTTTGTTTGTTTTTAGAGGGGCTTGGTGGTTGTTTTTTGTTTTGTTTTGTTCCATTTTCTTTGAGCCTATATCCTATTTGTTAGAAGAACTTCCATTAAATTATCTTGTCAACTCCTGCCAAATTGTCTTTTCACCATTTTGCTTTCTGGGTTAGGAGAGCCCATGACAAACAGTCCCCAAAAGAATGTGTGCTACATCTTCTTGAAAGATCACTGCCTGATCCTGTAAATCTTTGCCTTTGGGAAAGCAGCAGGGAGAGGGTGGTTTGGCCTACCCAGGGTTTCTCAGAATGAACAGGTTTTTCTTCACAGTAGCCATGTAAAGCAGCTCAGGGACAGAATAATACCAAGTTGAGAGGCTGGCTGAATTTATTAATAAATGGGAAATTGTGCACTGGTACTTCTTGGATGCTATTTACCCGTCCTGGTTTCTATCTACATCTTTTCAGAATATAGAAATTTGCCTTCTTTCTCCCTCAGGGTCAGATGGGTTATTGCTGTCAAACTTTTCTGCTATGAAAACAAGAATAATAGGAATACCTATGTCAACTGCATGTTATTTCCTCTCATGAGCAGTTGTGACCAGTGCAACTACACATCTCTGGGTTAGGTTAGTGTGTGTGACAAGATGTATAAGCCACAGGAGCTCTCATCCACACAGTGCTGCCAGAGGTGAGTGGTGGTACCTGTTTACCTTGCTTTAGTTAGAAAAGAGAGAATAATCTATTTTTTTCCTAAAACCTAAAAGGTTATTTTAATGAGAATAACACAATAAACTAAAAAATTTGCATTAAAAACAAGTACATTTACAAATTAATTAAAGGCATGACTTTGTTCTTCCTATTCTCTTGTCCTTTCAGTCATGAATCACAGTTATTTGGACTTGGTACTTATACTTGTTTTGCCTTGGGATGTTCCAACCTTTTTTTTTTTTAATAGTTTTATTTTTATTTATATGACATTCTTTTTTTTTTTTAATTTGAAGTTGTTGTGTATATAAGAGTAGCATGCATTACAATTCGTAATATACATATCACTGTATATTGTACATATCACTGTTTGTATACAAAGTATATTCATACTATTCATGTCTTTAAACATGCTTTACTATTTTTCAAAGGGGGACACTTCCACAAGGAGTTAGGAAATGTGAATATTTGTTTTTCTTCAATCATAAAAACAGCTAATTGATGATATTATCTGGTATTAATCTTTTTTTTTTTTTTTTTTTTGGTACTGGGGATTGAACTCAGGGGCACTCGACCACTGGGCCACATCCCCAGCCCTTTTTTGTATTTTATTAGAGACAGGGTCTCACTGAGTTGCTAAGTGCCTCACCATGGCTGAGGCTGGCTTTGAACTCACGATCCTCCTGCCTCAGCCTCCCAAGTACTGGGATTACAGGCGTGCGTCACCGCGCCCGGCTTGGTATTAATCTTTTTGGGCTATTTGTGTTTCACCATTCTCATCTAAAACGGGGAAAATAGAGCCTGTTAATCTCATTGGGCTGTTGAAAGGGGCAAACATAAACCTTCAAATGTCCCATGATTGTGAAGTGTATTGTTACTACTGTTATTAATAAAGATACCATGTTTTTGACACCATTTTAAGAAAAAAAACCAAATACATATACAAATTAGAGAAAATATATAAAGTAATACCATCATCTAGGTTTAATTTAAGGATCTTCATTCCTAGAATTGACTATTAAATTCTGCTCATGTGACCCCCAGGTAAGAGTTACACCCCCAGACTCAAAATCAAGGGACTGGTTTAATAGTGTTATGCATGTTGGGAAAAGTCTCCTCACTTTGGACTCAATGTGGAAGTTATTCCTTCTACCAAAAAGAGCAGAGAGAGAAGCCACCTACCAGAAATTTCCATGCAAAATGTACAAGGTAAAAGAGCTGATATTTGATCATTTTTGCTCAATATAAACATCCATTTCTTACTGATCAACATAATAGAATTAGCAGCTCCTCCTTCTAAGGGACGTTTTGTCCTTTCCCACTTTTCTTTTTCTTGTGCTTGAGCAGAAATTCCCAGCAGGGAGTAAAACCCACTGTCTGTCTCAGACAGGGAATTATTTCCTCTTCCCCTATTCTTCTACAGTATCAAGAAATATCTTGGGGTTTCCCATGAGACTGCAATACTATGCCTGCTCTCTCCCGGGATTCAGCCTTTTTCACCCCAACATTCCCTCCTAATTAAGCTCCATAAGTTTACTGGGACAAAGGGAAGATGGGGCTGAGGTAGGGGTGCTTTATATACATACATACAATTATTTGTCCATAAGGTGTTTATTTATTCTCAATTCTTGTTTCATAGTATCTTGGATTGAAGAACTCCTTCAGGTGTTGCTATTGATAGATATCTATGACCTCAACTTATTTCAATTAAGGTTTGGTACCCAGTGGGTGTAGGCCAAGTAAGCATCATCCTTTACAGAATGTGGACTAATGTGTTTTACCTGTATAGGTGTGTTACATGTTACACTTACATAAATTTTGGCTTTCTTAAAGGCTGTCTCAGAATATAATCACATAGCTCCACTACTTGCATATCCTTGGCTTTCTGTCAGGAAAGGTAGTAGCAAAGTGTGCTTGCTCACCTGATCTGGTATTAAACTGAGCACTTATTCCCTGGCATGGGGAAATAACATTTAATTTTTTTCAGGCCAAGGCCCAAAAGGCAAGACCAGTTCAGGTCAGTTCTTACCCTGAATGATCCTGTCATTTATAAAACCTTCAACATTCCTAATGAAGGAGCTTCCAGATCAATATCAAACTCTTAAGCATCTTTTCAACATTGAGGGCATTATAACTTCTGTTTTTTTCCCCTCCATTATATCTTTTAACAGCATTTTACTTTTTTTTTTTTTTTTTTGTTCTGTTTTGTTTTACCTCCCCTTTTCATTTCTAAGGACCCTTCTGATTTTATTGACCATTTTGGCAATCCAAACTATTTTTCCTATTTTAAGGTCAACTGATTATCCATCTTAACTCCAACACAAACCTGAATTCTTTACCATGGAACATCACACACTCATGAAATTGAGATTGAGATAGGGATATTTTTAGGAGTCCATTATTCTGCCCATCACAGATATGAATAAACATTTCTCCATAGAAAGTGTACAAATGAAGAATAGCACATGAAAAGACATTCATCATCTTTAGTCACTGGGGAAATGGGGATGAAAACCACAATGACAACAGCATTTTACTTTTAATGAGAGGTGTTCATTTCCTGGGGCTCTTTTAACACGTACAGTATCACAAACTGAGTGGATGAAAATGACAAAGTTATTCCTTTACAAAATTCAAAAATCAAGGTTATTAGTGAGGCCATGCTCCTATGAAGGCTCTTTCTCACTTCTTTCTTGCTTCTGATGGTTGATGGCAGTCCTTGGTGTGTGTTGGCTTGTAAAAACATCACTTCAGTCCCTTCCTCCTCCATCACACACCCCTCATCCCTGCGGACCTGAATTTCCCTCTTCTTTAAGGATATCTCCATCTAGTTTGACGTCATCTTAATGCAATTACATTCGCAAACACCCTGTTTCCAAATAAGTCACCTTCACAAGTTTGGGTAGATTCGAATTTTGAGGGGGTCATTATTCAATATACAAGTAGTCTTGAATATTTTCTTCTAAACATACTAAATTCCTATAAACAAAATTAAATATTCAAATACTTTATATAAACAATCACTACCATGTCCCTTTTAACCCTAACTCTACTTGCTCCCTGTTTATGTTCATTCTTGGGTTCATTTAACAAATACTTGTATGTCTTGAGCAGCCCTGGGTGCTGGGGACTTGGTAATGAGCCAGAGCTGCAAGGTCACTGTTTATAAGGAGCTTTCTACTTGAGAGAGAGCTAAGCAAGTATGATTTCATTTATGGTCTCAATCACTACATACTGAAAACTGAGTAGGTGTTTTCACTGAGGATGATGAGAAAAGAGCAAGGTCTCTGCCTTCATAGAACTTACATTCTATTGGTCCAGGGCAGTGCACAAATAAGTAAATATGGACTCAAATAGTTTTGGCTAGTGATAAATACTATGAAGAAATTAAAAAGCAGGGTTGAGGAACTATGTATCTCTTTTTAGTTGTTCTAATTAGTTATATATGACAGTAGAATACATTTTGACACATCATACATAAATGGAGTATAACTTCTCATTTTTCTGGCTGTACATCATATAGAATCACACTGGTCATGTGATCATATACGTACATAAGGTAATAATGTCCGATTCATTTTACTATCCTTTCTATCCCTGTACTCACTCCCTTCCCTTCACTCCCCTCTGCCTAATCCAAAGTGCCACTAATTTTCCCTAGCCCTCTGACCTTTTATTGTGAATTAGCATCTGCATATCAGAGAAAACGTTTGGCCTTTGGTTTTTTGGGATTGGCTTATTTTGCTTAGCATGATATTCTCCAGCTCCATCTATTTACCTATAAATGCCATAATTTCATTCTTCTTTAAGGCTGAGTAGTATTCCATTATGTCTATATATCACATTTTCTTTATCCATTCATCTGTTGAAGGGCATCTATATTGGTTCCAGAGTTTAGCTATTGTGAGTTGACCTGCTATAAACGTGGATGTGGCTATGTCACTATAGTATGCTTATTTTTAGTCCTTTGGGTATAAATCAAGGAGTGGAATAACTGGGTCAAATGGTGGTTCCATTCCAGGTTTTCTGAGGAATCTCCGTACTGCCTTCCATATGGTTGAACCAATTTGCAGTTCCACCAGCAATATATGAGTGATTTTTCCTCCCACATTCTCACCAACATTTATTTTTGCTTGTATTCTTGATAATTGCCATTCTGACTAGAGTGAGATGAAATCAGAGTAGTTTTGATTTGCATTTCTCTAATTGCTAGGGATGTTGAACATTTTTTCATATATTTGTTGATTGATTGTATATCTTCTTCTGAGAAGTGTCTATTCATTTCCTTAGCCCATTTATTGATTGGGTTATTTGATTTTGTTTTGTTTTTTTGGTACCAGGGATTGAACTCAGGGGCACTCAACCACTGGGCCACATCCCCAACCCCCCCTTTTTTTTGTATTTTATTAGAGACAGGGTCTCTAATGGTGAGTCACTAAGTGCCTCACCATTGCTGAGGCTGGCTTTGAACTAGATATCCTCCTGCCTCAGCCTCCCAAGTGCTAGGATTACAGGCGTGCACCACCGCATCTGGATATTTGCTTTTTTTGGTGTTAAGTTTTTTGAGTTCTTTATATATCCTGGAGATTAATGCTCTATCTAAGGTGTATGTGGTAAAGATCTTCTCCCATTCTGTATGCTCTGTCTTTATGCTCTTGATTGTTTCCTTTGCTGAGAAGAAGCTTTGTAGTTTGACTCCATCCCATTTATTGAGTCTTGATTTTTACTTCTTAGGTTCCAGGAGTCTTATTAAGGAAGTGCAGGAACTATGCATCTTTTGATGGACTCCCTGAAGGAAGCCAGGGCATGGTTTTACTCTGGGTGTAGCATTTCAGTGGGGGAAACTGCAGGTACAAAGACCCAGAGGAGAGCATCTTTCCCAAGTATTTAGGAGTAGCAGGAGGTCTGTGTGGCTTCTTGGCATAAACCAGGAAAGAAAGGGATTGAGCAGTAGCCTGGGGCTCACACAGAGACCTGAAAGCCACTATGACAGCTATCATTCCAAGGGCCTGGAGGGTTCTGAGCAGTAGAGGAACATGGATGTACTTGAATTTTAAAGGGACACCTGGCTACTGTGTGAGTTCTGGTCTCACATGTAGGGGCTAAGAGTGCACAAGGGGTCAAGCATGGGTTGGATTTTGACTGTAGAACCAGTGGGATTTGGATAGTGGAAAAGGCTGCAGAGTAGAATTGCAGGATGGAGGGGAGGGGAGGAAGGAAACCAGTTCCTTCAGGTTGATATTAGCTAAGGCCTCCCTGAGAAGGTGACATTTTCGTTCATACACAAATGTTAAAATAAAGCCACAGATTGGGTCAGCAATAAAAAGGTCACTTCCTCTTATAGCATATCTTAGAAGATAGCTAAAGAATAAGATCACTGTGGTTAAAAATACCCGAGTTTTAATTTCAACCTTTACCTTTCCTGATAGAGCAAGTTTTATGTGACTTTGGAAAATTAATGGAATCTGAGCTCTTTATTTTCTTCCAAGGCAAAAATGACTCTATAGGGTTGCAATAAAGATTAAATCAGATGAAATGTTCATAATGCCCTCTGCATTGTAGAATGACAGCACATGATATTATCCACTGTGAGGGAAAAGGTTGGAAATTTTTTTTTTTTTTTTTTTTTTTTTGGATTGCTGAGCTGAGTGTGCTTATTTGCATGACTGGCCTTGATGTTGCTGTTCAAGAAGTCCACATGGATACTCTGCTGCGAGCTCACTATTCAGTATTGTTATGATTTGTTAAGCTCTTAAAAATTGAACCTATGACTTCAGCATGCTCCCAAACATCCCAGTGGAATCATTATTATGTTTAGTGCATAATTCTCTGAGCTTTTTTGTGCTGAGTTGAGACAGCCACTACTCCCTCCCCTAGGACTTTCCTGCAGCAGTAAAGTTGCTCTGGAGAAAAGATGCTCATAAATGTTCACAGATGTGAGGAAGATGACGCCTGACTCACCCCAGAAGACCTCTCAGACTTAGTGGCAGTGTTGCTGGTTATCATCTAGGGAGATAGCTCAGGTGACAAGCAGAAGAGGTTAAGTTTCCCTTTGATCTGTTTATACAGATGCTACACAGCCACAAGATGTTTGCATTTAGCCCTGTGCTCAGAGATGCACAAAGAGAGAAGGAACCCTTTGAAGAATATCTCTGGCTCCCCATATGGCAGGGTGGCCTCTGCTGGGTCCCAGCTTCCCTTGCATTACTCTGTCCATGTAGCATGAGGTGTATTGCACCAAGAACACAGAATTCTGGGTCTTCATTTCCTCTTACAACAGATCTGCTGGGCGACCTCGAATTAATCACTCTGGGTCCAAATTATACATCTCTAAATTAAAGATTTGTGATGCAATTTCCATACTGCCTAAAAACAGAGGAGTGACCGATTTTTTTTTTTCATTTTTTGGATACCGGGGATTGAACTCGGGGGCACTTGACCACTGGGTCACATCCCCAGCCCTTTTTTGTGTTTTAATTAGAGATAGGGTATCACTAAGTTGTTAAGTACCTCAGCCATTGCTGAGGCTGGCTTTGAACTCGTGATCCTCCTGCCTCAGCCTCCCAAAGTGCTGGGATTACAGGCGTGTGCCACTGCGCCCGGCTAGGAGTGACCAATTTTAATTGTGAGCTCTACAGAGCATATGTTGGTGCTCTATTGGCCAATAGAGTGGGCACAAAGCAACGTTTTAGTTGATTTAAAAAATAGAAAAGCCTAGATGAAGTGACATAGAAAGCGATGTCATTTTTGTTTTTGTGTAGGGGCCTTTTGAGCTCACATGCAGGTATAAGGGGGAAAAACACACCGAGGGAAGCTAATGGAGAGCAAGCAACTCAGTGAAGGGGCAAAGTCTTCCGGTAGTTAACAGAAAGGGAAAGCTGTATCTTTCATGATAAGAAGTGTTTTGGGTTCTCTAAGAAGCAAATACCAAGATGTGATTCACTGTGTAAGAGATTTATTGGGGGAAAACATTTATGAAAGATAAAGAGGAAGAGAAAGAGAAAGTGGGGAGACACTTCAGACCTTCAGACCCTCAGTGGAGGTCTGAAACCTGGGGAGGGGTCAGGCAGGAAGTGTTTCCAGGGGAACAGAGATCCAAGCAAGTTTTGGCCGAGCCCATGGAGTGCCACAGTCCCTGGGTAAAGAAGTTCCATACCTTGCTGTAACGGACTTGTAAGTCAGGTTCCCATGCTTCGTTGGTGACTGTGAGCAGCATGTGTGAGGCCTGGCTTCAAAGCCCATGAGAGGAGGACCCAGAGGGCAGCAGCTGGAGTCATCCACAGTTACACTTGGCCTACCAGGAAACCTGAGCATGCATTTTCCCACGGTGGCTGCATCTGGCCATCAATGAGTAAGGGGAACAGGAAGATAAGGAAGTTTCCAACTGGTGGCAGCATTTATCTTTGAAGTATGAAGCATTATGATTTGGTCTGTTTAGAATGAGAAAAAAGAGAACAAAACTGGGGGAAGGGCTTGAGTGATGAGGGTTTGGAGTAGAAGAAACTGAAAAGGATTCTGCTGTCGTGGGCAGGGATGTGTAGTGGCACAAGCAAGGCACGCTTATGCTTCTCTTCCAGAGAGATCTAATGGGAATACAGAAGGAAGACTTTATGACTCATCCTTTCTCTTGGTTCCAAGGCTGCCTGTGTTTTACAATTCTGAAGTCTTTAGTAACTTGTCCTTCCTTTAATTGAACACAACAATATGCATTTTTGACCTTTGCCATTGTATAAAGCACAGAGAGTTAGAAGGATGGGTTTCTGTGGTGGAAGAACTTGTAACTTGATAATAGCAATGTCTAGGTTGCAAGGCAGACTGTGGCAGGCAATGTCAGAGGTACAAGGAAGGTCTGGGGGACATCAGAAGAGGTGCAGATACCCGAGTGGGAGATGAAGGGGAGGAGGGAATCAAGGAGCTTTCATGGAGGGGACTTTGGTTTGGGACGTAGAGAGCAGATAACTATGATAGGTTTGTTCTTTTCCCTGTCTGGTATAGTTCCAGTCACCAGCTGTAACCCCTTTTCTAAATCTTCCTATTCATGGTCTTCATCTGGGCTGGATGGCGACCACCTCATAACTAGATTGCTAACGAACTGCTCACTCTATAGCTCTCATTCACTTGGTTGCAAACAGCTGAGTAATTATGATCGTATGCTCTAGAAGCTTTGGAGATCTCTTCCCCCAGAGGACACTACTGCACCATGTCCTTTTGTTACATCCACAAATCTTGCACATTTGTACACTGCCTGTTGCACCAAAGTGTTTCCCTCCACTAGATGTGTGCATTTACTGGATCATAATCTTGAGCACGACATTACACACGCGTGGAATGCAGAAGTGTTGGTACAAGGTCTAGGTGTTCAGTTTTCTCACAGGCCAGTGTGTCTATAATTCACAGTCAAGGTATTTATTGGTTTGGAGAGGGAGGGAGGAGGCCCTGCTACATTATCTAATCCTCTTTCACCAGTAAACAAGCTAATCCTGAATGTTGATTTTTCATTTGGATCTTTGTTTTCAAAGGAATTATTTGAATGTTATTTTCGCCCCTTGGTGATGAATCTATAATGAATTCCTTTTCCACTTTCTCAGTAACTTGTGATTGAAAACAACCAGAAGGTACAAAAAGTGTAACATTGTGTACTCAGGGCCTCCTTTTTATAAAGTAGAAATAATTTACTATGTTGGGGGACATGTATCTATTGTACAGTAAAGAGGTTACTCAAAGATATTGTTAAGGTTTTTAGATACAGCTCAATGCAGTCATTAAATAACTATGCCTATCTTTATTACCTTCATTATTAATACCACAGAGTGAACTTCAGTCAAGAAAACTCATTTAAAATGTTTTACAGGTGACTTGCTCCAGACTTCACAATGTCGTGCAGAGGTATCAGTAAAGTTATGAATGAAATTAAAGTCATGATACCCTGTCCAACACCATAAATCCCCCTAAAAGACTCTTCTTGTAAAGTTTCCTCACATAGTCGGTGCTTAGTTGTTTCATAGTGATTTTTCATCCTTTATGGGGTGGGAGGTTCTGCTCCCTATTTAGAGGTAAACTTGGGCACAGGGTTGCCAACTCTAATCTCTACTTAAGTCTCTGCCATTGGTCTCTCAAGGAACTTTTCCTTTAGAGAAACAGATATCATCTTTTAGAAAACTTTATCAAGGTCAACAGAACACAGTGGATTACTTTAGTAATCCTTTTGTATTAACAGTATTTACTTTTAGGATTATGAAGATGTATTTGTCCTCCCTGGCAGCAGGCTGGGTTGTCGCCACTTGGAAAAAAAAAAAAAAAAAAGTATGTGGTGTGTTCGCGCTGGACAGTAGGCAGAAACCTCACGTTATGTAGCAGACAGATGCTCTTTAGCGTTTCTAGGGAATGAGATGCTGAGGGAATTTACTCTCCTCTTTCAGATGTGGTGGAGTCTTGTATGGGAGAACCTTCTCCAACTCATACCAGAGTTCTTTTCCATTCTTCGTGTATTTAACCACATTTTTTCTTTGCAATTCATTTTATTCTCTAAGGGTTGGGAAGGTGAGCTGTGAGCTGTCCCTCTTTTGAGGTAAGGTTCTCAATTTTTTTAAGCTTGCAATTCTCCAAGTTTCTGGCTGTCCAAATCCACATGCAGTGGTCATTCAGAGCTCCATTTCAACAAGTAATTGTGTTTTTGATCCTGTAGTCCTCTAGAACCAAGATTTGGCAGTCCTTTCCAAAATATTTTTCAAACAGTGCCTACAACTAGGTAAGTGCCAGGTGAATAAACACAGCCAAACACTTTCCATGCTGCCTTGGCAAGGAAACATCTAAAACATGAGTAATTGATTGACCCATGGTTGTAGGAAGTTCACATAGCAATATTCAATCACGTCTCTAGTTTGCTTGTGATTGTAAAAACACATGTGACATTGGGCTGATGTCCTATCTGTAGGCTTCCTTCTTACCTACCAAACACAAGACAAAAGGGTTACCTGACTGATTTCTCAAAGTGGCCACTCTGTGGACCACTGAAGTACACGGGCTGCCTCGTCTCCAAGTTAGTTTTGAAATTCCTCATAGCACCAGTCTTGGATAACTTGATCCTCTTCCCTTCCCCTTCCTCTCTGGGAAGATTCTTAAAATTAATTTAGATAATTGTCCAATTCTCAGGTCTAGAGTTAAGAATCTTCCAAAGGAATTTACCACGAAGCTCAGGTTCATGCACCTCTAGTTTCCAAGCATTCTCCCCAGAGGCTGTAGGATAAGACAGTGGACACAGTCCTATATTAGAGACATGGGACACTTTCTAGAAGCCTCTAAGGTGCCAGGCTGGGCCTGCCTCCCTACCACTACAACTTGGTCCCAGTATGCCTCATCCAGAGTCAAACTGTATCTTTTGCCCAAAGGAGAAAAATCTGAATGAATCAGAATTTGGTCTCTGATCCATATTATGTGGACTCAGTCTACCTGGCCATATGACCCACCTTGTCCACAACAAGAAGCACCATATTAGCAAGAAATTGACAGGGGGGACACAACAATTGAAGAAATCCTCTCTATACTACCAAAAATCAAACGAAAGTTTGAATAACTCTGTTAGAGACAAGACTGAATTATCTACTTTTTCTGTGGAACATTTTACAACAACATTACTGTATTAAGAAGAAAACAGTTATGTTTACTCTATGCAAAAGACATTACAATTCATAGAATGCAATTTTTAAAAAAAAATATTTATTTTAGTTGTACACAATGCCTTTATTCTTACGTGGTGCTGAGGATTGAACCCGGGCTGCGCACGTGCTAGGCGAGCGCTCTACCACTGAGCCACAATCCCAGCCCAGAATGCAATTTTTTGTTAGTGTTTTTTTTCCCCTTTTAGTACTTCACTGAGAGAAAATGCACACATAAGAAGGATGTCATATAACTTGGTCATTTACAGTGTCTAATTCAATGATTTTTTTTCTATATTCGGAGTGGTACATCCAGAACCAAAATTTTAGAACGTTGGCATCACCTCAAAACACATATGTTGCAACTCTACATCATACACTACCAGAGAAATGAAAAGCTGTGCTCCATTTGTGTATAATGAATTGAATTGCATTCTGCTGTGACATACAACTAATTAGAACAAATAAAAAAGAGAAAAGAAAAGAAAAAAGAAACTTCATGCCTTTTAACTCTTGCTCCCTAACTTTTCTTCTCTTTTTCTCTCTCTGTTCATGCTGGGAATTAAACCCAGGGCCTCCAACATGGTAGGCATGAGCTCTACCACTGAACTACATGCCTACCCATTTTTAATTTTTTTAAATTTTTTTTTTAGTAAAAAGGCCAAGTTGCCCAAGCAGGCTTTGAACTTGTGATCCTCCTGCCTCAGCCTCCAAGTTGCTGGGATCACAGGTGTGTGCCACCACACTGGGCACACCTCTGGCCTTTCTGTCTTAGTCCCAGTTGTGAGTAATACCTATTATATTTTTTTTTCTCTGCATATTTGTAAGCTTTTAAAAGAGCATGCAGTGGGAGGGTTTTTAAAGTTTCCTTAATAGATTCCCTAGCTTGGATGCTTTTGTTTCCAAAATAGGCCCTGGATCCTGTTCTCTGCACATTCCATTTGGTCTAGTGCCTGTAATAAACACACCATTTCCTTCAATATCAGGCAGAATAAAGTATAATATACCAGGCATTTATTTCCTTATATGAAGGACACCATGGGAAAGGAAAACATTTCATCTGCACTGTGATTGGAGAATGTCTTTGGATTTGAGATGGAGTTTCCATTTCACAAAACTAAGTGAAATATGGCATAGTACCGTTAAGAGTTGTGTTGCTCAGACTTCAATCACAGGAGGCAAAAGATTGATGAAACTGGCTTGAGCAAAATGGGGATGTATTGCTCATGTGATGATCCTAGGGCTCCTGTGGTAGTAGGTGCTCCGACCCTGTCATTAAGGCTCGATCTTGCTTTTTCTGTTTGCTTTTCCTTGTGCCGACTCCACTAAAGGCAGGCTTGCCCCTTGAGAAGAAAGATGGTGTCAGCAGCATGAGGCTTACAATCTTTCCATTCACCCACATTAGTAGTGGGGAAAGGCCTCACGTTGGGCCTGAAGCAGTCATAGGATTGAGTGTTGTTAGAGCTGATGGGCCTGGCCTGGATCACATGCCAACTCTTGACGCTCAAGAGGGAGTTGGCCCTACCTGGTCTACTTGTCTAGAAAGAAAGGAATTGTTTCCCAAGGAAAATTAAAGTGTGTGATCAGAAATGGGTACAAAAGATGGATTTGGAGCAGGCAAAAGCAAAGGATCATGACCCCAGAGTGTTGCAGCATGAGTCATACAATTTGCGCTTCAGTTTAATGCTGTCACTTCGTAGTTTCATTACTTTAAGCCAATCACTTAATCTCCATCAGTCTTGATTCCCAATTGGGTGAAATTACAGACTCGCAGAGGTCCACAAAGGTTTCTGCTACTTTAAAATTCTAATCTAGTGATAAAATGGCTAGATATTTTGGTAGTGAGCAGACGTGGCTAATCCTGCTTTTCCTTGATGCAATCAATACCATTACTTTGACAGAAGTTAGTACTGTGTCCTACAGCAAGACAGCTAACTATCTGGAGTCATGAATATGTCCTCTCTGATACTGAGTGCACCTGCCCAGGTGAGGCAGGTGAGGGCAAGGTTCATCATTCATTTTTGAGTTATCCTGGATGTTTACAAAAGTTTAAATGCATTTTTTGTTTTTATAGTACTGGGAATTGAACTCAGGACTCAGTGTGGTGGCTTTGTTTTGTTTTATTTTACAAAATCCATGCTGAATATCAAGCTGATTGCAGCATGTTCTTTATGTTTATGTTAACCTATGTAATGTTAGAGAGCAATAAATTCCTGGAAATAGGAACCCTTTAGGGAAAAAAAAAAAAGTGAGATAGAATAATTGACCCTTTGATATCCTTAGAAAAAATAAAAAAGTTATCATCTCAAATCAGGAACTACGGCCTTGATGTGGGAAATGAAATGAAATGAATGAACTTAACCTCTGAAAGGTTAAGAGTATGGATTTGTCCCATGATGAGTAGGTCATGCAGGCTGCTGGGCTAGCTCATGGTGATTGAGATGAGGTGGGAAAATGAGGCATTGGATGAGGGAAAGGATTCTTTATTATCCTTTGGAGTGGCAGAAGACTTTCCTTAACTAGAGATTCTTGCTTCAGGTGTTGGAAGTTACTTTTTCTAAAATTTTTTCAAGTGTCTAACAAAAATGCAAATTTGAGTTCCGCACAGATTGTGGAAATTTTGATATCATTCAAGATCAAGAATTCTGTTTATTGATGTTCCACCAAAGCATGTATACTTCATCTGTCTGTGATTTTGTCAATGCATTTGGCTTTTGGCTTTGGTGTGATCTGTCTCTCATCTGAGGTTTTATAGGAGTACCTCTTAATTTAGGGAAGGCTCTTTCTTAGCTTAGATATAAATGGCAGATACCCTGGAAAGGTGAACATTTTTCCCAGTACAATGTAAGCAGCATTCACATGAAATTCTATGTAAGTGGTGTCTCTTAAGCATAAATATGTCAATGTCTCTTTAAAAGAGATGATGCTGGTTAGACTCTATAATGTACAAATTGGCTATTCCCAGCAGGGAATATGAATTGATTTGAAATACAAGGGCAGACATTGAAGACTACTCTTCCCCCAAAGTACTGTGTGAATCTGTGAATCTGGGCTTCATTTTTGAAAAGGCAAGAGAGGTGATGAAGTTCATCTGTCAAGGCAAGTAGGAGACGGAATCAAACAGTGATTCATCTTGGTAGCACAAATGCTCTAACACATGGGGGAAGTTGCTAGATGGGAGCTTAATAGGGTGTAGGCTTATTCTGAAAATCAAAAAGAAAATGCAAACCATAAGACTTCTGAGATTGACGTGACCTTCCAGACATGAGTATTGTATAAAGGATTAGTTGGTACAGTAATGCTCAAGTACGTTGGGTAAATATTAGGTTTAAAGGTGAAGATACTTAATGTATGATTATTTACAGGATTAAGTGAGGCATATATTAATATTTAGCACCTCAGAGGATGAGAAGGAAGATGGTATTGTGTCATCCCCAGTGGAAGTTGGAATTTCTCATCAGATATCAAAACTGATGCTCACACGCACGCACATACCCAGGAGGGTATGAAAAGGTTTACTAAAGATTTATTTCTCATATAAGGTCATCTGGGAAAGCAGGCCAGGCTCCCAAGCAAGGCTAACAATGGACTGAGAGTGTCAGGAGAGCCAGCGGACTTGGGCTGTTATGGTGGTTTTATGAGTATTGGATGCAGGATTCTGGTCCTCCTGGGTGGGCTGGAGGAGGGGCGTCCCAGCCTTCATGTCAGACTGTGCAGATGTGGGTAAAGAGAAAGGAGTGATAGAGCTCTGTTTGGAGTTTGGGGGAACTGAGAGCCCAAAGACAGAGGGATCATTAGGAAACGTGGTCAAGGGTGAAGTTGCTACTAGGGTGCCGGCCAGTGGCTAGGGAGGAAGGCCATTCTCTGGGTGTTCCGGAACCCTGATGGGTTTGGAAGGTGAGGGCTCACACTGCCCACAGTGCCCATTATGTTTCTCTGGCTTTGCCCTCCTATCATCCACCTACTTCCCATGATGACCCAGGGGCTCTGAAAGCCAGCACACAAGACACCACCTGCTGTGGTGGTGGTGGTGGTGGTGGTGGACACTGTTTCAGCTTTACTTGTGAGGAACTTGAACTCAACTTCCTTGTTAGGCTAAGACACCATCATTATATTGTTAACCAATCATCATCATCAATTTTATAGTTGTCAATCATTTATTATAATACTAGTATATAAAAGTACTAAGTAGGAGGCAAGGGGATAGGAATAATGGCAGACTGAATTATCCATGATTACCCTAAATACATGTATGAAGACACAATTCTTGTAAAAATACTTTATATAAAACTAGCAACTTGAAAAATCGTGCTCTTTATATGCAATATGAAATGAAATGTACTCTGCAAACATGTATAACAAATTAGAATAATAAAAAATTTAAAAAAGTACTAAGTATTGGAGGCAAAAAGAAATGAGCAAGGCATGAATGGGCTTAGTCTTCAAGTAGTGGGTAACTTACTTCCCGTTTGGTTGATGTTAAACATTTGGAACTTTTCCTTCTTAATGTCCCTTCACCCAAACTCTGATCTTCAACCTGGTTGCTTTTTTTTTTTTTTTTTTTTCTTCTTCTTCTTCTCTAGTCCACTAGTTTAGCTTTTGGCCCTTCTTTCCCTGGGCTTGTTGCTCCCACCGCCTGTTCCAGCATGTTCTTTCACTGCTCCCTTCTCAACAACGTGCAGCTGGGACAGCACCTCAGGGCAGGGTCCTGCTCCCCGGACCCTACCAGAGTCTTTCCTTCTAGCTGAGGGATTCTGATTCTATTCCCTGAGCATTTGGGTAATAAAAGTAAAAACATCATCTGGACTGTTTGAGGTGCCTGATGAATTACAGAAGCAAAGATTCCTGGAGTTGGAAGGCACCTTCATTCCAAATTAAAAACCTAGGTCCAGGAAGGTCGTGTCATGTGATCAATGACACCGATCTCTCAAGGGCAAAACAGAGTTTTATTATTTCAATTGCTATGCTCTATTTAGCATATCACCAACTACCACAATATATCACGTATTAATAAGATGATTCAGAAATAAGGAAGAGAGGGATGGTGGGGCAGGATCATCTCACTTCTCGGATTACACCACACAGGTGCTGCGTGTTACTCTAGTTCCTATTTCAATACTTACAAGGTCAATCTTGAAAATTCCAGGGTAAAGCAAATTGTCAGAAAGGTCTGAACAAACTGGTTTGACAGAACCAACTCGTGCTGCTTTTGCTTAAAATGATTTTTAGTGGAAATATTATTATATTTGGGCTTAAACTCCCTTTGAAAGATTTATCAGGAAGAAAATAAAACATTGATGCTTTAGGCCCATTGGCATGGAGACCTGAAAATCAAACAAATGTGGTCAGTCTGTTTTCCTAAAAAGGTAAAAATTAAAAATCTCAAATTAATGGGTAGTCAGCACAAAAACAAATTCAGCTCTAATCAGAGTGACTTGAATGTGTATGCTGTTCCCAGATCAGAGGGCAAAGCACATGCAGCAAAACTTCTGAATTAAAAGGGAATTCGTGTGCACAGAGCATGTTGATTGCTTTAAAAAATTTGACTTGGATTTTGGCTAGAATTGCTTTAACTGTGTAGGTTTGAGGATTTTCAAGAATAGACACATTGTTATTAACTACAGGCACCATTCTGCACAATAGGTCTCTTGGACTAATTTTTTTCTATCATTGAAAATTTTAACGCTTTGACTAATATTTTCTCAGACATGTTAGTCAATTCTCTCCTTCTGTATGTTTGCCTTTTTTAGATTCTACATACAAGTATGATCATGTGGTATTTTTCTTTTTTCGAAGTTTAACTTAATGTCCTCTAATGTCCTCTAGGTTCACCCATATTGTTACAAATAACAGGATTTCCCTTAAAAAAAAAAAAAAAAAAAAAAAAAAACTGGACAGTACTCTATTGTGCATCTGTACCACATTTTCTTTGCCTATTCATTTGTTGCTGGACACTTACGCTGGCTTCCTGTCTAGACTATTGTAGACGGTGTTGCAATGAGCATTGGAGGGCAGATGTCTCTGTAACAGGCTGATTTTGTTTGCATTGGATATAGACCCAGGATTGGAATTACTGGATCACATGGAAGCTGTATTTCAAAATATTTTTTTAATATCCCCCATACTAAAATGCCTGTGCTAATTTACATTTCCTCCCACAGTGTGTACGCCCTCACCAACACTTGTTATCATTTGTCTTTTTGATAATAGCCATTCTAAAAATGTGAGGTGATATCTTATTGTGGTTTTAAATTGCATTTCCTGGAGAATGAGTGATACTGAGCATTTTCCCCATATACTTCAGTCTTAGTTTGAGAAGTGTCTATTCAGGTCATTTCCCCAATTGTTTTAAGTCAGGTTAATTGTTTTCTTGCTATTGAGTTTCTTGTGTATTTTAGATAGTGTCACATGGGTGGTGTGCAAAATTTTTCTTCTAGTCTGTGAGTTATCCCTTTACTCTGCTGATGGATTCCTTTACTGTGCAGAAACTTTTAAATTTTATATAATCCCATTTTGTCTGTTTTTGCTTAAGAGAAGTTGCCAGTACTCTTCCCCCCAGATCCTACATTCCTTAACCCCTTTCATTCTTCAGATACCAGAGAAAATGTTAGGTCCTTGGAGATATATTCTGTCCAAAAGTAATTCTCCCTTCACAGAGTTAACAAGTTCAATCACATCACTGATTTCCTTTATAGAACATGCATAATGACATATTATCTCACTTTATTTGTGTCTTCATTTACTCACGGACCCTAATAGTCTCTAAGCTCCAAGATGGGAGGACCCTGCATATCTTCAGGCTTGATTCCTGGATGCAGTACAATATTCCTTTAATAAATGAATGCAGTCTGAATTAGACATGCAGAGATGCACCGATTTTCTTAAAATACATAACTGTCATGATATGTTTAGCTGATTTCCTAATGAAAGTGTCAGTATGAATAGGAACAACTGTTAGAATTTGATTTTGTATTGGATTTTTCTTTCTTCCTGGGAAGCAAAAAAAAAAAAAAAAATCCTCTAATTTTCCACACAAATACACAGAAGCCCAGACATGTTTAGTGTCAGCTTTGTGGCAGAGTTCTGAACTCCTAACTGGTGATATTTGTTACACACCTGCTATGGTGTGTAACTGCAGGTGACTTCTCAGTGGATTTCCCAGTCCTTTTACTCAACCCTCAACTGGCATGTTGGTCCACAATTAAAGATGTTCTTCACAGTCAAAACCAGACTAATAAAGGTTATCTACTCACTAATTTAGTCCTTTGACACCTATAGAATATTGAGAAAAATAATCCTACAGAGAATACAAAAAACATCACATAATTTCAGAAAGTGACTTTTCTGTAAATGGGCCATTCTTGTTAAAAACAGGTGCCTAAATAAAACTATAGCCAGGACTATTCAGCTGAATTTAATTTTCATTAAGCATTAATTGACTTTATATACCAACATTGGCTATTTTTAATCAGCTTTTATGAACTTTTCTAATTAACACAAAGGTAATTGTAAAATGTATCAGTCTATTTGGGAGAGGCTCAGGTTTAAGCTGAAATAATATGAAAATGGAAATGGCTGTGTGTTTTACAGTTATTTTCAATTAGACATGTCTGTACCTTGTTTCATACACCCATAGCTTAAAATATGAGGCTCATAATGTAGTTGTCAGTATTTATTTTTGAATTACTACAATTCAAAAAAATGTTGGAATCACAATGGTGATTTTTATTTTTATATTTTTAAATTTCTGCTCTAATCTCTATCTCCTCCTTTCTACTAGCCTTGGGCTTAGTATGCTTTTGTTTTTCTAGTTCCTTGAGGTGTAATGCTAGGTTGTTTTCCTGGATCTTTGAGATGTAGATATTCGTGGCTATGTACTTCCCTCTTAGAACTATTTTTACTGCATCCATGTTCTGGTATGTTGTTTCCATTTTTGTCTCAAGATTTTAATTTCCTTTTAAATTTCATTGACCCATTGATTGCTCAGGACCAGGTTGTTTCATACCATTGTAGTTGGAAAAATATTTGATATAATTTTAATTTTCTTACATTTGAGACTTGCTGTGTGGCCTAATGATCTATTGTAGAGCTGGGGAAGAATGCATATTCTGTTGCTGTGGGCTGTTAGGTCTGTCTAGTTTAAAGTGTAGTTTAAGTCTGATACTTGTTAATTTTCTGTCTGGAGAATCTGTCCATTGTTGAAAGTGGAATATCAAAGAACTGCACTATTTACCGTCTCTCTCTCCCTTCAGATATGTTAATATTTGCTTTATGTGGAATGCCACAATAATTTGAGATACTGATTTAATACTTATTTTATGGATGAACGAGGCCCCTAGCAATGCCTCACTGTGCTCTCATCTAACGTCATGGACAACCTGAAGGGTCGTTGTGATCCTTAGTTTACTACTGAGAAAACTGCATTGGGTTAAGTAACTTGTTTGACTCCACATAAGACCTAATAAATGGCAGTGCTTCCTTCCACACCAAGGCCTTTTGCCACAAAGACCATGTTGATTGCCCCCAATGCAGTCCCACCCCAACACTAAGTTCTGTTATATGGTAATGACATTCAAAGACACTTGACTACAACACAGTTACACCTTAAATTACATGGCCATACATCCATAAATTCACATAATGGGAACAAACTTCAGTTTTTACTTCTATTGACTGTGATGATTTTATATTCTATTTTTTTAAATGCCAGTTATAACTCCTAAATTGATATAATGACCCCTTAGGTTTCTACCTGTATTTTGAAAGACCCTATTCCAAGTGCCCCTTTTGGACATCCTGCCATCTATCCAATTATAAAAAGGGTACACATTGAATTTTACTAAGAAATCAAAGCTACATGAGTCAGTTATCACATATCATCTTAATAATGTATTCCAAATTTGTTTTCTCCTTTGTTCTTGAGTATGCTAACAGAATTCTTCTTTACATAGGCTGCTAATGTAAAATATAATGCCCTAACTACTTGAATAAGATATAAATTTTGTGCTTAAGCAGGAGAAAAATTCAGTGAGCCCCCTAAATCTAGATATGTTAGTCTATGATTGAGTGCATTCAGTTTGGTTCCCAGGATGAGTGTCTTTTTGTAAACACTTGAGAGCACCAGCTATTACTAGGGCACCCAGAATTTGGGTCCAGCTCAAATGAGTCACTGTATTCTAGCCTAAGCCTGTTTCCCAGTCTCCCTCCTCCCCACACCTGGCCCCTTGCTCTAGTCTTCCCTCCCCCCTGGACCCTTCTCTGTGCATGAAGTCAGAGCTGTGCACCTCCAGGGTTGGCCTGGCCAAAGTGAAGCCCAGAAAAAATGAAATCCAGTTCTTTCTTGATGGAGAGGGCTTCCCCTACTTCGCCCAGGTGACATCTTCACTACATGTTTTCTTATTCGATGCTTGCAGATGTTTAACAGTATCAATGCAGGTGGGGGTGCTTCAATATAAATACCTATTCTGGCCTCAAAAGGGCTCTCAACAACAAGTAAATGTTTCTTGAATTAAAATTGTACTTTATTGGCACCTATGGAGAAAAAAAATTGTTCTATTGTTGGAGCTCCATTTAAGTGTTCGCTACATTCTTAATTCAACCAACACTTTTAAGTAAGGATGAGTCTGTGAATAACTAATGAAATAACAGCACTGTGGAAGTTTTAAGAACATTCCTAAAGTGAACACTAATTGGGAGCGAGAGAGAGAAAATACAGCAAAACTATTCCACTAATTCAATGTTTTATTTTGTGTCAAAGCATCTTAACTGTGAGTTGAATAAGTAATCTCATCAATAATTTTAGAAAAACACTTCTAGAAAATATCAATTTTAATATCAGTTGTGCTACTAGAAATAATACTTAAGAGGGAATTAACTCCAAATTAATTTATTGAAGTCTTTACGCAGGTATCTCTTATATCCACTTAGGTACAAAACTTTTTTTTTAAGAAAGATAACACTTTTATTGCATTATAATTTCATATTTTACAGGAGTTATAATGCAAACTCATTAGCATAAATATATACATGATGCAACCAAATGGCAATGTAGCCAATAAAGTATTCAAAATGTAAAACTAGAATTTAACAGGCAAAATACTTAATATGGCTTGTAATGGAAAATAACTGCTTAGAAATGATTTGTTATTGCCCCATTCTAGTCATTCTCCAAGTGAACATAAAATTATGATCTCCATTTAAAATGATACATATTATCTAAGCCAATGTTATACATATTTTGTAACATATGCAATGATTCCTTAAATATACATATGTACACACTTACAGAGATCAATATACAGTATAGAGTTCTAATACCCCTGAACATCTTGAATAAAACTATTACAATGATTCTATTAAAAAACTACTTGAAAAGTTGGCATAACTTCTTGATATTGAAGTTCAATCCTACAGAATTAAAAAAAAATGTTAGTTATAAATACATTCTTTACAAAAGATTGAATAGTGGTCCCGCACTCATACTTTATATTACAGTGTTTGAAGGTATTTACATCTTGTCCTTGGTGTTTGTGAGAAATATACAGGAGTTAATCGTGAGAATGTTGTAGGCAGGCCTATTGGTTAGGTTTTTCTACTTTGTTCGTGTTGGTATGGGTTCCAATTCTCTTCTCTGGAGTTGTTGTTGATTTCTAGTTGCCTTGTATTACTGCTGCTGCTGCTTCTTTTGGTGTTCTGGGAACACTGGGTGACTTTACTTCTAGGAACAGGAAGAAAAGATTTAACTCTTGAGACACCCGACTCGGTCTTTGATTTACTGTTGCTGCGTTCGGTAGTTTGATGGCTGCTGAGAGGACTGACCTCCTGGAAGAGAAGAGAAACCAAACACACTTATCACTGTTACTGACTTAGTTGCCTTCACGCTCCTGTCTGAGCAAACATAGGTGTTCCCTCCTAAACACAGGTTCTCATGAAAAACTAAACAAAAGGTAATAGAAGCTGAATGATTAACTCCAGCCAACCTGCTTAATTTTTATAGGCCCTTCCTGGTGTCACCAAATGAACTAACTACAGGGGTCAGTGAGCGAAGTGCTAATAACTCTAGGATCTCCTTGCCAACAGGAACTTCAAAATCAACAAACTACACTAGACCAACCAAGTACTTGTAGGCAGCTCCACAAATTATGTCACCTAAGGTCAGTCAACTTTTATGTTTTCAACAATACTTTAAGAGCCTTCACTGAGATAGGTGTTAAGCAACTAGAACAACATTACGAGAAACCTACATACCTAATGGAGCTTACGTTCTGGAGAATTGAGGGTCTGGCTCAGCAATTCTATGACTAAGTGGCCCAAAATCTTCCATAAATAAATTCACATGCTCTCGTTCTTTCTAGAGTTTCAGAATCCTTATGACCACCAGGCCCATGTCTTCCATTTTTCCCATGAGGAATCTGAGAACTAGACTCACATGATGATTAGCCTATATTCTAAGAGTGAAGCCGGGCACAGTGGCGCACTCCTGTAATCCCAGCACTTGGGAGGCTGAGGCAGAAGGATCACGAGTTCAAAGCCAGCCTCAGCAATGGTGAGGCACTTAGCAACTCAGTGAGATCCTGTCTCTAATAAAATACAAAAAAGGGCTGGGGATGTGACCCAGAGGTCCAGTGCCCCTGAGTTCAATCCCCGGTACCAAAAAAAAAAA
Source organism: Tamias sibiricus (assembly GCA_025594165.1). Taxonomy (NCBI): domain Eukaryota; kingdom Metazoa; phylum Chordata; class Mammalia; order Rodentia; family Sciuridae; genus Tamias; species Tamias sibiricus. The sequence continues at coordinate 116,112,884 of CM046664.1, forward strand.
AAAAAAAAAAAAAAAGAGGAAACTGGAACTTTCACCTGGGTATTTCCCCCTATATTGCATTAAGTTCTGCAAACAGCACATGAGACCTACTACGTGAATTGCTCTGTGTACCTGTGAAACAGTTAACACTGATTATTTTCCCTCTTTGACAGTAACAATACAAACAAACAGCAAGATGACCATTAAAAATTCAAAACCAGAATGTAACAGGCAAAAAGTACCAGTTGCATTAACCTGGATGTCCTAAGTCAGTGGTTCTCAGTGTTGGACACTGACTGGTCTGATGCCCACAGATTCATATTTAATTGGTTTGGGGTGTGGTGGCATAGACCCATGGCTTACCAAAATCATCTACGTGATTCTAATGTGCAAAGTTGAGAACACCCACCTTGACTCCTTAGTGTCTTTAACATTGTTCTTAGCCCTGTGTTCACCTCAGATGGTTAGTGAACTTTCATCAGGCATAACTTCCATAATTCTAGCTCTCCTTTATGTTTTGAGCTTGAGAATGGCATTTCTACCCGCTAATTATATAATCCACCTATCTCCAGCCTGCATTTCAAACTCAAGTTTGCTAAAGCCAGATTTATATATATTCTCAATCCCAACCATTTATAAAGCCTTTCTTGTTGACTCACTATGCTGTTCTCTGAGTTTAATAGGAGACTTCAGTCTCCCTCTTCCACTTAATCCTATGGTGCCAGAAAATTATGGCTATGTCAGTGCAAACAAAAAACAAGTGGACAACTTAATTCCTCATTAACTGCGAAAATCCCAAACTTCTAGGCATGTCACTAATGGTCTCTATTCCAATGTCTTTCCCTTTACTTCCACCTAGTAAAGTGCTAATGAAGCCTATCTCATGTACATTAAATCACTGAAGTGAATACCAGTGCCAGATCCTTGGCTCCAGCTAATCTTCAATGGTAAGACAGCTGTGAAACTCTAGTAGAGGGTGTGGATATGGGTCTAGAACACAGGCATTTGTAGGATAAGGGAAAGAAAGAAGGCCAGATGGCCAAACTGTGAATGAGGAAGGTGATGGCTTGAGGACAAACATTCTCTCTGCAGAGAATCATGAAATATGAAATACCAAGAAGCACCTACAGCAGTGGAGACTCTGGCTGGGGTCCTGGGGATGAATCAGTCTCTGGAAGTGTGAGGCTGGAATGGGAGGAAGTGTGAGGAGAGCATAAGGGACCACCACAGTCTAAGTCTGGGAGATCAAGTGCCTGACTGATAGTGTCCTGCAGGAAAGAGCAATGTTACTGACACCCAAGTACACGTTGCCAGGTCTTTTCCCAAAGCTAATATCCACCACCAGGTCCTTTGCATAGGAGAGTTAAGGGTGGTTAATGTTTCCTGAGCTCTAAAGTTCTCCATATTAAGCATATACGGTTACCATCAATGTTGTCAAGCATATGAAACTCAAAGAAAAGCTCTAATTTGAATAGAAAGGCACTACCCTACAGTTTCAATTAGCCTTAAGGAATGATTGTTAAAGTCATTCATTCAATTCAATACTAAACATCTATCAGAAGCCAAGAGGATACTATAATCCATTTAGTTCAGAAAATAGGGGGGCAGGTAAACAGAGATTGATCTTTAAAGATGTACAGGACTGTAAAAAGGTTAGACGGTAAAGAAGTGTATAGAAAGTTACATGAAGGGGAGCTGGGATACAGCTCAGTGGTTCCTATCATGTGTAAGGCCCAGAGTTCAATCCCCAGCATTGCTTTAAAAAAAAAAAAGTTTTATGCAGGTATATCAAGACCCTATAAAGACACAGTTGGAAAGAAAGAAATGGGGGGTGTAAAATGAGGATGACAGATCCGAACTATAAGAGTAGTGGGTTGCAGCCCTGACTGCACATGAGAATCACCAAGGAGCTTTAAAAGTGTGGTGTCCAGGCCACATCTCCACAGTTACATCAGAAACTCTAGGGGGCAGCGTGCAGGCACTGGGGATGAAGGGAAAAGAAAACTTCAAGTGGATTTTATCCTCAAAGGTGAGATCTTTTGCTTTAAGGAGCTTAGTTTACATTTACATAAAACATTTATTAGTAATTGTTCTTGCTATTGGTGATTTAAGTATTTAATTTTAACTAAGGGTGGCTGGTTATCATGCCTCTTGATTAACAGTAAAGGCCTGTAATTGGGTTTATTAGAGTAATAAGGGGTTATATTGTGTCACATGATGATGACAAAGAGGAGTTACTTATTCTTGGTTTCTTATGGAGGCAGAGTCAGTCTTCTGGCCGTGAAGGAGCAAAAGCTTTCAACTAACTCAAAGCTCTTACCTCAAAGGGAGTTACTTCCTGATAACAGAAGAAACTGGGCATGGAACCAAGGAAAGCTAGTTATCAGGAGAGAAAAGGAACCCAGTCTGCAGTTTCAGAAGGCTGCAGAATGAGTGTCCTTTGCCCTCTGCTGGCCAGATCTGAGAAAAACATCTAGCTAGCAGGGGAGAGCCCCTCCAAGACTCTTCCTGGGGGCAAAGGTGTTCCTCATTTCCCATCACACTGCACATTTAAACAACCACACCATTCTTTTTCCTAGCCCAGATAAGATGACCCATTTAAAAGAAAATCACTCTTTCAAAACAAAATTGTTCTGAGCTTCCCAGAGCTTATATCATTTTCAGTACTATTTGTTATGGACAGAACTATATTGTAGCGATGCCATATGGTCATGTCACAGAGAAGAAAGGGTACAAAAACATTTCCCCATCAGACATTTAAACAACAAGAGCCAGTCTCATCCACACAACAATAATTTTATACAGGAAAGTGACAGCACTATGAAGAAAGTGGCTCATCACTGCACTCACAGCCCCGTCCTGTGACTGTTCCACAAGGAGTCCTAAGAAACGAGCTCTTGTCTCCAACCAACCAAAGCTCAGGGCAGGCCGTCATACATGGACAGCAAATTGAGACTCTAAAGATGACAAAGGGGAGTGGGGGTGCAGCTCAGTGGTAGAGCACTTGCCTGGCATATGTGAAGCCCTGGGTTCAAGTCCCAGTACTGCACACAGAGACACACAGAGAAAGGGACAGACCCGGAGCAAAGTACTCTCCAACCAAAATGCTCAATTGCTCAGTAGTGACTTCAGGTCACTTTTTTTTGGTATTGTCCTCCCTAAATACTCTCTAAATTATATTTCTAAACTAACTTCATTTTTTTAAGGGGGGTGACATTAGGTAGAGTGAACTTGAAAGCCCTATTCTTCTTCAGAGGTCAACATGCTATGCATTTTATTAGGGACCCACCCCCACAAATCCCCACCTTCTCCCTTCAATGAATAGTTCATATAGTTCCACACACAACCAGAACCAAAGTCTAACGAAGCAGTGGCTGTGCAGTCCATGGCTGCCAGTGATCAGATAAGGATTCATAACTTAATAGTCACACCGTGCCCACTTTATAATCTTGCCCTCACACACAGGGGTCTTTGTAAACTGCCATGGGACTAGATGAGAACAGGATGTGATAACAAATGACATGGCTGGGTGAACAAACCACACACTCCTAAGGGCCTCTGTGAAATCTGCATCCTTGTAAAATAATGAAAGGGTAAGAAGTAGTTTTATTGTTTACCCAGGAATACACGCTGTACTGTCTCCTGCCACTTATTAACTAATCAATAATGGTTCAGTGCCACAGTTATGGAAGCAATTTCAAGAGGTTAGTGCAATCTATTGCAGTCTTGGCTCTATTTGTCAGTCTGGTTTATTTTAAAAAGAAAGTTTCTCACTGAAGCATAATGCAGGTTAGGAAATTAAAATGAGATTTAAACATGTATAAGATCTTTATGTTATCACTTAGCCCTTTTCTGTAACTAACTCGAATTTTAAAAGTGCAAGAAATCTTAAAGTTTCTCAAATGAAAAAAAAAAACAATAAAACATTTAAAAATAGAACAATCAAGACAACAGAAATTAGTTTTAGTTTGGCATATGAGAATGAAAGCAAAGGGTGATCTTCTCAAATGACACCTCAAATACTGGAATGAATTCAGAATATCAAATAGAAGGAAAAAATGAATGCTTTCCTATGTCATAATTTCAAAAAACTATTCAACTGTCTTTCCTCTCTTGATTGGTTAATGAGAACTTTTAACTTTATCCTGTTTCTCATTTCCTGTGTGTGATTTTAAAAATAACTTTGTGATTCACACCAAAAGATTTATGAACTCAATTCCACAACAACCGGTTTAGGTCCCATTTTTGGGAGAAGGGGATGCTTACCTTTTGTGACACTGGCATTCTTGTATCATTAACAGTTGCTGAAAATGCAGGGTTGTTTCCTGAACTATCAAACCTCCTTAAATCATCCCTGGAATCAGCAATCTGGAAGACAGAAAATTTATCATGTCATGTCTCCACAGTTACACTGTGACATACTCAAAGCACAGCTAAATATCACATCAGGAAACCCACAGAAGTACTCTCCTCTTCCCTGACCCTGGGGAGTTCCATAAAACATGCCCCCAAATCCTGCATTGTTTACATGAAAGACTTGAGGGCTTTATGTTAAACCAACACCAAGTACGTGAGAAATATCCTGTAAGGAAGAGAGTATTAAATAGGTCAAAAGAAGAGCAAAATAAATCTATAGGAAGACAAAGTCACTTGTCAAGTAAAGAAAGGGTAAAATATGCAAGATTTTAATCATCTTAATTTTCCAATGGATAAGAATTATCAATTCATTTCCAGCAAAATTAAATAAGAGTCAATTCTACTTGGTCCTAGAGATAGTAAGTGTTCAAGTATTAATAGTTGAGTCTTTCAGTGGAACCTGTTTAAGTTAAAACTACTTTCATATGCGCTCTCCTAAGTAAAAGGCATTTGTCAAGAAGTTTGGTTGAACTGGCTGTAGATGACAGAGGCCAAGACAGGTTAACTTGATGCTCTTCACATTTTCTTTGAGATTTTGGGTCACTGGTTTCCATATTTAGAAAGTTCATAGCTTAAAGACCGTAGCAATATGTATTATGTATGTCAATTATTTTTTGTACAGGAATTGCTATAACTCTGCCTATAACCTGAGTGTGCTGTGAAACTTGTTATAATTCTCTTATTGATAGATGACTTATATGCTAAAGTTAGAAATAAAGAAAAGCCTAAGGAAAGTCAAATTTATTCTTTATAAAAAGCTGACCAAATATGTTCATGTGATTCATGTTAATGCAATTAACATAGAATTTTAACTTTAGGTCTTTCAGAAGAATGTTTGGAAAAACAATTTTTTTTTGTATACATATTTTCGGAAAATGTCTTTTCTCAGCAAAGTGAGGAATGGCTGCATTCAGAATAATAACTATGCTCCTTAATAAAAAGTTTCTCTTAGGGAACAAGTGTTATCATGTGGCTCCAAGTGTACCTCCCCCCATATTTGTTATTGGTGCATTATAATTATACAAAATGATGGAATTTGAGTGTCCCTTTATAAAGGTAGGTTTTGTTTTTTTTTTTTTTTTTTTTTTGTTATTTCCCATCACTGTTGTCACCTATTTGGACTGCTTACCTTGCTTATATCAGATTCAGATTTGCTGGAGCACATACTCTGAAGTTCTTTGACGAGATCTGCTTCATCATCTGAACCCAGAGAGAGTCTCTGATCCAAAGTCAATGTTAATGACAGATCATTCTCCAAGGACCTAATACAAAATTTCAGAAATAAATTTTTCATGTGAGAGCAATAATCCAATCCCCAATATGGAAATCTAGGCACTAGAACCTTTTTGGGGGATTTTGTGTGTGGGATAGGGAAAGAGTTTTTTATCCTTTCAAGTATTTCATAAGTGTCATTTAATGCAACAACCCACTTCCATACCCTGAAAGATTGGAATACTTCAGTAATAAATCTCCAGAGGATTTTAACTCCCACTCAAAATTCTTTATAGAATAAAATTTTATCAACAAAGAAATCTACTTAGCCTGACAACATTTCAATCTCCTTTCTCTCCCCTTTTCTTTCAAACCAGATAAAATAAAGATGCTAAGTACCATGGTATGGTGGACAATATGATACAGCAGAACAAATATCAAACGTGGCTCTGAGGCAGGCTTTCCTTTTCCCCTTAGCCCCTCAATTTCTGAGTTTCCTTATCTATAAAGAATCCTTATACCTATTTCATAGGATTATTGAGGAAATTATGGAAGCGATGGTATATGATAGACCTAACTCTTGGTACATAACTCACTGGGCTACTATAAGACCTAATGCAAACTGCCCAAAATTTTCTAGTCTGATTAACCCAATCATCCTTAACATATCAATCTATAGGCTGAAATAAGCAAAAGTTCCCTAGGGACAACATAACAATAATTGAAATTATCACTAGAAACAGAGAGCTTAAATGCACACAAGTCATGCTATTTTGTATAAATCTGAAAGTCAAATCATCTAAAGACTAATTGAAAGTTTATAAATGCAGGAGTTTACCACAGATTTGTCAAATGCATTAGCAATGATCAAGTTTGATGAAAATGAAGTCTATGATATTTCCAGCCTATTCAACAAACTAAAAGCAAAATATTAACATTAAATGTTTCTTAAACTTAATATGCATATCTTTAGATTTCATTCATTATATTTCAAGTTAATGCCAGATTAGAATATCTATTGTATTATGTTAATAGCTGAATAGTTGCACAATTGATTTATCTGATAGCTACAAGTTAAATCTGAAAGGACAACTTACTTTTGCTTTGACAGACAAGCACTCCTGTTACAATTCAACTGTGATATAGTCTTATTTTTTATACCTGTTAAAAAAATTATAATCATTTTCAATAGAATAGATCCTCTGCATGTTGAACTCTATATTTAACAGAAACAGACTCTGGACCCTGCAATACTTTAATAATTTCGTTGGACTAACATCCACCTTGTGAGATTTTCCCCAGGGAATAACCAACTTCCTTATGTACATTTATGACTGAGGTTAGCAAAATAATGCCATCTAAGGATCAATTCATGAACTTCACTTTTATCAGTGGCTCCTATTCTCACTAGTCTCTATTTCTTTATTTCCAAAGAATCAAAAGAGGAATTTACTATCTGCCATTGAATGATGGTGATCTCCCCTTCTCTACCCTGGTTTGTTTTCCAGCATCACTGACTCTATAATCTAGCGCAGTTTTGGATGTGTGGGCCATGTTAATGTGCTATAGTACATATAATGGTATTAGCAATGTACTCGTAGCAATTTCACTCTTAATTGCTATGCATTACTCAGAAAATAGGAACAGCATACAAAGAAGCATGAAAATTATAATGATGTTTTTCAAACTGCAAACTGATATATGAAGAACAGAAAACAGTCTGTACTGCATGCATAAATTTGATTTGTATCAGTTATATATACTTAAGTGAATACATAGGTCTATGGATATTGGACATGATACAAGATATTTCTAACTGGGCTATAATCAATAACATTTGAGAAACACTGTTAAACCATTTTAAACTCCACTAAAATAACTGTTTCTATTATGTTCACTCCAAATTTATAAACACATTCGAGCATTTAGTTGCTTCTCAGTGAATTCTAAAATTATATGAATATTGTTAGCACAAAAATTTCCCTACAGAATGTTTTTGAAAAGTAAATTGAATTTAACATGTTGTCATTAAAAGTAGAACATCAAAGACAATTATGTACTAGTTGCTTTGCCCATATTTTTTCATTAGCTGAAAGTACTGACTAGTGGCTTTTCCCTAATTACTTTTTGTTTTTATGAGACAGGGGTCCCTATGTTGCCCAGGCTTGCTTCAAACTCTTGATTCTCCCATTCTCCTGCCTTAGCCTCCCACGTGGCTAGAAATACAGGCATGTTCCACTGCACCTGCTACTTACTAACAAAATGCCCAGGCTTGGACTCTGCTCTTGGGAAGGCTGTGCCAACATCATCTGCCTTTCTGTTTTAGGTAAGAAAGGAAATAAGCTGTGTCTTCACCAAATTTTATGAATGTTGATAGTGATCTGCATGCAAAGGATTCATGTTGTGGTGGTATTTTTTTTTTTTTTATTTTGGTGGTGTTAGGGATCCAATTAAAGCCCTCTAACACAGTAGGCAAGTGCTCTACCAGTGAACTACATCCCCTGCCCATTTTAACAATTGTGTCAAAAATCAACTCAAATGTATTAATCCTATATCCAATGTAATAACTGTGAAAAAAAAAGGTCTCATTAAAAGATAACAAACTCTTGGCTATAGTAGCTTTATTAATCTTTCAAAGAAGTTTTCATGTTTCAAAAAATATCATTTGATATCAGCTGGGCATAGTGGTGAAAGCCTTTAACCTCAGCTACTCAGCAGGCTGAGGCAAGAGTATTTCAAGCTTAAGGCCAGCCTGGGTAACTGAGCAAGACCTTGTCTCTAAATTAAAAAACAAAACAAAACAAAACAAAACACTAATTCACTCATAAAGGCCTTACACTGGTATTAAATACACCTCCACACATATTTTTTAAATGTAATGTTGGCAAAGTAATGACATGTAAAAAGAGTGAAATATGCCAAAATGTAATGGTTTTATTACATTAATTATGGATACTAAGAACAAATTAATTTTAATGAAGACCATTAATAAGGTAAATAAAACTTCAAGTATGAAAAGACTATTTTTCAGGTAGAGGGCTCCCACAGACTATTGGAAATGTAGCTGTTAAATTTTCTGTTTAGTCTATGGAAACATGCATTGAAGTACTCAGGTATTTTTCTTTGTGGTATGCACAGTAATAAAAAATAAAGCCCATTTGCATCCATAAACTGGATCATGAGGGCCCACCTCTCTTTAAGCAGCACACCTACCCACTTACCTTCATGGCTCAGGTCTGGCTTATTCCAGGTGGGTGAAGAGAAGCGGCCAGGCTTCTTGCGAGGACTGGTGTTCACTTTTCTCCAGGCACTGCTCTCTACTTTTTTCTTGCTGTAACTTGAAACTATGGACAAAGGGAAGCTTCCTCCTTTGAAATCAGCTGTGTGCAGGTCCAGCTCTGCAACAACACAAATTCCATTTTGCCAAAGGCAAGGTAGTGATGACAAAGTTTCATAGGATAAAGCAAAATCCATCTCCAATTCTCAGAGATGGGCTCTTGAAAATCACAGTTCTGATCAATTCCCAAGCTGGGTCTTTGTGGACTGGTGCACACCTTACTTGGAGGTCTAGAATTCTGACATGAGCCAGTAATTAAAAACAAGAATTCTGACTAGCTTAGGTGTCCATCAATAAAAAAGAAAAATATGTACACAGTGACTTTTATTCAGCCATTATGAAGAATGAAATTATGTCATTTGCAAAATAAATAAATAAATAAATGGAACTTGAGAGCATTATATTAAGCGAAATATGTCAGACTCAAAGTCAAAGGTCATAAGTTTTCTCTCCTATATATGGAAGATAGAGAGGGAAAAGTGGGGGAATTCCCATGAAATTAGAAGGGAGATCCACAGAAAAGAGAAAGGGGACCAGGAAGAGGAGGTACTGGGGAATGAAAGCGACCAAATTATGTCACATGCATGTATAATGCAATGAATTCCATTATTATGTATAATGCACTTACAAAAAAGAGCTCTGGAGCAATGTTATGAAGCGCCTACTAATTTCTCTACTTACCAAAAGACAAAAAAGAACTCCTTAAAAACAAATTCCAACAAGTATTACATGAGGGTGTGAATTTCCTCTCTTCTCTGCAGGAACCCACATACCTGCCCTGGGGAGGGGACAGCCACGCAGAACAGCTTTGTTAAGCAAGATGCTGAGAGCAGCTTTAACCACAGCCTGCTGTCCTTGGCTAGGGTACTTCTTAGCAGCTGTCTGCCCAAGGCCAGGCTGTCTTTTCACAGAGGCTCTTGACAGTATTGCTTCTTGAACTCTGGGTGCGATGACAGCATTCCACAGCTTAGACATCCACCTTGCAAAAGAGGTTGATTCACTGGTTAGAAGCAGGCCTCTCACCAATCACACACAACTCCAAAAAGGACAGATGTGAAGACCATGGAGCAAAAACAAACGCTTTCATAGATTTGCTATATTATCCAGGTAGATTTGGAATAAGTGAAATTACCCAATTTGTACTCAAAAATATATTTCAAATGAAAGAAATTCTTTAACATCTTTCTCTCAATCCTGAAATCAATACCTGAGTGTTTTGTCCGAATGAATAAACAAATAAATACATGGAAAGAATCTAAAGAGTGAAGGAATCTTGAAAATTGAGATTTTATGGAATTTCCTACCTAAATAGTTTAAACTTATTTGCTGCATATTTTTAATAAGACACACAATACTGTATCTAAATGTCTCTGAAGTTGGGGTCTAGTTTAAAATCATGGCAAATTAAATCTGCCTGTCCCAAGGAAAGGGCTCATGGTTGCAGATAGGTGGGCTCAGCACTGCAGAGAGAGGACAGGGTCAACCAGCCATGGCCTCAGGTGGACTCTATGCATCCACAGCTGTAAGCCACAGGAGTTTAGCCCAAATTTGGAGCACTTGATACCAAACAAAATTCCTTCAAAAGACATTGTACTTTGTTGTAGCACTAAAAAAACAGTTAATAATTAAAGGCTATAGAAACAAAACCACATTTCCCAGGATAGGAAAGTTTGCAAAGCTGTCAGATATTGGCAGGAAAGTTTTAAGTATTGTAAGATATTAAGCATTAACTTAGTGTGAGTTTCTCTGTTAATGTCTAATAATATGTAATTCAAGGATAAAATAAAACTACAATAGGGAATAGAAATAAAATTCTTGTATTCTACACAGCAGGAGTCTTACGTCTAAAAGTGTTAAACATGTAAAGAACATAAACTTTAAGTGTTTTTTTTTGTTTGTTTATTTTTTCATTCATTTGTTTTTCTTAAAGGCAGCTCCTTAACATGGCTGTGGGGAAACAACTGACCCTGGCATTTCTGCGCATTCTGTGTTAGCTGTCACCAGCATTCTTCTTTGGAAGACTGAGGGTTGAAGGTCCGCACCTGTGATGCAAATCCAGAATTACCTGGGCCACCAAGATCACCCTGTGGGACTTGAGAGCTAAGTGGAAAGAACGTATGTGGGTAAAGTTCTTTGCTTCTGGTCCAGAAACCATGGCAGGAGAATACCTCAGCTTGCAAATAGGACAACAAGGTAAAAACCTCAGCCTCTCCTACAGTTCATGTGAAAGATTATACTCTGTATGGGAAAGGCCCAGATTAGTTTCTGAGACTCTGGAGGTTTAAAAAAAAAATGTTTTGTCTTAATTGTGAGAGAGATGAAGGCAGCAGTGCCTATATCAATAAATGCATTTGTTTTACAGTAAGAATGTGCTGTCTATTTAACATTTCTTCCTTTCCCTGCAGTTAGCTGTTATTAAGTTGGTGGTTTATCCTCCAAGAAGGAAGATATAATTTGCATCCTCTGCTTTCTAAAACAGATTTCTGCCCAGGATGACAGAAAATGCAGGAGCAAATCCCATAGCTAATCACAGGATCTTCACTAAGACACACAGTGACAAACTTCCCACTTTTCCACTTGTTTCTGATTTTCTAATTCATTGACCTTATTGTATATATGTCTCCTAAGCTGTTTCAGATGAAAACATAGTAAGTGCCTAATATTAATAAAGGAGGAAATTTCTCTACTTATCAAGGGACTGCTGGTAGTGGTTTTGTTTTTGTGGGGGCAGCGGGCATAAAATTTTTCACAAGTTTTTCACATGGGACCTTGCCCAGGACACCACACAGCAAGCCAAACGTGGTTGTGATGAGAGTTTTGTAATAGAGGAAAAACTACTACCTAGTTTTAGCAAAAAATAGTTTTCTTAGTAACTACATGATAAGCTCTGATCACCATGTACATTCTGTGTTAATGACAAGGTGGCACAGCAGTTTGGTCAACATTTTCACCATCTGACATCCAAAATGTGCTAATGTCCTATTTTAAACAGGAAAATAAGGAGAATGCACTTACTTTACTGTTGCTTGGGCATGTCCTGGGACTACAGGACAAGACAGGAAATACTTTGGCCCTAGAAGTGCTTCAGGTGTGCCCAAACGTGCCAGGCAGGAGTTGAGCTGTCGCCAAACGGATAGAGCCCAGTCAATGGTCTTGCACACGGGATCACAGGGCGAGGGCACCTGACCTCTGAACTAGAGAGATGGATGCACACAGAGGCTTGGATTAGAACAATGCTTATTTCCCCTTTGCTTGTAAAAGTCCAAAAATAAAAATATAAATATTTGAAATGATGAAACAAAAATCTAGCTGAATCTGACTTTACCTTTGGTTGAAGAGATTGAAGGAGAGAAAGCTTAAAATACACTACTGGGTATATTCAGGCATTAGTGTGATAAAAGCTTTTCTCATTTAATTCTTACCACAAGACTTTACCACAAGACTGAGGTAGGCATTTTTACTCCCTTTTATACATCAGAAGAAGAGACTGAAGGAAATAATAACTTGCCCAGGGTTGTAAAGATAATAGTTGACAAGGCCAGGGCTATAGCTTATTTATTTTTACATTAAAGCATACTTGAAAAATAAAAACTCTAGTTACAGTGTACAACATGATGTTTTTACAAATGCATTCATTGTGAAATGATTAAATCAAGCAACTTAACATATTCCTTATTTTATATACATACCATTTTTTTTACAATGGGAACATTTAAGATCTACTCTCTAGCAATTTTCTACTATACATTATTAACTATATATAGCTGATATAGCTGGGTTTTAGAATAGTAGTATTCAAATACAGCATTTAGCTGAGATAATAAAGAGTACGCTGTCACATTTAAAGTAATGTCAGTAATAATGATAGGCTAAATGACACCTTTTTCTTCTTAAAGCTTAACGTTTCTGATGATCTCTGTTCAAGCTTTGTTCCCTGGGGTCAGCCAGGGCTGAGGAAAGAAGAAGAGACTTGGCTGTGTGGGCAGCTGGCAGAGGGAGAGGGGGTCTCCCAACTGCCTCGTCAAGACCACATGCTAAGTAAGGGAGAGCAGGTCAGAGCTCTTGCTTTTAATAGAGTCCCCACGGAATCATTATTTTTTCCAGGAAGACTGTTTCTTAATGACTATCCAATGAACTACTTCCAAAGATCTGTTAGGTAGCCTGATGGAGAAAGACATTTCATAATTCCCAAAGGTGGGATGAAATCTGCATACCCAGAGGTACTGAAAAACAGGTGGGCACCCCTTCCCTTAGAAGTGCAAATGTTGCTTACATGAAATTTCTCATTCTGCAAGTTGGCAGTGGTTATTATTTAGCTGGTATTCCTAAAAGTGTCTATCCGATAAAAAGAACTTCCAGTACTACATGTTTTATTTCCTTAATTTTTATTACTTTAGTATAAACACAATTTCATAGAAATACTTAGAGGCCTTTATATTCATTGTATGTCTACTATGTATAGCACTAATTTACTGTGAAGAGAAAAAAAAAAAAAACATTGAAATTGTTTGTTTTAAATTGTTGCTGGGGATTGAACCCAGCACCACATGCATGCTAACATGCCTGGGCACAGTGTGTGTCCTCACTAACTACAGAGGACGACAAAAGAAAAGATGTGTCCTGAACTCAGAGCCAGATCCAGGGGACGGGAGGTGTGACAGAGGTACACAGGTGCCTTTCTGTAGTTAAGCTTTACCATCTGTAAAATGAAAATGTTGGTACTCAATATCCTCAAGATCCCTTCCAAACTGACAATCTTTAAGTACAGATGCAAGCTGCTAGGAAAATTTAAAAGAATTAAGTCAATACTGCAGGTCAGGGAAAACAAGGAGATGAGATGGGACTTCAACTGATCTCCCAGGATTTGGTTGGTGAGGGGAGGTAGAAAGACCATCCCAGACGTGGATGGAGAGGGGACAGGGGTGGAGGGATACAAGTAGATGCTGATGTTTGCATATAATAAAAGGGGTGAAAAATGACAAGCTTGCACAGGTAAACCACCTTGGAAACTGTTACTAATTCAAGTGCTGGATCTGCTCCCTCTGCCCAGCACATCATCAAAGGAAGAAGTCCACTGCACCACTGTCCTCGAGTTCCCCACACAACATGCTCTTCCTCCCCATGTTCGTGATTTGTTGCAATTGCTGTTGCTTCTGCCTGTCCCCTGTCTCCATTATTCTCAGCTGATTCTTCCAACTAAAAGGCCTTACCTGTGACCACAGAAAGGCCTTCCTGCCCATCATTCCTAAAATAAAAACTCTACTGTGGTCCTGCCCTACTTTCTATAGCAGTACCTCCTCATCTATTTTTGTCACAGAGCTTCTTAGTCACCTGTTCACTGAAACTGGCATGATATCTGTGTTGTGCCCATGAAGTCACACAGAATCAGAATTGAGAACATAGTTTAATTTGATGTCATGTATCAGGTTTATGGCACTGCTTCTCAGAAAGAGACAAGGCTCTTAGGTGACTCCAGTCCCGTAGTAAAGTAACAAAAGTGGGGTTACACTCCAATCCAGCCTGAGAATTAGATAATCTGTCCACTGAACCCTATGCAGGTGTGAACTTAAGACACTATGCCCAAAGTGCCCATGGAAGGGACTCTCCTGGCTCCTCCTGCTACTGAGATAATTCTAAGCCCAGGTCACAAGTCCTTACCAAACTCTCTTGCTGATACACAATGTCAGCCGGTCAAGAAAATAACCCTATGTGGGGAAATAACCCAAGTTACTTGGGATAGCGGCATTTTTATCCTCATGAATATTCAGAATTAAATATCATCAAATCTATGTTGTTGCTATTTTCTGGATAAGGATAAAAGATAATCATATATTTGGTGTTTTCAAGACCTTCTTTATGAGAATGTTACCTATTAGGATAGCCTCATATTACCACTTTCAAATGGTAACTGAGTTATTGATTCAGCATGTGATTTTTACGTGAAAAGGGATAATAAGAAAACTTCACTAAGTTTACATAAACAGCACAAGAAGTAGGGAAACACTTGAATTGCTGGATTTATAAATTTAATTTTCTGGCTTTAAAAGAGTTAATTAAGTACTTAGGAAGACTTATTAGACGTTCTTAAATAGAGAGATTAAAATATATTTAAGTTTTAAAGGCTAATTAAGTGATTTCCTGGAATTTAAGTGACTAAGTATAAATGCTCCTTTAAAGGTGATTGTTAAATTCTGTTAGCTTTAACACAGAAAAATAAAACTTGAACACTGAACAGAAAAGCGTAAGGAAAAGCTGGGTATTTCCATGTGTCTTTTTCAAAAATAGCATTTAAGGGGCTAGGGATATAGCTCAGTTGGTAGAGTAATTACCTCCCATGCACAAGGCCCTTAGTTCAATCCCCAGCACCACACACACACACACACACACACACACACACACACACACACACACACACACACACAAGCATTTAAATAATCTTTCCCACTAAAAACTATCTAACAAGGCTTTTACCCCAGATGATGGCTCCTTTTTATAGGCCTGCTTTTCCACGAGAATGTGAGCTCCAGCAGGGTGGGGAGGACGCCCTGACATGTCCCACAGTTCTGGGTCAGGTGTGAATGTCCCCCGAGTAAGCTGGGAACACTGTTCTGATGCACCTCCAAATAGCTGTCCATGGTTGTGCTTATCACACTGTATTCTGATCAGTTTCCACAGCTAGAGGTCCATCAACCCTGCTACAGGGTCTTTCTTGGTCTGCCAAAGAGCGAGGACTTTAAAAAAAAAAAAAATGTTAAGCTTGACTGACTTCATGAATGGACAAGAAGTTCTAAGTCTGGATGACTGCATCAGAACGGGAAACTAGAAGTCAGTTTGAAACAGGCAGGATGTGTTTGCTCTGGTTATATGTGCAGCTTGAGGTAGATGCTAGCACATCCTATTGAACCTGATGACATGAAATAAAGATGAAATAGGACAGTATGCACTCTAGAAAGAAACTTGAATGAATTCTTAACTTAAGGAAGAAATCATCTTTCACATGTACAGAGAGTAACTCACAGGGCCTTGCAGATAGCAGGTGTTCAGAAAATATTTTTGAATTAATGAAATAGGAATGATGTTAAATAATGTTAAACATTTCCTATTTTGGGTAAATGATGATGGGGTATCTGCATCTGAGGGATGCTCACCTTGTATTATACTTCAAAATGTTTTTAAATTTTTTTCCTAAAAGAAAGTTCTCAGCTAAAATGTTAACATCACCCAAATGTACAGAGCTCTGTAGGCATAAAGAAATTGGTTTCAAAACTTAAAATGTGCCGGGCGCGGTGGCGCACGCCTGTAATCCCAGCACTTTGGGAGGCTGAGGCAGGAGGATCGCGAGTTCAAAGCCAGCCTCAGCAATGGGGAGGCACTTAGCAACGCGGTGAGACCCTGTCTCTAAAAAAATACAAAAAAGGGCTGGGGATGTGGCCCAGTGGTCGTAGTGCCCCTGAGTTCAATCCCTGGTACCAAAAAAAAAAAAAAAAAAAAAAAAAAAAAAAAAAAAAAAAAAAAACTTAAAATGTGCAAATTTTAAATAATACTGTATAACACATTTGATTTAATGGGAGAAATTCCTTCTAGAACTGTATTTGATAAAATCAAGTCCCTTCTTGGTGGTACAGAGGGTTCTCCAAAGGACAAAGATTTATTTACTATTAGGAGGAATATCCCTCAATCATTTAGATGTCAGATATAGTAATTAACATTCATCTTTTTTTTTTTTTTTTTTTTTTGTACCGGGGATTGAACTCTGCGGCACTCAACCACTGGGTCACATCCCCAGCCCTTTTTTGTTTTTATTAGAGACAGGGTCTCACTGAGTTGCTAAGTGCCTTGCCATTGCTGAGGCTGGCTTTGAACTCATGATCCTCCTGCCTCAGCCTCCCAAAGTGCTGGGATTACAGGCATGCGCCACCGCGCCCAGCTAACATTCATCTTATAAGAAAGAAGATTCATGTAAATCTTCCTTTTCTACATATTAGGGTATTGAGAGTGGAGACAACTGTGAACACTGGTATGTCCTACATGTAGGAAATAAAGAAATAATTTAGCCAAGAAAAAACAAGAGTTATTCAGTGATAGTATCAGCTCCCCTAAATTGATATTCCTGTGTTTCATAAGGCTCTGTTACAATAACTTTCCTTCTCTTCAAAAGAGAAATAATCATTATATATCCCTCACCTTCTCTGATATTCTTCCAGCAAGAATTCTGAGATCAGCATTATAATTAAAGAGAGCTAATATTAACTTCCCACTAAAAAGGTATAATTATTTATTAAACACTAGTAGGAAGCCTAGTATTATACTGAAAGATCTATTTTTCTTGTATCATTTAAAAAATTAAAAAAAAAAAAAACTATAATGAAGTGCCAGTGTGCTTTTAAATGACTACAACAATTAGGTTTTCTGATGCTACAAGATTTCTGATGTTTGGTGGTCCCACTGTACATTTACCCCAGGGGATTCATTTTATTTACCTACATTGAAGTGATTTATGATAAATGAAAGGCATTATCCTCTCTGCTTCTATTCTTTATAATACACTCCACTCTCAAACACAATGGAAAAGAGTAGAGCTCCATTTCAAACTGTCATAGAGCTAGGGGAAGAGGGTGCCAACTCTACAGAAGAAAACTGGTATCTTTTGTGATTATGTGATTGACTTTGGCAAGGAGATTTAAGTATCAACAATGATAAAGTTAATGGAAGAATCAGTGATTTGAAAAGCTACACCCCTACAATGGCCTTTATCCTACTCTTCTTCCTACTCATTTGAGATCATGCAATGGCAGTGCTTTGGCCAAGAGAACATATTCACAACCAGACAACTAACTTTAGTGTAATGTGGGGTAGATTTCTCTGGATTAAATTCAGAATTTCAGATATTAATTCAAATCATCTGTGGCAGACAGTGTCCACTAAATTACCAAAAGCCACAACCACCCCACACTCTTCTGCATCCCCCTGCATGCGCACTGACCCACTCTAACACAACAGACATAGACTTTTGTTCAAGTACTTGATGGAGAGCTTGGGTCTTGGAAAGGTAGCTCTGGCCATGGTGTAGGACTCGGGGGTGGGTAAGAAAGCACTTGTGGTCAATGAAACATTAAAGAGAAGTCTTAGGTTTCTGGGAGTTTCTGAAAGGATACTTTCCTCTCTGATGAGAAGGAAAACAAGGAAGCCCTCTATTCTTCACTGTACCCCCACTTTTTGACTTTTGAACATGCTAGAGTAAGGGCTGAAGCCCTGCAGACAAGCTTCAGCCTTGAAAGGATGGTTCTGAGAGTCCTACCTCATCCGTGCCCTGATGCCGTGGGGGTGCTAAATACCTACCACAAGCCACACCTGGTTACATGACGGGTTCTGTTATGTGCAGCTTAAAATACCATACTGATAAAACAATGACACTGTCCTCCAAATGGTCCATGGTGCAAGAGTAAATGAGAAAATCCTACTAAATTGAGCTTCATTACTTCAAATCCTCCCTGACACTCAGCTATTGGTCCAATTTAAGACAATTAAATTAAAGAATGTTTTAGATTCAACCAACACTGCATTATTATTATTTGGGAGACTGCAATACTTACTATTCTGTAAAAAAAAAATCACTAAAGTTATTACTACTATTCCTGAAAATGTGTCAAAAGATACAGAATTTTAACGTTTCATTCGTTTTGTTAAAGTTTACCACAGCACAGGAAAATAATCCTATATTACATCTTATCCTAATGGATGGAAAATGTTCTGAAGGCTTGTAGGAATCAGTGAGTTTTCCTTAAGAAGAATGATTAACATTTGAGTCTAGACTTCTACAGTATTTACAACTTGGCAAGATTCCTTTAGAACAGTTAATAACAGTAAAATATATTAACCTTTTCTTATACTTAATATGTTCCAAAGACTGCTATGGGTTTTCCATGTACTATCTACCACCAACAACAGTAAAAATCTATCTACATTTTCTTATTCTTAATATAGTCCAGAAACTGTTATGAGTTCTACATTCATTATCTTATTTATCCCCTGAATTTCCACAGATTGCACCTGCCTGAGGCCACACAATAAGAGGAACTCCAGTCCGAATCTCCTGGTAACTAACCTCCCACACCAGGATGCAGCGGCTATTTGTTACCTTATTCACGACTTTTCTTCTTAAGAACCTCTGTAGCAGTCCTTGCATGGGCTCGCAATCCCATCGCAGCTGAACCCAGCGGAAATGTTGTTGCACCAGCAAATCGGAGCCCTGGAGACAGGCCTTGGCAATGGTCCCCATCAGAAAGCAGTTCTCATGAAAGTAATAACATTCAGACATTCCATTTCCTAAAACAAGCCAAAAGCCATGGTCCAGTCTCAGCAAGTCATAGTATGGGATAAATGCAAATTAAAGTTAAGTTAAAGAAAGGAGAACAAGAAGCCTAACTTATATTCTGGAGAACAGAAGGACTAGATGGTATCACAGAGCTGGTATCTCAGCCTAGACTGTCTACTATCTTTACCTTTTTGGAAAGTACACGGGCTTTCAGTGCTGCGATTCTCAAGAGGTGCCAAAAAGTCCCCCAACAACTCAGACAATGAAGATTTTTCCAAATTCTCTAAGATGATGATGATTTTCTTCTTAATAGGAGATTGTTTCACTGGAATCAGACAAGCTGTGATCAAAAAGGAAATTAGGGATTAAAGCTTTTACAAGAACCTATGTGAACTGGCAAAAATTTAAAAGTAGAAAGATATAAAGATATAAAGATATAGCCAGGACATGGTATGAAAGGCATACTCTGAAATTTTGGGGGGAGTATGAATCTGGAAGAGAGTCTAACATTCCTTACTACTGTTAAAAAGTTCATACAAGGATCCATCACTCCTGGCTCCTTAACAGATTTCAAATGGAACCAACCCAATGTCCATCAACAATAGTATGGATAAGTAAATAGGACTATATTCATGCAATGGATATGAAAGTAAACAAATTACAACTTTTAAGTAATGGAATAGAAGACCATTACAAACAATATATTAAGCAAACCACCAAAGAATATTATTTCTAAGTCAACCTTGTAGAAGGACGAAATGGAATGAAGTAGTGGTCACTAGACACTGAGATTGGTGGGGAGAAGGGGGATTAAAAGAAGCCTAATAAGAGGCAACAAGGCAAATTTAAGAGTAGAGGAATTACTTCTGGTTCTCTTCTAGCACAGTAGGGTAGTAATTGGCTAAAACAACCTATATTTCAAAATGACAAGGAGAATTCAAAATTCCCAGCACATAGAAAATGATAAATGTTTGAAGAGATGGAAATGCTTACTACCCTGATTATACTATTACACATTGTTTACATATACTAGATTAATGTATCCCATAAATATGTGCTAATATTATCTGTAAAAAACAATTATTTCAATATGTAAAATTAAAAACAAGAAACACTAAAAATATAATTTAGGCACTTATATACAGTTAGTCAAACTATTAACCAAAACTAAGAAATGTTTATTGCACAAGATTGTTCATTGATCTGTAAGTGTAAGTAGTGTTTTATATGTGTCTCTTTCATGATACAAAAGATTAAAACCCTTAAATTATACACACATAAAATATTCATAAAATTATGTGAACAGGGCCTCAGAGAGAAAAGCAGATCCCTCCATTCATTTCTCATATTTCACAGAGGTTGAAGTGATTGGACTAAGGTATTAGGAACAATAATAGTAAGGAAGGAAAAACATCTAGGACTTACAAGTCTTATCTGAGCATTCCTTCTACTTGGGATGGGAGGGACTGCTTTCATATAAACTCAAATTGAAAGATGTAAAGTAATGGGCTATTACTGCTATATTTAGGAAATGAATAAGTCAGTGCACCAAACAGTTAAAACAGTGTTGGCATCTATGAAGTACTCAAATGTTATTAATATTTTACTTGAAATGTATATAGCCCTTCCCATTATACCAATGTAAAAAAAATAAAATTTCAATTTTTTAGGGGATTCTAAAACCCTCCAGTCTTATTCAAATTAATCTTGAAAAAAGAAACAATTTTAAGTACTGAAGAATAATATTGTTAAGTATTTTGCTTTTCACAAATACTTGGAGAGCAGATTCTCTATTCCTTCTTGTTATTTACAGAGAATGCATTTCAAATTTTAAAATAATCTTTGGACATTGTGAATGGATCTCTTCTTAGACGGAAAAAGATTTTCTGGATGCCATGTGGCTTTGAAAACTAGAAGAGTAGAAACAATAACAGCCACCTCTCAATTTTAGTTGTACTTGTAGGTGGCCATTACAGTGAGGTCCAGCGTGTGCTGGATTCTAACACAGCTAGCAGTAAGAATGCTAGAATCCTATGCTTCCCAGAGTTCAAATATTATTCAAACTGCACGTATCATGGAAGTATAATAAATGCATACTTGATTAAAACAACAGTTACAAACCTTTTCCACTCAATGATTACAAAAACCCAAAACACCAGGTTGATGGTTTGTGTATGTTTTTACATAACTTAAAACTGAAGGCCTCCATGTTTTCCCCGATTTGCTAGTTCAAGTGGCTTTGAAGCTGTTCCAACCAACTAAAAGTGTTAGACGGAATATTTAATTGCATCAAAAAATGTTTATCTATGCTTCCTTGCTACATGTGCTATGTGCTGAGTATTATGGCATGCTGGAGGTGAGTGGTTCTAACTAGGGAAAAGTGGATTTTTAAACTAGGCCTGTTCTGAGGAATGGCATCTTAGCAGATGGACAGGTCAGAGGAAGGCCTTCTAGGTTTTTTTTTTTTTTGGGGGGGGGGGGTTGCGGGGGTATCAGGGATTGAACTCAGAGGCACTCGACCAATGGACCACATCCCCATCCCTTTTTTGTATTTTATTAGAGACAGGGTCTCAGTGAGTTGCTAAGTGCCTCGCCATTGCTGAGGCTAGCTTTGAACTCGTTATCCTCTGCCTCAGCCTCCCAAGTGCTGGGATTGCAGGCGTGCGCCACCGCGCATGGCTGGCCTTCTAGGTTTAAGAGAGGTTTTTCTAAATGGAGGCAGGGCACAGCTCCTGGGAGAGGGGCATCAAATTAAGGCGGCCTGACAATGAGCTCAGAGCTGATACATACCTCAAGCCAGGACTGGGCTGGGGGATTGGGGTGGAGCCACATGAGTGGAATAGGATCAAGCAGTCACCACCAGGGGCAGCAGCAGAGTAGCAGTGTGCTGCACATTAGAATCACTTAGGATCCTCCCCTGAAATTCTCAGTGACTCTGATTAATTTAGTCTGTTGGGTCTGGGGCAGTGGCATTTTGTAAAATCTCCCCATGGCTGAAATGAGCAGCAGACCTGCTCTTCTGAAGTCTCAAAACCCAGCCAAAAATGAAAAGTGGAAGATCCTGAATGAGACTTTGGGGGAGCAACCAGGGAATCAGTGAATTCTTTACAAAGGGGCATAAACAGGACTTGACAGCTGTTCTGAGGTCCTTACTCCAGCGTGAAGAAATCAACTGGAGGGGAAAGAAATAAGCAAACATATCTACTCAGCTCTTACTACTGTGGTGAAGGCAAGAGGTGAAGGGAGTCTCCCCCAGAACCAAGGCACAGAATGGAAAGGCATTCTGAGAGAGACTCAATAAGGCTTGGTGTTTGACTTAGAGAGGGACAGAGAAGAAGGATCAGAGACAGCCCTGAAGTGCCCATTGAAGAACAGGGTGTGCAGTTAATGGAGACAGAGAGCACACGACCAAGAGTCTGCTTGGAAAGGGGATGGTAGTGATGGGCTCTTTCAGGACTGATGTGTCTGATGAATGAAGGATACTCTCTGAGATATCCAGCAGTGGGTGGGACATCATGAAGATGGGATCAAAAGGGAGAATTCAGGCTGGGCATCCAAATGGCTTTTTGGCCACCTGTCAAAAGGAATTTGCACATATAAAGTGGGGCAAGTGGCTTTCTTTAATGTCAACATAAATTCTGATCAGAGTCTGGTTAAACCTTTAAATTCAAAACTGAAGAGTTCCCTATTTCTTCCCTGGTCATCAGTGAACAGCAGTGGGCCCTTTGGAGAAGGTGGTGGTGGTGGTGAAGGAAGTTTTAGAATACGAAGGGTGACATCAATGGGGGTAAGATGAGAGGCTTGACAACATAATGCTCGTGACATAACATTCCAAGAACTTTAGCTTTTATTCTGGAGCCTTTGGAGTGTAACTGTGGGGACATTCATGAGTGGTTTTGTATCCTAAAGTGAGCCTCCTGAAGCCCTCCATAGGGCCCTTGGAGGGAGTGAGGCCTGAGGAAAAGAGAAGGGCAACTGAGGGCTCAACAGTCTCCTCACTGTGGGGGGTAGGGGGGTGGAAAGCAACAGCAGGAGGTGAGACAAAGGGAATAGATTCAACAGACTGCCTCCACATGGGGAGGAAGGCAAACTGAGGGATCTAGAATGTTCTAGCTGTTCACATGGCAGACTGCAGTCAAGCTCTTACCAGGTAGACTTTGTACTAATGCTTTAGTTTTGTTATTAAAAGTGAAGGGAGATGTTGATATTTAATAAACGTCTTAAGTCAAATATAGAAATAAAAATCCTTCTGTATTCAAAGATATGACACTTCCTACTCCTCGTCCTTACAGTAGTTTTTATTTGCCTTAGTCTATTGTTCAAAAACTTTTCTTTCCAGGGGCTGCATTATGGCTCAGTGGCAGAGTGCTTGCCTAGCATGCGTGAGGCACTGGGTTTCCATTCTCAGCTGCATATATAAACAAATAAAGGTCCACTGACAACTAAAACAATTTTAAAGAAATAAAATAAAAAAACCTTTTCTTTTCAAGTCCAAAGCGTTTTATCATTTTGCCTTGTCATCAATAACTTTCTTATCAACTCCTGTCCTCTCTGCTTTTATTGCTTTCTACCTGTAAGCCGGTCCTCCCACTTTCAAATACCTAAAAAGGACAAAGAATTCTTTTTTTCTTTGCTTACAATGTTTCCTGCATCAGAAAATTCACCCATTCACTCAACACATAATTATTGGCAATTAGTACACAGGCTAAACAGAATAAGCTACAGTACTAGCCTTCAAGGGCCTCATAATAGAACATACACGTAGGGGGCAAGGCAGAAACCCAAACAATACCTTCACTGCCTTCAGCTAGAGTCAGGTGAGTACAGGGGTAAAAAAGATATCTCCAGGTGTTCCATGAGGGGATATGGAGGGATCAGAGAAGCATCCACTTGAGGTGTCTGTAAAGCATTTAACAGAGGTTTTTCCCATAGTTTCTAGAGGAGGCAGAGGATGAGGTCTTCTTTATCACTAGTGTTCAACATACTCTGCCATGTGGTAGTCACAGTGTGTGTGGGAAGGGGTTGAGGGAGTTTCTGTGTTTACTCTGTAATGCTAGTGGCAGCTGCAGTCTTCACAAAGACATGGAGTAGAAAGGCAAAGGACACACAGAGAAGAAAGAAATGCCACATTCTGCTGAAGCGCAGACCCTCTATTTAAAAGCAAATCAGATAGATCTATGTTCCAGAATGGAAGGCCCTGAATAGCATGGACTCAATGCAGGGGCAGTGGAGGGGTAGGCTGTAAGAATCACAAACAACTTCTAGTCAGAGGTCTGTAGGCCACTTCAGGGAGGAGAAGCTATGGTAAGAAGTCAACTACAGGACAATGGATGTGCCAATGGGAATCAATCAAAAAAAAAAAGGTCAACAGGATATGACCATGAACAGGCTATGGACAAGGATGAAAGGTCCACAAATGAGTAGAAACAATGACACCTACTTGTATAATGCTGTTGTGGAGATTGATTAGTGTACACGATGCATTTTCCAAACAGCCAATCAATGGCATACCAAGGTGAGATTAAAAAAAGCAATTAAGGGGTGTGGTGAATGTAGAGAATTTGTGAATAACAAAATTTACTAAGAAATAATCTTTTTTTAATATCACCATGTACCAGCAATTCTAGACAGCATCAAAGACATAATACCTAGTCCCACAAGGGTGAACTGCTTCCACTACCCTCCCCCCTTAGTATACCACTGGTGCCAGTTGTAAGTATGTTCATAGCAATTACTGATTTATAAGACGGATATAAAAAATAAGAGAATGCAAGGTGCTCAACAAATGCAATGAAATGCACACAAAAATAATTTTTTTGCAAGCATTCATCTG
Source organism: Tamias sibiricus (assembly GCA_025594165.1). Classification (NCBI taxonomy): domain Eukaryota; kingdom Metazoa; phylum Chordata; class Mammalia; order Rodentia; family Sciuridae; genus Tamias; species Tamias sibiricus. The sequence continues at coordinate 116,137,976 of CM046664.1, forward strand.
GGTTCTCTACTTTCACCCCACATTTACCAAACCTATTTCTAAGCAACAAAGTTTATTTCCCCCCCCCCCCCCCCCCCCCCCCCCCCCCCCCCCCCCCCCCCCCCCCCCCCCCCCCCCCCCCCCCCCCCCCCCCCCCCCCCCCCCCCCCCCACCCCCCCCCCCCCCCCCCCCCCCCCCCCCCCCCCCCCCCCCCCCCCCCCCCCCATTAATAGCATCATTGAAGGGCATGCCTTTGAGTTATCACCATCCAGCTTGCTGAAATTGTCTTACCGCTACTGATGAACAGATCTACTAGCTGTTCCTTGGAGAAACTAGCATCCACTTCAGCTCTCACTATTTCACAGGAGAATCCTGCAGCCAGTTGTCTGTGCTATGATAACAAAACAGAATGATTAGTTCTACATACTTTCCAATTTTCAAATAAAAGGGGCTGGTATGAAATTAATCAATACCTTCATGCAGAGCGCAAGCTGATGTGCTATGTATTCTTGCAGGCTTCCTTCTGGGCCATGGAAAATGACATTATGATATTGCTCAACCTGTTAACAAACCAAGAAAAACCCTTAAGTGAAGATGATACAATGAAAAGAGGAAAAAAAAAAGTGGTATGTAGAGATGAAATTCCCTTTCTAGTTATCCTTAGATTGTCTGGTCGAAAGGTTTAAAATGTTTTAGGGACCATTTTTATTCACTGGGCACTTGAAGTTTTTCATTTAATGTGAAACATGGGCAAAGAATCTTTAGCAACAGCTGACATTTTATGAAAAAAGCATACATTTATTTGCTTCCCACTATTTTCTACAGAAGGTTCAGCATGGTGGCTGAGACAGTTTACTAAAGGATTTTGTCTCTTGCAGATGCTCATTACTTCAAATTTCCCAACGCTTATTTTGTTTTTTAGTGGTTAGAGAAGCAATGCATTTAATTAAAGAAATTTTGGAAAACAAAGTAGAATAAAAACCCCTGATAGTGTCAACACTGAGAAACAACTGTAAATACTGTTTCCTTTCAGTTTTTAGTTTGCATAGTTGTGTGTGTCTATGTTTTGGGAGGATACATGAGTGAGATCATTTTACAGCTGTTGTATGTCAAAGAATATCTTTGTGCAGATATCTTAGGTAAAAGACAACTTGATGGATATAAAACTCCTGGGTCAAGTTTATATATCATTTCATCCTGAAATTCAGTGTTTTGAAGAAATCTAGGTAGAGATGGATCACTTTTACTTTGTAAGGAACAAAACATTCTGCCTGGTTGCCTCTAGGATATTTTACACTTTGTCCTCATGTTTATGAATATCCTGAGAACACGTGGAGATTCAGCATGACCTTGGATAGAAAGCCAATTACCATCTACTCTGGGCAGAGGCAGCTCTGTCTGGAGCAAAATGTGGAGAAGAGGTCAGCTTTCTACTTCAGTCATTCCAGGTCTGTGCCCCCATGCCTAGCACACAGACTTCATAGAAGTTTTCTTCTTGGAAATGTCTTGCATAAACAAAACAAAACAACAAATCCTGACTGTCGAAGTTCCAACCTATTCAATACAGTTGATACTGCTCATATGTGAAGATTGAGCCTCCCAGACTTAAGGAAGTGTTAAGCATGGAAAGGTCTGCTCTCTCTGTAACTTGGGACAATGTAAGGACATGTGTCTTTCTACTATTATTATTCCTCTATTTCACTCTCATGAAGTTGCCCCTTTCAGATCACAGGGAAAGGCCACAACCCTACCTTGAGGGTAGTTGGGATGGATATCTGTTAAGTCCCTAAATATGCCCCTGGGTTCTTCATTATAAAAAGAGAAAAATTCTGGGATATGAAAGGGAGGCTTTAGGGGAAACCCTTAGCATGGAAGGAAGAAGGAACTCCTCTTAAACCTGGGGTCTTTAAGACTTGAGTTTTATTGTCCAGGGAGACCAAGACATGCTTGAAGGACCTCTTTTAAAGGGGAAAATTCAGGTTTCACTACCAATTGTCAGATGGTGAGGTAAGTAGAGAAGTGTCCATCAAGGAGAGGGGCTCCTTCATTTAGGGCTTGTTTTTAGGGTCTGAAAGACAACATGTCTGGTAGCCACCAGTGATTTTCTTTGAAATTAAATCCTATTCTTTGGTAAGCTTTCAATAAAAGCCTTACCAACGCCTGCAAAGACAGTGAATGGAGCTTCCCAAGGACGTTAGGATCCCACAGCCACAGGATGAACTCAGGATTGGACTGGGCTGTTATCGGTGGTCTATAAGCCAAGCAATGTGGAGGTTTGGGCAAGGACCAAGACTGGAGTGAGGACTTCTCCAACACAGAAGAGAGAATATCCTAGAAAGTCCAACTAAGGTTGACCTGTAGTCTGTAGGGTTATGGTTCCATGAGACTTTAGGGATAAATTATTATTAAAGAATTATTATTAAATCTAGTGGCACACACCTGTGATCCCAAAGGATCACAGACTCAGCAAATTAGGAAGACCTTCAGCAACTTAGCATTATCACACCCACCAAAAAAACAACCACCACCAAAAATAAATAAATAAATAAATAAATAAATAAATAAATAAATAAATAAAACAAACAAAAAACCCCCTAAAGAACGAATTAGAAATGCAGTTGAGTGGTAAAAATACCTCTGGGTTCAATTTCCCATACCCAAAATAATATTATTGAAGAATCATCTGCACTAATTTGTATTGGTGAGATTGGGAAGTGTGTGTGTGGGGGGGGGATATATGGTTGTATTTTTCATTTAAAAAAAAGTCAAAAAAAAAAGAAATGTCACCCAAACTGGGCATGGTGGCACATGCCTGTGATCCCAGCAGCTCGGGAGGCTGAGGCAGAAGGATTACAAGTTCAAAGCCAGCCTCAGCAACTTGGTGACCCTGTTTCTAAATAAAATCTTAAAATAGGGCTGGGGATTTGGCATGCCTGGGTTAGACACCCCTAGGTTCAATTCCAAGTGTAGGATGGAACCAAAGGAGAAAAAAAAAAAAAAGTTGCCCAATTTGTGTAGCTAGAGCCTCTTTCTCCCAATCTTAAGTGGAATATGGGTCATCAGGCTTCCATGGGTTAGGCAATTTTTCTTCAATTTTGCTTTTAGGAATGTCTCCTTTCCTGGTTCTATTTCTGATGAACATCTGTAATGCTTTAAGTTCTTCCTCTCTGCTCTCTGTAGGACATTTATCCTCTTAACTCATTATTGTTATAACACTGTCTTTCTCCTGCACATTCTGAGAGAGCTCCTAAACTTAGTCTTGCATGGTGCTGAATAGAATATTTACCATCTCACTTCTGCTCTTCATTGTCTTGAGTAGAACTTTATGCCATTGCATTTTTAGTTGTTCCTTATATGTCCACCTCCTTTCCAGCACTGTTCTGTTTAATCTTAGCTCAGACTCTACAGTTTTCTTCAGTCTGTCCCCTCACATTCTATAGAGAATGAATATGATTTTCCAAACTTTTTGTACATTTTTCTAGTTGCTGTGGTCTCATGATCATGTCCCCCACCCCCTCAATTCATATGTTGAAACCTGGCTTGTAAGATCCCATTAGGAAGTGGGATCTTTGGAAGTAACTAGTGCCCTTATAAAAGAGGCTTAAAAGACACCTTGTGCCTTCCACCACATGAGAACACAGCAAAACTATGCAAACCAGGAAATGGGTCTTCTCCAGACACTGAATCGACTGGTCCCTTGATCTTCAACTTCCCAGGTTCTAGAATTGTGAGAAATAATTTTTTTATTAAGTCACCCAGTCTATGCCATTTGTTGTAGCTGTCTGAAAAGACTAAGACACCAGTAAATAATTTTCGCAAGTCCTCAGAATGACAACTGTTCTGCAGTTTTCTTCCAGAGGCGTGTTAATTTTTAATTATTGTTATCTGCTGTGAAACCAGGGAAAAAATTTTGTAATGAAGCAGAAGGTGTAAACCTCTACTGCCTTCACTTGCTGCCCACTACTTTTCTGGCTGAACTCCTTCTTTAAGGAGTCCACTGAGTGGAGGCCAAGCTGATGTCTATAGTTGTAATTAAACTCCAGGATCTAGAAATGGCTGAAGTAAAATGGACTTCTTCTGTCCAATATGGCAGACAAATACATGAAGATAAACTGCACCAAGCTCTTCCCACCTCCATCCCCATCTGGAATGTGATCTTACCAATCAGCACCAACTTCTTGCTCATGTATTTCTAGGAGATGCATTCTCTAAATGGCTACATAAGGGCAGGAAGCAGAGGAAAATCTCATAGTGCTGCAAAAGCAGAGTCTAAACACCTCAATTTTCTTTTTTCTCCCCATTCTAACTGGTATAAATCTTACTTTTGGAATAATCAGGAAGACAGTAAGAGAAGGATGATAGTGTTTTTTCTACTTAATTTCAGGGAGGCCTTCTATAAGTGGGCCTAATATTTATTGACCCTGAAGGTAAGAGAAGAATTTTCCAAATTCTTAACAAAGGAAGACTCAGTTCTTTTTTTTTTTTTTCCCTCCCTGATATTGTAAGGTTTTTGTCACACTTCAGAAGTACTTTACTGGGAAATCATATAGTAGGCACTGCTAGCCAGGTGTAGTTTTAAGCCAGAACCCTTGAGTTCTCCAAATTAATCCCAAATGCCTATGGATTATTAGGTAAAGCTTCTCTCACAAGGAGTGAATTGTTTCATACCAGTGAAACAGGATACAGATTTTCAAGATTTACTGAATGTCTATCCTTGAGATTTTCAACTAGTATTGCAATTTAATCTTGTTTCACTCCCAAAGACAAGAGTGCTCTATTCATTACAGCTGTCCTGCCAAACTGCCTATACTTTCTGAAGATTGATTTTGAAATCATACAACAGCAAGAAACCCAACTTCATAATAAGCTAGCTTCTACTTCAACACCTCATCAGTCCTCAGACTGCAGGAATTTTTAAAGGGAAAAACAGAAAACATTCAACTTAAAATTTCATTGAAAAGGCCATTTTGTAGAAGTAAACCCTTTGTGTTTAGTTAGTCTAATATCACTGGTAGGATATGGTGGAATATAAATAAATAAGTGAATTATATAGGTAAAGAGAAAAAATATGCACATTTTCAGATCATTCATACATTCTAGTGCACTAGAAGTCTCTTCTTATTTCAGGTATTGCCCATTTTTTTGTGAATTTTTTTGTAATAGCTGATCAATGAAGTATGATTATGTTGGTTACCATTTAAAAATCTGAACAGAAAATTAATTACTATAAATTATTGTTACTCTATTGATATTGGTGAAAACATTAAACTATTGGCCAAGGTAATACATTTATCTATTTTAGAGCTACATCATATTTCTCTGAATATAGAGATCCTGGATATGATAAAAATGCATGCTCCATGCTTCCAGCAGAGGGCTCTAAAGATAAATGGATGAATGGATGGGTGGATGGACCTACAGGCAGACTTTTTTGGGGATGGGGATTAGAACTATCCTAGTTGTGTTTAAAGGAGATCTGTTCTTTGGAAAAATCAAATTCAACTTATAAAATTATGGTCTAAATCATAGTCATCAGAATTAACTCCTTTACAGTGCGACATTTCTGCTTATTAGTAAGGGACGCTGGCCTCATTATCACAATTGGTACCAATCCCTTTTATTCTTGTGTCTTCACAGCCTATTCAGGAAGCTCATCACATGTCAGTGCTTTGTGAGGCAAAGGGATTCTAGAAACAAGTGACCTCAACAATGGGCCACCATCCTTTTATTTATTTTTTTCTACAATGTTTTTCTGTAGAATAGGATTTACTAGAGGAACTGTGGTCTCCACTACCGTCCAAGTGGATGTTGTAATGTGTGTTTAGATTTGTGGCATTTGAAGCAGTTACCCTCATTTCTCATGCAGAATCTGAGAAAAAGCTTCTGCTGTCCAGAGACAACTTTAGGCCAGCTTGTGCTGAAAGACTAAACTCAAAACAGAATGAAAAATAAAAGGGCTTTAACTGAACAAATAAAACTGGGATAGGTATCACTTAAAGCCACATGCTTTGTATCTAGGAATTTCATTCCAACCTCTTATGACGCTGAATTTTAAAGAACTAATTTATTTACAATTTTAGAGCCATGAAAGACAGTTATTATTGATTCATTCATATAAAATTCCCCAAACAATATCTGGTGTTTATACTACTCTCAATATATTAATAGTAATTTACTCCCAGTAATTAACTTTTTTGTTCATATTTTAAATGGTAACCAATAAACTGCACATGATTTGATGAGATGGAACAAAAACCTTTAACAAAAAATTGGCAATATCTGAAATGAAACCTAATGGAATGTGTGCATTAGAATGTATGAATAATCTGTCCTTCTGTCCATCTACATCTAGCATTCAGAAATAAGAAACTGGACTTCTTCATATTAGAGATAATTTTAAACATTTGCTGAGGTCCTTTTTACAGAACAGGTATAAGGGAGTAACCAGAATTCAAGAGTAATTACAGTTTATATATAAAGAGACACACTGTAGTAGAGATATATTTATTTATTTATTAATATTTATTTATTTGCTTTAGTTGTGCACAATGCATTTTTATTTTTACGTGGTGCTGAGAATCGAACCTGGGCTGTGCACGTGCTAGGTGAGCGCTCTACCGCTGAGCCACAACCCCAGCCGGAGACATATTTTTAAATTAGCTTATTGAAACTTCAAAAGTCAATATCAGATTTGATTGCTAATTTCAAATAAAGACAAGTCCTAATTTATTGACACAGAAATAATAATTTGGGCATTATAGGCACTTATTTAAACAATAAAACTATACACTAACTCTTGAACTCTTGCTGCCTTGCCTGCCAGACTCAAGGCCCAGCTTCAAGGCCTCAGGAACTCTATATGCTCCAGATGACCTTTGGGATGCTATCTGACTTACGCCTGGGATCTTCTCCCATTGCTGTCCTGGAAGCCCAAGGACCTAGCACTGGTACTGGAACCACCTCTTTTATGCTCATACTAGGGAATTGCTTCCTTCTTCCCCAAGGACGTCACCCAGACTCACTCTTCCACTCCATGATAAAGATCAGGCTAGAACAGGCCATCTGCTAAAGGGGCTGATGGAGCTTTTGTGAGCTATCTTAGATACAAAGCTATCACAACATTATTTTTACGGAAAACAGCAAATTTATTTGGGTGATGTATGAAGAACATGTAGACTCTCCTAGTAATGAATCTTTAGGATTATCAGCACAGCACATGTTGCAGTGGATGGCCAACAAGTGGAAGAATTTCAAGGATTCAGAGTCCTTCATTTTAACGTTGGGCTTAGATTAAGATGATCTACTCAAGTATTCTCCTAACATAGTAAGTATTCACTGAGTTACTGAAATACAAGGTTGCAAGTAAGCTTAAAAAAAAAAAAAAGTCAAACCGGCTAAGAGAGTAACGTTTTGAGTTCAGTTAATGAAAAAAGTTCAACTATTGCAATAAATTGAATAAATTTTTAGTGATTCAATATTTCAGTAAGGTTAAACATTTCCCTTATTAACTCATGAGTAGATATCTAAAATTTAATTCAATTATTTTAAAAATGCAATGAAAGTATTTAAAAATAGCATCATTCTAGCCTATCATAGTGGCTTATGCCTATAATCACATTTATTCAGAAGGCTGAGGCAAAGGTTGCAAGTTCAAGGCCAGCCTGTGCAATTTAGCTGTCCTTGTCCCAAATTTTAAAATGTAAAAAAATAAATAAAAAGGGTTGGGGTTTTAGGTCAGTGGTAGAGGTCAATCACTAGAACTGCAAAAAACAAACAAATAAAACTAACATTTTAAAAGAACAGAAATAAAATGTCCAATTTACAATGTCTCTGCCCATGTGCTTTTCACACGTGCATTTTAACATAATAAATTTGTATATGACTAAAAACTGGCTTCTACAATTTTTTTTTTTTCTTTTAGAATTTAACCCTTTTTAAAACTTATTTTTTATGTGGTGCTGAGGATGAAACCCAGTGACTCACCCATGCTAGGCAAGTGCTCTACCACTGAGCTACAATCCCAACCTGGGTTTCTGCAATTCTTAATAAACTGTGATGACATGCATGACTAAAACAGCCTAGGTTCAATTCTGCAGGTCACACCACTTATTTCTCAAGGACTCAGGACAAATTTCTTTGAACACTGGTTTGTTTATCTGTAAAATGTGAGCAACTGATGCAAGTAGTTACCCCTAGAATGATTAAATGGGACCACCCACATACTTTGAACAGAGGTTGGTATATAATACAGCTCAATAAAGTCAGATATTACTATGTTTGCATGTTGATTTTACAGATTTTCAACAATTCAAATACAGATCAATATGCCTATAGTTACTTGTGGCACTGAAGAAATTGCTACTCTCTGGCTCAAATTCCCCCAATGGTTTCTTATCCTATTGGGAATAAAATTCAAAGTTCTTGATTTGTCCCTGCATAATCCAGTTCTGGTCATTTCTCAGATTTCACTGACAGTTTGGACATCTTTATAGCTGCCATTACAACTGCCTCAAATATCCTCTGCAAGGCTACCTCCTTCACTTCATTTGGTTTTTTCCATTCAAATGCCACTAGACAGCTCTTTTACCAAAACTTCATCTAAAAAAGGTTTCTCAATACAAAGAATCAATGTTGCTTCTCTGAAAAGATCAACAAGATTAGCTCTGAGCCAAACCAACCAAAAGAAAAAGAAGACCTAAATAAATATAACTAGAGATGAAAAAGAGGATGCCACCATGGACGTTTCTAAATTCCAGAGGATCATTAGGGACCATTTTGAAAACTTACATATATCAATAAGGTAGAAAATACTGGCAAATTTTTACACACGTATCACCCACCCAAACTGAGCCAAGAAGATACAAAAAACCTAAATGGAAGACTGTACAACATAATCAAGTTATGTTTCATTGCAGGGATATAATGTTGGTTCAACATATGCAAATCAATAAATGTAATTCATCACATAAGGAGAATTAAGGACAAAAAAGTACAGGATCATCAACAGATATAGAAAAAGCCTTCAACAAAATTCAGCACTCATTCATGTTAAAAAATACTGAATAAATTTATCTCAACACCATAAATAGTATAGATGACAAATCCAAAGCTAACATTTTACTGAATGGAGAAAAACTGAAATCATTTCCTCTAAAATCAGGAACAACATAAAGTGTCCACTCTCACCACTTCTCTTTTATATAGTTCTTGAAATTATAGCCAGCGCAATTAGGCATGTGAAAGAAGTTAAAGGGATACAAATAAGAAGAGTCAAATTATCTCTGTTTGCAGATGATATGATCCTATATTTAGAAGAACCCCCCCCCCCCCCAAAAAAAATAACAACATAACAAAAAGCAAAGAAACAAACAACAAAAACTGCACCAGAATACCTCTAGGACTGATAAACAACTCTAGTAAAGTAGCAAAATACAAGGACAACAAAAATCTATATCTTTTCTATATACTCAATAATGAATCCACTGAAAAAGAAATCAGTAAAACCATTCGATTCATAGTAGCTTTAACAAACAACAAAAACCCCTGGGAATAAATCTAACCAAGGAGGTGAAAGCCCTTTACAATGCAAATGACAGAACACTGAAGAAAGAAGCTGAAAAAGATCTTAGCAAATGGAAAGACCTTTCATGTTCTGGGATAGGCACAAAATTAATATTGTCAAAATGGCCATACTACCAAAAGCAATATAGATTCAGTGCAATCTCTATCAAAATACCAATGACATACTTCACAGAAATAGAGAAAACAGTCCTTAAATTAATTTGAAATAGTAAGAGACTCAGAATAGCCAAAGCAATTCTGAGCAGGAAGAGCAAAGCAGGAGGCATCACAATACCTGTTATCAAATTTTACTACAGAGTTATGACAAAACCAGCTTGGTATTGGTATAAAAACAAACCTGAAGATCAGCGAAAGAGAATAGAACACACAGAGGAAAACCACACAGATACAGTCATTTGATCCTTGACAAAGATGCCAAAAACATACACTGGAGAAAAGATAGCCTTTTTAACTAATGGTGCTGGGAAAACTTGATATCCAAATGTAGAACAATGAAACTAGATAGATTGATTGCTATATATCTAGGAATTTCCTCTAAAATCTTCCATAACTTAAAGTGGATCAAAGACATAGGAATTAGAAACTTTGCAAACTTTGAAAACACAAATATTCCAACATCCAGGCACAGGCATTGATTTCCTTAGTAAGATCCCTAAAGCTCAAGAAATAAAAACCCAAGAATCAGACAATGGAACAGCATCAAATTAAAAAGCTTTTGCACAGTAAAGGAAACAAGCATAAAAAGAGAGCCGAGTTGGGTGTGGTGGCACACACTTGTAATCCCCATGGCTCAGGAGGCTAAGGAAGGAGGACTTCGAGTTCAAAGCCATCATCAGCTAAAGTAAGACACTAAGCAACTCAGTGAGACCCTTTCTCTAAATAAAATACAAAAAATAGGGCTGGGGATGTGGCTCAGTGGTCAAGTGCCCCTGAGTTCGATTCCCAGTAACCTGCCCCTCCTCAAAAATAGAGAAAGAACCAAAAAAATTGGGAGAAAATATTTCACATCTACCTTTCTGACAGAGAAATAATATCAAAAATCTTACCACCAAACAAGCCAATCAACAAATGGGCAAATATATGAAAAACTGTCAACACAGTTAGCAATCAGGGAAATGCAAAGCAAAACTACACTGAGATTTCATCTCATCCCACAGTCAAAATCAAGACTATAAATAACAAGAAATGCTGGTGAAGATGTGGGGGGAAAGGAACACTTTTACTTTGTTGGTGGGATTGCAATTTAATACAAGCACAATGGAAATCAGTAGGCGTACCCTCAAAAGACTAAATATGGAACTGCCATATGACCTAGCTATCCCACTCCTTGGGATTTATCCAAAAGAACTAAAATCAGCATGCTGTAGTGATACCTGCATTCCAATGTTTATGGAAGCAAAAATCACAATAGCCAAGTTATGGAGTCATCCTAGGTGTCTTTCAACATATATTGATAAAGAAAATATGGTATATATACATAATGGATTTTTAGTCATCATAAAGGAGAGTAAAATTATGTTATGTGCTGGTAAATGGATGGAAGAGGAGAATATCAAGCTAAACGAAATAAACAGAACAGAACGTCAAAGTTGAATGTTTTCCCATATGCAGAAGCTGGAGAGAAATAAGAAATAAACAAAAGGGATTGCAGGAAATTATACGGGAGAACAATAAGTAGACTAAGGGGAAGGGAATGCGGGATCAAGAGGGTGGGAGTAGGAATGGGAAAGGGAAGGTACTGGGGAATGAAATTGACAAATTATGCCATGTGCAGGTACAAATGTAGCACAACAAATTCCATTTTATATATGATTATAATGCCTGAATTAAAAACATACATAAATAGAAGGGAGACCAGTAGTATACAGGAAAGGAATTGGGCAAAAGGAGGGGAGAAAAAGAGAAAGCACTGGGGAATGAAATGCAGCAGACTCTTATGTGCATGTATAAATATGTCACAATGAATTCACTATCATGTATAATTATGATGGACTATTAAAAATATTTAAAAAAAAGTAAGAAGAGTTTTCTGCTTCCTGTTCCATGTGTTTTTTTACCTTCTTATCTGCTTTGACTTTATATTTGTAATTACTGTAGTCTTCACATTACCTGTTTAAAATGATTTTTTTTTAAATCTGTTTATTCCACCTGAAATATAGGTTCCATGAGGACAGGGAATGTGTCTTATATATAAATACAACCTAAGTCTCTAAACCACTATTGGGAGCCTCTCAACAGTTGCCAAACTGCTGAATTAAATAACTAACATGATACAAACTGCATAACACTTGGTCTATTACTTTTAGGAGCTTATAAATATGTATGGAAGAACAAACATTCACAACCATTACAAGATATGATTGCCTCAGTCACTAGTTTTGAAGTGGTTGTTGAAATGCATGATACATATTCTTATATTCAGTCAAGAGTTAATTGGTAGATTACAAAAGCCCTTTGTGTATATTCACTAAATAGAGAACAGAACTAAAAACTGTTAATTAAGTCTGGTTTGGTGGTCACTGGAAGTCAAACTATGTATTGTGAATCAGGAGATACTTATGCAAGTATACTAAGAATATGCTATATATAATGTGAGTAGTAGACATTTCATTTTACAGATTTGCTAGTGAGTGAAATGTACAGATCTAATTCAGTTGCATGGTCTATTACTTTTGTTTCATAAAAATTACAGGAGATCCTAATTAGAATAAGTTATACTCCATGTATGTACAATATGTCAGAATACACTCTACTGTCATGCATATCTAAAATAAATAAATAAATAAATAAATAATCACAGGAAGACATTGCTTTGAAACAGGTTCCTGCATTGGGAATCAAGAGGTCAGACTAAAAATCAAAATGGAGTCACCCAGGCTCACATTCCCTATCAACAAACAAACTAAATTATCTTCTCTGAAAATCCAGAGAGAGAGAGAGAGAGAGAGAGAGAGAGAAAGCGGGGGGGGGGGGGGGGGAGGAGGAGGGAAAAGGAGAAGGGGGAAAAAGGGGGGGGGAGAGAGAGAGAGAGAGAGAGAGAGAATGAATTTTCCTAAACAGTCATGATAAAGTTTCAATTGGCATGATAATGAAGGCCCCTCTGCTGCTTTAATCTTTATTAAAAAAAAAAAAAAAGAACTCAAAAAACTTTACACCAAAAAAACAAATAACCCAATCAATAAATGGGCTAAGGAATTGAGAAGACACCTCTCAGAAGATACACGATTAATCAACAAATACATGAAAAAATGTTCAACATCGCTGGCAATTAGAGAAATGCAAATCAAAACAACTCTAAGATTTCATTTCACTCCAGTCAGAATGGCAGCTATCAAAAACACAAGCAACAATAAATGTTGGAGAGGATGTGGGGAAAAAGGCACACTCATACATTGCTGGTGGGACTGCAAAATGGTGCAACCGTTATGGAAAGCAGTATGGAGATTTCTTGGAAAACTGGGAATGGAACCACCCTATGACCCAGCCATCCCACTCCTGGGTCTATTCCCAAAGGACTTAAAAACAGCATATTACAGTGACACAGCTATCTCAATGTTTGTAGCTGCACAATTCACAATAGCTAGGTTGTGGAACCAACCTAGATGTCCCTCAGTAAATGAGTGGATTAAGAAAATGTGGTATATATGCACAATGGAATTTTACTCAGCAATAAAAGAAAATAAAATAATGGCATTTGCAGGTAAATGGATGAAGTTGGAAGACATACTGCTAAGTGAAGTTAGTCAGTCTCAAAAATCCAAGTACCAAATGTTTTCTCTGATACAAGGAGGCTAGTTCATAGTATTGTTGGATGGGGGTACATAGGAGGATTAGAGGAACACTAGAATGGTCAAAGGGAAGGGAGGGTAAGGGAGGGATCAAGGGGAGAGGGAGGGGGAGAAAAGAAAAAAAAAAAAGTGGTTGAATGAGACGGATATCATTTTCCTAAATGCATGATTGAAGACCTGAATTGTACGAATATACTTTGTATACAAACAGTTATATGTAAAAAGATGCTATATACATGCACTATGAATTGTACATATTAAAAATTATAAAAATAAAATTAAAAAAAAAAATCTTAAAAAAAAAAAAAAAAAACCCAAAGCCACTTGTGGTGGTAAACACCTGTAACTCCAGTGACTTGAGACACTGAGGCAGGAGGATCACAAGTTCAAAGCCAGCCTCAGCAACTTAGTGAGACTGTAGCAAGACCCTGTCTCAAAAAAAAAAAAAAAAAAAAAAAAAAAAAAAAAAAAATTCTGGGGATGTGGGTTAGTGGTTAAGCACCAGTCAATTCCTGGTTACCCCCCCCCCCCCCACCACACACACACAAAAAAAAAAAAACCCACAAAAACACAAAAGTAACCTGAAGTAACCTTGTATTAACCAATTTTATATTTTTCTATTTTTTATCTCCCTGTCTTTACCTTACAAGGAAAGTAACTTTGAAATGATCAATTACTTCATGTTCTTCATTTCTGCTTTCTTCCACCCTTCTCTGCTTTTAAAACTACTCTTCCTTCTAGCCCACTAGAATATTTATACTATTTAACAGAATAAAGTGCTGAAAACAAAACCAATAAAGATCTTTAAATTTGATTTTTTTTGACAATTTCATCATCTAAACAAGCACAAACATGTTTAGAGAAGAGAAGGAAATGGTTCCACCAGAGCCTGAGGCTCACATTCCTGAAAATCAGTTCCTTGAACTTTTACTCAAGCAAAGGAATGAGACACATCTCATTCTGCCAGGCATATTCATGCTTTGGGGGAAAAGGAGCAAATAATAAAGAAAATAAATAAATAAAGTGAAAGTGACACCACCTCTGCCACACTGTGAGGCTTTTGAATGTGTATATGTAGCTGGTACAAAGGCCAGTCCCAACTCTCAGCCTGGCTAGATCAATGGAATGGTTCTGAACCCTTCTTTTCAACTGGAGTAAAAATGAAGCCATGTCAGACTCATTTTTTTTTAAGAAAGGCTATCTAAATTAAGCAAGTAAAATTATTATTTACTTAATGTTTTATACCATTAGCATTAGTTTGGGATAAATCTCTCACACGCAGATATACTATCTCAGGGACTCGCACAATTGGGCTAATTACTTACTAGGTGTGTGGCTTTGAGCACATTATTTTACTTCTCTTTTTCGGATTCCCCAATAAAAACCAATCAATCAATAAATAAATGGGTGAAGTACTGCATAAGGATTTTGAAAGAAAGAAAACACTTAGCATATTACCTAGCATGTATTAAGTATGTAATGAATACAAAGTATTACCTTTATCCATTCTGTATCTAAAATTTTCTTCTTTCTTTTCATAATCATATTCCCTTTCCTCTTTTTAATAACAGACTACCCAGTTTTAGCTAGATTCATGGCTACCCCACAAAAGGCTACACTTGCCAGCTACGAATTGACACAATTCTAAAGTCCATTCCATGGGATATCGGCAGGAATGAGTCGCAACTCCCCTGAAAGGAAGAATCCTGCCCTGCAGGATCTCTTCTCTCTGGCTAGGATGTGGATGTGAATATTTTTGAACAAGTGACACAAACACCACCCTAGGGAATAGTGAAGCAGAGAAGAAGGTGCTGAGATGCTGGAACAGTCGACATGCCCCTTCCCCCTCTCCAGATCTTTTTCCAGCTTATATGCTAGAGAATAATAAACTCTCTGTTTAAGCTATTGATTTCTTGATTTTTGTTAAAGTGGACATCAGTTTAACATAGCCTAACTGTAATCTCAGCTACTCCAGAGGCTGAGGCAAAAGAATTGCAAGTTTAAGGCCAGCCTCAGCAACACAGAGAGATCCTTTCTCAAAATAAAAATTGAAAAAAAAAACAAAAAAACAAAAAAACTGAGGATGTGGTTCAGTGAAAAAGCATTCCTATGTTCAATCCCCAGTACCCACTCAAAAAAGCAAAAGTGGCCAAATCAACATTATGACTAATATATTTGCTTAATTTTAACTCATAAAAGCATATAGTCAAGCATCTTGATATGCACGGCCATTCCCTTCCATATTGATGATCTTGTATTTGATGCTAAATACTTGTTAATGGAAGGCAACCTCCTTCTGCCCAATTTATATCACCAGTCACAGGTGGTCTCTGGACCCAGGAAATGGATGCCTGGATGACAAAGACATAACTCCAGATGAACTGGTAGGCAGCCTGCCAGGGAGAGAGCTGCTAGGGGAAGTAAGAGTGTCAGAAAAGAGGGCACAGGGTGGGCAAGGGCTTACACTCTTATAAACATAAGAATGGGCCACTAGGTGTTGAAGAAGAAGGATGGAAGTGGAGGCCTCCACTGACAATGTCCACCTACCAGCCTGAGGTAGTTCTGTAGCATGTGAAGAGGGATCATGGATGCATAAGTCACACTACTGAGGCAGCCTTCTTGGGGACCTGTATAAGAAACAAAAATACAGAAAGAAAATTGGCTCTTCCTTGTTAAGTAGAGATGGTCAAAATGCAACAGAACCTATCATCAAAGAAAGAATGTTTGTGGACACCTGTAGGTAGAGCTGAGATTTGGTCAAGAAACACCAATGTGCCATCATTTCCCTGAAGGTCTCCTACAGGTGACAGTAACTGATGATGAAAAAATCAGACTAGGCTTTGGAGGTTGCCTGAGATAGGGGAAGGACTAATTGGTGAGGTCCTCCGGGAAGCTTTTTCTTGGAGGGGAGGGTACAGGGGATTGAATCTAGGGCACTCTTTCACTGAGCTATATCCCCACCTCACTTTTTGTCTTTTTATTCTGAAATATGGTCTCACTAAATTGCCAAGCCTGGCTTCAAAATTACAATCTTCCTGTCTCAGTGTTGCAAGTCCCTGGGATTATGGGTTTGCTCCACCATTCCTGGCTGCCTCTGGGTTATTCTGATGAAGGGTGCAATGATATTAGCAGAGCCAATGGTCAGTGCAGACATCACCTGAGGATTCAGAGACATGGCTTTTGATTTTTCCTTCTTTTAATCAAATGTTTCAAAAACACATCTAATTAATTGTCTCACAGTGGGAGTCACACACAGGCATGGCTAGAGGAGGTAGGACAACATGCAGACTGTGAACCAGTCATGAAGTAAACACTCCTTGAATATCACCTCCACTTGGAACATTGTTACCTGACAGAAGCACAGTGACCAGCTCTGCCTTGTTCTTCTTCATGAAGTCCCACGGGGACTGGGTGGAGCTCTGACCGGCAGACCACGGCATATTTCCTAGTTCAAAGAAACAAAATAAAATGTCAAGAATGACTTAAAAAGTAATGTTTTCATAATGGTAAACACACGCTGTCCTCTGTGAGAACTCAAAGGAATCCAGAGCTTATGTTGTCCAAGGCACATACAGAACATGATGTGGGTCACACGAGGGGTGAACTCCCTAAGAATAAATGTTTGGAAGGTCAAAACAAAGTGTTCAATTGACAGAATTCTTAAAAGTCATCCGGAGGAGGGATTGAGAGAGGTATCTAGAGAGCAAAAATATAGCCACATATTTCTAGAATCAAGTTCTCAAAAGCAATGATGCTCATAACCTAAAAAACCATTTCTTGATTCTTCCAATGGCTGAATCACAAATCCTAAACACTGCGGATGAGATACCAGATCCTTTATGATTTGTCCCTGCATCCCTTTCCAGCCAAAAGGGATTCCAGGAAGAAATAAAAAGATAATTTCAGATGCTCAGCAAAAGGCAAGCTTTCTCTGACTCAACCCTCTGCTTGCTTCTGCTCAAAAGGGGCTCCACTTCATGCACATCTTTTCCAGGGAGGGATTAGTAATGAGTATTTTATTCATCTCTACCATTCTACAGATCAATTCATTCAAACATCTGTTCTCAGCATACTCACGTATACCTCACCAAGAACTCTGATTGTTAGCCTGATGTTCCTTTAGTCTAGCTTATGCTGTGCATTCATTAAAATCACTTGTACACATACATTAATGATGATGATAATATTATCATTACCAATTATTATTTACGATTATTAATTACAGCCAGGCAGTAAGCACTTTTTCCACAATACTCAATGATTTTTACATTTGAAATGCTATTACAGCATGTCACACCTCTGTGACAAGCATAGACACTGGAACAATCTGGCCTTAGCATCCATAGCTCTGTTGACTAAATGTGTACCTGACAGTCATCTCTGACTTATTTTTTAATAAAATTTTTAATTAAAAAAATAATTCTATACTAATAATCATCTTAATAATCATGCCAAAGACCCATAAAATCAAGTTGTCACAAATAATCTATTCTAAAACCTATTGCTAATATATGCTTTGAAAGTGAATTGACATATATTAGTGCACAGAATAATACACTTTCTGCTATAACAACAACAATATCCTTTCTGATATAACATTAATAGGAATTTGAAAGTTCACCCTTCCTGCAGCCTTGACCATTCTTTTCTAACATGGAAAAGAATCAGACTGACTGATTTGAATCCTGTTTTGCTCATTAGTTGTATAATCTCAGGCAAGTCCTCTGATACCTAGTTAGCTGTACAATCAGGCTACTGTAAAAAACCATTTATAAAGCATCCAAAACAGTTCTTGGAAAAAGAGGCTTCCCATGGATGTTAGTTTTCCGGCCCAGGAGAGAAGAAACTAACTAGGGACAGCAACATTTTTAGGGCACCTACTATGCTCAGCAGAAAGAAAATCTTATCTTCTAAGTCCTTGGGAGTTTCTTTTGTTGGTCTCTCAAATAGAAATAACCAGCTACCACTTTGACTCAGCCCGTATGGGAGCTTTGAATGTGTCTTCACTAAAGCACTTCCAACCCTCGACTTCATTAGGACACTTGTCCTGGAGGTAAGGTGCTAATGTACTACAGTGCCCCTGGCACAGCTAGAAAAATTAGGAGCTGTGTTCAGAATTTGTGCTTTAGTGAACAGCTGTGGTGTGGTTGACTTCTTGCATTTATCTAGAATACAAGTGTAATCACAAAGCCTCATCAAAGGCTTTCATGTTCTTTACTCTCTGGTGTTATTTGAAGCATAAAAGCATTTTTTATATTAACAGGCTACATTATGTAATGGCTACATTGAGAATATTCAAGATTCTCAGCACCGGCAGCTGCCACAAAAGAGCACTAACTGTGCTTAATCAATGAACTCAGTTTCAGATTATGATGCCCACAAACATAAATAAACCCAGAAATTTAACTGTGTCTCCACCGTAGGTCTGCTGATACCTAGCATGATGGATCGTACACTGTTTGCACTGAGGCCAATGTCGGGGTCCGTGGTGTTATTAAATGTCACATCTTCCAGACGGCACCATCCATCAGAAGAGATTGCTTGGAAATGATTCGTCAGGGCTTGACTCACTGCTTTTGAAAAATCATCCCATGATGTCTGTTTGCGGATATTTAAAGCACATATTGTGTTTTCACATTCAAAGTCATCAGAACCACAGTTGCCTGGTTGAATCTCACCCAAGGAAATCCTTAGGGGTATTTTAAGAGCATCTGTTAGAAGATTAAAAGAATTAGAAGTTAAAAAAAAAAAAAAAAAAAAAAAAAAAAAAACTTGACAGGAAAAAAAAAAAAACAGCAAAACTATTACGTAAAATAAGCAGATATGAACATTTAAAAATAAATTGAAGAGCAGCTATCTTTTTTCTTTAAAGACATTAAAATGAATAGTCTTATAGTGGAGTAAACTCTGGTCTCCCGATCTCTTCACAGTCTCTTTGGAGGCACCCTGTATGAAATGTTTATCTTTCCTTGTACCTTTAGTCTTTTGTACTCCATTGACTCCCTTTGATTCTTAAACCATTTTTTAAAGAAAACTATGAGGCCCTCCTTGATTCTGAATTCTATCCATTCTCCTTACCTTTATAGATAATATGGTAATCAAATCAGGCAATAGTTATATAGGTCAGAAAGCTCTGATGGCAGCTTGAGAATTCTACAGACCTTCGTCTGAGTGTCAGGGTTGGCCTTCTCCTACCTGTACATATTTGGTAAATTGCCTTGAAATTACTATACCTCAATTTATTCTTTAAAATGGAGAGAATCCACATCAAGTTGTCCCAACAACTAAGTGAACTTCTGTTTGAAATGGATTCAACACATTATTGTTACATGGCAAACGCTAGTAAATATTTGATAAATGGTAATGCAACAGGAGCTTCTTAAGTGATCTTTCAATCTGACAGCAGCTGACTGAGGTTCCACCACTGTGGGTGCCATCCCCTGTGCATTTGTCTTTGATTTAAATTATATGTTTACTAAGAGTCATTTGTGTCTGTTCCCAGATCTTCTGTGTCTGTTCAACTCATTACTGCAATTAGTGAATTTAATATTCTGTAAACTGATGACATATGAGTTACTGTTGTTATGAAAACTAGGTTGAATACTGTAAAGACACTTAATGGAGTTACTAAAAAATTGTCATTTAATGAGGTATAAATAAGAAAATACATGAGATTAGAAAAAAAATGTAATAATGGACAGACACTATCTATGGTTTACTTCACAAATGTGTTTAAGTACTCAAGCACTAAAAATCATAGATGATACATTAAATGTATGTTTTGTTTGAATAAGAATAGGTAAAATTTCAATTAGAAGAACAATACTAAAGACTAAAACTCAGTGAAAGAATCACTTTGCAAGATTTAACATTACAATGCTTTAAAGTGTATATTTTTATGATCCTTTTCTAAAACTGGCTTTCATTAGCTGACTAGCTATTAGATTATTTTATCTTCCAACTGTCAGTTTGTAGTTATCTTTCTTATCAACAGCATCTGACATAAGTGACCTTTCTCTGCTCCTTGACAGACTCCTATTAGATTTCCTCATCGCTCTTTGGTTGCTTTTTGTCTTGATGTTCTTTCTTTGCTATCTCCACTGTTTTCCAGACTTCTTAATGACAGAGTATTTCAGAGATCTTTTTATTTTAAAAATTTCTACATTCATTTCCTGTTATAGTATGCATCTGAAATGTCTCCCCAAAAGCTCAAGAGTTGAAGGCCTGATCCTCAGTGCAACAGGGTTCATAGGTGAGGACCATCAGGAAAGTCCTGACGGTTTTCATCACAAGGGCTTTGACGTCAGGAGTGGCTAAGTCCACTGAAGGACTCCCAGACATTTCAAATTCATACATGGAAAACTAAACTCCAGATCTTCTTCAGCAAAACCTGCTTCACCCCTGACAGCCTTCCCTTTTGATTGGTGATAGCAAGTCTGTCCTGCCAATCTCTGAGGCCCAAACACCTTAGAATTAACCCATGAGTTCCCTCTCTCTCACACACCACATTCAGTTCATTAGTGTGTTCTGCCATCTTGATATTCCATACCTCCAGAACCCAAGTACTTCTCACTACCTCATCTGCTCCTATTCTAGGTTGAGCCACCATTACTGACCCTCACCTGGAATACTACAGTCACATCCTAAGAGATGGCCCTGATTTTTAGTGACTCTGTATGGTCTATTCTCAACAAAGAAGCCAGTGACAGTAAAAACATACATTAGATCTGTCACTCCTATGGCTATCTTAAGTCTTTATGATGACCTATAAATTCCAACAAGATCAGGACTGGGGTTGTAGCTCAGTGGTAGATCCCTTGCCTTGCATGTGTGAGGCACTAGATTCCAAACTCAGCACCACATAAGAGTAAATATATTTAAAAAAATTCCAACAAGATCAGGTCTCCACCCTATTGTATACTTTCTTCGACCTGTTTTCCTGCTTCTCTTCCCTCTTTATTCTAACCCAGTCACCTTGCCCTTTTTGCAGTTCCTCAGACATACCAGGTACCTCCTACCTTAGTGTCTCTCCATTTGAGGCCCTGCCTGAAAATCATTACCTGAGATATCTGCATAGTTACCCTCTTTCTTCTTCAAGTCCTTGCTTAAATGTCTTACCAGGAAGTCTACCTTCATGACCTTTTTAAAAAATTAAAATCCACTCCCAATCCCCCTTAGTCTTCATGGCACATCTCACTATCTCACAATTACCATCTAATACATTGTTTCTTATGTTTATTGCTCATTTCCTGTCCCTTAATGTTAGAATATGACCTTCATAATGATAACAAGCTTTTTTTCGGGGGGTGGGGGGTGGGGAGAGTACTGAGGATTAAACTCAGAGGCGCTCAACAACTGAGCCACATTCCCAGCCTGATTTTGTATCTTAGAGACAGGGTGTCACTGACTTGCTTAGCACCTCACTTTCGCTGAGGCTGACTTTCAAATTGAGATCCTCCTGCCTCAGCCTACCAATCCACTAGAATTACATGCGTACACCACCATGCCCAGCGGATAACAATTTAAAAACTGACTTACCCTGTATGGCTAGGCCAGTGACTGGCCCTTGAGGAGCTCAATAATTATTTGCTGAATGGATGAATAAAAGGCAGAATTCTGCATTTGTTTTTTTTCCCACTGCCTCTCTATATTATTCATTGCTTAAAATAATCAGTTTCTGCCTTCAGAATTGCATGAAACTTGTCTCCTGGTGAGCAGCAACTTCCTATTTGCCAAATGTGGTTATTTCTCTTTTTAACCCTTACACCCTAGGGAATTTGATAGTCCTGAATTACTTCTTCCTCTCAGAGATAGTCTCCTAACTTGGGCCTGATACTACCATTGTTTTCTGGCTTTTTTTCTAATTTTGCTCAGTCTTCCTTTTGAGTCAGTTTTCCCTTCTATTCTGCTTTTAAAATTGGGGGTTCCTCTGGACTTGGCCTTTAATCTCTCCTTTTCCTCACTCTACACTTTGCCCCATCTAACAGCACACCTATGCCTTGATAACCATGAACCTCTCCTCCAACCCTGTTCCCACTAGCTAATTCTGGCCTGTGTTCTCTCCAACTTGGTACCAGTCATGTGCCCCCTCCTCCTACAGCATCCTACATAAGATGGTATTTCTACATTACTAATCTCTCACTTACTTACTTTCTTATAATCATTCTTCAGAATTCACAGTATTAAGTCAAAACTTACCCACAGGATTGAGTCACATGGATTATAAGGTCTTTTATGACCTGAATCTAGATTGAACCTGAGGGCACTTTACCACTGATCTACTTTGCCAACCTTTTTAATTTTTAAGACAAGGTCTTACTAAGTTGCTGGGATTACAGGTGTGTGCTACCATGCCTACCTCAATATTAATGTATTTTTACAGTTCATGTATATTTTCCTTAGCATTTTAAGTTTTCTTTGTGAGATGAAATAATACAAATCTATTATAAGACTGAAGGTTAAAACATTATTTAACTTTTAAAATTCTGCTCATCCTTGAGTTATTAAATCAGCTGGCAGAATAGATGGGTTGGGCAATAATCTTGATATAAGTCATAATATTTTATTTGACCTGGCATTCCATATTCATAAATCCACAAGTGAGCCCTTCGTGAAATGTGCTAAGGAGACTACACTCTTAGAGCTGAATGGACCCAAGAGATTGTCAATTATCTTCCTAGATACATAGGTAACCAGGCACCAGGAGAGAACCCACACGCCTCGCTCAGAGGATCAGCTGATGCAGAGTACCCAGTGGGATTTCACCTACCCTGGAAAATCTAATGTCTAGATAGACAATCTAAGTGAGAACAAAAAAAGCAATCAGTATTTACAGAGCTCTCCTACGTCAGTCAGTAGAATACAAGAAAGATCTAGCATTATTTGAATGGCAAGTTGTGCTGTAAAAAGTCTACATGGAAAGAAGAAATAATTGCTACATGTATCATCAATAAAATGTTTTTGCATTAGCAAGGCTCAAAAGAAGTTAACAAGGGAATGAGAAAATTATACTTGCAATAATGTATTTCCCATTATCCCAGAGGCCCCAGAGGCATAGAGGGAGGATGAGCAACCAGCTTTGAATGCTACTCACTCAGATTCTCCAGCAAATGCTTGCAGTCATCTGTGGCAACATCATGCACAGTCCGATTGCACTTGTCTCTCTTTTCCGGCTCGAGCCCTCCATGCCTACACAAGATTTCTAGGCAGTTCTGCAAAGACAAGACCTCTATTACCTTCAAATCAAAATGAATTAACTTGAGTGCAAAACCCAAAGGGTAAGCCAGTTGCCTGTGGCCAGCCAATGAAGAATTCACAGCTAGAAACCTTATTTCAATTCCAGCAACCCAAATAACCAGGCTGATCTCAGTTTAATCTGAATAATGTCTAGAAATGAAAAGCAAAGAGTGCTTCATTTATGTAAGTTTTTTAAAAATCTGTGCTGAGGATGGAACCTAGAACCTGAAGCCTGCCAGGCAAGTGCTCTACCACTGTGCACATTCTCATCCTAAAGAGCTCTTCTTTTAAATGGGAATCATTCCTCTCAAGGAAGGCTCTTAAGTTTCAAGAAAAAAAAAAAAAATGATTAGGCTGGGATTGTGGCTCAGTGGTAGAGTGCTTGCCTGGCATGTGTGAGGTCCTGGGTTTGATCCCCAGCACCATATATAAATAAATAAAAATCCATTGACAACTATAAAAACATGATTAGCTCACTAATCACTGGGTTTACAGAGTGAAATTAAGAACGAAACTGACTTTGGAAGTACCCTTTCATGGTAATTTGGCAATATGAAGCAAAAAGACTGCTATAATTGGATGCTCTTTATTGCCTTCTAGACTACAAACTGCCTTCCTAGTAAGGGAAGTGCAGGGTTCTAATTTGAACAATTCTTTCCCAGACTTCCCATAAGTGCATTTGTAATTTGAGAACTTATGCTGCCCTACTTACTTTAAAAATATGAACATCATGTTAAGTTTTAAATAAATCATTCCCAATAGATATTAATTAAAATTATATTCCCTTTTCCAGCTTTTTGTCCTATTAAGTTGCTGAAGAAAATCTTCCTTCAGAAATTATCAGTAACTATTAGGTGAAAGGTCTTAGTCCTCATAATTCTTCAAGTGCAAATTAAAAGACAATATACATATAGATGTAAGTTTCCTAATAAAGAATTGCACAGCAGGATATTACATCAGGGTATTTACCAAAAAAATAGTCCTTCTAGATCTACTCTTACCACTTTATAATTTGTATACTGATTTTCCACAAGAATAAGTAGAAAACTGAGCAGGTGAGAAACAATGAGAAGGAGCTAACCATCAAACCAAGTAATGTCCTTCCCATCATTCCTCCCCCAACCACCCCCTTTCTTTCTGAGTTGTACACAGATGGGCATGGATGGGACTGATACTTCAGATAACACAGTAAATCAGGCAGTCTGCAAAGCCTTTTCTAATCTTCCTAAGCACCTTTTTGTCTGCTTAGTAAAATACATTTTTTCCTTTTCTAATATAAAATGTTTTTCTTGAAGTATAATATTCACATAGAAAAGTACATGGGTGCACAGGTTGAAGCACTATGAAAAGGGAACACACCTGTGGAAGGAGCACTTTGCTTCTTTCAACCTCTACTACCCCTTCCCCATAACTTCTGTTCTGATGTCTAAATCAGCAATTGGTTTAATCTGTTTTTGAATTCTATATAAATGGAATCATTCTTTAGGTATACTTTTATAGTTAATTCTTTTAATTCAACATAATGTAGCTAAGATTTATCCATGTGTTAGGAGTGGTCATAATTCATCTTGCTATTTTTAAAAAAATTATTACTGAATGGTATTTCATTACATGAATAGACCACAGTTTACTTATCCATTCTCTTATTGATGGACATTTGGGTTCCACTATGAACACTGCAGTACATGTCCTGTGATCCATAAATGCTGGGTATAGGTACTTGTGCTGGATCACTAGGGCACAGGTCATGGCATCTGCAAGAGCTTTTGGAAGTGACTGTACAGTGGTACTCTCATGAAGAGCATGTGTGAGTTCCAGTTGCTTCATATTACCTCCAAAACATAATTTTAGATGCAATACTGAGTTCACAGAAAAGTATAAGAAATCTCTAAGTCACACACACACACACACACACACACACACACACACACACACTAATAATAAACAAAAATCACTCATTTAGTGAAATTTGAACAGAAAGCCAGTGCTGGTCTAGAGCAGAGCTGATACGCCAAATCTTTTGGATGCTCAAGGGATGAGAGACTAGGCATTGGTACCTACATATAAGAAAGGAACTCAATCAGGAGCTTGTAAGAAAAATCTGTCTTCCTGCAAAGAGAACTTACTAGATAGAGCATTTGTTTCTTATTGCCTGCTTCTGCTCAGGTTGGAGGGATCTCTATGACTGTCATCAAATTCCTGCTTTCATGAATCTATGGTTCAGATTTAGGAAATCACTGTTAATGAATTAGCTGAATACAGTCAAATGTAAAAATAACAGTTCTTAAGCTGTTATTACTAATTTGTATAGAACCAGTAAATGAATAAGGTGGTTACTATAAAAGACAGACAATATTTGAGAAATTAATTCTAAGAGACTTAAACAGAATATAATCTGAGAACTAAACTTTGTTAATTCCTGAGAAGAGATAAAAATAACACATTTGTTACACAAGTTAGTACTAGTAGCAAGAGTATAAGAGTCCAAGCAGACCTAGATACTAATCCTGCCAATACAAACGATAATATCTATAGCTAATGGTAAATATTGACATTCTCTGTTGCAGTTTCTTTATGTGTGTTTCAAATATCTGTCTCTTATGGGATTGTTATATGGCTTAAGTGAAAAAATGCATGCAAAGCTCTTATATTGTTGGCACATACTAAAATTCCCAGTATTTATTACCAGTCCTAATTTATTAAAATCAACATCATAATCACTAATTGGAAAACAAGTACTAGTAGTACTATCAGTTAGTTGATGTTACTAGCACATAACAAATGTCACTAGTCTCAAGGTGATTCTAAATGCTGTTACTTCACATTACAAATAGCAATGATAAAAGGTGCAATATACGTTTGCAATTCTTCTAAATTAAGATTCTTTGATTTCTGACTTTCAAAGTGGGTTGTTTCTAATTTTTATCACACTCAGGTAGGGCAATGGGCAATAATATAAGCAGTGACATTCTCTTAAAGGAAACGTGAAATGTCAGTGATCAAGGATAACGCACATACAAATACAGCTAAAAGGGGAAACTCTACAGTGATATGCTGATTCTGTACAGAACACAAGGGAGATGAAAATTTTGACTCAGGTGGCACTTAACAGCAGCAGCTACAGCAATGATTTGAGTACATGCTAAGTTCTAGGCATAGTTCTGTCACTTTGCAAGTACAGTCACGCATGGCTTAAGGATGGGGATACATTCAGAGAATGTGTTGTGAGGCAATTTCATGTTGTGCAAACACCACAGGATGTACTTCAACAAACTCCTATGGCTATGTCATCACAAGGCAATATAATCTTAGAGAACTGCCATCATATACATTTTAGTGGGTTGGTTACTAAAGTGACATTATGTGGTTTAATGCTTATTTAATCCACATTACAACTTCATGGATCCAGGTACTAAGCATCTCTGCACCAGCCACTATGTTAAGGCTGTTCAGGTCCTTATGAACAAGATTCCATGTCTCACAGAAGAATACAAAGTGTCATGAATAGTTGGATGTGGAGACAATACAAAAAAGAAAGGGATGCATGAGTCTGCTTTTTATTACAATAACACTGGAGATGATCAACTTAAAAAGAAGAAAGGTTTATTGTGGTTCATAGTTTCAGAGGTTTCAGTCTATGGCCAGCTGGCATTGTTGCTTCTGGGTCTGTGATGAGACAGGAAACCATGGTTTGGGACACATGGTAGAGCAAAGATGCTCACGTCAGAGTGGCTAGGAAGCAAAAAGAGGAAGAGGAATGGCCAACATCCTAATACCCCCTTCAAAGGCATAACCCCAAATGACTGGGAGATGCCAGAGTAGGCCCCATGTCTCAAAGGTTTCACCACCTCCCAATAATGTCATGAGCTAGGGACCAGGCCTTTAACATATGGGCCTTTGGATACAATGATAAACGAGTAGGAGTAGGGGCAGATGGAGAAAAGTACATTATGCTCTTTCCTGCTGGGTGGTACTGTATGAGAAACACTGCAATACCAGTCACTGGGAATGGATTTCCAGGGGGGCTAAACTGGGCAGGGTGTGCTACCCTGGAATTTAGATGGATAAGTTTAAGCTCTAGTCCTATTAAGTCAGATACAGATACCTCTGCTGTAACAGACTTTAAAAGTAGTGACTTAGGCTTCAGTTTTTCCTTCCACTCATACCTACAACCTATCTTTTGGGTGACCACTGCCTCAGAAAATAAGTGAAGGGGTCCATTATTCAAGTGAAGGGCAAAAGAGATATTGAAGGATATTAAGATATTAAGCAATCATTGCCATGGTCTTTTAATGAGAGCTTATAAGCAAGACACCAGGGCCAATGAGATTAAACAGAAGCCCCAGGTTCAAGGAGTAAGGGATAAAATCAAAGTCAAGGCAGGGAGCCAAGAGTTTGAGATTGGGCAGAGGGAGAGAAAGCAGAATGAGGTTTTTTTTTTTTTTTTTTTTTTTTTGGTACCGGGGATTGAACTCAGGGGCACTCGACCACTGGGCCACATCCCCAGCCCTTTTTTGTATTTTATTTAGAGACAGGGTCTCACTGAGTTGCTAAGTGCCTCGCCATTGCTGAGGCTGGCTTTGAACTCGCGATCCTCCTGCCTCAGCCTCCCAAAGTGCTGGGATTACAGGCGTGCGCCACCGCGCCCAGCTTGCAGAATGAGTTTTGAAATGCACAGAAAAGTGCTGAGAACAACCTGGGGGTGTGGATGTATTCAGTGTTTGCAAGGTAAGCTCCCTTGAAAGGCAGGAGAGATGCATACTGTTAAGATGCGAAGTAAGGGTATAAGTGAGAAGGTATATGTAGGTTTGAGTGGCCAAAGATGAAGCTGGCTGGAATTGACTGTGAAGGGCTGAGAACTGGTGTTCAGTGCTTTACTGTAGGTACAGGGATGTGTTCTGGGAGGAACTGCCATGAATGTCTTTTCTAAAAGCCAAACGCTGCATGTAGGAGACGTGTTGGAAAGGAAAGGGGTGATGAGAAACGGACCAATTATGAAAGAACCATAACAATCCAATCGTTTATTGATTCAACAAACTGTTAGTGCTTCTGGGCCAGAGACTGCTGGGAACAATATACACAAAGATGAAAAAGTGTTTTTTTAGAGGAGGTGGAAACAGAGAGAGGCACATAAACAATTACAATAAAGTACAAGCTCTAAGTAAAGTGCAGAGAGGTGCTCTGGGAATACCTAACTCCTGAAGCCAAGACTTCAGCTGAGACGTTTTCCAGGCAGAAAAAAGGTCAGGGCAGGAGAAGAGGCCATTTGAGGCAATGGGAACAGCAGATGCAAAGCCAGGGAGAGGAGAGGAAGCACAGGATATATCCATGGCTACTGGTGATACATGGTTAGAGCACTGAATGCAATGTAGAAGGTGACAGAAATGCACCTGCAGAGGTGACTGAGGCCAGCAGGAAGGGGCTGGCCCTTACCCTGTGGAAAGACATAAAGTGGTTATGTTACATCACCATGTTCACCTGCTGGAAAAGGTCCCTCTTGTGTCAATGTGAAGGAGTGGAATCTAGAGACAGGGACACTATGGTAGGAGCCTGAATGTGTCCAGAGAGCAGATGATGAAGGCTATGCAGGGCAGGGTCCATGAGTCAAGGGAGGATACAATGTATTCAAAGTTCATTTATGAAAATAAAATCTAGAGTTGTATCAAAGATGGCACAAGTAAACACAAATGCCAGGCGATGTTACTGGATGAAGAGAGGAAATGTAAGACACAGCAGACTGACTGGCTAAGGGGCATATGCATTGGGGTCTGAGGACACAACCACGTGGAACTGCCTGGTGAGAGCAAAACTGAAAATGGTCATCAACAGTTTATCATATCATGCTTTAAATGGGACATCTTGAAGAATAAAAGTGGGCACTGAGCAGTTCTGCCGAGGTAACAGGCATAAACAGTATAGTGTATACACCGGCAAGTTCATTCCCTAGTTATCTAGGAGATGCCCTGTAAACTGTGAGCTTCCTGGAAAGGAGCTTCCTGGATGGACTCAGGAAATGCTTAGTAGGGCTAGAGAGAAGATTCTGGAATTCCTTGAGATTATATTCTGGGGATCAACAGGGAGGAAGTATAGAATGAGAGGAGAAAAAAGGTCTAAACTAGATCCATTAAAGTTGTAAGTAGAAGACACCAGAAAGTCCATGGCTTGGTGAGGCGGGGAGCATGACTCTGGGTGGCTATGTTTATGTCCCCTCTAGGTTCCTCCAGTCAATCACTGTGGCCCAAAGGAAACAACAAGTCAATTACTCTTCACTGAATATTCTGGAATTAGTGTTTTGATTTTTTTTTTTAAATCCTTCCCTTTCTTTACATGTAGCCTAAAATTTTCAAAAATAATTTCACTAAAAGTTTAATGAAAAAAGGAAATAGTCACATAGAATAAGAAAGTTTTCTATTTATTCTGATTAACATATAGATCCTGTGACTTGATGCCTTGAAGATACCTTATCTTTCTTTTATTTAAACAAGTTACAGGCCGGGCACGGTGGCGCACGCCTGTAATCCCAGCACTTTGGGAGGCTGAGGCAGGAGGATCACGAGTTCAAAGCCAGCCTCAGCAATGGCGAGGCACTTAGTAACTCAGTGAGACCCTGTCTCTAAATAAAATACAAAAAAGGGATGGGGATGTGACCCAGTGGTCCAGTGCCCTTGAGTTCAATCCCAGTACCAAAAAAAAAAAAAAAAAAAAAAAAAAAAAAAAAAAATTAAACAAGTTACACAATTTTGTGTGACAAGGAAAAACTATAGTTAGTCCTATTATCTTGTTCTCCTGGAAGCCAAGATATGGAAAGAGAGAATCCAAATTTGGGGACGCCATGTAAATCCCGGCATACACTTACCTCATCCAGGCCACCAGGAGAACTAGTGTGGCTGCAATGGGGTGAGAGACTGTCAGATTCCTATAGAGCTAAACACTAATAATGCATGTCAGCAATCCTAACACAATGCAGCAATGATTTTAGGATGACAACAAAAGGGTTACTATCTGACCAGAGGACAGTGGGCCTGCTTAGAATAGACCTCTAGGATGCTGAAAATAAGTATCTAGAAGACAGGTAAAAGTCAGATGTCAGGTATGCACTTGGGAGTAGCTATCACTGCTATAGTTAAAGCTGAAAATCTGGATAAACTCTTTGAAGAACAGAAGGAGGTAGCAGAGAATGGAGCTTAGGAGTGATGTCAAGGGAGAAGTGGGGAAGGGGTAGTATTCTGGAAGCCCAGAGAGAAAGGAATTTGCATTAAATAGTCAACATATTAAATATAATCAGAGAGACTGAACAGAAAAATGAGTGATAGGAAACCACAGGTTTTAGCAATTGATAAGCTAGAAATATAACCTATTCCCATAATCAAACACTCATGCCATCCCCTAAATTTTAAAAAAAGAAAAACTCTGGGTATTTGAGCTTGATTCAGTGATGCTCAAATTCAGACAATCTCCTTAATTTGTTTCTGGTACAGGAACTGGACTTGCTGGAGATCTCATGGCAGAGCAGAGAGCTTCATTAGAGTTCCTTTTTCTATTCACACGAAGTGATAGAAACAAAGAAAGGCTTATCCTTGATTCAGCTTTCTCTCTGAAGTAGACACAGGCCAGCTTGAGAGAGGTGCTCGAATTGCCAAACACTGCATGGTGATTTGTATTAATTTCTTAACCATTAGGAAAGAGACCAACGATGAAAATGGAACAAGCACTTATTGGGGGATCTAATGTCTATGAATTGACCATTGGTGAAACATTTCCCAAGACTTAGTTTCTTCATTTACAAAATGTGGGGGTTGGACTGGATCAGTTTTGGGCCTTTGAGCTCTGAAATTCATGTCGAAATAAAGTTGCTTCTTGTGAAGGCTGGACATACATATTTTACTGTAGAGAGAAAAAAATACTTTTTTTTTATGCTCTGTGGTAAGTATACACTCTCTCTACCAACATAATAATTCATAACTATACTTTATATTTTTCAGAAAACTAACCTTAGCAACTTAGTTGTGAATAGATAGTCCTGAAGAATTATCCCAATCAAAATAGAAAAAAAAAAAAACCTTAAGACAAATGATGCAAAAATATCTTTGAATTCTTTTGACTGGGAAAGAAGGATGCACAGTGAAAAGAGTAGTGGAATCAGGCTATCTGGCTTTATTCCCGATCTCTATCTATTAAACCTTCTAGGATTGAAATGTCCTAATTATAAGATAAACAGATTAGACTGGAAAATTAAATGTCCATTCCAGGGCTACCAAAACCCAACCTATTATTTTAATAGCTTAGAGGTATGAAAATATTGTCAATCCTGCACCTTTAAAAATCTCTTTCCTTGTAAAAAATTCATCTAACACTTCTTAAAGTAAAGTAATAATGCAGAAGAGTCATAGTCTATGAGAGAAACAGGTCATATTGTCCTTTACTCAGTAGTAACAGAGCATCCACTGCTTGCCAGGTAGGGTCCTGGGAATCAATGAAGATGCCTTAATCATCCAAACTCCAGGATTGGTAAAGAGCTCAGAATGAAGGAACTGTGCAGTACTCTCCACCAAAGAAGGGTAACTCCTTGGGAAAAATTCTCTGCCTAGCAAGAGAGGCTCAGTAGCGTAATATTCCAAGTCAGAGATATCTATACCTCTTTTGTGTTTTTGCCTCCAGGTTGGATGCGTGCACAACCTACTCCTTACATTAACATCTTGCAGTAAAGAGGTTTTCTTTTAGGGATGTCAGTGGGTTTCAAACTACTCCTTCCATGCACCTCTTCACCATCAAATGAGAGTCAAAGTCCTAGATTAACTGTGCATTTTCAGATTTAAACTAATCATGTTTCCCATTTTTTGCCTTCTAAAAACTTATGCCAAATACTATTGCATTCCCTTTAAATCTATGTATGTATATCAAGTTCTCAGAATTCTTCTCCTTTTGTTAAAGTGTGTGTTGGGGGGACTACTGCCAATAAGCACTGAACTAAATCTTGCCTTTTTCTTACTTCTTGAAAACTGAAGTCAAAATGAACAGCCTCTGCAGCAGATCATAACAGGAAATTACCCAACCACGAGCTCCAAATGCACATCTCTAGGTATTTCTATCTGGAATGAATAAAACACAGCCCTTAAATTCAGCATATCTAAAGCTACATTCTATCTTTCTGATTAAGGTGCTGGCTTTTCTTTGCTCTTTCCTGGAATGTCATTATCTTTCCATCCAGCTTCCTTCCATTCCCGTATCTATTCTCTGTTCCATCTCTGGAGACTTCTTGTCTATAATGTCTCTCAATATTTCCCTAGTTCACATCATCTTCCACCATTTAATCTCTCTCTGCTGCCAATTTGTTCAGAATTCCAAATCTTCTAAATGTTATTGCTAAATTAATGAATTTAAACCGTCTAACAGGTTATCTTTACCCTTTGTCTAAAACTTTTCAATGACTTTACTTTTACTGGTAAATTGAGAACAAACTCCTTAATGTGTCATTGAAGGCCCCAGGCCTACAATGAAACTCCAAGTCTGATTTTATTTCTCGCTACTCTTCCTTAGCTCAGTTGAAGCTGTTTTCTACCTCCTATCTCCATGTCTCCATTTTTACTTCTCCCTCCACCTGAACTACTCTACTCTAACAATGGTGCATGGTACATTTAACCCACTTTGCAAATCCCCAAATAATTTCCATTTCCTCCAGAATGAACTATCCCTAAGGCTAACATTGCTGCAACTATTCTTTGAAATATGTATGATCTTCTATTTTTCACAATTGTTGAATTTTTATAGTTCCAATAGCATGTCTATTATCCTTGTGTTAATTTTGTGTTTCTCTTGTTATATACTTGTCTTATAACCTGCACACTTGCCACTAGACTCACAGCAAATATTATTATGCATGCTGACTAGCATTCAGGAGCTTTCTAATAGCTTATTATTATTGCTAAAGTGATTTAAATAAAAAAATGATTATTTTTTAAAAAATAATCAGTACTTTTTATACTCTGAGTGAAATCTAGAGTTCCGTCTTAGATATCAATCAGACAGCACAGGTAGTGCACAAATTTGGCAACTGAGGAAACAGGACAAGATCAAGAACCCTGCAGTACAGGTGGGAACCCTATCCCTGCTTCTAACTAGTTGCACAGACTTGGAATCAAAGCAAAAACCCAATGGACTAATATTACATCAATCTTTTTCTCCTATTGTAGATGAGAAAAAAATGTTCAAAACTGCTCTCATATTTCTTATTAGTAGCTTCCAAATACAATGATTTTTAAAAAAAAAAAATTTCATGAAAGTCTTTTATACATTTAAATTTTATAGAAAGTCTTATGGCCTTGATGATAAATATCTGCTGGGTAGGAAAAATTGTCAATTTGTACTAGTAGCTCACCATCAACTACAGTAGTATCATTTTTGTCTTCAATTATTTGACTTAAATACACTCAATCAATAGCAGACAATGTTGCCACTTATCAAATTACAATCCTGCAATGAGGCCAGCTGCTCCAGGACATACCTTAAAACCTTTTGAAGCAGCAATATGGGCAGCAGTCCAGCCTTCTCTGTCAGCGTGGTTAATGAGGTCTGCAGGAACAACAGGCTTCGACGTGCCTTCAAGACACTCTTCTCCTCCATCCAAGGCAAAGAAGCCTGGCTCAGGCACCTCCTCACTCAAACAGTCTCCAGGAGCTGGTGCTCTATGGTACATGAGAAGCTTGAGGCTATCCACATTACCAGCATCCACAGCTGCATGAACTGGTGTCCAGCCATCCTGAAAATAAAATGACCAGGGAGGGATAAGGGTTCATAACAACATTAATGTCGAGAACAGTGTTATTTAAAGTCCATCTCTAAATGTTCTTGGGCATGGACCACTGAGCTGGGGAAAACAGGCATTCCAATCCTACCACCGATGAGCTATGTTCTCTGACTGTGCCAGCTGCTGTAATTTCCACTGCTATGACTCATGTTTGCTGTTTTCTAACTGTTTCCACCTAATAGTTAACCATCTGGAGTAAGCAGGCACTGCCCAGGTCTATAAACTGAATATTATATATGATAACCCAGAAATCTCAATTTATTATTTTAAAAGAAAACAAACTTTAGTTTAAAGATAATTTAAAAAATATATTCAAGAATAATAGTATTAGTAACATATTAAAGAATGCTGTTATAAACCAGTTTTACTTAAAAGGTAGTGGTTTAACTCTAATCATAAAAGTTTATGCAAACCATTCAAGAAGGAAAGATTCTAGATAATAGGGAAAAAGGTAGACGTACAGGAAAAACAAAGTCAAATAATTTCACTGGATGTGGATGGGCCTCTTTTGAGTCTTCTGTGATTGCAGAAGGATACTGATGAATATGAACTTTAAAAACGTTTCAACTAAAATTACTGAGTCCATTCCCAAGAACTTGTGACTCTGGAGCCCCTATGAGCTCATTCAGCTGGTTGGTACAGCAGTCATGGTATTCTTTCCTAGAACACTGTTTCTCAGATCAGTAGCATCAATATCCCCTGAGAACTTGCTAGAAATGTAGATCCTTAGGCTTTATCCCAGATCAGAAGTTCTGGGGAAAGTTGGGCCATCAACTTGTTTTAAGGTTATCAGGATGTACTAAAGTTGGACGTGCGTTATCTAGGGAAAATCTTGAATCCATCTACTAGAGTTATCTCATTTCTATACAGAAATTGGTCTACCTACTACACAGGCACCCATTTTCATTTTTTTTTAACTTTTTAAAAATTAAAATAACTGATTTTTATTTTGGCTTATTTTATTTTACTACCTTTATATTCTCCTTGACCTAATTTTGTCATGTAGTATTTCATATTACTATACTAAATATATTTCTGGGAGCTACAACTTAAAAAAAATAGGGTAGAAGACAGAAAAACAGACAATTAATGGGAGCTATCTCAATTTAGGCTGTCAAATGATTACTTACTGAAGTTGACCCTGGATGATGGGCCTTTCCTCCTTTTTTTGGATCTCACACCAATAAAGCCCACTTGGGTAAGACAAGACCAAGACCACAGCTGGGCAGTACCTAGAATACTGAATTCTTAGGCACCAATCAGGTAAACCAATTTCATGGCTCCTTCTTCACAGGTTTGTGGGCACCAACACTTGGGTAGCAGGTTGACCTAGACCCAAGAGTATAAGTGTTTTTGACCTTCCCTGATTTACACTGCAAGGCCAACATAGCCTTTTTTGGAAAAAACAGAAACAAAAACAACAAAAAAAAATCACTTTTTAGTCTACCATTTTTCTCTGCTGCTTTCTTGTTAAAAGTCAAAACCACAATTATTCCCTTAAGATCTCCTGACAATTATACTATTTATTGCCTTAGTTCTAAAGATTTTGTCCAGTTCCTCAATAACTACCTTTAGAACATGGCTTCTGTGTTCTCTTATATAGGAAATCACTTTAATTTTTATATCACACTATTTATTTTTCATTCAACCTGATTATATAAAGTTCATTTACTTTTCATCTATAAGTTAGAATTTTAATAATGAGTATACTGTATAAACACCACAAATTTTTTAAGGTAAAACACATAAAATAAAAAATTGTAAAGCTAAGCTATTTTCTCAGATTAAAAAAATTGAAAGCAGAGGGTTTAAAACTAACTTTTAAAAAGCTTTAGCAATGAAGTTCAGTGGGAAGTGTTTACATCTATATTATTATATCTCTGCTGATATCATTAACTTTTGGTTCTTATTGGTGAGTTTACATAAGAAAACCCAAATCTAAGATTATTATTTGTTGAACGAATAGAAACTTACACCTCCATTATCTCCCCTAATTCTGAAAAAAAGACATAAATTTTGTTTTCCTATTTTTAAGATAAATCATCTGAGGCTTAGGAGTTGAAGGACTGGTTAGGCTAATGGACAAGTCTCTGTATTTGGAAAGTGTCTGACTTCTATTTGATTCTCTGCTAATTAAAAATGTTCAGTACATTTGCAATTTTTCAGAAACATTTATTTTTTATTCTAAGTTGTTATAAATGACAGCAGAATGCATTACATTTCATATTACACATACAGAGCACATTTTTACAAATATCTGGTTGTATGCAAAGTATATTCACACCATTCGTGACTTCATACATGCACTTAGGGTAATGATATCCATCTCATTCTACCATCTTTTTTTTTCTTGACCCTTTTGCCCCCTCCCTTTCCTTCCCTCCCCATTGGCCATTCTAGTGTTCCTCTAATCTTCATATGCTCCCCAAAAGACTTGAAAACAGCATACTACAGGGACACAGCCACATCAATGTTTATAGCAGCACAATTCACAATAGCTAAACTGTGGAACCAACCTAGATGCCCTTCAGTAGATGAATGGATAAAGAAAATGTGGTATATACACACAATGGAGTATTACTCAGCAATAAGAGAGAATAAAATCATGGCATTGGCAGGTAAATGGATGGAGTTAGAGAATATAATGCTAAGTGAAGTTAATCAATCCCCAAAACATTTTTGATCCATGGTTGGTTGAATCCACAGATATAAAACCCCAAGATATGGACAGGCATCTGTATTTTGCTTTTCTAGATGTAGAGTTTGAAGACACAGTGTTATATACATGAGGGGAAGAAAACTGATACTCACTTGGGTTTTTACACTTCGGTCAGTGCCAGCTTCCAACAAAAGTTTAACACATTCTTTATTTCCGTTTTTACAGGCCAGGTATAGAGGTGTCTGTCCTCTAGCAGCAGCATGATTAATGTGAGCATCATATGCAATTAATAATTCTACACACCTAAACACAAAGTTAGGATTAATCACATAAAAGTTGAGTTTGGCCTCTAAAGCATCACCTACCAAGATACTAAGTACATACACACAATGATGCTAAAGCTATTCTGCATCTTCATGTACATCTATTATTTCTATTTCTATGTATTGATTATTGTGGATCTTGTTATATGGATATTCTCCCCACAAATCTAGAAAATATATTTTAGTCACAACTGAATTACTTGCATAGAAATTTAAAATATGCATTTTATCAAGTCCTAAAATCTCGTTTGTGTCACTTCTCTTCAACCAACTTATAAAAGTGGAATCCTGGGCGGGGTTGTGGCTCAGCGGCAGAGCGCTCGCCTCACACGTGCGCGGCCCGGGTTCGATCCTCAGCACCACGTAAACATAAATGCATTGCATTGTGTACAACTAAAGTAAATAAATAAATATTAAAAAAAAACATTTAAAAAAAAGTGGAATCCTTGGAACAGGTTTAACTTATTAGAATGAATGGTTTAACTATATTCTGTGTTTCTGTGTGTGCGTATATGTGTGTGTGTATGTGTATGTATATACATATATATAAATACATAAATAACATGTATGTGTTTATATAATAAAAACACAATTTGTGGTGCAAAATAGTTTGAACCTTGCAAAAAGTTAGGCTGCTGAGTCATTCTGAAAATTTTTCACTTGAGAAAATATTTGCAAGTTGCATAGACAGCAGGGCACCATGTGCCTCCTCTATAAAAAGTAACAGGGAGGCTGAAAAAAGGGCTGCCTTAGAGAGAAATGACAGCAGAGAGGTTATCCTGCCTCCAAGCAGAAACTCACTGCCTCGAGAATCAAGAAAGAAACCAAGAAGTAAAGTCAAGACTTGGTGACACTTAGTAAAGAGCTAAAGACTCAGAGCTTGAATTTGAAAAATTACTTGAGAATAACTTAGAAAAAAAGGCTAAATCATAATCCAATGAAAAAGCAATTCACTTGATATTTTGTTAACGCAGATGCATGGTTTGTTGTTTTGGTTTTCCTTTGCATCATTTGGTTTGTTTATATGTATTTTAAAAACAAGTTACATGTTGATATATGTATGTATCTTACATATTTATTAATCGATTCCTGGATTTCATTAGGGTTCTTCCCTTTTGCAAAGCTCTTCCTGCCTCCAGCACTGTGACTATATGCCCTGCAACCAAGAGGCCCCACAGATTGCCTGGTGACAAGTAAAGGGAGAGTCACAGCTCAGGAGAAATTCCTTTTGCAGGATGGGGGTACATTCAAACAGTAACAGCAAAATCAGTGTTGATGATTGTTAATAATAAACTCAGGGTGATGAGATACATTAGATATGCAGAAAAAAACAATGCCATGCCTTAAGCTGATACATTTTGAATATTATATAAATTTTTGGTTAATAATATTTATATGAACCTTAAAACTCATACTTTAAGAATTGTGTAACTTATTAAAGAACATTTCTATCAGGACAATTGGATTAAAAACGTAAAAGCGGCTTGCATTCTCTACAATCTGTCATTTCAGCTCAGGCAGAGAAAGCAACTTAGCTTATTCGATTATTAAAATACGACCTTTTAAGAAGTCGCACCTGTAACTATCTGACTTAGTAAGCTCCTGAGGAAATCATTGCTAAGATATGTGCATTTTTAATTAATAGGCTTTCAGTTTGTACTTGAACTATTTTTGCTACATGAGATTCTTGCTTTAATTTTTTTGTTTTGTTTTGTTTTTAACACGGCCAAACAAGATGAACACTTGGTTCTTAATACCAAATAAATTGTCAATAGTAAAGTAACAATTATTACAAGCAATATAATCCTATGATTTTTCTTTTAATGCCATCATAAGTAAAAAAGTTGTTTTATTGGTTGTTTTTATTTTACTTTTTTTCTAGACTGTCAGAAAATGGTTAACCTCTACATTCTCAATAGTCCCTTATCTCACGGAAAGTTGATGTGCTATGGGTGCTCTTCATCAGAAACAAGTACTTCAACATACAACCTGGACATGGCATAATTTTCTTTGTCACTTCCCTCATTTGCAACTACTTAACTATTATCAAGAAGAACAAATTTAGGATCCTACTTTGCATTCAAATATGTTTAGTGAATTTATTTGCCAATGGATTTCAAGCACTAGTTTACACATTTAGCTGGACCTAAAATAGGTGTGCAAAATACAAAGAGAAGCTATTTTCATAGAAAAGAATTAAGAGCATCACTTACTCAAAATGTCCCTGAGCAGCTGCAGCACACAAGGGTGTGAAGCCATTTTTATCAGCAGCATCGACTTGGGCTTCTGCATTCAGCAGCAATCTCACACAGTCTATGGATTTTAATAGAAAGTCATTTAAATTCCCCATTTAGAGTTATGATGAGACAGATTCAATGCAAGCTGCATTCTAAACTCGGAAGACCTCTTGCTTGTACAGTTCATCTGACAATTCTATCCTGGCAGATAGGAGACTCCACAGACCTCCTTTCCCAAAGATGATGATGCCCCAAAACTCACCAATGAAGACATAATCTTTCATTGTTTTATGAAGAGCTGCTGATGAGTAAAAGGAATATCATGTGCCAGAAAAAGCTTTACTAGATTTTTCCACCATCCTATCCCAGAAATAACGTTTTTGAAGAGAGAACCAAATGCATTTGCCAAATTGAAATATCATTCTTTGCATTTAAATAGCCAAATTTTTACTTTAAGATGTTCATTTAATTAAAATGCTTCTGTATGGTAGCCATCCTACACTTACCCTACATGAATAAGGATAAGAGAGAGTTCAAGAGAACTTCATCAAACTTAGAAATGAGTCTCTCCAGGACGATCTGTCATGTTCCTTATGTTATGATATAGCTTTAATTTCTTTACATTAATGACAATTCCCACAGTGCTTTGGAGCAAAGAATAATTTCAAAATATTTTGAAGCTACTGAACTATTAGCTTACCAGAATCTTCCATTTATCTGAGTTAATTGACAATCATATGGCTTACATATGCAATGCTTTTAACTTTTGCACTTGCAGTCAAATTATTTCTTTTTCAGCACTAACATATGTTTTAGTATATTTAACTACAGGATTTGCATTTTTAAGAACATGAATAATTCCCAGTCTTCATGGATATGTCATTTATAATTATATAACTTCTCAGTTCTCTGAAAAAACATCCAAATAACTATAAACTACTGCTACTACTAAACAATTTCAGACCCATCACTCTTTTTAACTACTAAAATTTTCCATCACTGTGGCATTCCCTAAAGCCCTGATGCTCCGACTTTCTTCCACATCAGGTATTTCTAACAGACAAATTAGGGCCATTTATTTTTGACCAAAGTGATTGCAGATGGATGACTTTATTCTAAAATGTGCTTTTAAATGAATAGACCTCAAGTTTCTACATGTACATTTCATTGTGCATAAAACAAAGATTATTTTTAATTAGCTGCTAAAGTAAAACTGTACATTAAGGAACTTACAATTTGGATTTCTTAATGTTTATAAAACTTTAGAGCTCATGTTAGAAAAAAAATTTACCAGGGGCTGGGGATATATGTTCAGTTGGTACAGTGCTTGCCTCGCATGCATGAGGCCCTGGGTTCAATTTCCTGTGCCACCAAAAATCATCCATTACTACCTATAAGAGAAACTTGAGGCTCAAGTGAGCATTTGTCTCATAACAGTAGTTCCCAGTGATATTGGCTTTCCATCCTTTTGCAAATGTGAGTTATGGTATGAAAAGCTTGTGCCATTTTTACCTGTATGTCCATTCTTAGCAGCAGAATACAAGGCAGAATGGCCATCTTCACAGGAGTAATTAATGTCCAGTCCTTCTTCATTAAGCAGCATTGATAATAAAGTGACATTTCCCTGGGCAGCAGCTTGCTGAAGAAGGGTGGGCCTGCCAGCCAGGGGGGCAGGACCACCACTCATTAGCAAAGGGGTTAGGGAGGGTGACCAGCCTGCAGGTTAAAGTGACCGTCGTTAGAGAGTAGGAGCAAGGACAGGAGACAGATACTATCATTCCTGTCTGAATCACACACACAAACATAGCAACATGTATCCCTAGAGGATTATGTGGTTTCTAACATTATCAATCTGTTAATATTTTCTTAGCATGAATCTAATCTGTACTGTTATTTCAGCTCTTATATCTGCTGCTAATTAAATTAACATATGTGGTGATGAATTATTTTTAGTCATCAGTCTTGCACAGTTAAGTGTTAAAGTCATGACTGGTTTTAGGAAACTAAGATGGCTGTCACATTTTAAAAGTTTAAATTCCTCTTCTACATTTTAGAAGAATTTGAATTTTAAAATGATGTAAAGAATTTATCAATTTCAATATCAATCTGAAAAACGAAAACTG
The DNA here is from genome assembly GCA_025594165.1 of Tamias sibiricus. NCBI lineage: Eukaryota > Metazoa > Chordata > Mammalia > Rodentia > Sciuridae > Tamias > Tamias sibiricus. The sequence continues at coordinate 116,179,707 of CM046664.1, forward strand.
GTACTTTTAGGCATAAGGTAGAAATGATGGCAAGAAACAGATTTTCATTTTTGAATCAGGTTTCCAACTTATACTTACTCTTATAAATTTTATTCAAACCATTAAGATGGGCCTAAAATTGTCAAAGAGTCTATTTATAGTCCTTGAATATACTTAGTTGGGAATTAAAGTAACAGATGCTAACTGCTATTCCCTATTAAGAGCTAACAGAAATATATAGGTATGAGTGGATCTAGAATACACCAGCACAAATATTCAATAACAGTTCTGAAGACTGTATCATCTGGCCATCTTTACAACAGGTTTAACAAACTTTTAATCAGCCAAGAAAACAGGACACTCTACCATATAGTTTAAACAAAAGTCATGAGTTATCATGGTTAGATATTTCTCATCAGTATTTAGCAGCTTTAGGAGAGAATCTGTTAAGTGTATGAAGTCGGCTACATATAGTATGGAAAAGTTTCTGAATTCTTCCTTGATCAAAAGGCTGTAAAAACAGTAAAGTAAAAATGTTTATTTAATGTGGTATCTATGTATTTGTGTCTTTTAGGTTTAAATACAATGAACTTTCAAAAATAAGTCATCTGGTTTTCTCCTAGTAGAGCCCCAGTACCTCTAAGTAATGTTGTGGACATGAGCACCTATCCAATACTCAAGGTGGACTTTTCATGTATGCAGAATTATATTCCACTTAGTAAGACACATAGATGAATATTATCTACCCTTGCATATTAATATTAGGTAGCATTCTAGGTACATGCATTAAATTAATTTGTATGTAATACTCAATTATTATGGCTAAAACCTAAATTATGGGCCTTTGATTATTTTAATAAATATTAAGAGAGTACATATCAAAGATTTTCTTAGTGTTTAAAAAATGCCTTACAAAATAAAACAAACCCATTTACAACAATACTACACTGCTTATTAAAAGCTGGATATTATACCTTTATAATCAATTATTTGGGCCCATAAAAAGTTTATTATTTTACCCTATTATGACTGTAGTGTCAGACAAAATTAAAATGCTCATACAATTAAATATTTATATAAACTTAATGCTATTTTCCTATTGACATTCATTAGGTCTTCTTACAAAAGTAGTATGTTTACTTCATACTTACAAGAAGGCTCTTCTCTGGTACATTTTACCTTTTGTATTTTCTTTAAAACAAACAAAAAAAAAAACAGGCCCACAAAAATTAAATCAGTACTTATTAGAAATGGATGATAAACAGAGAAATTATAAACATGAAGGAATGAAACCTTGTAAAGCAAATACAGGCAACAGCAAGGCATTGCACCACTATCCTCTGCAGAAAGGAGGGAACATGGCTCACACTTTCAGTATCAATCTGTTTCTCTAACACACACACACACACACACACACACACTCTCTCATACACTCTCACAATGACTCACAGACTCACACTCATATGCACACATATTCTCACTCTCTCTAGATCTCAATCCATAGGGTCATGGTTATTGCTATCCTTTTATGAACACCAACATGCATATATTGAACAGTTTGGTATTCTTTGTTTTCGTTTTTCTTTTTTCACCACAATTCTAGGCTTTGGGAGGAGACAATTTAATTACAGATATTTTCAACTGCCTTATATACACATAGAAATAATCAATTATGGACATACTTTCCTGGGAAATCCTATTTTAATGTTAACTGAAAGATAAAATATTTTATTTAGAAATTTTCCCATTCTTTAGACCACTCAAGAGTCTTCAAATTCTTATTCTATCATATGAAACTATGGAAGACAAATCAGTATCCTTGTTTTCTTAGAGAGTTGCAAGTTATTTTAAAAATCCTTACAAAAAATGCCTTATAAATATCATGTATTCTTAAACTTGAAATGTTAGATGTTCACTATCCTCTCCAATTTTCTCTAGCATGGACTTATTTTTATAAGTCCTGCTATAAATATGTGAAAAATAAAATAAAACCACCACAAGACTATATTGCCTGAAATTCCCAACAAAGATAAAAATGGTAATACTTGGTTAACTGGTTTAGTGGTGACAGACCTATATTCACACAGCTACTCTAATGATGTTAGAAAAAGGCATTCAGATTTACAGTGTCCCAAAAGTTAGTGAGGGTAAGCACTGGGCACAACACGTCATGGAGGGAACAGAGAACATGCAATGGCAGAGGGAAGAGGAGTTGAGAACAGCTTCCGGCATCAGCTTCAGAGGGTAGAGAAGGTTAATGGCACAGCCCAGACATTTCTTGTATTTTGGTTTAGCCTTTAAGCCAATTGTACATGTGAATAATTTTAAAAATATATGTTTAACTGAAGAAAAAAAATCTGAACCAAATTCAACAAAATGTGTCAAATAAACAACAATAACAACAACAAAAAAAAAAAAAAAAAAGAAAAGAAAAGAAAATTCCAAGGGTATGGGAACTCAGCTGCCCGGAGTGCCTTCCAGTTTAGGTTTCTATTCATCTAACTCAATCATGTTCATTTGACAAGTTCAGAAGGAACAAGACATTCTAATTCATTTAGAATCTAAAATGCTATTTTAAAATTTAACATTTGGCCATAAAAGTTGCCAACAGAGTTTGGGTATTTTACAATGCAATCCATTTAAATGGTAATTTCTGTCATTCCAGTCAGTCCTCCTCTGGGCTCTAACTTAGTTTTAACTGTCGCAGACAGAAGCTGACAGGACGCATAGGATTTGAGAGTTTATTTCTCCAAGGAGGGAGAGGTAGCGAACTGTTGTTTTAAAATACATCAGGCAAGCTAAACACATCCTTTGGTTTGAAAATAATATAATTTTTTGGCTTAGTGCTTTCAATTTTAGATGGCAAAGCTAACAGTTCAGAGAGAATTTGCTCTGCCCAGTGATACATAGAAAGAGGGAGAAATGGACTGATTCTGCCTTCTTATACTCAATTAAGTGCATGTTTGATCATGGAAATGGGAACAGATACCTGCCAGGTATTTGGCAATTGTTCTCTGTTCCCATGCCCTGCTCCTCGCAACTACAATGGCATTAGTGGATGTTTAGAAGGTTAATACCCTCCAATGGGCTTATGGCCTGGAGAGGCACAAGCTTGCCCAGGCACAGCCAGGTTAAGAAGCGGGATGCAGAGAGATTTGGTGCTTCCAAGTTGCAGTGGTTGTGGTGGCAAGAAATGGGGCAACTGGTCTGGGGGTGTAGCTCAGTGATAGAGCGCTCGCCTTGCATGCATAAGGCCCTGGGTTTTATCCCTAGCACCATGGGGAGGGTTGGGGGGAATCTAAATGGAATGCAGAGTTGAAATCCTATATATCATTTGGAAAGTTCAGGCTGACCTATGTCCACAGTGTATACAGTTATACACCCCCATCATCTAAGTGCAGTAACATTTCCAATCCCCAAACAGGAGGTGCTCAGTAAAGACTTGGCTGAAAGACTAAAGACCTCCAATGCCTTCCTTCTCCCCTAAGAAGCCACATCTGATAATTGCAGAAGCCTGTTATTCCATCAAAGGTAATCCTGCAAAGTTCTGAGAATACTTGGCCGAATTGCAAAGTCAAAAAACAGAAAACAAGGAACCAATTTCACATATCTTTAAAGGTATTTCATTGGAATCATTACTTATATTCTCTTTGGCTCTCTGAACACAATCAAAGATCATTTTTCAGAGTAGTTCCTTTATCCAAAATTCCACAAATATACAACAAATTAAGAATTCTCCATCTTTGAAATCTTAAAATCCTGCTGACAAAATGCTCCTCAGTCATAGATGTTTGTTTTAAAGCTTCTCTGCTGGAAACAAAAGGGATCAGTGATTAGACCCCAGACCACAGTGAGGGCCAAGGCAACAACTGGCAGAGCCTCAAAGTATCAAAGAATCAACAGGAGGATCACAAGTTCAAGGCCAACCTTACCCATTTAGTGAGGCCCTAAATAACTTCGTGAGACCCTGTCTCAAAATGAAAAAAACAAAAGCAATGGGGATGCAGCTCAGTGACAAAATCCCCAGTACCAGAACAAAACACTGACAAAATTCATGTATCTGGAATGTGTTTTCTAGTTCACAATCTGTGCAGTTATGATAAAGACCTGCCACTGCTCCAGACATTTCTGGAACTTAAGTTTTACAACACCCTAAAGATCTTACAGTACATTCTCTGTATGGTAGCAATTCTTCTGAATGGTAGAAAAATCCTTGTTCTGAGAGTAGATTGAATTTTTGACAAATAGCCAACATTATTCCAGTCCCTGAGGAAAAATATTATTTTAAATGAAAAATATGGAATGTTAAATGCCTATAAAGACATCACAAAATAATACTAATGTCTATTCTAAAACAAATTCCCTCAAATGCTGGAAACACTGCCACCACCAAGGCAGTAAGATCTCCTCTATTCACTGACCACTTATGCTATCCCTGGCTCACCATCATGCTCTGTGACATTTCTGATCTTCCTAATAGCCACTCTCCCCATAAGTAGTGTAAGTTCCACATTAAGGAAGAGAAAATGTGCTCAGAGTGGAAAAAAATCACCCAAATGCAGTTTAAATGGCAGAGCCCAGATTCCAGTACAGATCTGAGAAACTTCAAATGCTGTTTCCAATTTTCAATTGTACTCCTTGAAATATGGATAAAGCCTGTGAAGACTTTAATTTCAAGGAGACTATTTATAATTAGATAAATAAATTCTGGTATACTGACCTCATTACCCGATAATCAACAAATATAGTTGAAATCTGTTTTTCAACTTCCCACTCTTAAGTTTTAAATGAGAAACTTTTCAAACTGTCCTTTAATTTTTAAGGACGCCTAATAGGAGACTTCTCTAAAATATCAACAAAACTTGGACCTGGTAACATTTTAGAATCACATTTGCCCAACAAAGAACTAATCCAGGCTGGGGCTTAACTCAGTGGTAGAGCCCTTGCTTAGCATGTGCAAGGCCCTGGTTCCATCCCCAGCACTGCAAAAATAAAAACAAACATAAACAAAACTAATCCCATCATACCAGTACAAAGCAATGCTTCCGCTAGCAACCTGCAACAAAAGGGAAATAATCTAGTTCTTCTTTGTTCATCATTCCCAGAGTCACTGACTTCACAAACCACAGCTGTAATGGAAACCTTCTCTAACATGCCCACGTGCTGTTATCCATCTGTGCTCTAGTGTTGGAAGATGATAGCTTCAAACAGGGTAAATGGCGTTTGAAATAAGCTAAACTTAGAACAGAGATTTAAAAACATTCACGCTCCATTTTTGAGGACAAGGAAAAAAAACCTTAATACCAAACTCAGAATATACCAATTACAGAACAAACCTAATCAATTTGATAATCCCAAGCAGTGTTAGTAATGACTTAAAAGGATTCTTTAAATGTCATCCCAGAAGGGATAGAATTGAACACGAATTGTCTGATGATCCATTAATATTGAGATCCTGTGAGATAAATATTTAATAAGAAGGGATATGCTTTCCTCCCATGGAAATGTTTTAGTCTCTCTAAATTAATGGCTTTCTTGTGCTTCAAACCACTATTTTCAGGTTATTTTAAAAGAAGAAAGCACTGTGCATAACGAAACCGCAATTCATAGAGCAAGATGAATCACCATACCCTGGAGCCTTCAAAGAAAATTACAAAAAAGAAAGAAGGAAGAAAAAAAAAATAAATTAAAAAAAAAAAAAGTTTTAAGGCAATATGAAAGAAATGAAGGCAAGAGAGAGGACAGGCCATGTTCTTAAAAGAGGGTGGAATATTCAATCCCTTTACCTGATGCTGTTACCAGGAGGCTGTCTGAGGATGAAGCACTAACAGGGTTTATGGAAGAGCAAGAGGCAGTGGTGGTGGGAATGACAAGGGAGCTGTCGGAACATGCAGGTTGGTTCTGTCCGGGGGTTTCAGCAGGCCAGGCACCCACCTGAGACGTGGCCAGGGCTGAGACGGCACAGCCTGCAGGTGCCACAGTTAAATCTATGGAAGGTTTTGGTGGCAGCTGAGGGGAAGATGATTTAGGGAGGTTCTCCTCGTTTATTACCCTGTTCCCTTGGGGCAAACTGGAGGGAGATGAAGCCACAGTTTTGTTATCAACTTTGGCTCCTGCATTCGAGGCCCTGCTGCTATCCATAATAACCTTGAGTTGGGGGTGTGGTGGAGAAGGAGTTTGGGAGAGCCCTGGCTTTTTTGGAGGGATAGGAGGAGGATTTCCTCTGTCAACTCGTGCTACACCAGGAGTCTTTAAACCTGTCCGACCGACTGCAGCGTAGGTGCCACCATCCCCCGTGGGTGGCACTCCAGGTCTGGGGGGAGGACCCGCTTGAGGGCTTGTAAATCTTGACAGTGCTTGGGTCACAGTATTCCGAGCTAGTTGTTTGGCCACTAGGTTGTCACGACTTGTAGGAGAGACATCTCTTGATGGAGGACTTTGGGTAGTATTTCCATTTTGATCTGGGTCATTAGCATTGCCCTGAAATCTAAATCTAGCTGCTTGGATTCGTGGGTTTAGACCTGGATGCAAAGATGCATTGGCACATGGTGAATGTAAACTGTGCATAGGCGGAGTCTGCGGGTAATTCTGGGGAGCTGTGCCTGGGGCCTGAGCAGTGAGAGGGGCAGCACTACTGGGAACTGGGGGTGTGCTACTTGTTAGATCAGGTGTTGAGCCAGTGCTCGGTCCATTCTCCTCAATTCTGCTTGCACTTGGAGGTGGGAGAGTGGGCAGAGAGGAGCCGATCAAGTCACCATGGGAAGCCTGCCTGTCAATACCTGGTCTGACCAATGGGGCATTGGTACACACATTTCCTTTCGCACTTGCAGAAGCCAGGGGGCTCCCTGTGGAAGGCTTTGCAGGTACAGTCAAAAGCAACTTCTTCACGTGGTCAGTGCTTTCTGTCACTAGGTCTGTCTGGCAAGCAACAGACCTTGTCACAGGTCCTTCTGTTGCCACAGATATGGAAACCAAACGCCTGTCTTTTGCCTTTCGTGGGAGAGAGAGGCCTGGTTTGCTGTCATTTCCCCTTTTCAGTTGCTCAATCATCTTCTTCATCTTGTCTATCTCCTCTTTGAGGTCAGTGGTGTGTGCTTCTTCTCTGCTCAGCTTGGCACGCAGCTGTTCCCGTTCCGTATCAAACTCAGAGAGCTGTTTTTCCATCTGAGCTTCCATTTCCGTGCTTCTCCGTTTCTCGGCGGAAAGTTCCTCTTCTAATTCGTTCATTTTCTTCTTTTCCTCCTCCAGTTTAGCCATGACTTCTTCCAGCTTCTGGGCCTCCTCTATGACTTTGCCTGACAGCTGCTTGCACTCCTTCAGGAGCATCAGGACCACGTGCTTGTTCTTGCCCCGCTCCTCTTCAAGGCGGGCAGTCAGCTTCTTGTGCTCCTGCTCCAGGGCTTGCAGCTGAAGCTTTTCCATTTCAAGCTGAAAGACAGTCGCAGGAAAGCCCAGATTAATAATCGGAATACACTTTTTATCATAGAAGAGTTCTTATGAGATACTAATTGATTTTCTAATTATTAGATGGTTTGGGTTAGTAAAAATGCCACATTTTCAAAATGTGCTGTCATAAAAAGACAACACTTTTAAAGATCCATTAAAATGAGAAAACAGCTGTAAATGACTATGAAAAACATTTAGGGTTACAATAGGATTGTTTTAACCTGTTAAAGTCAACTATAGAAAAATAAGAATAATCAGATCTCTGTGAAGGAACTGATGATATATAAAAAAAGGTTCAATACTTTAAAATGACTACCTAATTTTTGAGGCACTGATGTGAAGAAAAAGGCTGAAAACAGAGAATATCAGTTAAATCCTAAACTCTTGTATTTATTAATTGTATTACCTAGTTAAGTAATTTAACATGAGATTTTTACGATGGCTTATTGTGGAAATCCTATGAAATTATAGATTGAGTTTTTGAAAACAATAAGAGAGCTAAAGAATTATCTCATCAGAACTAAGTCAGTGTGAGTGAACCTAAAGTCTGGCCCTGTGTCTTACTTTCATCCTGCTCTCTACTTAGCTGCTACTGGGGCCTCCCTGATGGTTCTTGAACAAGGATCTGCCTCAGGGTCTTTGACCTTGCTGTCCTCTCTGCCTAGAATCCCACCATGTGCCTGCATGAGGCAGTCCCACACTAAGGTATGCACTATACATGTGGAGACCACCTGCAGTAGCGAGTGGGGCAGAACTCCAGCCCTTCCCTACTCACCAGGCTGCCCACACATGGGGCTGTATCTGCCTTCTCCTTCATGAAAAGGTGCAGACCATTCACAAAGCCACAGGCCCTTAGGCTTCCTGCTCCCAGCAAAGAAACATCTTACTTCTAATTGATGAAGTTAGGGAGCTTTTAAACACCTTTCCCTCTCCAGATGGGGTTTTCTAGTCTGCACAAAAGCAACTAACAGCACAAAAGCCTGGCTCCTTCCTTTCTTTCAGGCCTCTGCTCAACTTTCAAGTTTACAATGAAGCCTCTTCTCATCCCCCTCATGAAAAGAACAATTCCTGCCCTCCATCGTACCTATCACCCTTATTCAGTACCTACCTGGCTCCATAGAATGTGACTTTGTGAGAACAGGGATTGTGTCCTCTCTGCTATGTACCCAAGACCTAGAACAGTAGCTGGCATTCAGTGGTGCTTAAATTGCTGAATGAATGAATGAACATAGTTCCACAGAAATAACAAATTTCCAAATACTATCAGATGTTCTGGGCATGTGGACAGCCTTACAGCTGTGTCATTCTAACACAGTCTTATGAGGTTTTCACGTCTGTCAAGAGGTCAGGAACCACAAAGGACACACCTCGAGCTGGATGCAATAATCATATTGGCCCACATGCTTCAGCTGCCCAGACAAGACACTTTCCAATGATGGTCTACAAAGGGCTTTACGGCTCATAAAGGTTAAAGTAGATCTACCTGGTTAAAGACAGGGAAGGAAATTTTCTCTCCTCTACATACAGGGACACCTCATTTTATTGAACTCTGCTGCACAGATAGTGTTCCTCTCCCCCACCCCAAATTGAAGGTGTGTGGCAATTCAGCATTGAGATAGGCTATTGGCACCATTTTCCCAAAAGTTCAGGTGACTATTAGCATTTATTTGCAGTGAAGTATTTTTAAATATTATACATTTTTTTTCAGCTATAATGCTATCACACATACTTAATAGGATAGTGTAAATGTGATTTCTATAGACATAGAAGTTGTACAACTGGTTTTATTTCAATACTCACTTTATTGCAGGGGTCTAGTAGAACCTGCAGTATGTTCTCTAAAGAACTGAAGTCAGATTCTAATCACCGATAACAGAGGAAGGGACACTGCCGTGATCAATTGGTTCTGAGCACGTACCTTTGCTATGAAAATCCTCTACTATATTCCCCTCGGTCAGTCATGGGATCAAAAGGAGAAAATGTCTCATTGACAAACTAGTATTGAGAGATATTACTTGTTAGTGCTGGGGTGCTTCTACTTTGAAGCAGTTGTTGAATGACATTGAGAAATGGGTTTCATACAGATGATAAGAAATATAATTTCCCAGGAATGATGACACATTTACTTTATTCTACTGTATAAAATTCTGGGGTGACTTTCAGTTAGTGCAGTCATATAATATATTTATATGCATATTTTATTCATATGGTGCATCATCAAAAATTTGACTTATTGATTAAATAATAATAACAATTTATGTTAATTTCAACAAAAATTCTTTTGGCAATGTAAAAAAAGCACAAATTATGTCAATTTTATGTTTATTTTTAAAACATAAAAGTTTATCTCTGAAGTTGAAAAAAAATATGTGTTTTTGAATCTTATGAACTATGTTTATTTAACAAAACAACTAACTAGAGGCCAAGTTAGTGATTTCCCTAATGCCATCCAGCTAGTTAGTGTCAGAACCAGAGTGATCCCTCTCCATTCTACTTGCTTCAAGTTTTTCTCACTATATCACACACTTTGCCAATGGTATTTCTTCACTATGGATCATCATACTTTTTTTTTTTTTTTCCTTCTGAAATCCTGGAAATTGAACCCAAAAACTCACACAAGCTAAGCAAGCACTCTATTGCTGAGTTATATCCCTAGGCCCTAATATCATTTGTAAATTTTTATTTTGAGACAGGGTCTTGCTAAGTTGCTGAGGCTGGCCTCAAACTTGTGATCCTCCTTCCTTGAACTCCTAAATTGTTAGGATTATAGGCATACACCACCGTGCCTGGTATCTTATATTTTAGAATCAAATTGAACACAGAGTTCAGATTGGAGAGTAACTCTACTTTATCTGTGATGTACAGAAAACTCTACTACTATAAAAGCAACCATGATTCTTTTGTATCTTTGTTCTTCCATCACTCATACATGATAAATTCTATCTCAGACTAATACATGCCTTTTTAAACCACCCCTCCCCCCACCCCAACAGATAGCAGAACACAGAGAAGATGTTACAACTGATGCTCCTACTTACACAAGGCACCAAACTTAGTTGAGCTCCAAGGCCTGGCCATCAGTCATTCTACCTGTTTAGTTTCCTCTACTATTTACTTTGGGGGACATTTCAAACCTTTGCCACTTTCCCCAAAACTTCACTCAAGGACCACTTAAAGGACTCTTGGTCTACCTTCACAGAGTCCTTTATCAAAACAATTCAAATTCACTCCCTCTTTGCATCCTGTATCCTTCCTTAAATAAGTTCACTTTCTTTATTTCTTTTTTAAATAGCCAAACTAATCTCTATGTTCTTCCCTTCATTTTAGGGAGAACAGTTTCTATCTGTTCAACCTTACGCTTTCCTTTAACAATAAACTTCATGCTTTCCTGCTATATCTCTGATCTGCTCCAGGAGTAATCACATTGCATTATATAAATATTAAATATCTGCTCTCTATAAGCTCCTTCAGTATAGAAATATACTCGCATACTTTAAAAATTATTTTATAATAAAATATTTCTTGACTATTTCAGCAAGTAACAGTTTTTGTGTTTAAGAGACTAAGAGATGTAGTATCAAGTTTTGATCCCAAACTTCTTAGTTGTGTGACCTTGATAAGTTACCACTCTAAAGATTGGTTTTGTAGGGCTCCCTTGTTTGCACAACAGAGCATAATAGTAATTACTTCATAGTAGTAAATGAGAGGATGCATGTATTAAAGAAAACTGCAGGAGGCCGTTGTTTGGGGTTTAGCTCCTATACTAAAATGGAATCACTCACACTAGAGCTCCACATCACCAACCTGAAACTCCTTATCAAACTTTCCAAGAAATAGTGTGGGAGAGATAACAGCCAAATTTTTTCAAATAGGCCAGTATCAACTGGCATGAAGTTCACTCTGCTTTAATTCCTATACAAAAGAAGCAACCTGATACTACCTAACCCGGTATTTCCCTGTTGTTCTGTCCCCCTGTCCCCCCTCCTTACAAGGAGAGTAACTCTGAAATAACCAATCTACTTTTTGATCTTTTGTTTCTTCTTTCTTTGGACTTTCTCTGTTTATAAAACTAAGCTCTCCTATTTAGGAGTATAATTTGACAATTATAAAATGTGTCAGAGAAAGTTCCATTACCAATAATGGAAAATATTGTTTATTAGATAATTTGCCTATAGAAAATAATTATAAGCCCTTGAAACAAAAATAAACTATAATGATTTGAAGGCTTGTGAAAGTAATGAATATAGTAGAGTAAATCTTCCTATTAGAACCCAATAGTCGGGGGCTGGGGTTGTGGCTCAGTGATAGAGTGCTTGCCTAGCATGTGCTCAGCCAGGGTTCGATCCTCAGCACCACGTCTGTCCTGGTAGTGCCGGAAGCTGAAGCTTAAGCACAGAGCACCACCCGTACCTACTTGAGGAATGAGAAAATGGAACAATGAAAGGAGGGCTGCCAAAGTAAACTCCACTAGCATCCTTGGTTGATTCTTGAAATTCACATTAACAAGGTAGACCACACACAGAATGACAAGGTGGCTGTTGAATGGCCAAGGGAACTGAGCAAAGATTTTGGCTGTTACCAGCTGCAGAGAGACAAGAGTGTAAAATTTTGAATCTGATCAGGCTAAATGCTTACTTGAACAAAATACAAATCTTTCAGAAGATAACAGAATCCAGAATCTGTACTATAGCATTCTTAATGTCTGAAATATGATTTTAAAAATCATCAGATATGCGAAGATATTAAGAAAATGCCCCAGTGATCTAGTCCAGAGAAAAGCAGTCAACAGAAACCAGAAAGGTGATCTATATTTGAATTAGCAGACAAAAACATAGAGCAGCCATTTTCAAAGAAAATACAGTCACACCATAAGGTTGAAGATTGAGAATTATCATTAGGAATAAAATATGAATGTAACAAGGGAAAGAGGGCATATTTAAAATTAATGATATGTTTCCCTCCAGGCTTAAAATTCCAAGAAAGAAAGAAAGAAGAAAGTGGTCAAAATGAGTGAAGAGAAGGAACTATAAAACCACCAAATGGAAAAATATAGAACTAAAACATAAAGTATCTAAAATGAAATAACTAAAAAAAGGGCTTAACATATTTGAATGAGCAGAATAAAAAGGAAAATGATTTTGAAAATACTGAAAAGAAATTATCTAATTTGAAGAACACAGAAAAAAATGATTGAAAAAAATATAAATAGCACCTCATGATCTCTGGGACAATATAAAGTGATCTAAATTCCCAGTAATTACAGTTTCTAAGAGAGAATATAGAATGGGAAAAAGAAATATTTTAGAAGAAAAATGGCCCCCAAATTCATACATTTTGTTAAAGGGCAAACTATTAAATCCAGAAAGCTCACCATTCCCAAAGCAGGCTACATAGGTACAGCACAGTAAAACTGCTGCAAAGATTAAAAAAAAAAAAAAAAAAAAAAAAAAAAATCTTAAAAGCAGTCTGAGAAATAAAGAGAACCTATAACATAAATAAATATAGAAAGGAAAATGCTCTAAAATACAGAAAATACTTCCAGAAGTAAAGAAAGAAATAGGTAAATTTAATAATTTTCTCTCATGAATTAAAAAGCCTAGGTTGAAACAAATCATAAGTGCATACAGAGCTGAATAACTCTATAAAAGTCACCTAGCAATTGATCTTTATGGATCAGAATACACCAAAACTATAGAAGATGCAGTCTTTTTAAACGTACTTGCTGAGTTCTTAAAACTACCTATAAATTCAAAAGGTAAAAATCTTACATAATATGTTCTCTGGCCACAACAGAATTAGAAATAAAGCACAAGTTATCAAGAGAACCCCAAGATTAAAAAGTAAAACAACTTGCTTCTAAATAATACAAGAGTATAAGAGGAAATCACAAAGAAAATTAGACTATGTCGCAAGTTGAATGAAAATAAAAATACAACATACCAAATTTGGGGGATGCAGTGAAAATAGCACCTACAGGCAGCTGAACATGCTTACATAAAAAGAATTATCTCAAATCCATCAGCTAAGTTTCATCTTAAGAAGCTAGGAAAAGATGAGCAAGTTAAAACCAAAATAATTTGGAAAACATAACAAAGAAATCAAAGAAATAGAAGAGAGATGATAGAAAAATAACAAAGTCAAAAGCTGTTTCTCCTCAAAGAATACAAAATGTTTTTAAATAGCTAAAAAAAAATCAAGAAACAGAAAAAACACACGTTACAAATAATAGCAATCAGTGAGAGAATATCACAACAGAATGAACAAATGTTAAAAGGATAATAATATGTAACTTTCTGCCAATAAACTCAACAAATCTAAAAAAAAATCAAATTTCTCTGAAACACAACTTTCAGAACTAGCATACGATGACAGAGAAAATTGGAATGTCTTTGTTTTTTTTTTTTAAAGAAACAGAACTTACTATTATAAACTTTCCCCCAAAGAAAATTCCCAGCTTATAAGGCTTTACTAGTGAAGTCTACCTACCATTAGAGAAGAAATGGATCCAAACTTATACACACTCCTTCAGAAAAAAAAAAAAAAAAAAAAAAAAGGAAGACATGCACTCAATTAATTTTATAAACCAAAAGTATTTTCACACAAAACCAAAATATATATATTCTTAATTGACATAAAAAATACCTTCCTGAACACAGACTCAAAACTCCTTAACAAAACAAGCAAACCAAACCCCAAAACATAAGAACAGTAATGAAAAGGTAACCTTGTAAGATTTACTTCAGGAATACAAGTTGATATAACTCTTAAAAAAATCCATCTGTGTAACTTATCACATTGAAAGAATAAACAGAAAAAAGCATGATTATGTCAACAGATGCAGATATACCATTTTAAATAATTCAAAACCCACCCAACATAAAAACCTTTCAACAAATAATAGAATGAAATGTCAAGAATATAAATGGTATCTATAAAAAGCATAACTAACATTATATTTAATGAGGAAATGCCAAATATTTTCTCCATAAGAAAGAAGAAAATGAGGCCAGCACTCACTACTGTTGACATTGTACTGGAGATTCTAGTCATTGTGATGATGGGGACAGGGTGGAGGCAGCCAAAGGTGGGCAGTCAGGCTGGCAAATATTTGGAAGGGAAGAAGTAAAGTGTGTTCTATTTACATATATCATGCTTATTCACTTAGAAAATCATGTATAATATGTAAAATAACTGCTAGAATTAATAATTTAGAAGAAAATAGGACACAATACTAACATACACAAATCAATTGAATACCTGTGTAATGATGACAAACATCTAGAACAGTGTTTTTTTTTAATTTGATATACAATAGCTTCAAAAAATAAAATAACATAGAAATAAAACCAATAAGACTTGTAAGACCACTACACTGGAAAATAAGGAAACAGATTGCTAAGAGAAATTAAAAACTAAGCAAATGGAGAAATATACTATGTTTGAGGGGTGGAAGACTGAATCTTATCATGTCAATTCTCACAAAATGAGTGTAAAATTTAAATAATTTTTAAATTAATTAAAAATTTTAATTGAATTAAATTTCAATTCCTGCAAATTTTTGGAGAAATCAGCAAACTAATTATATTTTTAAATGGAATTACAAAGGATCTAGAATTATCAAAACAATGTTGATGGAGAAACAAATGTTAGAGGACCTATAGCTCCTGAACTTAAGAATTTACTTTAAAACTACAGTCCTCATTCCCCTAAGTTCTAGTACATGCAAGACTAACCTATGATGAAAAATTAGTCTTTAGAGATTGCCTGAGTTGGGGGAGGGACTAAGTAGGTAAGTCCTTCAGGACATTTATTTTCTTTCTTTTTTCTTTCCTCCCTTCCTTCCTCCCTCTCTTTCTCTCTTGGTACTGGGGCTTGAATCCAGGGACACTCTATTACTGAACTACATCCCCAATCCCCATCCCTTTTCATTTTTTATTCTAAGACAGGGCCTTTGCTAAAGCTGGTCTCAAACTTGATATCCTCATGCCTCATGAGTAACTGGGATTACAGGTGTGCACTACTGTGCCTAGCTTCTCCAGGAGACTTTCTGTAGTTAAGGAAAGATTCTATATCTTGTTAGGAGGATTGCTTTCAAAACTCATCAATGTGTACTCTTAAGATACATGTAAATCTTTTCCTTAAAAAGTAGTAAACAAAACTCAGGATGCTGAGACAGGAAGATCACCAAGTTCAAAGCCAGTCTCAGTAACTTAGTGAGGCCTTCAGTAACTTAGTGAGAACCTTTTTAAAAATAATAAAAAAAAATAAAAAAAATGGGCTGGGTATGTGACTCATTGAATAACCAAAGCAATCCTTAGCGAGAAAAGCAGAGGAGGAGGCAGCTTAATATTATATCTCAAATTATATACTACAGAATTACAGCAGCAAAAACAGTATGGTATTTGCACCAAAGGCACGAAGACCAATGAAACAGAATGGAAAATACAGAGACAAACCCAGATAAATACAGTTATCTCATACTTGACAAAGGTGCCAAAAACATACACTGGAAAAAAATAGCCTTTTAAACAAATGGTGCTGGGAAAACTAGAAATCCATATGTAGTAGAATGAAATTTATCCCATTTCACTCTGCACAAAATTCAAAGTGTATTAGACCTAGGAATTAGACCAGAAACCCTGAACCTGACAGAAGAAAATGTAGGTCCAACACTCTAACTTGTTGGCTGAGGAACTGACTTCTTTAACAAGACTCCTAAAGCACAAGAAAGAAAATCAATAATCAATAAATGGGATGGTATCAAATTAAAAAGCTTATTCACAGTAAAGGCAATAATCAAGAGCATAAACAGAAAACCTACAGAATGGGAGAAAATCTTTGCCACCTGCTCCTCAGACAGGGCATTAGTATCTAGGATATACAGAGAACTCAAAAAATTTAACACACACACACACACACACACAAAAAAAAACCAAATAACCCAATCAACAAATGGGATAAGGAACTGAACATACACTTCACAGAAGAAGAAATATGAATGGTCAACAAATATTTGAAAAAATGTTCAACATCTCTAGCAATTAGAGAAATGCAAATTAAAACTACGCTGAGATTTCATCTCACTCCAGTCAGAATGGCAATTATCAAGAATACAAGTAACAATAAACGTTGCTGAGGATGTGGGGGAAAGGGTACACTCATACATTGTTGGTGGGATTGTAAATTGGTGCAACCACTCTGGAAAGCAGTATAGAGATTCCCCCAAAAAACTAGAAATTGAACAGCATTTGATCCATTTATCCCACACCTCAGTATATATCCAAAGGATTTGAAATCAGCAATTAGAGAAGAATGACTTTATGACTTTTGCCAGTAAATGGAAGGATCTGGAGACTATCATGCTAAGTGAAATAAGTTAACCCCAAGAAACCGGAAGCTGATTGCTTTCTCTGATATATGGAAGCTAATCCACAATAGGGTGAGATTATAAAAAAGGAACAGAAGTTCAGTGGCGTAGACACAGGGGGAAGGAAGGCAAGGGAGGGGAGATGGGAAAAGACAAGACAATGGAATGAATCTGACATAATTTCCTTATGTACATACATGAATATACCACAGTGAATCTCACCATTGTGTACATCCACATGAAATTAATTAAAAAAAATAACTATGGGTAAATGGCAGAACGATTAGTAGAGCAGAGGGAAAGGAGCAGGGGGTGGGAGAGGGGAGGAGGAGGAGAGGTACTGAGGTCTTAATTAGAACAACATATATTCCATGCTATATGTCAAAATAGACTCTAGTATCATATATAACTAAAAAGAACCAATTTTTTTTAAAAAGTGTAAAAAAGAAAACAAATGTAGTGCTACTGGGAGAAATAGCTTTCCTTGGGTTGGGTGAGGGAAAATATGAGTTTGGAGTATTCTGATACAAGAAAGTAAAAAAGTACTCAAAGAATAATGGGAAAATATCAAAAGGAGACAATGGCTAATCTGGGATTATTTTGATCAGTAAAACAGTGGTATCAGATGGTTTTCTAACTCACTGAATAAGAATTCATGACTCTATACCTAGGTAGATAATAAACAAGTGAATGGAGAAGGACCATCTGTTCTTTTTTCTTTCTTTCTTTTTTTTTGTAATTTATATGTGGTGCTAAGAATTGAACCCAGTGCTTCACACATGCTAGGCAAGCACTCTACCACGGAACTACAACCCTAGTCCAATCTGTTCTTTATGGTAGAATGTGAATAATAAATGTGGAAGGAATGGTGGGGTTGAAAAATGATCAATGATTTCTAAAACTAGTGGGTGAATAAATATGTAATGAGTAAGAGGATATCTGCAGAATCTGAAGGTATTTCCCTTAAGTTACTTATTAATTGCAATAAGAACAATAACTGAGCAGTGGGGAAGCCTGGCAGATAACACCTTACACCAGGTGATCAATGTTATCATCAGATGATTTAGTTTGGGAAACACCAAAATCACATGCTTTTGAACTCATGCTACAAGATAAAGAATACAACATCATTTCTGTGGTATTCCCACTCAAAATGCACTACCTTGATCTAATCACTAGGAAGCACTAGACTAACTGCAATTGAGGTTTTACAAAATATCTAGCCTGAGCTGGGTGCAGTGACGCATGCCTGTAATCCCAGCACTTGGCAGGAGGATCGCGAGTTCAAAGCCAGCTTCAGCAATGGCGAGGCACTTAGCAACTCAGTGAGACCCTGTCTCATAAAAGGGCTGGGATGTAGCCCAGTGGTTGAGTGCCCCTGAGTTCAATCCCCAGTACCAAAAAACAAGCAAATAAAAAAACCTAGCCTGTGCTCTCCAGAAATATAAAAAAGTAAAAAATGGGTGAGAAACTGTTGCAGCTTAAAGGATATTAAAGAGATATGACATCTAAATGCAATGCATGACCTTGAATTAGAAGAAAAAATTCTATGAAGGTCATTACTGGAAAAACTGATAAAAAATTAATGTGCAAATTACATAATATAGTGTATCAGTGATAATTATTCTGATTTTGTGTAGTACATGGTAATTAGATAAGAGATTATCCCTCATTTGGGAAAAACACATCTCTAATTTACTTTGTCCAACATTTCAGAAAAAAACATGTATTTGTGTTTGTATAGAGGAAGGGAAGGGAAAATAATAAAGTAAATGGGGTAAAATATAAATAACAGATTCTAGCTAAAAATGTGATATTGTACTATTTCAACTTATTCTGTAAACTTCAAATTGTATCAGAAAAAATTTGAAAAAAATAAGGTGCACTTTGGAAGAAAGCTACACTGTAATAAAAGAACATTACATAAGAAATAGAAATGATAACCCTTTAAATATAAGGAAGAATCTCTCCTAAGTCTCGAAGATAAAAAATAAGGAAGATCAAGGAAGAATGACTTTCTTATGCATTAAGGAAGTTCTGACTCAACAAAAAATGACAAGTCTGAAACCCATTGAGAAACAACTATAAGAAGGGTAGAGAATCAATTGATTCAGAGGATTTACATGTATGAAGCATTCCCAAGGAAAGGCAGACAAAGATGCTATAGTGGGGGAAAAGACAGCCAATAAAAATTTCCAAAAAATAGGTACCAAATGGCACTGAAAATAGAATGACATTTCATTAAAAATGTAATAAGTGGTGCTGGGAATGTAGTTTGGTGGTAAAGTGCTTGCCTAGCATTGCAGGAAGTCTTTGGTCTGATTCCCAGCACCACACCAAAAAACATAAATAAATAAATAAATAAATAAATAAATAAATAAATAGTAAATATTGTATCCTTCAATCAAAAATGTAAATATAGTAAATATTGATGGCATGTTTTTAAAAATTTTAATATGGTGAGTTAACAGTGAAATTATTCTTCTTTGTTATTGCTCAAAAGCCTTTTACTAAATTGTATGAGCCCAGAAAGTTCCTCAAACTACCAATACATACATTTTTCTGCCAGTAATCAAACTGAAAGATCTTAATTCATTGGTTTACATTTCCTTATATTTATTCTTCATAATATGTGGGAAAATGGCCCACTTTAAGCAAAATCCTTTCTGTAGCATCCATTTTTGATGTTTTGCTCTTTATTGATATATTTTGACTTTCTCTCAAACACTTAGCCTTAATGTTACTGGCTCTTAGACAGGAACTGGATCAATCTTCTACACAGAAAGGTGTTATAACTGGTTCTCTGATCTATATCACATGAGCAAGGTTTTGTTTTTCTCCTCTAAACTTTTGCATTTTATTGGGATCACAACAATATTGGGGGAGGTATGTTAAAATTTGTATCCTTCAATCAAAAATGCTCTGAAGAAATAGCAAAATTTAAAAACAAACTTAAACTATTATGAATTTTTAATTTTTTCTAGCATTGAGTACACTAAATACGAAGTGTCCAAATCTGGGAAGCAGGTCTCCAAGTGGCTGCCAGCTTTGAGAGACATGTAGCACAGGGGTTATGTACGTGAACTCCGGAGTCTGCTGGCTGTGTTCAAATCAGCAGGCAGTTGTTCAAATCATCTATGGCCTCATTTTGCTTATGTCTAAAATGAGTGCATAACAGCAGCTACTACATAATATCCTAAGGAACTTATGGGTTAATGTTATAGAGAACAGCATATGCTAAACAGATGTCATGTTGGCATATTACATCTAAGTATATCCATTAAACTCACTGGATTTGACATACTCTCAAAATGTCCCCACTCTTGTACCCACCAAGAGTCCTTAATTCTGTCTTATATTAACTTTTCCTATCATCAATAAGTTAGCTCATTTTATTATCTTTAATAACAAATTTTTAAGAATTGTTCAGGTCACATTTACTAGTGGTAAATGTGCACTTGTTTAAATTGGAATGATCTGAAGAGTAGTTATGCTCATACCCTTTATTGCAAGCAGTGTTTTAAGTAATGTTTGAAGAAAAAATATCCATTCAATTGCCCATGAAGTACAAGGAACCACATTATACACTCCTAAGGATGTAAAAATCCATGATCTCCATTTATTTGATTCTTAGACCTTCTGAACAATTTAAAGAGATAATCAGACACCAGGATCACATACTAAATTAAAATGGCCCAAAGAAACCAAAAAGCTCTAATAATAATAAAAGGACTGAAGTATATGTAAGCCACTGAGATCCAGTTTTCTTTGTTATAATATTGTCCGGTTTATATCAGGTTTATATCATCTACTAAGTCACTTTCAAGTAGGGGCAGAAGGGAACTTTGCAGAGTAGTATCACCAAACACTCTTGCAAAGAGCAGTGGACTGCGTGGAAGAGCTGAGAGGAGCTAACACAGTTTGCTGGGTGGTGAGAAAGTAGGTGGCAGCTCCCAGAATAGCATACAGACTGAGAGCCATGAATGAAGGGGAACACACTTTCACAGAATGAAAGGGAAAACTATGTAGGTGGGAGCAGGGCAGCAATGTAAAGGCAATTAGCTCTAATTCAAAGTGGAAAACAGAGAGAAAAGTAATTATGGTCATTTATAAAATGAGAAAGTACAGCACATGTTTGTCATACCAAAAAATTCTCCTGTAACTACATTTCTTCTTGCTTCTTCAGATTTCTCATCACTCACAGCATCCTTGTCTTCTTTTTCACCTGGTCACCCCTACTTATCTTTTCAATCTGGTTAAACAAATACATCACAATAAAATGTATTAAAATATATTTTCCCCCTCTTCTGCCTATTAAGGTCTCTAAGTCCCAGTCAGCAATCTGGGCTCATCAGTCCTCATATACCCCTTCATCCTAACCTAGTGCATAAGAGAAGAAAGATAAGCCCTGGGAGCAGGGGGGTTGCCTGGAATCTCTCTACATGGATCAGGCAAACTGCTCTGTCCTCAAAAATCCAGCTCACAGCCACAGACCTGAGTCTCCAGCTCTCCTTTAGTAATTGTTCTGCAATGCTCCTGAGAAATCAAAATGCATTTTGAAATTTAACAATGAATTATACCAAAGTGAGCTATAGTAATCATTCAGGTACAGAAGAAAACACAGGAATGAGCTAAAATAAGCATTCACATATAAAATGCACTAAATATATTTTCCTAAAAATGTTATTATAGATGATTCTCTACCATGTTATTATGGGATTAAATTCTAGAAAGTAATTTAAAACTAAAATATATTTATATGTGTGATAAAGGTAACCATTACATAGTGAAAGAGAGAGTACTGGATACAGATGACAGAATGAAGTGGTTATTTATAAGAGGAAAAAGTCACATGAAATAAAATGAACAAAACAATTAATTTGTTCTTTTTATGGCCCACTTATCACTTCTCCCATTGTCTAACACTAGGGAGGCTATGGCCTAAGATTGGCAAGTCACACATTGCCTTGGGCTTCCAATACAGAATAAATGATGCAAAGACATAGGGCTATAGAGGCACACTCAGGATTCTAAGCAGTGATGATGTGGTGCTGTCTGGCATCAGCAGGGAAGAAGGGCAAGCTGCAGCTTCCAGCTCTCATCAGCAGAAGCGCCAACTGCTGGAGACTAGCTCTGGAAGGAACATCTGTCTGTGATACTGGCTGGTAAGAGCTGATCCCCTAGTGTTCCAACTATGATGAACCATGCTGGAAAACAGCTAATATTTCTGTACGCCAGTCAATAAATATCAATGGGCATTGGCTTCACTTGCTTAAAACTAAGAATCCTGTCGGAGGCAACTACTGTCATGCAACTGGCCTAATTATACAGAGCTGTGACCTGGAAAAAGCAACATCTAACACACAGTACTATCATTGGCTGTTTCACTGGTGAAAAGAGCTGCTCTTCCTCTGAATTCCCTAATTATTATTGTGGCTTCTTATTTTTAAAGGCTTTGCTCAAATTTCCTATTTCAGGACTAGAAACAATGCTTTCTAAGTATGAATAAAATGCAAAAATATATGGATGTCTTCCCTATTCTTCAAAGACATTAGAATAGAAGCCCTATTAAAAGGTGATACACAAGATGAAAAATAGAAGCCCACGTATCATTCCACTCTGGGTTCCTGGCTCAAAACATGGAGTAGATTACCAGAGGCAAAGTTCCCCATGATGATTACTCATTAGCTTATTCAAAGTGGTTTAACAGGCTCAGCCCATTTGCCAAATTGGCTCTTGCCCAAATTTCTCTGGCACACAAATTACCAACAGTTAACCTTCCTATTAGTAGTCTCAGCAGGAACCAACGCATGAATGAGCACAGGGCTTCTTCTCTGGCCTTGAGAGGCCAACCAGAGCAGCACTGAGGCCAAATGTCTTAGTATTACCAAAAAGATATGCCAGTGTTAGGTAATAAATACTTGAATTACAGATAATGGGCCTTTGCTTTCCCAGCCTTTCGCTCTGGCTGTGACTTAAAGAACTGAACTCATTTAAAATAATTGATTTTTCTTCCTTATTGCTTTTAGGTTCCTAAAGCTGCAATTTACTCTGTATACCAGGGTACTGAAGACATTTGGCTAAAATATGTTTGTTTTTCAGGATTAAAAGTGACAGGTAATTTTATTGTTTAAAAAAAGATAACTTTGGGGTTGCTGCTTTTATCAGGTGATGAGATATTTTTTTGAAAGATATAGGATTAAGAGTATGAACTGTAACTCTTCTGAAACACTGCGATCTATTGGAATAGAGTATTTTTTAAGGATAAAAAGCAGCACTCCCTGTCAAAAGCAACCCTTCACTGAGACTATACAGCCAATGAATCTGGCCATAAAGGACTCCTGTATCCCTGATATACACAGGAGGCAGATGCACTGGCTCATCTTATATTAGCTTCTTAGGGTCCACAGGACAGGAACAATTTCCTTTCACTCCCAGCCAGGTTGGAAATGACCCAGTCATTCAGAAACAAACAGGATGTAAGTTGATTAAAAAAAAAAATAGCTAGATAATAAAATCTTTGACTAAACTAGAAATGGGTTCTTTATTTCCTCCTAAAAGAGAGAGGATAAATAAAAGCAGGACTGAAGTAAAATTGAGGCAAGTATGCATTCTTTGTATATTAAATAAAAAGAAAATATCTTCCTGGTTTTTGATAGTACAGCATAAATTGCAGTAGAAATAATTTATTATGATATAGCTCATTTGACATGTTAAGAACATAATTAAAATGTAACCAATCCAAGAAATATAAATGAATTTCAGTGACATCAGCTGAAATACACTGGCTCCTGCTTATGTGGTTTGTGGGGAGTTTTCAAACCCTCCAGGGACCTCAGTGGTTGTCTGCAG
This sequence comes from Tamias sibiricus, assembly GCA_025594165.1. Classification (NCBI taxonomy): domain Eukaryota; kingdom Metazoa; phylum Chordata; class Mammalia; order Rodentia; family Sciuridae; genus Tamias; species Tamias sibiricus. Next base: position 116,203,351 of record CM046664.1, read on the forward strand.
GGCTTGGTGGAGGGTTTGCAAAGTCCAGAGTGCAACTGTGACTTTGCCTCACATCATAAAGGCAATTCTATTCTTCACTATTTTAGTTCAGTGCTTTAGTTTTCTACCATGTAACATACTGAGGAAAGTGTTTGCTTTTATTCAATACCTACACCAGAACACTGGCATTCATATGTTAACTAAAGGCCTAAGGAAAAGACACATACATGTTCAATGATATTATCATAACTATTGATAGCATACTGCATTCAGGTTATGTGTATATCAGGTGTTAAATATGAGATGTGAAGAATTCTCTGAAAAGGATAAACATTTTAATTCGTGCTTTAATAATGATCGGGGAAAACATTAATTTTAATTTAATCATACCAGGCAGCCTTAGCTTCTCTGACCTCTTCACTCTCTTTTCTAATAAAATCCACAGTGTTGGCAGCAGGTTAAAAGGACAAAATGCAACTTTAAGTTGCATTTTAAAAGGGGCACCAGAACCTGTAGCATTTTGCTTAACAAAGTACATATCCCAATTCTTCCTTAAAATATAATATTTAACAACAAGCAACTGCCTCAATGATAGTTTCTTCATTTACCCTGTGTCATGGGGAAATGCCCATAAGACACTCAGTAATGAAAGCCTCATTACCTTCTTTTGTCTGCTCTCAGCAGCAGCCAGCTGTGTGGACATTCTTTCTTGCATTTTTCTGCAGTGGGCCATGACTGCTTCAAGGATGGAGAGGGGATTGGTACAAACTGGTTTCTTCTCTTTGTCACCAGCACCTGCTTCATAGTCTCTCTGGAGTGCCAAGAATGGGTCGTTTAGATTAAATCTCCCATACCGCTCCTGGATAAACACCTCCTTTCTGCGAGCCTACAATGAAAATAGAAGAATGTATTGAAGAAAGAAATAAAAATATACATAAAGGTATTTAGGAAGGTTTTGTGATTACCTTACCAAATGGTGTTCACAACTGCTATGAGTAATGGCTCATGAGGTCCGGTGGTGAGAAGGCCAATGTGACCCTAATTTTGACCAGCCTGGCATGCCATTCAGCTCATTTAAAAAATTTCTTTCTATGCTGGGCGTGGTGGCACATGCCTGTAATCCCAGCACTCGGGAGGCTGAGGCAGGAGGATCATGAGTTCAAAGCGAGCTTCAGCAATGGTGAGGCACTTAGCAACTTAGTGAAACCCTGTCTCTAATAAAAATACAAAAAAGGGCTGGGGATGTAGCCCAGTGGTCGAGTGCCCCTGAGTTTAATCCCCGGTATCAAAAAAAATTTTTTTTCTTTCTACTATAGATGGGATATTTTAATGTCCCCCCCCAAAACCCATATGTTGTAGGCTGTTCCCAGCCTGTGGTGTTATTGGGAGGTGGTAGAACCTTTAGGAAGCGGGTATTGTGTAAAGAAGTTAGGTCAAGGGAGCATGCCTTTGAAGGACCCTGGACCCTCCTTTTCCTCTCACTTTGCTTCCCATACACCATATAGTCCTGGACTGAAAACTCTGAAACTATGAGCCAAATAAACCTTTCCACCTTGTAAGTTGATTACTTCAGATATTTTGTCACAGTGATGAAAAGCTAAACACTTCCCTTAAGAATAGCTTTGAGTTAGGCGCAGTGGCGCATGCCAATAATCCCAGTGGCTTGGAGGCTGAGACAGGAGGTTCACAAGTTCAAGGCCAGCCTCAGCAACTTAATGAGGCCCTAAACAATTTAATGAGACCCGTCTCAAAATAAAAAATATAAAAGGCTGGGAATGTAGCTCAGTAGTAAGGTGCTGCTGGGTTACAATCCCAGTATCCCCCTAAAAGTAACAGTCTTTTATATTACAAATGATGCAAACATAGTTTTTTACATGATGCCCCTCAAGGATCTAAATTCTACTTGCGGTCTTTTCCAATTTAAAATAAAATTAGTTGTCATTACACACTATATAAATGTATCAAATCATTATATTGTGGCCAGGCGCAGTGGCGCATGCCTGTAATCCCAGCAACTCAGAGGCTGGGACAGGAGGATCCCGAGTTCAAAGCCAGCCTCAGCAAAAGCAAGGTGCTAAGCAACTCAATGAGACCCTGTCTCTAAATAAAATACAAAATAGGGCTGAGATGTGGCTCAGTGGTCGAGTGCCCCTGGGTTCAATTGTACCCCTCCCATATAATTACATTGTACCCCTCAAATCTGTAAAATTAACATTTAAAATATTAAAAACAAAGTAAAATCAGAAATATTGACAAAATAACTTTCAGCAAGACTTCAAAAATAAACAAAATTATCTCTATTGATATAATTTATAGTTCAAGTAATAATCAGGCTAAGTCACAACAAATAAATCCCCTACAAGGTTTTTTTCTAGTCTTAATGACATTATGAAAATATCTGCTAGAAAAAAAAAATGTCTGAAATTTTTTATGTAAAAATAAAAATCAAATCACAGGATTCATATTTTGTAAAGTTTGACCAACTATAAAAGACTTCAGCAGATTTTTTAAAAATGCAATTATCTCCTTGTGGTTGAAGATCATTAAAATATAGTTCACAGAATCCCAGGAAAGAACATAACCCTATTTTACTCTAAATGTCAGTTCATCAGTAACAAAGTTAATTTCACACCAATGAATAACACTAAATACAATTTTCTATAATTAGTTTACAACAATCTGCATAAAATGGAACACTAGCAGTAGAAATATATTGAAAATCATCAACATTTTTCCTAATTGAGGTCATTGTGGAATAGTTACTAGCGGGAAAAAAAAAGATATTCTGTGCTACTGCCATTGAAAAACTAAGTTAAAATAAATCAAGCTTAATTCTGTCAAATGTTAAACATGTTATCTAAAGAAAGATTATATATGGTTCCTCACTTTAAAGGCAATTGCATTGAACAACTATTACATTTTTAGAACACTGTCAACAAGCCACCAACTAGATGAACACAAGCACTAGGACAAATGGAAAAACAATTCTAACATTTCTTTTCCTACTAACAAATCAGATTAAGAAATAAAATGCACAAAAAGTGTGGTTTCACTGTTAAATTTAAGCTACCTTTCAAAAAATCATCTTAAATTTAAAAGATAACAACATTTATGAGTTAAAAGCATTTGGTGTTTCTAGGTTCTTCAAATTCAATTATGTAATCAATACATACATTGAATAAGTATCACTTGAGAGATGCAATTTCAAAGGCAATTCCATTTTGTACTTCACTTTTCCTTAACATGCATTCAATGTAATTCTCCCCACATGCCTGGAAAAAAACTCAGACTGCCCCATGCTATTTCTAAGCAATTCCACTTAATAAAAGTGCTATAGTAGTCCCTTTAAGTCACAGAGCAGTCCCATTCTAGTTATTTGAATATCCATGGCAGCCTTTCTTCCCCAGCTAGCATCTGCTTCAGGCCAATACCCCCAACCTGGGAAGGGGAACATAGGACAACCTCTCTCCTTTAGCAGAGCCTTTTCTCCTCTAAGCTGGCTTCATCCTCTCTGGGTTGATAGGTACTGTAGGCGGATAATGAAAAGAGGTGAGGAAAGTAGGAAAGTTCTACATGCCTGTTTTAGTTGGTCTGCTATCTTTGTCAACTGGTAAATATTTAAGGTCTACTCTTTTCCCATGAAGTCCTTGGTGATTTCCTTCAAGGACTGCCTGTTCTTCCACAGCTGGGGCTCTTTCATCCTGTTTTCTCAATGTAGGTCACAAATTTAGGACTGGCTACCTAATCTTCAGGACCCAATGCAAAATACAAACATAGATCCCTCCCCCCCCCCCCAACAACCCAAAATTAAAATTTCAAGATGATAGCAGCCCGGTGTTTAACCACAAGGCCTTTGCAATGCCACAAGGCCTTTGCAATGCCACAGGCTGGAAGTCCCTGAAGCCAGCCCTACAAATGCTCCTCATGTAGCAACTGAGATACAGCTTTTGTTAGCTGAAGTCCTGTGTTCTCTCCTGACTGCTCTGTGGAACAGGACCTGAATCATTCCCATTCCCACTCTTTGATACTCATGGCCCAAACTTGTCTATAAGAAACACTTAGAGCTCTAGCCAAAGGAAGAGCTGGTCTCCTCAAGATGATTATGGCATCCAACCCTCCTCCACTTCCACAGAATGGCTGCTTGTTCAGCTCCGCACTCACTTATGCCCAGGAGATAAAAACCAAGACATTAGTTTCCTTGAAGCCCATTTTCACTTGAGATGAGGGGAGACCTAACTGGATGAGGCAAGACTCATGGCCCAATTCTCTACAGGGAAATGTTCTTTGATAAAAAATTTCCTCTTTAGTCTCAAAAGCTAGATTCTTTTATACTCCCTTTCAGTGTAGGTAAAAGGTTTAAAAGGGGCTGGGGTCATAGCTCAGTAGAGCACTTGCCTAGCACATGTGAGGCACTGGGTTCGATTCTTAGCACCACACAGAAATAAAATGGAGATATCATGTTCATCTACAACTAAAAATATTTTTAAAAAAAGAAAAAGAAAAAAAGGTTTAAAAGCCAAAAGTAAATTTTAAGTATTTCTTCTGAAATTTTGCATCTTGGCTTTTGCTTCAGTTTTTTATATTTATCAGGATGGGTTCCCTGATGAAATTACATTTGAATGACTCATTTTTATTATTTTGTGTCTACTCACTCATCCAACATATTGTAGCACTAACTCAAGCCATTCCATAGGTTATTTTTAGAGCAAACATTTCCTTTCTTTTCTTTTTTCTTTTTCTTTTTTGTACTGGGGATTGAAATCAGGGTTGTTTAACCACTGAGCCATATCCCCAGCCCTTTTTAAAATATACTTTATTTAGAGACAGGGTCTCACTGAGTTGCTTAGGGCCTCACTAAGTTGCTTAGGGTGGCTTTGAACTCTTGATCCTCCTGCCTCAGCCTCCTGAGCTGCTGGGATTACAGGCATGCACCACCATACCTAGCTAGAGTGAACTTTTGATGGATGAGTTAAAATTAATCCTTGTAAAATATAAAAGGTAAATACTTTAATCATGAACTCATTTCCAGTTTTTCCAAGTAGATTTCATGGTCTGGAAATATTTAACAGCATTTTTTTCACCAGTGTGAAGTAGTTTTGTTTGCTTTTCTTGTGTTTCATTTTGTTTTAGAATTATAAGATTTAACTATTCACAATAGCCAAGACACAGAAGCAGTTGAAGTGTCATGACAATGAATGAATAAAGAAAATGTGGTGTATATAACACACACACACACACACACACACACACACACAAAATATTGGAATTATGCCATTTGTGGCAACGTGAATAAAACTAGAAGAACTTATGTTAAGTGAAATAAGCTAGGCACAAAAAGACAAAGCATGTTCCCACTCACTTGTGGAAGGTAAACATAATAGAAATAGAATAGTGATCACTAGAAACTAAAAAAGGTAGGGAAGTAGGTGTAGAGAGGGAGGTTGGATAACAAATACCAAAATACATTAAATCAGAGGAATGAGTTCTAGTGTTCTTTGGCGAGGAAGGTTGACCATAGTTTAGGATTTATTGTATGTCTCAAAATAACCAGAATAGAGGCGTTCAAAGGTTCCCAACCCAAAAAAATGATGAGTGTTAGAGGAGTTGGAAATGCTAATTAGCCTGATTCAATCATTACACACTGTATATCTGTATCAAATTATCCTGCTGTCCCCCATAAATGTGTACAATGACTACGTGTCACATTTTTTTAAAATTACTAGCTTTAACTGACAGTCACAGTGTGACATTTATTACATGTGAGCATTTTTTTTTCTGCTGAAAATGTTGTATAATTATATGTATACAGGATCATAAACATAGAAATACCAATTAGTTTGCTTTGAAAATATAGACTAACAGTTAACCTTTACAATGAAGTACAAGATATGTATGTTAAAGTCCCTTAAGGGCAAAAATGGTGACTCTGTATTTTCTGCCAACTCTCTACACAGTTATGTTCCTGATGTCTTTAGTGTTCAAAATGAGAGAAATGAAGCATGTCTCATTTGTTTCCTAAGGCACCTTGAAATTAGACAAAAAATCTGATTTTATTTTTACTTTTTTTCCAGTTCCTAAAACTATAGAAACCTCAGGTAAAATGTACAAAGACTACACGTACTCCACTAACATTAAAATGTCCCCTGAACTTGTGGAGATGGTTTTCAGAGTTATCAAATAGTAAGTTTTTATATGACTATATACTAATTTGTTTATATGTGTTATGTATACATATATGTATGTCACATTTTGATATCCCTATCTTCTTATAAGCAGGGTTTCTAGAATTAACTAATCTTAAGACTTAAAATGTTCTATAATCTTCTAGAATAGAATCTATAAAGAATAGTTACTCATCTTGATTCTAGAGTTAAATGTCACAGATTAAATAAGAACATGTCATAAAGAAAAGACGTTATATCAATTCTTAGTGCAGTATTCACATGGAATACAGCAAAGTATTCACTAAACAATAACGTTTAAAAAATACCTTTATATATTTGGCATCAGAATAAAATATAGGAAGTTTTTCATTGATTATTTGTGTGTGTGTTTGTGTGGGGAGGGTGCTGGGGATTGAACCCAGGGCCTTATGCATGGAAGGCAAGACTCTACCAACTGAGCTACATCCCCAACCCTTTTCATTGATTCTTATTTGAGAGAAGTAGAAAATTATTTTTCTGCAGCCACACATCCTATCCCAAATGGATATGGGTTTTCCTAGTTGGAGGAGGAGAAAACACAGCAGATATGATTATATACACGGGAATTTTTGGCAACTTGAAAATTCCAAGAGCTCACTACCAGGATTCTGGGCAGTGGGGACACACTCAAGTGCCTGCAGGGTCCTGACAGCTGGCTCAGTGTGCATGTTTGGCATGCTGAGGATCAATGTGGAATGGCAGGTCTCTGGTGAGCTAGGGATGATATGCTCTAACGAAAGGCATTCAAGTCTTGGAAAATTACGACAGTGCCACTCAAACTGTCAGGCCTGGTCTGGCCAGCAGGATGAACAGTTATAATCTCTGACTTACAGGAAGGGTAGTAACTGTTGGCCTAGGCAGACTATATTTTTTTCTCTAAACATTCTGTTTTGCTCTCTTTGCAAGTAGGACACTTTTTCTTCCAACTCATCAAAGGGCATATAATGGGTGCATAGTGCATACTAGTTGAAGGGATAAAGGTGGCCTTTAACAGATTTAGGAAAATATAATAAGTAGCCCAGACCATCCAGAGGAAGGAGCTCACATCACGTTTCCCAGTTAGAGGAAGTACAGCCTTTTGGCCATGGAACAATCTTTCCAGGAACATAGGGCAGAAGCTAGACCAAAGTCAGAATCCTCAGTGCAGAACTAATTCTAGAGCAAAGAGTGGCTGAGAATCAGTTCACCCATTTCCCAAAAATGAACTGGAGGGTCCCAGGAAGGACTTAACTAACTCTAACGGGTAGCATGGTTTTCCATGATAAACAATTCTTTGAGGTCACTGTTCTTTGCATTCCCAATGTGGATTGCATACAGCAGGCACTCTGTGTACCACAGAACTGTCAGAGAAGCCTTTCTAAGATGGAAACTTTCCTGGTCACTTCTCTGCTTAAATCCCTCAACGCTCCCATAATCATCAGCAGCACCCTCTGCCCCATGCCTCCATCCATGTCACGCTCCTGCTGAGACAGCTTCCCCTCCTCACCCAAAGAAGTCACCACTGAACACCAGCCCTCACTGCCACCTCCTCCTCTGCTGCTCATCTCAAAAGTTCAGAGTTTAGCTTAATTTAGATTCAGCAAATAATTTATCACTCTAGGCCATTTACAATTCCATCATCTACTTTCCAATAAACATGTTTACTCCTTTTAACATTCTTGTATGAAAATTTGCTTTCCTTAAGACATCTTACTTTGTAACAAAGTATTTATTTCTAATGTACTTCATTATTTTTTAATAAGGGTAAGTCAACAGCTGGTCGAGGTGGCATGTGTCTGAAGTCACAGCTTACTTAACAGGCTGAGGCAGGAGGTTGTTTAGTTGAGTGCTAGGGACAGCCTGGGCAACAAAGAGAGACTGTCTTTTAAAATGCAAAATAAATAAATAAATAAATAAATAAAGGCATATTAAAAAATAAATAAAAGCCAAATTCAAAAATATGAAAATGTTTGAATATATAAGGAGACCATGTAACAAAAAATGACTTGAAATGTTTATCATGCTGGGTTTGAAGAAGCCTTTCCCTAAAAGAAGAGCTGAATATGCAGCTAATTTCTTGGTTTATGCATCAGAATTACTTGAGAATGAAGTGCATTTCGGGGAAATGAGTCATTATGAAGACACAGACTAGCTGTAATTATAAAAACAGACTCAAACTCTCAAGCCTAGTCACACCGATGAATACAAATATAATTTCATCAGAATCTGAAGTTGTATAAAATCTTGTTGAGAAAATAACAAGCAAGAAGTGAAAATATGGCCATTATTCCAGGAGGATCTGACACACATAGGTGTATTTGACTTTTGTTGCTTGAAACACTCAGCTGAACTGGTTTGGGTATGATTCGTAAGAAAAAAGGAATACTGAAAATATTGAATTTCCTCTATTGTATGTTGCTACAGTACAGATCCAGAGCAGCCCCTAAAGGCCCATGTGGTAAAAGCTTAGCCTCCAGCTTGGCATTATTGGAAGAGGTGGGTCTTAGTGGGAGGTTTTAGGTCACTGAAGGTGAACATGCTCATAAAGGAGACTGCGGGGCCCATACCTTCTCATCTCTCTCTTACATTCCTAGCCATGAGGTAAACTGTTTGCTACACTGTACACTCACACAATTATGTGCTACCTGCCCCCACCAGAGGCCTAAAAATAATGGGTCCACCTGATCATGGTCACGAATCTCCAAAACTAAGAGCCAAAATAAACCTTTCCTGTTTATAAACTGATTATCTCAGGTATTCTGTTACAGTAAAGGAAAGCTGACTAACATAAATGTGATCCTCCTAGGAAAAGAAATTAAAATTTCCATTGTAAATTGTAGTTAAACACTATAAAACATAACACAAATCAATTTTAAGACATATTAACAAATTACATATATATGTATCCTCTAACAGTTAAAAAAAATACTTATGTAACTTTTATTGAGAGCTTATTATTTAATGTTATGTGCTTTATGTTCATTTTTCCATGACAATAAGTTCAGAAAATGGCCATTATTTTAATTCACATTTTATAGACAAGCATACTGAGCCTTAGAAAGATTTATTTCCTTGCTCCATGTTGCTTCAACAGGAGCTGGTCTTCAACCAGGGCAGTCTTATTCTAAAGCCTATACTTCTGGGCACTAAAAGGTAATTATGATTACAGTATTTTGGAGGACTAGAGAAGCCTTCAACAAAAAGTGCTATTTGCAACACCATACAAACCATACAAATAAAGTTTTACAAAACATGACAATGTTCTCCAAAATTAAAGTTTTCCTTTCACCCTATCTGTACTGCCAGTGCAACCGATCATGTGTCACCATGGCCTAAGCAGACTTGCGCAATTTTTAAGATTCTAATATCATGTACATGTGAAACACTCATCAACAATAAAAACCACATGAGAAGCTGGGCGCAGTGGCACATGCCTGTAATCCCAGCACTTGGGAGGCTGAGGCAGGAGGATCGTGGGTTCAAAGCCAGCCTCAGCAATGGCGAGGCACTTAGCAACTCAGTGAGACCCTGTCTCTAATAAAATACAAAAAAGAGGCTGGGGATGTGGCCCAGTGGTCAAGTACCCCTGAGTTCATTCCCTGGTACCAAAAAAAAAAAAAAAAAAAAAGTATGAGATATGCTTTTCCCAAACCACTGTAAAAATTTCAATGGCCAAACCTAGCACACCTCCAGATCTAACTGCAAGGGAACTGCTGAGGATCCTGTCCCTAGCTCTGTCCTCCCTAACACTGCTGGCACTATCTTGGGTACTAAGGCCATGAGGCCATAAGGGATGGTTGAAATGATGAGTACAGTCTGACAAGATGGACTTTCGCAGGAACACATATGGGTCAGTTCACAGAAGCAAGTGTGAAAAACACTTAGGGGTTTCAAACAACAGCATGCTCACCTTATGAACAACAGAACAGAAACTATGTCTCCCCACGCCCACCACTCAACTCTAGGCTTCATTATTCAATAGAAAACAGATGTCTGAACTGGACAATACCTGGATTCCTGGGCTCATTTTTGGCTGAAGTTTTTAAAGAATGAGCAACAGCAGCTGGGTGTGGTGGTGCACACTTGTAATCCCAGCAGCTCAGGAGATGTAACTCAGTGTGACCCTGTCTCTAAATAAAATACTAAAAAAAAAAAAAAAAAAAAAAAGGGCTGGGGATGTGCCTCAGTGCTTGAGTGCCCTTGAGTTCAATCCCTGGTACTCAAAAAAAAAAAAAAAAAAAACACCCACAACAAAAGAAACTGAAGACAGGACCCAGGACTGAAGAAAAGGAGAAGAAACTACTTTGTCTAAAAGGTGGTTTAGAGAGGCATGATTGTGCTATCAATATCTGCATATATTCCAGGCTTAAAGGGATAGTTCATGAATAATCACATGGTACCCCACAAATATGTACAATTTTGTCTTTATCGGTTAAAAAACTTAATTTAAATATAAGAAACAGGTATTCGTGATCAATGTACACAATTCCCAAGGAACAGATGTATGGCCAATGCAAAAACAAATTTTAAGAGTCAAAGCTGTTCCAAAGATATAATGGGCTGCACCAGACTGAAGAAATCTGTCTCCAGCTGTGCTTCAAATATAGGCTGAAAACAGGCAGTAGGAACATACTACAGGGGCTCAAAACTCAGGAACATCTTTGGCACCTAAACTGCTTCCTTCCTCTCCATCCTTAAAACACTAATGATTCAAAGTTAAGAGGGATATAAAATACAGAGAGATTCTCCAAAACGCTAACATAAAAATTAATCTACCAGTCCTACATCCCTGTCTTAGTTGTAATGATGTCAAAATTAAGTAAAAGCAAACCTACGACCTCTTGTAAAAAAGCAGGGGTCAGGGTGAGGTCCTGTTTATAAATAAATGGGAAAGGAGAGCCAGAGATGAGCTGTGATCTGCAGAACTCCTTCTTACTCTAAGAGGGGTGGAACAGCACTGAAGGAGTTCACATGTTCACCTCCAGTGTCACCCCTCCCCCGGCCCCCCACAGTGGTGGGATAAGTCCAGAGAATGGAATAGCAATACAAAAATCAAGGTCTTCCAGAAAATGATAGTCATTGCCCTTCAGTGGTCAGAATGCTTTAGAAATCCACTAGCCAGGAATGAAAAATAACTTCTGGAGTTAAATCCCAACAGAATCTGAAGAGTTCACTTCAGTGACGACATCTCAGACACTGCTCACATTGTGAAGACACACATGGGCCGTACAAGTGAAGGGGATTATGGTGGTGTCACATGATCTGCAGCACAGTACTGTGGTCATCCGAGAAGAGGTACATTTCCCTCTCCTTTGTCCCTCCCTGATTTATCTTCTAACCTGTCGTCCACCTACATTGCCCTACCTCCTCATGGTATCATAGTCTGAAAGTACAGAAATTGTCATGCCAGAAATATACATAATGTATATTATACATAATGTATCAAGATTGGCTTAGACTTATTTGGTTCCTGAGGCTAAAATCTGGAAGGTATACTTCAGGAAACCATAAATTTTCTTTCAGAAATAGAAACCATTCTAACAGAACCCATGCAACAGCTTGATTTTACAGAAGCCAGAGCCAGAAGTAACTTCATGCCTCTGTGAAATCTCCCAATTCTTTATTTTTGCCTTATATACTGCCTTATACACATCTCCCAGTGCTCATCTCATTTATAGAAAATATGATTACCTTATTCCCTGATTGGGTTGAGAATGGCACAAAAGTACTGCACTGTTCTGCTCTCTGGCCAAGAGTAAGCATTATTAGAGGATCAGCATACTTTAAGGTGAACCCAGAAACAGTCCCAAAGTTGATTTTAACACATGGCTCCAGGCAGCACTGCTTATCAACCAGAACTAGGAGAAGGATGAGCCAACCTTCCTTCTATGCCCTGCTACAATTAGCTATTGCTCTACTTCTCTTTAATCTTTGTAACTCAAAGAGTTTCTAGCAAAATACCCAACACATACCAGTCACTTGTTTAAGACTAGCAGTAATAGTTTCTGTAACTGTGATTAACCATTCACTATGACTGTTAATGATACATGGCTGTTTCACATTGAAAAACAAAGCAATTTCAAATATCATGAGAAGCACTATTATTTAACATCAATAAACTAAATCTGTTTATCCAAATTTATAAACATGCTTGAAATATTTTGTTTTTATTTAAAATGATACATGTTCACTAACCTTGAAAAAATACTGATGAAAGGAAAAAGAAATAATCATTCATAATTCAGTTATCAAAAGGTAATTACAATTATGTTTGCCTTGTATTCTTCAAGTTATTTATTTATTTATTTTGGTACCGGGGATTGAATTCAGGGACACTCGTCCACTGGGCCACATCCCCAGCCCTTTTTTATATTTTATTTAGAGACAGGGTCTCACTGAGTTGCTAAGTACCTCGCCATTGCTGAGGCTGGTTTTGAACTCGTGATCCTCCTGCCTCAGCCTCCCAAGTGCTGGGATTACAGGCATGCATGCCACCATGCCCAGCTTCTTCAAGTTATTATTTTCCAAGGATATATTAAGAAAACTTACCAAGGACTTAGATGAATGTGTTTAAGTGACCTTTCCCATTTCATTTGTTCACGTGTTTCATTAAAAAAAAGTCAATTATTTTAATAAGATTTTGAAAATGCTAATACATTTTTAAAAACTCATTGTTTATCATTTAGTTTGTTTTTGATTGTTCTAACAAACCTATAATTAAGCCCTTAAATTTATTAGGGTAGATCCACACAAGTGGTGTTACTGGAGAAAATAAAAATATTCTTAATGCTGTTTAAATGCATCACCAAATTCCTCCTTACAGAGATTTCTGTTAGTTTATACTCCCACTAGCAGTATAATATTGACTAATTTCTCACACTTTAGCCTAGACCTGCCATTATCATTTCATCTAGTTGTTGTATATCTTCGTGGGTGAGGTGCATGTCTTTTTCTTTTAAATAGGGGCTCCTTATTGTTGAGCTATAAGCATCTTTATGTATTCTGGACACAAGTTCCTGTTAGGTATGTATGTTATAAATATTTTCTTCAAATCTATAGGTTGTCTTTTCCCTTTCTGCTTATTTATAGAGAGTATGCTTTTCATCCAAGTTAACCACTTTTAAATTTCATGGGTTTTATGTTCTAAGGACCTTTGCCTTATCTGATCTTTTAGGTTTTCCTCTTTGAAGCTGTATGTATTTATGTCTTACATTCAAGCCCATAATCTAATTTGAGGTAATACTGGTGCAGAGAATTGGAAAAAAAAGGCAGGGAGGGGACTAATGTTTGCTTTTTCACGTAGATACAGTTTTCAATCATTTGTTGAGGTCATGACATATACTTTATTATTTTGATTTGCTTAAATTAATAGTTTTATGATCCAGTTTATGGTCTTAGCAAATTTAAGAAAATGCCCTTGAGAAGGATATTTATTCTGCAATTGTTGAATTTAATGTTCTACAGATGTCAACTGGGGAGGTTACTAGTGAATTTATATTTTCTGTTTTTACTAAGTTTTTCCTAGTTGTTTAACTAAAAGCAGGTATTAAAATCTACCACAACTATAAGATTATTTCTCATTTTGTCAATTTTTGTTTCATGTGTTTTGAGGCTCTGTTATGAGCCATGTAAATATTTATGTCTTTTGCAATAAACTGTCCTTTTGTCATTATTAACTGTATTGTCTCTGTGATACTGGGTTTGTTTTTCAATCTTTTGTTTCTTTATATTTCTATTAATAATTACCAATGTAAATATTTTAATTTATATTATTAAATGCTACAAACCAGTAGGACAAACATCCCTAACAATATTCATTTCTAAAAATTTCTTTACTACCAGCTAATTCTAGATGAAGTTTAGATGCATTCTTATCAACTTCTGAAAACAAGCCACTATAATTTAATAGGAATTACACATAAGTTAGAAGTACATTTGAAAGAAGAGGACTTTTCCATAAGTCTTGTTATTGGAAAAATCTTTTGCCTCATTTGTCAAAGTTTGCCTTTTGTAGCTTATAAAAGTTTTACATTTTCAAATCAATGTACAAAAATTAAAATAAGCATTTATATATCTTTGAAAATATCCTCACTTCCCTACTTTTTTAGTTACCTAAATTGATTAAAATTGCTAAAGCAGCAAGACCCAATCTTGGCAGCTCATCAAAATGGCCCATGAGATTCTATAAACATTCAGAGCTGGCCTAACACTCAACTAGTGGGTGTATGATGGTTCTAAGCATTTTCAAACCCCGGCCAAAATAAGAACTACTCCTCTTCATGAAGTCAAATGTAATCAACATGCCCATGGATAGAAGTGAACTCATAATTATCTAACACCCAGAGAAGCATGCACAAATATGGCACTCTATGGATAGGGAAATAGCTCCACTATAAGTCAATTGCTGTGCTCTAAAGCATAGTTAGAGAAAGGAGATATTGCTATGTCACTCATTCACTTTATAAACTTTGCTTTATTAATGGATGTGATTTTCAGCTTTTGGGGTAAATTTAAAAATAAGCACTTAGGCATTGTGTGTAGCCTTAAAATAACAAATGAACAAAGGTCACTCATTTTCTGAAGTTCTAAATCACAGTCTTTCTGTTATGTTTCCCATAGCTTCTAAATACTAGGTAAATTGGCACAAGTTTTATGATGGATTTTTTTTTTTAAATTAACAAGGTTTGTGACATTTAATGAACTAGCAAAACAGCTCCTATATAGGAATAACTTAGAAAATCTGTAAGAAAATAGGCATTTAATAATTAAAAGGAGAGGTAAAATTTTGATTGATCATTGATTTCAAAATAAGTATTTGAAAAATAATGATTCTGGACTATGGTTTGAAATTGGATAAAGAAGCAACTAGCACTGAATATCCCTGCATCAAGCACTGTTGTGAGGATTCGGCCATCTCTGCCTTTGTGCTTGCTGGGCCAAATTACTGCTCTGAAATTTTCCAAAGTGAATTCGCCCACACTTACACATTGTTCACATCATTTGACTCCATCTATTTGGTTTTATTTATTTTTTTTACCATGTTTTTATCATCTAGGACATGTTGACTCATAACCAAAAATGTAAAATAAAAATATTAAACATCTTGCCTAAAATGAACATCACTGTAAGCAGGTATCCAAACAAGCAAATTAAACCATCAAGAGAATGCAAGGTAGCATCCTTGAAGTATTTCAGTATTTCAGGAATAACACTGCTTACAAGTATAATTCTGGAAATGTCTACTCTTTTTGAGACTTGAAAAAAAGAAATGTGGAAACAGTGGTGGGTGTGGGAACAATGTTAATATAATCATTCCCACATGAAAAATAAATAAAGTGAAAAACAGAAATAAGGCTGTATCTTGTCTACTGGAGATAAAATCACAGATCATTTCTATGGGCAGAGGTTGTGATTAAAAATTTAAAATATGGTTCCTCTTACAGCTCCAATAAACATACGTTGGCTTGGTTAAAAACAAAATTCCCAAGGACATAAAGAGAGAATGGCAGAGAAATTTTGCTTTTGCTGCTGCATCCCACTCCCAAGTCCCTACAGGACCAGCCCTGGCCACTGAGGAATAGCTCACCAATTGCTGAGCATCTGGGAAAATAAACAGAAGGCTCTTAACATTCTCACCATCTACCAGCTGAAGATGACTCACCCCATATCAAAAACAATCAAGGGAAAAGGAATGCCAACAGTTTGAATGCAGTCTTTATTCAAACCGTGCCAGTGATTTTACCACCATTAAATGTTCCCCAGTCCTGAGTGAATGTATTTCTCCTGTTATATTCCTCCTCCCCACAGCAAACCAGAAAACCTCAGAGACGCTAGAAAAGGATCCCTGCGTAGATCATGGGGCAACCTTTTGAGGGGAACTTCACCATGTACCTGAAAATAAAGCAAATGTGCACCCCTCAGATAGGTGTCAAATATGCAAGCCATGGCATGGGTAGGACACTCCTTGCTAACTTTAAGTCAGAGGCTCAGGGACCTGGGCAAAAGGGATAGGGAGAAGATGGTCTTGTTCAAGGAAGAGGCAGATCTCAGCAGGACAAGTGTCCTATGCAGGTAATGGAATAAATCCTTTTCAGATCATGCAACACTGTCTTCCTTCATTGTAAGTGATGTAATAACAGCTATGATAAATGCTTTACAAACCATCAAGTCTAGTGTATAGGTTAGTTACTATTATTCATGTTGAATTGAATAAGTTCCTTGTCACAGGCCTGTTTGTGTTGGCTTCTGCATTTCTATTTCTGATAGACTTTTTATTTTATGTTACATCATGTATTCAATGAGAATTCACCAAACAATATCTGTGTACATAACTGTTTTCTCCAGCAACCAGCTTCCCTTGCCTTCTTTATTCTGCTGAACATCTGTGGGCAGAATGGCAAGGGGGTGGTATACCTTAAACCATCTCTAATATGGAATAAATGAGAAGATACTGTAAACATGTGCTGCACATGATGAAACAGTAAAGCATGAATTTGCTCCAGAGAAGTTCTGACGGAAACAAATGGGAATCATTTCCTGAGTCTCGAACATGTTTATGAGTGGCTGTGATCAATTTCTGAACAGAGTATACCTGAACTCTATTTTTAAAATCTATTCTTGTAAGAATCCATTTTCCCTTTTCTAAGTTATGCCACCCACTTTCTTACTGAAAGTGGAGCATCAGCATGTAAGTCTTGGTGGCCTCAGAGTTGATGACGCTGTTCTTCTGTGTAGGCAGCACATGACGTGGCTTGCTGGAATTTGCTGCAGGAAGGAGATCAGGACCTGACCATTCCCACCCCCTCTAACCTGGAGCAGCCACCAAGGGCATCTGTCTCTGTCTCTTTTATCCTCAGTCTCCCATTAATATTCCTGGAGAACATAGGACTATAAACATGACCAAGTTAGTCAAAATTGCACTGAGGTCCTCAGAGTCTGCCTAAAACATGTCAGTTCTTAAAACTCATCAGTCACATGGAAGTTGTTTAAGTAGGACTCAGTCTAAGGTCACCATCTCTCTCAGATTGAAGGTCTGTGGTCTTTTATTTGCATAAAGAAGATGATCTTCCCAGGACACCACAGGACTAGGAAAGGAGGCATCCCTACAAGCTCTCATTTTATTCCTGGTAGTCACTGTCTCTCCATCTGACTAGCCAGTGGGAAATTACATGGCTGTAATTTCAGTGCCTCTGTGCTACAGTGAATGCATCAAACAGGAATCACATCCAAGGTCACAAGAGCACCATGCTCAAACTGACTGATCCAAGGGTACATCAGAATTTGCAAGAGGACCTGTCAGAACACATGTGAGGCATTCGGTAACTGAGCTGACTCAGTACAGCCATGCATTTAGAATATCCCTCTAAAATAATGCCAGTGAATGAACAGGCTGTTTTGCCTGTGTAGACTATTTTTAAATATTGGTACCAGGCACATGGATACTTGCAGTTGTGTTTAAGAAATAAAGGATAACACATACTTGACAACTAAACCTGGCACCCATAGAAACAATTTTTACAGTAGCAACAGAATAATCCAGGAAAAATGACCAAAAAAAAAATTAATTCATGCAAGGAAAAATCTTTTCTTTGGTACCAAGCATTGAACTCAGGGGCACTTGACCACTAAGCCACATCCCCAGACCTATTTTGTCTTTTATTTAGAGACAGGGTCTCATGGAGTTGCTTAGCACCTTGCTTTTTGCTGAGGATGGCTTTGAACTTGAGATCCTCTTGCCTTGGGCTCCTGAGCCGCTGGGATTACAGGCCTGCGCCACTGTGCCCAGCTAAGGAAAAATCTTAGCTCATTTCTAAGACAATTATTTTTGAAACTAATTTGGTACTAGCAATAGCCTTAATTTTATTTCTCTTTTTCTAATGTTGAAATAACCCTAATGACTACAGGATGTTTAACCAGGTACAAGCACTTCTATAGAATATACAACAGGTAATCAATTTCTCTTTAAGTCAAGGAGGATAATAATCGAATAAATGCACCTGTGAAGGTGATCTGTGTTACAATGGTGTTGCTCTCAGTCTGGTGAATCAGTCACAGGTGATCCTCTAAGGTTGAGAAATTAATCAGCATTATGATACATTAAGAATCTATCCCAGGATCAATAAACCTGTTAGCCCATGTCTGAGTGAACAAGGAGAGACACAGTGGAACAAGACAATGCACCTCCTCTCACTATTCCCTCCCTCTTACTCTGAATGTTAAGGACACTGGAAATCATTTGGAAGTGAAAGTGAAGAATCAGAAAGCCAAACAAAGTTCATAGGGAGACCACTGTCCTCACAGCTGATACCTTATTTGGAGGGACAAGGTACCCAGGACTGCATCAGAGTCACTGAGCAGCTGATGGCTTTGCTGCAGTGTTTGACTGCTCTCCCTTCTTTATGAATGTCGCCTCTGTGGAGCGAGCTCCCCTCTTCCCCTGTTCCTTGTTCCCGGAGGAAGCTGCCTGGTCCTCCCAGAAGATAAACACCTCTCTGTCTCAATTCATTGAAAAAGTAATAATCATTTTTGTTTCACAAGGTCATAGCAGGAATTTATATGCGGATGAATAGCCTAGACTGCCTACTGGTCAAAAGATTTCATTGGCTAAAAACATACTGCTTGTCTATGTATACTTTTTTTTTTTTTTTTAGGTACATGAAAGGAGTAAGAAAGGACGTAATTCTGCCTGTGGATGAAATATCTATTAGTGATTATCACAACATTTTAAATGAAAACACTTAGGTGAAACATAGAAATAATTTATCTAAGACTTAAGTTTTCCCATTCACTGAGAAAAATGTCATTATCCAGGAGGCCCTGAATCATGTAGATAAGGAAAAGAACCAGAGACCTCAATGCCTTAATATTCTCAGTCTCCAACAGCTGACACTGGAGGACCCCCCCTGATGTATGCATGTGTTTCATCATAACTACACTTCATTCCCCCTAGTTTATCTCCTGCTCTCCACCAACTTTCTTCTACAATCCATTACAGACCTTGTTATGGTTGTCATATGGAAACCAGAGTGTCACTGAGGTGTCACAGCCCTCCTCTCTAACCCAGGGCTAATGGATCAAGGTATATAATTACTGCATCCTAAATATTGCTTGTATTTCTCCCTTCCTCTCTATCTCACTGACCAAAGAGTTACTCTAGTCCGTTTAATCTTTCATAACAGTTCTGTTTGGTCTCCACATCTCCAGATATGATGTCCCTGTAACCAACCTTCCTTTCTGTGGATAAGAGGGCATGCCCTACCGTGCAGATCTGAGATTGCATTTCTCAGTTTGTTGAGAACTCAAGACTTGATAATCAAGCCCAAGAATTTCTCAAGGCCTTCTATGATGTGAATTGTACGATATATATTATACTCTACTCTCATTTCTTACGCACTACTACCTACCTCCTCTTTACCTCCTGAGCTTTGAATTAACTGCATTTTCTTATTTCTATATTCTTCATATTTTGGATATGGGGCCTCACTGATGAGAAAGATACTGGCCCTCCCAAACTATTCAATTCTTAGAAATAGCAAGTGACTTTCCTTCTGTAAGAGGGAAAACAGCTTACAGTGCTCCATCCTCAAGTGGAATTCTAAGCCTAAGCACGCCAGCTGCCACATGTGGATGGATACTCTGAGTACCTAGCCTCCTGCCTGGGCCAGCTGAAAGTGCATTCAAAAGTATTTGTAGGAATGATCCTCTCTCTGCACTCCAAGGACAGCATGGTAAGTTATCATTGTCTTGTCCACATAAAAGGTATGCACAGAAATTCATATGTTCATCTTGCTTAAAGCTAAGTGCTCTAGCTGAGCACTGGAAAAGACACTGGAGATCATAGGGATGCACAGCCATATAACTCAGTCCGGTATGGGGGCTCTGGGATACAATTGGCTGGATTTAAATCATGGCTCTAAAATTTCCTGGCTCTGTGCCCTCTGCTAAATGAATAACCACCCCAAAACTTAGTTTCTCATGTGCCAAACAGATAATAATGCCTAAATCACAGGATTGCCATAAGGCATAGAGAAATAATCAATGATCGGTGCACAGCATGTTGCAATGAAAAGTGTCCAAATTCTGTTATTTTCAAGAGGAGAGGATAATTGGTATACCTCCTAGAAAGTGCCCAGACTGCGGTAGGTGTGGGTTAGAAGAGGCTTAGCTAACAAGGCTGATGCTCCACATTCTCATGCTGCTTCAAGATCAAGCAGAAGCCATGCTCTTGCTAACAAGAGCAAACTAAGAGCTGCCATTAACTTTGTATCATTTCATGCTCCCTGCCACACAAGGTTCTCTTCATAAAACTGAATACGTACTGAGAGTGTTAATAAATATGCCCTAGATTCAATCCCCAGTACCACAAAAAAAAAAAAAAAAAAAAAAAAAAAGGAAGAAATCGGGGTTGAGAAATGGAGACAGTAAGATTGCGTTCTAATTGACATAATTTCTGAGTCTGGCCATACCTAAAAGTTAGATTTAGTCCTAAAAACTCTCAGTTACATGAGCCAATATGTTCCTTGGGAGTTATTTGGTTTCTGTCACAATCAAAAAAAAAAAAAAAAAAAAAAAAAAATCACTAAAAATAAGGCACTGAATTCCACCCAATTATAACAACATTACCACCAATAACAACCAAATGTTCACTTGCTAATATCTGCCATACTAATAATAAACTACAATTGCTTTTCTCACCAACTCTTACTGGCAGCATATTTTCCAAATTTTTCTGATTTCTCTTCCCCTTCTCTCAGTACATCCTGGCTCCTTTTTTGCTCTTATACTCTTCCTGTCATTTGTCCTAACCAGTCTCTCCCAGTGAAGGAAATATCAATGACCTGTTTAAAAAGAATGAGCTAGGGGCCTCTGAAAATTGATATCCACCTATGGCCCCCACACAGTGTCCCTCATCATCTGGCCTCCATTGCCTTCTCAGCCTCATCTCCTACTCCCTATCCCACACACTAATTGACCCAACCCACAGAGACCTGAAAATTTCATTGCTTTAAACCACAAGATTTTGGTATAGTTTGTTATGCAGCCATGGGCATCTGAAACATTAGCCTAAGGGATGTAGAGTCCACCTGGGCATTACCTAACAAGATGCTTGGCAGCACTGCATCGTAATAGGGCTTCTAAAAAGCCCTCTCCAAGCAGCAGAGCCCATCATTGATGTTAGCAACCACCAGGGTAATGTGAGAGATGAACAACCAAACAAACCTCCTGACTTTGAGACTAAAGATCAGAATTCTGCCACCAGGACCAGCAGAGAGTTAAGCTGCTGAGCTGCAGCTTCCCAAACAGGAGAGTAGGCCTACTGGTAACAAATGCCAGCACAAAACATGAGCAAGGGTGCTAATGTTAAGATTACAACTACTGAATGTGTGCCTATCTGGCACCTATTTTGGAAGGTAACTTAGAAAGACCACGGGCAATTCTTCCCTTTACATACACCCACACCCACACACACACATTTTTAAAATTCATTAACATATTGTTCTACTTCCTGCTCTGGCCCTAACCTGCTGTGGGACTCTGGTCACACTGCCTATTTTCCTATGCCTCAGCTTTGCCATCTACAGTGCAACTACCTCTGGGTACCACAGAGTAAAATATGTTTACTTCTATACAACCTCCCTAAAATGATTTTTAAAAGTTTTATCTGTCAAACTCTTTTTTTCTCTAATAACAACTATACTAATAGTAAATTACCAAATAATCAAGTCTGATTAACTTGACTTTATAAAGCTATGACTCGATTCTCCTAACTCTGATTTACATGGGGTGCATATGCATATGTTCATATGAGTGTATACACATACAAACATAACCACATGCATACATGCACTCATCCCCTGGCAGAAAATCCATAAATATCTAGGGCATATTTTAAAGGCTTTTGAAGGCTACAAAAGCAAAACCATAACTAAGCATCTAGCATTACTGAACCTATAGGCTTTTGAAAACTTTCTAGTTCTAGAAACAACCCAGAAGGGGTGGGGGTGGGATATATATACATCTTTTGTGGAAAAGTAGAACCTTTAGCCACAACTAATCTTTTGGTCAAAAATAGTCAAAGCATCCCCAGCATCAAGTCAGGGACAGGCTCATGATAAGATTTAACAAAAGCCCTTTCCCTGTCCCTCCAATGCCTTCCCCATAACTGTACACTATGACCACACAGGTCTCAGATGAAGGGCACACTGGCAGCTCATGTAGTTCACTGACTGGGGCTAAAGAGGATGGTTCTTATCTCTTTATCAGTAGAGTCTGGGACTCTCCTGCAGGTTGTTATTCCCAATATCACTGGGAAAAGTTATGTCCTCTAGCAGAAATCTGAATGCTAAGGACAAACCCCAAGTAACCAAGAAACACTACCATGCCTTCACTGAGGGACCAAACACCCCAGCCTTGAGATTGGGACACAGTTGAATATGAGAAAAGTATACTTCAAAAGTCAAAATTTCCAGACGAGTGCTTCTCCAACCTTTTTTTTTTTTTGGGTGGTGCTGTGGATCGAACTCAGGGCTTTGTGCATGCAAGGTAAGCACTCTACCAACTGAGCTATATCTCCAGCCCTCCAATTTTATTTCAGGACCCTTTACATTCATAAAAGTTAATAAAGACATAAAGAACTTTTGTTTCCAAGAGTTATTGCTATTTTTAACTGCCTTTTTTAAAATTAAAATTGAAAAATTTTAAATTCAACAATTTATTTTAAAACAATAATAAATTGATTACGTTAACATAAACAACATATTATTTTAAAAATTGCAATATTATCCAAACCTAAAAAAGTTAATTGAGAAGAAAGCCACTGTTGTGTACTCCTGCATATTTCTTTAGCATTTGGCTTAATAAAAATAGCTATATTCTCACACCTGCTTCTTCCTATACCATGTATTGTGAAATCACATGCCACTATCATCTGGAAAGCTCCAGTGCATCCTCAGGAGAAAATGAGAGTGAAAATAGAAAATAATATCTACTATTATTAAAAAAAAATTTTTGACCTCATGAACTACTTAGAAGGGTCCTGGGGACCCTGAACCATACCTTTAGAGTTGCTGGTCTAGACTCTGCTCCTTGTTGTTTTATTTCCCTTTCATCTCCAACCTTTCTTTCATTAATCTTTCTGGAACCAGGTTCACTACAGAGAATGAAGAGTCCTCTATCTATATTTATTCCAGAAATATCATGAGAGAAAATCACCCTCCAAACATCAAATGTCAATGTGGTGCCTCAGGACCCCAAAAAACATCTGCCCCATATGTGTCTACAAATAAAGCCAGGCTAGGCTTTCATATTGAGCCCCTCCTCCCCACCAGGAATTATATGCATGAGAATTCAGGAAAAAGAAAAGGCTTGATGAATATGACCACTTTTCTGTTCATGGTGGCTGAAACATGATGGGATATTAAAAGAAGAGAAAGTCAAGGAGGGAGGAGGAGAAAGAAGAAGAGGAGGAGGAGGAGGAGGAGGGATACAGGACAGGAACAATCAGAAGTAGTTGGCATTAGAATCCACATTGGGCAGCAATCAGCAGGATGCAGCTACAAGGGCACTGGAACAGAGAGAAAAGAAACAGCAGCTGCCCTGGCCCTGGTGACAGCAAGCAGGAGACCTCAGGGGAAGGAGTCACCTGGGTGGGACTAAAGTTTCTCACAAGCTCTTCTAGTCTTTCTGGTACCACATTAACCACTAACCACTGTCAATATATTGTGGGAAGAAGAGGGAGAAAGGAGAAGTGAGGAGGGAGAAGGGAAGAGGGAAGAGAGAGAAGGAGGGGAGAAGGGAATGAAGGAGAAGTGGGTGATAACAAAGTAAAGTATTCCTGGCTCCACAGAACTATATACTCAAGCACGTAACAGTGGTACTTCAAAACTGTCCCAGCCAGGGGTTCTACCACCTATGGACAAAGAAAATAGACATAGGAAAAATGTGTTCACCTAAAACTGGGGGGGGGAATATTTCTGTGTAACATGGAAAAAGTAAAAATAAGAAATTATTTGTAAGTTTATATGATACTCATCAGTCTAGTGCTGTTGACATAAAGATTCACCTATACTTAACAGGGCAATTTGGAATCATTCTAACTCCATTTATTCAACAAGAACCAGGTACAACAGAGTAGGGAACAAAACAAAATCCCTCACAGAGCTTACATTCCAGTGGGAAAATGAAAACAGTAACTACAAATACATCAGGTATTGATGAGTTTAATGGAGCTGAACAAAGCAATAAAGGAGGCTGAGATGCGCATGTGGTGTGGACAGGAGTGGTGATTTTAAATCAGAGGGTCAGCAAAAACCTCCCTAGGATGAAATCTCAGCAGAGAGCTAAACAGATGGGGAAGCAGCTACAGGTCCAGGGCCCCAGAGAGAAGCTTTCCAGTCACAGAAAACGCACATAAAGCCCCAGGTCTGGGCCAGGCAAAGGTCAACAGGGCTTCAGAGAATAAGGGGAAAGTAATAGTGGGTGTTCCAACAACATAAAGATTATAGATCATGCAACTTCAACTGGATCATGCAACTGGAAGGCCTTTGTCTTTTACTCTGAGAAAAATGACCATCCAAGGCAGCTGTGAGCTGAAGGGTGACAAGATCGAACCTGTTTCACCAGGATCACTGTGGTTACTATGGAAGTAGACACCATAATGGGGTAACTGCACATCCAGAAGACCCATTAGAAGGGTGTCAAAACAAGATGGATGAAGGAGTTGGGGTAGGCAGGAAAATGATCCCCAAAATGTCAACACCCTAATCCCTGGAATCTGTGAATATGTTACCTTATAATAGGATGTTATGGTGCATACCTGTAATCCCAGCTACTCTGAAAACTAAGGCAGAAGGATTGCAAGTTTGATGCCAGTTTGGGCAGTTTAGCCAAGACAAAACCCTGTCTCAAGATAAAATGGAAAGGGCTGGGGGTATAGCTCAGAAGTAGAGCACTTGCTTAGCATGAGTGAGTCCCTGTGTTCCATCCTTGATACCAAAACCAAACAAACAACAGCAAATCAAAAACCCAAAACCAAGCAAATTAACCATACAAGGCAGAAGGGCTATGCACATGTAGTCAAGTTAACGATCTTGAGATGGGAAGATTGTCTCAGATTACCCTGGATGGGATGATGTAATTGCAAGGGTTCTTGTAAGAGGAAGCTTTCAAGTCAGAGAAAGAGATGTGACATGGAAGCTGAGGTCAGAGAGGCACAGAGTTTAGAACACACTACCTGCTGACTCTGAAGATAGAAGGAGGATTACTGGTCAAGGAACGCAGGCAGCCTCCATCTAAAACAAAGAAGTGGATTCTTCTAACCAGAAGGAATGCAGCCCTGACAACTCATTTTAGACTTCTGAGCTTCAGAAGATAACTTTTGTTGCTTTTCAGCAGAAAATTTGTGATACTTTCTTAAAGCAGCAAAGGGACACTAGGGCAGTATCAGGGGAGAGCATGAGAAGCAGGATTTGGGGTTTAAATGAGAGCCATCAAGATTTAGGGGAGGAATGGGAAGAAACAGAGAAACCAAGTCTTACTCTACAGTTGGTCCCCACAACTACAAAAATGGATTCACTTTCAGTTGGAATGGTGTTGGCAGAAACCTGACTAGAATAGATTCACAGGAGAATGGAAGAAAAGAAATTGTGGTCAGTTAGTAGCAACTACTGCAAGGCATTTTACTGTAAAAGGGCACAATGAAATACCATATGGGTAGAGGGCGTGCAGGGTAGATTTTAGGAAAAAATTGGTAATACAAAAGGTGCAGCTACTCCTGGAGAGGTATCCCTGCTCACGTGAGAGGGCACAGAGCCAAGGGCACAATAGCTGGCTGCACCTGAGCCATGAACATGGATGGTCTGCCCAGAGTGTGAGGAGGAAGAGTTTGGAAGTAGAGGTGACAGAGAGTTGGTTGCTGTGATGATGGGAAAGGGTGGATATTTTATTTCTGCTCAGAGAAACTGAAAGCAGCAGAGAGAGATGCAAAGGGAAGTGACATGTAAGGTCTCAGGAGAGAGAGAAGAAAGTGTACAAGAATCTAAGAGGCAAGAAAAAGCACCAAGAAATGCCATCCAATTGCCAAGCAGCACAAAAGGCCATGAGGAGAGTATGGCCATGAATTTAAAGCGAGACCAGTCAGCAAGGTGGGGTGGTTCCTCTGCAGCCTTGCACAGCTGTATTGTATGAGCATGAGGTATGCAGAGAATTTAATTTAACAAGCACCAGGGTTTTGCCTAGTGAGGCCAAGAGAATTGGGGACATCTGCAAAAGAGGAATTGCAGCAATCTAAATGAGTAAGGAAATGTCAGGGAAATTGAGGGTTTATTAAGTAATGATATGCAGTGATTAAAGAACCTTAATGCTCAAGAATATCTAGGGACATGTTTACAATATATTGAGAAAGCAACCAGGTTGCACAGATTACTATATAGATCATAGTCCCTTTTTTGTTTTGAGAGAGAGAGAGGTGTTCATTAGTGCAGAGGAATATGGTTACTTCTGAGTGACAGGTAAGTTCCCATTTTTGTGCTGTAGAAGATAGTCTACAAAGATCATTTATTACTTTGATAATTAGAGAAAATGATATTTTAAATAGCATAGCAGTTAAAATTCCTTGCAAATTATGTCATTTACAATTGTACTCATCTAAATTACATGTTTCAGGTTGTGCTAAAATCAAAACAGGTGCTATCAATGTTCATTAAGATACCATTTTTTACAAGAAAAAATGTATTCAACTGGGTTGTGTTCATCTATGAAGGACTTTCCAAGGTAGAATGTTGAAGGCTCGTTGTTCACCACTACATATCTAGATGATATAATGGACATTATCTGTCCTGGTTAGTTAGGCATCCTTCCTGATTCACTGGCGCCTGCATGGTTTTTGTTGTTAAATATTTGGAATATCATCTCAGCTCACAGCCAACAGAAAAACAGCTGATGAGAGAATACAGAGGATAAATAAGGTTCTGATTCTTCAATATATGAAATACAGCCTATGATTTATGAATGTAAGAAAGACTGAAAATATTTAAAATGCTTGATTAAAATGTGAAGAATATAAACCCGTGTTGTATAATCTGATTCCAACTATGTTAGGGTAGTGGGATTACTGGAGGTTATTTTTTTCTGCCTCTCCCCCGAATATGAGGAACAAAACCCAAAGTTTCTTTACCACTGAGTCATATCCCCACATCTTTTTATTTTTTGAGACAGGGTCTCAATAAGTTGTCCAGATCAGCCTAAAATTGTAATCTTCATGTTTCAGCCTCCTTCGTAGCTGGGATCACAGGTGTGTACCACTATAAACAGCTTGCAGAAATTTTAAGTCAGTAATTTAACAAGCAAATGATACATGCTTCCATGAAGAAAAGGAAGTATAACTTTCTTGTAGATGAAGAATTAAAACTCAGTTATTAGGAAAACAGGATCACAGAGAAAGCCTAATCCCATCTGGCTCACAAAGATTATGTACAAAAAAAAAAAAAAAAAAAGGACAGAAAATGGGATATGAATGTCTACATAAAAGCTCACACAATATTATCAATCCAGTTAAAAAGAAAATTAATGAAGAAACATTTGAATAGCTATTGGAACCAATGCTACAATCTACAAAGCTGATATGGTTTAGTTACCATAAATATTTTTGCTAATACAAATGTTAAAAGCTTTCCATTGTTGCTATCTGTTAATCTTTGTCCCTCAGCTAAATGTATCACTATTTAAAAGCTAGCTTCCTGAATACTATGATTTTTTAAAGCAAATATTTGTGTAATTTAATATCCTCTCATAAAAGTCTCTTTTTAAAAGGATAGCTTAATTTGGTATGAAGCAAAAATGTTAGTGAAAGTTTACCAAAAGTTATACTTGGTTAGTTATGATTTAAAAACAAATCGACTTAGAGATAATTTGAGACACTACAGACACCAAAGAAACATAGCAACCAGGCCCAACAAAAGACCACATACAGTTCTCTGGTAGGAAGAAAGAGGTGAATAACAAAATTTTAGATCACAGTGTTACCAAAGTGCTTAAGTCATTTGAAGAGTGGGGAAAAAAAAAAAAAAAAAAAAAAAAAGTGCAGCAGAAACTGATTTTCAAAGCAATGAAAAGTAGAACCATAAACTGGTGTAGGCAAGTCCAAAAGCAAGCATGTTGAACTGATGAACTTTCAGACTGAAGTAAGTTTGATTAGAGGTAATATTTAACAAAATTATTTCAGTGCTATATGAAACTCTCATCTAATGTCAACCAATAGTGCTTAGAGTATATTCATAAATTCATAATATAAAACTATTTGCGTTACTGGCAGTCACCATACATTCTGGGAAAAACTATTATAAGCCCAAATTATTTGACACCAACCCTCATTTTCTTCTAGGAACATTGATATAACTCTGTTCATGGTTTTGCTCCACATTCAAATTTTTTTCATAAATACTGCTTTGCCTAACCACATTTGAATAGAAAGGATATATTTGTTCAGAATGAAAATGAGGAACATAAAATGGTTAAATGAGGGACCATTAGCAAATGGTATGAGACCATCCTGGCAAATGGTTGGAAGGGCACACAGCCCCTCTGTTGACTTAGAAGAGCTACTGAAGTCCCGTTCATAGCCCACCCCTCACCTTCACTTCATCTTCTTCTCATTTCTGTCCCTTCATAGTATACAAAAGCAGCCATTTACACCCAGCTATCACATTTTTATGTGGGTTTTGCTCAAAATAATGGCGACCAGTTTACCAACACCTCCAATTTGAAGGATCACAAAAGAATTTTAGACCTGTCCCCAGAGAAGTTTGCCTTTCCTGAGAAAATAATTGCAATGTTTCCACCCCCTTCAGATATGACACAAATCATGTGACTTGGCCTGTTCCCATTTTATTTTCCCAACCAGGAAGCATAAAACCCCAAACTTTTGCTTCAACTCAGCAGTTCAAATTCTGGTTTTTGTTCTGGACCTCAAGTAAGAGTTCATTAAAAAGAAAAGATTTGACTGAAAGATTTTTCAGCCATGTCCTAGTCCCTTATTTTTATATTTCTTCCATTTTTGTTGTATTAATTTCATCTCAAATCTTATGTGGACCAGTTACAGTTGTAAGTAAATAAAAATGATTATTAGATAAAAATGAAATACTAGATGCAAAAACTATTAACTCCAATGTGCTCAGAAATTCAAAAATAATTTTTTGGTCCTTATTTCCTTCCTTCCTGATATGTCAGCATATCAGTTTATTGGACAGTTTTTATTGTCTTATTAATTCATGTTGTATTTTAATTCAGCAGCAAGTCAACAAAGCTCCTTTAGCATTATTTCCACAGGCTCCTTCAGGAATATATCTGGGCTGAGTCACTTAGAGACCTTTGATCATGACGTTTGGAGGAACTGTCCAGAGAGGTGTCACTGGTCATCTATTTTTCTAATCAAAATCTCTTTAGAGCTGGGATCATATTTAGTCACCAAATTGCTTGCCCTGATGCTTACAAAGCAGAAAGCCTTTCAGTACTAAGACCTAATCAGCATCCTGAAAATAAGTTATACAAAATGTGCCTGATTTACAATGAGTGACAGGCCCTCAGATCAGTGGTTCTCAAACTTGGGCTTGCATCAGTCACCTGGAGGGCTTGTGAAAACAGAATGCTTTGCACCAACCTCAGAGTCAATTGGTCTGGGGTTGAGTGTTCCAATAATCTGCTTTTCTAACCAGTTGTGAGTTGTTGCTGCTGGTTTGGAACCACACTTGCAGAACCAATGCCTTTGAAGTTTCTATTTCCTTAATAATTTTCAACAACTCTGCCCTATCATACTAAACATATACATGCTTCAGGTTGGCATTCAAAACCTGCTTAACAGAGCCCATCCTATGTCCCACTCCATCAGTCTCAGCACCTGTGCCCCAGTGTCAATTATCTTTGTGCCCAGAGCACACTCAAGTCTTGAGCTCATGCTATCTTCAAGTACCCTTCTCATTGTTGTGCTCCCTAATGTTCTCATTATTTGAGACTTCTGGAATACCACCTTTTCCCAGAAGCCATCTATAATTCATCTTCATTAGATGCTTTCATATGTCCTTTTTTGCAACACACAAACCTGCCTTGACTTATAATCCAGTCGCCATTAGCTAGCTCTCTTCAATAAATTACATAATAAAGTGGTTAAGAAGATACACTTGGAGTTAAAAATACCTGGGCCCAAGTTGTGCTAGATACTTATCAGCTATGTGATACAGAACATAGTACTTAACTATGAGCCTTAAAGTGAAAAAAACAATAGTATCTCCTTCCAAGGACACTTGTGAAGATTAAATGAGATAACTGACATCAAATACTAAATACCATGTTTGGTAGTTAGGGCTCAGCAAATAATAATAGCAGTTTCCTAAAGGTATTTAAACATCTGGTCAGGTACCTTGAATATGAGCTCTAAGAATACTTGGCCAATAAAATATAAAGGAAAGTGACTGTCATCTAGGCTTTAAGGATCAGGCAGATTCTCCTTCCAGTCTCTTAGGGTACTCACTATTGGATCACAGGCTGTGTGACAAGGAAGCCCAAGCCTGTAGTTCTCTGAACTCCAAGCAGGCAGCCAAAACATGAGAGAACCATCTTGAAAATAGATCCTCAAATGCAACCCTACCCCCATCCCTAAGAGAGGGACAGATGGTGAACTGTTCCCACCAAGCCCCGCCTAGGTTGTAGATTTGAAAGCACAGTAAATGATGTTGTTTAAAACCAAGAAGTCTTGGGGTGGTTGTAATACAGCAAAAGATGACAAAGCAAGAACATAGTCTTATCTTTGCATCCTTTCTCCTCTCTAGCAGAGCAAATAATAGCTCAGGAACCTTTGGAATGTTCATCACAAGATTCAGACCTTTCTAGAGGGAACATCCTCCTAGGGGATCTCAGTTTGTGAGTAAACAGAGAACTTTGTGAGAAATAATTTATTTTTAACCCAAGAAAAAGTCCTCACCTTGCATAACCACCCCCCAACAGTTTTGCCAGAACCCTAAGAAATTGAGGCTTCAATGAATATAAATGGAGCTTTTAAAAGACAAATAGAAGCTCAGCATCGTGGCACATGCCTGTAACCCAGCGACTGGAGAGGCTGAGGCAGGAGGATTACAAATTTGAGATCAGCCTCAGTTATTTAGCAAGGCCCTGAGCAACTTAGTGAGACCCTGTCTCAAAATAAAAAATAAAAGGGGTAGGGATGTGACTCAGTACTTAAGTGCTCCTGGATTCAATCCCCAGTAACAACAACAACAACAAAAAGACGATGACTATGACAACAGAGAAACACCTCTATAAATCACCAGGGTAAAAAATGGCCACACTGCTCTGTATTCTAAAGCACCCACAATGAATGATAAATAGGGGAGACTAACATCCACTTTAGAAAGCAAGGAGTCCACAAGTCCATCATCTGCAGAGGAGATGGCATAGTGGCTGCACAAGAAGAAACGCCTTCCAGAAGTTGCACAAAAATCTAGGGAAACAAGCCAGTGGAGACCAAACCAGAGAAGCATGTTATTTTTTCCCCCTTTTTATTAATTTATTTTGAATCTTCCTATTTTGCTTAGTTTTTAGTATTTTTACTCTCACCTATTTTTAGAAAAGATCTTAGAAAAATATCCTATTGATTATGGTGCCTGGTATTTTTTCAATATTGCACTTGGTATAAATGGAAAACTGTTAATTATGGTTAGGGCCCTTTACTAGATTAAGTCCCATGAGTGCCAGGACTGTCTAGCTTACACTCTTCCTTGTGCCTAGTACAACACCTGGCATGGCAGTATACCCTCAATAAATATTTGTTGGATGAATGTTGAATGACTAGCACTAAAAAAGCTTTGGGGAGAACTGGAGCAGATGCCTGAATTACTTGGGCATAAATTCACATAAAGTCCTTAAGAAAAACAAAGTTTCCACCCTAATGATAAAGTTGCTTTAGGAATAAATATTTGCTGTCACCAGTTAGAAAATAACACACACTTATGCTGGAGGAGTTATTTTTATTCACAGTCCTGTCTCTTCAAGTCCTGCTAGTACCCCTGTCCCCCACACAAGATATCACCTGTATTTAGAACCATCATCCAGAATTCAAAGCTACACAGAAACACACTTTAACAAGTGTCTATGGTAATTACTGCCTCAGATCCCTTTTCTCCCTTTTTCTGTCAATCTGTTTCCCAAAGTGGCTAACATAATCTCCTTTAAACACTATTTTTATCATATTCTTTTCTTACCCCACAGCCTACAGTGAATCACAATTGTCAACTGTTTGAATTTAAACACATTGAGAGCTTACCATATTAACAATACTCATTAAGGGTTTCTAAAGCTCTTCCACTAATTGTCCTACTATTCCTTCCACCTTACTCCCCAACTCACATCTAATTACCTTCCCATTGGACACAAAACCACATGGAACCTCTGATACAGACAAGAAGGGATAATGGAAGTTGGCTTCTCCACTATACCAGTGAAGTTCCACGGGTTGACCAAGACTCCAGTGGGAAGCCCAATGCACTTTTGACAGTATCTAAGAAAATTTATTCACAGCCAGTCCAGGAAGGAGACTCCTGAAGAGGAAATCATCCTCAACTCTCTAAACTTCCAGGGATTATTTAGAAATATGTTTAAAATAATCTAAAAACTGGTTTCTGGGAAAGGAAACTGAACTTTCTAAGAAGGCCAGTGATACAACTGCATTTAAACATACATATCAATTACTTAAAATGTTCAGCCTTCCATCTGCAGTGCTTCTATCACCACCCTGGCTTACACAATCCACCCTCACTGTAACTTCTACTGATTGGAAAAATCAAAAAATTATATAACTTTAAGAAAGTTAGTAGGAGTCTTTCATGGAAAACAATCTGAATTCCTATTTAATGACTCAATTTACTACCTGCTGGTTCTTTTATTTATTTATTTATTTTTTTCCAGATAGGAAACAAGTTGATCAAAGTCCAAAGAAAAAAAAAAAAGTAAGTGAAGTGCATCTACGGAGAAAGAATTTGCTAATGGATTGGGAAAGGACAGGTGCTTAGCAATTGTGTCTTTGTTAACGTGGAAATCTGCATTTCCTTACTATGAACTTGGGTCTTGTAGCATTCACACATGCGAGAAAGATGTTCTCTCATCAGATGACAAAATCACATTCTAATTACAGAAAAGTACAATTACAGAAAAGTACAAACTCTGGGTATGATAATTAACAAGAAAAAGAAAACATTAGTAATCAATGATGCTCTTCTACATTATCGTAATCGTCATTGGGTAAGATCTTAGAAGTCTTGAAGGATTTACTTCTGCTTTTAATTATTTGCAATCAACTGGAAGGGAGCAGTGAATGAATGTTTAAACACAGAACATCGACAATGTTTTTGTTGCTTTGATTTCTGGGTAGCTTTTGATATTTACAATTTATTACAGGTGTGTGGGAAATGGTCTGGGATTTTGCAGCATTTAGAGTAAAGTAGAAAATCCAGGGGCTGGGGTTAAAGCTCAGCAATAACAATAACATGCTTGCCTCGCACATGTGAGGCACTGGATTTGATCCTCAGCACCACATAAAAATAAATAAAATAAATTAATATATTGTGTTCATCTTTTAAAAAAATCTTTTAAAAAATGTTACTATTCCTACCTATTGGTATTTTTTTAAAAAAAAAGAATCCATGGATAATGACCCCTAGCTCTAAGAAAATGCTTAATTTCATTAACATTGCCTTTGAGGAAGAAGAATGAAGAGAACAGAGGTTAGGAGTCAGACAGAAATTGGCTTATATTCTCTGTACCTCAGTGTCTCCATTTCTAGAATAGGGGTACTACTGTGGATCTCAAGGGATTTCATAGGGATAATAAGAGATAATGTAGTCTAGTACCTGGCACATATCAAAACCCAAACATTAACTCCTTTTCCATCTGTATGCCCTGCTCAAACTTCAACCTGCAGGCAGAGTAGGGACCCTGTGGAGAGCCCATGATTGTGACCTTATTGTACTATTTCCAACATACTTCGAAAGTTTCTGAAGTTCCTACTTGAAAAGTTTTGCTTTTAAAAATGCTGGCTGGCAACATGTGATAGAAGTCACTTCTCTTTTTCTCAGATGCTCTCACATCTGACCACCAGGACCACAGACAGTGGTAACTCAAGCCCACAGAAATGATGCTGCTCCTAGCTCTATTTGGCATGTGGTTTGACCATCCAGAATGCCCCTCTGATTTCATGACTACTTGTTTCCCGGCTTGCCATAGGCTTGCTGGGAAGAAAAATCAACAGAGTAGATTAGCTTTGGTTCCTGTGTGGCACTGGTACTCTCTGACTTAGGAAGTGTGAGTTCCACCCTGAGGAGGAAGCACTAACACCCACTGCAGAAGACAGGAAGCAAGTGACCAGGATCTGTCCTATAACTTTCAAAGTACACAGAGACCATGGGCAGTGCCATGTGGCATATTACACTGTCCAATTCTTAAAATACAAATGGTTCTACACGTGAGGTCAGGAAGTGTGATATTAAAGCGCCTACCCATCCCATCTGCCCAGAGATTTAAAGGCTCCCTTGAGGGCAGAATGGCTGGGATGTCCAGATGTCAGCATATGGGAGGTTTGTTCCCCCTGACTTGGCTAGTCTCAACCTTTACCATGTGTAATAATTACTGCTCAAACTTAAATACACAAAATTATGTCTGATGTACTCTGTGGTAGGTTAAGAGCTTCCTAAGAGTTTATTATCCACAATATTTTAATGCCCATATGAGATGCAATCACAATTTGATATAGACACTGAGTGAGAACGCCACTGTATTTTCCATAAGAGAATTTCATGAGAGGGATTCAGGGCTGTTAAAGAGCTTGTCCCCTCTAGCATCTGAATTTTGTATGGAGTAATTAGGTGACCATAAAAACTGCAATGGCCCATTCAAAATAGGCCAACGTGGATGTATTAGAGCAGAAAAATTCAGACACTGTTGAAAGATCCTATATTTTCTTGCCAACTCTCTTTCAGCACTATGTGAAGCTAACTTCTGCTATTTTACCCAAATCCAGATGAAAGAAATAAGAAGGAATTTGATTTTGTAGTAAGTATACCCTTGGAAATATATAGTTGCCTTCAATTCTGAAAGAAGAGGGTTTTGAAAATAAAATCTATTCCATATAAAAATCTGAACAAGAAAACATTTTAAAATAAATATATGAACTGAAGTGAAGTGGATTGGAGAAAACAAAACTGAAGGTACAATTTTGCATTTTCAAAAAAATGTCAAGTGGAGAACTTCATCAATATTAATTTAAACCAATCTTAATAAAAACCATAATCAGCTAAATCATAACAATTTGGAGAAAAACACTACCCATTGCCAAGGAACAAAAGTGATGAGGAAGCCAGTTTTCCATGCCCGGGGAGAGGGAAGTAACTAAAAACTCAGATGGCCTGATGGTGTTCTGCTCCCACTCCGCTGTCCTGTGTCACTTTAGCAGCTAGGGAGATCTGCATATCTTTTTCCCCCCTGATACTGGTGGTGTATTTTAAGTATTTACATTTAATGAATTTTGATGCAAAAAATAAAATACAATAAAATTGTTCAGTTTTTAGAAATGAATTTTTAGAAAATGTAACTCAAGTTGAAGCCCTTCTCAAGTGGAAACACTCCAATGGCTCCTCACCTGATGTTGGATCAAATCCAGCCTCACTGTGGCCTTCACCGTATGGCCCCAGCTCCTCATCTGATCTTGTGCCATTCTCCTCCTCTCTCTTTTTTCCTATGCTACCCCCCCTTTTGCCTGAACCACTCTCCAACTAAATTCATGATCTCCTTCCATTACCAAGTCTCAGAAGGTGTCTCCTCCTCAGATAAGCCTTTCCCGATCCATTCTAAAATATAACTCCTTCCTTAATCTCTCACAGTGTTCCTTCCTTTTCTTCTATAATTTGTACTTAAATAAATTTATTTATTGTTTGAAAATCAAATCAGCAGGAAGTCCATTGGCTTGAGGCTGTTTCCACACTTTGGGTCTCTAGGTAACAAACAACCATATAACTTAGTATATGAACAAAACATAAACCTAATTTAGGAGCAAAAATTTAAACAAAAACTAAACAAAAGCTCAGTGTCAGCCAATCACAAGGAGCTGAGCTTTAGCCAATCACAGACTGCCAAATGACCAGACACATCCAAACAAGGCAAATGCCTAACTGCAACAAATCAAGCTACTTCTGCCTTTATTTTCTTGTCTTGCCCATAATCATTGCTCACACTGCCCAGCAGAGTTCTCTAAACCTCTTCCGATTCTGTGTTCAAACACAGAATTCCAATTCTTTGTTAAAACAAACTCTGTAAATACAATTCGTCTGAAGTTTTTCTTTGATCACTTTAATACCCATCTCTCCCACTGAAGTCTAGATCCAAGGGAAAGAAATAATGCTTCTTATTCTCCACTGTACCCTTGATGCCCAGAACATGCCTAGAGCATCACAAAAAAACAATATCTGTTGACCAAATGCATGGACTTCTCCACTCAGTTCAAGTACCACTTGAGACGTGGGATATAACTTTTTCTGTCTTATTTAATTTATTCAAAAACTATTTACATTTGACTCAGAATATTGGAAATTTAGAAACATAAACGTAAATTTTTTAAACACCATAGACAAGAAAAGCAGAATTTTAAGAGTACTGATTTATATCCTTGTTTCTCCTCTTACAATCAAGATACATAATTAATCATAAATGTGATAAGGGAAATTTCCACAAAAACTCAAGACTTGTACTTCAGCCTCTGAATGTTAAGACCGGGTGGCTAAACTGTAACAGAATACCTTAAGGGAACACCCTGTATTTTCAGGTCACATATGAGTCATTCTGAAATGATCATTGGATAGTTCCCAAAACTGTAATAATATTTAAATTGTATAAAAATATATTCCTGGTTTCACCCTATTTGTAACCCTGGCTTTATCCTGCACCCAGTGTGGATCAAGTGGTATATCACTGAGCTGAGAAAACCTAATCTTTGTTTTTCTTATATATATACATATATATATACACATATATATATGTATATATATATTCATGACATCATGAATGTCTGATGACATCATGAATATGTCTATATTCAATAGATATAGATACGTCAATAATGTATTGATAATAATCAGCAAGGAAGCATTGCTCACTGACTCCCATTGCTCATTATATGGACCAGAATTGATAATAACAAACACTTTGATTTTGTTGCAACATCACCTTCATTTCCCAGTATGTAAAAATAGAATTGTTTTGCCTGATTGTCATCTATTTTTTTTCCACTAATGATAACTGTTCAGAGAAAATAAAATTTCTTAAAAGAATCAAAATTGAATGTTCTGCTTGTCTTACTGGACAAAAAACAAAGCTATTTTAAAATCATGAGCTATTTATACATTATGAAAACTGATTTGCCTGTAGAAACAACACAAAAT
Organism: Tamias sibiricus; assembly: GCA_025594165.1. Taxonomy (NCBI): domain Eukaryota; kingdom Metazoa; phylum Chordata; class Mammalia; order Rodentia; family Sciuridae; genus Tamias; species Tamias sibiricus. Next base: position 116,240,981 of record CM046664.1, read on the forward strand.
CTGGTCAACACTCTTCTTCCTTTCCCCAGACATGGAAAAGTATTATCTCGACAGGAAGAGAAAGAAACAAATTAATTTACGTCTCAAACTCTGCTCAGCAAACTCATTCATTCATTCATTAAAATGAATACCACACACAAAAAAGGCATGTGTCTTGGTCAATCAACTGTCTGTATTCACAAGAGAATTTTGAAATACAAAAGGATGCATGTTTTACTTAGTTGAAATGAATAAAAAGCCAGACTGGCATTCTTTTATCAGTATTTAGCAGATGTAGCACATGAGAAACACACAATACCCATACCTATTTTGAAAATTAAAGTGGAAACATTATTCTACTTAAAAAGATAGCCCTTTTGGGATGGAGATGTAGCTCAGTGGTAGAGCACTTGCCTAGCACCCACAAAGTTCTGGGTTCAATCCCCAGCACTGCAGAAATAGACTGCCTTTGTTCTATATCAAGATTCCAGCACTGAGCCATTAACCGTAAAAGACTTCAATTTGAAAAATAAGACATTTAGGGGCTGAGGCTGTAGCTCAGTGGTACAGCACTTGCATAGCATGCATGAGGCTTAGGGTTCAATCTCAATACTGTGTGCAAAAAAAAAAAAAAAAAAGGAAGAAAGAAAGAAAAGAAAAAGAAAAAAGAAAAAAATGAATTTCTGCAAAAAAAAAAAAAAAAAAAAAAAAATAGAGTATAAGGGCTGGGGCCATGGCTCAGTGCTAGAGCGCTCATCTTGCATGTGTGAGGCCCTGGGTTCAATCCTCAGCACCACATAAATAAAATAAAGGTATTGTGTCTATGTACAACTAAAAAATATTAAAAAGAAAAGAAACTAGAATATAATTTTAAATAGTAAAATATGTGGCATGTTTCAAAAGGATCATGGAATTTGCTAAAGGCAGCACTTTCAGATTAACTTTTAGTTTTAAAAGAGTCCAGGTTTCACAAGAAAATCACTGTATCATAATGTGACATATTTGAATCAACTTAAAGAGTTGTTATCTTCATTCTAGCAAACATTTTTAAAAGCAGCATTTCTTTGACCAGTGTTGCTTTAAAGCAGTGTTTCCCAAGTAGGGAAACATGTTGGGGCAACATTTTCCCCAAAGGAGGAGACCTTATTTGGTTGTCATGATGGAATGTGTATCTAGTGGGAAGAGGCCACGGTAGGATGCTTCTGAACATCTGTGACACACAAGGATGGCTCCCCCCACCATAAAAAATATCCAGTCCCATATATCAACAGGGATGAAGTTGAGAAACCTATTTTAATTTAAAGAAAAATCATTTAAAAGGTTTAAAATTGAATTTTGAATCCAAAGAATAAATCAAGATTCTGAAAAGACAATTCCATGCAAACTCTGAACATACTAAGTAAAAATATGATCAAAATGACATTATTCAGATTAATTTTAAAACATATTAAGTCAGGATAGAACTTTATAAAGAGACACAATTTTGCCATAATATATCTCCACTTACATGTGCTTCAAATTATATTTTTATGTCCAGTTCTTAGTAGATCCTGAACAAATACCTATTGAGGGAAGGTGAGAGAGAAGGATATGTATGTATTTTATGTTATCCTATCTGGGATACTTCATAAGATTATACCAGGATAAGTAAGACCCCTCTTTCTTGGACTTTCACAGGTTGGTAAGGTCCTCTAAAGTATACTCTTCTTCCACAGTGTGGAAAGCCAGTGCCATTTTCCAGTCTTCTGTGCAACAAGATGTGTCCACAATTTCTCTCTAATGCACCTCAGTACCCTATGTAGGAGAAAGCTTGAACTCAGGGAAGTTACCTGCCTTCCACTTCCTCTCTCCCCTCACCACACACTAGGGATGTAGAGCTGGCTTTGATCCAGCTTCAGCCACACAGATGAGGATAACTCCCTAAGGAGAGTTAAAAGACAGAATAACCTGGGCTGCTGAATGACCACTCAACATAAAGCTGCCTCTCCAGTTGGGATCACTCACTCCATAATGTCATGAGAGAGAGAAGGGTGGGGGAGGTGAGGGATGGGGGGAGAAAATCAACTTCTATGGTACATTGGGTTTCTTTGCTATAGTTGCTTGTACAAGGCAATTCTATGATCTGATAGTCCTCAGTGTTACCAGAGCTATAAATGCATTCTATCTGAAGAAATGTTAAGCTGGCTATTTTTTTAAAAAAATTCAATGCAAACAATAATTGAAAGCTAGACTATACAGTTAGTTTATCAATGAAGGTTAAGAGGAAGAACTGTCATATCTTTTTTCATACAGTCATTTCTCATTTATTTAACCTAAAAGGGAAAAAAAAAAAAAAAAAAAAAAAAAAAAGGTATGGAGGAAATCTGAAGGTAACTACCAAAGACAGTCACTGTTTCAATGATAAAATATTCATGCAAACTCATGCTAATGATAGTAGGCTGGGCCCTCTATAATGCAGGCTAAAACACATAATTTTGTTTTTTTTAAAGTTTTATAATTATATAATTTCATCATCTTGTCTTTGTCTCCCTTGGACTAAGATAGTAACAAAAATACTACTAGTAAGAGGGGAAAAGAAATGAAGGCCAGAAGACAGCAACCTCAACAGTTAGCCTTGAATTGCTAATTTCTGGATAAAATTGTGCACTCGAATTCTGAATATTCAATTAAATTTAACTCAAAAGGCTCTGTGGCTATCCTGCTATAGCTGCTTCTCTTTTAACACATTCTCTATTAAAACTCCAAAATATTTCCCTCCGGTCTTCATTTGAATATATATATTTATTCAAAGATGTACTGCTATCTAATGTGAATGAGAGGCAATCATTGACAAAATGTTTTCTGAGATTAAAGCAGACTTCAGAGTTTTGCAATTCAGATTCTTCATTAATATTACTTTTTAAAATACAATTTCCCCCTCAATAAAAAATATGTTTTAAAGAAAAAGAAATGTGGTAAACATCCTATATATATCTTGGTGAGCTCTTGTAAGTGTGGATGTAGGTAAGTCCCCTGAAGTGAATTGTTTGATCAAAGGGTATGTATACTTTAACTATTGGAAGAGATAATCAAATTGTTTGCATAAATTTATGTTGTACAAATTTATGTTTCTAACAATAGTGTCATTGCTTGTCATTATGAAACTTTAAAATTTTTTTGACATTCTATGAATAGAACTAACATTATATTTTAGTTTATATATTTCTTTAATTGTGATTTTTTACATGCCTATTGACCATTTAAACATTTTTTCTACAAGTTAGCGATTCATATTCTATGCTTGTTTTTATTAAATTACTTGTTTTATTTAAAAGAAAAAAAAAAAAAGAAAAGGAAATGTGGGAGGGAAAGACAACTAAATGACACATTTGGATCCAATTACATATTTCACTAGTTCCAGTGAATGCCCCAGGGAATAAATAGTCAATCAGTAAATCACCACAGAGGGTCTATGAAGATGACATTGTTACCTACTCTTAAAAACATGGTCATCAATATGTAAATACATCATACATAATATCATAATTAAAGAAAACAAAAAGCTTTTGAAAATCTCCATATACACTGAGTTCCCCAAGGGAGGTTATGTGAAAATGAACCTAGAAGACTCCCATGCACACCACATTGTGATCTTAGATGGATCACCATCTCTATGGGGTTCCTTTTTGTTCGTTTGGTTTTAATCTATAAACAAAGGAGTCTGGTCTTAGCCAGTTCTTCTCCACAAGTGCCCTCCAAGGTGCCATGGATACACAATCAAGAGCATGTTTAGTTTTCACAGTAATTGGCCCTTATGGAGCAGAGAGAAGGGTTGGCCACTGATCCAGAAACTGTCCTAGGTGCCCCCAAACTTTGAAATGTTCTTCTGCACATTCCTTTCATTAGAACCTCTAGCATAACCATTCAAGCCAGGAGAGTAATTCTATTGTATCTTAAGCAAGTTGTTTTAACAAACTAAATCTTCCAGGGATTCAACTCCTATGTAAATGTGCACTTTTGCTTAGAACCTCACCCAAAGTCATTCACTATTTTAAAAAGTCACCTCACTTCATCTGAGTCAAAGTTATGGCACACCAGGATCAGAATTCTTTTGTAACTATTGCTTACATAGATGCAAATGGACATCTACTTCTTCATGCCTTTTAGTATAGTTATACTTTAGCGTATATGTTGGAAATATACCCCATTTTATTATAAATTACTTTCCTGTTTTATTTATATCAGTGTATTATGGCAATGTATTGGTTTAATTTTTAGTATAATTCACTTATACATACAATTATCCATAAATTTCAGGGAATAATATTTTACAAAAATAATGAGACACAAGATCTGATAGAGATGCAAGCCACTGGTCTATGATATCAAGTGAAGCTTCTTGTAATTCTGACATTCCTTGATTCTATGAAAAATGTTCTCTTTGGCAAGTCACTATCAAGCCTTTATCTCTACTCTTAACATTTGAGAATAATGCAAACACATTAAAAAGAGAAATAGATATGATTTCTAAGGCAACATATAAAAACAGACTTCACTAAGTTTTCAAACGTTATATGTGCAGTGCTGACCCCTTTAACATGTAAACAGAAAGGAATAGAGAAACCTCTAAGGTCGAGGTGGAACTCTTCACTTCCGCTTGGTCTCAAGAGGCTATGCTATTTGCCTCAGCTGGTGACTGTGTCCTTGTTCTGTCCTTGAGCTGAAATTCACACATCTCAGTGATGTACTGCCTCAGCAATTCTCCCACAAGTTCATTCAAGAATATGTATGTTCCTGGGGCTGGGGTTGTGGCTCAGTGGTAGAGTACTTGCCTGGCATGTGTGAGGCACTGGGTTCAATTCTCAGCACCACATACAAATAAATGGATGAAACAAAGGTCCATCAACATCTAAAAAAAAAAAATACATATGTTCCTAATGTGGAACAGGATGGTCACATCTCACAAAACTGCAAATGTCTCTTTAGTTAAACTTATTCAAAAAAGCAACACCTTCAGCTCAATATTGGTCTGCAGATGGTACAACTATACTTCCACTTCTCTGTCACCAAATTGAGGGGTCATCATACATCTACTGTTCCAACTCAAGTCTGTGAAAATATACTGAAGGCAAAAAGAAAAATCAAGGCATTTAACATATTCTTTGCAAGCTATTATGGAAATAGTTTTTAAATTACTATAAGATCAGATAAAAACAATAACCTATTTGAAGATTTATATATTTATGTAAATACAGATATATTTATATACTTTTTAACTCTGAATTTCTGAAAATAAAAAAATATTCTTTGTCATTTTACATAGGAAGAAAAAAGATCTCGTATCAGTAACATTTTTTTTTTAATAAATGACTCTCTTAATTTTTCCTCACTGCCAACATAGACAATGCAGGAAACTAAATTACCAGTTTTGTAAAAATATGTCTTTAACCAAATAAGTAAGTGAAACATGAAAAACTCCTGAAATAATACAACTTCTCAAGCCTTCCATAATCAACAGTTTATTCTCAGTCCCCAACATGTCAAGAGCCATTTGACTTCAGTGTTTGTTGGCTTATAACATTTATAAGCTTATAAAGGGTTGGTGTCCAGAGTGAGGGGCACATTTTATCCGGATGTAACAGTTCAAATCTATTTGATTTGAAAATTAAAAACAGCTCTGCCAGCGGCCACTTTGAGAAAAGAAAATGATACACAAGGAAACCTAGCCCCAGAAGGCTCTTACCCGCAGGGCCTCGATGACCAGGTCTCTGGCCTCCAGCTCCCCTTCCATCACACTCAGCAGCATCCGCAGCTCTGATTTACTGAGGGTGTCCACATCAAACTCTTTTTTCTGTAACACAAATTTTAAAAAGGCCATGAAAAAACTATTCCTTAAGAAAGACACATATATCCTACAGATATACAATAGGTCCTTTTTATCCCAGTGGTTCAGAACAGGCACTGATACACTGTTCAATTAAAGACAACCTATACCTTGACCTTCTAGGAGAGGTAAAAGCCATGATGCCACTTTCCCAAATCTCCCCTCAAAGGAGATATAGTTCCCCAGACTGCCTGTACACCTGGATCAGAATCTCTCCAAATTATGTGGCACAAATTTAAAGTCCCTGGAGCTACGTCAAAACAGGCCTGGTGTATGTCAGGGTGAGGTGGGGGCTAGTTGAAGGGTAGAAGAGAAAACACAGATGTATTCCTAGAAGGGTCCCAACATAAAGGCTCCTGGGAGGTTATTATAAATTCCAGGCAATCCAATAACAGGTCATGTTTATAGAACACTCTGTAGCAGAGGCCACTAGCAAGCAACTGACAACCAAATCTGGCCCACAGATGTGTGTTACTTGGGCCACAAAAAATCTTTCCCCTGCGTTCAACCTACATTAAAAAAAAAAAAGGAAAAAAAGAAAAAGAAAAGGAAGAAACTTGAAAACATCACCAAATAAATAAATACATAATTCCAGAATTGTGGGTTCTCTTCAAAAGTAGAATGACTGGGTAACCCCAGATTCACATTTCCAAAGAAAATAATCCACAGAGCCATTTCAAAGGAACATGTTCTACATACTGCCCACCCTTCCCCACCAACATGTATACACTCGCTCACTGCAGGCAGATTCACTTTTAATAAGCCTGAACAACCCACTTATAGTTATCTGGGCCTGTGGAACCCTACAATTAAGTTATTGAAGTGCTTTCTTCGGCAAATCTCTGTAGCTTCTTATTCTATGAGGCGGGCTAGGTGCAGACCTGAGGCTAGAACAAGGGAGCCTTCCAGAGACACAGTTGCACTATGAGGAGTCAGCACCATGGCCGGGGGGGGGGGGGGGGGGGTCATAACTTCTGATACAATGCTCTCCAAGCCCTATCATGTTCTCCACATTCCTTTCCTGATGACTGCATCCAATCTTATGTCATTAAATCACATTGATATACCACTGAATCCAAATTATTTTGTCTTCAACTCCAACTTCTTTCCTCACTATAACTTTTACAAATAGGTCTTCTGACATCCATATTACAGATCAGTTAATGTGTTCTCAGCTTCTCAGCTATGTCTGGGTGATTTCAAATACTTAGGTCCTCCAAACATACACACTCTGCTGCTCTCTTCCATGGAGACTCTCATTTGACTATCCCAGTCACCATCCTCAGAAGGAAACTCATACTTATCCCCAAATGTCTCTATACACCCAACCTCAGAAGCTATTCTTCAGTATATTCTGAACATTACTTCACATTTGTACAGCACCCAGTGGTTTTCAAAGTATTCTCAAAGAACCAAATCTAATCCACATGACATTACCATCTCTATTTTTTTTAGTTAGGAAAATCACAACTCGGAGAAGTCAGATAACATATGCAGACCACGTAACCAGTAAATGGTAAGACTAGGATATATAACCAAGTGCCATAACTTGTGTGCACACTTGACCATACAGTATCAGCATTCCAGAACAGGTTCTGCAAGTACAGATGAAAAGGGTGCATTTTACCAATCAGCCAGTAACAACTGGCTTAGCATGTACATCTACCACCAGACCGTCTTCGTACATAAACAGAAGTAAACACAGAAGAGACCAGGAATGACTTCAGGGGCTCTCATAAGACCTGACCAGAACTAGTCATATCTCACTTCAAAGGAGCCTTCTGGAAGGGGATACAGGGTTATAGATGGCAAATAGACAAGAGCTATGTGGCTCCCTTGAGAAAGATTTTAAAAGAATCTTACTATGTAAATTGTTTCTTCTTACACATACCGACTATAGTGAGCAGTTATTTGGAAAGGCAGGGCCAAAAGATGGAAAAAGGGAAGAGATAAATCTATAGCAGGTTTGAAGGCTACATAGTTCCAAGAGACCACAGCTTAGAAGGCAACTTAGAGATGCTCCCTGTGAATAGTAAAATCCAATATAGCAGGTCCCAAATTCTGGTCTACTACAGTATTATATCTCATATAGGCTAAAACTTCAGCATGTAAGAATCACCTGGAGACTTTAACTTAAAAAACAGACTGCAGGCCTCTACCCTGAGAAATTGATTCAGAATTTCTGAGTGTTAGAAAGGCTATAAGTTCGCCTTCCTAACAAGCTCCTGCTGATGCTGCTGGTCCAAGCTGGATGACACTTTGAGAAGCATTTCAATAACTTGGTTGAGTCTCTGCTTTCTCATCTATATAATGGTAACACTAGCATCTACTCTGCAAAGTTTTTGTGAGGATTAAACAAGAACATATAAATGAAGTAAGTGCTAAATAAAGGCAGGAAATTGTTATTAGTATCCCAGATGTTTTATGTAGGGAGTAGTGGGACACTGGCAAAGAGCCTATTCTTTGAAAATCTACCAGCCCAAGTCCAATAAACTCAGTTTATTGACAATGATGAAAGACAGACTCTTACCCTTTGGTTTTTTTTTTTTTTTTTTTTTTTTTTTTTTTTTTTTTTTTTTTTTTCCTACTGAGATGGGAGAATAAGCTGCAATTCTTATGTGTTTTAAAAGGTGATGTTTTATTAATGCTGCTGCTGGTTGTTCTAAAGATTTTAATTAATTGTATGTTTTATTGTCCTTGTTTCCCTGAAGCTTCATAAGCAAAGCACTCCGTTTTAAAAACTAATAAATTATAGAAGACATTGCCAAGATTCTGATTCATGTTAGAGTCAGGAGAGCTTGCCCTGCGTCCATCATCACTGACATCGCAATAGTGACCTGTAACCAACACTTCTGTTTTTCTATATATTACCATCAATTGAAAGGGAAATTCATTTTTTAGAAACTGCATTGGCACATGTCTGTAATCCCAGCTACTTGGAAGGCTGAGGCAGGATGATGGCAAGTTTAAGGCCAGCCTCAGGAACTCAGCAAGATCCTGTCTCACAATAAAAAACTAAAAATAAAAAAGGCTGCAAATGTGGTTCAGTGGTAGAGCACCCCTGGGTTCAATCCCCAGTAATGGGAATAATAATAATAATAATAATCACAACCACCACTACTGTTACAGGGTTCTTGCTAAACTTTGTCATAGAATATTTTAGAAATCTGTTTCACATCATAATATATGTGATATATATTATTTTAGGTATATAGTGTGTCTGCCTCCTTCTCCCCTATACCTCTATCTCTGCTTCCCCACTAAAACACCACTCATTCCTGACTTCCAATAATAATATTTTCAATTTGCCATTTTCCATATCTGATGTTTCCATCCCCTATTCTAGAAAAGCAGAGTTAAAAAAAAAAGTGCATGAAAATGGGTGGCAATCTTAGGGTTCTAGATATTTTATAAATAAATATAAAGCACTTTGGTATTTTTAGAAAAATAAGCAAGCCCAGAAGCAAAAATTCCAATAAAAACTTTCATTTTTGTTTCATATAAATGGACACTTATCTGATGTACCTATGGAATAAAAATACTTAGATACAGAGAAAAATCATTAATGCTTCTTGATTCAAGAACAAAAGAAATTGTTTTAAATCTCGTGTTGATAAAACACTACCTTGTAATTTAATTTTTCAAAAGAAAACAGAACAGATCCCAAGCCTGTTGAATAAAAATTAAACTGTCCATCAGGGCACCCAAGAAAACATGACCCCTTCCACCCCCAGGACATGCTCACAGTCTAAGCTTTCTTATTGTACTTGTTCCCCCCCAATTAAAAAAAAAAAATCTAGCTTTCATTTCTTAGCAACAGAAAGAAACTCAAAAATAAATAAAAAATAAAACATACCCTTAAGACTGCTCTTAAGGTCGGATCCATTTGCCAAGAAAAGTACTATATGCCAGGAAAAGTGCTGCTGAGAAAATGCACCAGGCAGTATATGCATAAATGCACACAGAATGAACATCTGGCATGGATCTTATCTCATATGGGGAAGAAAAAAAAAAAATCTGTCATGGCAGCATAATCTAACCCAGGTCTGGTCACCAAATAGAGAAGATACTCTCTTTGGGATACAACAAATTATGTATATTGATGTATGCTATATTGATGCATTGTTAATTTTATTGCATATTAATTTTTCATGTTAACAATGTAGTGCATGTTAATTATTAATTTGTTATAATTTTTATATTTATGCGTATATATAAATGAAAAAGGAGAGATACCCCTTTTCAACACAGCAGTTTTGCACTGTGAAGTACTTATGGTAGGTATACTGAGGGCATTCTTCAGGATTGTCTCATTCGGGCTCAGTGAGGGAGACAGAAGGAGCAGATAAAATAGAACCTGGCTGAGTTGAGTCATCTTAAACTGCTGGAACTAAACACAGGTCACCACCAAGGATCCCTCACTCTCCTGGACCTAAATCTAAAACTCAGGGGCATCCTATAATCACAGCTAAATGGGGCTGAAGGGCCTTGCCCATAACCTTAAAGAATAAATGGGATGGCACACTGATGGGATGCCAAAAAGCCTTCAGGTGGAGCCACAGTGGCCAAGTGCCCCTTAGGTCTTTACCCAAACATGCCAGTCTTATCAGGGCTAGTAGGGAAAATGTTTCTACTAGGCAAACACATTCTCTACCTCTGCCCAGCTTAAAACCCAGTGGGTTGTGTCTACATTTGATTAATACCTCTTAAGTAAGAGTGAGGGTGTCTGAGAGAGCAGATGGACCAGAAGTCACAAGAGATGTGGCTAGTGAACAATCTGCAAAGAAGGGCAAGTCATTTCACTTGTTTGGTTCTCAGGCTTCTCATCAGTAAATATGGATATTGAGCTAACTGATTTCTAAAAATTCCTCCAGCCCCAAACATCCTAATTTCATGTACCATCAGGGTAACTGTATTGGTGTACTGAGGCAATTTAGGTCATTCCCTGAGACTAAAGGCCTTTGAGAAGTACTTGGGGAAAAACGATTTTGCCTCTTTGCTCAGAAGTTACAGAAATGTGTTTTGCTCCTCATTTAATAGTGTATGCTAATAATAATGCAGTTAGAACTTCCTAAGGAAGTAAGATTTGTTCTTTGGAATAAATAAAGATCATAAAGAAGGGAAAGCAATAAAACATCTCAAAACTTCAAAAGGATCACAATTTTAAGGCTGAATCATTGACACGAAAAAACTAAATCCAACTTTTTAAGTACACAGAATATGAATTTAGCCAATTATAATATTTTTCAAGAAGAAAGTACATGCTGGGGCTGGGGATATATATAGCTCAGTTGGTAGAGTGCTTGCCTCACATGCACAAGGCCCTGGGCCAGTTCAATATCTCCAGCATCACACACACACACACACACACACACACACACACCACACACATTACACATTTCTCACACATTCAGACCATTTTAAAATTTGTCATTACCTCTTTCCTTGAGATCATTCCTCCTGATTCCTCTCTCTACGTGGAAGAGTGAGTTTTCATGAGAAGGTTGCAAACCTCTGATTTTGCTCTCCCTGGTCCTCCTTATTCCTCACATTCATCTGATACTCATCTTCAACGAGCAGCATAGCTTCCACTTTTGTATGCCCTCCCAGACTCTAGAAATCTTTTGTTTTCTCAATTTGGACTTAGAGTCTATTGTATTAACTTATCTGTCAACTAATCATGTCCTGCCTGGTGCATTTATTCACAGTACTAAATTTATATTCTCTGGCAACTCTATTTCCTCACCCTTTTTAGATGTGTCAAGATAGCAAGAATATTACATCTTCACCTGATTTTATCTAATGTGTCCTGCCCCCAACTTTTGGTATTAAGTGCCTATTGCCAGCTGCATAAAACAGCATGAAATGTTGCAGCCCACTAAGATACAATGTCACAATCTACTCTACAGGCAACTAAGAAACAATGCTACTGTCCACTCTAGAAGCAACTAAATAACTGAACATTTAAGGAATCACTGGTTGTTTAAAAAATCACTTAGAGTAACCTAAACTAGGGAAGTCTCTAAAACAACACACAGAGAATAAGGGTCCTCCACACTACCTGGGGTCTTTTGTCTTTCCTGCAAGACAAGGCACTTTTAGTGTATTGGGAGGAGGTAATACTGACAAGGAAACAATGTCAGGAAGGAAAACTGGTAATGGATGTAACTAATTTTAACTAAGAGAAAGCTGAAATGAAAAGCAGAAAAGTGGCTCAGTCAGGGGTGACAGCATCTGATAATTAGGCCCCAGCTACCTCCCTTTTCCTTCTTTAAAAACTCCACTCAGTCTCCATTTCCTCTTCAGGTAAAGAATGGGCTGCTTCTCAGAAAAATAAAAGTATTTCCACCTAATAATTGTCCTTTAAGAAGCTTGGAGTGCATTGACGAATATTGTCTTGATGATCTGTAGGTGGCAAATGTCAGCATGCTGATTTTCAAAGTGAAGAGGCTGGGACATGGAAGGCTAAATTATACTCTTGCAGCTATGAAGCCCTTCTGTGGGAGAACTCAAGCAGACTTTTTGGAATCATTCCAGTTGTCTTTCCAATGAAACATAACAATGTCCAAACTAAATAATTTACAAATAAGTACTCACTCCACAAAAAAATGTTGACTTGATTATACTTCATTTACTATACTAACCTTTCACATGGATCTGCAAACTATTAGTTGTTTCTTAAAAATTTATTCAGAGATAATCTTCCCCCTAAAATCAGGATTTCTTCATTGATGACACCATACTGTACAGAGCATTAGTAACATGATGTCATTTTTTCATACAGAGTGTTTATAAAAGATCAGACTAAAATTCTAAACAAACTTTACTGTCAATGCTGTCATCATTACTCTCTGGTGTCTGTTCTCTATTTCTTCACTGAATCTTCAAAGACAAATCTCCTTTGCCATGTTATATAAAGAGCTCCCATAGAGAGGAATCCAATCAAGAGGATTCTTACAAAGGCTCTCTCTAAAACCACATTCAGATGTGCTTAGGCAGCAAGTACATGGAAAGTAGGCAGAGATATGACTTCATCCTTCCTAGGTACATCTAAAGTTGAATTCGAGTCCCATGGTTTATGCAGCTGCTGACTAATCAAAAAACCTTGCCTAACTACCTCCTTCTTGACCAATCTTTTTATTCCCCTTCCCTGTCTCCAAACTTTCCCACATTTTCACCTTATCCTCAATCATCCCCTCCTCCAGGTCCAAATGGGTATGGCCTTGACTCTATTAACACAAGACTTCTGGATGGAAGTGGTACAGTCACCATCTTACCACCACCACACCTCCAGCCTCAATCATCATTTGGATGAGAGGTAATCTAAAGAGAAAACTAATAGTGTTGAAAATTAAATAAAAAATCTGGAAGCATTTGCAAATTCATTGAGAAAAGCAGTTTAGAAAGGGGTAATATAAAAATGAAAATCTTTTGATTCAAGATCTCTAATTCTGTAATGTTAATAAAACCCATAGAACAATGGTTTCATTATAATCTGGTAACAAAATTTTCCAATTAGCCAACCAACATTAATTATTATGACATAGCTTTTTAATGGATTTTCTTTCACTTTCTTCATTGAATAGACATCTGTAAAATACTTGCCATGTGCCTGGCACTGTGATAAGTAACATTTGCTTTCTTTTACAAATAAATTCACACAATTCTCTTTGAGTCTGTTCTCTCCCAGTCACAGACTTGCCCTCCACGTGATCAACAGCAGATATCTGTAAATGATTAAATACTAAGACTGTGAAACATTTTTGAACTCATAAACTTATGTGACACACATGAGGACAGAACCAACTGGTAATTCAGCCTAGGCATGAATTCAATTACAAATAGCACAAATGTTTTTCTCTACACAAAACTGCTCCTGTGAGAAATACAATGACAAAAGCAACACCAATGACAATAATAAAGCCCAAAGAAAACAAAGCAGGTGCAAATAGAAACATAGTGCTTATAATTTAATAAAAAGCATCACACTGAAAACAGTCATATTCTAACCTCTGAGGAAATTTTATTACAATATTTGCAAATTTTAAGCCATTTTCTAAAGCATACAGCTGAGGCTGAAATGGAAACCTCTGCATTCATCTTTGAAAGTCTTTTATGTGTGTCATGTTTCAAGGAACCCCAAGAACCAGACACAGGTGCACACTGCTTCCGGCAGTCTCTGTCTACATCCCCTTTGTATTGATGCCCAGCTGAAATGTCCTCATTCTGTGGAGCATTTCCAGATCCTTCCACTAGGAACCCTCTCTTTGCTTGTTTCTCCCAATACTTCTATCGCAAATTATTTGTGCCTCTCATGACACCACAATTTCTCGTATGATTTCTTGGTGTATATGTCAGTTTCTATCAATGTGATATGTCACTTTAGGTCAACAGAGATGTTACTCATGATGCTTCCATCTTGTAAATGTTCAACAATATGTGATAAATCGGCAAAATTTATTTTGTGAAACTTTTAATAGCCTATAGTTGTCACAGAACTAACTACAATTTAGCTTTAAAAAAAATTAGCAAAATTGACTAAGATTCTCTCATTGCATTTACATTCAATATTGCCACCCAAACAACAACCGAGCCATTAAGTTGTTTTAATATCACTGTTGTGCATTTTTAAACAAACACATTGTCCAAGTTTTTCTTTGTCTCTATCACCATGACAACAAAATTTATCCCTACTTTTTACATATTAGCTGCTAAAGAAAGCTCAGAATGGTAAGACTGCTGTTGGTGTCCCAAATATAGCTTTTAAAAGATCTCCATTTTTTTTTTCATTCCTAAATTCTTTGGTGACAATAAAAAGCATGAAGATTTCTTTCTTTTCTTTTCCTCCGCTCTCCCCCCCCCATACTGCCTTATCCATTAGGAGTTATTTTCAGAGTAGAAATAGCAATATGGCCTATAAAAGTCATCACATTTGGCTAAGACACTGAAAATAACCCACGTCTCCCGGCATGGTTCACAGCAAAGACTATTAATATGATCCTATTGAATAATGTAGCTGTTAGCTAGCTTTACACTTGGGATGCTTTCAGGATTTAAACAGCTAAGAACAAGGATCACAAACTAAATTTAAAACACTCCACTGAAAATGATATTAAACTGAAAACTATAAATTAAACTTGTTCCTAAGCAACAATCTAAATAGTCAAAACTTAGTGAAAACACTCACTTTCAAAAATAGCCTACTGCTTTGGAGGCTCCATTGGCTCACTACTGCCAAATGTATATATAAAAATGCACAATATGTAAACCAATTTGAAATGAAATAAATCTCTAACATGCAAAAAAAGAATTGCTTGCTAAAATAAAAAATTTAAGTCCTGTTTTGAAAGAACCCAAAATGCATAAATAAGCCTTTGATTTTTAACCATTAGATAAGAAGCAATTACAACAAATATTTCTCTACCTGTTCTTTCATGTAAAAATCAATCTATTCTTCAAAGGGGTGATAAAAATGGACCATGCTTTTTCAAGTCAAATTTATTTTGAAAAATGTAATGCCCAGTTTTACTGCATAAGTCAGCAAAATATCTTTAAAATCAAGTTATTTTTTTTTTTAAAAAAGCTATCAGATTGAGACTTTTGCTGCATCTGAGAACCCTAGAGGATTCTATGCAAATAACAAAGAAGGTTCATTTTCACAGATTTTCCATGGTTATTCCCATCAACAAGCCTAAAACCATCAAATCCCCAATGATCAGCAGTGAAATTCAGACTCCTAAAATTCTTACACAGAGAGGGGACACTGACCTTGTTAACCCAAAAATCTTCTTGCAACCAAGGTGGTGTTTACAATCTAACGAAACTATATGTCAGCTACACATCACTAATCAGATGTCTGGGCTTGGTTTAATTGTCAGGTGATTGAAATATTGAGAGTAGAAAGAAGCTCATTCTAAATAGACTAAACAAACAAATCCAATATTACTGGGTTACAACACAGCACCTCCTTTTCCTTTCATTCCCTTTCCCTCACCATCTTTTGGGTATGTAAGTACCCAATCATTTCGGCTTCCCAGAGAGGCTTGTTGTTTTAACATCTAGCTTTCTAATTATACCTTGGAGAGGAGAACCCTGAGAGTGAAAAGGTTTCACCTAGAATCTTTTAAAACTCCACATTTCCCCCCACAAAGAATGAAAATTCAATTTTCCCAAAAGTTTGAGCTCCAAATTTGCCAGTTTCACAAGGAGAAATCAGCAGCCCTCCTCCTCCGTTTCTCCTTTCCTTTTCAAGCTCAGTTCCTCTCACCCCCAGTACCTTCCTCCACATCTCTCCTTTCCCTCCCCAGAAGCCCTACCTCCAGAGGTGGGAGGAAGTTAAAACAGCCCGGGCTGTTTACGCCCTTCCCTGCCCTGCCCTCTGCTGCCTCCCGCAACGACTTCTCTCAGGTGGTGGGAGGAACCGAGGGGGCGTCCACGCCCGGCTCACTCCATCCCACCCCGAATCCTCGGCAGGAGCAGCGGGATCGAGCCAAGAGTGGGAGGTGCTCCCAGATCTGCCTTTCTTTGCAGATCTTTGCAGCTCCTGAGAAGCTGCTTTACAAGCCCCGAGCGGGTTTTGCACCCAGGAAATGTGGGTCCAGTCCTCATCAGGAAAGGGGCTGGAAAACACGAGCAAGTGTCAATACACAAACATATTCATGGTGCTAAACACAGGACGAGCTATGGGAAGCAGCACATTAGGCTTCCGGACCCCAGCTGAAAACAATGTCTAGAAACCAGGTGCAGAACCTCCACCTTGCCAGGGCATCGCCCCGGGAAGAACGACCCCACAACCACCATCACCAAGTGATGGAGCCTCAGGCAGCTAGGACCTAAAGTGCTGTCGCTCAGCTGCAGCAGCGCCCACAGCTGGGCGCCGGCCTCTCCCAACCGGCCTCCCAAAGGCACCCGAAGAGAAACACACAATGGGCATCCCCACACCTGCTTGGCGATGGCCCGCCTCCCTCTCGCTGCTTTCCTGGGTACACCGAGAGGTGCCAGGCACCCCGGGGACACGCTCAAAGCCACGCGCGCAGCGAAAGGTGAACAATGGGGGGGTCAGATTCGCCAAGAAACACACTCAGCTCTAGCTCCGGGTCAAAATGCCCCCCGGCGGAGGGAGTGGGCATAAGGGTTGCACAGGACACACGCAGGGAGCCCTAAAGGACAGAAGGGATCCCTAACCCGGGTGGCCGCCCCGTCCCACTGGAACCAGCCTCTGGCCCTGGGATCGCCCGGAGAAAGAGGCACCTCGAGGAGTCCGGGATTAAGGAGCGTCCCAGGGACGGGGACCCGGATCCAGCGACCCGCTTCTACACACCACCCGCGCCCGCCCCGGGAACTCGGTTACCGCCGCCTCCGCCGTAGCCCCTGCTGCGTCCTCGGGGGCGCGGGACAAGTCGGGCTCGCAGCTCGCGCCGTCCGTCGCCATCTTCCTGCTCTAGCGGATCCGAATGCGAGCTCGGAGCCGCGGCTTGGGGCTCAGCCCTCTCCGCGCGGGCGGCGCTTAACCCGCTGCTGGCCGCGGGCGCTCGGAGCCGGGCCGCGGCGCTGCCTCCGCCCCTCGCCGCCGCCCCCGCCACTTAACCCGCGGCGCGCCGGGACCGCTCAGCCCGCCCCGCCCCGCCGCCGGCCTGCGCAGTCCCCGCGCGCGCCCGCCGGGGGACCCGAAGAGGCACGCGACCCGGACCCCTACGGGCCAGAGCGCGGATGGAGGATCTGAAGGAAAGAAAGTGCCCAGGAGGCGATCTCTAAGCAAGCCTCCACCAAGCCCGCGCCGCACAGACCCGATTAAACGGCAGGCTCCTGAATCTGAATTCACTAAGATCAAGGGAAATCCTTCACTTCAGCTCCCTCTACCCACTCAGCTGTCCGCCAGTTAGAAATTACTTAACGCACCCTTCTTAAATTTCTTTTTCTTAAATTTTCTTGTCGCCAGGGCCTTTGTACCCCCTTTACATGTCTTTTACCCGTGTACACATACACCTGGCTTTGTTTTACCCTGCCCTGCCATCGACTGTGGTTCTTCTCCCCAAACTATCAACTCCCAGATGAAAAAGACATGTTCTCTTCTAGTGCCTCTCATCTGGTACCTTTCTATATATAAGTCTCCTTTTCAAAAAAAGCGAAGAGGCCCGTTTTTTTGTGGACTCCCAAGGAAGAGGCCCTTTTTTGTTTCTTTGACTCCTAAGTCTGATGTCTCTTCTGAAAAACTTTAAGTGTTAAATGCCATAGCTTTTTAAAGAAAGCCCCCACTTTTGGAGGAGGTTAGAAGACTCCCACCCCTGCATGTGAGGACACATGGATGCACACACACACACACCTTTGTTAAATTTGATTCTATAGGGGAGAGTGCCTGCCTAGCATGAGAGAGGACTTGGCTTCGTTCCCTCAATATTGCAAAAGGAAAAAAAAAAAAAAATTCTTTGGGAAATACAGGGCTCAAGAATTTAATAAGACGAGTGAGTTAGGCCCAAACATTAATTTTCCCTTCCTGCATCTGATTCAGTTCCTACCCTTTCTTGCCAATTCGCAGAATGTGAAAATCTATCACCTTATCAAGACCATATGGTACAGCCATTCCCAAATCTCCAGATCCCTGGAACTGTGTTGAAAGCACAAAATCAAATTGAGGCTTTCAAGCTGGGTCTCAAAGAAGTAAAATCAAACCACAACCAAATTCTGCACTTGAAATTCTGGAAGATGAATGACTGGAATGTTTAGTCCAAGGGTTAGAGATCAGATCAAAAGCTTTTTTGTTTCTTTCATTTTTAAATGGAAAGCTCCTAATGAAAGGTTTGGACACTAATTGTTCCATTTTCCAAAATGGATCCAAATATGACACAAAACAGACCAGAGGAAATCTGGGAAGACCCCCAAAAGTGTTGATCGATAAAATCTAAAAAGTTCCCTCACACTAAAGAGAGGTCAAGAAAGAACTTTCACCTGGAACCCTGGGATTAAGGATCAGAGTCTTTGAAATCACCTGCAGGCAATTCTGTGAGCAGAGGGCTCAACTATTTGTTTTCTTTGACTTTACAGATAGCTATTACTTATCTCAGCTGTTTGGTTTCCATGGTTATTCATCATTTTCTTTTATCAAACATTCTCTCTAAAATTGCTCAATATTAGAACATCTAGACTCCTTACATGATGAAAGAAAAGCATTTGACAGTAAAAGTTAGATACTGAAGTGATAGTAAATATTTAAAGTTTGAATCAAGAACATTTCTTGTTCTTTTCAAAATGCATGTTCCCACATCACAGGGCCATCAATTTTCTGGATACTGATGTTGAATTACTACCCAAGAAATTAATTGGCTTACTTTTGAAAACAATAAAATGGCATAATTCTTAGGAATTAAGAACTAGGTATATGAAATGATGCTGATTCTGCAAGCAAATTCCATGTATTTTATTTGTGTGACTCAACTTTTAAAAGTCATTGGGAAAAAATGACTTGTATTTGTGTAAATACAATTAAAACAAAATCCTGTCAGAAAGGAGTGATATTTTTTTCCCCTCTCACCAACCTGTGTGTGTATGGAAAAATGAAAAATAAACAAGCATAAAAATCACTAGACAGCACATTTCTATCAAAATTCATGATCTCAGGGGGAGAATCCACATCATTTTGTTTCCATCTTAAAGCTGCCACTGCGGAGGGATGAATGAGCATCCAGCCTACATACAGCACAGAGGCAGTGCACTAGGAGTTAACTTCCTCACCAGTGGCCTGGCCTGGGGCTGCTTCTCCAAGAGAGGACACTTGCCGATTTAAATTCTCTCCTGAGAATTAGCCTGGATTGCAAATGCAAATTAACTCTTTCTGAAAGACTTTCTTTACACAAAGACAGCCTCTATTACAGTCAAGCCAAATACACATGAAAGGGTAGTGATTTGATGGTTCCAGAAATTAAATCTTTTGAAGCTTCATTAAACATCTAACTAACAATAATTACATCAATGAAAGGCATCTTTGGGCTAGAGTGAAAAAATTTGAAAGGCAGGGCACAAAAGAAGAGACCAAGAAGTATTACAGAAAAAGAGAAACCCCTATAACGAAAAATGAATCATGATTCTTTTTTAAAAAAATATTTATTTATTTACTTTAGTTGTACACAATGCAATGCATTTATGTTTACGTGGTGCTGAGGATTGAACCCAGGCCGTGCACGTGCGAGGCAAGCGCTCTGCCGCTGAGCCACAACCCCAGCCCATGAATCATGATTCTTAATCAGTAAATTCCTTTTGGCATTAAGATAGAAGGAGAGCTATTGAATATATTGCAGATAGAGAAACTAATATTTACATTATTTTCTCCTTTGAACATAATGATAATGTTGATGTCCCATTGACAAAAGAATTTAAAACTAATTATTTTCCAAATCCTGATATAGAGTTTTTTGAGTCAACTATAGCTCATACTTCAAGGGTCTCTTTTAAGACCAGAGAAATGAGATGTTGAAGCTAGGAATGCAGACAATTGTTGGAGAGCTAAGTGGTTTTCTGATTAAACCATGCCCTGGGCCTCACCAGCCACATCCTCCAACCACAAAACCAAAAACTCAGAGTTACACATAATGATGCAATGGGATACTTCCTTCCATGTGAAAAGATAAAGGAACATGTACCCTAAAACATTTTCCATCAGAGAATAAGAGAATCCTTTATTTCAGTCAAACGACAGCATTTATGTTAATTCCAAAGAGCAAACCATATGTTATTATGTTTTAGTATTGCCAAATGACAAAACTACTGAGTAGCAAATCATTCCTGACTATATCCAAAAGGCTATAGTTAGACAATTTAAATATTCCAGCCTACGCTTATTCCTGTGTACATGGGGGCGACCAACCTAGCAAGCCCCAAATCTTGGCATCAAGAATTCTATGACAAAGAGTGCAAATGAGCTCCCAGTATCCTGTACCTAATACATGCTTTTGAAATAAAGAGATTGCCAGAAATGAGTTATCATCTAACCTAACTACATTTCCTCATAGTCAACTTGTCATTATCTACATGTGCTTTAGGTTCTTTGTAGATTTTATTCCGTAAATTTAATTCTAATCTAGTTAGATACTCTTGTCAACAACCTATGGATTTGGAAGGCCTCCTCCACCAACTGTGGTTGGCATGTGCCAAGGAAATGCAAGTTATTTTTACCTAAGCTAAGGCAAAACATAATTAAGAAATCAAATCTGTTATGAGGAACCAAGCCAAAAGTAAATGTAAATGATCATTTTCATCACCCCTGGCCCATTCTATTACTACCTATAACCAGGAACTGTATCTTGTCACTTAAGCCCTGAAGTGATGTGCAAATATCAGCTTTTATTTAAGGGTTAAAGGTACAGTAAGAGAGTGCTGGAGAGTGATGTTGGCCAAATTGTATTGCTATGTTGTGTGTATGTATGAATATGTAACAGCAAATCCCATTATTATGTATAGCTATATTGCACCAAGTTTTAAAATGTGGGAAAGAAAAGTACAGTAAGAACATTGTTCCCCAGTCCAGTCATTCTAATAGACATCAGGGCTAATACAGAACAACAAAGTAGAGTTGGTTCAGTTCTATTGAATGTTTTTGAAATTTTAAATCATAACTTGGTGGTTTGGACTCTTATCTGCAGAAGTCATTTACAAGAGTAAGTTTCAGTGTAGAGGATGTTTTAGTGCAAAACCATTATGGAAAAACAATTTTAACAAAAGAATCTAGCCTGCTGCTGCCCCTCATCCACCTGAATTGGAAATGGATCTGAACATTTCTGTTTATTTAGCCTCTTTAGCTACCCCATAAGCCTGCAGTATGTAGTTACCAGGCAACCACAAAGGCAGGGTGCTTATACCATTAGGCATTAATTATAGCAAAGCTTTATTTTTCTTAGAAAGTTTAAAAACTATATAAATAGGTCATGACATCAGACCCCTTTTCTGCAGACTAGGAATGTAGAGCCAGCTATAAAACCATAGCTGATATTTTCTTTCATTATAGGAAATATATTGCTAAATAGAGAGGGAAATGCAGAGTTTGAAGAATTAAGAAGGAATTTAAAGATGATGACTTTCAATGTTAATACATACGCAGATGGCATTTATGTTTGACTCACTGAGGGTATGGTATACTTAGGATACAAAAAGCAGTAGAAAAGGTATAAGTATACAATTCTATGTAAAACTCTGAAATAAACCAATATTCTTTTGGCAAACATAATCACTTGATGTATACTTAGTTATTGGAATTTGAAATATGTTTAGGGTTTTTGAGATATAAATTCCACCTTATGCTTCCCCAAATCTCACTTAATGGTAATCGTTATTTTTGTCTGTTAAGACACTTTTTGATTAACTCAGGTCAACTGGGCTCACTTAAAATCACCAGGAAATTCAATGACATTTGGAGTTGAATAACCCCTAAATGCAAAGTACAATTTAATTCACAATATTTACAAAACAGTGTCATGGCTAGAGTTGAAGATTTAATTATATTTATGATTCAAGAACTGAAAGGAGGGGCTGGGGTTGTGGCTCAGTGGTGGAGTACTTGCCTAGTGTGTGTGAGGCACTGGGTTCGATTCTCAGCACTGCATATAAATAGATAAAATAAAGGTCCAAACAACCAAAAATATTTAAAACAAAAAAGGGAACTGAAAGGATAAAAGTGCTGGGATTGTTATTTTCATTCTGAAGAAAGTGAAGTCACTTGTAGTATAGTAAAGAATATTGCTTCTGGCAAATCAACAGTAAGGGTTAAGCATTATAGAAAGTTTTATTCTGGCAATCAGCCTTTTACTATTGGGCATGTTTTAGGGTTAGCAATATAATAAGTATGTTTTCCTATGGACAAACCTAGCTAGCCACATACTGGCCGTTATTCTCAGAGTCAACATCCATTTTATCATTACATCATCACTTAATTCTCATTATTCATCAGTTTCAGCATAAGCTTTTTAAGAATCAGTTGAGATATATTTTACCACTACATTTTCTTCCCTTCAAAATCTGCTCCAGACCTCACTTAGTTGGCTTTCAGCCTACCCACTGATCATCCAAAAGACAGGAGACCTTTGCTTGACCATTTTCTGCTTGGATAAGACTATCCCCACCCAATGTGGCCAGAGATGCCCACTGGAATGATGATGGAGAACCTCATTCCCAAATTTTAAAATTTGGGGTGTTGGCAGGGGAGGAGTTGAACAGAGACTTCTCCAGATCCCTGACTTTGAGCTGTGAGTACAGTTACCCCATATATGAAATCACATTGCCTTGTTCTATTTTCTTTATAGAGTTATATTTAGAGGTACATAAGCAAACAAAAACAAACTCATACATTTAAATATGATAGGTAAAGCAATAATGCTTCTAGAAGAAATATATTTTATGAACCTGTAAATCAGAGCAAAGTTTGTTAGTTTTAATGCAATCCAATTTATTAATCTTTTCTCTGCTACAATTAGTTTTTGTGTCCTGTTTATGATTTTTCCCTAATTTCTTAGCTTCCTACATACTTTTTTCTGCTAGTTTTCTCGATGTCTTATCCTGCAAATGCCCAGCTCAGAATTCAGTTTAAAATTAGAGAAGAAACCACATGAAAATTTCTTTGACTCTTTCTCCAAAGTTCCTTCCTCTGAGACTTTGTCCTTAGACACTTGGGTAATCCACCAAATCTGACTCCTGTATCCTTAGCCCAGTAAATCTCATCTTTATTCCCCAGTTGCCCCCAACCAATCATAGCCTTTCCATTAAGAATCAACTTCTAAATTCCTGCTTGAATTCATGACTTGCCTATTATCTATTAAGAGTTTTATTTGTTGTTGTTGTTCAGTAAGAAGATGGGTCCAACACTAGCTACTCTGTCATAACTGGAACTGCTTACTTTTAGAAACAGTGTTTAATAACAAAACTTTCTAACATTTCCTTGCCTAATTGGATTGTACTCAGAACTGTATTTTGTTTAGTTTAGTTTTTTTTCTTTTTTTGTCTTTATCTTATCCTGGGGTTGAACCTAGCTCAGACTCTCCAATTGGCATTGCAAATAAAATCCAGGCAGCAATCTACCATTTCATCAATAGTCTGA
Source organism: Tamias sibiricus (assembly GCA_025594165.1). Classification (NCBI taxonomy): domain Eukaryota; kingdom Metazoa; phylum Chordata; class Mammalia; order Rodentia; family Sciuridae; genus Tamias; species Tamias sibiricus. Next base: position 116,264,899 of record CM046664.1, read on the forward strand.
CATCAAAAACCATGCTGGCAATAAAGTATATTAGTGCAATTGTAGAATATAATACTATGAGGTACAAACTCTATTACAAATTTTTAAAATGAAGGATTTTCCTCCTATTTCTAGGGAATGGCATGCCTGCATGGATTTCAAGAGTGAAAAGAGGAGAGGAAGAGTAGAGTAAGAGCAGCCTTTGAGTTCCCTTCAGTCAAGAGACAAATGGTTAAATGGGTGCATTTCAAAGAACTAGGGCATCTCAAATATGAAAGTTCTAGGAAACTCAAGAAAACTTTCTTTTGTAGATTTTTTTCGATTTTAAGGTCAAGTGAAGGTTGCTGGGTCTGTAGTATCTGACACTGGGCCTTGCACATGACAAGCAGTCAAAAAATATTTATTCCATACTGAATGAAATCAGTATGTGGACAGATGGAAAGACATGTGAACATGGATGAAGCAAATACTACTACTTCCTTACATTGTGTCTTGGGTCCCTTTAGCATTGTGGTAAAACCTATGAATTCTTTCTTAGAAAAAAATAAATGCATAAAATAAAACACATAGAAAGGGCTGAGGGGATAGCTTAGTAGTAGAGCATTTGCCTAGCATACATGAGGCCCTGGGTTTGATCTACTGCATGGCAAACAAACAGATACCAATAGGATCATAAAGGAAATGAGTTATATTAAAATCCAGTGATAAAAATTCTTCACATTCAAAACAAATTTGTGGACTGGGGATATAGTTCAGCAGTAGAATAAATTTCTTAGTGTTAATGAGGCCCTGTGTTCAATACCCACCACAGGTGAAAAAAAAAACTGTAATGTTAGCTCATTATATAGTAAGATAAAATGGTGATCCCCATAATTAGTAGAATTCTGAGGTTTCCATGAAGGCAAATATTATTTTATAATGTCTGTAACAATTGTATTGAGATTTAAAAATATCTATAATTCCTACTATGATATAATCTCAGGTGTAGCTAGGTCTATTGTGGCCTACTCCTAAATTCATAATTGAAGTAAATGCTATGAGTAAGCAATTAATGAAAATGCAAATGTAATTTACTTTTAATAATTAATTTTTTAAAATGTTCATGTTTTAAAATTTTCTCATGGTTTTTAAATATATACTAAATACATTTATTAATTTACCCATTTTGAGGGATTGAAATTTAGATGTAATAGGCCAAGTAGGGAATGCAAATCACTAAATTCTTCATCTGTTCAAAAAATGAACACAACTCAGGTCATATGCTATAAGTATAAGTGAAGTGCAGGGCACACGAGTAAGTATCTTTACCTAGCTGTGTGACCCCTGGGGAAGTGTTATGATTCAGTTATCTCTTCAGTAAAGTGGCAATTATAATGGCTGTCCCTCTGCATGGTTGTTGAGAGGATTAAATTGACTCATTTAAAGCAATTAAAACAGTGCTTTGACCCTCAGTAGGCTCCCAGTAGGTTTTGAAATATTACTATGTTCATGTTTTTCCTATACCTATTAAAGAATTAACAATTGGCCTAACACACATGGAGTTTCAGAAAGAAATTTATGGAATTTAATAAAATGATTCTACAACTATACAACAATCCTAACTAGGCCATTTGCATAAATTTTTAATTTTAATCCAAATATCCCATAATTCTAGATTAAATATTAAAAACTCAATAACTGCTTGCAAAAATCTTAATAGAGATACTTGGGATCTGTCGTATAAACATGAAAGTCAAATTGGTTGTTTGCTACCTTTAGGGCATGCATTTTTTTAAAATGAAGAAATAAGTTTTAATTAAATAGCCATTGTATTCTTTTAAAAAAATACTGCTAGGAATTATGTAGATCTGAAATTGCAAACTCAGATCTATGGTAGGGCATTAAATTTAAACCTAGCTTTATCTAAACCAATGAGCCAAGTCAAGAAAGCAGACATGTTTTGTAAGATTCATACAGTATTTTCTTTTTGGAAAATGAATAACCTTCCAACACTTAAACATTAGAAAATTTCATATGAACCTTCAACTTTCCAACCACTTGGAAATTTAGAAAATTGGATACCACTGGGCTCATACTAATTCCCCAGGACTGAGGCAGGACCTCTCCAGCTGGCTGGAATCTGCATCTGTCCTGTTTTATTCGACTTTTCTTGCTTATTTCACATAAGCACATTATTTGCTTATCTTCCACAAGTTTTTACGTTGTAATGGAAAACATTGTATTTTGCGTGATTCAATAAGATTTAATGCATCTTATTCATTTTAATTTTTTAAAAAGTAGAGGAAAAATACTTGGACTTCAAACCACTTCTTTTTTTTTTTTTTTGGTACCGGGGATCTAACTCAGGGGCATTCAACCACTGGGCCACATCCCCAGCCCTTTTTTTGTATTTTATTAGAGACAGGGTCTCACTGAGTTGCTAAGTGCCTCGCCATTGCTGAGGCTGGCTTTGAACTCACGATCCTCATGCCTCAGCCTCCCAAATGCTGGGATTACAGGCGTGCGCCACTGCTCCCGGCCAAACCACTTCTAAGTTCTGGTTGTGTAGGTATCTTGCCATTCAACATCAAAAGGCATGCTAATAATTTATAAGTACTCTGGAAAATGATTGTGACAAACATCTGCTCAAAACGAATTGATTTGTCCTCTGCTATCCCATAAGTGACTTTTACATCATGGAGCTCATCTCCAGTGTAAGAGGTTACATACCTGAGGCAGTGTGGGGTGCTCTGGTGCTTCTCAAAAGTGTTTCCACATATTGACTTGTTACCTGCAATCCTGAAGTTTATAAAAAGCATTTTTTCACTAATACTAGCCATAGTACTGAAGTGTGCTTTCTTTGGGCGTGGGGCATGTGCCAACGAAATGAGACCAGATTTTTCTTACTCATTGTGGGCTACTATAACAAAAGGTCATACCAGACAGCGTAGACAACAGAATTTTATTTCTCATAGTTCTGGAGGCTAAGAACTCCATTATCAAAATGTTGACTGCTTTGGTTCTCAGTAAGAGCCCTTTTCCTGACTTGTAGACCAATTTTTTGTGTCTTCACATGGCCTTTCCTCAGTTTGTACACAGAAATACAGAAAGATGTGTGCACACACTCAAACACACATACTACCTCTTCCTGTTCAGCCACTAATCTCCTCATAAGAACCCCACCCTCACAACCTAAGCTAACACTAATTGCTTTCCAAAGATGACTCTAAATACCAACACATTTGGAATTTAAGCTTCAACATGTGGATTTTGGAGGAACACAATTTGATAAGAATCAAGATCATTTTGGTTCCCTCTCCTCCACTTGGTTTTGAGTATGCTTTAATGAGTCTGAGAAAAAGATTTATAGTCATCTCACCATGAATTGCGTGAAGCTTGTCATATATCTTATTTGTGCCTGCATTGTACCTCACATGAAAAACTTTTCTATCAATGTCATAAGGCTCAGAACCACCCACACTGTACTACTCCTGGTGATCCCTGTAAATGGCATCCTGTATTCCACAGGAGCCTGTGCAGGTTGAATAAGGAGACTAAAAACAAACAAACAAAAAAAAAAAATGGGTGTAGTTTGAAGTGCAGGGGATTGTGATATTGAAAAATTTGTTTGATCGTAATTTTTCTGTGAGTAAAGCAAATTGCTGATTTTCAGTGAGTCTGATACTGTCTGTGTCTATGAAATGGGAATGATCATTTCAAAACTCCATGGGGTTGCTGTGAATATTAAATGGAATTAATATGGACAAGTGCCTGAATGTTGGAAAGAATCACACAGGCAGTGCTATGTACTTGATCTACCTTCCAGTCCTCATGGTCATGGTCAAGGATTCTTTCAGCAGGATATGAGGATATGGACAGCCTTGTCATTAAGAAACACAACAGCCCACCTCGAATTGTCTGTTCTATATACACACATTTCTGAGCTCTTCATTGATGAAATATGTCCTGGATTAAAGCATGGAAGGAGTTTCTTTTTCCTTCATTACCACATTTTTTAAAAAGTGAAATTTCTCCTGTCAGAAAACATCAAGATACCATAGTGACAATTGCTATAGAAATGCTAGATTTAGAAAGAAATGAGATTTCAATTCTGTTTGCTGATATCTATGTTCAACAGCCTAAACCAAGCCCATGTGACTGAAAAATGACAATCTGCCCCATATGTCTTGACTACCTTCTGCCCCAGAACATTAAGCACCCAGTTTGTAAGGCTTTTCAGAGGTTGTACATACAATGAAATCCTAGCCTAATGTTTCCTTGGACACACATGAACTGGGATAACATTTAGCATCATATAAAAAAAAATAACATAATTACCCACTTGAATCTAGGTCAGAGTCATTAAATCAAATGATTAGAAAGGCAAGGTATGTAGGATATCTGAATAATGCTGATCAGGTTGTAAGACTATAGGGGATGATAAGGACTTGAGCTAATTAGGTGAACATAGGCTCTGTTCAATGAAAGGGGAAATAGTCCCCAACTTGACCCAGTGATGTTAGAGCTTCTAATTTTTCAAGATAAGCAAGAAGTTGAATGTTCATATGAAATTTTCCAATTTAAAAAATATATTTCCAGTCAAATCTGTACACTACTGCCAGTTTTCAACCTCTGATTAATGAAAGCCTCAAATTCAAGAATTTTCTCTCCATAGCACAGATATACAGAAATATGCGAGAATGCTAACATATGGGGATTCCACAGGTACCAACATAGAGTAAACTCATTTTGGAGCCTAAAGAGCTATACATCGTACATTTTCTTTTCTTGAGCAGGGTCTTACTAAGTTGCCCAGGTTGGGCTTGAACTTGTGTCCTCCTGTTTCACTCTTCCAAGTAGCTGGGATCAAAAGCATCTAACAGAATGCTGAGCAAAGAGCTGCACATATTAAAAAGCAGTTACATATTTTAATAAGCACATAGAGATCACTCAGGGGCTATTGTGACACTATTCAAGACAATAAGCTATTCACAAGCTATCCATCTCTGTGCCCCCTTGGCTAAGTACATTACTAAGCATAGGAAGCTTAGGAGTAAATTAATTCTTCTGCATTTTAGTTTTGTATCATAATTCAATTTTAATTAAATGTTTATTTGTGTTCACACATTTCCTTCTCATTGTCCTCACATAGCAAGGCCCCCAAGATACAAAATACTGCAGGAAAATAAATTTAGATTGGGATGGGGAGGAAGAGCAAGGGAAATTCTAGAACATGGACAGACATTGTGTGCGGAGGACAGACCCGACTGAGAGACCTATACTGAGTAACTAGTCCCACAGCATTCAGAGGGCTCTAAGACACTGCAAAATATTTAAGGACACCAAAAAACTTTAACTTTCATCACAATACCAAGTTTTCATATGGCAGAAAATATGCCCTGAAACTATGTTAATTACCACTTATTGTCAGTTCTTTTCATTTGTCACAATTGTGGTGGTTATGAATTATGGTGATCTATAAATTGAGGATGAATAATAACAGAAGTCTCTCAATCAAAATATAATAAATTGGGCTGGGCGCAGTGACACACTCCTGTAATCCCAGCAGATCGGGAGACTGAGGCAGGAGGATCACAAATTCAAAGCCAGCCTCAGCAACATGGAGGTGCTTAGTAACTCAGTGTCTCTAAAGAAAATACAAGTAAATAAATAATAAAAAAATTAAAAAATAAATAAATAAATAAATAAAATAAAGGTATTGTATTCAACTACAACTAAAAAATAAATATTAAAAAAAGAAAAAAAAAAAAAAAAAAAAAAAAAAAAAAGAAAATACAAAATAGGGCTGGGGATGTGGCTCGGTGGTCGAGTGCCCCTGAGTTCAAACCCCGGTATCCCCCAAAATAAAATAAATAAAAAGGGCTGAGGATGCAGAGCAATGGTGAAGCACGCCTGGGGTTAATTAATCCCTAGTACAAAAAAAATATGTAATAAATATTGATATTTTAATTCTAACTCTAGATTTTCCTATCTTAATTTTACTTGCAACTCATTTATATATTCCTCTTTCTTTAGAGTGAATCTCAAAATTTCATGTATTAAAAATATCTATGTAGCAATATTTCCTGCTTCTCAGGAGTGGTGGAGTGGTTGGTGAATTTTTAGTCAATGTTGATTACAGAAACAGAATATTTAAAAGAATTAGATTTTTTCCAAATTAATTATTTTGAGGGCCAGCATAGTAAAAACATCGAGTATAATAAAAACAATTTGTAATGATAGTCAGCATTTTCTTACTAATTATAGTAAAAATCCCCATTGTTCACCATCTTCTTTCTGCAGAAAGTACCTGGAATTGCCTTGCTCTGTTTCCAGGCTGTGGCCGTTGAGGCCCTCTGAAGCACTCTCAAGTGAGGCTTCTCAACTCCAGTGGCTTTATCCTATCACCCTTGTAAAATTGATCATGTTTTGCCTTGTGATATTATTTGAGTATTCTATTACAAGTGTTGGCAAACTTTTTCCATAAAATTCCAAGTAATAGGTATTTTAGGTAGCATATATTCTGTCCAATTCTGCCCTTACAATGTGAAAACACTCAGATGTAAATGAAGGAGTATGGCTATGTTCTAATAAACCTTTATTTACAAAAACGTGTGTTGGTTTCTATTTGTCCTAATAGCATTATTTTGCCTGGCCCTATTTTTTGCATTATTTATCTTGTCTTTCCAAAGAAATTGTATGTTTCTTGCCACAATGTCTTGACAATTAGTTGGGGATGATGAAGTTTTGTTAATTGACTATTAAATAATTGTTTATTTTTTTTTGTGTGTAGGAGGGGAAAGTCTCAGAAGAATGAAAGAGACCTTTGTTGTCATCCATCCTCTAATTTCCTAGATATAACCAAGGCCCAGATGGACTTGCTATTTTGGCTATACAACAGGTCCCATGTTATGTCTCCAAACAGAATTGCAATGAGCCCAATTCTATCAACCTTCTGATAATGTGCAAAATAATCTGAGCTTCTATCCCATATAACCCTGATATGTCCTTTTTTAAAAGAGCTCCTAGAAGTACTTTCACTTCCTGATATTATTCCCTCATTTGCTATTCTGAATTCTTGCTTTTGACCCATTTACCCTCAGATCTTAGAATCATGTCATGGTTTTCTTTTTTCTGACTAGTGGAAGATCTATTAGCTAAACAACAACAACCACAAATACCTTTCACATTTTAAATAAACCCCTGCTGGTTCAGCTATGCATTCTCCCAACCCTGGTGAAAGTGATCAACATTTGTGTATTCCCATTAGCCAAGATGATTAAACTTCACTTTTAGGGGTTTAAATTATAAAACAATTGTTTTTCAAAATATTTCATGGCATTGTTATACTAAATGTGCTTTGTCTTACTATAAAAACCCTATACCCACTGCCCTAACTTCCAGAGATTCTGGTTCCCATCTCCAAACCCAGAAGTCTGTGCCTCCCTGATGAGAATTACTGAGCCAAAAGATGCTGAATATAGCTACAAACCTGGCAGAAAATGCAAAGTAAATTTACAGAGTAAGAAGGCTCAGATTAGAGACAAGGGACAGATTATAGTAACATTCTGCTACTTCTGGAGTCTTACCCAAAGCAGGAATCCAACTTTACATAGTTGATTAGGGGGAAGTAAAACATTCTTCGCATCCCTGCTGAATGTGATGCTTAAAATGATCTGAGTATGTGCATGATCAAAGATTTAAGATACCCAGCAAATAGCAATAAGCACTCTCATCTAAAGAAACACCTCCACACTGCACATAACTGGTAACAGTAATGATGTGAGCATCTCAGCTGGTTTAATAAAACTGAAAGGTAAATTTAAAAGACCAAAGGGTAAGGGGTAAGGGGATAGAAACAATGGCAGAAGAAGTTGGACATCAATATACTAAGTGCATGTATAGAAACTCAAATGGCATGAAAATACTTTGTGTGAAACCAATGACTTGGAAAACTGTGTTCTTTATATGTAATATGAAAGGAATTGCACTCTAAAAGCATGTATAACAAATTCAATTAAATTTTAAAAATTTAAGAAAAAAGACTAAAGGGTATTCTTTTAACTATGCCTAAGTAAGGATGATCACTAAATTCTTATAGGGAATAGATTAGAATAAATATTGCTTCCATACCGCATGTTGTTTGTGGTTGTCAAGTAGCATGATACTAGAATAAAAATTGTATTCCATAGTACGGGTTCTCTCATTCTCAATTTATCCTTCTGATGATTCATCAATGCTCTATAACATCACTTTCTAAACTCAGGCACAAAACTGGGTAATAACCTTCAATCTTTAACACATTATTCTTATGTTTCCCTGTGCTATTATAGATTATGTCAATATATTATTATTGTTTAGCTTATATTAATCTCAAGCTGCAATCCAAACATAGAAATTGGCCCTTCTACATTCAATACAACAGAATCAAAGTATGGCATGTGTGTTCTATAAAGTACCATTTGATCACAAAGGAAGATGGCATTTTCCAGGCTACCAGATGGTTCCATGTGACTAGTTCTAATGACTTAGTTGTAAATAGAAGTAATATATATAATTTTCAAACCAAAGCATACAAAAATGACAGTGATTTCCCTTCCCTTGCTCAGACACAAAGAAGTCAACAAATGTTGATGGCAAAGGTACAAATTGGACCCCAAGTCACTGTATGAATAAGTAGTGCCTTGGAGAACTGTCCCCAGAAAGAGACAGTGCTCACTGTATTACACCACTGAGATGTTGACTATAATTTTTACCATAGCATAACTCAGACTGTACTGATATGGAAACTGATTCTAAAACTGAAGTAACAAAGTTGATCTTTAAATGATGTTAAAGTTTATAAAAATAAAATTAATTAAAAGTTGGAATTAGAGAATATTTTTAAAGAAATGCAGTTCTACGGCATTCTATAATACTCATTATGAAGGATAATGAACTATGTTAATGATGAAAATCACAATAATCTTAAATTATTTAAAAAGTACCAAAAATAGATTTTTAGAAATTGCAAACAAATTTAAGGACTTTTTTTTTTTTTTTTTTTTCTATTTGTGGTGCTAGGGATCAAACTCAGGGCCTTGCATATGCTAAACATGAACTCTACCACTGAGCTCAACCCTTGCATTTAAGAAATCTTTAGGGTTTAAGGTTTTTTGTTTTAAAGTATGATGATCCTAGGTAGAATTTATTTTACTCATCTGTAAGTCCCTAAAAATTACAGAAAATACACAAATCTATTTACACTATAAAATGAAGTGTTGATTTTGTGTACATGCATATTTTATAAACTAAACTATATAGGCTCCATCCTTAATTTACTTCATAATTCTTTTCCACTTTAAAGAAGATTGGCTTCCAATGTGGTATATGGGCATTGTCAGAATATACCTTGCAGGGTAAACCCAGACTGCTGCCTATTTTGTAAATAAACTTTTATCAGAACATAGTCACACATTAATATTTGTATATCTATGGTTTCTTTTGCTCTACAATAGCTGAGTTGGTTAGTTGCAACAGAGACTACATGGTCTGCTAAGCCTAAATGTTTAGTCTCTAGCTGTTTATAGGGAAAACTGCTAACTACTACTCCAGGGAAAGGGAGAGCACCACAGAAATGCAAAACAACACAAGAAGTTTTGTCCTTTGAATCCTAAGGCATTCCTCAGGCAAATTTCATGTCATGCTGACACTGACTTCAAAACCAATACCATGTATAGGCTGGGAAATCACATCATCTGATTTGGTTAGCCCAAGCAGAGGAGTAAAAAGTAGTTTAAATTTACTATATATCTACATATCGGGTTTCTCTTTAGTATTGACTGTGCAGCTTTCAGTTCTTCCAAATTATCTTTCATGTTATTGTCAGAATGATCTTTCTATATCTTCCTATTAAGTAGCTTTTTTATTATATTCAATGCATTTTTTATAGTAGTCAATTGCTTCTCATGGCCCTTGGTTTTAAGAATAGGTTCTTGTTCCTCATCATCTAACCAATCCCTCCCAGACAATCTTATTTTTTTACTACTTCATGACATTTTTTCTGTCAGAATTTTTTCACTCCTCATATATTGTATCAGGGAGAATTGCCTTTTCATTATGTAAGAGAAAATCTAACCATGATGGCTTAAATGAATAAAGATTGTGTTTTTTCCTATATAATAAGTAATTAACCATATCAAGTTGCTGGGTTGACTTAGTAACTAACCATATCAAGGCTTGAATTCTTTTGAATTGTCTAGGCATCTTCTTCATGGTCACAAGATGACTATTGCAGCACCTACCATCATATTCATATTCAAGGCAGGAAAAAAGAATAGGAAAAGAGTATTGTGAACCATAACTATCCCTTTTATCAAGAAAGCAAATGCTTTGCCAAAAGCCTGAAGTAGAATTCTTCTCATAGGACTTATCACCCAGAACTACATCAAATGACCACTCCTAGCTGCAAAGAGAGGACATTTGTTATATTTCGGATCTGAAATGTCCCCGAAAGGCTCATGTGTTGAAGCCTGGTCCTCAATGCAGCAAAATTCAGAGGTGGAATTTTTGGGAAGTTATTGGACCAAAAGTGGTCTGATTTCATCAATGGATGAAATCACTGGTGGGTTCATAATTGAATGGACTAATGGGAGGTGATGGGAACATCTTGTCTCTAGCACTATTTCTCCCCTCTCTCTGCTTCCTGGCTGTCATGAGCTGATCAGCTTTCTTCTGCCATGATGTCCCATCTCACCATAGGCCCAGAGCAATGGAGCTGGCCAACTGTGACGGAAACCTCTGAAACCATGAGCCAAAATAAATCTTTCCTCCTCCAAGATCTTTTTCTCAGTATTGTCACAGTGATACAAAGCTAACACACTCCTTGACCAAATTCTACTCAGCACTGTCTTTCAATTAGAACTTGACTTTTGGACTTCCATGTTCTCCTCTCTGTTGTCCAATTTTAACAAGAATCCTGCTAAGTCAGTTTAGCCAGCATTTCCTACCCTTCATATCTGATCATCCTTAGATATATGATCAGTCCTTCAGCCTCCACCATCCTCCAGGGGATGTCTGATCACCCTGGCCTGGCCTCATCAAAAATCCTGTTAGGTCAGTTTAGCCAGAATTCCCCCCTCCCCCACATTTCCTCTTGGCAATTTTCTATCTGCTGCTCCCCAAACTGCTCTTTAGTTATAAATCCTCACTTATATATGTTGGACTCAGAATTGAGCCCAATCTCTTTCCTCTACCACAAGACCCCATTGCAATGGTCCCTTACCTATTACAACAGTATGTCCTCGAATCCATTCTTCCTTACCATCTTCAACAAGCCCATGAATAAAAAGCTTTTTTTTTTTTTCCAGGTAGAAGCCTCCTTCTAGAACAAGCTATCCCACAAACACAAGCAAATTTTTAAAAGGATATTGAGAATCTGAAGCCAGAAGTTGGAGGACTGTAGTTATAGACGGCTTCACATTAAAAAAAAAAAAAAAACAACTAAGCAAGCCAGAGAAAGAAATAAAAAGATGTGTCCTACACAGAGCCCTACTCCAGCCCTCCCTTGGCCTGCTTCTCAGGGAGTAGATTCTTGCATTGAGAAATAAACCATGTACCTTTTGAAGTTATGTCACATCAATCAGAGGTCTTTATATACTGATTAACTCTCTGCAAGAAGGATGAGCCACCTCCTTCTCTCAGCACAAAAGAAACCAGTTTTGTAGCTCATGAATTAACCCTTTTATTGCCAAATAAACTGTTTTTCAGGGTAATAAAAACAAAGGAATAAAATGTTCTAAGTGAGTTCAGGGCAGAAATAAATAGTACTTACTTTTTGGTTAAACCTATGCTGGAAACTCTAAGATCGTTACCTAATAATCTAAAATGACTGCTAAAAATTTACAAGTGGGAAAAGGATGTCAGAACTAACAAACTAGGAGCATTCCTAAGGATGCAGTCAGTAGCAGCCTGTCTCCATTTGAGAAGAGCCAGGACCTATAATCGATATGGATTCACAGGATCACTGCATGCTTGATGTTTGGGAGAACAGTCTGATTTTTCATGTAGAATTTGCTAGAGCAATGCTTTTATAATGTTCCAACAAATTGCCTTTGGAGTTTATTAAATTGTTAAAAACTTGATTATGAATCCTGAGATTCTGCATTTCCAACAATCACCCAGTTGATGTGTATGCTGCTGTCTAATGGACCATACGCTGAAGTAATATGGTCCTAGAGGATGCTTAGCCTTAACCCACATATCTTAGCTCATGTATGAAATCAGTGTTGTAACATTCATTCTCCTTGAACATATGGGGTCTTTCTAATTATATTGCTTCTTCTACTCTGATCCCTAATTTTAGATCAGGGGTGGCCTTCCTGGGTGTTGACTGACACTAGATTACCTGTTGCTGGTAGACTGAATGTCCAGTTTTATTATTTTTTTAAAAAAGGATTTTTAAATTAAAACCTTATGTAAATTAAAACATATTAAACAGAGCAAATAGGAAGAGATGGTTCATTACATTTAAAAATGCCCCTGTAAATTACAGAAAATGGCAAGAAAAAAATGAAAATCATCCATAATTGAAACCCACAAAACAACCACTCTTATGACTATTTTATTTATGCAAACCATACATTATATTTGCCATACTCATTGGTAACCCTTTAAAGATAATAAATACTATAAATGGTTAGTTAAATTTAAATGTTCCTCTTTCATATGATCTTGATAACTTTATAATATTAATTTACATGATTATTTTATAACTTGACAAGTCTCCTATTGCTGAACAATCATATTATTTCCAAATTTCTGTTATTTTAAACAAAGCTATTATGAACCTAAATTCTTGTGCCTAATTCCAGACATTTCTTTAGAAAAATTTCCTGAAATAAATTTTGGGATTTCTTTATAAAGAAAAAAATGCCCCTAAGGAGCTAGGGATATAGCTCAGTGGTAGAGCACTAACCTAGCTCACGTGAGGCCCTTGGGTTTGATTCTAAGCACAAAAACAAACACAAATAAACAAACAAACAAGACACAATCAAACAACACCTAAGCACATGAGCTTTCTTGCTTCTCCAGCATATGTAGGACATATTTTAGGCAAAAATGCAGGAATAAATTTGCATGCAGGAGCGTATTTGTGGTGTTGCACAAGTAACCTACCCAGTTCTGCCACTTGGATTGGTGCCCAAACAGGGAGCAGTAATGATACCTTCCTTTTGTACACATAGTTACAAAGCACCGCCTCATGCATTATCCCTTTAATCCTTATAATAATCATCTGTGAAGGTGTTATTCTTACATTACAGATGAAGAAACAGAAACTCAGAGGTTATATGCCAAATTTCCCAGCTAATAGGTAGCAAGCTCAGACTTAAAACTAGATTCTGGAGTTTGCTTTTCCTTCTAGCATCCTGTGTGCTCTGCAGTGGTTCTCAGCCCTGGCTGCACATCGAGATCAGCGGGTAGCTTCTGCGATGCTGATGCCTGAGTTCCACTCTCAGACGTTCTGAGATCTTCAGCTTGAGTATCGGGGTATTTAAAAGCTTTCAGGTACATCTAATGCAAAGATTTTCAACTTCCATACTATTGATATTTGGGGACAGACAACTCTGTTGAGGCTATCCTCTGCATTGCAGGATATTCTGCAGCATCTCTGGCTTCTGCCCTCTAGATGTGGCAATGATATGTCCCCAGACATTGCCAAATATTCCCTGGGGGTAAATCACCCAGTGGAAAAACATTGTTTAATGTATACCCAAAGCTGATAAATGGGATTATCAGCAGCAATTACTGGTTTATTTGTTCATTTCTTAATTTACCCCACTTATGGCTAAAGAAGTGGAACAAGTCCTCATATTTTTCTTTTCCCAATTTCATTAAAACTAGGAGCCAAATCTGACCCAGGGCTTTGCAATACTACATTTATTGGATGATGACTCTAAAAGGGGAGAGAAAATTCTCTTCATAGGTAATTTGTTTGTTTGATTGTTTTAAATTCACTCAATTTTCTCCTTAGTGCTATTGTGTATTGATGTTTCCCGATTTTGCCTGGTAAGAATCACTTGGAATGCTTGTTAGAAAAACAGATTCATAGGCTCAAGCCCAGAACAACTAAAACAAGATCTCCAGGGAGATGCCAGATAATTCAGATATTTAACGAGCGTCCCCAGGTAATTCTTGTCATTACGGAAGTTTGGGAAAGCTGGGTAAGACGTGGGGAACATAGAGCTGAATAATATACAGCTCCTCTCCTAAGGGAAACATGTAATCAAATACTTACAATTCATGATCTAAAGCAAAATTACAAAGTGTAGAAACCTATAATACAGCATACAGGAGAAAGTAATTAATCTTACTTTGGTTTGGGGAGGCATTGCTCAGAGAAAGGCATATGTAAGGGGTGGTATCTGTCTTGGATTGGAAGCATAAATAAAACTAGCCAGGAGTGCAAGTGTATAAGTGCAAGTGTATTCCAGGTGGGGAAAAGTTACAACAGAAAAAGTCACCTGCTTCCAGTTTCTATTGCTTTGCCTGTAGCCATGCATGTAGTAGGTGCTTAAGCTATGGTCAACCACAAACCCACCGTTCATTCATTGTAGTGCTCTCTTGACAATGATTCTACACCTTTTTAGCATTATCTTCAGATAGGCATGGGAAAAATTTGTCTGGGCCAGAAGGTTACTAATAGAATAACACTTTATGTCTCATTTAAGCATCCCATATGCCCAGATTAACTCTTAATTTTTCTCATAATTAATTTTTCTATTCTTTTCTGATAGCTATTGATTTTTTTAAAAAAAGTATTCCCTAGCTCTTTTAGAAGTTGAATTATTACATGCTTATTGTATGAACATAAGAGCAGTTCTCATGCTCTTGGTATTAATGGGAATACGAACAGCATTTGCAGGCTGGAAGACTGATGATGACATTAGTATTGTTAGCCAACCTGAAAATCTGGGGACATTTTGAATGTTTCTCCTCCTCCTGAGGAAGCTTTCCAAGAGGCCTGATAAAAGAAGCTGGCTCCATAATTAAGAGACCAACTCAGATGTAATCTCTTCAGAGTGGCTTTCTATTACTACCCACTCACCATTTCCTTCATCCTTCTTTCTTATCTTTTTTTTCCCATAGCATTTATCATTCCCTGACATTATCTATTTATTTTTTGTTTCTCTTTTCCCCAATAGATTGAAAATTCCCATAAGATCAGAAGCTGTTTTAATCCTATTCAATTTTGAATCTCCAGTGCCTTAAAAAATGTCCCTCACCCATAGTAGTCACTCTTTAAATGACTGCTAAATCCTGAATAGGTATATGTCCAGCTAGAATCCTTGTGTTCTCCTTTGTTGGCTTAACATGCTTGTTATTAGTTGTCAATGTCTCTTTCTGGGCTGTCATTCATTAGGGCAGGCTTCATGTCCCTCTTATTCTCTATACCCACCCCTCTCCATGTAGCAAATGCTTAACAACTACTATTGAATTATTAGGTCAATTAATGAATTAGTGAATCAAAAGAGAAGGCCAGCTCTAGGGTGACTTTAATCTCACTATCCTAGTCTCCCCAGTAGCATACTCACCATTAGCTTTGATATCTGTGTCAGCAAATTCCAGGAAAAAACAGCCCACTTTATTAGAATAGTCAGCCCTTCCTGTGACACTTGTAACAACAGAACTAATGAAATGGCTAATGAGCAATAATCCTGTGACACTTGAAACAGTAAGAAAAAAATCAAAGAAGGAAAAAATTCATACATCAGTGACTGAGAACCTGATAGAAAAAGCTGCTAAGTATTGGTGAAATAGATAACCTTGCAAGCCCAAGAGATGTGGGCAGCTGGTGAGAAGACAACATATACAGAGGAATCTGCCTGAAGAGAGGCAGTGACCTGGAAAGCTCAGTGGAAGTCATAGGTGAAGCCCATTCCTGGAGTTCATGTTTCCTACTCTAGAAAGTCACTGCCAACCATTAAAAATTCTATATTAAAAGAGGGATAGTTGTGGACATCACTACCTTCAACTAAAACCTGAATTTTGCTCAGAAAACCACTGTGGGTGCTATAGTTTGCAAGCATCCCTGTTTTTAACACTCAAAAATAAAAGAACTCTGGACTGGGGATGTAGCTCAGTGGTAGAGTTCTTGCCTAGCATGCATGAAGCCCAGGGTTTGATTCCTAGCACTGTAAATAAGTGAAATGACTATGATTTTTATAGATTAATTATTGCTGATGACCTCAAATGCATCTTTCTACAACATGCCAGACATAGATAACAATATTTATGTGCCACACATGGATGAACAGGCATGGCTGCTCCACCTTCCTCATTGAGGGCAGAAGAGGGCAGTATGTCAGGTGTACCTGGAGTGCATTTGTGATGCAGTGCTAAGTCTGCACCTCTCCCTACCCCTTTGGAAGTTCTGCATTGGCAGAACTCATGGAGGGCTTACATCATGTTACATTCTTTTTAATTTTTGGTGGTGTTGGGATGGAACCCAGGACCTGGCTCATGCTAAGCACTGGCTCCATTACTGAGCCATATCCCCAGTCCCTCGACCATGCTAGATTCTATAGGTGGCCCAGAAATATTTTCGAGCACTTATAATGAGCCAAGCCCTTCTCTTAGAGGAATAGAAAAAACCCAGCTAAAACAAAGACCCCTTTCTCATAAAAGTTACTTTCTATTAAGTGAGGGAGGCAGGAACAAACAAACCCACCTACATCAGATGGGAGTCGAGTGCTCTGGAAGTAAGGTGAGCAGGATAGGAAGAGAAGGCGATTGGGGCAAAGAAGGCGGTGACTTCAGAGAGAGGGGGACACTCTATCCGTTTCCTACTGCTGCTGCAACAAATTGCCACAAACTTAGTGGTGTAAAGCAACACAAATGTATGACCTTATAGTCTCAGAATTTAGAAGTGTAAAATGGATCAGTAGAGCTGCATTCCTTCTGAAGACTGTAAAGGAGAATCCATTTCCTCACATTTTTCATTTAAAGTCAGTGGTGTAACATCTTCAAATCTTCTCCTCCTTATAAGGACTCTGCGGTTACTAATACCACAGGGATATGCCAGCAGACTCTCCCCATCACAACAGCACTACTTTAGTCACAGCTGAAAAGTCTATTTTGCCATGTAAGGTAAAATATTCCCAGATTTTAGGGATTAGGATGTTGTATTAGTCTGTTTTCTGATGATAATAATTCAATACCATGGACATAGTAAGCTAAAAAGAAAAGAGGTTTCCAAGCTTATACTGGCTCACAGTTCTGGTCCAGGGTCATGGGGCTGCATATGATGATGGCCTCTTGCCAACAGAGTCCTGAGATGGTTCAAGATTTCACATGGCAAGAGACAAGGAGCATGTGTATGTCCCCTCTGGTGTCTCTTCCTCTTCTTACAAAACTGAGAATTCAATCATAGGGACTCCATTCTGACAACTTTAATCTTAATCATATCCCTAAAGGCCCCACCTCTGAACACCATAGTTGAATTCAATTTCTACCTTCTTGATACTTCACAAAGGGGATTAAACTTCAATATGGGTTTTGAAGGGGACAAATTATATTCAAACTGCATCAGATGTGGATGTCTTTGGGGGTCTCATTCTTCCTACCACAACCCAGGTACGTAGGGCCCAGTAGGCCACATCAGGTTTGCATGGATCATCTCATTCAATTCCCTCAACATCCCAAGAGAGTATTTACCTAGTGTTTAAGATTAAGAAACTGAGGTTCAGAAAAGTTAAATGTAACTAGTTCAAGGTTATACAGCTTCCAAGTAGTAAAGCTGAGATTCTGAACTAGACTATCTGATTCCAGAGCTTTCACACATGACCCTCCACCAAATCATATCAGCATGCTTGGCAAATTGAAGAGCAAACTGTGAACTGAATCTGACAATCCTATTTTAGAGGAGTAAGAAGATCCTCCAGGGTGGAGAGAAAATATCAGTATCCTTCTGACTCATAGTTATAATCAGTAACCACGTGGACATGACAGAATGCATAGGAGGGCAGCTCTTTGAGACTTGCTCCTTCACAACTCCCCAGGCGACAACACAATTAAGGGCTGCAACAGTTAGGATTAACTAAAATTAAGGCAGGAAACTTTTTTATTTTTTGGAACTGGGGATTGAACTCAGAAATACTCAACCACTGGGCCACATCCCCGCCCTTTTTTTGTATTTTATTAGAGACAGGGTCTCTCTGAGTTGCTAAGTGCCTTGCCGTTGCTGAGGCTGGCTTTGAACTCATGATCCTCCTGCCTCAGCCTCCCAAGTGCTGGGATTACAGGCGTGCGCCACTGGGCCTGGCTAAAGCAGGAAACTTTTTTGTCCTTCAGGGTTGCTGTTAGTAAAATGGTAATACAAAGTTCCAAATGTGCTTTGCTATTGAAAAATAAGAGAGATTTAGACTAACAGATTTTCAAAAAAGAAAAACAGGACTTTGGGCCAACAGAAGGTACTGTGCATTAACAAAAGATTACTTCATTATAATAAAAATTCTTTGATACATACATGCATATTTTCTAATTTTGATTGAGAAACTTCTTTGAAACATACTGATTACCATGAGTGCCTTTATTTTGCCTTACATATATTTGTTCTCTTTCTCTAGCTCGGAGGCTTTGCCATGTACCTGGTAAAAGATGGGGAGTCTTGGCATGATTTTGCATGTTGGGTCCACGTAAGGAAAATGGCATAATAGTGTTTATTTTACTAGATTCCCCGAGAGGCTCCTGGAAAGAATAAAATGTTTCTGGAAGTTTATTAATCACAGAGAAGTCTTTTTCCTCCTCTCTGAACCCCATGCCCAATGAGTAGATGCATTTAGGGGACAGAGTCAGGTCATGTGTTTGGCATTGTTACATCAAACCAGCCACATGGACTATTAATAAATTGTATGTTTATAGAAGATTGGGCAATTTAAAAGCAGAGCTACGTGTTCCTTTTCAACCACCTTCTTGGTTGTTTAGAATAGAGTTGTTAAGCATGTGAGTTGATTCTTTAGTTTCTAGTATTCACGGCTCCCACTCATGTCTTTGAAAATTCCTTTGTGGCATCTACTTACAGTAGTCAGATTGAAGAGTTAAATGATATACATTAAGCACAAAATGGGCTCTTGTGGCTGATCATGCTTTTGTGTTCATGTCAAGAGTCGGGGACCCTAGAGAGACCTGCATTGTTGGTATAGCTCTGTGCCTGCAGGAACATTACATAGTACAGAATGTTAGAAATCATAAAGGGTCCCCTATGTGATCTGTATCACAGCTCCCTGCTCTTCCATGCGGTGCTTCCCACGTACTTCTGCACCCCCCATGCCAATCCACATTCCTTCACACGTGCAGTAGCTCTGTGGAGGAGATCACGTCACCTCATTGTGACCTTCAGCCTCTTATGTCTCTTTTCCCTCTCTCTACCTTGACCCTGGTGAGTGCTTTCTGAATACAGAGTTGTCAACAAAGAAGAGTAGACCTGAATGACCAGGACAAATCCAGGTGCTATCTGAAAATTTTCTCACCAGGAAATTTTTGCCTGCAGCCTCTGCAAGGCAAAATTGCACAATGGAGCAGGAAAACACCATAATGAGAAACCCAGAGGAAAATGGCCTTTTATGAAATGGAAAGTAGAAAGATATCTAGGTGTGGATATTCCATATTTAAGTATATTTAATGATGTAGTTATTTTAAATACAGCATCTCAATTTGTAGACACTGAAGGTACCAGAAGACACTCCATGACTTCAGAGATTTACAGGACTCATGAAAAAGCCTTACCTAGTTGTCTGACTTGGGCACTCAGTGACGCCAGATCTACTGAGAGAGAGAGAAAAGACTGGGAATGACATCCCAAAGTAGTAAGTTTGAACTTAAGCTTTTCTGCTTACAAAATTCATGAACCTGGGAAGTTTGTACACCCTTTTGAATCTCAATGTCCATATAATAAAATGAGAGTAACAATGTTTCTTACTGGGCTGCTGCAAGGCATAGAAGAGATTGTGCATGCAATTACTGTGTAAGCTGTAAAACACAGTTTGTCAATATTATGGAAAACCAAAATTGATGCACTAATCTTGAAGTTATTCAGGTTTTTGTTCTTTCTAAATGCGGCAACTTTTTTGTCAAAAGAGGTTTAGATATCTTGCAATAATTGGTGTCACTGGAAAACACCTAATTTATCAGTATTATTTTCAACAGACTGATAATAATGTAAAATTTTAGAAGTGACACTAGGTATGAGCAAGAAAAAACAACAACAAAAACAAACAAACAAACAAACAAACAAAACCCTTACATGGAATAGTTGTAAATACGTAAGATTTCAAAACTCTGGGGGCTATTTTGGACAACTGGCCAAGGAGGAAGATTGCTTGAGGTTGAATTGGTGTCTTCCTATCATAATCAAAGTTTGGCATTTCTTTTGTCTAAAAAAGACTGTTTCTTTACACAGAAGCTAATTTCTTTTAGACCAAGACAACCCAGTAATTTTCTATGAGTTGTGATTTAAAAGTAGCACAAAATATGGCACATGGCATGAGTAATATGCTAACTCAAAATGTTTTAT
This sequence comes from Tamias sibiricus, assembly GCA_025594165.1. Taxonomy (NCBI): domain Eukaryota; kingdom Metazoa; phylum Chordata; class Mammalia; order Rodentia; family Sciuridae; genus Tamias; species Tamias sibiricus. Next base: position 116,285,408 of record CM046664.1, read on the forward strand.
GCTGCATAATGATCTCTGCCAGGATGCATGCTACAAACTAAATTTCAAGTTTTTTCTTTGCATTATTGCTCTGTGAACATAGACCTTCCTCTTCTATTCATTTATTCTTTCTTTCATTTGTATATTTCTCTCTCCTCTTTGCTCTTCTTCCCTGTCTCCCTTTTTCATTCAGTTCTTTGTCTTTCCAAGACCAGGAAAAACTGAGAGTTATCATATTCAGCCAGACATACTGCATTAGCCAGAGTATGGGATCAACTTAATATATTTTGGTTGAACCACTTGTTTTTAAAATTCTGGACTCCAATAATGAAGATTCTCTAATAATGGACCTGGAGCACTATAGGATCATGTGCTCTAAAGAGAGGGACACATATGGGCGTGTTTGAGAAAAGAACAAACACTTATGGTAAGAAAAAATGGGGCCGGAGCAGTTCTCCATTTGAGGCACTAAGTTGAATAAGAAAGGACAGAAAGGCTATTTGACATACTAGAAATGTGTCCAGGTAATCAGCAAACAAGACACTCTGGCATTGTAAATCGGTTGAGTGACCTTTGATGAGAATTAAAATGCCACATGTAGCCCTAATTGAATCTTTTTCATTTTCTCTTCTTAGTTTGATAAATCTGTGAGAAGACAGAGGCATATGTAGCCCACATTTTTACCCTTAATATGATTGTGATTTTCTGAGTTTCCCCATTAATTAGAGTGATTTTCTCCACATGCTCAAATTGTTAGAGCATGAATAAGAAAAACGTCTTAATGATATGATTTATTGCAAGAGCACAAAATGTTCAGGAATAGTTAGAAAAGACCTTTTGTATTTTTTTCTGTTTTCATGACCAAGCTTTCAGAAGAATAGATGTGAATATTTCAGATTAGTTTTCCTAAGACTTGGAAACCTCAGTGGCATTTCAGTTGCTTCTGCATTTCCAGCTCTTGAAACAATATATGCTATCTGTCCTCCAAATACATAAAACTGGAGTATAAATTTGATTTTTATATTGCTTAGGACCCAGTCTTAACATCTAAGGATTTTTATATTCTTCTTATATCCTTGAATTCAATTTTTAAAAAATTGAATTTAATCAGGCTTAAAAAGAAACACAGTAACATCTTTACCTAGACTTATATCTTCCTTTCTTGTTTCTTGCAATAATAAAAAAAAAAAAAAAACACCCTTTTTTAACTTGCTACGAAGAGTAATATCAACAAGGTTGTCACTTGAGAATCCTATCTTTACTGAATCTCTCATAAATAAAACACATATAAAGAGATTTTAGTAGAAAATATTTATTTGACTTTATTTAAAATAGAAGCATATTCCATTATTTATAATGAAATCTTTTTGAAATGACTAATAGAATGCATGTTAATGTAGATAAGTGTTAACTGACATATTAAGTTCATATAGAATATTTAAAAATACATATAGACCTTTGTTTAATACAAAAATCTTTTTGTTGTTGTTGTTGTTGAATCTGTTTTTTGTTGAATTGGCCATATGTCATATATTGGGCAAATAAATGAATTGCTACATCAAATTTTGGACACATTTTCCTAGTGTATATTGGTTACACCAAGGGCTAGGAATTGTGTCTTAGGTGGTTTTTGGTACCAGGCAAATGATTTAGTGCAATAGTTTTCTGACTATTGCTTGATAAGTGGCTTTGCCTGAACTTTCACACTATCATCTTTCAGCTACATCCTTTGTCTTCTGCCTGATTCTAGAAATTATAGGTTTGCTCTTCTCTCTTTTGCTCCTACTGTCCCTTTCTGGTACCTGCCACAACTCATTTGGTGTTGGCTCAAACTTGCCTCACAAACATGACTTGACCTCAGAGTGGCCTTCTCCATGGTTTCTGTCCTGGCTCTGAACTGCGGGCACCTCTGCTTCAGGAGTGAGACTAGAACTGAGCTGGGTGGAACAGCAAGCAGCAGCAGCAGCAATAGAAATATATATGAGAAACCAGGTTCCCTGAGAATCTTTCCTTTAGAAGTTTTGTGGCTTGTCTTATAGCTTTTGAGGACCTCATCCCCCAGAGTTAGACAAGCGTCACCACACTCATTAAACAACATGATCCATTAAAGAGTAACCCTCAATCAAAAGCAAGTTTGTCACACATTGACAAGGTCATGATGGATATTGTGTTACGTAAAAACAATTTATGAGCTCCAGATAAATACATCTGCTCCCTTTTCAATTCATAGAGACTCTATCATTCAAATACTTGTTTTTTTGGGCAAATTGATGCTCTAATTTTCACAAGAAAACGAGACTTTAAAATGCTACAGATATTAGGCAAAAACTATCAGTTAGAAGTGAGAATGTCTCTATATTTTTAATATATATATTTAACGTCAGGCTGAGGCACCCATCATTTTTTCCATGAAATTGATGATTTTTAAGTTGAGTTTATCTGTTTTTTTTTTTTTTTAAGTTAAATATGATGAATGGACAGAGCTTGACCTAATTGATAACTGTTTATTTATTCCAAGCTTTCAATCTCTCCCTGTTCATTTACTTTTCTTTTTTTTTTTTCCAAAATATCTTTCTCATTCTTTGCCCCCTCCCCCCACACCATCTTTACAGCCAAGTTTCTGCAGATGCTCCTACCTCGGCATCCTGCCTTAGTCCCTCATTAAAACCTTTCTTCAGATAGCCAACAATGGTCTCCCAGATAATATCCTTCAGGTAATTTTCAAGCTTGTTTTTTTTCCCTGAAGACTTTTGGGGTTCCATTTTATTTCCTCTTCTCTCCTTACACTACATTTTCCTTGCATGTTTTCATGTATGCCTGTAACATCAAACATCACCTAAATATCTTTGACTCCCACATTTGATAGATGTGGTCCAGACCTCTTTCTTGAGGCCCCAACTTTCATTTCTATTTGCTTATCTCTGCTTAAATAATCCAGAGTGATAGTGTCTCAGTGAGAATTCATCATCTTCTGCCCCCATTAATCGTCTTGAATTTCTTATCTTGTAAGGGACACTTGAGCCAACTGCCCAAGCCAGGGATTTACAATTTCTCCTTTAAAGCCCACATCTTTCAATCCCTATCTTCCATTGATTCTGCCTCCTGAATAATTTTTATTTCAGCTTTATATGTCCATTTCCACACTCACTTGTATGGTTCATGCCCATTAAAATGGCATCCTTTGCATATCTCTCGTAATTGTCCATTTTCTGATTTTTCCACTTTTAGACTTATCTCACTATCCTTGAAACTGCTGAAGCAACTTTACAAGTGTAACTCAGCACTTTCCCAGCATGCACAAGGCCCTTCATTGTATTTGCAGCAATACACACACACACACACACACACACACACACACACACACACACACAAAGATCAAGTGTAAAAAATCACCAGTCCTAAATCCTATAATAGCCTATGATTTCCTTTAGATAGGATCTGGAGTATTTTGCTTGATAAAACCTCCCATGATCAGGCCCCTGTCCAGCTTCCACTCCCACCTGCTCTTATTCCTTCAGTGCCTCTCCCCCATTTAACAGCTTACATTCTAGGAATACTAAACAACTTCTAGTTCCCCAAACACCCCATGATTTGTACACTGCTAGGTTGGTACATGCTGTTCCTTGCCTGACAAGGCTGCCACATTTTTCTGTTTGTTTTTCAAGGCTCAGTTAGGCATCATCTTTATGTGAAGCTTTCCCTGGCATGTAAGCTTCCTATGTACTTAGCTCTTACTTTCATCATTGTAGAGAGGACCCTTTCTGTTTGCCTTTCTTTCCTTCCTTTATTTCTTTCCCCCTCCCTCCCTCCTTCCCTCCTTTCCTCTTCCTTCCTTCCTTCCGTCCTTCCTTCCTTCCTTCCTTCCTTCCTTCCTTCCTTCCTTCCTTCCTTCTTTTTCCATCCCAGGGATTGAACCCAGGGGCACTTACTGAACCACATCCCCAGCCCTTTTTATTTTTTATTTTGAGATAGGGTTTCACTAAGTTGCTGAGGGTCTCAATAAGTTGCTGAGGCTGTCTTTGAATCCACAATCTTCCTGCCTCCACCTCCAAAGATGTGGGGATTACAGGTGTGTGCCAGTTTACCTAGCATTTGCCTCTGTTTTTCTACGAGTTTGTAACATTCTTGGAGACAGTGTTTTTACAACTATGTGTGTGTATTACACACAAATGACTAACTATAATAAGAACTCAGTAAACATTTGCTAAATCGATAAAAAAAAACTTGAATGAATAAATGAGTAAATTTGTTAAAACAGTCAAGGGCTTTAAAAAGCTATATGATGTCAAAAATACTTGCATGCATCTTTTTCTGTTTCTTCCCATCTTCATTCTGTACAGACATATTGTTAATTAAATTCTGGGTGCATGACAATCCTTATAGAGAATGATTATATTCATATCTAAGATGAAGATAAAAATATTTGCATATAAATGAGACAATGTCTGGCCTCAGAGAAGCACTTTCTCTCAATACTCCAAATAACCTCCATTACCTGTTGGGTAATAAGTGAAAATGAGTCCACAGCAGTAATGGGTTTTCAGGTCAATTTTCCAAGCAAGAGCTCATTTCTAGTTGAAAGTAAATATGCTTGCATAGCTTGTGAAATCAGCAATTGCATATGTGTACACATGCACTGAGGATGAGTGCTCATCTCATTCAGGATCTATAAAGTTTGAAATGAGCCCTGAGTAAAAGCAAGACATCTGTAGCTCCACAAATTCCATTTGCTCAAATTAACAAGCAAATTCTTAAGTTTCTAAATAATTTGAGTTATGAAGATACTTCATATTTGAAGCATTTGCTCTTGTTTCTAAAGAGAAAAATATTTCTTAATTCTACAAATTGAAGCATGAGGCAATAAAGCAGAAAAAATGCCTTCATCCTTTTGGTGGGTTCAATTCTGTCTCTTCCCTTCTTCCTTCATTCCCTTAGTAAGTCTTTCAAATTCCCTTCTAAAGTTGCAGATGGCAGAATGTGAGGCCTTACTATGTGCCAGGCTCAAGGCTACATATAGTCATTTGAATAGAATTGAATCCTTCCCAACCCAGTGCAATGGATAATATCATTATCATTTCCAAGAAACAGAAAAGGAAACTGATGCAGGCAGAAGATAAATCATGTAGCTCGTAGTTGGTAAAGTCAGGACTTGAGCCCAGGTCTGATTCCAAAACTTTGCCCATAATTCATCTGACCCAAAGCATGAGTATGTGAGAGAAAATGACTCTAAATCCTTTTGAACCTCCTCACATTTTGCTTAACAAGAATTCCATGTGCTTCATTATTATTCCATTGCCTTTTATGTGTACATTATAAAGTAGGCAGGTTTACAAGTAGCAATGCTGATTATAGTTTGTGAGATGTAATAACTGGTTCATGTGCCAAAGAAAACGAAGCACAAAAAAAGCAGAGTTTTCTGCTTCCTGATTGCATTATTGAGAAAGAAAAGAAAATGAATTCCAAGAAAATGAAGAAATTTCAGGTAAAGGCACACTGGCGAAATTTTTCTTACCAGACAAAATGGTAAATATTTCATATTTTATAGATGCTTTGTGGTCTCTGTTGCAGTTCATCTCTGCTTTTGTAGCATGGAAGCATTCATAGACAATATGTAAACAAATGAGTGTAGCTCTGTTCCAATAAAACTTTATTTTTTTAAAAAAGGTGGAGGGCCTGATTTAGCCCATTGGCCATAGTTTGTTAACCTCTGCTTTAAAGCATTCAGATATATTCCTTACGTTTTGTTAGCAATCTATATATTTGGAATTGTCTACATGATTACCAGAATGTAGACAAACTATAGAATAACAAGAGCATTGTACTGTTACCAAGACTATTTTTGTGCTACATAGCAATAACCCCACTATTTGAACTATGTTACAAATAGTTCAAAAGGAGCTGATTTATTTAAACTCTACAAGCAGTCTGCTAAATTAAGGCATCAAACTGTGAAGGCTTAGAAAAGCTTTTGACATCTATGGAACTGTGTTCATACAATCTGGAATTGCAATCTTAGCTGGGAAGACTTAGATTCAGACTCAAATAAAGATAATATAAACATGGGCACTATAAATCTGTGCAGTGAAACCAACAAGCAAAACCAAGCAATACTTTATTTTCCAAACTGAAAAAAAAAAGTGCAATTTTTTTATTCCCAAAATATTTAAAACAAGGGAAACTATAGCCCTACATACCAATTTCAATCTCATGGCCCTTTATAAAGTTTTGCTTCATATGAAAAATGGCAAACCAATTTTAAGATGTTATTTTTAGATAGATGTCCAACAGCAGAATTCTATGGAAATGAAGTCTTTGAATTGGCAACTGTTCTTTCACTTCCTAGATGCACGTACAAGTTCTTAAATCTCTCTGTACACTTTATGTCACAGGACTGGTAACTTCTCAATAAATGTTTGCAAAAATGATATGTCTCTTTCCCTTGACTTCTTCCTCCTTAAGAAGTGGGTTTTGTTTTGCTGAAAATAAAAAGGGAAACTGAATCTGTATGTTGAATTCTAGCACTGACTTGAATAGTAAGTCAAAAGGCTTTAGCCAGTTGTGATGGCACCCTTCAGTAATCCCAGCAACTTGGAAGGCTAGGGTGAGAGGATCATAAGTTCAAGGTCATCCTGGGCAACTTAGTCTAAAAATAAAATTTTTAAAAAGACTGAAGATGTAATTCAGTGGTAGAGTGCCCCTTGGTTCACTTCTTATGACCACACACACATACACACACACACACACACAAAAGACTTTGCTATTTCAAATAAATAGTCCTATAGACCATGAACAGCTTTCTCATGCTATCATTCATTCCCAGTTAGTCTTTTTCTCTAGCCTTTCACAAGAGGAAAAAAAATGAAATTTTCTTCTTATGGCATTTTGGTATCACTAAAAATACATTATGAATTGTAATACATACTACTATTATAAATAAAAAAAGAAAGAAAAAAATTTGTATATTAACCTACCATATTTCTATTCTGTTTAAAGGAAACATGTTATGTGACTGTATATTCAGAGAGAGAGAGAGAGAGAGAGAGAGAAAGGGATAGGAAGGTACTGAGTTTCTTGGCTCACATTTGGATTTTACTAGGTGATGCCTTACATTCTTATAACAAGTCATACCAATTTACCTTCAGCAGCGAATAAGAATTTTCCTGGCTCTGCATCCTCTCTTAACATTTGGAATGGTTAAACTTTAAAGTATGTTTTCACAAGTATGGGTATGAAATGGATTCTCATTGTAGTTTTACTTTGCATCTCTCTTATTCCTTAATGGGATATATATGTCATATATAATGCAAATGTCATATGTCATCATGTAAAATGTCTTATGTAAAATACTTATATTTCTTCTGAGGAGACATGCCCATCAAAATCTTTTTGCTAATTTTGATCCAGTTGATTACTTGTCTTTTACTTACTGTTTTATTGAGAATTTAAAATATATATATCTTATGGATCACAATCTTTTTCAGATCATAGATACTGAAAATATCTTCCATAGTTTGTGACTTGTGTCTTCAATCTCTTTGCTGGTTTCCTTTGATGAATTGAGTTCTTAATTAGGAGGCTGTCAAATTTTCAATCTTCTTTCTTTTGATTTATTCTTCTTTATAAATCTAAAGACTTACACATTTTTGGTATTGCTAGAAATATTTCCCTCCTTTAAGTTAATACAATTATTTTTAATAGTCTTTTGAAAGTTTTACCATTTTGATATTTGTATTTTGTTTTTTAATCCACCCTGAATTGATTCTTATTTACAGTATGAAGGGAGGATTCAATTTCATTTTTCCATTTGGATAATTTGTTGTTCCTGCCTTATAGTATTAAATAATCAGTTGTTGCCACTGATGTGCTAGGCCTGTTCTGTCACAAATGGAGGGCTTATGTCTTGGGTTTATTTCTAGCTTTTCTATTCTTTTCCAACTATGGTGCATTATCACACTAACAGTTATGAAACTTTATACAGAGGCTTTATATGATGGGTGAAATTAATGAGTCTTACCTATATCTGAAAGCTAAGTCTTCCCACCTAGTTCCATTTTTCTTGCCTAGGAGTATTTAGATATACTTTATCCTTTGCTCTTTCAAATACATATTTTAAAAAGCTTATTGATTTCCAGAACATTCCTAAAGAGATTTGGATCAGAATTCCATTGCATGTAAAATTGAGAACAAGCAACACCTTGAGGATGTCATCTTTCTATTCAGGAGGACAGTATCTATAGCTCTGTTCAGATATTTTATGTTTTTCAGTAAGCTTTACTATTTTTCCTCCAAAGGGAACTTCTTTCTCTTTTAAATTTTTGCTACATTGTTTTCCCTATGTACTTGATGTTTTGTTGCTATTGTAAATGATGTATTTTTAAAAATTACCATTTTCTTATGTGGTATATATATACAACGGAATATTATTCAACATTAAAAAAAATCATGGCATTTGCAGGTGAATGGATGGAGCTGGAGAGAATATAACGCTAAGTGAAATTAGCCAATCGCAAAAAACCAAATGCCAAATGATTTCTCTGATTTAAGGATGCTGATTCATAATATGCTTTGGGGTGGTGTTGGTGGGAGGATTAGATGAACTCTAGATAGGGCAAAGGGGAAAAGGGGAAGGAAGGGAAGGAAGGGGGCATATGGCTAGGAAAAACAGTGGAATGTGATGGTCATCTTTATCCTGAGTACATGTATGAAGACACAAATGATGTAACTATTTTGTATACAGCCAGATATATGAAAAATTGTGCTCTATATGTGTAATATGAATTGTAATGCATTCTGTTGTCATATATAGCAAATTAAAATAAAAATTACAATTTTATTACTAATTGCTAATGATGTATCAGAAATGTATTTGACTTTTATATTTTCATTTTTATTTAGCAAACTTAATCTTAATTGTAATAATATAGCCCTAACTGTATTTGAATTTTTGTCATTGTCACACATCTTTCACTTATTATTTATTTCATTTTTACATTTTTCTATCTGTCCTGGCAAAACTTCCAGTGTAAAGTTGACTAAATGGGGTGATAGTGATTTTCCATTATTTTTCCTGATTTGAAAGAAAATATTTTGACTAAGAATGATTTTTGTGATATGCATTTGTATATGTCCTTTCTTAGGTTAATGTAATCCTATTCTATTTCCAGTTTGCAAAAGCAAAACAATTATTTTAAGGTTTTCTCAATTTTACTAATTTTTTCTGCATCTATTAGATGAACACATGGCTAATCTTCTCTAAAGTATAAATGTGGTGAGTTGCCTTGATTGATGCTTTTGAATTTGCATTTAACCATTTTAAATTTATATGTAGTAAGTGATGCACTTTTTTATTTATGCAATTTATATATAGTAAAATTCTGTTTTTTAAATGTGTGTACTGGCCACTAAATTTTGACAAATACATCTAATCCACCATCACAGTGAAAATACAAATTACAACTCTCCTCACCCACAGCCACTTCATACCCCTCAGCCTTGTGATAATGCTTTACAGTCAAATCGATCTCACCCTTATTCCCTGGAAACCACCAATATGCACTCTGTCCCCATAGGTCTGCCTTTCCAATAATCTCATGTAAATGAAATCATATAATGTCTAGCCTACTGAGTCTGACATTTTTGGTTGTTGTTTAGCATAATGCATTCTTTATTAATGAGTTATATGCCACTGTATGAATGTAACAGTTTATTTATATATTGCCCAAGTAAAGGGCATTTTTTGTTTTTCTCCAGTTCCTGACTGTTACAAAGGAAGCTGCTAGTGTGTGGGTTTTAAAGTTTTTACCTGGATCAATATTCAGTAGTGGAATTGTTGAGTTGAATATAAGGGGCAATGCTGACTTCATAAACGAGTTGGGAAGATTTTTCTCCCTTCTATTCTCTAGAAGATGTTTTGTGGAGCTAATAGTCTTTGAATTTTTAGTAGAATTCACCAGGAACACAATCTGGATCAGATTATTTATTTTTGTTTTTTGTAAGATTGTCAACTATGAATTAAATTTCTTTAAGAGATATGGGACTATTTATTTTTGCTGAAGTTGGAGATGGAACCCAGAACCTTAGCCTAGTCTACTAAGCTACTACTAAGCTAGTCTACTAAGTCTACTAAGCTAGTCTGCTAGTCTACTAAGCTAGTCTACTAAGCTACATCTCTAGCCTAATATCATTATATATCATAGACAGCATATACTTGTTCTTTTTTATTTTGTTTTAAAATCTCAGTATGACAGTCTTTGTCTTTTATTTAGTATGGACATGCCATTTACATTGAATGCAATGATCAATAAACTGAACTTAGGTCTATCTCTTTTTATTTTTTATTTAGTTAATTGATTAATTAATTTTTGGTACTGGAAATGGAACCCAGTGGCACTTTACCACTAAACTACATCCCCAGACCTTTTTTTATTTTTTATTTTGAGACAATTGCTGAGGGCTTCACTAAGTTGCTAAGTCTGGTCTTGAACTTGTGAACCTCCTGCTTCAGTCTCCCTACTTGTTATGATTATAGGCATGTGCTACTGCTCCTGGTTTATTTTTTAAAATTTCACCACATTTTATCTCTTTTTAAAAATAAATGTTTATTTCCTGCATTTTCTTTTTCTTCTACTTCCCATGTCTGCATTCTTTTGTACTATGAGAATATTTATTTATTTATTTATTTATTTATTTATTTTTAGTATTCCAGTGTAACTAACCCATTGTATTTTGATTCTATTTCTTTGCGTTTATTTACTGGTTGCTCCAGGAAGTTTAATACACATACTGATCTTTTGTCTATCTATGCAGAGTTAATACTATGTTATTTCAATAAGACATAGAAGACCTGTTTATTATGTTTCTTTAAGTTATAGTTGTTACAAATACTGTATCTGTATATATTTGAATTCCTCTAGGTGATTTTGTAATATTTGATCTAAAGAGTTTAAACTGTTTCAAACAACATAAGAAAAATGTTGTCTATTATATTTACCCCAGATATTTACTATTTCTATTACTCTTCTCTTGTTTCTTTTTTTTGGGATGTAGGGGTGCTGAGAATTGAACTCAGGGGCACTTGACCACTGAGCCACACCCCAACCCTATTTTGTATTTTATTTAGAAACAGGGTCTCACCGAGTTGCTTAGTGTCTCACTGTTGCTGAAGCTGGCTTTGAACTTGCAATCCTCCTGCCTCAGCCTCCTGAGTCACTGTGATTGCAGGCGTGCACCACTGCGACCAGCTTTTTCCCTTGTTTCTGAAGGAACAACTTTCTTCCATCATTTCACCTTAAGTCTGAAGAATATTATGCTAATATTTTTGATAATAATTTTTGCAAAATTATTCTAAGTTATGATCATACTTCCCTTCCAGCAGCACTATTTTCACTTCATTTGCATCCTCTTCACATTTTTTCCTTTTGTGCCAGCTCTGAGATGATTTTCAATGACATATTCTTAAATAGTTTATGAAGAACTTTGGTTCCTTCAATTCAGAGGGCTGAAGGGCATCTAGTCTGTCAATCTGCCCAAAATAGAGTTCATGTTTTTTTATTTCATGTTATCTTGCCTTCTATTTTTATTTACCTTCTCTTCATTGCATTAAGGAATAAAATTTGACAAGCATTTTCTGTATATTTAATAGAAATATTTAATATTCATATAGCAATCTATAGCTTACAAGTAACTTTCATATTCATCTCAATAAGCTTATGAGGAATGCAAGGTAAAAATTATCATGCCTATTTTAGAGAGGAGTAAATAAACTCTCAGAGGTTCACTTAAATTGCCCAAAGTATAAACAAGGTGAAAACAGAACTATTATTCTGTTCTCTTCTTATCAGCCATGTTTCAGTAAGGGTGGACAAATAGAAATTGCATCCTATGGCAGAATCAGATGAATTCAAGTTAAGTGGGCTTCTTGATATTGGAGCTTCTTGATATTGATTTACAGATCTGCATCACTTCTTGTTCTACTGCTAATTGAACATTCATTAGGGAATATTGGAGAGTCTTGACTATGGAATAATTATTTCTTATTTAGCTTGCTAATCTCAAATAGGAGTTTCTTTGTTCAGCTTCTTTGTTCCATCCTGATGATTGTGTTCTAAACCTTAGACTTTAGAGAAGAAGAATTGCAGAGATTGCTTTTGATCCTGAAATACCAATCAGTGAAAGGTGCTGGCTTTACTTCAAGGCTTATTTTTGTTGATACTCACGTTCAAAATATGATTTGTAAGTCATCATTCTAATATTTTTTCATAAAATGGATATTACTATCTTTTCTTATCTCTGATAGTTCTACTATACTAGCATATTTTAAAATTGAAATAATGTATACACATTTTTTCCTTAAAAAATTCAATATAATACCTAAGCAAAGGACAAATAGTATTATTAAGCAGAGGTTGACGCCTCCAATGATCTCTTGTTGGTTTAATGATAGTGTGATTTTTCTCCATCATATTCATAAAATATGTTTTAATGTCTTGAAGGGTCAGTTTGATAGGTGTGGTGCAGATCCATATTTTATTTGGTTATAATTCATTATGTATTATGAGATTTTGGAATGTAACTGAAAGAATAGCATTAGTATGTATTATTTAAAATAGATTTGGTTAAAATTTTTATTTCCAAATTTAATTAGTCCTTTCATGTATTCCATAAGTCTATTTTCTTAATGATGCCAGAACTTGTCCTGGGGATCTTTCTTTGTTAGTTTGTTCTTTTTAGCTATATATGGCTATAAAATGTATTTTGACATATCCTACATACATGGAGTATAACTTTCCATTTTTGAGGTTGGACCTGATGTGGAGTTACCAGTGTAATTGGTTGTGTATTCGTATATGAATATAGAAGCTATGTCCAATTCTTTCTATTGTCTTTCCTATTCCTATCTCTCCTCCCTTCCCCCCTCACTCTGCCCAATCTGGTGAACCTCCCCTCCTCCTCCCCACCTATTGAGTCAGCATCTGCATATCAGACAGAACATTCTGCATTTGTTTTTGGAGGGATTTTCTTATTTCACTTAGTGTGATAGCTCCAGTTCCATCCATTTACTGGCAAATGTCATAATTTCATTCTCTCTTTATGGCTGAGTAATATCCCATCAGTATATCCATTCTTTATCTATTCATCTGTTGAAGGACACCTAGGCTGGTTCCATAGTTTAGCTATTGTAAATTGAACTGCTATTAATATTGTTGTGGCTGCATCATTGTAGTATGCTGATTTTAAGTCCTCTGGATATATGTGAGGAGTGGGATAACTGGGTCAAATGGTGGTTCCATTCTAAGTATTCTGCAGAATCTCCATACTACTTTCTAGAGTGGTTACACAAACTTGCAGTCCCACCAGAAATGTATGAGTTTACCTTTCCCCCACATCCTCACCAACATTTATTGTTGCTTATATTCTTGATAATTGCCACTCTGGGGTGAGATGGAATATCAATATAGTTTATTTTACATTTCTCTAATTGCTAGTGATGTTGAACATTTGTTCATATATTTGTTGACTGATCTATTTCTTCTGTGAAGTGTCTGTTCAGCTCCTTAGCCCATTTATTAATTGGGTTATTTGTTTTTTTTTGATGTTAAGGTTTTTGAGTTCTCTATATATCCTGGAGATTAATGCTCTAAGGTGTAGGTGGCAAAGATTTTCTCCCATTCTGTAGGCTCTTTCTTCACATTCTTGATTGTTTCCTTTGTTGTGATGAAGCTTTTTAGTTTGACACCATCCTATTTATTGATTCTTGGTTTTACTTCTTGTGCTTTAGGAGTCTTGTTGAGGAATTTGGTCCCAAACCAACATGATGGAATGTTGAGCCTACTTTTTCTTCTAGTAGGCACAGGGTCTGTGGTCTAATGCCTAGGTCCTTGATTAACTTTGAATTGAGTTTTGTGCAGGGTGAGAGACAGGGGCCTAATTTCATTTTGTTACATATGGATTTCCAGTTTTCCTAGCACTATTTGTTAAAGAGGCTATCTTTTCTCCAATGTAAGTTTATGGTGCCTTTGTCTTGTATGAGATAACTGTATTCATGTGGGTTTGTCTCTGTGACTTCTGTATCATTGGTCTTCATGTTGGTTTTGGTGCCAGTACTATGCCATTTTTGTTACTATACCTCTGTATTATAACTTAAGGTCTGGTATTGTGATGCCTCCTGCTTTACTTTTCTCACTGAGGATTGCGTTAGCTATTCTTGGCCTCTTGTTTTTCCTATAGATCTTGACCCAGCTCTATTACTAAGATTAGACTCTGTGTAGCTTAGTGTCTAATATACAGTTACACTATTCTATTGTTGTAAATCATTCATCAAATTTCCTCTTCTGACACATTTCAACAGTGATTCCTATAACTTTATAATTTCACAAATACCTACTGTCTCTCCAATGGGATACCATTCATATTTCTGCCCAGTTTATGTAGCTGTCTCTGAGCCCATGATATCCATTTAATATTCATTATTTTCAATCAGGTCTTAATATGGTCTCTTGTGAGCCCTGTTCCAAATAAGAAAATTTAGCAATCCCTAACATATCCATTATCCAAATGGAAGACATGCTGTTTATTAACCAGAGTTCTCCAGAGAAACAGAACATAGGCTATATAAGATGAGATTTATTCCTGAAATTGGCTCACATAATTATGGTGACTAAGAAGTCCCATGATATACCATTTATGAGCTGGAGAATCAGGAAAGCCAGAATCCAAAGGCATAAGAACCAGAGTAGTGGGGGCAGGGGAGGAACATTGATATAAATCCAAGAATCTGTAGGCCCAGGAACCAGAAGCTCTGATGCCCAAGGGCAGAAGATGGATGTCCCAGCTCAAGAAGAGAGAGAAAAATATTCCTCATTCCTTTGCCTATTTGTTCTATCTGGGCCATTAAAGGATTGAATGATCCACATTGAGAACAAATCTTCCTTACTCAGTCTACTGATTCAAATATTAATCTAGTCTAGAAATTGCCTCACAGACATACCTGGAAATAAGGTTTTAACAGATATATTAGTCCACGAAGGCTATCTTCAACACACAGTCTCCAAAGTTGTCCTAGAAGTCCTCTCCAGCTCTGTCAGCTGGGAAAAAGAGCATGGAGAGGCACATGTATGTGGGTGTGGACCCAAAAGGGGACAAGTCTTCTTTTCATATGACATTGGGGATAACTTGACAAAAGACCAAAACTAACAATAAATGAGTCTAGCTGTGCAGCTGAAGAAAAGGAAACCAATTCTGATGGACACTCAGGAATCTTAGCCCCAGGTCTCTACCTCCTTAGCAATGCACTTTCTTTGGGTGGTGATATAAAGATGAAGAATGGCTCTAGGCACTAAGTAATCTTGGATTCCTTTTCAGATAGGCTTGTTTTTGCATTTTGTTTGTTTACATTAAGATGATGGTGGTGACAATAGAACCTTCTTAAAGTTCTACAGTGCTGCCTGCTTAGGAATTCCTTTTACTGGTAACTGATACCAATAACATTGTCACATTAAAATGTTTGAATCTGGAGCCTCTGCCCCTTCACAGTTTCAGTGTTTTGGGTAACTTTTGTGGAGGCACTTGTAGGCCTCGTTTTGCTGAATCTTACTTTGGTTTCTGCATAGTGGGTTATAGGATGAAATTGGTTTAAGTTTTGGCTTTGCCTCTGATGCTCCCACTGTACTTTGTCATCTGGGGAAAGAACAGTATCTGTCAGGCGGAAATGGTTTGGGGACATTTAGAGGATCTGCCTTCTCTATTTTGTGTGTGTGATGACTGGATTTTTGTACAGTGAGTTTGTCTCTTGAAATCCTAAGTATGCCCGGGGCAGAATAGACTCTCCTTATAAAGTTGTGCTGTGTTCCTGCTCCACTTTCAGATGGTTCTGTTTGGATCATTTTTTTTTTTCTCTTGAAACACCTTACTGGAAGTTGCCAAAAATAGCTAACACCTCCAAAATCTTGTTTTCTTTCTATCAAGTTCCATAAAGCTCTAAGCTCAGTGACAATAAGCATATGATCTGAAAACAAGTAAGATTTAAGGATCAACTAAATGTTTTGCTACTCAGTTTGCCAGTGGAGAAAACCTCTCTGCTCCTCTGTACCCCTACACAGCCAATTCCACACTTTATATCTGTCACTGGTAATGCTTATGGTCTAGTTACCAGTTTTAGCAACAGTTAGGACTCTGTTGATTGTCAGTGGCACAAACCCCATCCCAAGTAGCTAAACTAAAAAGAAACTGACCAAATGCATAGATTCACTGGGGAGCAGTATGGTCTCAATAGAAATATAATTGGAGACTCATATATAATACAAGCTTTTCAGATGCCATATAAAAAAGCAATAAAGAAATAGACAAAATTAATTTTAATGTCTAATTCAAACTAATATGGAATATGATTTCAACATGTATTCATTTTGAAAATCATATTGACTTATTTTACATTTTGGGGCTATCTTTGAAATCTGGCATTATTTTATACGCACAGAGCAATTTAATGTAGACTAGTCACATTTCAAGTGCTCAATACCACATGTGGCCAGTGGTTACATTTAGGTGTCTCTCAGAATTGAAGGAGTTACTGAACCAACCACCTCTCCTGTATGTATACACATCTAATCTGTTTTCCCAGTGTTCCTGGACATGTGGCCACCAGCCTTTCTGGACTCACACATTCTTAGCTTCATCATCAGAAGAGAGAATCCTCCTCTTGGTTCTCATAAGTAACACTAATCTTGTGCAAAAAAAATCTTTTGGAAGAAATTCTGTGCCTTTTCAACATTAGTCAGGTGGCTTGTTGATGAGGCAAGATCATGCGATTGGTGAGCTTGGAATAGGAGGTGGTATTCTGTGATTGACAACTTCCAATAAAACCTCATGGCTATAGCAAGGAAGGAATAACTCTCCAGAAGAAAAGGAACTGGAAGAAAAAAGAGTTATATAAAATAATAAATGCATATTACCATAACTAAGGAAAAATGGCTAACTATACAGGTACAGTGGCTACTTTTTATTTTTGAATGAACTGAGAACTTGAATACAAATAATATGCTCAATAAAAAATGCATGTATATATGTTTTAAACATATATGTATTTATGTATTTAAAAAGTATATGTATTAATATATTTAAAAATATATGTCTGCTATGTAAATATCTTAGTAAGCAGGTTCAAAAAGTTAGGAAAATGAAATGATAGCTTAATTTAAGAATTGATCATTAATCAGTATATTATTCACACTTATTTGTGTTCCCTTGTTAAATAATAATCAGGAAGCACAATGCATTGATTTGGCAGTTTAATATTAAATCATACAATGTTGTTTTCCTTACTGGAAATGAATGTGTGGAATGTCTAAAAAAAAAAAAATTGTCAGGGATCAATAGCCTTTTTTTTTTTTTTCAGAATTCAATCATGATAATTGTTTTACACAAAGAAAAGATGACAGAATCCCATAAGACTCTGATAAACAACAGATCCTACTGGTTCCAGAGCCTTACCAATTACTGTCATTTCACAAAATCCTTCCTGGAATGATTGACTGATACATAAGTAAAACCATAGATCCTTTTCAGATAGAGACACAGAACAGAAGCTGCTCTGGCAGCCGTGGCAGGTGATCATTTTAAGGTTAAGGATGATGACTATTTATTTTAGTCTGCTGGGACCCATCAGTAGCTTTCAACACTATGACTGTATGATAATGTTCCTCTTAAGTGTTCTGGCTAATGTAAAGGAGCCAGCTATCTCCAGGGTAAATGCAGTTCTAACAGACTGTAGCTGCAGACATTCCTGAACTTGGTCTAAATTCAAACTCTACAGGGAATGTCTTGATAATTGGTGAGTTCCCCCTGCCCCCAGTTCTTCCAATGTCTTCCCCTTGGTGCTGGAAAGTCAAAAGCAAAGCTTGTCTACTGCATCTTGTCTCCATCGCTAGATTAGCAGTTGTCTCAGTTAAGAGTGCAGCACAGCAGCCTGCTAGGTTTAGCTTGTAAAAAACTGTCAAACTGTTTTCCAAAGTGTTTGTACCATTTTGTACTCCTACCAGCAAAGCACAAAAGTTCCAATTACTCCATGTCCTTTCAAACAATCTGTAATTTCAGGCTTTTAAAATTTTAGTGATTCTGGTAAGTATGTAGTCATATTTCATTGTAATTTTAATTTGTAATTCATGATGATGTTGGCATCCTTCTTTTTTTAAACTACTTTTTTCTTTTATTCTTTTGGGTGATGTCTAAGTCTTTTGTCCATTTTTTTGGGATTGTTTATCTTTTTATAATTGTATTGTAAGAATTCCTAATATATTCTGAGATGTGTTTTGCAAATATTTTTAGCTTGCCTTTTCATTTTCTTAAAAGTATCTTTTGAAAAGGAAATATTTTAAATTTCAATAAAGTCCAAATTAAATATTTTATTTTATTTATTTATTTATTTATTTTTTGTGGTACCGGGGATTGAACTCAGGAGCACTCGACCACTGGGTCACATCCCCAGACCTTTGTTGTATTTTATTTGGAGACAGGGTCTCACTGAGTTACTAAGTGCCTCGCCATTGCTGAGGCTGGCTTTGAACTCGCGATCCTCCTGCCTCAGCCTCCCAAAGTGCTGGGATTACAGGCGTACGCCACCGTGCCTGGCTAATATTTTATTTTTTTAAAATAGAGTATATCACAATCACACAGATGATGGTTAAAAATCTGTCTCCCTTAGTCCCAACTCTAGATACTTTGAATATTTCTTAGAAACAGGATGTTTTGTAAGCCTTATGGGTGATTCTAATATGGATCACATTTTAAGAAAATTCACTTGAATTCATAAATTGTATCACTCTTTCTAATCTCCATTCTGATCATATATGGAGGATTTAAATAAGATGATATGAAATAATGTTTTTTTAACATCAGGCTCCTTCTCAAAAATTTTAAATCCAGGAGTTCCCAGGGAAGGAAGGTTTTGGAGCTTTGGAGGAGCTCCATTGTCTGTGAATCTCCTGAGATGTTAACAATCTGTACATATCTGCACCTTTCTGGAGCAATGTATCCATAGCTTTTATAAGAGTCTTGAAATTCTCAAGCACTAAATTAACAGCTCCCATTCACTTAAGTATAAATTCTAAACTTGACTTCTGAAGACATGCAGAAAACTATCTTAGACACCTTTCTTGTTTTGCTCGCATTCTTTTGCATATATTCTCATCTGGAGTCAGAGACCATGACTGTTCCCTGATTATGTTCCTACTTCTGTACTTTCACCCATACCATTGTTTCTTCTTCCTGGAAGGTCACCTTTCATTGAAATCCATCATCATCCATTATCCATTTTAAATTCCATCCAATCTATTAAAGAAACCTTTCCCATTGGTTATAATTGCCTTTTCTTCTAAGACCCCAAAGCGTTTTGCTTAAATCTGTTTTTTTACTAGTTACTTGCTGATTTTGTATTTCTTTCTAAGTATAGAAGAATTGTTTCTTAATTTTCTCTGTAACCACTCCTATTTCCAGTCCTGTACTTAGTGTAGTACCTTCCACATAAAATACTAAATAAAAATTTGTTAAGTTAAACTAAAAGTAGTCACTTTTGGACATTATATACTCATTTCAATTAGCAAGACTTTTTTAAAACCTTATTTAGGAATAAAGGGCAGAATGTGTATGAATGTGTGTGTGTGTGTGTGTATGTGTGTGCACTTTGTGTACCTTCAATGATGGAAAAGTCATTGTCCCTGGAAAGTGAATTTATATTAGAATACAGTAAAAAAAAGATGTAAAAATTGCAATAATGTAAAAATTATGAAAATAAATCTGTCATCTCCAGTAGTCTCCTTGAAGCTCTTTGTGGAGAGCATGTCCTTCCTACCCTAAGCTTCTGACAATCACTAATCTGTTTTATTGGGCTATAGTTTTTCTATGTTTCTGTAGGGTATGTGTGGAAGTCTTTGTGCTTGGAATCATACAGAACATCATAAATGAGTCTGGCTTCTTTTACTTAGCATAATGCTTTTGAGATCCAAGGTGACTTTTAAAAAGAGGAGATCACTTTTTTGCATATATTCTGGCACTTTCTGGTTATTGAAAAACTCCATCAGGAACTCCATCAACATTTTCTACTGTGCAGTGACTATACTTGTTTCCTGACAAATTACTGCTGTAACAAATTACCACAGACTTGGTGGCTTAAGAAAACAAAAATTTATGCTTTCACAGTTATGGAAGCAAGAAGGCTGAAATCAAAGTGTCAGTAGTCCTGATCCCTCCAGAGGCTCTAGAGGAGAACCCATCCTTTGCTCTTGTGTCTTCTAGTGGCTGTTGGTGTCCTACCTTCATGGCTGCATCATCTACTCTGTCTTCATCTTCACATCCCCCTCTCTTTTTTTAGGTGTTTCTCCTCTGGATATCTTTTATAAGGACACTTGTCAGCAAATTTAGGATCCACTTGGATAATCTAGGATGATCGCATGCATCTTAAGATCCTCAATTTAATTACATCTGCAAAGATGCTTTTACAGATAAAATTATATTGACAGGCGCCAGGTATCAGGATATGAACATATCTTTTGGGGGACCACAATTCAACCCACTGCACTACACTCTGCTACACTCAAATTCACATCTGTCTCATGTGCTAAATATAGCCCCTAAATGTCTTTACCCATTAAACATTTACTCTAAATTGAAAATCTCATCTAATTATTATCAGCTCAAAAGTTTCAAATATCACCTAAATCATGCAGTTCAGGTATGGGTGGGACTTTGGGTCATGAAGCCAAATCTTCATCATCGGTGGACCTGTGAAACTAGAATACAAGTTATCTGCTTTCATAATACATTGGTGGAAGAGGCATAGAACAGGATTGGCATTTCCAATGGAAGAACATGGAAGGAATAAGAAGTATCAGTCCCACACAAGTATGAAAACTAGCAGACCAGTTCTGTTCAGCTTTTGTGGCTCAAGGCCTTCAGTAGCTTGGCAGGTCTTTGTAACCTCAAGTTCCAGTTCCTTATTCTACACTTTTAGCCTCTGTTTCTATGCGTGTACTGCTGTCCCCTGAGTCAATCCTCCTTTTTATTGGAGGGTTTATGTTTATAACTGAGTGGCTTTATCAGGCCATTTACTGTATATACAATTTTGGAAGCACAACATCCTTCTTTCACTTGTCCTGTCTGTCCCCTTCAGTGCAAGCATGTAAGTTTCCTATGTATATCATGAGAATCGACACCATTAGATAAGAAGGTACTCCACAGATCTTTCCTGGATCTGTTTCTGGATTTTGCTAAGATGGCTGAGTGGATTCACGAGTGAAACACCTCATCTGTGCAGCAAAAGATTATTGAGCCAAACTCCCAGACTTTTCTTCAGAGCATCATTTCAAACAGTAAATTTTCTGATTTTAGTGAAATTTCTAATTTGTTTGAAATCTGAATAGGCTATCTCCCAAATCATCAAATGCTTATTCCTTTTTTGCTTAACAGTTCCTGCCTCAAATTATCTCCCTCCACTAACATTTTACAATAAATTATAAGAAGAAATCAGACCACGCCATAAAAACCTTTCTTGAAAATATCATCTAAACATCCAGTTCAACACTTACAAGTTCTACTTTCCGCACAACTGTAGAACTGTAGAATGTAATTCAGACTTGTGGTGTCTGACACTATGTAGCAGGGTTTTTTTTTTTTCCCTCAAATTTTCTAATGATATATTCTTAATTTCCTTGACAGTTCACATAAGAAGGGCTTTTAAGGTTTATATTTTTACCAATATTCCATTTATAGTGATTTATGTATTTTCTAAAACAATAAATGCTTTCTCTACCATGTCTCTATTTCCTTCTAAGTTCTCATAAGTTTTTAAAAACCATATTTCTCCAGCAGTCTGTTCAATGTAATGGTCCTCAAAATTCTGTAATTTTCCTCAAAATTCTTCTAGCCTCTACCAAAGCCACTCCCATGATTTGGGTATCATTT
Organism: Tamias sibiricus; assembly: GCA_025594165.1. Taxonomy (NCBI): domain Eukaryota; kingdom Metazoa; phylum Chordata; class Mammalia; order Rodentia; family Sciuridae; genus Tamias; species Tamias sibiricus. The sequence continues at coordinate 116,307,338 of CM046664.1, forward strand.
TAAAGGCAAAAAAAAAAATACTTTTTTTGAAAAAGCACAAAATTCCTGTATACTAAAATTACATATAAGTATTGACCCATTATTATATCAATGTAATTATCATTAAACAACACCATGGTTTTCTCACCTATATTAGTTAAAGATGCCTACAGAATTCTTCAAAGTATATATTCCTTTAAGGTAAAATAAAGAAAGCTCAAGTCTTCAACAAACAAGATCATTTACCATTTCCAGTTATTGATGGCATCACCAAATTTCCTTTAAGAAAAATAGGTTTAAATACTTTTCCAACTGATAAACTTTGAGAGATGTTGCTATCCAATGAGGCCCACAAATGAGCATAGAAACAGTGGCAATAGACAGTAGCAGTCTACTACAATACCATCATACCATCCCCTCTATAAAAAACTCTCCTTTGAAATCAGTGCTGCTGTCTTTCCTTGAATTTAATTTTAATTACCAGCAACCCTGAATTAAATGTAGCTACAATCTTTAAAATGATTGTATAAAAATAAGGAAGTAGTTAAACTTCTAAGACATTAAAAATTAAAGACATTTAGTCAGGTTATAGGAAACTTAATAGCATTTCAAATACCAGCATCCCAATTTTATACCAACATCTGATTCCATGTGAGAAATAGTTAGTAGGACACATACAAATATATATAAAACAAATAGCAAACATTTTTGTTTTCTTTCTTCCTTTGTCTTTTTGCCATATAAAATAAGTTATATTAATAAGTTAACTATATCAAATTATAAGTAACAGGATATTAAGAAGAAGAGTGAATATCACCTAAGGACTTAGTATCCTTTTATGGAGAAAAATCTGTGTTTTCAGTTGTATAGAGGATAACTGTATCATGGTAGGCACAAATATACCTTTATTGTTGTCTTTATGGGGATTAAGTATGGTCTACAGAGGTGTGTATGGGTACTACGTTGACAAGGGGTGGACTGGAAGGTCAGTGTTGTAGGTCAACTTTACAGCTAGACACTTAACATTTACCGAAACACTGAAGTTGGAGTTTCTGTGAAGGTGTATTGTTGATGTGATTTACATGTACAATCAATTGAATCTAAGTAGATATTTTATCCTCAATGATCCATATGATCCTGACAGTCAGTTGAAAATCTTTCATCACAGATCCAAGACTTCTCTGGAAGAAGAAAGTCCACCTGTGTACTTTAACATCAGCCCTGCTCAAGAGTTTCTAGTCTTCTTTCCTGATGGCCTGTCTTATGGATTTTGGTTTATATTCTTTTCTTGCAATAATAGAAGCTGCCATCACTTGTTTTCTTTCTGAGACTCCTCTCTAGCCCTCCCTTTCTTCCCAGTTTTATGCCTCTCACCTAGTTTTAAGGGTTTTGCCAGTCACAATGAAAAACAAACAGAAGAGATTTTACAAATGTTCCCAGAAGGTTGCAAAACCTTAATAAATCTGGCTGACACAATAAATAGGATTATTTAGGGATTTTCTTTATTTAAGGGGGGGGGGAATCACTAAATATGCCCTTTATTATGTTTTCCATTCTCTGGGTCCTTTCTTACTAATTTGAGGGTTAACAAGAGGCAGAGCAATAGATTTATCCTGTTTTGTGTGGCTAGCCCTCTTCCCAGATGAGAGATGGCTCAGTCCCTATTTCCTCACATTTTCAGCTGACAGACAAAATTATATGTATTTAAAATTGTAATCAGTTTAATACTGCTAGTAAACAACATTTTCCTAGCCCAATACAGTGAATATTTTAAAAACATCAATATTCACAGCATGACTGTTTATAATACCCAAGCTCATCATCACTGATTGCATTTCTCACAGTTCATTTATTTAGGATGACCAGAAGAAACTTTCCAGAATGAATACTGCTGTTGTCCTAAATGCTAGTCAGTCAGCTGATTAAAATGACCTTAGAGAGAATGGTCAAAATTTGCTTTATTCCCTATCTCTATACAAGGAAAGATTGGTTTTACTGAAAAGAAATGAATCTCAGAAGATTTTGTTAAAATGAAATGTGGCAGTGTTCTACCTTTTCATGATATTATTATATAGGTATTGAGGTTTTGACAAAGAAATTTAGTATAATATTTCAAACCAATAAGAATTAACATCTTTAGATTTTTGTCTTTACAGTTTGTATTCAAGCTCAATAATCACAGTCATGCACAATAAGTTGGTGAGTCCTGGAAGTTTTGTAGTAATATAGGAATTGAATATGTTAGATGATGCATTTTTTTTTTTTAAGTACGGAGTATTGAACCCAGGGCAACACACATACTAGGCAACAGCTCTACCGCTGAGTGACCTCCCCAGCCCAATATGAATATTTTTGGTTCAACTTTTCTATATTAACTGTAAAGTGAAGTCACCATTTCTATGATGATTGTTTCAGACCTGATGAGTGTCATCTATGTGGTTACAAAGGTAGTATACTGTACTCTATTACATTATACTGTACTGGATAATGTAATTTTCTATTTTTAAGTGTCACAACTGCCCCTAAATCCCTTGCCTCATTTCCTTCTAACAGCTGTCTTTGAAATTGTAGGAAAAATGTGTACAGGATAAAATAAAGGTTAAGGTGTTCAAATGTTCCTTTAGGAATTATATTCATCAAGAATTACTTCATTTGGATAGTTTATTCGTTAAGTTCTAAAACTATATACATTGCCCTGGTCCATGAAGCTTGATATATAACTGAATTTTGCAAATGATGATAAAGATGATTATCAATATTCTTCAAGTTTAAAAAACTTTTGAGCAGATGATTACATCTTATGAATATCAAGTTTATAGTATGAGCACGTGTGCACAAAGCTCTTTATGATAATAAAAAAGATATCAATTTATTTATTAATTTATCAAGTATTTATTTATCCCTTACTAATTTTCAGACCTTGAGTAAATCACATGACCTCTATGGCTCTGTTTATCTTTATAAAATAGGGATCACAATAAAATAGATAGTTCAGAGGATTGTTTAAAATTCACTCAATTAGCAGAGTACGTAATGCCTAGTTGATGCTCAGAGTTTGTGCATTTGTTATCATTGCAGTTGGTACTCTTATTATACCTTGGTTCCAGGTATGGGTAGTCTTGTAGGCAGAGGGCATGGAAAGCACAAATCAGGTATGGTCCTCTCTCTTGAGAAACTCTTAGTTCACAGAGAGAAGAGACATATAAACAAATACTTGACATATAGAAATTGAGAACCAGTGCGTACTATGTTATGGCAACTCAGAGAAGAGAGCATTAACTTTTCCTGGGATTATTTTGGAAGGAGAGATGACTTTTGAGCTGAGCCTTGAAGAAGAGGCGGAAATCTTCCAAGACTAGAAAGCAGAGGACATTTTTGTATGTTAGGACATGACAGCTGAGAGATGTGAATGAAGATAGCTCATACTTAGTATGGGAGTAAGTCAGGAGGCTTGTATTATGGGGAACATGCTAGAGTTGGTTAAAAATAAGGTGTATTGTGACATTAGTTGCTTCATTGCTTATTAAATTTTTGTTTCTTCCTTTAGAATTTAAATTTTATCAGGGCAAAGACTTAGCTTGTTTTATTTTCCTTTGTATCTCCAAACACTACCCAAATTCCTAAACTATAGAATAAATATATACTACTTAAATAAATTAATCACTTGCCTATTAATTACCCAACTTATTTGCCACTAATGACTTTCTCTTCCTTTTTCATCTGCCTCTGTGCCACTTTGTTAATAACTTTCAGAGTACTCTGTTGTGTGGAATCTCTTCTCTCCCTTATTGACATGAAGCTCTTTATGGAAAGTGGCCAGTACCATGGCTGCTGGCACATAGATGGTATGTATACAGGCTTGCTGAACTCAAATATTTAAATGTAACCAATATGACAGATGCTGGCAATGGAATAGAGAAGAAGATAAAGAAGGCCGGTTGGCTCTACCTTATGACTGTGCACCTGGACTCTATTTGCTATCACCTCATACAGAGAAAAGAAAGCTACACATGCAGGTGTTTAGCTGTTTTATACCACTAATGGCCACGATAAGACATATGGATATCTTTAGGTAGCAGTTGTGAGAGATCTACATCTTGCCTACATAGAATGAATGACTCAAATGCTTTGTTCAAACTGTTTTGATAGACTCAAACACATCTTCAATGCCTGAACTCCCCACATTTTTTGGGGGTAATCATTTTACACAAAGAAAACACATGACTCTACTGGAGCCTGGCACAGTGATTTATGAAGGTCAACACTAACATTTCTTCCAATGGCCATCAACTCCCTTGACAGAGAACTATCCCAGGAATTTTTCACACATTATCTTCCCTTCCCCTCCCTTGTTGTGACATGGTGGTTATAAAAACTGTCATTTTTGCCCTCTAGGATGCAAAACAAGCTAGAATATAAACCTTAATAATAAAACTAGCAAAATGTGGAATATTATGGGTAATAGAGGAGTGGTACAAGCAATCAGCTTGAGTAATAAGCAAATGTAAGTCTAAACATTTGCTGCTAACAAGATCAATTGCTCTCATTCTCTTTACAATTAGGAGGAACAGGATGCTATTGACTCTGTGTACTGTAGGATCTCAGCGCCTAGTCTAGGACCTTGTACACAGGAGTTCAATAAATATTTGTAAAATGAGGAGTTGAATCTTTTCCTACTTAGAAGGGTTTTTGTTTTCTTCCTGATCATTGTGATGCTTCTGTAGTTCCTTATAAGCATATTTTTTTGTACAAGAGCTAGTTCAGTATTTGTCAATCTCTCATACTGTGTGTGTGAAAAGAGATTCATGACACAATGTTATGTGGTAGAAACAGTGCTACATTTATCATCAGTTTGAGTTCCTTCTCTACCATTCCAAGATATGTTACCTGAATGACTCCCTAATACTGAGACCAATCCATCAAGTAGGAACAATTCCTCTCCTGCTGTACTTTCAAATCTTCTGAATATAAACATGTTTGCAAATTACCAGGCAGCAAAACAAATGTGATAACTGTTATCTCATTCTAGAACTTTCATAATTGCTATCTCTGCAAGACAGCTGTCCATATGTTCACCCTTTCCAGACAACAGATTCTGCTTGGTACCTGCTTCTTCACATATACCTCTTTGTATATAATAGTCTCATGATGGTATAGCTGATTATTTACACTCTAGGTGCAAGAAAGGTTAGAAGGAGTGTCTGGTCTCTATCCTAGGAGGTGGTACACGAGAGATGGGAAATACTCTGAATAACGAGAATTCAGTGGATTTTGTTACTCTCATTGAGAAAGTATATTAACAAATAAAGTGCTTTTACCAGTTCTTTTGCCTCAGTGAATGCAAGATCTCATCCTTACAGGGAAAAAAAAAAACAAAAACAAAACAACTTTAACATTTGGGGACACTTTCAGATGAGACTCCTCCATAAACAAATGTAGACCCCCGTCGAATGGGGGTCTAGGGCTGGGGATGTGGCTCAGCGGCAGAGCGCTCGCCTCGCACGTGCGCGGCCTGGGTTTGATCCTCAGCATCATGTAAAAACATAAATGCAATTGCATTGTGTACAACTAAAGTAAATAAACAAATTAAAAAAATGGGGGTTTAGATTTGGACACAGTGTTTTTCAACATTTTTGCTCCCATAGCATGTTAAAACAATGTAAACATGGTCTCAGTTACTCCCTAAAGTCTTGTTAAACTTTTGAGATAACCTATTTTTCAGTTTTTAATTATAGTCAGGTCTATGTCTTCATTAGTCACTTTAGATATAAATCCCATGGAGGCTTGGCTCTGTGCAAAATTAAAGTGACTCTAAACTATAGCTATAATATTGTCCCTGCTCCTTTTACCATTGAACTTTACAGCTGAATCAATCCATTTGCCTTTTTTCTTAAAATGCACTTTCCTACCAAAACATGTGTCAATTCCTCCTGAAAATAGACTTTTTGACGACATGGCCCCAAATATGACAGACTCACCAGAACATTTCTTGATTCCTCTTTAGACACTGACATGCTTTCTTAATTTTTATATATCTGAAAGGTATTTATTTCATCTTCATTTTTGAGAGTTTTTTTTTTTTTCGGCTAGGAATAGAATTCTAGATGGATAGTTTATTTCTTTTAATAATTTAAAGATGTTCTTCCATTATCTTTGAGTAAGAAGTGTTTTTGATGAGAAGTGTGGTGTTATTCTTTGTTCCTCTATACATAATGATCTTCTTTTCCTTTGAGAGTGTTTAAGCTCTTTTTTCTTCTTCACAAGCTTTTAGTAATTTAAATATGATGTGCAATGATGCTATTTTCTTCATATTTATCCTTTTTTGTGTTATGAATTTCTTTCAAAAGATATAAATGAAATAAGCCATTTTCAGACATAAAAAAGTAGAGGTTGACGATTTATTTCCAAGCAGGAATGCACTAAGTTGTGTGATGGTAAATGTTTTAAATATCAGCTTTCTAGAGGAAAAAAGCCTGGATTAATAGCACTTTCTGATTTTCATGGTGGAAGTATGTTCAGAATGACCAATTTCATGCTATCAGTCATGAAATATGGGAGATATGCACACAATTGGCTCTTGCAAGTCTATGTGAACTGGCTCCTAAGCACACAATTGCCTATAAGAAATATAAGAAATCCTTCAGCTAGAAGAAAAATGAGGAAAGACAAATTTGCATATACATAAAGGAATGAAAAGTGCTAGAAATTGAAAATATGAAGGTGAATATAAAGTACTTTTTCTTTTTAAATGGTTCACTTTATAAGATAATTTACTTTCAAAGGAAAAATAACATGGTGTACTGTAAACTGTAGAGCAAACACTAAAAAAAGAAAAAAACAACAACAGCAATGAAGCATTGACAATAATGGAGAGAAATAAAATATAGAAATTGAAGATTAACTATTTAATTAATCCCCTTACTCCTCACCTTCTAAAGATGGGAAGATCAAAAGAAACAAAATGAATAGTGCACTTAAAATATTTATGCCCTAATATATCATTACATGAAATGTAACCAACTACTCTAAGAGATTACAAATTTCATTAAAAGAAACACCCAAATCCATGCTATTCTTAAGAAACCCATTTTACATATAAAATGTTAATGTTTGAAGAAATTTTACAATCTATGTTTTCAAAGTGTGAAGCATAAAATCCTTAAGTCTAAAAACAAGTTGATTGTGCTCTAAAATGAGTGAAATAAATCTATAACAAGAATTCTGCATTTGGAATCAGAACATCTGGTTTGGTAGTGCCATTTCTTCATTTTACTAGTTGTGTACATTTTGCTAAACCATACCTTTCTGGAATAGTAGGTTCTCTATAAAGGTTGTGTGGGAAGTGGTGTCACTTATCAGAATTACCTGGTAAATTTGTAAAATATTTGTGAGGCCAGTTCCAGATTTTCCTAGATTCTAACATACCCTAGACTGAATCAGGATGTTCTAAGATATATATATATATATATATTGTTCCCCAGTGATTCCAATGAAAAGCTCCCTACCCCACAGTCCACATGGCAATTGAAGATAATTGAACTAGGTCATTCTTTTTTTCCTCAATATATGATTATCGAGCAAGTCAAAGAGCAAATGTGGAAAGGAATAAATAAAATGTTCGATCCATATCATCGAGGCATGCGTGAGTTTTCGGCAGTGTCCCAGACCCATTCTCTTCCTTACCTCCTGCCAGAACTGGTATATAATTGTAAAATACACAATTGGACCAGCCAGTTCCAGAAGGAAGATCGTGGAGGCAAGAAAAATGAACTGACCCACACAGTTATAAGGCTCTTGATTTTTCTTCCAGTAAGATAATTTTCAATCAGGTAATCTAGACTGAGAAACTTGCATTAAATCATAAATAATTCTCAATAGTGAGATCTTTCACCTTTGACATCAAATGCAATTGTTTCCAGACTGACACTATATGTCAAAACTGTGGGTGGCCTAATTAAGTTTATGAAATATTTATGAGATATATTTTAAGAAAATGAATATGAGGTTTTTATTTACAATTTTTATAGATTCTTGGATTAAGACTCATTTAACAGATTTTAGGGGTCTTTTATGGATTTTGTGTTCTAGTGCCTTAAATCCACCTGCTTACCCCTCTCAGTTTGGCAATAATAGAACCCTATCATTTCCTGGGTCCCTTATGTCTGCATCATTTTATGGCTCTCTATTTTGCACAGAATTGAATTATGGGTATTCTTCAAATTACCTTAAATTTGCAAACATCTGCTTGCCCCAGGCTTACCTCCTTGGCATCTTGCTATTTCTTTTCAATTGATGGATTATAAATAGCACTCTGAGACTACAGCCATTTACCTACAGGCATTTATTTTCCGAGTGAATGTGTAGATTCCATGAAGAATACACTGTAGAAACATACATTTAGTTCTCTATACAATTCAGTTCACCATAGGGAAATGCTTAAGGACTTGATGTCTGGGTCTAGGGTGGCTGGTATTGATCCGAAGGAAAAAATCAATAAGTCCATGTTATTGAAAAGAGAACACCAAATTAGCTTTACTGGTTCATAAAACTGGAAAGTAGGTCAGTGCCTAACATTCCAGTAATTGCTGCTGGCTCTGTGGCAGACTCAAGGGCATCCACCAAGGGGGCAGGACAGCTACTCAGAGCCCTAGGATCAGAGGGAATGAGGCCCGAGAGGCCAAGAGGCTAGCAGAGCACAACCCTCCAGGCCCAGGGTGAAACTCTTCTCTCAGCCTTCACCCAGGGCTATGAGAAATGATTCCCTGCCACAGCATATGGTTTATTTTAGTTTTAATATGTCAGAGATGTTTCCTTTAATTATTTTCCCATTACTTTTTTGCTGTTTAAAGATTTCCACCAATCTTCTCCTGAGAATGCTTGAGGATTCTGTGTTATTTCATTTCTAATATGATGTATTTCAAAAGACTTGTAGAATTAAATCTTGGCAGAAAAAGAGGGGGCTAATTAAGCAATAGTGGGTCATGTTCTAATTTCCTGTCTTTAGTCAGAATGAAGGTTTTTTTAATTGTGAGAATTAAGTTAAGGGATTAAAAATTTAATACTAATAATTATGTGTCATCCTCTCATATATAGGTCAAAAGAGAAACCTGCACAGATTCCACTAAAGGGAGACATGGATGATTTCAGAGAGAAGCTCAAAGGATCATAGGCAAGAGTGACAGAATTCTGGTTTCAGCTATCCTGTGGCATGCAATGTTTAACCCTGTGTTCCTTGGTGGAGACCTCGACTGTTTAACTGTTTAACTGGGACCAGAACTCACTGAAATCAAGAAGTGGGTGAAATCTTTTCTCCTAATTTCACATTTTAGTTTATCCTTATGTTATGATTTGGATGTGAGGTGTCTCCCAAAATCTCACGTGTGAGAAATGCAAGAAGTTTCAGAGGAGAAATGATTGGGTTGTAAGACTCTTAACCCAATCAGTGGATTAATCCCCTGATAGGGATTATCTGAGTGGTAACTGAAGTGGTAAGGTGTGGCTGGAGGAGGTGGGAATTAGGTCATGGCTTTGGGGTATATATTTGTATTTGGAAAGTGTAGTCTCTCTCTCTGCTTCTTGATCACCATGATGTGAGCTGCTTCCCTCTGCCATACACTCCACCAAATTCACCTTCTCTTCCATCCCCTAGAAATGGAGCCAGCCTTCTATGGACTAAGACCTCTGAACTGTGAGCCCTCAAATAAACGTTTCCTCCTCTATCTTTGTTTTGGTCAGACCCTTTAGTCACAGCAGTGAAAAAGCTAACTAAAACACCTTCCATTGTCCTGACTCCCAGTGTTTCTTCTTCCTTTCTCCTCTCATTCCCACAGAGAAGGTGCCTTTCTTATTCTCATCTACCTGTCCACAGGGACAATCCCAGGAATCCCCATTTAAACTTTATGTGCCAATAGAACCTGGTCCTGGACAGCACTATGCTCTGTTGCTTTCAATGAAAGACTGAATAGCCATTAAGGGAGTAGAACCCCGTATACCAGTGGTGAAGAATCAGGACACTGGGCAGGAAACAAGAAAGGCATTTGAACTTGTATCTTCCCAGTAGCATCACCACATTGCTCCTGGCAGTGGACCCTGAAGCATGGCACTGCTGCTGAGTCATTCAGTACACTTGCTGAAGAACATGAAGGGGAAGGATAAGTACTTTATACTAAAGACCTTGTGGTTTTGCAAAGTGTTGTGACATACATTGTACTCTTTCAGACTCTTGACATCGTTATGGGGCTGAAAAAGCCAGGCATGATTATGCTCACTATATTAAATTTGAAACTAAATCTGAAACATCAAAGTATGTTCCTAATATTTACAAGAGGATGGGTGAGTTCCACTAAAAGTGACATGTCCTGACCCATAATCCATCTTGTGTTAAACCCTGGTTTGTGTGTGTGTCTGTGTGCGTGTCTCTCTCTCTCTCTCTGTGTGTGTATGTGTGTGTGTGTGATTAATTCTATACATTCCATTTATAGTAGACAATTCCATTTTGGAGCAGTTCTAACTAAGACAATGAAATAGAAGCCAATATATATTTAGGTTCCTTAGCCCAGTCCTCTAGAAAACAGAGCCTGAGGCAAAAAAAACTAGCTGCTACTACTTCATTGTGGTTGCCATCCCAGAAAATTAAGGGTAAAAGAGAGAAGTAAATGAGACAGGTGAGGAGGGAAAGTTTAGTGGATGCTGTGATGCACCATCAGATCTCATCCAGGAATGATGGCATTATTCCTTCAGCTTCCAGAACTGCTACTGAGAGACAATCCTCAGCCGTTATCCCTTTCCAGGAATTGTCTCAGATGAAAAGAGATGCCTCATAAGGTGGTTCCATTCCAAGTTTTCCAAGGTATCTCCATACTGCTTTCCATATTAGCTGCACCATTTTGCAGTCCCACCAACAATGTATGAGTGTGCCTTTTTCTCCACATCTTCTCCAACATTTATTGTTGTTTGTGTTCTTAATAGCTGCCATTCTGACTGGTGTGAGATGAAATCTTAGAGTGGTTTTGATTTGCATTTCTCTAATTGCCAGAGAGGTTGAGCATTTTTTCATGTATTTATTGATTGATTGTATATCTTCTTCTGAGAAGTGTCTGTTCAGTTCCTTGGCCCATTTATTGATTGGGTTATTTGTTTTTTTGGTGTTAAGATTTTTGAGTTCTTTATATATTCTAGAGATTAGTGCTCTATCTGATGTACATGTGGTAAAAATTTGTTCCCAATTGGTAGGCTCTCTGTTCACCTCACTGATTGCTTCTTTTGCTGAGAAGAAGCTTTGTAATTTGAGTCTATCCCATTTATTGATTCTAGGTATTAATTCTTGTGCTACAGGATTCTTATTAAGGAACTTGGGGCCTAATCCAACATGTTGGAGATTAGAGCTTACTTTTTCTTCTATTAGGTGTAGTGTCTCTGGTCTAATTCCTAGATCCTTGATCCACTTTGAGTTGAATTTTGTGCATGGTGAGAGATAGATGTTTAATTTCATTTTATTGCATATGGATTTCCAGTTTTCCCAGCACCATTTGTTGAAGAGGCTATCTTTTCTCCAATGAACATTTTTGGCACCTTTGTCTAATATAAGATAACTGAAATTATATGTGTTAGTCTCTGTGTCCTCTATTCTGTACCATTGGTCTACTGGCCTATTTTGGTGCCAATACCATGCTGTTTTTGTTACTATTGCTCTGTAGTATAATTTAAGGTCTGGTATAGTGATGCCACCTGCTTCACTCCTCTTACTAAGGATTGCTTTAGCTATTCTGGGTCTCTTATTTTTCCAGATCAATTTCATGACTGCTTTAGATGAATGGATAAAGAAAATGTGGTATATACACACAATGGAATTTACTCAGCAATAAGAGAGAATAAAATCATGGCATTTGCAGGAAAATGGATGGAGTTAGAGAATATAATGCTAAGTGAAGTTAGCCAATCCCAAAAAGCCAAATGCCAAATGTTTTCTCTGATATAAGGAGGCCAATTCACAGTCGGGTTGGGATGGGGAGCATAGGAGGATTAGAGGAATACTAGAATGGCCAACGGGGAGGGAGGGGGTAAAAGGGTGAAGGAAAAAAAAGATGGTAGAATGAGATGGATATCATTACCCTAAATGCACATATGAAGTCACGAATGGTGTGAATATACTTTGCATACAACCAGAGATTTGTAAAATAGTGCTCTATATATGTGTAATATGAAATGTAATGTATTCTGCTGTCATTTATAACATCTTAGAATAAAAAAATAATTAAAAGCTGTCACATGCAAAGACATCGTAGTACTATTCACAAGAAACAAAAGGCAAACATGATCGCTGCTCAGCTCCCCATTACAATGCAACAAGCTATTCTCATTTGTGAGTGTTTTGATTGTCTCATTGCTATGTAATAAATTACCTCAAGCTTAGTGACTTAAAAAAAAAAAAAAAAAAAAAAAAAAAAAAGAAAAGAGATGCCTCATGCTGGTGACATACTCTTCCCATAGCAGATGGCAGACAATCAATGACCTGCCAGTATAGCAGCATAAAGCCTGGCCCCCTTGCTCAGTTCAAGACAAGGCCTTTGAAGGGCCAGAGTCCCGTAGTATAAGCTGAGGCCTTTGTTGTGGCACATTAGGGCCTCTCTACCCTTTGCCCACTCTGCTTCCAGTCCTTCTCAAGAATGCTCCCTAAACTTCCTACATGTTAGTCTCTGTTTCAATCTGCTTCCCAGGATTTCAAGTTGAAAAAATGTACATGTTTCTGAACCAGGGCTATGTGAACTCTCCTGCCCTCTGTTTTAATATAACCAAAAGAGATCTGGATCATCTGAGCACTCCTGGAAAGGTATCACTCTGAGCTACTTCTCCTGTACCTTCAGCAGGCTGATCCCCTTATCTTTTGGGCTATCACCTACTGACTGGTGAAGTAGGTGATATAGCACTGTACCTATTCCTGCATCTCTTTTGCTATAAAGTAGATCTCTTGGTCTAAGGACATATTATGTGGTATTTGTGCTAGTGGATCAAACACCCTGTAAGACCAAGCATAGTTTCTCTAAGTAGGGAAGGGAAACCTGTACAGGAATGTGTGTCTATTCTTATCAAAATGGATCATTAGTTCATCCAGACTGAAGGGGACTAATATAGTCAATGGCCACCAAACAGATTTTCAGTATTGGGGACACAGAGTTGGTTTCTGCTTAAGGCAGTTTTGACATGTAACAATGGTAATAATAGATTAGGCAAGGTGAGGAGGAGTAGATGCTATTGGGCCCATATTGTTGGGCCCTGCTACCAGGGCCACTCTGCTCATGTGCTTATTAAGCCCAACTTCTTTCTCTGTACAAATCTTTTTTCCCTTCCCTTCTGTGGTATTTATTCCAAGAGTATTGTTTAATACTGAATACCAGTAAAATTTGTCTTAGAGTCTGGGAACACAATCTGTGAAACAGCAAAAACAGGAAGTGCATTATTGAGGTGACCATGTCAATCACCAAACATGCCTCCTTGTTCAATTATCCCAGGCCATCTCTAGAGAGATTAAGTGAAGGCACTATATCCTAGAATGGTCCATAGGGGTGGGGTTGTGGAGAAAGAAGAAGATGGGGTCCTTTTCTCCTACTGGTAGAAATCTGCTCCACTGGGAAAAAAATACTTCAGTTCTTCTAAATTGGATCATTCAGCCTCTCCAGATGACCAGTGAGAAGCCATACCCATCTCTTGTCTACCCAGGCCAGCATGTAGGTGCACAGAGTTCTCCTTGTCAGTCAGGAATTCAGAAGGCAGGGTGGAAGGGGGAATCTGAAATGGTGGTGCCAAGAGTAGCTAGAATTTCTGATCACAGGATTGTCATGAGCCATCAACAATGTCATCTCCAGTCAGAAAGGAGAGCAAGCAAGTGAGCACATAGGACTAAAGATATGAGGTGGAACATAGACTATATCAGTGCAATAAGTAGAAATATATATATTTCTTTCTGATGGACCTTTTTATATATTCATGCTTATATGAAGTACTTATTTCTCCCATCCAGTTGTGGGAAAGGAAGGAGATAAAATAGTGAGAATACTGATGATGATGATGGTGGTGGTGGTGATGGTAGTAGTAGTACAGTCGGCCATTGGTGCTCACGGGAAATTGGTTCCAGGACCTTCCTTGAGTATACCAAAATCAAGTACTGTATAGAAAACAGTGTAATATTTGCATATGACCTATGAACATTCTCCCATATGGTATCAATAATCTCTAGATTATTCATAATACAGATTTAACATTTCTAATTTGAAAGTCTGAAATCTGAAATGCTCCAAAATCTAACTTTTTGAGTGTTGAAATGATGCCACAAGTGGAAAATTACACACCTGATCTCATTTGATGGGGTTCAGTCAAAACACAAGCATCCTAAAAATATTATATAAAATTACCTTCAGGCTAAGTGTACAAGGAGTATGTGAAATATAAATGAATATTGTATTTATACTTGAGTCTTATCCTCAAGATATCTCATTATGTATATGATAATACTCCAAAATATGAAAATAATTTGAAATCTAAAATACTTCCAATGCAAAACTAAAGGGTACTGAATCTGTATCCAATACAGTATAAATGCTATGGAAATAAATGTTATGCTGTATTGTTTAGATGATAACAAATTTTAAAAAATCTATACATGTGCAGTATAGATGCAAATTTTTAAAAAATATTTTCTATGATTGGTTAGGTCTATGTATGTAGAAATCGCATTTTGGAGGGCCAGCTATAATAATAGTAAGTTGTCTGATGTATATATAGTGCTTTGCAGCTGACAAAAATGGAAACATATGCTTTCACAGAGGAGGAATTGTGAAGCATTTTCCCCTTAGTCACCCAGAAACACTTCAACTTATTCTCTCAGCAAAGAGGAGATGTGATGGCTGGAATGAACTGGACTTTCCCAGGCAAACAGAAAGCCAGGAAGAAGTTATAGAAGCCCAGGTTTTCAAGGACACTGGAGATTAAACATAACCCAACTCCTCACTCCACAAATCAGGAAGCAGATCCAGAGAGGAAAAACGAGTTCTGTGTTAGCTTTTGCTTTGGGAGGAAATGATTAAGAAAGAAGTGACCGTACTGATGTTAAATTAAGTGGTGTCCTCATTAAAACTCCATCTCTTAGGAAAGGACAGGCAGGGCTGGAGACTTACATTTACTGGATACCTATTATGTTCCATGGATTTCACATTCATTATTTCCTCTAATTAGCTGGTTCTTCACAAAATCCTACCCGGTAGATATCATTTTACTTATTAATTAAGAAGTTTAGTAGCCTGTACAAGGCCAGATTAATAATTAGTTGCTCCTGGAATCAAAGCCTGATTTCTTGACCCCAAATATCCTGTTCAACAGCATCACACTGACACTAAAAGTGAAGCAGTTAAGGACTCCTGAAGCCAAAAATGAAATCATGGTTTTGTTTTAATGTGCTATCTCCATTTCCTTCTCTTTTTAAATGAGTTAAAACATCAAAGATTACAGAGGACTAGCTTGCCCCAAATAAATAACCGTTGAACTTGCTAACACAAATAGGAGCAAAATCATCCAGAAAAGACATGTTTCTAATCTTCTCACCACTGCCAGGGTTTTAGAGGCATCTGATTCTTCTAGTTATCTCTCCCTGTGTAAGATGAAGTGTAGCTATTCTCTTTCTGGGTCTTCAAGTTTCTTTCTAGCTCTACAAAGAACAAACATTCCCCGCCCCCCGACAAAAACAAACAAACAAAATTCCTCTCTCTCTTCACAAACCTTTAAAAATTTCCAAGACTAGGAACACACATAAGGTGTGGGGACAGGCTCACTGAAATTATGACCCAATGCAAACACAGGAAATGCCATTGCTTGTATGAATTGGAGCAAGTCACAGTAAACATTCTCAGCTGGCTGGTGGTGGTTTAGATTCACGGGTTTATGCTGACTAGCTGCACTGTCCATGGGAACCCCAATGCTGTCATCACAACATAGTCGTAACTCAGCTGTCATCACGGCACAGTCATAACTCAGGTATTACTTGGAAAAAGAAAGAAGTGATGGCTTTTGACACAAGTCTCTGATCACTCACAGGGAATATTTAAATTTTCTCTTAGGTAATTTACGAGATCCTCTTCTTCTCCCCCTCCTCTTCTCCCTTCTCCTTTTCCTTCTTTTACACCTCTCTCCCCTCCCCCCCCTTCTTGTCTGTCTCTCATGCTTAACATGTACCAGGCACAGTGCTTAATACTTTGTATATATTAACACATATTAACTTTCTGGGCCACTTAATCAGCTTTTAGCAAACTTGCTAGTGAAATTGCTCGTTCCTAACAGCACTATTGTACTTTGGACTGGGCTTTACTTGTGCTTGACTTGTGGTTGATACGTTTATACTTCATATCCAGCTTGGAGCTTTCCAGCACTCCATGTTCCAGCCATGCCTACTGTTCTTTCCTGCCTCCATGCTTTGCCTGTTATTCCTGCTGCTCACCATGCCCTTCCCTCCCTTCTGGGCCTTGGAAACATTTTCCCATCCTTCTACCCCCACCATATATGCCATTAAGTAACTGAGAATGTAATAATTTACTTATGCATATTTGTCCCTTCCGGGTTGAACTTCCCTTAGGAAAGGGAATGATTATTTATTCTTTTAGCATTACCTCCCATAAGATTTAACACATTAAAGACATGAAGTTAGCTGGGTACGGTGGCGCATGCCTGTAATCCCAGCACTTGGGCGACCGAGGCAGGAGGATTGCAAGTTCAAAGCCAGCCTCAGCAATGGTAAGGCACTTAGCAACTCAGTGAGACCCTATCTCTAATAAAATACAAAAAAAAGGGCTGGGGATGTGGCCCAGTGGTCAAGTGTTCCTGAGTTCAATCCCCAGTACCAAAAAATAAAAAGACACGAAGTTAATGTGTAACTCTGTCCATAAGAAAAATGGAAATCTGAGGAAATTACATTTAAATGTATATAGTATTGGGCTCATTATCATTCTTTTGGGGAAAAAGTTGTCCAGAGCTGAGTTCAGGGTAATCTTTTTTACTCTAAGACCTTCTACCAACAAGGCAAATAAATATACAAGGGCAATACAATGAAAAGTGTATGATAAAAAGAAACTTATGTTACTGTATGTAGCCCAATGTGATCTGTAGCAAACTGTTAAGAACCTACAGGTCATTATTCTCTGTTATGATGCATGTATAAGCTTTTTCTTAGAAGAGACACACATTCCTAGAATTTTTGGAATTTAAGGGTACTCACAGTACAAGGATCTAAGGGAGAGTCACAGAGAAATTGCTCAAAATGTACCTAGTGATAAGTACCCTCATTTGACCTTATGTTCTTCTTGGAGAGAAAGAGCTTAGGATATGGGAGATTCTTTCCCAGCAGATAGGATTGGATTGAGGATGGTGAGACTTGGTTCTCTCATTACCTTAAAAACCATAAGTGGAGGCCTGACAATCCTTATGTTATACTCATGTGTGTCTGACACTTAGTTGTGCTCAGTGAAGTATGTGTGAAGATTCAAATGGACTCTGGCTAGAATGGGTGAGAGCTTGTAGATTCTGTGATGTTCTCACCACCATCTGGTAGAGCAAAACCCAGAAAGGAAGCAGGCCAGATGAGCTCAAGCCAAAAAATCATATATAATGTGAATAACTCAGTTTGTAGCCTTGTGAAAAGGCAGGTTGATATCAACATCTTGTTATATTTATTTTGTTTATAAGAAATCAGTTAGAATAGAACTAACATGTGATTCATGGTTAGACAATAACACTGTAATAACAAGATAGGAAAAAAAAATAGCATCATTAAACTGTTAGTTGACTTTAGATCTCCACTAAAGCCCATCCAGAATACACTGAGGCCCTGTTTTAGGACAAGAGGAGATGAAACATTCTGTGATAGAAGATCCAATGGATAATTTTGCTCAAATTGAAGAAAATGTGAACTCTTTAACCCCATTTCCCTTAGGGCAACACAGATCCACAAACTTATATCCACAGTTTTGAAAACTGAAAGTTTTTCATAATCATTTGGCGGTAATACCTGATCTGAACTCTCTTCATAACAAAATCAGGTCTGAATGAGGATGAATCTATTTATAGTTTTATTTATCCCACTCAGTGTGAATTATTTATACAATTCTTAGCAGAGGTATGAGTATGATAAATGCGTTTAATTTGGGGATGCTGCCCCAGATCTGGAAGAAATTGTCTCCTAGATGTTCATTTTATCTTTCTAATATTGACAAACTCTGCATCCTCAAAGCCATCTGCTTCCAAGGGCTTTGGGTACGGGATTGTATATTTATAAATAGATGACAACCCCTCCTTGAATGCCAGTCTCCTTATCATCCCACAGGGAGACCAAACTGCATTTTCAATAGCAACTAGTCATCAGCTTAATACTTTATACCCTGTTATCTGCACATGATAAAATAGTTAAATTTCTTACTGTTTCCAAAATAAATCAGGGGACATTTGAAAACTTTTTATTTCACATGGATAAATATTTAATTTTCCATCATTTATTACTAAAATCATTCTGGTTTATTAAAAAATCATCTTCTTGGGCTGGAGTTGTGGCTTGCCTAGCATGTGCACAGCCCGGGTTTGATCCTCAGCACCACGTAATAATAAATGCATTGTGTACAACTAAAGCAAACAAATAAATATTTTTAAAAAATCATCTTCTTTTGTATTTGATGATGTCCACTCTTTCCAATAAAGATTAAAGGAAGGTGGTAGTTATTTTAGAATTTATACTCCTACCAATCAATTTTAGGGGAAGTATATGTATGAAAGTTATGAGGTTCTCAGATAGTTCTTGACTTTGGTCAGTCATAGAGTCAAAGAGAGATATACTCAGAAAATAAGTCTGAGACAAATGCAAAAAGATTTTCCTTCCTAAAAGTAAGTGGTGATCACATCATACTGTAGAGAATCACAGTTGTATCTATTTTTTCTCCTCACTTTTCCCCTTTCTTCTCCTTACTCTCTTATTTAACTCAATCTTTACACACAACAGATATGCTGCTGAATGTCAGTCATAAAGCAGAAGTTGGTTAAGCCCTTTTAAGTGGGATTGACGCTGGAGCAGGAGGAACAGGATGCCATTTGGAGCAGATGTTAAAAGGAAAAGGGTAGCGGTACTACCCAGAATGTAAACAAGTTTCAGAAAAAGCTTTGTTCACTGTTGCTCCTTGCTTCCTCATTGTGGATTCACTTTTTATTAAATACTTATTTTTTAGTTGTAGTTGGACACAATACCTTTATTTTATTTACTTTTATATGGTGCTGAGGATCGAACCCAGGGCCTTGTACTTGCTAGGTGAGCGCTCTACTGCTGAGCCACAACCCCAGCCCTTGGATTCATTTTTTTGTTACTTTTGTTACTAAATCTTTCAGTGAGAGCTAGAGCTTTTAGTCTTCATACCTGCTCTGTCTTAAATAAGAGTTACTTTCTTTTAGCATTTTGAATATTTTATTTCATTACCTTTTAACATTTGTTTATTGCTGTTCATAAGAAACCCATGTTCAATCTAGTGTCATTGCCTTGTAAGTAATCTATACTTTCTCTTCAGTAGCTTTTCACATTTATACTTCATCCTTGATAATGTGAAATTTCAGCATGATATTGAAGGGCATAGTGGCAGGGTATTTTTAAAAATCTTATATATCACACTGGGGCTTTAGCTTAGCAGCAGAGCACTTGCCTAGCATGTGTGAGGCACTGAGTTCCATCCTTAGCACCACATAAAAATAAACAAATAAAATAAAGACATTCTGTCCATCTACAATTACAAAACATTTTTTTTAAAAACTTAAAAAAAAAAAAAAAAAAAAACACCTTATATACCCTGTTCAGCATTTAGTAATTGGTTAGCATAGATTCTGAACCTTTTTTTTTTTTAAATGACCCTATTGAAAACTTGATGATAACCTTCTTTCTTTTGCCCAAGAAATGCACATATGCATATACACACACCAGTTTATGAGCCCCTCACCACTAAGCAAGGTGTTTAGAGACTTTGTCCTATGTCAGTAGAAAAATTCTAGATGTTTACTCCTCTTGCAGTATCGCTCCAATTACAATTATTTTGAAAGATTTCTGCTTTGGCCCCAGATAAGTTGCATGTTTCAGCTTTAGCTATCCTTATAGTTAGGTAATGTTAGATCACTGTTGTGGTTTGGATATGAGGCATATCCCCCAAATTTTTGTGTTAAAATGCAGGAATATTCAGAAGCAAAGTGTTTGGATTGATAGAGCACTAACCTAATCAGTCCATTCTAGTTTGAAAGGACTAACTAGGAGGTAATTAATTGTAGGCAGGTGGGGTGTGGCTGGAGGAGGTGGGTCAGGAGGTGGTATGCCCATAGGGTTTATCTTCTCAAAGTCCTTTCCCCTTTACCTCTCTCTCTCTGCTTCCCAGCTGCCATGTCCTGAGCAGCTTTCCTCTGCCATGCCCTTCCACAATGATGTGTTACCTCATCTTAGGCCCATTTTAATGGACTTGGCCAACTATGGACTAAACCTCTGAATTAGGAACCAAAATAAATTTTCTTTCAAGTTGTTCTTGTCAGGTATTTTGGTCACAGCAAAGAAAAGCTGACTAAAACACTCAATGTGGTTTTAACTTGCATTTCCTAATGACTAATGATGTTAAGCATCTTTTTATCATATGCTTTTTTGCATTCTACACACTTAAAAATTTTTTTTTGTAAAGTATGTTTGAATCTTTTGCCCATTATTTGATAATTGAGTTGTGTTCTTGTTATTGAGGTTTAAGTATTGTTTTGCATTATAGATGCTAGTTCATTAACAATTATGATTCAGAAATATTTTCCCCAAGCATACCTTATCTTTTCATTTCATTAATAATGTCTTTCAAAGAGCAGAAATTTAAAATTTTGATGAAGTTCAATCTTTCAATTTTTAAAAATTTTATTGGTCGTATCTTTAGTGTATCTTAAAAAGAACTGCCTAATCCAAGTTCACAAAAATTTTCTCTTTAAGTTTTATAATTTCAGGTCTACTTTCATTTTGAGTTCACTTTTAGATATGGTATAAGGTCACTATTTTCAATACTTAAAAAAAAAATTATCTTTTCTTTTTTGTTTGAAACTGAGGGGCTATGATTGTGAGCTTACTCTAGAGATTGACCTTAATTGATACTGCATTGTATAGTATCTTCATTCAATAGTGTATTTGCTTGATATGCAAACTACTTATATATAGGCTAATTGGCTAGCTTCCAATTAAGAGAAGGAAATTAATGGCCATGCATGAAGTACTGATTAATGCAGAATAGTATATAAAGCATTCATTCTGACTCTCAGCAGACAGCCTGACATTCCTAAATAACTGGGAAAGTTATTTGCATAATGAGATCCAACCCATATATTATCAAATGCATATTTGTAATTAAGTAATACTTATCAGTGAGGTCTAAATAATCAGTGCAAAGATGATTAGTAAATTGAAAATATGTTGTCAGCACATGAAAGCATCTCTTCAAAATATTTATGAAAATATTCAATTAATATCCATGTTATGATGGAAACTTAGAGGTAAATTGTTTTCTAATATTGTTTTAAATGTTAATATATGTTTTTTCATCAAGCTTTTCATATTGAAAAATGTAGCACTTCACTCACATAAGAAAAACCAGAAAATATATTTCTTTGTGACCTAGAAAAAAAGAGAGCTTATTTTATAACTAACAAGTATTTTTAGAGGAGAGAAAAGAGATAATGAAAACAAAGGAATTCAGAAGGATGCAGTAAATCTAGAATACATATTTATGCCTAGTTTGAAAAATGTGGATCATTTTAATAGCACTGTTATGGTTTGGTTATGTGATGGGTCCCAAAAGCTCATGTGTGAGACATTTCAGAGGAGAAATGATTAGATAATGAGAGTTGTAACCACATTAGTGGATTAATCCAATGATATGGATTGACTGGGTGGTAACTATAAGCAGGTAGGGTAGGTCACTGGCGTGTGCCTTTGGGGTTTATGTTTTGTCCCTGTGAGCAGAGCTCTCTCTCTGCTTCCTGATTGCCATGTCCTAGGCTGCTTTCCTCGGCCACACCATTGGGCCAAGATGTTCTGCCTCACCTTGAGCCCAGACCTATGGAATCAGCCATCTATAAACTGAGATCTCAGAAACTATGAGACAAAATAAACTTTTCTTTTCTACATTGTTCTTGTCAGATCTTTTGGTCACAACAATAAAAAATGTGACTAAAACAACCACTTTATTTTTTGTATAAAAATTCTTAAAATCTTGAATGTAAATCAGAAGGAAAAAGCCTCTGCATTTTTACCTTTTGGGAAAGTCACTGTTAACAATTTAAACTATTGTTATAAAATGGTCTAAATCAACCTTTCTCTTAGAATGAGAACTATATTTGGTTAGGAAAAGTGCTTCAGAGAGAATGTGAGATCCAACCAGGACCTTGATATTGATGAAAACTTTTGTGTAAAACAAGTGTAGAACTTTACTTGTTCTTTAGAGAAAGAAGAAGGATGAGAAAGAGAACAGAGATAAATTTAAGACAACTGTTCATCCTGTGACATAAATGTTTTCTCTCAGCCCTAGTATACACAAATCGTCAGTAAAAAGCACATAGTGCAGATTACTATCTATCTTGTGGAACTGGTGAAAAAGCTGAGACATCTTTGGCCATCAGAAAAATTCAATTCAAAACTACTGAGATGGCGGGCGCGGTGGCGCACGCCTGTAATCCTAGCACTTTGGGAGGCTGAGGCAGGAGGATCGCAAGTTCAAAGCCAGCCTCAGCAATGCCGAGGCACTTAGCAACTCAGTGAGACCCTGTCTCTAAATAAAAAATACAAAAAAGGGCTGGGGATGTGACCCAGTGGTCGAGTGCCCCTGAGTTCAATCCCTGGTACCACCAAAAAAAAAAAAAAAAAAAAAAAAAAAAAAAAAAACAACAACAAAAAACCCTACTGAGATCACATCTCACCATAGTTAGAATGGCTATTACCAAGGAAACAAAAATAACAAAGCTGGCAAAGATGGTAGGGTGGAGAGGAGGGAAGAACTCTTATACACTGTTGGTGAGAAAGTAAATTAGTACAGCCACTATGGAGAACAGTATGAAGGTTCCTCAAAAAAATTAAAAATGATTACTATATGGCCCAGGTATATCAATTCTAGATATATATCTAAAGGAATAAAATTCAGCATAAAAAAGAGACATCTACATACCCATGTTTATTGTAGCACTTTTCACAATAGCCAAGTTATGGAATCAGCCTAGATGATCATCAATGGATAAATGGATTAACAAAATGCATCTATATGCACAATGTAGTGTTTTTCAGCCATTGGGAAGAAAGAAATCATCTCACTCATGGAAAACTGGATAAATGGAGGCCATTATATTAAGTGAAATAAACCAGACTTGAAAAGACAAATATTGAATGTTTCTCTCCTATGTGGAATCTAAAAAAAAAAGGGGGGGGCATTCCATGGAAGTAGCAGGGGGACTGTTAGAGAAGGGGAAGGAAACCAGGGGGAAGGGGAAGGGGCATAAGAGAGGACAATAGAGAGGTTGGATGAACTCAAAGCATGTTGTGTACATGTATGAAAATTTTACAATGAAACCCATTATGTTGTACAATTAATATGCACTAACAATTATAATAAAAAATAAAAATAAATGAAGACTTTCATTTATTTATTTCATTTATTATTATTATATTTTCATTACTATTTCATTTATATTATTTCATTTAAATTATTATCATTTCATTTATCATAAAAAATAAAAATAAATTAGACATTCATTATAGACTAATATTATACAGAGGTATCCTTTGCAAATAGGATATGCAGGGCAGCCAAGGATCCTGAAGAATTTGGCACAGAAATGAGGAGAAACCACAGAATTTCTTTTACAGGACTGTGGAATGGGGTTTGGACCAAGTTTAATCAGGTCTCCAGGGGCTATGGGGTAGAGATCCCTAATGGTGATATCTAGGCTACATATAGATTTTACTGCTATAATAAAGAACAGTGCAGATTTATATTTACTGACATGAAAACATGTCATCAAAATACTATTATATAATAGTACTTATTTTGAAAAATGAGTCCATTGGAAGATGAATTTTAAAGAAAGAATTTATTACACAAACTACATTAAGGATGTGTTCAGATATAAGAAACAGGCCCTGCCAGTGGGGCCCATGTGGAAAGATGACTTGAGGTGATGAGGAAAGTCAGGGCTGGATCAATGAGGCACAAGAGACCCTGCTAAGAGAAGCAAGGCAGGGAAGGCCACATAACTTCATGGTTTAATGAAAAATGAAAATCAGGGACCTCTTTTTAGAAAATTATTAAGCATTCTAATATGGCACATAAAGAACAATTAATTATGTCCCCTAATGTCTGGATCCTATGTGACTGCACAGGTTACATGTCTATGACTAGGAAGACACAGCCTATAATTCCTATGGCTCATTGTACACTTTCCTTTTTTTTTTTTTTTTTTTAATGCTAATCCTCTGTGGTGGAAAATGTTTCTTCTTTCAAAGGGAACATCTGGAAAGATGGGAGAGGTTTACTTGCCTCATATCTCTGCTTACTAGGAAGCTTACAAGTTCCCGCAAATTCTCTTCCCTGGGAATCATGCATGAGACTCTCACAGATCTGAAATCTCTCATCCACTGGATTCAAAGTAGACTATTAACATGTTATATCACATTTTATAATAAACTACAATTCTACCTGGTTATTATAGAGACAGTGTGTTGAAGAGAGCAATAGTTCCTGGCATGTAGTAAATTTTTAATAACTCTTCATATATGAATGAAATACTAAAAACTTGATTCTAGTTCCAGTTCTGAATGTTCCTGGTAAAGTCATCTAATATTGGAAGGCCTCAATTTATTTTCTGAAAAATAATGAGTTGAAGTAATTATCAAGTCTAAAAATGTCTATGTGGTTCAATATGCTGAAAGATTTTTTAAAAGGAGCCTAGATGATGGAAAGCTTACAAACTGTTGGAACAGGAAAGATAACATAAACACGATTTTTCATTTTCTAATATGCAATCAATTTACGTGGGCTTTTATAACTTCTGTATTAATACACTCAGAACTGCATGATTTATTTATTTATCCTGCATATCCAAATCTTCCACTGTCATTTCCTCATTTCCTGTATAGAAGATATGGATAAAGTGGTCAAGGCATTATCTGGTTTCACAGTTAGATTATTAATTGCATAATCTTTGAGGATAAGGTTTACAACTCTACATCTTGGTCTTTGGGCAGTCCCAAATTTGTTGTGTTTGTGAACCATCTCTTTAAGTATGATGTGCACCAGCACAGCATACAACCTGCTGTTATTTCTAAGGAAAACGCAATGGAAGCAAACAAATGGCCAAGAATACAGACGGCACAGGTTTCACTATAGAGCTTGTCATGAAGCATAAGTATCAGACAGTTAAGAATCAAGATACTCATCATCATGGCCCACATCAGCTGATTCAAAAGCAAATGTTAAAATTTGCTTCTGGGAGAGAGCCAAGGAGGGAAAAGAGTAAATTCATTATATGCAATTAAATATCTACTTTACCCCCATTCCCTTCTAAAGTGGAAATATAATCAACAAAACCCTTTTTCCAATAAAATTGTATGTTTAAAGCAGCCTAATGGCATATCTAGAATGTTTGCTTATGAGCTGGTCAAATTACATTTAATTAGCAGATACTTTCCAAATCAAACACATTAGCATTTTTCTCTAATTCTGTCAATGAAATGGGTGATTTGAAAAAGAGAATTTTTATCTAGGAAAATTAATTGTTTTGAAAAAAAATCACAATTCAGTTAATTTGAAAAGTAGTTGTATACATCAGCATAAGAGAAACATAAATTGAACCAATTATGAGGGAGTAGAAAAACAGGTAGACCTGAGGTTATAAAGGTTTGCATCAAAATTTTCCCTTTTACCATCTTTTAGTTTTTAGACAAGCTTTAAAACTATTAAAAAGCATGTTTTCCTATTTAAAGGGATATAATCATTTCTAGTTAGTAAGGGATGTAATGAGATCCACACAGTAAAGCAGTGTCAGATTCACATGTATGTTATACAAATGATGTGCATTCTCCTATGAAATTAAATTAAATACATCACTATGTGCCCTTTTTATGTGATTAATATCTTAAGAAAATACTTTGTACTATTCTTTACATATTAAAAATGTTATATGTATGTATATTTTAAAAGGTTGTATGAAATGCTATTCTTTATGAACTATGGGCAATTTTATCCATATGTGAGTTTCATCTTACAAAATGACTTTGGAATGTAATTCCACTGCATATGAAAGTGTTTTGCAAACCATGAAGGTCATACAGGATTAAGGTGTTATTGATATTTTTATTTTCATTTAGAAGGAAAACCAAAAATAGAGAAGAAAAAAGAAAGAAAACAAAGGCATTACATAAAGACTGTCTCATTTTATTTTTGTTAATTGTCCCTGGTTTTTTTCTTAGGTCAAATAATAATGTAGTTTGGAGTATGCCATATTTAATGCTCAAAAAAATAGATTTGTATTTTGATAAGTCTCTCTGGACTTAAAAGGAGTACTTTAAAATGAATTTAGTATATTAGGTATCTGCAGTCACATGTTTATTGCATAATTCTTGAAAACACTAAGCTTTAAAAATCAATCATGGTGTGCATCAGCAGATGAACTGATAAAGAAATTGTGGTATATATTCACAATGGACTATTATGCAGCCATAAAAAATGCAATTCTGTCTTTTGAAACAACATAGATGGAACTGGAGCACATTGTGGTAAGTAAAATAAGCCAAGCACAGAAAGATAGATACTACATGTTCTCACTTATATGTGGAAGCTAAAAAAAAAGTTGATTTCATAGAATTAGAAAGTAGATTAGTGGAGAACACAGGCTAAGAAGGATAGGGATATGGGGGGACAGACAGAATTTCAATAATGGGTACTGAAATACAGTTAGATAGTACTGCACAGTACTGCAGGGTGTCCATAGTTTGCAGTGATTTATTACATATCTTAAAGCAGGTAAGAAGGAGGAGTTTGAAGTTTCACAATACAAAGAAATGATAATTACCCTGACTTGATCATTACATACTGTGTGTATATATTCACAATTATCACACTGTGTCTTCTAAGTATGTATAATTAGCTATTAAAAATAAGGTAATAATTTTTAAATGACCATAAGATACTTACACCTATAAAATTAAAAAATAGTGTTAAGATAATTAACCTCTCCAAAAAAACCCCACAACCTTAATTTTAATATAATAGTCTATAGTTACTAGTACTTGTTAAATACTAGTTTTTTTTAATAACAAACTCAGTTTAAATTCATTGAATAACCAATTTTTTGATAACTAATGAATAACAAAATTGAGAATTATTATAATTATTCCATGGTTGCTGATATTTTGGTAATAATTTTCAAAATAACTCATTGTTCACAACACATGTTGGAGAGGATGTGGGGGAAAAGTCACACTCATACATTACTAGTGGGACTACAATTGGTGCAGCCAATATGGAAAGCAGTATGGAGAATCCTTGGAAATCTGGGAATGAACTACCACTTGACACAGCTATCCCATTCTTTGGTCTATACCCAAAGGACTTAAAAACAGCATACTACAGGGACACAGCCACATCAATGTTTATAGCAGCACAATTCACAATAGCTTAACTGTGGAACCAACCTAGATGCCGTTCAGTAGATGAATGGATAAAGAAAATGTATTATATATACACAATGGAATATTATTCAGCATTAAAAGAGAATAAAATCATGGCATTTGCAGGTAAATGGATGGAGTTGGGAATATAATGCTAAGTGAATTTAGCCAATTTCAAAAAACCAAATGCCGAATGTCTTCTCTGATTTAAGTATGCTGATTCATGATGGGGTTGGGAGGGGGCATGGAAGGATTAGATGAACTCTAGATAGGGCAAAAGGGAGGGAGGGAAAGGGAGGAGGCATGGGGGCAGGAAGGATGGTGGAATGAGATGGACATCATTACCCTAAGTACATGTATGAAGACATGAATGGTGTGACTCTATTTTGTGTACAACCAGAGATAAGAAAAATTGTGCTTATCCAGTCCCTTCAACCTATGCCCCAGAGCAGGAGACAGCAAGGACAGACCTGCCAACTCTGCCTGAGACCAGGCTGGCCCAAGGTAGTCCCACTGACCTTCACTTCAGTGTAATTAGCCCCAGATCAGTCCCGCCAATGCCTGCTGGTGTGCAACCAGCCTCCAGCCAGCCCTGCTGACCTCTGCCCCCAAGCAGGAGACAGCAAGGACAGACCCCTCAACTCTGCTTAGAGTGCAGGCGGGCCCAGAGCAGTCCAGGGGTCCTACATCAGAGTTCCGCCAGGCCCAGGCTCCATCCAATCCCGCTGACCTCCGCCCCAGAGCAGGAGACAGCAAGGACAGACCTGCCAACTCTGCCTGAGCCCAGGTGGGCCCAGGGCAGTCCCACTGACCTTCACCCCAGTGCAGTTAGCCCCAGACCACCACAGGAGCTCAGACTCAACCAGTTCAGCCCAGGGCCAACCAGTGTGAACCCAGCTTCAGGTAGCATACTTTGAGGGTCAGTGGCAGGTTCTGATAGTCCAGCGCTAAGGGGAGGCACAGACAACCTGCAAGGGTATTAAAAAATATAGGGAAGATTCTGTAATAATTCAGATCTACACTGCAAAAAGTAAAGCAAATAGACATCATGAAAAAACAGGGGAGGAAAATACCCCAAACAAAGCAGAATTATACAATAACAGAGCACATGCTCAGCGAACTTGAAGAAATATCAGAGAAGGAGTTCAGAAGGTTCATAATTAAAATGATCTGTGAATCAAAGAATGACCTAAATGAGCAAATACAGGAAAAATTGACCACTACAACAAAGATATAAGACAGCAAATACAGGTAGCAAAAGATTACTTCAAAAAAGAGATCGAAACTCTGAAAAAAAAAAAAAAAAAAACAGTCAGTAATCCTTGAAATGAAGGAAACAATTAACCAAATAAAAAACACAATTGAAGGCATCACCAACAGACTAGATCAACTGGAAGAAAGAACCTCAGACAATGAAGACAAAGTATATAATCTTGAAAATAAAGTTGACCACACAATGAAGATAGTAAGAAACCATGAACAGAACATCCAAGAAGTATCGGACAGCATCAAAAGACCAAACTAAGAATAATTGGGATAGAGGAAGGCACAGAGTTTCAAACCAAAGGAATGCACAACCTCTTTAATGAGATAATATCAGAAAATTTCCCAAGCATGAAGAATGAATTGGAAATCAAAATATAAGAGGCTTATAGGACACTAAATGTAAAAAATTACAACAGATCTACACCAAGACACATTATAATGAAAATGCCTAGCATACAGAACAATGATAGAATTTTAAAGGCCGCAAAAGAGAGGAAACAGATCACATATAAGGGGAGACCAATTCGTATCACAGCAGATTTTTCAATTCAGACACTCAAAGCTAGGAGATAATGGAACAACATATTCCAAGCTCTGAAGGAAAAGGGATGCCAACCAAGAATCTTATACCCAGCAAAATTAAGCTTTAGATTTGAGGACGAAATAAAAACCTTCCATGATAAACAAAAGTTAAAAGAATTTACAAGTAGAAAGCCAGCACTACAGAACATCCTCAGCAAAATATTCCATGAAGAGGAAAAGAAAAACAATGATGAAAATCAACAGAGGGAGGTATTACACTAAAGGAAATAAACAATCAGAAGAGAAAACATGTCAAGGTAAATACCAGAAATAAAAATGGCTGGGAATACAAAACACATCTCAATAATAACTCTGAATGTTAATGGCCTAAAATCACCAATCAAAAGACATAGATTAGCAGATTGGATAAAAAAAAAAAAAAAAAAAAAAAAAACCAGACCGAACAATATGCTGCCTCCAAGAGACTCATCTCAAAGGAAAAGACATTCATAGGCTGAGGGTAAAAGGTTGGGAAAAATCCTACCACTCATATGGACTGAAGAAATAAGCAGGAGTTTCCATCTTCATATCAAATAAAGTAGACTTCAAGCTAAAGTCAATCAAAAGGGATAAATAAGGACACTATATACTACTCAAGGGAACCATACACCAACAAGACTTAACAATTATAAATATATATGCCCCAAACAATGGAGCATCCATGTTCATCAAACAAACTCTCCTGAAGTTTAAGAGTCAAATTGACCACAACACAATAATTCTGGGTGAATTTAACACACCCCATTCACCACTGGATAGATCTTCCAAACAAAAGCTGAACAAAGAAACTATAGAACTAAAAAATACAATAAACAACTTAGACTTAACTGACATATAGAATATTTCATCCTTCAACAAGTGAATACACTTTCTTCTCAGCAGCACATGGAACCTTCTCTAAAATAGACCATATACTAGGCCACAAAACAACTCTGAGCAAATACAAAAAAGTTGAGATTCTACCCTGCATTCTATCCGACCATAATGGAATGAAATTAGAAATCAATGATAAAATAAGAAATAAAAGCTACTCTAACACCTGGAGACTAAAAAATATGCTACTGAATGAACAATGGGTTGCAGATGACATTAAAGAGGAGATTAAAAATTATTAGAGGTGAATGAGAACACAGACACAACATATCGAAATTTCTGGGACACTATGAAGGCAGTTCTAAGAGGAAAGTTCATTGCGTTGAGTTCATTCCTCAAAAGAAGAAAAAGTCAACAAATAAATGACTTAAAATTACATCTCAAAGCTCTAGAAAAAGAAGAACAATCCAACACCAAAAGTGGTAGAAGACAGGAAATAATTAAAATCAGAGCTGAAATTAATGAAATTGAAACCAAAGAAACAATTGAAAAAATTGACAAAAAAAAGTTGGTTCTTTGAAAAAATAAATAAAATTGACAGACCCTTATCCAGGCTAACAAAGAGAAGGAGAGAGATAACTCAAATTACTAATATATGTGATGAAAAAGGAAATATCACAACAAACACTATGGAAATATAGGAAATAATTCAAAATTATTTTGAAAACTTGTACTCCAACAAAATACAAAACACCAAAGGCATTGACAAATTTCTAGAGTTGTATGATGTGCCCAAACTTAAGCAGGATGATATACATAATTTGAACAGACCAATTTCAAGTGATGAAATAGAAGATGCCATCAGAAACCTACCAACCAAGAAAAGCCCAGGACCAGATGGATACACAGCTGAGTTCTACAAGACCTTCAAAGAAGAACTGATACCAATACTCTTCAAGAAAAAGAGGGAGTACTTCCAAACTCATTCTACGAGGTCAACATCACCCTGATCTCCAAACCAGGCAAAGAACATCCACAAAAGAAAACTTCAGACCCATATCTTTAATGAACATAGAGGCAAAATTCTCAATAAAATTCTAGCAAAACGGATACAGAAACATATCAAAAATATAATACACCACGATCAAGTGGGGTTCATTCCAGGAATGCAAGGATGGTTCAACATATGGAAAACAATAAATGTAATTCACCACGTCAATAGACTCAAAGATAAGAACCATATGATTATCTCAATAGATGCAGAAAAAGCATTTGACAAAATACAGCACCCCTTCATGCTCAAAACACTAGAAAAACTAGGGATAACTGGAATATATCTCAACATCGTAAAAGGTATATATGCCAATACCCAGGCCAACATTATTCTAAATGAAGAAAAATTGAAAGCATTCCCTTTAAAAACTGGAACAAGACAGGGATGCCCTCTTTCACCACTTCTATTCAACATAGTAATTGAAATGCTGGCCAGAGCAAGAAGACAGACGAAAGAAATTAAAGGGATACAGATAGGTAAAGTAGAACTCAAATTATCATTATTTGCTGATGATATGATTTTATACCTAGAAGACCAAAAAAAATTCCACCAGAAAACTTCTAGAACTCATAAATGAATTTACCAAAGTAGCAGGATACAAAATCAACACCCATAAATCTAAGGCATTTCTATATATCAGTGACAAATCCTCTGAAAGGGAAATGAGAAAAACTACGCCGTTTACAATAGCATAAAAAAAAAAAAAAACTTGGGTATCAACTTAACCAAAGACGTGAAAGACCTCTATAATGAAAACTACAGAACACTAAAAAAAGAAATTATGGAAGACCTTAGAAGATGGAAAGATCTACCCTGTTCTTGGATAGGCAGAACTAATATTGTCAAAATGACCATACTACCAAAAGCACTATACAGATTTAATGCAATGCCAATAAAAATCCCAATGACATTCCTCATAGAAATAGAAAAAGCAGTCATGAAATTCATCTGGAAAAATAAGAGACCCAGAATAGCTAAAGCAATCCTCAGTAAGAGGAGTGAAGCAGGTGACATCACTATACCAGACCTTAAATTATACTACAGAGCAATAGTAACAAAAACAGCATGGTATTAGCACCAAAATAGGCTGGTAGACCAATGTTACAGAATAGAGGACACAGAGACTAACACATATAATTTCAATTATCTTATATTAGACAAAGGTGCCAAAAATGTACATTGGAGAAAAGATGGCCTCTTCAACAAATGGTGCTGGGAAAACTGGAAATCCATATGCAATAAAATGAAATTAAACATCTATCTCTCACCATGCACAAAATTCAACTCAAAGTGGATCAAGGATCTAGGAATTAGACCAGAGACACTACACCTAATAGAAGAAAAAGTAAGCTCTAATCTCCAACATGTTGGATTAGGCCCCAAGTTCCTTAATAAGAATCCTGTAGCACAAGAATTAATACCTAGAATCAATAAATGGGATGGACTCAAATTACAAAGCTTCTTCTCAGCAAAAGAAACAATCAGTGAGGTGAACAGAGAGCCTACTAATTGGGAACAAATTTTTACCACATGCACGTCAGATAGAACACTAATCTCTAGAATATATAAAGAACTCAAAAATCTTAACACCAATAAAACAAATAACCCAATCAATAAATGGGCCAAGGAACTGAACAGACACTTCTCAGAAGAATATATACAATCAATTAACAAATGCATGAAAAAATGCTCAACCTCTCTGGCAATTAGAGAAATGCAAATCAAAACCACTCTAAGATTTCATCTCACACCAGTCAGAATGGCAGCTATTAAGAACACAAACAACAATAAATGCTGGCAAGGATGTGGAGAAAAAGGCACACTCATACATTGTTGGTGGGACTGCAAAATGGTGCAGCCAATATGGAAAGCAGTATGGAGATACCTTGGAAAACTGGGATTAAAACCACCTTATGACCCAGCTATTCCACTCCTTGGTCATTACCCAAAAACCTGAAAACAGCATACTACAGGGACACAGCCACATCAATGTTTATAGCAGCACAATTCACAATAGCTAAACTGTGGAACCAACCTAGATGCCCTTCAGTAGATGAATGGATAAAGAAAATGTGGTATATACACACAATGGAATATTACTCAGTAATAAGAGAGAATAAAATCATGTCATTTGCAGGAAAATGGATGGATTTAGAGACTATAATGCTAAGTGAAGTTAGCCAATCTCAAAAAGCCAAATGCCAAATGTTTTCTCTGATATAAGGAGGCCAATTCACAGTGGGGTTGGGATGGGGAGCATAGGAGGATTAGAGAAACACTAGAATGGCCAATGGGGAGGGAGGGAAAGGGAGGGGGCAAAAGGGTGAAGGAAAAAAAATATGGTAGAATGAGATGGATATCATTACCCTAAGTGCATGTATAAAGTCAGGAATGGTGTGAATATACTTTGCCTACAACCAGAGATTTGTAAAAAAGTGCTCTATATGTGTAATATGAAATGTAATGCATTCTGCTGTCATTTATAACATCTTAGAATAAAATATAAATTAATTTCATAAAAGAAAAATTGTGCTCTATATGTGTAATATGAATTGTAATGCATTCTGCTGTCATATATAACAAAGTAAAATTAAAAATAAATAAAAATAACTTGTTGTTCAACTGAAATGGATAGAGAAATATCTATTTTATGAAAATACAAAGAGAATTTTTAGTTATAATATACAAAATGTTAGAGCTTCAGAAACCTTGAAGATGATTTCTACTCTCTTTTGCAATTCAGAAGCTTAAATTATAAAAGGCTAAGTGGTTGTATAAAGTCACACATATGCCATGGAAAAGATGGGACTCAAGGAAGGAAAGTCAAATGCCAGTCAGAACAGGAGGGGGAACAGCTGAGTTTGCCAACTCCTGAACGCCAGCCTTGCTGAACTCCTCAGAAACATCACGAACAGCAGGGCTCTTCGGCCACTCTTGGAAGGGTTCCAGAAACAACACAGAAGGCCACAGAAAAGTCCACAGAGATGTGAAGATCACACTTCAACCTTTTAGCACATAAAATCGTGAAAATGATGTACAATGTTTTCATAAGCATCGTATTATTACACTATGTTAGCAAGCCAGTCCCTTGGTTTTATTTCCACTTTGGGGCTGAATGATTTTTTTTTTTTTTTTGATTCTTTAATTCATGTTTTTCTACAGTTATGTTTTTCTCCCTTCACAGACACTTAACGAATCGTGATGCTACTAGGTTTTTGATCTGGAAGAATGTTGTTCCTGGCAAAGCAGGTATTTAGGTTATTGTTACCCTAAAGTTTCAAGTTGTCTGTGGCCCATGCGAATGCATGCAGGTTTTGAATAAGATAGGTTCCTGTGCTGCCTCCTACGTGTACTGGCTGAACACCCAGAATCAAAGACACTCATTCTCCAAGCCTCTGTTTCCTGACCTGTAAAATGAGGATGATACTGCACAGTAGATGTAAGGATTAAATGAAGTATGTAAAATGCTTTGTATAAAGTTGGAACTCATCAAAAAGTGAAACATCAAAATTTCTCATTTTTTCCTAAGAGAAGATGCACCAACTTGAGAAAGAAGAAGGCCCCATTTATAGGAAAGAAACCTATTTGCATAGTTAGGATAATCAGTTTTGTTTCATAATTTCCTCTGCCTTTCTGACATTTTCTGTAGCACCTTTCAGATCACATTATGTATTTTCCTATGAGAAACCTTTGTCTCCCAGTATTTGATATGAGCATTGAATGAGGATCTCAACAAGGTCCAAGGAAACCATGTCATTGTTTCTCAGGAAAGACCATTGTACTAGATTGTTTCTCTTGCTATATTTTTCTCTGTTAAATGGAGTAATAAACACTTTACTTAAGGGGAAAAAACTGTAATTACAGATGCTTGATATGCAGCCTGAGTTGCCATCCTTGGGGGTTCTTCATTTTATCAGGGCCAATGCTCATCCAGATGTTTAGTGACTAAATAATTTTCTTTGCCCTTCATATCATCATAGACAAATCTGACTGTCATTTAGGCAGCCAGCACAACCTCAAGTAATGATTAATACAGATGGCAAGTAGCATTAACCTTTTCAGTGAGCTCCCAAACAAAATCCGGTAGGGAACAAGAAGTTATTAAAACATCCAGTTGGAAAGGGTAGTAGCCCAACCCTGTGTGCCAGAAGCAGCACTCGTGGAGTAGGACATATCAACAGGAGCTGGAGACAGCTTCCCAAAATCAAGATCACCTGGAGGACAGAGTGCTTTTGCTGCCTGGGAGAAGTAGTGAGAGTCTAAGACTCAGTGTTGTCCAGCTATTGTTTCTGACCTGCAGCATTACTCAGTGTATCTGTATACAAGGTGATGAGTTTTCAAGTGGTGATGGGAAATAGCGTGAGTCAGACGACAACAAGCCTTTTCAAAAGACTTCCCGGATTTCACGAGCAGGAAACAGATCTTTTTCCTTTCCCCGCTCTCTTGTAATAATTTAAATCATTCTTCCTCAAATAGGAGTGATTTGTGGCTGTCGTAATTATATTAACCTGTGAGAACAGGTGCTATGGTTTGGATAAATGTCCTCCAAAGGCACTGTGTTAATGGCCTGAAAGCCATTATTAGCTGATCAGTCCAATTCCCACTTCTCCTGTTATATGTATCCGTATCTATCTATCTATCTCTCATCTGTCTATCTATTTTTTCCTTCATGGTGTTGGGGATCAAACTGAGAGTCTTGTGTATGCTTACCTCTGAACTACACCCCTAGTCCCTCAAATATTTTACCTCTTTGACCTTCCCTCATACATACATTTTCACTCTATTTCATCAGTACTTCTCATTTTTGTGGCCTTATAAATGAGCTCTTTGAAGTTAAAATTTTAGGGAAATTGAGTAATTACTACCTTCTTTAAATTAGATCATACTATTAGAGTTAGTTATTTTTTTCCTGCTTAATTCTGAATTCTGTAGACATCTGGCTCCCTGTCAACCCTCAGTTACCATTAACATCAATAATGCTTATTGCATTTCCTTTTGGAGTCCTGGTTGGCAATACATGATACAATTAATCAAAAGCAAAATAAAGGCAAATTGTGGACAGGTTATTTCTTTTTCATAATGAGTAATATACATTGACAGATGAGTTTTCCTTATGAGAAGTTCAAGTTACTTTGTAAATTCCACTTTCCCCATCTTGTAAGCGGCTGAAAAGGATTAGTTTCCCTGTATTTGGAGAATTTGAGGGTCAAGATTGCACAGGGGTGTAGTTGGGACAGAGTCAAACTTGTAGACTCCTAAATTAATATAATCTGTCTGCCAGGTCATTTGTCTTCCTATATAGTCCTAGTAAGTGCCTTTGGCATAAAAACAGATGCTTATCAACCAGATGACAAAGGTGATACTAAGTTTTCAGTTTAGTTATGAGAAAAACTGGGACTAAATGAATCTATAGTTCTGCTCTTTCACTTTTCAGAAGGTCCCAGAGGCAATCTGACTCTCCCCTTCTTCCTGCTTTTTCATAACTGAACAGCTTACAGTAGGACTGTTACCAAAGGGGTTTTATGTGGCTTCAAGTGTCACTTCTGACCTGAATTCACTGGGGGCTACAAAAACCATTGACTCTTTTTTAATTATTTTTTTGCTCAAAATATATAAAAGGGAGTATAGTACATATTGTTAAGGGCATAACAGGGGATTTAGGGAGTTATTGTCATTTTTAAAGTGGTGTTATATCTTTTTTTCATTCTTGGGACAGCAACCTGAACAATACCATGGCAGGGAGCAGGGAGTTAGAAATAAGATGAATAATAGCCCAACAATGGACTTTCAAAACAGAATTTTTTTTTCCTGCATAAATATTCCAGAAGTATCTGCAACTCCATTGGGCCATAGAAGAGCAGAGTCTGCCTTCACAGTCTTCATTTACTCGTTAAGAAATTAAAAAAATATATATTTTCTTGTTCCTTTTACAATCAAGATCCTTTCAACAGAAATTGAAAACCGTAGTTGTTTCCAGGTGGGGATGAATGCCCACCACTTCATCTCTTCCACACATGTATCTATAAAAAATGGTTGATTCTGCAAGCTGTGATCCAATATTTCTTGTTTTGTTAGGAAACAATTTAATCTTCAACCATGTTTATCTAGCCTCCCTCAGGACTGATATGCATCATTCTCTTCTTTAGTCTTAGTGAATCATCTGAAGGTCCTGGAAGAAAATTCATGGCACCCTGAAGTTACCACTACCAAATGAAAGAATTGTTCTTGATTTTGAAAGCTAACTACAGTGTGATCTCTATTAATTTCTGAAGTAATATTCAGGTTTTCACATTGATTTATTTTCCTTTCCTTAATTCAATAAATGGAAAATGAAGCAATCCTCAACCAGTGTTGCATTCCTGTGATAAGAGCATTCCTGGGTCTTCCATTGGCATTGCATAGGCAGTTAAGAAGCCTAACCCCCAAATTCTGCTGTCAGCAGAGGAGTTATACAAGCACATAAGCAAAACTGTTCTGTCAGCCAAAATACCAGTTCAGCTATGTTTGGAAAGGCATAAATAAATGCTCCCTTCAGATCCAGCCAATGTGAAGTAAACAAGGAAATTACAAAGAGGAGTTTTAATGTTAGGAAGACAAGAGGTTAGGAGGCATGAAAAGAGTTTAATTGTTTTACAAACGTTTCCAGTAAACTACTTTAAGCAGCTGGCCACACATAATCACCACCAAAACATTTTCAGAGAAGCGTCTTAGATTCAGAACAAGAGAATCAGGCTCTACCATCTCCAGTCAGACAGACTCTGACAATGCACACAACCTTCCCTTATTTTTCCCAGCAGGCGAATTTATGAAAGCAAGATACTACTCTGAAAACAAGCTATTTCTTTTTCAAATGACATTTTCATTCAACATAGGGCCATAAGTAAGTCTTTAATATAAAGGTGACAGAATCTTCCTATGACTCTAGAAGCAATACCTCAGATGGAAAATCCATAAATCTTGTACTTCTTAAACTGCTCTAAAAATTGTAGTTATATTATTGAATAAACTAATTAAGGAGATTTTTCTTTTTTCCTTTCTGAATAATAAAAATATTTTATGTAATATCTCTATGGCTTATTTTTTCCTGATACAGGACCTTTGATACTGATATAAAATCCTCAAGTTCTGCCATCTTCTCCATTTGGCCAATAAATTAAACCTATACACAGGGAGAAAGTCATGCATCTGTCTATATATTATATTATGTGTTTATATCTTGGCTTATTCCACAAAGAATTTAGGCAGTAGCAGTAAATACATGCAATAAATTTGCAAAGAAAAAAAAAAGGACCTGGAAAATCTAGATTAGCATAGGAGATGTAAAAGGGTTAGGGAAAAGTGTTAGGGAGACTATATTAGGCCTAGGAAGGCTATCAGTTTCTATTTTATCATCTATAGCTGAGCTATATGCTAGTTTTGAACTTTATAACTGACAAAATTACAATGTAAACAGATAAGTCATTTTCATTATATATGAATGTCATGAGAAAGGCACATGATCTCAGGAGGATCATGGTATCCCTCTTAAGAGCTAGCTCCTAAAATGTTCTCTTATAGTCTTTGTGCTGGGAATACTGGGGGAGGAGATGAACAATTTCTTCAGTAACATCTCTCCAAGAAATTCATGTCTAGAGTGTGTACTAAGAAAAGTTCACTGCAAAATCTTTCATTTCAATTTAGGGAAAGCAGTTTTCCTTTATATGTTCATGGGGAGGGAATGAATATAGTGCATGTTCAGAGAGTTTTGATGGGTGGTTTGATCCAAAGATAAAATATACAATGCCTGTAGTTAAGAACATGAAATATATATATATATATATATATATATATATATATATATATATATATATATATAAATATAATCCTAGTTTAAGTGGCTTGATAAAAAAAATAATAGTTCTGGGTGTTGTGACTCATTCCTGTAATCCCAGCAACTAGGGAAGCCGAGGCAGGAAGATCACAAATTCCAGGCCAGCCTCAGTAACTTAGCAAGACCCTAAGCAACTTAGTGAGACCCTCTCCCAAAATTAAAAAAAAAAAAAAAAAAGGATGGGGATGTGGCTCAGTTGCAGAGCATCCCTGAGTTCAATTCCCAGTACAGAAAAAAAAAAAAAAAAAAAAAAAAAAAAGAAAGAAAGAAAAGAAAAACAATACCTATGACCTATTGAGTAGTGTGGACCAGGTATTTGTTTATGTTTTATTCCATTTATTTGTCCTAAGACTTGAACATAATTTCCATTACTTTTCTCTATTTTACAAATTGAAGATATAGAGGCTGAAGAGAATGGCACATGCCTGTAATCTCAGTGGCTTAGAACGCTGAAGCAGAAGGATCACAAGTTTGAAACCAGCCTTAGCAACTTAGCAAGGCCCTAAGCAACTCAGTGAGATCCTGGCCAGTCTCTAAATTTAAAAAAAAAAAAAAAAAAAAAAAAGGCTGGAGCTGTGACTCAGTGGTTAAGCACCCCTGTGTTCAATCCCTGTTGCAAAAAAATAATATACATGCCAAAGGTGTGTGTGTGTGTATGTCTAAATACACATACACATACATATCTATGACAAAATTAAAAGAAAATATAAAAAATCCACCTTTGTACTGAGTGATTTGAATATAACTTTCTCAATGAATAATAGATCAAATAGTCATAAATCAGTTCAAACAAGGAAGACTCTGATAGGACAATAAAATTGCTTGATTTACTGCAGGATTTCCAAAACCTCCCTGATGGCCCAGAACTAGATTTATTGAAAGATAATCTCAAGGAAAGAGACAAAGAAATCTGTAGAAAAAACTGCCCCAGGGATGACTCTTAGTTAGGAAGTATGGCACTCACTGAACTAATGAATACACAGAAAATGGTGGGCTCAGTTCTCCTTAAGTTACAATGAACATTTATCAAAACAGAAACATTTCCTAAAACATAATAATAATCTAGACCACATAGTAAATTGGAGTAAATTCCAAAGAATTAATTTTACACAGAATTCCACCTTTGGTCAAAATTAACTTATATTGTTAAAATAATATATGTGTGTGTGTGTGTGTGTATGCATACATGTGTGAAAAAAAATTTTGGAAGTTTAAGAATACAAATTTTGAATAACTCATGGTTAGAAAAACTAATTGAAAATTTGAAAATACTTAGAATTGAAAAATAAAGAGACAACTCAAATCTCTAGATATGTAAGTGAGTGGTATGTGAAAGGATACTTTTTTTTTTTAAATATTTATTTATTTACTTTAGTTGTACACAATGCAATGCATTTATGTTTACGTGGTGCTGAGGATCGAACCCAGGCCGCGCACGTGCGAGGCGAGCGCTCTGCCACTGAGCCACAACCCCAGCCCAAGGATACTTTTTAGATTTAAATATTTTATCAGAAAATAAGGAAGTCTTAAAATTAATGATCTGGGCATCTACCTTTAAAAGTTGGTTAAAAAATGGAATAAACTCAAAACATCATAAGAAAATAGCAAAAGTAGAGGTAGAAAAAAATAAAATAATACCAAAGATAAGAGAGGCTGAGGGCAGGTAGCTCAGTGGTAGAGTATTTGCTTTGCATGCACAAGGCCTGAGGTTTCATTTCTAGCACCGCAGAAAAACACAAACAAACAAAAGTCCTGAAGACATGAATGGGTTGACAACATTAAAAGTCAGTTTTAAACAGATACATGTAAAAAAAGGGACAACTTTCTGAAGAGTTTGATAAAAAAACAAGAGAAGTTTCAAAGAAAATTTAAAAAATGAAAAAAATTACATATACTGCAGAATAAAGGAAACAATGCTCCAAAAGTTTGAAAACTTTCAAAAGTGGAATTTTTTTTATTCAAAGTTGTTGTATTTATAACAGTAGCATGTATTACAATTCATAATACACATATAGAGCATCTTTTTAACATAACACTGTTTGTATACGGAGTATATTTGTACTATTCAAGTCTAGAAAAAGAAAAAGGAAAAAGAGAAAGAAAAAAAAGGAAAATAAAATGAAAAAAAGAAGGTGGTAGAATAAGATGAATATCAAAAGTGAAAATTTTGACAGAGCAAAATTTATCAAAACTGACTCATGATGAAACAGAAAATGTGGGGAACCCTGTAACTTAATAAAGTCATTAAATAAATATTTAAAATATATCTCCTTAGAAGAAAGAAGCAATGTAAACAGTTTTAAAGATGAATTGTACCAAAGGCTTGAGGGAGATAATGATTCTAATATTGGCTTTAAGAAAGGAGAGTACAAGCCGGGCGTGGTGGCACATGCCTGTAATCCCAGCACTTTGGGAGGCTGAGGCAGGACTGTAATCCCAGCACTTTGGGAGGCTGAGGCAGGAGGATCGCGAGTTCAAAGCCAGCCTCAGCAATGGCGAGGCACTTAGCAACTCAGTGAGACCCTGTCTCTAATAAAATACAAAAAAGGGCTGGGGATGTGGCCCAGTGGTCCAGTGGTCTAGTGCCGCTGAGTTCAATCCCCGGTACCAAAAAAAAAAAAAAAAAAAAAAAAAGAGAAAAGAAAAAAAAAAGAAAGGAGAGTACATTCCACAACTCATCTTATGAGGTCATAGTTTTGATGATCAAATCAGATAAGGACACATCTGAAAAGGCATTGAGGTGCCTGGCTCAGTTATGAAAGACTGAAGCATTCTTTTTTTTTTTTTTTTTTTGGTCTGCCAAGTGTGTCTACTAATTTTATTTTATTAGTTGGTTTACTACAAAATTTATTAGTGGTATAATATATGTTATTAGTTATATAATTCAAGTCATATTATTTGTGACTAAAAGTTTAGAATTATCATATGGTTCTGGTGAATTGAAAGTTTGATCATTATGTAGTGAACTTCTTATGCTGTTTTTTGTATTAAATTATATTTGTGTATTCTAAATGCACTACATCAATTTTCTTTTAGTTAGTACTTTTCAGATACAACTTTTCTTTTTTTTCTGTTCTCAACTTTCTGTGTATTTTTCTTTATGGTATGACCCTTCAACACAGCATTTAGCTATGTTAGAAAATTCACCCTGAAAATCCAAGTATTTTAACAGGAGAGGAATCAGTCCTTTGACATTTATTTTGGTTAATTCTTACCAACAGGTTAGAGTTTTCCTTTATTGCTTTCTTTCTCCTCTGTTATCTTGATAGATAGAATGATAGATTTTTATCACTTAGTTTTTCCCCTCCACTGGTTTATTTGTTCCTGACTCTATTTTTATTCCTAGTCAAACCCTTAAAATTGTACTGTGCTGATTTAACAAGACTTAAGTTAACAAATAATTTACTCGCCTCCCCAATGGTTCCAGGACCTATGAATATTTAACTTCACCACATACACTACCTTTTAGACTTCACAGTATTTTGTTCATTATTATAGCTCTTTACAACTTTCAATTTTTATTTTCCATGTGGAACATGATTATTATTGCTTTGTTCAATGTTTGTTTAGATTTATTTTCATCTTTAACATCCACTAGTCCTTTTTCTATCTAGGGGGAAATCACATCTTTTCTAAATTAATTCTTAAGATTTTTCTTTACTGAGATTCTATTGGCAGTAAACTCTCAAGTTTTGTTTATCTAAACAATTTTGAGGGATATTTTGAGCATTCCAAACCTTATTTTGCAGGTTGTAGAGCACACATAGTATAATATCGGGCCCTGAACACAATAAATGCTGGCCCCTAGCTACGAATTCTCAAAGAAGAATATTTCCTCATTCTCCAAAGCTAAGGCTTACAGGTTCCCATGGGCTGGGAAAATCTTTTTGTTTGTTTGTTTGTTTGTAATTTTATCCTGGAGGATAGGGTCCTTCTAGGGTCTCTGCTACATGATAGGATTTCAACTTGAGTCCCCTGCATGTATGCATTTCAGGCCTTACCTATAGTCCCTGTGCATGAACACTAATGAGCAGCTCAATCCTCCTCCTCTCGAGGGCTGCATGGCCTTAAGTCTCTCCTAGCTCTTTTGTCTTATGTTCCTGCTTCATATCCCTGCTTCAGAGCATTTTTTCCTTACTGTCTTGCAAATTCATATGTAACTTTTAAAGAATGTTTATAAAATATCCTTCACAACACTTCTGTGTTTTATACTGACAAATCTGCAAGATCATTAGTCTATCTTAATGTGGAAAATAGAAGCCCAGGTACATTTTCTTTTTTTTGTACCAGGGATAGAGCCCAGGGGAGCTGAACCACTGAGCCACATCTCCAGCCCTTTTTTATGTTTTTATTTTGAGACAAGCTCTCGCTAAGGGCCTCACTAAGTTGGTGATGCTGAATTTGAACTCACTGATCTTCCTGCTTCAGCCTTCCATGTCACTGGCATTACAAGCAGGAACCACTGCACCTGACTTCCAGGTATATTTTCTTAATGGTAACTAATAGGGTTTTTTTTTTTTTTTTCAGCTCTGGGCTTGAGAAACATAAGAAAATTAAGAACTATAGAGTGTTTTCTAAATGTTTCACCTATATATAAATATATGTACAAATATTTTTAAAATATGCAGATAAAGCTGGAGATTAATTCCACAGAGAAGCTGAAAGATTTGATAGTTTTCTTCATCTTTTCATACTGCTTACTTATTTTTCCCTTTAAATAACACTGGACCACACTAGTTATATTTTAGTTGCTGAGAACTTGTAGTCTGAGTATAATGGATCTGATTTGGGTCTCCATTGGTTATAGACCAAGGCTCTAAGTACTCTGTTGCATTTGGTGTTTTATACACTGTGCATATATTCAAAGTATACCAATGTGCAGCTGTCTCCCACTGATGATTCAATTATTCAAAAATCTTTCCATGTGTAGTTATAGTGAGAAGAATTACAAAGACCTTTTGGGTATTGCTGGAAAAGAGATGCAGCCATCATCTGACCCTGGGTCAATGTAATAAGGAAGGTGTAGGAAAGATTCGGTTAGTTTAAATCCTAGGTTTGTCCCTATAAGAAATGTGACCTATGTAATAGTTAAGGCATGGGTGTAGTTGCTGTGATTGTATGACTGCTGGGAGCCATATGCCAGCTAGAAGTCAAAGTTATATATATTCTAATAGAGGAGGGAAGAATGGACATTAAGAAGAGTAAGAGTCCACGGAGGGCAGTGGCATGAGTCCATGTCAGACAAGTAGATCAGGGACAAACTGCAATGAATCTAAGCTGAAATATTTTAGCCTTTGTCTTTTTTTTTTTAATTTTTTATTCTAAGATGTTATAAATGACAGAAGAATGCATTACATTTCATATTACACATATACAGCACTTTTTTTTACAAATCTCTGGTTGTATTCAAAGTATATTCACACCAATTTGTGACTTCATATATGCACTTAGGGTAATGATATCCATCTCATTCTACCATCTT
Source organism: Tamias sibiricus (assembly GCA_025594165.1). Classification (NCBI taxonomy): domain Eukaryota; kingdom Metazoa; phylum Chordata; class Mammalia; order Rodentia; family Sciuridae; genus Tamias; species Tamias sibiricus. The sequence goes on from CM046664.1 coordinate 116,352,117, forward strand.
TTTTTTTTTTCCTTCACCGTTTTGCTCCCTCCCTTCCCCTCCCTCCCCATTGGCCATTCTAGTAGAATGCATTATGGTTCATAATACACTTATAGAGCCTCTTTTCACATAACACTGTTTGTATACAAAGTATATTCATACTATTCAAGTCTTCAATCATGCATTTGGGATAATGATATCCATCTTATTATACCTCCCCCCCTTTTTTTTTCACCAGTCCATACCCCCCTATTTCCCTCCCTTCTCCTCCCTCCCCTTTCACCACTCTAGTGCTCCTCTAATCTTCCTAAGTACCCCGACACCCAACACCGCTGTGACTCTGACTCCTTATATCAGAGAAAATATTTGGTACTTGGATTTTTGAGACTGGCTAACTTTACTTAGCATTATGTCCTCCAACTTCATCCATTTACCTGCGAATGCCATTATTTTATTTTCTTTTATTGCTGAGTAAAATTCCATTGTGTGTATATACCACATTTTCTTAATCCACTCATCTACTGAGGGACATCTAGGTTGGTTCCACAACCTAGCTATTGTGAATTGTGCAGCTACAAACATTGAGATAGCTGTGTCACTGTAATACACTGTTTTTAAGTCCTTTGGGAATAGACCCAGGAGTGGGATGGCTGGGTCATAGTGTTGTTTCCATTCCCGGTTTTCCAAGAAATCTCCATACTGCTTTCCATAATGGTTGCACCATTTTGCAGTCCCACTAGCAATGCATGAGCATGCCTTTTTCCCCACATCCTCTCCAACATTTATTGTTGTTTGTGTTCTTAATAGCTGCCATTCTGACTGGTGTGAAATGCTGTCTTAGGGTAGTTTTGATTTGCATCTCTCTAATTGCCAGTGATGTTGAGCATTTTTTCATGTATTTGTTGATTGATTGTATATCTTCTTCTGAGAAGTGTCTGTTCATTTCTTTGGCCCATTTATTTATTGGGATATTGGTTTTTTTGGTGTTGAGTTTTTGAGTTCTTTATACATTCTAGAAATTAGTGCTCTGTCTGATGTGTATGTATTAAATATTTGCTCCCAGTTAGTTGGCTCTCTATTCACCTCACTGATTGTTTCTTTTGCTGAGAAGAAGCTTTTTAGTTTGAATCTATCCCATTCATTAATTCTTGATATTAATTCTTGTGCTACAGGATTCTTTTTAAGGAACTTGGGGCCTAATCCGACATGTTGGAAATTGGAACTTACTTTTTCTTCTATTACACGTATTGTGTCTGGTCTAATTCCTAGGTCCTTGATCCACTTTGAATTGAATTTTGTTGCATATGGATTTCCAGCTTTCCCAGCACCATTTGTTGAAGAAGCTGTCCTTTCTCCACTGTACATTTTTGGCACCTTTGTCCAATATAAGATAGCTGAAATTATATGTATTAGTCTCTGGGTCCTCAATTCTGTAACATTGGTCTACCCGTCTGTTTTGGTGTCAATACCATGCTGTTTTTGTTACTATCGCTCTATAGTATAATTTAAAATCTGGTATGGTGATGCCACCTGCTTCACTTTTCTTGCTAAGGATTGCTTTAGCTATTCTGGGTCTCTTATTTTTCCAGATGAATTTCATGACTGCTTTATCTATTTCTATGAGGAATGTCATTGGGATTTTGATTGGAATTGCATTAAATCTGTATAATGCTTTTGGTAGTATGGACATTTTAACAATATTTATTCTGCCTATCCAGGAACAAGGAAGGTCTTTCCATCTTCTGAGGTCTTCTATAATTTCTTTCGTTAATGTTCTATAATTTTCTTTAAAGAGGTCTTTCACTTCTTTCGTTAAGTTGATTCCTAGGTATTTTTTTTTTTTTTGATGCTATTGTAAATGGGGTAGTTTTCATCATTTCCCTTTCAGAGGGTTTGTCACTGATGTACAAAAATGCCTTTGACTTATGGGTATTGATTTTGTATCCTGCCACTTTGCCAAATTCATTTACTAGTTGTAAAAGTTTTCTGGTAGAGTTTTTTGGGTCTTCTAGGTATAATATCATGTCATCAGCAAATAGTGCTAATTTGAGCTCTTCCTTTCCTATATGGATCCCTTTAATTTCTTTCGTCTGTCTAATTGCTCTGGCCAGAGTTTCAAGTACTATGTTAAATAACAGCGGTGAAAGGGGGCACTCCTGTCTTGTTCCAGTTTTTAGAGGGAATGTTTTCAATTTTTCTCCATTTAAGATAATGTTAGCCTGGGGTTTTGCATAAATAGCTTTTATGATGTTGAGATATGTTCCTGTTATTCCTAGTTTTTCTAGTGTTTTGAACATAAAGGGGTGTTGTATTTTGTCGAATGCTTTCTCTGCATCTATTGAGATGATCATATGGTTTTTATCTTTAAGTCTATTGATGTGATGTATTATGTTAATTGATTTCCGTATGTTGAACCAACCTTGCATCCCTGGGATAAACCCCACTTGATCTTGGTGCACTATCTTTTTGATATGTTTTTGTATTTGATTTGCCAGTATTTTGTTGAGAATTTTTGCATCTATGTTCATTAAAGATATTGGCCTGAAATCTTCATTTTTGGCTGTGTTTGCCTGGCTTTGGAATCAGTGTAATATTGGCCTCATAGAAAGAGTCTGGGATAGCTCCCTCTTTTTCTATTTCTTGAAATAAGTTGAAGAGCAATGGTATTAGTTCTTCTTTGAAGGTTTGTAGAATTAGCTGTAAAGCCATCAGGCCCTGGGCTTTTTCTAGCTGGTAGGTTTTTAATGGCATCTTCTATTTCCTCACTTGAAATTGATCTATTTAAATTGTGTATATCCTCCAGATCCAGTTTGGGCAATTCGTACGACTTTAGGAATCTGTCAATGTCTTCACTATTTTCTATTTTATTAGAGTACAAGTTTTCAAAGTAATTTCTAAGTATTCTCTGTATATCTGAGGTGTTTGTTGTGACATTTCCTTTCTCATCACGGATGTTAGTGATTTGAGTTTTTTTTTCTCCTTTTTGTTAGCATCGCTAAGGGTCTGTCAATTTTATTTATTTTTTCAAAGAACCAACTTTTGGTTTTGTCAATTCTTTGAATTGTTTCTTTAGACTCAACTTCATTAATTTCAGCTCTGATTTTAATTTATTTCCTGTCTTCTACTGTTCTTGGTGTTGGTCTGTTCTTCTTTTTCTAGTGCTTTGAGGTGCGATGTTAAGTCATTTATTTGTTGTTTTTTTTTCCTTTTGATGAATGAACTCAGTGCAATAAATTTTCCTCTTAATACTGCCTTCATAGTGTCCCAGAGATTTCTATACGATGTATCTGTGTTCTCATTTACCTCTCAGAATTTTTTAATCTCCTCCTTGATGTCTTCTTTAACCCTTTGTTTGTTCAGTAAGATGTTGTTTAGCTTCCAGTTGTTGGAGTAATTTATTTTATTTCTTGTTTTATCATTGATTTCCAATTTCATCCCATTATGGTCTGATAGAATGCAGGGAATTATCTCTGCTTTTTTATATTTGCTGAGGGTTGCCTTGTGGCATAATATATGGTCTATTTTGGAGAAGGAGCCATGTGCTGCTGAGAAGAAGGTGTATTCACTTACTGAGGGATGAAATATTCTATGTATGTCCGTTAGGTCTAAGTTATTAATTGTTTTAATGAGGCTTAAAGTTTCTTTATTTAGCTTTTGTTTGGATGATCTATCCAGTGGTGATAGAGGTGTGTTGAAGTCCCCTAGAATAGCTGTGTTGTGATCTATTTTATTCTTGAACTTGAGAAGGATTTGTTTGATGAATGTAGGTGCTCCATTATTTGGGGCATATAGATTTATAATTGTTATATCTTGTTGATGAATAGTTCCCTTAATCAGTAAGTAATATCCATCTTTGTCCCTTTTGATTAGCTTTGGCTTGAAGTCTGCCTTATTTGATATGAGAATGGAAACCCCTGCTTGCTTCCTTGGCCCATGTGAGTGGTAAGATTTTTTCCAGCCTTTCAGCTTCAGTCTATTGATGTCTTTTTCTATGAGGTGGGTTTCTTGGAGACAGCATATTGTTGGGTCATTTCTTTTAATCCAGTCTGATAATCTGTGTCTTTTGAATACTGAATTTAGGCCATTGACATTCAAGGTTATTATTATTGAGATGTGACTTGTATTTCCATCCATTTTTATTTGTTTATGGTATTTTGCTTGATTTGGTTTCTCCTCTGGTTGGTGATTCCTTTAGTTTAATATCTCCCTTTGTTGATTTGCATTGCTATTTTTCTTTTCTTCTTCATGGAATATTTTGCCCAGGATGTTCAGAAATGCTGGCTTTCGAGATGTGAACTCATTTAACTTGTGTTTGTCGTGGAAGGTCTTTATTTCATCTTTGAATCTAAAGCTTAATTTTGTTGGGTATAGGATTCTTGGTTGACATCCCTTTTATTTCAGGGCTTGAAATATGTTATTCCAGGATCTTCTAGCTTTGAAGGTCTGGATTGAAAAATCTGAACAGTCTCATTGGTTTCCCCCTATATGTAATCTGCTTCCTTTCTCTTGTGGCTCTTAATAGTCTCTCTTTGTTCAGTATAGTAGGCATTTTCATTATGATGTGCCTTGGTGTGGATCTGTTATGATTTTGTACGTTTGGTGTTCGGTAAGCCTCTTGGACTTGGTTTTCCCATTCATTCCTCAAGTTTGGAAAGTTTCTGCTATTATTTCATTGAATAAATTATTCATTCCTTTGGCTTGGAATTCTGCTCCTTCTTCTACTCCAATCACTCTTAAATTTGGTCTTTTTATGTTGTCCCAAATTTCTTGGATGTTTTGTTCTTGATTTTTGATCATTTTTACAGTGTTCTCTGCATTTTTTTCCAGTTTGTATATTTTGTCTTCATTATCTGAGGTCCTTTCTTCCAGGTGGTCTAATCTATTGGTGATGTTTTCAATAGAGCATTTAATTTGGTTTATTGCTTCTTTCATTTCCAGAATTTCTGTTTGGTTTCTCTTTAGAACCTCTATCTCTCTATTGAAGTAGTCTTTTGCTTCTTGTATTTGTTTTTGAAGTTCCTTGTCAAAGTGGTCTTTTACTACCTGTATTTGCTCTCTCACCTCCTTCTTGAATTCGTCCTTGAGCTCCATAATCATTTGGATTATGTATTTCCTGAATTCCTGTTCTGTCATTAGATCTACTGTGCTTGCCAAGGAATCTGCTAAGGAGGTATGTTGATTTGTTTGGGACATTTTCTTCCCTTGTTTTTTTCATATTGCTTATGTGTCTTTTCTTTTAGCACTGTGGAATCTTGACTTTTTTTGTTTTTACCTTAAGGCCTAATGATGCTTCTGTTGTAGGATTCTATCAGCTCCCTTTATATACACTTTACACCTTAAAACCAGACATTTTATATTCAGTTAATCACAGTTTGTTCACAATTTATAGAGTTAGAGAATTTAGCTGTTACCTCCAATATATTCTGAGTGATTATAATGGGGTTTATAGTTTCAGAAATTGGGTACAAAGGTGATATGCTTAGGAGGAAGGAGGGAAGGGTATTGCTTTCCCCCCCTTCGGGAGTGTAATAATGAAAATCTATGGAAGTAGTTTAATAGCAGAAGGGGGAGGAAAGGAATTGGAGTGTACAGTTAAGTGTGAAGACCGATGTGTATTTCAGCTAGGCTTATGTAAACGTTGAGAGAAATTAGAAAATGGCCAGTAGTAAGAATTAATGAAAGAGAGAAGACAGGGTGAGTAAAAAGAGAGAGAGGAGACTATATAAAACACCCATTTGATGTACTGTTCAGTTGCCCCAGTTTTAAGATTCCAAGTTCCTGTACACAACTTGTTTTCTTCTCTGTTGAGAATGTAGGGGCAGGGTGTAGATAGGGAAGATGAGGTAATAAGGAATGAGAGGCAAGAGGGAATGAAAATGGGAGAGAGGAAAAAAAGAAGAGAAATAAAAAGAAAGAAAGAAAAAAAAATACAGTACTACAATGACATTAAAAAAAAAAAAAAAACCCACAAAGTCGAATTCACAAGTCTCAAATAGGCAGCTTATTCTCCTCTCTCAGTTTGTTAAATTAGCTGTTCAGCAGATCTGTTCTGGCTGATGGGAGAATTTGTGGGCGGGGTCAAGTCTGCGTACCTGGTTAGCGAGGAGTGATGCTGGAGATGGTTCTTTGTGTGGAGTCTACTTCTGTGCTCTTCCTCAATTGAAGGGTCGCAGAGGGTCGTCACACTGGACTCGCATTCCCCCGATGTCTGTTGAAGGTCCTCCCAGTCTCGGTTCTTCCTTGCCTGTTTGCTGGTCTCCACACCACTTTCTCTGGGGCTTTACTGGTGAGGGTCGCCTCTGGCCGAGAGTGTTGATTTGAACTGGCGTTGTTGTCCTGCGGTCTCCCGAGATCTCTCAGCACTAATTCCGCTGGCTGTTTTTGCTGGTTTCATGCTGGCGTGCTACGAGTGTGGCTGGGGAATGCAGTCCCTGCACGGGCTCTGGCTTTGTTCCGCACCGCCTTTGCTCTGCCAGGAGGTGTAGCAGAAGCCACGAGGCTCTAGCCACTGCAGACAGCGTGTGTGTGTCTCTCTCTCCTGGGTCGCAGTATTCAAACCATCCAGGAGATGTGTATTTTCAGCCTATATATATATATATATATGTATATATATATGATGAAGGGCAGTTTATCTGCTTTGTTGGATTCTTTCCACGAAGCTGCCCTGAAGTGCGGCTTCCTCTAATCCGCCATCTTGGATCCCTCTAGTCTTTGTCTTGTAGGTAAGAGGAAACCATGCAGATATGGACCATAATGTTCTTATCATGTGAAAGAAAGCTTTCTGAGAAGGTAGACATTAGGAGCAATACCAAAATCAATTTAAGATTTTCAGAATTACATTTAAGTCCATGTTTCATAATCACACATTCATCTCTATGGGAAATTTTTAATAAATAATTTCTGCATCAGAATAAGTTTGCTTTAACTGAAAACATTTATTAATGAAACACTCAATATAGAAAAGACGTAATTTGAGAATACTTAGTGAATGGCACAAAAAGACTCATGACATGATGGCCTGCATTATCTGTTTGTTGACGTCTCTTAAAGGGATTTCCTGACATTTACCACTGAATTGTTGCCGCCTGAAGCGCTCGGAGCACCGGAGCCGCGGGAAGAACTTCAGAAGCAAACTGGAGACAAACAGCTTTTTATTCTGATAACTTTTCTCTCTGGTTCTAACAACTAACTCACGCCAAACACACCACTAAAATGGCGCTGACCCGATCAGCAATTTTGGCCAAGTCACTCCAGATCCCGTAACAAAATCCCGTGAGACTACGGGTGGCGACAATGGCCAAATCTCCACGGCTCATAGTCAACTGCAATTCAAGCCAATCCCCAAACAGGGCTCCTGCACTGAATGATTGCTTAAATTCAATTTAATACTCATCCTTATTCTTAATATTCCCTTGGGTCATTTTTTAAACAATAGATTTAGTTAATTGGATTGACACAAGAAATTATGAGTAATTTTACACGCACTTTCCTCTTTGTGAAATAGGCAAATTGTTTTTCATTAGTCCTCAATTCCCCAGATGAAATTTTTGACCTATGTATACAAAGTGTTGTTATTGAAAACTTTAAAAGAGAGTCAAAATTGGGAGTTTCTGCAAAAAAAATACTTTTGGTATTTTTACAAAAGCATTTTACAAAACATTTTTAAAAACTTCATTGATGTTTTTGACAAACACCACTTCAATTATTCATTGAATAGGAAATTAAGATGTAGGTTGGATGTATATAACATTAAACATGACTGAGTTGTTATCTTTCTGTTTATTTTGCATCTGTTTTTAATATATATTAGCCAATTACTGATGTGGCACTGCCACAGATTTGATAGTTTTGTCATTAATTAACTAAAATAACAAGATCAAATTACATTGCTGATTTCCATGAGAACCAAACTTGCTAGGCTCAATTCCACTATTTGTTGGAAAGGAAACAATCATTGGGTCATGTCCTATAGTAATAATTGGCACCATTTTGTGAAGAATTCATACCCAACCAATTTTATTTCTTGCTATTTCTGAGTGATGAGCCATTGAGCCCACAAATAATTTAATTCTAGTTCCCGTGACATTCAAATCAATCAGTCAGAAGATACAATTTAGTCAAACTGTGAGGCTGTGAGCTCTCAACATTATTCTTTTATTTAACATCTGATTTTTTCTTTTCACTGGTATCCTTCAAATCTGTTTCCATGTTAACACATTATACCTGATCCTTTGTTTTCAGGCATCAAACTCTTGCCCTCTCCTATACAGAATCTAGGCTTTTAAATAAAGAAACATAATTTGTAGGTTGAGCCTGAACATTAGAAAACAAGATAAAGGCACAATTCACTTATAAACCAGATGAAAATCTAAAAGGTTTTGGTATTTTTCATTGCACCAAGAACATTAGAAGAATCATCAAAACATTTAAAAGCTCAATGCAGGTGTAAGGCTAACTAAAAGGTTTAAACTGAAGATGAAATATTTTTAAAACAGATTATGAATGACAAGTGTACAGGAAGGGTAAGATGATTTCTCTCTCTCTCTCTCTCTCTCTCTCTCTTTTGGTCTGTGAAGGGATGGTGAATTTGGCCTGTAGGAATCCATGCATCTTAACTGGACCATTTCTGCTACTTGGACAACCTATCAAGCCTCTCTTGTAGATTGCTTGTGCTTTCTAGTAGTAAGTACGAACCATTCTTGATTTTCTCTGGCCTCATCTGATTCTCATCTTCTTATCCAGATTTAGGTAATTGGCATCTCTTATTTTTCCAACCAGATTAAAGCCATCAACTCTGAATTCTTTTGCTCCAGCTCCTGCTTCATCTAACTTTATAGTCTCCCTCTTTCTGTCCTCATGAAGGGTCATCTGATCCAAGCTCATCCCCACGTGATGCTTGGACTAGATCCTGCTCCCAAAGGAAGTACCTCAAGCTATGGCTTACCAGAGTAAATGTGCTACTAATCCTTAACTGTCTTTATGGCAAGTTTTAATAACTGAAATTCTGCTTTGTACTTTGGTACTATGTCTTACTCATCAATAACTTCCATGACAAGCGCAATGAAGTTTCTGTACAAATGACTAACCTATTGCTAGAATTTTGTCTTTTGCTTTTGTCTGCCCAAATGCTGGCAAATCCATTGCTATTTAACAACAACAGATTCTCTACCAGTGTTCACTGTACACCTGAACTTCAATCTTCTTTCCCTCGCTACACTACCCTAACAGTGGCCATATGCTGGACCATAACCCTTTTCTTGTCACCATATTTGGGCACCAGGCTTTCCTGTGTAGACTTCTTCCTTCCACCTTTACCTGGTTCTGACTCACAGTTCTACTTTATCCTGGTCATGTTCAATGTCCATATCTTGAGAACAAGTCACCATTCTCTTCCTTTTCATTACATATAATAGGAAAAGGTGGTTTCACATCTTTCTGAGGCCTTCTTTTAGGATCTTTGAAATCAGCACCTCTAATCCCCTCCTATCCTGCCTCTGTTAGATGTTTGATCTCTCCATCATTCACTCTCATTCTCATTTTTTCTGTAGAGCCTTTCAACTCTGCCTTTAAATATGGGTTGGTTTCCACAGTCTTGAGAGAAAATGAAAATGTCTCTTGATCTTGCCACGAGGATTTGATTTTCTCTTCTTTTTTTATCTAGACAAACTTTTAGAAGAAATGGCTTACAGTATCCATTGCTTCTTACCAACCATTCCATCCTTTATGTCTTAGATTGCGGCCTGCTTCTCTTCCCTACCCACATCACTTGTGTTTGAAGTCCTACACAATAAATTTGGTGATATTTCATCAGTTTTCATTATTCCTGATTTCTCTTTGCAATGATAAAATAGCCACCAATTATTGAGTAGTTAATGTGTTTTAAACAAGTATCCTAGCTTAATGAGAATTTGAAAAAAAAAAAAAAAAACTTTCCCAAAAGCATCACATTTAACCATTTTAGGAATAAATAAATAAATATTTTATATTGAATTTTTCATGAGAACGTGTCCAAAACGTTATTGTAATTTGGCTGTGATCTCTGCCCCGCTCCTTCCCTTTTCTGCTATATGCTGACATATACACTGAGAATTAACTTCTAGGACACTTCTGGGAAGGTTTTCTGCTCAATATCACATCATAATTTGTCAGACTTTTCTAATAATCTTTGTAGAGCAGTTGAAGGCACCATTCTAAATCACATACGATATGAACAGACCTTTTTACATAGACCCAACTGTTATACATGCCCTCAGGTGTCACATGGGATAGCCTCTCTCTTCTCCTGTGTAAGATGGGAATGTACTTGACCAGAAGTTGTTATTTCTAGGACTTAATGTGTTGTTGATGCTTAATGAAAACAGGATGAAAAATAATCTTATCATCAACAAAGGAACACTTACGTTGAATTGCTCTTTCTCACTAGGATTTCATATTTCCTTTGCCTTTAGAATTCAGTTGCATTACCACCCTCCTCTGTGCCCCTCCTTGGACACACATGCACACATGCTATCTTAGGGAACTGAAACATACACCATCTTCTGTATGGAAGCTGCCAAGGCATTAAAAGTCTAAAGACATTAAAAGTCTAAAGAAAATATTCAGATGTAAGAAGTAACTACAAAAATTATACTTAACACATGCTGAAGTTTTTTTTTTTTTAATAAGAATTTCTTGCAAAGTGTGTTTGCTTTATACATAGGACTACATTTCTGTTTGGTTTATCCCCATTATGATTTTAAGTTATGTTTCTGTGATGCCATATAAAAATACAAAAAATAATATTAATTGATGATTCTGCCTCTAATCTTCTAAGAAATGAGAAAAGAAGTAAACAAAAAGTTATTAATAAAAAATTATTATCTACATGAGACACCTTGTCTGTCAGTCTTAGATCTAGTCTTCAACCTTTTCTTGATCAGCTTGTCATCACATATATGGAAACGTTTGTCAGGCACCTAAGAGCTTAGGGATGAATCTGAGCAATTGGAGGTGCTGGCAGGAGCCTAGAGGGCAGGGTAAGGGATAAACCAGCTACCTCTCTTCCCTATCCTTTCTGCTTTGGGTATGGATTTGACAGATGTCACTCTTCTTTCATGGTTCCAGTTTCACTGGATGGGCCACCATGGTCCCAGCATTCTCTTGATGCCCTTTGCCTTGGACTTTGTTAACATGTGTCTGACCTGTGGTCCTTTAGAGATGAGAGTGACTTCCTGAGGTTGCTAGCCCCTGGGTTGCTTCTCTAGTCCTTCTTAATCTTATTCTCTGTGTAACTAACTCCCTGTGTTTAATTCCATATGTTTTGAATTTTCAAAGTGGTTTCTGTTTCATGGTTGGATTATAACAGACATATCCTAGATATTCAGAAAAACCCAAATAATACAATGACTTTATTTCTCTCAAGTATGTATTTTTCATAGCACTTAAAAAAATACCAACATCATGTATTTATTCTGTTAAATTTTTAGTTAAAATCACCTCAAAACTTTTCCTTTTATTAAAAAAAATCTGTGGCTTAATCTTTCTGATATTTCTCTCTTAATGGCATGTTCACAACATTGAAATTTTATACAAGTTTTTTTTAATTGCTCTGCAGGAGGTACAAAAATTGACATTGCATTTTTCTGAATGTTTTAAACTATTTTCATACTTTTACTAATAGCTATTTCTTTTTTGACCCATGCTTCTCTTGTACATTTTTCTGTAAATAATCTTTTCCCAAGTCAATCTCAAAGAAAAAATTGCTTGTTGGACTATGTTAATTTACTCAAGCCAGGGTACACTTTTGAGTCAATAGATGGATGATCATTATTAAGGGACCAACAATATTTATTTCATGTCTATAATCGATATCTCTGCATATACACACACACACACATATATATATATATGTGTGTGTGTGGGTGTGTATATATGGCAAAGAACCATGAAGTCAGCCCTTACATGGTAGTTGAGGAGAATAGAACCATTTAGCCTTCAGGGAAGAAAGATACAGAAAGACATGAGTACTAATAATTTTTTTATTAATAACTTTTTGTTTACACCTACATGCCACACAAGCACATTATATCTAAAGATGACTATGTGAACAGACCTATATTATAACCAGGTGAACAGTTAAGAAACGTTCCTCGGAAGCAGTGAACTTCAAAGCAAAAGAAAGGGATCCAATAGCTTGAGTGGATAGTGAAGTAAAATGATTTTTCCTGATAGGGAAAAGTCATTCAGACTTAAAGTTTCATAAAAAGTAAATGAACTTACTAGGCAAGAGCAGAAAGGACAGAATCAATTATGAAATAGCGGTCAGGTGGGAGAAGAAACAGATATCTAATCCTGAGTCCTGAGCAAAAGCAAGGAAGAGGTCTGTTTGGGAAAACAAAGAGAGGACTCCCAGGGTGAAGATAAATACTTTTCACCTAGCCTTATGTCATTTGTGCATTTTGTCCAGGAAACTATCTTCATGTATTATGGTCCTTTGGGAAATGTCCTAAATATTGAGAATAGAATGGAGACCTGTGTATGGATGCCTGTATATACCAAGGATGCTCAAACACTTGTGTGCTTTGTATTCAATTGGTACAAGTTAAAATGGCTTACAAACTCTGAAGGTTAGGTCTGTAGACTCAAGGCTGACGTTTTTATTACAGTGTCATTTTTCTCTACAAAGCATTGCTTGATACTACTGGAAATCAGAATATTAGACTGAACAGATAACAATTGTGATGTAAAATGGCATATTTTTGGTTTATATCATTTTGATAAGATTCTTCACTTTTGAAAATATCTCCCCAAGATCCTCCATGTTAGTACTAGTCTCATACTCCTCTGTTCAACCCAACCACCTGAGAGAATGCTCAGATTTGATCATGAATCCCATTGTTTGAAATCTATCAAATGCTTCTCCTTTAGGATAGGTCCCTGCTCTTGGCATGGCATATAGTTAAGGTTACCAAATTAGCAAATAAAAGATATAGGACACCCAGTTAAATTTGAATCTTCAACAATGGATTTTTTAAAAGTATAAGTATGTCCTGTGCCATATTTAGGACATACTTATGCTAAAAAATTCTTCATTGCTTATCTGAAATTCAAATTTAACTGGGCATCCTGCATTTTATCTAGCAACTTTAAGTGTGGAGCCTATACTCTATCTTCCTCCATAGGTTCTCTGTGCACCATACTCCCCTAGTGCCCAGCATTATAGCCATCTCCAGCTGCTCTAGTTCCTGGGACCCCCACGTGTTGTCACCAGGATATTACTCACATTTTGTTGTCTGAACCAAAATTTGAGAATTGTGTAACTCCACAGCAGTAAAATCCAAGAAGGTACAATCTGGTATTGCTCCTGAGAGACCCTATTTGCTAGTGGAACAAAGGTCCTGGATGAAGAGGTTGCAGTGATGCTGTTGGGGAGTAGTAATCAACCTTTCATTCCTAATCTTTTCAGTCTCAAAAGACTCTGCCTGCTTCCAAATAACCAAGTTTCACTTGTTCCTAAAATAATTTCCTTTACAACTTTATTAGTCTAACTTTGACTCAGGGCTCCCTCCCAAAGCCCAGAGTCCTTCTTGGGACTGCCCACTCCCTTTCCCAGACAGATCAGCCCTGCTGTGCTCCCTGACTCATGTGGATCATTAATTGTGTTAGTCAGCTTTTGGTCACTGTGTCCAAAAGACCTAACAGGAACAACTTAGAGGAGGAAAAGTTTATTTTGATTCATGGTTTCAGTTCATGGTTGGCTGACTCCATTGCTTTGGGACTAAAGGGAGGCAGAACACCATGGCGGGAAGGGCCACATAGAGGAAAGTTTCTCAGAGAGTTCAAGCTAGAAGCCAGGGGCAAAATATAATCCCCACAGGCACATCCCCAGCGATCTACTTCCTCTAGTCAGGTCCCACCTGCCTATAGTTACCACCCAGTAATTCATTCAAATTATTAATTATTAATCAATGAAATGGATTGATCTACTGACGAAGTCACAGCTCTCATAATCTAATCATTTCATCTCTGAACATTGCTGCAATTGACACAGGAGCTTTTCAGGGGATGTTTCATCTTCAAACCTTAACTTCCATATAAGCAGCAAAATATCTACCATGTGTTCACTGGTATCCAGCTTCTTCCCACACAAACAGAGCTCTCCAGAAAAACTGATTCCATAAATTTTGTCTTAAATGTTGGTAATGCTTTTGTTGAATCCACTTTTTAATAGTGTCTACGTTGTGACCTCAGGAAACTTGATCCTTGAGTAAAAACAGCTTCGGAACTAAAAATTTATACATGACATTGAAATACTTCAAACTAGGATAGGTAAAGTAAATGCTAAAGGAAGAAGTAGGCATATTTTCTATCATTTTATAAGGAAAAAAGTAACAGGTTTGATCAAGTTGCTATTTGAGAGAATATGCTGACCCTGAGGCTAAGTTCATCCCATCAGGGAAGAACTCATTCTCAACATCAAATAGAACTTTTCTCTATGATGATCAGAGTGTGGACTTCTAGCAAGACTTCTCTGGATGGATAAACAAAGGTTACAAAGATTTTATCAGCGTACCACTAGAGGTGACTGGGAATTGCATTTAAAAATCCTTATTTATACTTAGACTCTTCTTTCCCTAGGCAAAGAAGCACATAACAGTCCAGTGCTAATCTTCAAAGTAGCACACTACACTGAAATCCTTACAAGAAAACATCACAAAATTCTTCCTTATTTTCCTGTACAGAGCTTTTAAAATAAAAATAATTATCAAGAAACCAAGGAAGCTGTGTCACAGCCCAGGTCAAGGTGTTCCTTCTCGAAGCAGAGAAACAGAGCAAAATTATGAAGAGCAGCTGATGAGGGCAAGTAGGCCAGGCTTGGGGGATGAGTGAAAAGGTAGGGCACTGACAGGAGGGGAGCTGTCTGCAGCCATCTTTAAGTGCCAGCACTGAATAACTTAATAAAGAGTTACTTTTTGTTCTTTACAAGTACTTCAGCATGCTAGCATGTTGTAATATAGCTGCTTCTTCACTCACTTCCCTGAACTTAAAATCTTTTTAGGTTTTCAAATAAAATAATAATAATATAGAACTAATATGTATAAGAACAGGCACAGCAGACTAATTGACACTGCTGTTATATAAAATTCCTCAGAGAAATCTAGGTTTGATGTTAAAGTAAAAGGAAGAAGAGAAAGCCTAATTTTAAATAAAGGAGGACAACTGACTCCTGAAAATGTTCCTTATTCCCTTTTAGCCCTCCATGCCTCATTCTGTGCATGAAATAACTGAATGCATTTCCTGTGGTCCATCAAACTGCTTTCCACATCTTGCAAAAATTAAGGGATATTATTGGATTAAAAACAAGCAAACACTGTGCTCATTCTGCCAAACAGCCATGATGTGCCATGCTTAGAAAATAGGCTGCACTCATTTTCATTGATTTATTTAAAAACTCCTCTCAGTCAAATGGTCCTTGGTGGTTTAACAACTTTTTAGTACAGACTGTAGCCGAGATGTATTGGGCAGGATTGGTAAAATATAGCCATTAATGTATAAATCCAGTGCCTCATCAAGAATACATTTTAAAGTTGGTGACAGGACCTGAAAATCATCATTTAATACCATTACTTTCAGCAGCTTTTTCATTTGACATGGATGCTTTAGTGATTTAGTGCCATGACTATAAAATGTCAGGAGGATTTATTGGCATGAAGCAGATCAATTTGTATTAGAAAACAGGAAAGAGAAATTAAAAATCCTTTCTCTGATCTACTTTATTCTCCTGTTCTAAGCAGAGAGGAATGAAGTGATATCTAATTAGGATCCTCAATATTAATATTGAAATTAGTTTTTCTTAAATTATATTGTAAAGTAAATAGCAGTTGTGTCTAGGGGTCATAGCTAAAAATGAAAGCTCTTATCCACGGGTCACAATTGTTTTCAGTTTCATCAAGCTCAAGTAATAATTCCAATAATTTTCACATAAAAAGTAGATTTCAAAGTGAATCTTGATTCTTTTTATAGAATGGTATGAGAAATGCCAGTTTATTGAATGATATCAAATAGTCACAATGAATTCCTCTTGACAAGCTGATGCTTATTTCCATGGAGACAAGGTTTACAAAAATAGCTAGCATTATGTTTTGTTTATGAAGTCAAGTTTACATGTTTCCTCCAGCACAATTACTATGATTGGTGAAGAGAATTATCATTAAGTTTAGTATCACTTCTGAGCAAGTTGATAAGTACTACAGTGGGACTGTGCTGAGAGAAAAGAAAGCTCACCTAGCTCTGGGTATCCAGGAAGACCTCCTTGTGGAGGAGATGCTGAGCTGTCTTTAAGGACAAGTAAGAGTCCAGTGAAAAATGATAGGAAGTTTGTCCAAGCAGAGGATACAAAAAAAGGAATGAGAAAACAACAGAGAAAGAAGCAAGAACCACCTCTCAGTTGCCATTTACATACGCTGTGAGAATCTTTATTTGAAAGACAGTGAGGCTTTAGACTGGGCATTTGTTACTTTGACTTGTCAGGTATTTGTTTTCTATGCAGATAGGTGCATCTTCACTTTCCTTGGAGAACCATGCATAAGCCACACTGTCTATCATATTTGGATGAATCAAACAATCCACCTTCATGAACACATGACTGAGGTCTGGCTAATCAAAGAATTCCATTATCATAATCACATTGATTGGTCAAAGAGTTATATTAGTTCCCTATTGCTGTGATAACTGATCATCACAGTATCTTAAATACAAATTATAAGCTTATTGTCCTGGAAGTAGGAGTCCTAAAATTAAGATATCAGCAGGACTTCAGACTTTCTGGGGTCCTAGGGAAGAATTTGTCTCCTTGCCTTTTCAAGCTTCTGAGGGCCACCTGCATTCCTTGACTTATGACTCTGTGGTCAAGATGGGCATCATTGCACCTTTCAAATCTTTCTCTGACTTTTTCTTTTGTCATCCCATTTCCTGTTGCATCTATGACTCTTTGTCTTCCTCTTATAAAGACCCTTGTTGCTATATTAGGTTCATCTGAAAAATCCAGGATAAGCTCTGTCCCTTAAGATCCTTAATTACATTTGCTAAGTTCCTTATGCCATGCCAGGTAACATGCTGGTAGGTTCTGAGGATTTAAACGTGAACATCCTTGGGAGGCATTTTTTAATTTTGTCTATTGCAGGTATGTTCATGTGACCCCAGATGGGTCAACAAGAGCCCCCAAATTTAAGTGGAAATATTGGGAAGGAGGTACCTTCTTTCCATTAGACAGTTCAAGTGGTAGGAATTTTAATGTTAAAGCTGTTGTACTCATTTTGCTAACACTTGGGAATAAATTCAACAGAACAAAAGCCAGGTAAGGGGTAAAAAAGAATCCTGATGTCACTATAGGAGTGGCTGGATATGACAGTGCTTCTGTCTCTGGACCTTTTTTTCTTACAAGGCAGATTGAATTGTATTTCTATTGGTACAATCAAGAATCTCAAGAGAGAGTAGAACAATTAAGGCTTTCTAAAGGGGGCTTACACCATTTGATTTTCAGTTAATAATTAAGTAACTGGCACTGGCATGGAAAATGTGTTGGAAACAGAACAAGTCTATAAGTAGAAAGAGGAATTAGGGAAGGACTTCAGTGGATAAGGCAGGAGAGGATGACAACTTGAAACAAGTCAGTGGCAGTGACAGTAGAGGACATAGTGAATCTAGGCTCCTGTTAGAATTTGAATTGCTAGGATTTGATGACTGATTAGATATGGGGATGAGTCCTGGCTGAGTTCCAGGTTTCTGGTTTCAGACACTGAGATCATGAATGGAGAAGGTAGCCAGGATAGGCATATGGATTGAGAATCACTATGTAGAGGTTAGGTAAATTCACAATTTTAGATGACATTATTTTGAAATACTATGGATTTAGAAGAGAAGATGATTAAGGATGGGATTTAGGAAACTGCTTACAAGAAATACTGACATGATAAAAACAGTAGAAGGATAGAAAGTGGTACAAACTGTAACAAATGTTGCCATGAAGACAAAATTGGCAAGAAATGAAAACAGTAAATTTCTTAAACAGGAGTTCAATAACAGTTAACCACATTTTTTGGACTGTCACAAGTGTCCTCCTCCTTAAGATCTCTTTTAATCTGTGAAGTAGAGTTGAGAACTTTCTTTCGACTCTCAAGTATGCTTTTATATTGTAGCACCTGCCACTGTTTTGAATGTGAAATTTATTCCATAAATACTTGGAAATAAGAATATCACATTGCTTTATTTTTCACATCATTAAATTATTAGATTTCTTTCACAGTTCCCTAATGGTAGAGAACAATGCTCAAGGATTATGTGGGGAACAGAAATTGGTAGAAAGGCATCTAGTCTTTAGTTCCTCATGTTTTCAACTGACTAGTTCATATTTCAGGCCTAAATGCCTCCTTCCAAAGTGGCCTCTTTCATTCTAAGACCCATTAACAGATAGATCAGAAAACAAAGTAAAATGAGTTAAGAAGTGAATCCATGCATAGGGGGCAAATATAAATTATTCTTTCTGAAAGCTTGCAGAGATAGAGAAGATATGGAATTGGGAAGTGAGAACAGGAATGTCAGAAGTAGTTTGCTATACATTTCTGTTATCAATTGGCTTGCTAAAAATGTATTGGTGCTTTGGATTCTTGGTTTTTCTTTTATTTGTTTATTTATTTACTACCATATATCCAACATAGAAAAAAATTAATGTCTCTCTGTTTCCCTTGCTTACATCAAAGATCCCAAGAGAATCTAGCCCAGATTCAGAACTTTTTACCCATGGAAAAGAAAAAGATGTGTATGTGAGTAAATATGAATAAGAGAATAACTGGAGATGGTGGATGGGTAGAGCAAGCACAGGATGCTCTGGAGGCAATCTCTCCACAGACTTTGGTGCTTAAAATTAAAGAGGGTTTGAGATGATTATGTAATCCTCTGCTTAGCAAGTACTCAGTTAATTCAATAACCACAATTAAAGGGTGTGTGTGTGTGTGTGTGTGTGTGTGTGTGTGTGTGTGTGTGTTTTGAAGGTTAAGTAGAAGAAGGAACTCTAACTTCAGGGAGGTGTTGGATTTTGAAGATCAGTAAGAGAGTTGCAGTATCCTAAGACGGCAGAGCCTATATGTAAGGGATAGTCATTAAGAACAGAGTCCTTGAGAACCTCAGAGTTTTCAGTGGCTAAGCTGAGCAAAGAAAAATTTCTGCTGTTGGGGAAGCACTGGCCTGTGAATGGACCACACATGTTTGTGAATATGTCCGCAAGGTCCTGCCTCAACTGTCTAGATCTGAGGTGAGGGGTGGGGAGGAAACACAACTAATGACTGGTATTGGACTTCCCCACAACTTTGATGAATGTACTCTCTACCTTAAGTTAATTTGATATATGAAAACAAAGAAATGTGGCATTTCTTATACTTCAAATTCCAGGAACTATATATACCTAAAATTTTTAAAGATGGAAAATATTTGAGCATGGTTGAGATATGAGAATTATGGTTGGGATATGAGAAATAAAAAAGATGACACATTTCCTAAAATATCTGAATGGGTTTCTGGATGTTATTACAATGGATTATTATTAATGTATTTTCCATGGCAAATCTGAGAAGCAAGAGAGAAAGCCCTCTGTGGGCAAGCATGTCCTTGAGATATAATACTCTGCCTTTTGCCCAAGCTTGCCATCATCCACTGAGGCATCACCTCCTCTGGGAAGTTTTCCCAGCCCAGGTTCTTCTGACTCCTCCAATATTAGTTGTATCCTTGTACATGTTCTTCCTCAGGTTTCTAGCATCATTTATATACCCTTTAATCCACTTGCTTATTCCCAAGGGTAGAGGTTTATCTAATTTTTCTTCGTTTTTCAAATATCCCATAATTCTTGATATGTAAATAAAGGGTCAATACCATGTTTGTTGAGTTGAATTGAGCTTCTGATATTAAACTGATCACATCAGAATATTTAATTCTAGTCTAAAAACAATGAAAATGTTTTCCACCAATGATAAACCTTCTGCAATAGTTTATGTAGCATGTTCTAATATATGCAAATTAAATTTCATTACTCGCTATCCTAGTTAACTCATGGTTCTCATCTTTTTATTTTCTTTCTTCTTTTTCTTTTGGGTGATATCTTCATATACAGGCTGTGCCAGGCAGTGAATATGTAAAAAAATAATTGATAGTACCTGTCTTCATTGATTACATACTCTAGTAGCAAAAATAGTAATATCATTATAGTGAAATTATAATTCATTTAGTGAAAGAACTGCTCTCATAGACACAAGATATTGCAAAAATACAAAGGAGAATCTGATAAGTAAACCAAATTGTTGGAAGTTGTAGAAAGAGACAAAGGAAGCTTTCTAGGAGAATTTGAGCCATCACTATGTCTGAAGGACAACTAAGAGTGATCCTGGAGTTTGGGGCAGGATATGAGGAGGGAACAGAATCCTTTCCATGTTCCTCTCCCTTTTATGTTTTAGAAAATAGCTATTGTATCAGTATGGCTGCAAGAAGGGATTTGTGGGAGCAAGTGGCTAAGGTCTAGTGTCTCAGCTGTATGACTGAAGTATTTTGTGGACTTTGTTCTTAGAATCAAGTAACTGAATATAACAAACAGTAGACTCAAGTTCAGGTCTTGATACTAAATCTGAAAAGGAAATTTACTCTATCAGTAGAGGACAGCAGTATAAAGCTCCAGTGGTAAATAAAATAGGAGATTTTCCTGCAGTAAAATCATTGGGGGAACTGTATTGCCAGCAAAAGGCAAGCAGTTATTAAAAGTTCTCCTTTCTGTACAAAAATGGTCCACTGACTTGCAGACACTGAACAGGCAAGTACTCAGATATTGAATAATTCATTGCCTGTTTCAGTTAGTGTATTTGTACATTGCTTTTGCTTAGATATCCCAAAGGGCATGTGGGTTGGACATCATGCCATTGATTTGGAATGCCTTTTTAGTGGTTGACAGTTTGAGCTCCTTTGTGTTTCTCTTTGTAATAATGATCATTTCTTTTCTCTGAGGCTTCTCCAATAAATCTAACCTAAGAGATTCAGAATCCCACAAAATGAAATGCAGTTTTCTGGGTAATGCTTCCTTTAGAACTTGGCAGAAATTTTAACTGGCATTAAAGGTAGAGGGAGAAGACTCCAGGCTGGATTTCAGAGCTCAGAGGTAGAAGATTGAAAGAACTCTCAGGACCAGGCGTGGGAGACTCACCTCATTTCCCTCTATTTCAAGTATGACTCACTTCACTTTACTTCTTGTATCCTGTTTGAGATGCAAATAGCATCTCTTGGTATCAAGAGATAGAGGTCTAGAAAAATTTTTTTAAACCCTAATTCTATGCAGAGTGATGTCCAAATTTGTCCCACCATTTATATTCTTCCGTGGGAATTAATATTTTTAAGGTATTGGCTGCCGTACTTCTGTCTGCAGTAGGAATCCACACACTAAAGGATTTATGAGCTTGACAAGCTGAACCAACTAGAGATTTATATAGGTGATTCACTTAGCACTGAGAATAGCCTCTGTCCTCACTTGTCTTCATTCTATCCTTTCTCTTTTCCCCTCTCTCATGTCCTTATCTGGAACCATATAAAATCATACTTTTGTCTGATGTGTAGCACTTAGAAATCATTATTATTTTTAAGATGGGGTCTTATTATATTACCCAGGCTGGTCCTGAGCCCCCAAGATTGAGGTCCTCCTAACTCAGCCTCCTGAGTAGCTGAGAATATAGGTGCATACCACTGCACCCAGCTTAGAATTTGATTTTCCAAGATCTCACTCTCTTCCTCAAGCATTTTCCACCAGATACCATTCTAAAAGGAATTTTGGTGATGATACTTTTCTTTACAGCTAGAATGTTGTTCACTCTCAAGGTAAGTTTCTTTCCCATACTCTTGAGGTAATTTTTTCATATCCTTCCCTAATACTTCACTTTTCTCATGTTTTCATTGAGAAAATCAGAGGCCATAAAGAGAGTCCTTTCATCTTCCAAAGACAAGTTTTATAAACATCCATGATGGCATTGATCTTTGCTGAATTCTTTCTTCTTATTACAGTGAGGAAGTTTCTTTTTGTGCACAAAAACTGAAAGTTCATCATTTTCTGTGGATCCCTCCTTCTTTGCTCTCTTAAGTTTTTTTTTTTTTAATTTGTTTTCCCTCTCTCTAGCATCATTAATTTTTTTCATATCAAATGAGTCATTTTCATCAGCATATATTCTTGTATTTCCCATCTTGAACAAAAATTGAATTCCTCTCTACCTATCATTCCACTTCTTTATTCTTCTTTACATACAAGATTTTTTTTAAAAGCCTTGTTTATGCTGTCTCCTTTCTCAACTTCAAGTAACTCTCCAAATCATTGCAATCTATCTTTACCTTTCAACTCAGCACAGAAAAAATATGTCAAGTATACTGATGATCTCCAGGTTGTAAAACCCAGTGGAGAATTTTCTCTCATTTTTCCTAACTTCTGAGCAGCATCTGGTAAGTTAACCATTTTCCTTTCTCGAAATAGGACTTCTCTTGTTTTCTGACTCTATGTTTATCTGTTAGGTCTCAGACTTTTACATTTCAGTCTCCTTGACTGGTTCCTTCTCCTCTGTCCATCAACTAATAAAACAGATCCTATAGGACTCAGCATAGGCCTCTTTCTTTACATTCTTCCTATGTAATATCATCCAATATCATAGTTATAAGAATTGATGATTCTCAGATTCTTTTTATCATTGCCAAACTCCCTTATCTTACCAGGTTTGAATAACAAAGTACTTATTCAATACTTCTGCTTGAGTACCTTTTGGGCAACAAATTGAATATGTCCAAAACAGAAATTTTCAGTTATTAATTTATTTTTAGCTGACACATAAAAACATGAAAATTGTACATATTAATGTGGCACCATGTGTTATTTCTATACATTTATACATGTATATAATCAAAATGGAAATTTTTATTTTCCCACTAAAACCTATCCCTTTCCTCATACAAATAAATGGTATTACATATTTCCTAGCTGTAATCCATTATTGATTTTTCTCTATCATTTCTCTATCTTTCTCCACATTCTGTCTCTTACCAAGTTCTGTGAACACTACCTCTAATAAAATTAGAATATCCCCAATCTTCTCCATTTTTGAGAAGATGCCATCCCATGTAGGCCAATTTCACCTTGTGCCTAGTAAACTCCCATAGAATCCTAATAGGTCTCCATCCCTTTACCATTCTCTTTTCAATCTGTTTACAGCCGCAAAAATGATCTTTTAAGTGTGAATCTAATTACATAATAGTTTTATATTCTTCTTCAAATCTGGTCTTGGCTAATGGGTCTCCACATTACTGCTCATTTCTACAACTTAGCAACTATGCTGTTCACTCAATATGATCCAGTTCCATACTAGTCCTTTTTCAGTTCCTCATATATATAAACTTTCTCTAGTTTTACAGCCTTTTCCTTTGCTGAAATATTAATTCCATGGTTAATTACATTTTCTTTCCCTCAGGTCTTCAGAATAATCATTCTTAATCATCCTAAACTCCCTTCTCATTCTCTACCAACTACTTTTTGATTCCTTTATACCTCCTAGCTAATTATTGTTTCTTGTACCCACAAGAGCATTGGTTCCCAGAATCTTCCAAATTGGATGTCTAGGTCTCACTCACAGTATTTTTGATTTGCATGGTCTGGGATACAACAGGTCTGGGATCATCAAGATTTTTAATTGCTCCCTGTGTGATTTTAATGGGCAGCCAAGACTGAAAACTACTGCCATAGACCTTTGGCTCTCAGTGTGGTGCCCAATCAAAAGCAGCAATATCACCTGTGAACTTATTAGAAATGCAAAATCTCCAGCCCCTTCTCAGTTCTACTGAATTAGAATCTCTCCAGGTAATCCTAACTAATGTAACATTTAGGAACTACCATTCTAAAGTCCAAGAGGGTTGTTCCTTGCTATGCAGAGGTTGCACAGTGCTATTAATGTAGTAGGCATAATAGCTATTTGAATCAACAAGTGCATAATCAACAATAATCATAATCAATAAATATGAATAAAGTACATAAATGATACAATGAACAAATGGCTTTCTCTTGCAGAATTGAATGCAAACAATCTGATTTTAAACTTTTTCATTCTACTAAGACCTAAGGATGAATTTATTCTACTAGCCCATCATAAGAAAGAATGTTACAGAACAGATAGAAAAGCAGAAAATAGTGTGTTTTCCTAAACTGCTGCCCTAGCAATTCTCTTTCACAGCCTCATTTATATTGCTGCTAACACTCTAGCTCCAGGTGTTTTGACAAGTGTGCTATTTTCACTTCTACCTCTAATTCAAAGGTGGCGAAGTAGAGAGAGGCTACTTACTAGATTTCATTGGTAGCAGATTAGCACACTTATTTATTTTCCTTTAATTTCCAGCAAGTGAGTCACTAATAACCTGCCCAATCAAATTAGAGAAATGCTTGCCTTTTCATAATTGAGTTTCCAAGTATTGGAGGTGAACAGTCTTCTGTTTGAAACACAATATTGCTATTATCTGCACCTCCTCCCCAGAACCATCTGGAAACTTTACCATTTTCACAATGCAAGTTGCATCCTTCTTCATTCTTAGACATTTTATCATGCTGAGAATGCTCAGACACTTGGAGACCTGTCATGATTGACTTGCTAGAGAAAAAAGAAAAGATTATCTACTCTAATTCTAGTGTGAAGTTGATATATAAGCTAGAGAGAAACAATGATATTAGTTTAAGCTGCTCAGAAGTGAATTATGCCTCCCCTCGGATAGTGTTTCTTACAAATAAACCAAAAGGTACTACTGGGGGTGGTTGCTAATTCCGTAGCTCAGACTTGTTTCTGATATTATTTTCTGTAATGAATCATTCTCCCAGACCCCAGGGAGAAATAATGCTACAGCACTATATTGGCTGAAATTACTGTGCCTGAAATCTCCTCCCCTGCTTGGGGTACCCTGGAGAGTTTCCCCTCCAGATCAAAGGGGCCTAATTGGTGCACAGTGCAATGATTTTCCTATAGGGGCAGCAGCCACAGCTTTGAAGGGCACAGCAAGGACTTGCCCAGAAAAGATCCTCTCCAGGCTCCCCTCCAGGTCTGTAGTTGTGGAAATTTGGACTGTAGTCACTCCTTTAAAAGACAGGAGGATTATACTGCTTGGTAGATTTCTATCTTGACTTTTTTTTTTTTCTTCCCAGTTTCCTTCTTTTCAGTGTTACTTATGGTTAGCTTAACATAGGTAAATTATTGCAAAACCTAGAAGGGGGAAAAAAGCTTCTGACTGAGAAAATGAGATCACAAATGCACCATGGGCTTTCCTCACTTTCCTCTAAGAATCAGATAAAGCAGATGCCTTTGTGCAGCATGACGAATGGAATTTGTACATGTCCGGAAATGTACCACTTTTCTACATGGTGCAAAGACTGAGTAGCCTTCTGTATGGTGAGCATCACTCTGGAACCTGATACTGCCACTAGGAAATACTCCTGAAGTGATAAACAAGACTGTAAGTTTGTAGATTAAATAAGTCCACTTTGTTGAAATAAAATTTGTGGATAGTGAACATCCTGATCACCTATATTCAAAATATCTCTCCAGCTAAGCTGACCTCTATGACTAAAGTTTCTGATTTTCACCTTCCTTTGTACTCAGGCAAGGTGATTCCTATTATATTTGGGGCAGAGGAAAGGAGAGCATGAATAGTGGCAACACCTCTCCCTTTAGAGCCTTAGCTTAAAGCTGTTTATTACCATAGGCCATGTGTTCTGATGCAGAAGAATCAGGGTAGTTATGTAAAGGCAAAAAGCCCTAGTGGCTGGGCTAGGACAGCCGGAAGACATGGCAACAAGAGGGGCTAACTTGGTAGGGAATGGAAATTCACCAAAATAACCCTTCATTTACTTTCCAGTTTCTCTGTTCTTCAGCCAGGCTGAACCTTGTTCCAACCGCACTATTTCTCTGACTATTCCAGTGGCTTCTGATTGCTAGGAGATGAAAGCATGCCTGCTCAAACTCACTCCTGCCTCCTCTCCAAGCTTATTTCACAACCTTGCTACGTGCCCTTCTGGCATCCTGTATTTTTATAGAGCTTCTTACAATTTTATTTTGATAACTGTGTAATTAGTTACTAACATCTATTTCATTAAAACACAAGTTTCATGGTGGAAGAGATTTTGTCTTTCAACAATGCTTTATTTCTGGAATGCATTACAGAGCCTTATGCAGGGTAGATGCTCAAGCATTAATTGAATGAATGATAGAAGGGCATGTTTTCAATAGCAGGCAAGATGTCTACAGATCAAACATGGGAAAGGATAGAAACAAGTAGATAAATATCTCAAACTAAAAAAAAATATATTTCCCTTCTTGGGATTTAATGAGATAGATACAATCTAATTATAGCTCTTACTGGATTAGAAACATTCACTTTTAGTTAAATCCAGGCCTGATAACTTTTCTTTCTAAAGTGGTGGGTAGTTATTTCTTTGTTGGGAATAAAGGAAATGATTGTCAACTCTCATGTATTCATATATATTATCCTTGACCAATTTTGATCTCAAGGCCAACTTGTTTCATACTAAAATTGCTATAGTTTTAATGTTTTTCCCTTTCAAAGTTCACATTGAAATTTAATCACCGTTGTAATAGTATTAAGAGGTGAGACCTTTAAGAGGTAGGTAGACAATCATGGTTCTACACTCAGAAGTGGGGTTGGTCCTTTTTTGAAAAAAAATTTTTTTTAATGCGGTGCTAAGGATCAAACTCAGCACCTTACACAAGCTAGGCAAGTGCTCTGCCACTGGGCTACAGCCCCAGCCCCGCGTTGGTACTTTTATAAAAGAGTATGTTTGGTTCCCCTTGCTCTCTCTCCTGCCCTCTCTTATCTTCCTTCCATTTTATGTGATGGGATAACACAGTAAGAAGGCCAGATGTCTGCTCTTTGATTTTGAACTTCCCAGCCTCCAGAACCATGATCCAAAAATTTCTGTTCATATATACAGTTTCTGGCTTTCTGTTACAGAAGTACAGGATGTATTAAGACATAAATAAAATACAAGATGACATACAAACTATCTTTCCCAAGCTTGGAATAGAGAACATAAGTACTTTGAGAAAGTTCCAAATCTAAATTTGTTTGGAATTTTTGCCTGCCTTTAGACTATCTACACTTCTCTTTGGTATGCATAAGAATATTAGTATAGCTAATTGAGAACTAGCTGTAACTCAACATTTTTAGACTACATTTTTAGGCTTCTTTAATTTAGACTACATTGAAACCAGAAATTCTGTTCCTGGGGTGTATGTCCATAAGAAATGGGTACAATTTTTTTCTTAAAGATTTGTATGAGAATGTTCATAGTGGTCTTATTCAGAATAATCCCCAACTGGAAATAACTCCAATGTCAACACATAGTAGATGCTCAAGCATTATTTGTTGAGTGACTAGGAAAATATATAGATATGAAGAACATATTCACATAGCAGAACATGGCTTATCAATGAATAGGAATCTTGGACACAAGCAATGATGTGATTGAATCTCACAGATATTATGTTGAGCTAAATAACTCATACTCTGTGATTCCATTTAAATAAAGTTCAAGAAGAGACAAAACTATTTTATAGTACTAGGCCAGAATTAGGAAAGTAATCATCTCTTAATGGCAGTGTGGATGGAGGATTGACTGGAAAAGACCATGAAGAAACTTGTTGGGTTGAAGGAAGTATTCTATATCTTGCTTTCAGTGATTACAACACGGGTGTATATACATTGGTCAAAATTCAATGAAGGAACACTGAAAATCTGTAAGTAAAATATAACAATAAACAAAAATATCAAAAACTATTCATGAATAATTTATATTTTTAAGAAAATACTTTAAAATATCAGAAATAAAATGCTTAGTACCTTGTTTCTTACAATGCTTTTGAAATCAAAATTGAAAAAAGAATTAAAAATAAAAAATGGTCACTAAATCATGTCCCTAAATTATAGTAAACCTCATATGTGATTAATCAGCATGTCTGCTCATGTTGAAATCCACAACTTCACAGAGGTAGGGATTTTGTCTTACATTTATATCTCAAGCATTTAGCTCAGGGACTGAACTGACTCTTACTTTGAAGTACCTGAGTGATTTTGAAGAAGTCTTAACTTCTCCAGACCTCCATTTCTTCATTCATATGATAAAAATAATATCTAACATGTCTAAATGTGTTATATAAGCACAATAATTGTCTCAGTCCATTTTTTGGTGCTGTAACAAGACACCAAGACTGGGTAATTTAAAACTAAAAGAAATTTTTAAACTAAATTTTATAACTAAAAGAAATTTATTTCTCAGGTTCCAGAGGCTGATATGTTCAAGATCAAGGTGCCAGCAAGGTTGTTGTCTGATGAGGGTACTGTCTCTCTTCAATATGGCTGCTAGAATGCTGTGTCCTCACATGGTGGAAGGGACAGAGGCCACAGGAGAACCCCCATCAACCTGTTTTATAAGGGCCCTCAGGGCTTCATCACTTACCGAAAGCCCTAATTCTTGATACTGTTGCATTAGAGATTAAGTTTCAGCATGAAGTTTGGAGGGGACACAAACACTTAAACTATAGCCTAGGCCCAAAAAAATTTTGAATAAAAAGTTCTACTCAATAAAAGGTCATTCTCATGTCATTTTAATATCTTCAATAGGTTGCTTTGTATTTAAGTTGTTTTCATTTTCCCATAAAATCATGTAGATAGGATAAAGACTGTAGGACTCTAGCCCTTAGACTTATGTAGTCAACCTTTTTTGGCTTAGCTCAAGAAATAAATCACTTAAAGTAACTTTCTAGCTCTCCCACAAGTACACACACACACACACACACACACACACACACACAGACATACACACTCAACCTAAGTAAAATTGCCTACACTCTCTTTGGTATTGTAAGGGCAGGATTTTGTTTTTATTAACCTTTGTGCCTCAAGTGTATAGAACAATAGTCCTCACAGAGTGAATGTTTTAATGTTTCTTAAATAAATGAATTAATCTCAATTTATTAATGTAGTCCAGCAATAGAGTGATTTGATTTTCTGGAGAACAAAGGATGTATGTTGTATCTGTGGATGATTGGGTTTTATCCATGTCTCCTCTCTGCAAATGAGAAAATGTAACCTTGTTGAGATTAAGTACTTAGCTTGCTGAAGGTCACTTTACTAGAAGGCAGCTGATATGAGGATCCAATCCCACATTTGTCTGTCTCCTCCCCATGGTCATAACCTTCTTGTCATATCATTTAAGTCACTTTTCTATCATTCATTATATTTCATATGTAACCTAAGTCTAGTTGATGTAAAAAAGCTTCCTAAAGATGAAAAAATTCTTCTTTTGATGATTAAGTTTTCATTGCTGGGTAGAGTATGAGGATAGAAAGCAAAAATTTTAGATTACAGGTCCAGGCAAGTCTCTGCTGAACTCTCAGAGCTGGGGCAGACCATTGGATTGCTCTAAGCTTTCATTTTCTTATCTTTAATTGGATAAAATACTGACTACCCTGTTTTAACTCACAAGGCAGAATCATATAACAATATGTGAAAATGTTGCATGAAATGTAAAATGCCATAAAAATGTTAAAG
Source organism: Tamias sibiricus (assembly GCA_025594165.1). NCBI lineage: Eukaryota > Metazoa > Chordata > Mammalia > Rodentia > Sciuridae > Tamias > Tamias sibiricus. Next base: position 116,381,739 of record CM046664.1, read on the forward strand.
GAAAAGGAAAAGAAATATCATTATGAATCATTGTACTATAAGAGATTGGACTGAATTCAAATAAACATGTATTGGAATGGCAGAATGGGTTTCATTGAAATTTCCCCCTGCCTTCTCTAATTTTCTAATAAATCTTTTAAAAACAAAGATAACTTTTGAGTAATATAAGGGATATTTTAGTTGATGTTATTGTATTTCAACCCCTAAGATCCAATGGCTTCGTTTGCCAGCCTGAAATGAGAGGTCTTGTGACCATGTGGCCTGCTCATTCCAGCAGATGGAACAACACATTCAGCGCTAATTAAAATCTTCAAAGGGTCTTCAAAGGGTAGCAGTAAATACTATGTATTTCCCTTATTTAAAACACTAGCAGATGAAGAGTTCTTTTTTTTTTTTTCCTCCTTAATGAATATAGGATTCCCATCTGCTATCTTCACAAAAATTCAGCATGTCAGGTAGAAGAAAAAATAGAGTTGGAAAGATTATGTCATTCTCTTCCTTTCACAGTAAGCCATTCTTTTCTAGAAACAGATGATGCCTTTTTTTTCCCCCATCAAATCACAATGACATGGAAAATGATTTTCCAGTTCTGACAAAATAGATCCAAGCAGAACTCTTGGTCCTCCTATTTTGAAGGCATAATGATAGCTACACTAGATTGGCTCATTCTACACCCATCTCAACCCCTAGTTAGTTTGTCTCCCATTCATGGGAAGCTTAGGGCTACCTTCTGGTCCTCCCCACAGTCCCACCCTGGGAGAGATTTGGATGTGGAAAGGAGCAATATGAGGAAGGAACTGCTCTTTGAACAGACAGGAATAGAGTACCTGGCTCCACTGTGGCAGCTGTGGTGCAATTTCAGGTGTCTGGTCCTAGCATATTATATGGCAAAGTGTAAAGAATGATGGCAGAAGCTGCCTATTTTCAATAAAATTCCCAGGAGGCAACTGAGTGTTTCTCATACTTCCTGTTTCTATGACTGACAGTATATAAGCTTGTTTTTCTTGCCCACCCATAGAGGATTGTGAACTACCTAACATGCTTTAATAAACTCTTCCCTGTTCAAACTAGCCAGAGCTGCATCTGTTGCCTGTAAGGACATTTAGAGTTAACAGTGCATAGTGTTTTAATAAGGACAACAGACATCTATGGATATATTTTGATAAACACAGCTGGTTGTTTATTCAGTAGCCCTTTCATCACCTTATTAACAGATCCCCATTTCATAGGAGGTAGCAAAGTCCCCAGCTAAAAACTGACATTTCCTAGCTTTTCTTGCAATTGAGCATGGCTGTGGATACAATTATAGCCCAAAGGATGTCACTCAAGGGTATCTGTGTATGCTTTGCTTTTCTAATATAAGCTTTGTGCTTCTTTTCTGACTGAAATATAAACGAAGCAGTTGGATTCAGCTTGGGATCCATTTGGGGATTATCACAGAAAGGCAGAGAGTGTGGCACATACCCTATCCTAACACCATGAGCCTTAGTGTCTATGCCCCCAACAGTTATCCATATCACCTCTAGAGTTCTTGTTACATAAAAGAAAAATGAACTTTTATGTGGTTTAGACACCATAGTCTGGTGCTTACCTTTAAAATTAAGCGTCTTATTTAATTAGTTCCTAACACAACTAAAAGTAAGCACAATACAATTAATAAAGTGTTCCAATAAAGCAGCTGTTTTAAGATTTAGCAGTTTGAATGAGATGAATATCATTACCCTAAGTGCATGTATGAAGTCACGAATGGTGTGAATATACTTTGCATACAACCAGAGATTTGTAAAAAAGTGCTCTATATGTGTAATATGAAATGTAATGCATTCTGCTGTCATTTATAACATCTTAGAATAAAAAATAATTTAAAAAAAGAAAAAAAAGAGAAAAACAAAGACTTAGCAGTTTGGATTATAATCACAAAAATATCATGAACTGGGTGGCTTAAACAACAAACAATGTTCTGGACACTGAAAGTTAAGGTCAGGGTGTCAGGGTGTCCATGTGCTTGGTTAGGCTTCTTTTCCTGGTTTACAGATGTATGACTTCTTTCTGTACCCTCACATGATGAAGAGCCTGGAGAGGGGACAGTAAACTCTCTTCTATTTGTTCTTACAAGGCAACCAATCTCATCATCAATACCCAATTCCATGTCCTAATTATCTTCCAAGACCCCCACCTCCAAATGACATCACATTGAGGGTCACAGTTTCAACTTATTAATTTTGTGGAGACAAAAACATTCAGTGTATAGTAGCAGCATTTTAAATAACATGAACCTATGGTAATAGGTAGCCTGCCCTGTTTTATGATAGAAGTCTGGGCTAGATGCCCAAACTATCTCTTAATTCCTTTCCTCATTAGTTCTATCTGTCTGTCTATCTATCTATCTATAGTTCTATCTCCTAAAGAAGGTTCCAACTCCTATGCCCACTGAATAAAGAAAAGAATCCTACCCTTTCTCTAAGAAACCACACTCATCTCTCAAAGACCCAAAAAACAAAAGCCACAGGGAAGCAGATTTTAGTTTTCTCTATTTAAAAGGCTATTCTGGAGCAAATAAGCTTAACTGAAGGTAATGAGTTCCCAGTCAATAAGAGTATTCAAGCAAAGTCTAAGTGACCTTTGAGAGGGGACATTAAAGCGAAGGACCAAATATTAGACTGTGGTCAGAAAGTTCTACCACTGTAGAACTTTTCTAGTTCTACAATTCTTGAGTTTTGTGGCAATATTCCACTCACACATATTTTGTACTCCACCAGCACCAGCTTGTCTTTTTCATTCACTTCCTGCCATCTTTGTGGTGGTCATGTCACCTCTTCAATGCCATGTGTTGTGCAGAGAAAGACTATGGGGAGAAAGTGAAATTATGACTCCTGAGGTGAACTGGACTAGAAAAAAGGGCATTGATGAAAGGAGACCAGCACATGCAGAAGGAAAGGAGTTGAGTAGTTACAGAAGAACTCAAAAATAAGAGGTTAAAAAGTTGAATTAGTTCAATTACTAGAAAAGAAACTATCTCTAGAGGCTTGAGGACATGAGGGCGGGGTGACTAGAGCATCAGTTTGGCATGCTGGAGAAAGAACTGGGCAGAAATTTCATCCTGATTCTGGAGAAGAATGTGCTGGGCAAAAAGTCTGCTTTCCTTACATCAGCAAGGTAAAAATGATTGCTCAAGGGCAGAGAAGCAGGAAGGGGTAAAAAATAAATCACACTTACATCTAATGGTGCCAAGCAAGAACCTGCGATGTGCTGACCTGCTTGCACTCTGATACTTTGGGATTTCTCACCTGTACAAAAGTAGATCCTTGTACTCTAAATAGTCTGGCTGAGTATGATGTTTCCAATGCACAAGACAAAGACATGGTCCTGAGAGGGAACAGCAGACAGTACTGCATTCACAGGCCTTCTGGTCAGGAAAGTGAAAACATCAGTGACCAACACAGAGACACTCAGGTAGAAAGACACTGACTGTTCATCAGTGTTAGTATTATCACTACTTTTTTATAGTCTGTGAGGAATTCTAAGATAAAATGGGACTTGAAACCATATCTGAAGGAATCAAGGAGCACTCCCTGCCTAGGAGAATGAAAGGAATGTGATGGGTGATGAAGGTGGCAATGAAGTTGGTGCTTCCAGGAGGCAGGAAGCCTGCGTGCTCTGGGGAAGGTGGTGGCTCCTGTGGGAGGATCACACTAAGTTCTTTAGCAATTTAACTTTCACTGGTAACAGTTCTTTATGCCAATGAAGTGCCCCACTTCTGCTTGCCCAGCCTAAGTGGCTTTTAAGGGGCAAAGCGCCTTGATTTCATCCCTTGTTTCTCACTCTCTGGTTCCTGTACTCTTGGTGTTGGCTGACTAGTGTTTCAGGAGGTTGCAAAGCACATCATTCCTCAGAAATGCTAGTGACACTTCCTTACTAACTACATCTCAAATCCCCATAACTGGGTCTTCAGCTGAGCTTGCCTTTGCAAAGTAGGTGATTACAAGGAAAGAAAACCCATCCATCTTTGACTGAACTTCCTCTTGGCTGGCTTTGAGAACTGCCAGGTCTCGTTCTCACCCCCACGCAGTTCCCTATCACGGCACAAGCTGCTGAGGAAGTGACTGGCAGAGGCTCAGCCTGGAGCAGCTCACTGTTTGCATCCTACCTCCAGGAGAGGCCTCCTTCCTTCCGTGGCACATGCTGTGGGGAAATGCACTCCAGAAGTTCTACATGAGGCATTTTCAGAAATTAAATAAATGTCTCATGGCTTCTGCTGCTGTGCATTCTCTTTCATTCCAAATCTACCAACAACTAACAACCAGCAGCTCCACAACGCAGGGAAAAATGTGTGGTCACATATCCACCTGGCTTTCCGAAGGTCAGCACTTTCCAGGAAATTCAGGAAAATTCAGCTCTTTTTCACAGGTAGCTGAGTTATTGTGAAAATTACTTCAGCTTTTGACTTCCAAATGATGTAGACTTCCCCCCCGGAGAAAACTTGTACACATAGTGGGAATGATAAAATAGTCAAGGAATTTTTTTTTTTCAGTTTGTATTGGTAACACAGTTTTCTTTTACATTGAAAATGTGCTAAATTCCACATAATCAAGGACTTGTCAGTGTGATCTGCCCACAGAGCTTTCTCTGAGCACTCAACCTCCCTGTCTCCCTGAAGCACCATCTTCCATTACCACCCTTCTTTATCACATTCCTTTTGTCCTCTTTGCCAGTTCCTTGCTTCATTCAGCTTCAAATCCCATTTCATCTTAGAATGCCTCATAGATTATTATAAAAGAGAAGTGATGATATTAAATGCTTAAATAAGACAAGCTCCATGAATCTCTTCTGTGGAAACACACTCACTGCAAGTTCATAAGATAAGTGTTACTATCATTCATGTCCTGTTAGCTGTAATAATTTATATTAGATCTTTATAAATCAGGGTAACAAGATTTAATTCAATCTAATAAGTATTTGGTGAAGAGTGTCTGCATGGTAACGTCTTTGCATAGAATCATGTCAGAATGATAGCTAATAAATGATTTTTGAAGAGAACTCTATATTATGCTGAAAGGACTTTAATTCTTGTTATGGGTTCTCTTTTGTAAAGATAGGAAAATGTAATCAATATTCTTTTATCGCAAATCAGGGTTTTATTGAAATCTAAAACTGCTTATGTCAAAGAACTCCCAGACACCCTTCAATAAACTCTGTGTGTGTGTGTGTGTGTGTGTATTGAACTAGAAAATAGTAGAAGAAAGTATTATTTACGGAATGGCATATTTTATGCTAAACTTCCTTTTTAAAGTTTCAAGAAATAAAAGAGAATAACTAAGTAAAGTCCATGCACATGATTAGTTCAGGTCCTATTTGTAATGTGAATAGTTGGTTCTAAGGATATAAATTTGGGATGATTGGAGACCCATTCTGTTTGTTCTTAATCTGCCATTTTCAGTCATCACTGATCCTTGTGCACATCATGGTGTGTGAGGGGGCGTTATTTTCTAATAAAATGGGCCATTACAAAGAACATACTGGTTCTAAGGAAGTTTGAGAAAGCTCTTGGACACAATTTCCCTGAGGGAGGAAAAGCATTGGTCATTAAGGTTTCATGCCTTTTGTGCTTCTTCAAAACCAAACTACCTAGAGACAAACATCAAAAAGTATCACTAAAAAATTGCTTACAACCTTCTTTTAAAAGATCCTAATGAAGTGCCCTTATAGTGAGGCTGTGTGGGCAGGTGTCCATGATAAGCCCAACACTGGTAGGAGTCTGACCCTGTCCTCATATCCCTCAGAGGTAGGCAGGCTGTTGCCTCTGTGTGTGATATGAGCCAGGCTGAGAAAGCTTACCCCCTGCAAAGTAATTCTCCTTCCTGGCAGAGTACCTGCTGTGGAATGGGCTCTGGATTTTGTTTCAATGTCTTAATAACTACATGACTTTGGTAATAACAATGACAGCAGCAGCAATAGCTGTCATTGAATCTTCCCATGTACCAGGTACTGTCTGTCACGGGTACTTTACATTTATTCAACTAATTAATCCTCAGGACAACTCTGAGAGGTACACAGTAGCACTATCCCCATTTTACAGGTGAAACATAGGAGGATCAAGAAGATCAGGAAAATTCGTCTAACTTCACAAAGGCAGTAAACTATACAGTCTCTGGTCTCTGAGTATTAGTTACTTTTTCCACAAAATAGGAATCATTTTACTTACATTGTGGGACTATTTTGAGATTTCAAGAATTAATAAAGGTAAATAACTTGTCCACAATAGATACCTATTAAGTAGATATTAACAATTCATTTATATAAGAAAACTTTCTCCTAACACCCTCCTGCTATGAACTCTTGGTTCCTCATTTTATTCAGAGATTGCTTATCTATCAAATTCACAAGCTAACTAAGAACCAGAAAAGAAACACAAAGCAATCAAAATAATCTAATCCAGATAAGCTATCAAACAACCCTCTTGCTCATTATCCAAGCAGAGCCCCTGGGAGTCTTGCTGAGAGTCTATTTACTCAGAGGAGCCCTGGTTCCAAGGAGCTTGGTTGCAGGGCTTCGCAGCTCACAGATGATTAGAAATGCAAATTAGAAAGGGAAGAGGCTGCTAGGAGCAAGCACACTGTCAGTGGCAAGTCCTGACGGCTGACAGTCTGGCTGCAGTAGGGGAAAATGGAACGCAGTAACAGACAGCAGAACTCAAGCTGCAGACCGTCTGGACTCCCGAGGAAGGCAAAATCCTTAATAAAGACTGCCAGCCCTCTGGGAAGCTTATCCTGGCACCTCCCCACCCATTTTGGCCGGGTTTATGTCTTATCAACATCCCATTCATGCCCTGTTTGCAGATCAAGTACAGCCTCTGTTGCCCTGGAAGGAAGTAATTTGGGTTCAGCATCCTCATCCTAATTAGACTGTAAGCTCCTTAAATGAAAGGGCATCATCATTATTGTATTCATCCTTGTATCTCTGAGTCTCTCAATATGGGTTACTTCAATAAATGGTTGTTGATTTGATACAAGAGAAAGACAGGAATTTAGCTCTGTGTTTTCAAACCCAAGAAACTATGCAAAGATGTTGAGAAATTTTTATTCAAAACCATTAGAACTTTAAAAAGTTTTCGCTTAACAGGTAAGCATCAATAACCTGGAAGATTAATGTCAGTGTGGAGCACACCATTATCTGAGGATTATGGTGAACAGGCATTGCCCTGTTTAGCTACTATAATGAGTGAAGGAGAGGACCCACAAGAAGACAGGGAACTAGGACTTAAAGGGAGCCTGAGAAATCTCATGGGCAAGAAGAAAGAGGTATCATAGAAAATACTGAAGATGAATATGATCAATGCCAGAACTATACTGATAGCCAGAACTTGTTCTGCCCTTTCTTTAGAAATGAGGTGGCATTTTTAAAGGAAATGTGGAAGATTGATTTGAGTTACTTTGGAAGGTGGTGTTATTCTTATCTATTCAAAAGAATGAACATAAGCCTGGATAATGAAGTAAGATAATAATTCATCAGATAAATCATAAAATATTTATGATTTAGGGAAGGGTGATATCACAAAGTAGAGAGAAAAAGCCTTTTGCTGACAAAGGATTAGTTCCCCAAAAGACTCAGGAATGGAGACTCAATGAGGCTGAAGATAGATAGCATTGTTTTGCAATCAACTACAAATCAATAGTGGAGTGAAAGGAAGGCTGGTAAAGGACAGAGATTGGGAAAGGGGATGGAAAACGGGGAGGGAAAAGTGGGGGATCATGAACCGAAATTGATTTCCATGCATGTATAGTTTATCAGAATAAACCCAGCTACTATGTATAACCATAAAACTCTTAACAACAACAACAACAACAAAAAAAGAATAAGTTTGTTTGGGATGAGATCAAAGCAAGCCAGACACAAGCAACCTTAGAATGGGTTCCTCAGTGGACTCAACAGAAAATCGAATGAGAAAGGCTAACTTAAACACCAGTAAAGTGAGAGGACAGCCCATACTGATACCAGTCCTCCAAATCATGCCAGGGCACTAAAGGCTAGAGTCAGACACAGCCTCAGAGAAGAAGACTGTTCCAACCTTGGGTGCGACAGGAGCTCAGTGTGGACTAAGATTCCTATCTATAGAACATCTACCTGTTGCTATAGAATGTTTGACCCTAACATAGAACATACCTCCAGAAATGCTGCCCAGGCTGGGAGCCAAAGCCCTCTTGCTTTGTTTTGTTTAAAAGGATGGAAGCACCAATGACCTGCTTTAAATTTCAGAGACAATTTGAACCCAAGCTTGCAAGGTCACCAGGGGGTGTCGTGCAAATTGAGCAGAATGAACTGAATTGAAAAGTGTTGGAGGTAGGAGTGGACAAAGCAATGAAGCTTCAGGGCTGCACCTTCCTTGAGAGCCCTGGCTCTACCCACAGAGGTTTCTGTGGTTTCTCTCTGAAGACTCCTCCTCTGACAGCCCTGTGACTAGCTGGATAAAAGGTCAATTAAACCTATGACAATTGCTGTGTGAAAGCATGCCCCATACTTATGTTCTTCCAATTTCCATAATCATGAATTTCATTCTGCTGTTCAGACAGACACCTGGGAATGTAATAGGGAGAATTTAAATAAGCTGAAAGCTTCTCGTTTAGCCCCTTTTCTTTTCTTTTATAAATTTAGTTTCCACTGCTGTTCATTCACATTTCATATCCTTGACAGATTATATTTAGGCTCCACATTTTATAGTTTGTAGAGGCATAAATAAGTTTCACATGCAAATGGAAACCTGCAAAATCTCTCTTCCCCTTGGGTGAAAGAACTCACCTGGCACCTGGAGCAATTGTGCAAATTGTACCAGAAACAAGCATGAGGTTTCACCATGGAATACAAGTTTGTGCACCCTAGAAATTGTACTGCAGATAACATTCTAGAGGTCAATTGGAATGTGGCTTCTTGCCTTTATAAGACAATCTGAAGTAAATCCAAACCAGACAAAATTATCATGCCATCATCCATACTGTCAATTTAGAAGCCTTGTTACTAGGCAAAGTGTGTATGTATTGGATGAAATGAAAATAAGAGAAAACAGGGCAAGTCAGAAGTAATTTTGGTCAATACTATATTAGTCAGCTCAGGCTGCCATAACAAAATACCACAGACTGGGTGGCTTCAATGACATACATTTATTTTCTCAGGTTTGAAGGATGGAAGTCTGAGAACTGGGTGCCATCGTGGCTAGTTTCTGATGAAGACCTCACACTGGCTTACAGACAGCCTCTTTCTCAATGTGTGCTCACATGGCAAAGAAACAATTACTTCCCTCTCCCACTCCTTATAAAGCCATCAATCCTACTGGTTAGAGCCCTACTTTTATGACCTCATGTAACATTCATTACCTTCTGAAGACCCTATCTCCAGAGTATTCACTTTGGGGGAGAGAGCTTCAACATATGAATTTGAGAGGGACACAACTCAGTTCATAGCAAACACCTTGTGAGCAATCTTCTAAATCTATTCAGCAGCTGTGTCCCCTTAAGTGTAAGAAGTCTGCATTATGCATACATTATACTTCAGTGCTCATATTGGTTTTACAACTTTAAACATGTACTAGAGAAGTAGGATATTAGCTGAGAACTGAAGTCTGAAAACAAATATTCTCTCATTTGATCAATAACAAGGGTCTTTTAATTCATCTTAATATAAGTTTAATCTTTCTTGTTGTGTCAGGGACAAGAAACCCTTGAACACCAAGGGTTTTCCCTAAAATGACCTGCTTATGAATAAGCCAGAACCACTGCACAGTGGTCCCACAGATGATAAAAAACCTGAATCCATTATGTACTTCATTAAACCAACCTCCCACAAGTATAATTCTACCCCAACATTACATTATACTACACTGTAGTTTTATTTTCACATATAATCTGTATGCTATTTAAGAAATTCATCAATTAAGATCTCTATTAGTGAGACCACATTTTCAATTACCTGCACATTTGCCTCCAAGATCATGACTAAATATATCTTTTACTGCAAAAATATCAGATTCCAAGGTCTTGTCTCTTTCATAGGCTCCACCTCACTCATCATATGAACACAAAATGATCTTTCCTTATCTGAATTCTGAAGCACTTATACTTTCTGTTTGTAAAATTGGCTTGGCAATTAACTGTTTACTGTGGCCTTTCTCAACCTCAAAGCTCAACTTAGGTACCATTAATTCCCTATAATAATTTGTGGGTAACTATGGTTTCATTTCAGTGATAATCTAAAAAAATTATATTCATATTCTGTATCATGTGATGAATATCTTAAATCTGAGAATTACCTAATGTTTTAATTGTTCATTTGTGTTTGTGATGGTTTGGGCCCAAATAGGTAGTAACACTTTAATTGTAACAAGCTAATAATAAAACAGTATTGGCAGATTTAATACGCAAACGATGCTCTTGCATCAAGCAAAAGCTAAACAAAAGCAAGGTATTATACATGGAAAGAAAAATGGTCATTAGTTGAGAAAATGCTTGGATAATTTTTCTGTCATCACTCAGCACACATGGGAGAATTATGTTGTCACTCAGCATATAGTCAACAAGCATGTCAAACTCAAAGGAACTTGGGCTATAAAGTTAACACACTCTTTTTATCCTGAATCTGTTAATTTCAGTAAAATAGTATTACTAACCACATTAAATTTGTGATCATTAAAATGTGGCTTTTGTTGTTTGGTTTGTATTTAATTTATAAATACAAATTTATAATTATAAATTACAAATTTATAAATACAAATTGGATTTATCACTATGTAAGAGCTATAATTATATAGAGTATACCTGGTTTGGGTTTATACATATTTAACTTATATTATAATATAAACATTTTAAGTAAATACTGGAATTCTGAAGTCTTTTTAAAAGTTGTAAAATACAAATATACTATATTGCGATGTTGTTTTTCTTGTAGCCCTAAGTGATTGTTCCAATCTTTTACTACTTACTACTTAACTATTTCCATCTGTTATTGTCCTGTTTCTCCAAATAAAATGTGAATAGATTTGAGCTTTCTAGTTATTTGCATCCTCCTTAGCATCTAGCTCAGGGGTGAGGACATAATCAATACGCAATCATATTTGTGCATTTTGGCTTGTTGATCAATCATCCTGAACTCAACTTTCCATCCAGAATATTTTGCTTGTTTGTTTTTTAAACTAACTTCCCCCAAAGGTATTTTTTACCTATTTAGTTAAATGTTTCTGGTGCCTATTATGGTTTCAGGTAAGTAATAGCTTGCTGTAACTAAATATACCCTGAGTGACAAGAACTGCTCTGAGCATTTTATATAAATCATCTCACTTCATCATAACAACTATATGAAAATATGTGATATAATAGGCTAATTCTTATTAATGAGAAAAAGGAGGCATAGAATACTTAAGTACCTTGCTCAAGGATCATGCAGCTAGTAAGTGGAGGAAATAGGGTTCTAACCATTCTAAGACATAGCAAACCTGTTGTCCATCCTTATACTGCTTGCAAACTGAGTTTGCAATAGGAAGGTAAAAGTTACTGCTCTAATGCCTCCTTTTCATCTGAAGTTTCATCGGAAAGGTAAAAAATGGAGAGAGCAAATTTTCACTCCTTAGGGAGGTATGCGGTTAACACATTTATTGAACATCTACTATATAATGTCTGTTGTAAAAATGCAAACAACATGGTGCAAGTTATTTATTTATTTATTTATTTTGTGGTATCGGGGATTGAACTCAGGGGCACTCGACCACTGGGTCACATCCCCAGCCCTTTTTTTTGTATTTTATTTAAAGACAGGGTCTCACTGAGTTGCTAAGTACCTCGCCATTGCTGAGGCTGGCTTTGAACTCGCGATCCTCCTGCCTCAGCCTCCCAAAGTGCTGGGATTACAGGCATACGCCACCATGCCCAGCGGTGCAAGTTATTTAACATTCAAATTTCTTAAGTGGAAACGTCACTGAAAGGCAAATATTTTTATGTTTATTTGGCCTATTATTCATATTTAATTTTGTCCATGGTTTTGCTTGCAACAATGGTTGGCACATAAATAGCATTCAAACAGTTTTTTGAATGAAATCTGCTCTTCTGTCATGTTTGGGAAAAGTCAACTATTTCACATATTATATCCATCACATATGTGCAAGAACTCACTTTCTTTTCATTGTCAATTTTTTTTTACTTTAAAAAAATCCACTATTCTCAGATCACATATGGATGCCTGATAAAATGGGGAGTAGCAAAGATGACTTGGTATTTTTATGATCTTAATGATTGATGCAACTGATTTGGATATAATGGATTACTGGAATGATGACAGATGTGTTGACTGGAGGAGATCAATTCAGTTATGGACAGCAGACAGAGTCTTTTGAAACACATTATTTTTACTGTATTATTTTTTCTGCTTTCTTTGTCTTAGCTGCCAGAGCAGTGGGCAATCTTCTGATAGGATCTTTCTTGCCAGTGAGTTTGAAGTACATACACTTCTTTAATGTAACAAATAGACTTTCCTTGACATGACATAGAGATTTGATTTCCCAGGGTGCTCTCCTTGTTCCTGCCTCTAATGACAAAGATTTGTTCTCTTGTAATTCTGCAGCCTAGTGTGTCATATCACAGTAATGGTCAGTTCTGTCCCAGTCTAAACATGAAGGTAACTCTAGATTATCTTCAGAGAGCTACATGTGTGAGTGTATGAACCATGGTCTGTCCTGCATAGTTCCTGAGAGTCATCTATTCATATACTCATTCTTTCAACACACACTTATTAAATACTCATTCTGTGACAGGGGTTAGGACCTGAGGATGTAGAAATAATTAGAGGGGAAAAATATCCCAATCTGCTCACAAGGCATTCACACTTTGGAGAGACATGCAAATAACTATGATGTGGTGAGAGAAGACAGTAATTTTATAGGAGATAGACCCTATGATGGGCATGTGATACCGTTGAAGTGGCAAATACAAATGGAAAGGAGCACCACTTAGGGCTGCTTTGACTGCCTGAAGCCTGCTTAGAATGGCACCCAGAATGAGGGTATAAATGCCCTGTGTGTGAGCCCATCTTTAGAAAGCATGAAATCTCACCCAGAGAGGGAGTGAGAAGCTGAAAATGCCGGCAGCCAGCATAATTGCTATTTGAAACCTTGTGTTAATGTTCTTTTTTAATGTGTATAAAGTCACATGTATTTTCATCCTATAATATTATAACGTATATATTATTTTAATATCAAAACATGTTACATTACTTAGCTTCCCCTGCCTGTTTTGAAATCTTCAAGTTCAAGTAAAATGTATTCTTAGGAGAAAATGCCAAGTTTTTGTTGGGACTTTTCACACTCTGGCACAGCCATGAGCACTTCCATTCTGAGCTGAGGAGGAAAATAGTGTAAGAGAAAAGAAATAGAGTAACAGACTATCTTGTTCAATAAGAGTGAAGTATGATAAACTCTAAATATTTTTGGCTAAGCTAATTAACAAAACCATATAAAATTCAATTAAATTACATAGGCCATAATATTTGGCAAAAAATATGAAAGTTTATGAAGCTGTTAGGGAAAGCACTTCTGAAAACGCAAAGCATTGACTTAACAACTAGCCTTCATTTGGACAGATAAGAGAAACAATTTGAGAATATTTACATATCAGTTACCATAAAATGTATTTCAGACTTACACTTTCTGTATCTTGTCATTATGAAATGAGGTTTTGATGTGTCTATTTTCTTTTTTCTTATATCGAACACTTTGTGTAGGTGGTTCCAAGTTCAGCTGACTTATAATCTTGGCATTACAAATGTTTATTACAAAAAAATTACATAGAAAATATTTGTTGTAAGAAGAAATGGCTTACTTAAATGGTTAAGCCTCATGCCCTAGGATGCTGATCTTACTCACTGACCTTGAGATACCTGACCCAATGACAGAGACTTCCCTGATCTGGTTCTAATAAACAGAACTGGCATGAAAAGACTGAACTGTCTGTTTCAGGATTAGGAACACAGCTGAAGGCATATATAAAAGCACTTTTACAAGAACAATAAAGTGATTCTCACAGATTGACTTAAAAATACATTGTAAACTCTTATTTTCCTCTAAGTTCAAATGGGACCCAACAAGATTCATTCAATTCCTGCTACCTGCTCCTCCCCAGCTGCTGTACATGCCCTTAATGCTCTAGCACAGGGTCTTGCTCCTCCTTCCTTCCCTGACCTGTCATTACATCAGCACTCACCCCGACAAACACTCCAAAGTCTTTTAAATTCCTCTGCTTTCTTCCCTCTATTCGCCAGTTTTTCACATTTAAGAAGTGGCATCAAATAATCAAATAAATGATCATGGTGACAACATGCTGCTCAGTGCTGGGGTGGTGGGGGGAATTTTGTCGTCACTTCCTGACTTCTTGAGCCTCCACTCTATGTTCTAGAAATCACTGACCTAGATTTAGATGCCAGCTTGGTGACTAACTTAGAAATCCCACAGGATGTTACTATTCAGATCTGTCCCTTCCCTATCCCTTAACCAGGCTGTGCCTGGTTCACTCCAATCTCTATCCGACGCATCTGTTCAACTCAGGCAGATCAGGGACATGTCTCCCAGCTGCCATCACTCCCCCTTCCAACCTACGCCTCACCCTACTGCCAGGGCATTGCAGCATGCTCCCACTCAGAGCAGTCACTGAACCTCTGCTGCCCAGCACATGGCAAAATCTGTAACCTCATTCAGCTGTGCAAATAAGGCCCACTGGACTGGGCTCATACTACCATGTTCCCTATAGTCAGGTCATGTTCTGCTATTCCAAACACTCATTTTACTTAACATTCTGTGGGGGACTGCTACATGCCAGACTGGTGCTGCTACAAAGAGTAATTTTGAGACTCTTAGAAAAGTAATACTACTAGGCACGGTGCCACACACCTATAATCTCAGTGGTTTGGGAGGCCAAGGCAGGATGTCGCAAATTTGAAGGCAGCCTCAGCAACTTCTCCAGGCTCTAAGGAACTTAGGGAGAACTTGTTTCTAAATAAAGAATTTAAAAAGGGCTGGGGATGTGGCCCAGTGGTTAAACATCATTGGGTTCAATCCCTGGTATCAAAACAAACAAACAAGCAAACAAACAAAACAAAACAAAACATAATAAGGAAGCAAATAATTAAAACACAGAATGCTGTGAGCAAAAAGGAATAGTTAGGAGACAGCCTAGGTGTGCACTGTATCCAGCTTGGACACCTTAGGCAGCATAATTTTCCAGAAGCTAACCAGGAAAGGCTAAATCTGAAGATGAACATGTATTATGATGACAATTTACCAATCAGTTTCTTTCTTTTGAAAGCTATTTTCTTCTTCCCATAAGAATACTATGGAGGCCTCAGAGCGACTCCCTGAGGCTTTCCTGGACATACCCAGGCAGAGTTAAGCATTCTCTTCTCCATGGCCACAGCACATTCTCCATGCCCTATAGTACTGCTCTGACCGCACTGCCTCACAGTGATTGGGGAAGGGCATCGGCCTCACCCTTATGTGGGAGCCCCATCAGGGCATCTCTATGTCCACCCATGACTGGCACCCAGTACATACTCAATATAGTCTAATGAATAATTGACTTTAACAAAAAATAATTATAAGTTAGCATTAATGTTTGAATGTCCATTTTAAAATAAGGGCAACATCTCTAAGGGACAAAAATATGCTTTATTATACAAAAATCCTTTTATGCTTTAGAAAACAATACATGAGGAACTTAAAAAGAATTATTCTCTGTGGAAATGAACAAGGTCTCAGAAATGCTTTCATAGGTTTGGACACATTTTCTAGCACTCAGATGATTTAAGCAATGGTTCTAATTGTCCCTAATTTGTAAGTTGTTAAGCATTTTATCATTCACACACTTCAGCTGCTGGTGGAGACAATACACATATCTCACAAGAAGATCCCGAAAGTCCCCAGTCAGGCTAGTGGAGCATACCCTCCTACAGGCCATTGGCTGAACTAACCCAGGGCCAATGTGGCTGCAGTGTAATTTTTCACACGGCAAAAGAGACAAAAGGATTTGCCAGGCCTCTTTCTGCCCACCCCCACTCTGCTCCACTTCTTGGATTAACTAATAACAATTACACCAAAAGCTTTGTTATCTATTTTGTCATTGGAAAAGGTCATTCCCAATTAAATTGCTGGCAGAGTTCTCCATAGTTTTTGATTTCACATCCCCTAGTGGAATGCAGACTGTTTTGGTCACAAACAAGCTCAGAGTAGCTGAAAACATACGCATATACCTCACCATCACATGTTGCTTTAGAATTTCTTCTAAGATTTTTTTTTTGTGTGTGTGTGTGGAGACTGGCAGGCTATTGTTTGTTTTGCTTTTCCATCTGGCATTTGATTAATATACTAATAATTGCTCTAATTTCTTCTCTATGATATTAATCTGTTTTTTTCCTTGTGTCCTGGTTATTTTTCCACTTGTGGACTGAAAAATACTGCAATTTGGAACTAACAGTTCATTTTCAGCTACTCATGTAAAGTAACACTAGTGCTATTATGCTTTGTAATGGGTGTATGGTTCAAGCTCACTCTGACTTCTCCATGTCCTTGGAATTCTCTTAGGTGATAATGTTTATTACATTAATATTAACTTTTACTTATAATCATTTTGTTCTTAAATATGAGCAACATTGAAAAGGCCAAAAGGAACATAAAAATTAGAGATGAAATTGAAAATACTTGCAAATAAATGTATGTTGTGTGAGGTGTGTTTTCTCCTTTTCTCATGTTTCATCTTTCCCATTAATTATCTATTGGTCCAAATGAAAGTCACTGATCTTTGCTCTGAAGTCTCAGGGACATTTTGCAGTTGTGAAACTGGGAATTGAAGGATAACTGAATAAGAAGACAGGAATGCTGAAAGAAAAGTCACCACAACTTCAGGTGAGTGGGCTAGCAATATTCTCATCACACTCTATGAAAAGCTTATTATTAAGGGAGAGAGTACAACCACCCAACAGAGAAGACAATGAAGGTGAGCAGCTCCTATCTTGCTGAAGGTAATCACAATGAAATGTACTTTTTTTTTTTTTTTTTTCTTTTTGCCTCTTGTAGGACCTATATAGTGCTGGGCAACTAGTAAGTGTTCAATTAATCTTTATAGAATGACAGAAGTTAGCTTAATATATAATTCAAATGATGTCAACTCTGTGGGTTTATTCTTCCTTTAAGTTGATTTGTGACATATAATCCAAACTTTAATGTTGGTGCGTCCACCTCAGATCTGAGCCACTGTCATAGTGGACTTTGAAGTTCATCAATGCTATTGGATGCATCCCTGGAATGTAGGTTCTACTGACAATAGTTTCTAGTTTATACTCATCATCACCCCATCAAAATCTCTAAATAATCACGTTTGATAGAAAAAATGCCTTTGAATCAAGTCCTTCTGCAAAACCTCTAAAGGCTGGGGGTGAAATGCTAAAAAAGACCTGGACACCACTTTGCAGGATTTTTGCACACTACTAAAGTAGCTTGGGTACTGAACTGCTGTAGAATTCAACTAGTTGAAGGAGATGTCCATTTTTGAATATCACAATTATTTCTGTCTTAAAAATACTTGGATTTGAAGAACATGTTTGAGTCATTTCTCAAAATGACTCTATTGAGTTCTTCCTTAATTTCATAATATTTTTTCCAGTTTTTCAGTGTAAGGAAATGGTTATCATGAAGGATAAATTTGCCTTTCACATGGAGCCAAAAGTCTCAGAAACAAATCTCATAAATAAAATGGCTGATAAGACTGGAGAATAGTATTGTAAGTCCAAAATAAAATATGACTATGAAGTAATGAGGTCACTTTCTTATTCATGAACTGATATGAAATTATGTAATAATAATAATAGGAACTAACCTTTTGAACACTTTAATCAGAACCAAATATTTTGCACATATTATTTCACTTAATTCTCATAATTTATGTCCTATTTAATATATTCTAAATTTATGCATCATTTTTTTCCATTTTATAATGTGCATGTAGAGGCTATAATACACCTCAAGTGACAGAAGGAAATGCTGGAACTTGAAGCTGTACCTGAGAGACCAGTGCTAAAAATCACCAAAATGTCTTCTACAAGAAGAGGTCTAGCGATTTTCTGAATTGTTATACTGTACCATAAAGGCATTTTGAAGTATGACTCAGACTGTTCAAATCTGGATACATTGTTTATAGCATGTTGGGTAAAAATCTGAAAAATGTTGCCTGAAGAATCAGTCCTGATTTTACCTGAGGTCAAGGATAAAATCTGTAGCTGTGTTAGGAGTGTGCACTTAGTAAACAAGCATGGAAGCTTGATATGTAGTCCTAGAGACATGGAGGAAAATAACTAAATGTTACCTCATTGTATCAAAGAAATCAATATATAGAAAAGAAGCTAGGTGCACATCTGTCATCCCAGCAATTTGGGGAGCTGAGGCAGGAGGATTGCAAGTTCAAGGCCAGCTTCAACAACTTAGTGAAAATTTCAGCAACTTAGTGAAGCTCTGTCTCAAAATAAAATGAAAAAGACTGGGGATGTAGCTCAGTGGTAGAGCATCCCTGAGTTCAATCCCCAGTACCTAATAATAATAATACAGAAAAGGATGGGGAAGAAAATAATAGAGCTTTCTAAGCAAAATATGTTCAGTATCAAGGTTTGAGATTTATTCTGTGATATTTTCAATTTTATCCTACTTTTTATATAATCTGATAGGTTAAAGAAGGAATATAGAAGTTGCTATCCAGAAATTTTGAGTTTTAGCTTTTTGTTTTGTTTTTGTTTTATCATTATCCCGAAGATTGCAGGAACTCTCAAGTTCATTGTCAACAGTCTGTTGTGATCACTCATAGATGCCCATATTTAAAAGAATCAAACAGGATGACTGATGTAAAGTTAATAAAAACATAAAAACAAATCCACAAAGCTCAACAGATTTTGGAATACAGATAAGGCAAATGTTAGGTTTCTTCTCACTTTCCTGAAATGAAATAAACACAACATGTAATTGCTGAAATGCAATGTGTGGAGAGAGAAAGAGAGAGGAGTGAGCAAGAGAGAGGGAAAGAGAAAATATCAATGCCCACATGACTTATATTATTTGTTTCCATCCTATTCCAAGGAATTTTCCTTGAAATATAGATTGACCATCTACAGTTGAATGTTTAAAGGATGATCAATAAATTCGTCCTTTAAACTTAGGTGCTTTAAAAAATATTTTTAAATTAACATTTTTTACTGACAGAGAAACTAGTACTAGAACAAATAATCAGGCATTGCAGATTCTTTGAAGAAAGAAAGCTTAAAGGGAAAAAAAGGGCACTTAGTTATTAAAGGTATAATTCCAGGCATATCAAGCAAACAAATAAAAAAAATCTTAGTGCATCAAAATACTCCTGGGTTTTCTGACCCTTTCAGGGCTAAGGAATTTTAATTTCAACAGGCTCTGGATGCTATTTTGCATGTTCTTGCAACTCATTATAGAGGATAATCTTTCCATCTGAACAGAACCCTTTATTTTTAAAGTGAAACCCCTAGAAAACTGTGTTTACTGAAAGGAGTAAAACAGGGGGGAAAAGCAGCCCAGGATTTATTAAAACAATCCATAACCTTAAATCATAAGCCCTGACTCATCACTCAACTCTCATGTGCCAATTGGTAGTGGATTTAATTTAATATTTGTAGATAACGAAAAAAAATCTGTTATTCAGCTTACATAACTCCATGTACAACACTTCAATTTCTTTCCTCCTGCATTGACAGTGTTTGACAAAATTGTACAACTGTGTCACTGTAGAGATTTTAGATTGTTTATATTCTTGTTAGCCTGTCAAATATGTAAATGCTTTTGATAAAAATTTTAAAGAGAAACAGTAAGTAATAAAACAGTATCTCTAGTATGCCTATATATTGCATATATTCATAGCAAAAGATATAGAAATATTAAACTTTATGTAAACTGCAGTTAATTTAATCAGGGAGCATTGTAGGAGATACTTGCTTTGTTGTTTTAGGTTTTTAAATTATTTTTGTAGATTCCCTACAAAAGCAAATGGTACTTTTGCAAACAACAAAAAAAGAAAGCCAAGCACTAAATATTATTTCAAAATTTGACGCCAAGTATAAAGCTCAAAGAATCTCTTAACTTCTCAAGTTTGGACTTTTCCTTCTAAAGACCTAAGGATTTGCTTGACTAATTTATATATTTATGGGGATGCTATAGTTTTCCAAATATTAGCCAGTTTCGTGTTTTTGATTTTAGGTTGTTAATAATAAGATGGCAAGTTTTTTTAAAGATGGAGTTCATCACAGCAAACTTTAAGTATAATGGCACCAAACCAATTCAGCTTAAATATTATGATATGAAGAACTGAAAGATGAGGATAACATCAGTCCAAAAAACACATTTCATTTACCCCTATCAGTGACCAGGTGCCACTAGGCTCTCCCATAAAGTTGAACTATATCTCTCTATTTAGTGAATCCTCAATTCTTCTTGGAACAGCTGGATTCAGAGTTGGTGAAGAATCAAAATTATTTACTTTGCACAGATTCAAGAAGGAACTCTAGGGTCAGTGGGGCTAGATCAAAGTTTAACTTAAGGAAGAATACTCTGAGAATCATGGTTAAAAATCTCTTTCCTCTGGGGGAAGAAATAAGGTGTCTTCCTGGGGCAGACCAATGGTGAAGCTTCACTGGGAAACAGAAAGTAAGGAGACCATGAAGAAGAGAGTCAAGCAGGAACCAAATCTTATAAGAAAAAATTAAGTTCCCCAGTGGAATGGCCAGAAACAGGTATCAGGATATAAGGAATTAACTCAGAGACAGGCAATGCTAGAGATGACTTAGAGACAAGATTGGCTATATAGTTTATAGATTTCAATGTGAAATGAAAATGCAGAGTTGCTTGTCAAAAAATTATTTCAAATTTCATAATGGCAGCAGTGAAATATTAAGTCAAGCACATGGTCCTGTGAAGCTGGTTTATCACCAGACAGGAGAGGAGGTTCTTAGAGTTATCATCCTTGGGGGCTTTTGCTTGCTCACTATCTTATCCAGGAATAATGTGGAGAGATGTGATGTGTTAAGATAACAAGAACAAGGAAGAAAGCGTTTTTGAAATGGAAAGCACAGTCACAGAGAATGTTCAACTCTAGGCTGAATTTTTCAGAGAGAATTCAAGTACTAGGTAGGTATTTAGGCTTGAGAACCATAAGATTCCTTTCAATTCATCCTAGAATTCTAGGCTAGGTTAGAGGGCTCTTCATCATTTCAAAAGATTCTTCAGACTAGGGGTTCCACAAGTTCTGAGTTTTCCATATTTTCCCAATTCCAATAGTTTTCATTTTCATAAATATTCCAGTTCTTCTTGTCAACAAGTTCTATTTCAGAAGCATTAATGCTGTAACACCGCGTTTCCTGCTGACCTGCTTAGCCCTACAATTAACTGCCTAGCAGCAGATTTGAAGGCAATAGTGGCAGAGACCATTTGGACCTTCTCTTTTCATCTCTGCACACAAGAATTAGAAATACTACCTTAGATATTGTTCTCTTGAACTCAGCTGAGTTCTTTCTTCCTTTATGCAAGCATTCACACAATGCAGAGAGCTCTTAACTGTTTATCTACCCATGTGTGATGGTATAAATTATTCCCATTCCTCATTTCTCCCTGGGTCCACACTCTTTGCCATGTGACATTTTCTTCTACTAGAGATGGAGTATGATTCTCCAGCTCATTAACCATGGGCTTCACTGTGTGGTTTTATTTAGCTCATGGAGCAAGGATGAAAACGACAATTTGTCAGTTCCAAGACAGTAAGAGACACTGTGTTTTTCAACTTGTTCATTTTTCACTTCTTTTAGTGCCATGAGAATAACACACCCTGGTTAGCACATTAATCAAGGAAGTTGGGTTTAAAGACTTGTGGACTAGACCTAGGTCCAATCTGCAATTTGCAAACAAGTTTAACCAAGCTAAGTGATAATCAGCCAAGTATTAGCCAGCCCATAAATGTGAGAGCAAGAATAAATATTATTTTAGGCTATTGGGTGTATTATGCAGCATTATTGTAACAAAACCTGACTGATAAACTCCATAACTTCCTAGCACTTTCATGTCTTTCAGTAGTGATGGTGAATGTTGAAATCATTTATCAGTTGTGAAGAATGGGATGATTAAAATCAAGTTTTAGAGTAAGTGGACCTGGATTGGATTCCCAGAACTGTCATACTAATCCACTTTACCTTTTAACTTCTTTATTGAATGGAGATAATAAAATGCCCTCCTTTTTAGGACTATTATAGATATTGATAAGGTGATGCACTTAAAGTTTCTAGCATAATAATTTTCAACTGTTATTGGTTGGCTTTGAATTAACACAGAACAGCCAAGCAAGAATGTCCTAAGGAGTGTGGATAATTGAAATAAGAATCATTTCATGAGGATAAAATGATACTTGTTGTCAAACAAAATACAATAAAACAATTCAATAATGAAAAAATAATATGATGTGAGAGGAATTAAAAAAGAATACACTGCAGTACTTTTTGGAACCAGTACTATTGCATGTTTTATAGATCCTCTTATGCAAGGTTCACCTGAAATGGGAGATGACAGGCAAACTTTTTCTAGGATCCATTATTATTTATCATGGCACAATGAGTAAAATGAACAGATGGCCAATTATTTCTGCAACTGCAATAAATGAAGTGTTTTGGGGGGATGAGTTTTGATCAGCTGTCCTGCTTATACACCGATGGGAAAGGCATATAAGAATTTTGACGTGATTAGAGGTCAGCTATAACCAACATCCACAATCTGTTCCTAGTTCGCATAAATATTGTAATTTTTCCTTTGCAATAGTTTCTGTTTACTGATTTAACAGGGGCATCCATACTTTGAATACAGGTTCAATTCTGTTCTGTCAGTCATTTTTTCCTAATTAATTTTTGACAGTTAAATGAGATAATGCATGTGAAGAAACATTCTGCAAAATATAAGCAGACATACCTGTTGGATAATTTAATTTAAGTTGAATTCTGCAAGGAATTAAGCATGCTTATCTGTTCCATTATGGCAAATTGTGAGGTGTCAAACCTGAGATTAGAACTTGATGACACAATCAAGGAAAATAAGCAGCTGGCTGGGGGACTGGAAGCAGGGGAATAACCTTTCCTTCCAAAACCATTTGCTGAGGAGATTGGAATGGGAACAGAGGGGTGAGCAAAAAAAAAAAAAAAAAAAAAAAAAAAAAAAAAAAAAAAGTATACTTTGCAAATATTTTTCTCTCTCAGGTATGTTTCTGCCCGAAAGAGTGACCAACTACAACTTTTTTTAGTTGAATGAAAAGAAAATATAACTTGCCACTTGTATAGCAAATAGTTCCTACTGTTTTTGTAGTTTCAGTTTTTCTTGGCAGAGCTCCAAGTATTAAAATCATCTTTGGGTTTTAGTTACCACAAGTGACCTAAGCTCAGGACAACATCTTTCCTCATTATTTCTAGCTGTTCACCAGCATTTTTCATGATCTATCGTACTGAGGAACCCCAGAGAAATGGCATGGTGAAAATCTAAAATTTTCCCCATTTTGTTGTACTCTTACAAGATGGGGAAGTGCACAAGTGGGGCAGAGAACATGGGCAGTGGTTTCCATGTTTTCTTGGCTCTATGATCATGGGCAATTCTGGTTCCCGATCCACTAATGATGGAATAACAATAGCACCTACTTTACTAGATGTTGTCAGCATTAAAAAAGACAATTTGTGAGAATAATTTAGCTCAATGCTTGACTGTGTTCACTTGACATTTAGCCACTTTGTGGTAAAGAAGATAGATGGAAGGGTATCTGGGAGGAAGTGAGAGGTAGAGAGAGATGTAAGAAAATTGTGAGCTGAGACAAAGAAGGGAAAAACACCTTCTTAATTTAAACTAATTCAAATTTTACAAAGATCGAATGTCAGATAGGTCCAAGTTCTTTAGAAATTATTAAATAAATAAATGATAAAAAAATAAAATTATTGGCATGGAGAAGATCATAGGAAAATGATTAAGCCAAAGGGGGGAAAATACTGCATTTAAAAACATTAGAAGAATTTGGTATCATAGAACTTATATGTTCATATATACTAGTCTTATCTGTTTGATAATACAACCTAAGATCTCCATGTAGCAAAGCAGCCAGTTTAACTTCATTACATATATTTAAAACTGCCTTTAAAAAATTTTAGTGACCATTTTTACCAAATCACAGATTTTAATGATAATTTGTTATAAATATGCCATCTTGTATAATTGAGCTGTGGAAGACACATTTTTGAACCCTTCTTCCACAAAAAAATTGGCACAAATGCCCCAAAATCTTTTGCAAATAATACTTCCATTGACCACATTGTGTCTAATGTGAACCCCTATGAAGTAATTTTGACAAAACGGTGTCCTATCATGTCCATCAAATAATTTTCATATATATCAAGGACCACGAATATTAGTTGGGCCAACAAAGCATGTTAACTCTACCCCACTCACTATAAGAAAATGGGCATCTATCCTTGGTGTCAGATTAATCCCAGTCCATGCCAGAAAGACATAATCACATTTGGCATGGCCTTCTCTTTCATCTTCTGCCATGTCGGCAAAGCCTTAGGAATCATGGAAAGCTGCCACACTGAAATGTGTTCATTAGCCTGTGACTCAGGGTGAGTTCTCTGAATTGGTGTCTGTGTTTTGCTGCTGCACATATTCCTAACAATAGTAACAAATAGTGAAATTGGGCCCAAACCAAGAGATTCTATTTGCTTGGGCAAGGGCTGAAGGTTACAGGCAGTAGCCACCACTGTGCTGAGCATCCTCTGGTTTTTCATTGAGACAGGAGACAAAAGGCCAGAAATGTCATCATTTCTTACCTCCTCAGGCTTTCAGACATAACTGTCATAGTACTCTGTTTGGGAAATCTCTTTACTCCCACTGTGAAAATAGGCCCCTTTTTTTCTGCCAGAAATATTTGTTCAGGGCTTTCCAAAGTAGAGGTGAGGATTACAAAGGTTCTTTCACATGGACCTTTTATCCCTTAGACAGTTTCTTTGAACTAGAGGATAAATTTGAAACAGGATAAAGAATGAGGTGGATAAAATAGAAACAGGAAAGATGTCGGGGATTAGGCAGCCAAATAACCAGTGCTCACATATAATTTTAAATTCCTTGATCTTAGGTGTTGGATGTAAAATGATGTTATTTGGTTCTGGCTCTTCCTCTTCTTCATGAAGCTCCCCTTTGTAGTACATAATTTTTGTCTGGATTATTTCACGGGGGAAAAAAATCTGTGTATAGATCAGAGATAAAATATGTGGTCATAGGGTTGAGAGACAAAGAGAAATAAGGCCCTAGGGATACACCTTTGAGTCTTCTGGCTTCATGTGTGACTTCACATCACACATTTTGTATTATTTGCAGTTGTCACAACATTTACATGAAAATGCAGTTTCTCAGGAGATTTGTAGGTAAGCTTTAATCATTTTATGTATCTAGATATTATAAACTGTTCTCAGAATTAAATACAATATAGCAAAGCCAAAACAATTACCTGTGGCTCAACTTTAGCAAAAGACTTAGGGAAAGTTATTTCTAGAATAATCCCTTGCATTTTAGCAAGTTTGACCAATGAAACTCCTGCTAAATTGTCAAAATGGTGACCAAAGCAGGGGTGACTTCCATTGTCAGAGATTGAACACTGGGTGAGTTTTCACTTGAAAACTCAAGAACTCCCATGGATATGTTTACTGGTATGTGAACCAGAAAACTTAAAGCAATAGCTAAAAGCATGGAATATTTCTTGCTCTAATTCACATCCTAGTATCTCTTCTTCCCCTTCCCTCTATTGATCTTTCTGCCATTTACCCATAGTCATCTTTTTAAAAATTATAACAAGATATATTCCATGCTTTTATAATTATGTCAAAATGGATTCTACTGTCATATATAACTAAAAAGAACCAATTTAAAAAGGGGACTGGTGGGGTAACTCAGTGGTAGAGCAACCCTGGGTCCATTCTCAGTAAAAATAAAAGAAAAAAAAATCCAAAACCAAAAAACACTCTTTAAGGTCAGAACAATAGGGGAGTCACCTATAGGCATGCCTGGCACAAGTATCTGTGAAGAAACTGAAAACTAGATTTCATAATGGTATCATAAAAAGAACGTTAATCTAAAATATTAAGAGGCAAAACATAATCCAAAATACTTAATGTCATGAAACATGTTTTCTAGAAGAGTCTTTATAACATTTATTTATAAAATGGACATAATACTAACTATTCTCAAAGGTGGTCGAAATTTTGGCCACATTTTGGCCAGAATAGCATATGAGTTTATGACCTCTGATACTCAATAAATAGACTACAAGTTAATTTTTTGATTTATAGATCATGTGAATTATTTCCTCATTTCTTCTCTGGACTTAATAGCCATATATTGTTAGAGCACATACACTTACACAGACACAAACACACAACAAATTTGAAAGAGCACTGAAATGAAAACTAAGACGGATCTGTTCTCCAGTCCTGGCTGCCAGTAAGCCATGTACATGATTTGGATAATTTTTGGTGCTCTTTCTAGGCATAAGAGGGTCATTTATAAAATGAGACTCTACAGCTTCCTAGCTCCCTTCACAGTCTAATATCTGTTTTGTCTTTTTCTTACTGAGAGGAAAATTTATTTTGGCACTTCAGTGATCCAGTTTGGTTGTCTGCATTATTGAAATTTATGGGACCATAGAACTAAACTGAAAAAAAATTAGTGTCTAGGCTTCTCATTCCACAAGACACAAAAAAACTTGAGATATCATGAAAATAAATTTTAAAAAGATGTGGTAAGTGCAAACAGAGGTGTTCAAAATGCTGTTTTTAAACAAAGAAGCAAACATCCTCTATTTTATTAAAAAAGCATGTATTTTCTTAACCTGCTGTTTTCCCCTAGGAGTCACATGGCTGGGATGAGATTTAAAAGTGACCCCACCCAGATCATTAACTCATTTATCCAATTGGGAGTCTTAGAGTAGATTAGTATTCCCCCAACTTTCATTGCAATAAGCCTTATATTACATGGTCTGTATCTTTCTCCCCTTGTAGGTGGTAGTAAATCTTTAAGAGCAGGCACAACCCATCTTTTTACTTTTTATCCCTTTAACTTTTTAATCCCTATTTATAGCAGAGTGCTTTGCATGAACTGACTATTCAGAAAATGTTTGCTAAATCCAAAGATATATGTCTAGACCTATATACCATAAGGATATTTTATAATTGATCCAAATAATTAATAACATGATACCATAAATGGGCCTGAAACCAAAAACATATGCTTTGTCTTGAGTGATACATTTCATTTTACTACAAAGCAATTCACCTCAGTAAATCTGTACTATGTATCAGCAATATGCAAAATATATACCAAATTCTATAGGACAAAATTTCTTAAAACTGTGTGATCATCAGCATTACCTGAAGAGGTTTTGAAAATAAAGATTCTGAAGTCGCATTCCCTATAAATTCTGATATATCTGTGCTTGGGGGGCCCTATATATGTTTTAAGTTCTTCAACTGATTCTGATCACTTCTCATATTTAAGAAATGTTATTTAAGAAATTTATAGGTGAAGAATATAACTCCTAATTGCACACTTCACTTAGAGTTATTTGATCTAAATCTCAGGACCTTAGCTACTCCTTTTCAAAAGGGGATAAACAAGTT
Organism: Tamias sibiricus; assembly: GCA_025594165.1. Taxonomy (NCBI): domain Eukaryota; kingdom Metazoa; phylum Chordata; class Mammalia; order Rodentia; family Sciuridae; genus Tamias; species Tamias sibiricus. The sequence continues at coordinate 116,409,498 of CM046664.1, forward strand.
GGTAATTCTAAAACCAACCACAAATCTATTAGTGCCTGTGAAGTTCGAAAACAGGAAAAAATTAAAAATTAAGTTACATGAAGGTTTAAATATTGCCTATATCTTACATATAGATAAATTACTATTATCCTCATCAGAATAATTCAGGAATATTAGTAGTAGCAATTGAAGAAGACTGTACTTTATCTTTTGACAAAAATACTTTATTACTATGGTAACTACTGAGATGGGACAAGATGTCACCTTTGAGGCAGAGAATAAAACAAAGCATCAACTGGGGGAGGAGAGTTCTAACTACCCACAAGTCAATGATACTTTAGCTATATTTGTATAAACTCAGGTTATTTAGTTAAGATATCTAAATTAAATAATTTCAAACACTTGACATAGTAACTGTTCACATTAACTTTTTACCCTTTTCTGTATTTCTAATGGCACCACCATCTCCTCAATTCCCTAAATCAGAGACCTAAGAGTCATCTCAGAGCTTCCCTGACCTTTGGTTTTACCCCCAACACTACTGTACATATATCCAACCATCAAGTCCTATTGACCATAATTCCTAAGTAATACCTAAGCCCCTTCTTTCTGTCCCACTGACTTGGCTAAGGCCAGTGGTTTTCAAACTTAGCTACATGCTAGAATCACTCAGCAGGGCAAGAGGGTTAAAATTTGACATAAACTGACTTAAATGTTTTTATTAAATCATCTGGTCAAGAGAATGAAACCAGTTTCCTCAAGTAAAACAAATAAGAAAAGGAATGAAAGCTGATGAAATACTTTATAATAATTATAATCATAATACTTTCATTTAATGGTAACTTACTATATCAAACACTTTACATATATTATGCATTTATTCATCATAGCAGCAACACAAAGCAGGTGTTACTATTTATTGTTCTCTTATAGAAAAGGAAATTTAATTTCAGAGAGATTAAGCAATTTACTCACCATCATACATCTAGCAAAAGTGGAGATAAAATGTAATACTTTCACTCTTTCTCGGGAGTCTTGTCCTCCAAAACAAGGAACATAATTTGTACCACAAGAAATATGAACTGTAGTCTTTATAGCACAATATTCTCTATCAAAGGATACCAGAAACTTTTTGTAGAAAAAGATGATGCTCCACTATGTTGCATTACATTGCCCTCAAAAGTTAGCAGTATATGATCTTGTCAGCCCTTTAATTTGCTTTCCATTTCCTTCAGTTTGTTGATGATTCTAAACTATGCAGTCATGTCATAAACATTGTAGTATGCCAACTGAGTACCAGGCACTATACTTATTACTGGACATATAAAGGTATAAAGCTGCCTCTACTAAAGCAGCTCATAATCTAGGGATAAAGATTGAGAAGTAAATAATCTCAGTATAATTAGATGGAGTTTGTCAATAGAAAGAGGTGCATTGCAAACATAGGGGTGTACAGGGAATCCTTCACAGAAGCAATGCTTTGAACTAGTGAGGAGAATTGGCCAGGAAGCTGGGAGAATGGCACTTTAAGCTAAGGGAACCACACCTATATGGTGCAGTCACAAAATAACTTGATGGTGGGAACAGGCAATAGCTTTGTTGAGTTGAACCTCAATGGGCAACGAGAGGGGAAGGAAAATGAAAAGTTGGTAGCAACTTGTGGCTTACACATTATTACTACAGCACTTTGTGTCTGGTCCTATCCAAGAACTTTACATCCATTATTTCAGAAGGAAATTTACAATTGAAGAGGTTGCAGAACAAATAAATGAAACAGTTTTTCTAGATTATATACCTTGGATAGAGGAATAATTTGAGTGAAGACTTGGATTTGTCTCTAATAGGTATGAATTTCTTTTCTATATCTCAAATACAGGAAATGTTTGAAGATTATTCCCCTACATGTAGTTAGAGACTACTTAAGAATTTCAAACTACCAGGTAATATGAGCTGATTTGCATTTTGGAAGGATTTCTCTGGCAGCATCATAGAACTGAAAGTGATACAGGACCAGGAGGCCAATTAGGAAGTCACAAAGGTCTAGGTGAGGAAAAAAAGTGAGTAGGTCAGTGGTTCTCATAGGTGATTGTTCATGGAAATCACCTGGGAAATGTTTAAAACCATATGCTGTTTGAGTCTCATGTTCAGAGATTCTGTTACAATTGGTCTGGGGTATGGCTCGGACACTGGAATTTTTAAAGCCCTCCAAGTGATTTTAATATTCAGCCAAGTGGAGTGGAATCCAGAGTCTCTCATTTTATTTGGTCTTAAATGTATGGAGTTTTCATAATGCTTGGATTATGATAATATGAAGCCTTTATTAAGAACCCTTGCTTGGGCTGGGGTTGTGGCTCAGCGGTAGAGCACTTGCGTAGCAAGTGTGAAGCCCTGGGTTCCATCCTTAGCACCACATAAAAATAAATAAATAAAATCAATGTATTGTGTCCAAATACAACAACGAAAAAAATATTTATTAAAAAACAAACATTGCTTTAGTATTTTCATGAACTTCTCAACAAATAGATGGTATTCAAGTTAGCAAGTAGGTTTCTCCCAGTGTATTTGGAATGGCCAGAGGGGGCCTTCTTTTTATGAGAGGATTAGCAAAAACTACTGCACATGTTAACATTTTTCAAGCAATGCACTCTTAATAGCCAAAGTTCATGAATAAACTTCCAGTTATCTGTGCCAGATGCTGTGTGGGAATATAGTTTTTTTTTTTTCTTTTTTTTTAACTTTCCAGACTGAAATTAACTGCCTGTATTCTACTTAATGGTAACTGTCAGAACTATTTAAGGAAACAGACTTATGCCAAGTAATAGAATGAAAGGAATTTAATGTTGACACTAATCTAAGTGTTGGAAGAGTGGAAAGGGAAAATGAAGCTGGGTAGGTAACTCAGGGATTGTACAGAAAGAAGCTATGTACCACCTGTAGTATTAGAGGGAAAATGTAGAAAACATTTTTACTAACATAGAAGATCTTGGGCTGCATGTGGGAGCTGGGGCCTTGGAGGCAGCAGCTGCCTAACAGGAACAGGAACTATAAAGATGCAACCACTGTTGGAGATGCTTTCTAAAGCTGAAAGAAGGTTAAGAAATCCTGGCTTCTCCCCTTCACTTCTCCAACTTCTCCAATTGACTGAACCTAACAGGAAACCAGCTGGCATGGAACCCTGGAATCCACAGTCCATATGTATTAGCACCATGCAATACACAGCAGAGCTGGAGAACCAGGATTGATCTGAAAGCAAACAGCAAATGACAGGGATTAGGATGCTGAGACAAATTTGTCATAGATTCTGGATGTAGATTCATTCCATATCTGCTGTTAAGTATAAGTGGCATAAAACACAACACAATTAGAAAATTCTGAGCCGGGCGCGGTGGCGCACGCCTGTAATCCCAGCACTTTGGGAGGCTGAGGCAGGAGGACCGCGAGTTCAAAGCCAGCCTCAGCAACGGTGAGGCACTTAGTAACTCAGTGAAACCCTGTGTCTAAATAAAATACAAAAAAGGGCTGGGGATGTGACCCAGTGGTCGAGTGCCCCTGAGTTCAATCCCCAGTACCACAAAAAAAAAAAAAAAAAAAAAAGAAAGAAAAAAAAATTCTGAGAGTTTTCATGTACATAGGAACAATTTATTCTAGAGACATATATTAGTAATTGTTCTGACATAAGCTTCTCAGCTGAGAAGTTCACACTTGTAGAATATATTCCAATATAAACATGTAAAATATTTTTGACATGCATTAAAAATAAGAACATATATTCATCCAGAAAAACACAGGAATAGATACACAAAGGAGAGCTCTTCAGATAGGTATGGTCTCAGTGTGCAGAAGTTAACTGATACTGAGCAGTTAGTGTAATAGCTGCAATGAGGATGTGCTATTTTCAGATAAATAGCAAGTCTTATCTCCACAAGCCAATTTACAGAAGTAGAATTTAGAAGAATATATTTTTCTCCCCACAAAAACTACATGTACTGAAGAATGGTCAGGAGTGGAGCTGTCTAAATTTGTGCAAGACTGACATTGACTGGTCCAAATGACCTTCAACTCTAAGATCAACCTTCTTCCCTGGATCATACTGTACTGTTTAGAAAGGCATTGCTTATTCTAGCTTGATGTGGTGATGCACACCTGTAATCCCAGTGACTCAGGAGACTGAAACAGGAGAATCATGAGTTCAAAGCCAGCCTCAGTGAAAAGCAAGGTGCTAAACAACTCAGTGAGAGACCCTGTCTCTAAATAAAATACAAAATAGGGCTGGGTATGTGGCTCAGTGCTTGAGTGCCCCTGAGTTCAATCCCTGTTACCACACACACACACACACCCACACACAAAGTATTGCTTATTTTAAAATAATATCCTCCATTAAGACAGATGGCTTAGGTTCCAGATGAACCATCTGCCTGGAACATTGGTGAGAGGCACAACTTGATGAATTTGGACTGGTCCGTGGGACACAGATTCAGCACTTCTATCACTAGGGTAGCATTTGTCTGGGTAAAGTGGAAAAACAGATTATTTCTCTGTCTTTCCTTGAACTGTAAACACTGGAAGAAGATCACTCTGAGAGGATTTCTATTTAGTCTCAGAATGAGTCCATTCTGCTTGAAATGACTTTTCAACCTTGATTAAACCAATTATTTTAAAATTTTTGCTTATGTGTGTGTTTTTAGATTTCATGATGGGATTTCTCCTGAACATAGCGGCTTGCCTCCCTGGAAGGATGCCTTTGTAAGGCTTGGGAAGCCCACACAGTGGGCAGCAGAATGGAAGTTTCTGATTGCAGTATTTAGCTCTGAAAATACCCAGCATGGAAAATCCTATAAAAGCTCAATATGAGACAACTGGTGATCATGACCATCATGACATTTGGAAATCAGGCTTCTTCATGGTTGGAACAAAACTTCTTGATTGGGAGCAACTTATCATGGAGTACCTGGTATTATAGGACATATTAATGATATAGGATAATACAGGTGAGTACAGTGAAGACATTGAAAATCCTGTCACTAAGGTGAATATAGCCTTTTCTCAGTCCATTCCCTAAGAGGCATAAGCCTCTGAGTAGTTTTTGAAGAATGCATTTTCTGTTTTTCGCTTAATTTTTTTTTTAAAAAAAAGGTAGAACCTGAAAAGATATCAGACCCTTTCAGCATTTCATGGGGCATATGGTAACTCCTTCAAATCCCAGCTTCCAAGAAGAGATGTGGTCCTCATACTGAAAAGCTCATTTTCCTTGCCTAGCTAGACCTGATATGGTCCAACCTAGTAAATATTCCAGGAGTTTTTCATTGGTTTTTCTGTTTGTTGTGGTCCTTACAACAGGTAATTATAGGATATTTACTTTTTTGTTATTGTTGTTGTTAAAGATTTCATTCAACTGATTCCTAGATACTCTCCTTCACTTCCTAACTACAACTGAAGTTTGAGGAGTGACAAGGATAGCAGCAGAATTATTGTTGTGCATTAAAGAATTTAGTCATTTATTTTACAGTACAACCTGTGACATGAGTCCTTCTTTCTCTGGCAATGAAAACAGGCCCTCTCCATAACCATTTTTACCTTTGTTATTTCTTTGTACTTTATTTAGGCTTCCTGTGGAAGAGTTCCTCATTCAGTGTTGAAATTGGCTTTTATGGGCACTGCTTTCTATAAATGTGACATTATAATAATGAAAGTGATTTTTTTTTTGTCCTTGATAATCTCATTTGCATCCACCATAGCTCTTTGAGACAATTCCCTTGCTAGCTGGTTGTGTTTCAAATGCATACAAACTATGTTGTACTTCTCTAATCTAAATAATACAAAGATCCAGACTAGACCCAGTTTATCTTATAGACACCAGTTTATATTAAACTGACATCAATATTTCATCATCCTTGAACTTTTGATTTTGTTTTCAGCTTAAATTTGCTTCCCTTCAGATATTAAACACTATTTCCTCCTAAAAGACTGTTTGAACCTGAACATATAGCCAATCTTGACCAATATAATTTTATTCTTCATTCTCTATCATCCGCTCATTATTTCTTATTTTTTTAAAAACACTTTTCACAGTAGTTCAGGGAATTCAAACACAATGGAGCATCTTAAGGAACGGGAGGTTTTTAAAGACTGAATCTTATAGTAGAATGGTAACCTGAAACCCTGTGGGTAGAAATGAATACATGTTATGCAAAAGGATATTGGGAATAGACATTAGTAGACATTGTTAAATGAATTTCAAAATTACTACTCTTTCAGAACCATGGACAGCTATGCAGACACTCCTGTTACTTCTCTACCCCCCATACCTCACCTTTTGCTGATGTCAAAAATTGGGATTCTAAAATGAAAAAGGCAAAGACTATTGATTGGGTAGCCTTGCCTGATGCTTTAAAGCTTTAAACATCTGAATTATCCTTTTAGCAAGATTATTATGGGTATTTGGAGTTTGAACTACTTTTTCAGAAAGCCTTCTTGAAAACCTAAAGTAGAAGTCTACTAACATCAGTAGACAGCAAGCCCATACTATTGTAGAGCTCTAATGGCTGAGATGACTTGTCTGAGAAGCCCTTATGTATTTGTGTCTTGATCAAAGAGGTTAACATTGTGAGAAAGTTTAATGTCCCTTAGCTTTTACCTACTATCAGTAAATTTTGAGGCCTAGTGATTTAGCTCAATTGAATGCTATAGTTCTAGGTATTTATGTGTTGAGGATATTAGAAAAGTCAAAGTAGGAAGGTGAAAATTCTGCAAATAATGTTGAAGGGATGACAAGAGATTTGTGGTTAATCTGATCTGTACATTCATGAGAGCCAGTGAAAGCAAAGAAAAATATAGGAAAGTATAGTTGCAGCAATATGTGTTATTTTATTTTTGTCACTAGACATGAATATTTCACTGCTAGGTGAAAATCATCCTAGATAATACTTATTAGATCTTCCCATCATTTGCTGACAATAAAATTTTATAACCCAAGATAAAATGTGAGCATAGGGACCTGGATTAAGTTGTTGGCATATCCTGATTTTTATAATTTTATTATCTTTCCTCCCTCTTCCAAATTATCACCTCTTTCCCACTGCCCAATGTTCTCACTGTCATGATATTCCTTTGGGTTTTGTGGGAGTGTTCCATTTCATGTGAAAATGTAGCTGGCATCTCTTTGGAAAAAAAACATAAGACTAATTGGCTACTTTGGCAATCACTTAATCTTGAGTCTAGCAGGAAGGGCTGGTTCCTGGCAGGAAAGAGAATTAAATACTCAAATCCCCAAGCTGTCAGCTAGCAGATGTATGTTCAAATAGGAGAACAAAGAACCTTCTGGAGCAAAGTTGAGAGCTCTGGGTGTGTGTTGTCAGTTGGAAGGAAATCTGACTGTTTTAGCTCAAAAGCAAATGCTCAACTCCATGTGTTCTGACTTTCTGCACCAATCCCCTCACCTTGCCTCTCCGACCCCTAACCTCCAACCTGCTGAGAAACTAACACTCTAAAAAGGACACAGATGGCTACAAATTCAAAAATTCACCTTTACCACATGCCTGTGCATCTTTACAATTGAGCTAATAGCATTAGGCAGCATGAGATGCTTTCCACCTGGCCTTCCTCTGTGGCTGTGTTATAATCCTATCTTCCTGTTCCTGGTGATGCCAGGCTCAGGTAGGCCACTAACTGTGTTCTGGCCCTAGGCGAGGGGCCAGAACTGTAAACTACTAATGAATTTTTTCTACTTAGTAAAATCTATTATACCTTCAAATTTTATTCACATCTGACCACTTCTCGCCATCTTCATTTGTCACCCTCCCTATCAAATATCACCTTTATTAAAGTCTTTGTCTCCTGAATTTTGTAGTATGCTTTTGCCTCACTAATCTCAACCTAGCATCTAGGATGATCTAGGAATATCATATCATTTCTCTGCTAAAAACTCAAGAATGGCTTCCCAACATACTTGGAATAAAAACAGAAGTCCTTTCAGTCATTTATAATGATCTGTAAGACTTGGTCCACCATCAACTCCCTATTCTCAACTCCAGTTTCTCCCCAGAGAAACTGACTTTACTTATGTCTCAATGGGTCCTTCAGCTCCTGCCACACTGCTCTCATTGGTGTTTGGTAGGCAAGCTCACACTGCAGGGTCTTTAGCTATTTCTTTGTTTTTCATTCCTATTTCCTGAGAGAATCACATGGTTCACTTCCTTTCTTCCTCCCCTGATAATTTTTTTTCTGCTTTTGTCCTCCTTTGCATTCATCACTATGTATTTTATTTACTGATATTGTTTGTCGTCTTTCCTTGTATAGTACAAGATTCATTTCCCCCTATTTTCCATATGTTTTCCCTGTGAATTTTCCTCTCTTCCTGTTATTAGCCTTTAGCATTCATTGAAGCATGAGCTTAATATTCTTGCCTCAGAACTATTACTTGGATTCCCTCTCTCCCAAGGGCCAACCTCAACAGACCAAACAAATATCAAAATTACTAAAAAATTCTTTGCACTAGTAAAGGAATTGGAGGGAAAATATTCTAAGATAAAGAGAGAACAAATTTTCACCATCTGGATCTGCTTAACAGGTAAAGAAATGCAGGATAACCAAAGAAAAAACATTGTCTGATGCAGAGAAAGGATGGAAAAATTCTCACCAGATAGATTAACTGGAGTTAATGCCCTGCTGTGGATGCAAGGAACCTTAATTCCAGTAGAGATCAACTTCTCAACCATTAAAAAATCTCAAACTTCCTGGTCTTTGGATACCTTTGATCTAGGTCCACTATTCTGCATATTCCTACATTTTTATCTATCTAAAGATGTATTGGGAAGACAATCATTTTTAGTTAAGATAGGAAGGACTGACTTTACTTATGTCTCAAGACCCTTAATAAGCCTTGCATAGTGGCACACACCTGTAAACCCAGGGGCTTGGGGAGGCTGAGGCAGGAGGATTTCAAGTTCAAAGCCAGCCTCAGCAGAAATGAGGCACTAAGCAACTGAGTGAGACCCTGTCTCTAAATCAAATACAAAATAGGGCTAGGAATATGGCTCAGTGGTCGATTGTCCCTGAGTTCAATCCCCCGTATTCCCACCAAAAAAACAAAAAACAAAAAAACACAAAAAAAAAACACCTTTAATGATTAATTGGACCAGTCATATAACCAGATATTTATGTATCTTTTGGAGCCAGATAAAAGTAAATAAGCCCTTTCTTTCTTTATTTTTTTAGGTTTATTTTGATAAAATGGATGTATAGTAATGGCCTTAGATTTTTTTTTTTTTCCAATTTGGGTAACAATTACATTCTCAATAATCCATAGGAGTACGCTGTCAAATTTGCCCACTTGGAAATATAATTAATTTGTCAAACACATTAATCAAAATCTCATCTAGCTAGGATGGAGAAACATGATCTAAACACTACTGCCCTAGATTAGAATTACTACTTTGGTTTTTATGTTTGCTTCTTTCCAGTAATTCTGAAAAAGTATTTATCTCCCCCCAAATTTTTGTGTTCAGGGAAAAAAATTATAATAATATTAAATTGTTGCAAAGCATTTAATTTCTAGCATATTGTAAAATTGACATTAAACTATTTAGAATTTTTAATTTTCTCTAAACATGATACTTTATGTGTTATGATTTTTTATAGATCAAGTGATTATCATAATATTTAATAACATACTTTTCATCAAAATAACAAACTTTTTAAAAATTTGAGTTAAACATAAAAAATTTTTAATTGATAAAATATCTTAAAGTGATATGAACAATCATAAAATTCTCCCTTGACTTTTGGTAAAAGAGAAAAGTATTTACTACTAAAAATTTATTATACATTATAATATTTTATAAAATGAAATTTATAAGGATTGACTGTGAATACTTTCCATTATATTTATAAATTACTAAGCCCTATCCCAAGAAATTCTAATTCAGTAATGTGCCACTCATATTTTGAGAAGAATTAGTTTTGTAGAACTTACTAAAGATACAAGTCCTTAGAAGACTCTAAGTAAAGGACTAACAAAACCATGGAAAGCATATGGAGAGTATTCTGAGCCAAAAGAAACTCTACAGATACTAGTTAGATTATTTCAGTAGTCCAGGCAGATGATGGCTGAGAACAGGGAGATGGTATTAGTGATGGAGTGAAACAAACAGGTACCCAATTCTGGAGGTAGAATTAAACACAATGTGGTGGTTAACTGAATGTGAAGGTGAGGTAGAAGTAGTATCAAGGGCAACTCTCAGATTTCTGGTTTAGGAAACTGAATGATGATATAATTTACTGAAATTTGGAGTACTAAAAGTACAGCAGATTGGGGGGTGGATGAAGGAAGATAGTGGTTTCCATTTGGGGGACATCTGTTAGATATCCTTGAAGTTAGAGTTTGTTGGCTACACCAGCATGGAGCTCAGGAAAACAGCATAAACCAAAGAAATTCTCAAACATTAGAAAGCATCAGAATTACCTTTAGAGTTCATTAAAACCTAGATTACTGGACCTCATCCCTGGGGTTTCTGACTTCATGAATCTGGAGGATGGAGAGTGTAAGGACTGAAATTACTAATAAGTACCCAGGTGATGCTGCTGCTGTTAGTTCAGGGACCATATTTTGAGAACCAGAGGTAGAGAGTTATATTTAGGACTCATTGGTACATGGATGATGACCAAAGTCATAGGAATGGATTAGATTACTGAAGGAGGAGAAAGTACAATAAAAAGTGAAAAAAATGAAGCTTTGGTGAACTTCAAAATTTAAATTACCAGTGGATATTTAAAATACTCCAAAGAGAATGAGAAGATAAGATTGACAGGTATGAAGAAAGCAGGTGAGAGGTGTTGTTCCATTCACCCAATATCTTATATGTCTTTCTAGCTCTGTAGAAATTTAGTGCTGCTAGAGCAAAGAAAATTCATTAAAACAATGAATAAATGTACTCTGTAAGCAGATATCACCATCTGAAAGGGAAACTTCATTTGCTTTCTGCTTCCCTCAGTTAAAAATTATGAAGCCAAGTTATCACATAAGAACTGAGAAATTTAGGTTTGTTACGAGACAGCTCTCTTAAAGGAGCACCTATTCAAATCACTGAGAATTGTCAACATATACACAATCCTTGATATCAAGGAATCATTTGAGATATCATCTGGCCCAGTGGGTTCTGTTTCTACTCGCATGTGTATAGCAGTATGCTTCCTCTGGAATGTTAAAGATGTCACTAAGAATCCTCAGAATGGCATTTGGTCCCAGGAGGAAAAGAAACCTCCTAAATCTCCTCCCTGCTTGTTTAATGAATATCCAACACTCTTCCTTAACACCTGCTACTTTTTTCACAGTATCTAGTTCAATCTATCTTTCTTATAAACTAAAAAAAAAATTAGCCACAAGGTTTATTTATTCATGTTTCATTGAGTAATTTTCAAGCAGGAACCTCAAGAGAAATTGACTCCCAAACTTATCAGAGTCTTCTGTAACATTAAGGAAGATCATCTAGCATCTTTCTTAAGACTTGCATTTAATTGCTATAGTGTCCAGTGACACCTGTCCCATGATTGAAGTCCTTGGTACTTGTATGACAGAAGTTCCTGGTAGGGAATGCAGAGTTCTGTATTCATCAACTGCTATCATCAACTCTCATAGACAAAGAGTTCTGTTAATGATCCACTGTTTTATAGTCACAAGGCTATTCTGGGGATAATTTTAGCATCTTTAATCATGGGTAGAATTTGCTTAAGCCCCTGATGTTTTCTGGATCCTTGCAAGTTTGTGGGCCAAAGCTGCCCACATGTAGCAGGTGATGTGCCCACACAGAGAAAGCACAAAGCAAACAGCCTCTATCTTAACACCAAAGCCTACCAGCCATATTTTCTGATGCTTCCCTGGGTTCCAATCTATCTTGCCATTCTCTGAAACTTGTCTACCAATCCTGCCCTGTACATGGATGGTACAGCCTGTCAGCCTGCCCACCTGCTTCTTCATTGAGCCCACCCCACCTACCTGCCTGCCTGCCTACCCACCTGCTTGCCTAGGCTATGGATCTGGCTCTGTCTGCTCCTCTTACACATGATGACATTTTTATGGAATGACCTTTGCAGTATGTAATTTTACCATCTCCCACTTTAAAAAAAATTTTAATTACAGATAGCACGTATGCTGTTTTGATGTTCTCCTGTGATTTGTGACATGCAATAAATATAAAGATCTATTTTTTGGTAAATTGGGAAATTTAAAAATGAAGTTGTAATTGAATATCTATACGATTTTCTGGGGCAAAAAAAAAAATCTAAGTATTGTAAAAGATTCTTTCAGCTAGGTGTGGTGGCACATGCCTATAATCACAGCATCTCAAGAGGTTAAGGCAGGAGGATCGCAAGTTCAAAGCCAGCCTTAGCAAGGCCCTAAGCAACTTAACAAGACCCTGTTTCAAAATAAAAATTTAAAAAGGTGCTAGAGATGTGGCTCAATGGTTAAAAGTGCCCCTGGGTTTAATCACTAGTACCAAAAAAAAAATATTTTCATACTCAATTCTTGCCCTCCAGTATGTATTTTTCACACTGGATTTTATCAAAGTGGAACACTACAGTAAACTGAGAATAACTTTTGTCACTTATAGTCCTGTTCATCTATAGAGGGACAATAATTCCAATATAAATGGATATTACTCTAGTACCTGGTACTATGCAATTTAGGAAAAAGCCCTCTCCATGGCTTATAGTTTTGCCAACACACACTATATTTAATCATGAATTGGTGTCTTCTGGATGATACAAATGTCAAGAGTAATAAACTTTTACATTGGTAATGTTTACTGCCTGAAGGTGCAAAATATCTAGAGTAACACCAGGACTCTATACATAAAACAACCAGAATCTGGCACAATTAAGTCAATCACTTCTGTCCAGTTAATGAATATGCCAACTGGTAAATGAAAAGTCCATCTGCAGCAATTGGTACAGTCTGAAATGAATACATCAGCTGTGCCCCAATTCAGTGCAGGGCCTGAATATAGAAATGGCCTAGATACTGCTGATATTTTCTTCCACACAAGGAAAACTATGATTTTTGTGTACACAGCAGCAAAATGCGGGTGCTCTTTCCTTATTGGGGCCATCAAGGTGCCCCACATGTGCCAATGACTCTGCATGAACAAATCCTTTGCATCCACCATTTTTTAGGTATGTTACTAAAGTAAAACAATCCAGTCTCCCCTGACTACCTCAGATCAAGATAAAATTGCTTGAGGCAAAATTGCTCAACCCTGGAATTTACTGCTAATGTAGTAGGGTCAGGCTATGCCTGGGCTAGTCCATCTTAGCAACTGTATCTGAGTAGAAGTGATAGATAAATAAGTAATCAACTTTCATAAACTACTAAATAAAATACATAAGTGCATCTATGTTCTAAAATTACTTTAAAGATACTGAATTATATTAATCCTGGGGTCTGAGAATATAGCCAATATATCTTTGTAAATTCCTTAGTAACTCTTAGAGAGAACTACACATAACAGGTATACAAATAATCCTTGGGTGAATCATAGAATACCAGAGTTGAACCACAAAAACCCCCTAAACTGTTCTGGTCCAATATTTTCCTGGAAGTTGAATTATTTTAACTATCTTGCATAAAACATCTGCTCAGTCTCTGCATGGATACTCCCAAAGTTAAGTAGCTCAATGTCTCTGGGCAAGGTCATTCACATGTGGGGAATTTTTAATTTACTGAATGAAAAAAGGAATAAAACAAATACTATCAAAAATTTAAAAGCCACAAACACAAAAGTATAGTATTTTGAGATGGATACCACTTTAGAAAGTCAACATCTTAAACTCCATGATCAATTATTACAATCATCTTCTTGGACATAACTATGACTCTCTTGCTTCACTTTAGCTTTACATTTGACCAAAGTAGTAACTTGGCTAAATTTACTCTCCTAGTCCACATGCCTAAGTAAAATATGACCCTGTGCTGACTTGTCACTCTTTAAATTCATGAACCTCAGAGGGCTCCTAATGTTGCATAGCAATAATTCTATCCCTTAAACAATTCCTTCTCCCACTCTTCTGGATGACTTTCATGCCTCTCCTCTCTCCAAAATACTTCAACATTCTTTTTCACAGCAGATCATCTTGCTTCCTATATCACCGAGAAAGGGGAAGCAATTAAAAGAAATTCTCCAGCAACCCAACTATATCTATTCCACTGCCTGCATCTGTATTTGTGAACTGTCGTTGTACCTAAGGTCATATTCTTCACTTGTGCTTTAGTTCTATCCTCTTTGCCTGCTTAAAAATTATTGAGCATTCTTTTTGTTTTCCTACCTTTTCATCATTTTCCCTTCTTTACTGAATCAATACCATAACCACACATATGATGCTATTTCTCACAGTTTAAAATAACCCTCTCTTGATCTCTCTTCTTGCTTTTGCTACTATCTCATTCCTTTTGTAATGTAACTTCTTGAAAAAATTATCTGTATTACCTAACTCAAGTTTTCCCCTCCCATATTCCCTTCAAAACCCTTTAGTCATACTTTAACCTATACTATTATAGATTCTTAACAAAGTTATAAATTATCATTCTTAACACAGTTTATTGTTAAATACATCTTTGCCTCATTTTTAATCACCTCTCAGTAGCATTTGACATGGTTGACTGCTATCTCCCTCTTCAAATATTTTCTTCACTTGATGAGGTAGCTTGTCTCCAGAAATAGCTTGATCAATTATTTCTCTACCCATAAAGTACATGCCACCTCCTTTTCTCCCCAAATGATTAGAAATAGTGTCAATTTCTCTACTCCCCCATACTGGGGATACACTGTCTTTGCTTTGCTTTGAGCAATAGAAAATGGCAGAAACAACACTTTAGTATATAGCTCTAATCCTGAGAGGACTGGAAGATCCTGTTTCCTGATTCTTAAACCCATGACCTGCCATGTGAGAAGTCCAGGAAGCCACATGGAAGACATTAGGGGATGTAGAAACCACAATGGTATTTCATCTCAGTCAAGCCTTCAAGTAACTCCATATCCAGCCAAGCTATGACTGCAACTGGATGACAGATATCAAGTAAAATCCACTTAACTAAGCCCAGTCAATTCACAGACACTTTATGTGTATAATAAATTATTGGTTTAAGACACAAAGTTTTAGGTTGGTTATTGCACAGCAATCAATAATTGGTTGCCATGTTTGGTAGGTATGAAAACATGTCTCCAACTAGAGGAAGGTTTGTTGATCAAGGGACCCAAAGTGCTGTCTGTGAACACATCATCATGGTTGCCCCAAGACTAAGTACCCCAATAGCTGCACGTGGCCGGGATTTAAGGTAGGCCCATATCTGGGAGGCACGGGACTCCTTGGATGGCTGACTTCAGCTTAAATACATCACAGTAAACTTGATGAAACTTCTTTAAACTACAGGTACTCAATCTTTGTCCCCATCTCTTCTTTACTTGTCAGACTTGCATTTGTAGTCTCCCTGCTGTCCTGTCCTTGTGTGGCTCCCTCCTCAACTTTGTCTCACAGGCATTGCCCCTAATAAAATACTGGCGTGTATAATTCTGTCTTCTATACAGAGGGTTAACACTTCACACTTGCCTGGCTCTTCCTTAGCTCTGTTGTCAGTCTGCTGCACTGGTATCTCTTCATCTCCCTAAAGTCAAAGAATGAATGTAACCTAGGACTCAATACTTGGACATGAACTTCTTCTTTCCATCCATACTCATTTCCTTACATACTTCATTCAATCTTATTGCATCATATACTATCTATATGTTCAAAACTCCCAAATCTGTCTGCTTCTCTCTCCAACCCTATCTGCCCCCCTTTTCTCAATCTCTCTCTCTCTCTCTCTCTCTCTCACACACACACACACACACACACACACACACAGAAACACACAGAATCTGGAGTTCCCTGAAACTCACTCAAGTGTCTTATGGGATTCTTTCAAATTTAAAATTTCCAAATGGTGTTTCTGATATCCCCCCCCCCATATCACTTCTGCATACCAGTAGATCCTGTCATGTATAACTTTACAATGTATTTAAAACCCAACCACTCTTCCTACCTCCCTTGATAGCTTCCTGGTCCAATATATCACTATCTCTCACCTGGATTACGACAGCAATCTCCACTGTGGTCTTTTTGTTTCTGATCTTGCCTCATGTTTACCTTTTCTCAACAGAGCTACTAGAGCAATCCTGTGAGAAACTATCAGATCTTATTGTTCTGCCTCAAACTTCCATACATTCAGAAACCTTATCATACTGTGAGCAAGAAAACAATCCTCACAACAAGATATAAATCCCTATGTGACTAGGACTCCAGAACTTCTCTGAGTTATCCCCTGCCTTTCCCTCCTTGCTCATTCTGGACCAGTCACTAGTGATTCATTCAGAGAGCCTTTGCATTGACTCTCTGTTTGGAGCATTCTTCCTCCTAATGTTAACCCCTCACTTCTTTCCAGTTTTAGTGCAGAAGTCAACTTCTCAACTAGATCTTCTCTGGTCACTCTGTCTAAATTTACAATTCCTTGGGATGGTTCATTTCCACCCACCTGTCTGTTTTATTTTTCTCCTTAGTACTAGCCACTATTTGATATAATATATATCTTGTTCACATATCTTGTGAATTGTGTGTTTCCACACTATAATGCATACTTAATGGAGGAATAGATTTTTGTTTCATTCTCTGTTGTTTCTCAATACCTCAAACACTGCCACTTAGAAGATGGTCAATAGATATTCATTAAATTACTACAAATATTCTTTTCTGGAAAAAATAAAAAATACACAAGCAAATATTTATTTCTGGTACACATAAAATGCTCAATAAACATTTATTAAATTTGTTAATGTATTTTCTTCCTAAATTAAAAACAAATGCATGAACCAATTTCATTGTAGAGAAACAAAGATATACAATATGGTTGGTTTTGCTACAGTTGCACAGAGTGTATCATTTTAAAATTGAATCATAACTACCATAAATATTTGGGAATCTTTTCAAAATTGTATATTCCTTGACCTCCATGTGTAATTGCTACTGACTACTAATCATGGTAGAATTTAATTAAAGTGAAATCAAAGGAAAAATTCTCTCTTATTTCTTAGAAGAAAAAATAAACTTCCACTGAATTTATTTTGTGTTGAAATTCATTTGTTCAGGTAGAAAAATAAAAGGGATAAAGGAAGAAAAAGCAAGCCTCAAAATTTTAAACTTTCTTCTCCCAACTGCTTTGGAAGGAAAAGGCTTATCTTTACTCACTTGAGCCCTGTGGGTTTTGGTGACAAAAATTCCCCTCCCCATTCCTCTTTCTCCTCTTGACATATGTTTAAAACAGCCAAATGCACAAGGAGCTAACCATATCTTCACAAGGGGAGGAAGCTGTACGTTCCATTTACTGTATTCTGGGATATTTTTAGCAGATTTAAAGAATAGTTTTTGACGATCGCAAAATAGGGCTCCTTGAGAACTAGTTATTTAAGCCCCTGCTGAATGTATCCTGACAAAAATTAGAGTTTTATTAATTAGATAGCCTGAGGAGAGAATTTAATCTTGAGTCACCACCCTGTGTGCCAAAATGTTTAAATCTTCAAACATAGCCTTGTAATTAGAGGGTCCCAGGGAAAGAGACAGAGTAGTCACTGTGCGTATAAGAACCTGGCTGTGGCATGCATTAGTGAACAAAAACTGCAGCAAGTCCAGAAGGACAAAGAGAAAATGGAAGTCATGGAAAATGTGTGTGCCTGACTTCAATTTGTAAGAAACCAGAGCAGGGAGTTGCAATTTCCTGACGTGAAAAACAGACAATGTCTTTCCAGTGTACACTGAAGTGCTTGTACAGTTACCTACACAAGGTTTTAAAAAGAAAAGGTCAATTGCCCTACCACTTTCTGAAGGGTAACAAGGTAGGGGTGAGAAATCAATGGAATTTTCCCCCAAACTCCAGCAGGCAATGTTTCTATCGATATTTTATACTGAGGCTCTGCAAAATTTCACACAAGTTCAAAAATTCTCTAAAATAAAGTGCCATGTTGTATCTCTCATAAATGAGTATGCTTACTTCTCAAATATATGACATTTTCAAATCATTTGCATTTTAAAGGTCTAAGGAATTTTAATCACTGATCAGTTTTAACCCACGTTTCCTGCATGCATGCTTAAGCGTACACCCTTGCCATCCTCATAAAAATTCTCTTAAGCTCTTACTTTCATGTGTTTTTAAAATGGCTCTGCACCCCCACAGCTCTCAGTCTGCCTTCCCAAGTGGTCCCTCTGCCTGAAAGATGAAAGGCCCTCTTTACTCCCGCCAAGGCTCCTGTTTCTACTTTTCTACTGATGAAAAATAAAGATGGGAAAGTACCTAAGTAGTACCAGCTGACCTTGAGCTGGTGGGAGGCATTTCCTCAATTTCCTCATAGGGGCTCTTCAGCTCTCATGTGGTCTTCATTCCCAACTGAAAAACACCTAATACTCAAAATTCTTTAATTAAAATAAATTTTACCCAATTGTATAAAATATAAGAAAACAATATATTTTGTGACATATCAGTTTTTACCCTAATTACATTATGAGCTTCTTAAGGATCGTTTATTTTATTTCTTAAAGGCAGTTTGTATTATGGTTAGGAATAGACTCCAGAGGCAGACTGCCTAGGTTCAAATCCCAGCTCTCTCCCTTGTTAGCTGTGCAATCTTGAGCAAATTAACTTTTCTGTGCCCTGTTTCCTCAACTATAAAATGACAGTATTATGATATATTTCAGTTATTGAAAATATCAAATAAGTAAATAAACAAAATATTCTACAAGTATAAACAGTTATTTTATATTTTCCTTTTACTAACATAGTGGCAGATATAGAATTAGGGATCTTGGTGACATTTAATAGCTCCAGGATTAAAGAAAAAATATTAATTTTGAAATATCTCCTAGCTAGTTAGTATTGAGCAACTTGACAATTACTAAAATTTTTCATGTATAAAGTAAAATGTTCAATGGACTCAACTTCCAGCCAGCCAACCATTAGCTAGTGTTGATGGTCACAAACCTGGTTTCAATTATGAATGAGGAAATGGTACTCTTGTCAAATGAGAACCAGGCAATATGTCACTCAAATAATATATAGTCCATAATATTGATGTGATTCTCATTATCATTACCACCAATAATATTTTATTGGATGGAGAATGCACGTTGGGCACCAAGCCAGGTGCTGAGGACAGAGAGAGGGTCAAGACAATATCTGTGATAATAAGATTAAGATCTAGTTGGGTAAACAGCTTGTTATCTTGTGTAACATGGATGAAACTGGAGAATGTTATGTTATATGAAGTAAGTTAGGTACAGAAAGAAAAATAGCCCATGTTCTCACTTATTGATTTCATAAAAGCAGAGAGAATAGTGGCTACCAGAGGTTGGGATGGGTGCGGTGTGGTAGAGGATGGAGAGAGTACAGCTAAGAGGCACAGAGGTGCAATCATATAAGAAGAAAAAAAATTCTGATGTTCCATTGCATAGTAGGGAAACTATGGCTGACAACAATTAATTATACATTTCAAAATAGCTAGCAGAGAGGATTTTGAATGCCTCCAACCAAAAGGAAGGATAAATGTTTCAGGTGATACAATTACGTTGTGTAAATGTATTGAAATACCACACCATACCCCATAAATATGTACATTATTCTGTATCAATTAAAAATAAAACATTCAAAAGGCATATATAAAAACAAATGGCAACTTAAAGTCAGTATAAAATAAGCAAAGCAGGTAATTATGCACTATCGATTCAAAGGAATAGGAGGTGGATAGCTAGATATTACAAGACTGTTGCCGCCTGTAGCGATTGCCGCTTGCAGCAATGACGCCGCGGGAGAAAATTCGAAGGCAGAATGGAAATGAAAAAGTTCTTTTATTCTTCTCTCTTCTAATTTCTCTCTCTGGCTCCAACAACCTCTCCAACTCCAACTCCAACTCCAACTCCAACTCCAACTCCAACTCCAACTCCAACTCCAACTCCAACTCCAACTCCAACCACCCCTCTAACTAACCCTCACCCGGTTAAATACTTTTTGCCTTAACAAGGACACATGCTAACAGCTCGAGCTTACAGGTGCTTCACGCAGTGTTCACGGGCATAAAAAGATTCTTAGATAAATGCATGAATATCAGGTGAAAATACTTGAACACCTTTATGGCTCTCAGCTAGCCACCATCTTAGCTATCTCCTCAATTAGGGCTCTTACACAAGACTATATTAGCGGGTGAAGTCCACTGATACAGAACAAATTAGTCTTAATTTGAGCAAAGGTAACATGTTCATTAAATCAAATAAAAATGAAGCTGATAAGATTTATAAATGTAGAAGAAATATCTTAAATGTATTAACTTATAAAAAATCATCTAAAATGCATGGAAGGCCATGCTTGCTTTAGTAGCACATATCCTAAAGTGCACAGAAGCTCATTTACTGAAAGCACACAACTTGACAATCAAGAAGGCCAAGAAATGGGTAAAGTAAAGATGAATACTGGACAGAAAATGATATGAGCTCCTTATACCCACCTGAACTGCCTCATGCACTTCTTGTCAATTTGCCTGTAGCAGGAGAGGGTCATTTTGGAAAAATCTTGCAGTCTTACTTGTAATTATATAATTAATAACACATAACAGAAATGGACCCCTCCAAAGTTCCAGTGTATAATAAACATGACATACTATGAATTTGAAGAAGCAAATATAAGTAAAATAAACACAAAGTAAAATTAGAAATCTTATTATTAAATAAATGAGTAGAAGATGTACATGAAACATAAAAGGCTTTAATATAATCTAAAATATATAATAAAAGTAGCAAAAATATTTGTGTCCTTGAATTTCTGAGATTGACATATGCTAAGAGATTATATTTGATTTTTCCCCAAATATAAAATTCTATACCATAAAGAAGATTAAACTTCTTTATGAAGAAAATCAGAAGATCTGTACTCAAATTTCATCTTTTCACCTATGAGATCTATGACATTGGTCAAGTCACTATCACTATAAATCTCAATTGTCCTCATCTGCAAAATAGGCATAGTAACACTTCCCTTGTAGAATTACTGAATAATAAATATAACATAGTTGAAGGCATATTGAGCACAAATTGATGTTTCCATATAAAATGAGAAATAATTTCTTCATACAGTACTGGGTTGACCCAATAGGATCCTGAATGTTCTGAAATTTCCCTTCACTAAATTTTCATGTTGTAGTCTGCTGAGAATATACTTACTTTAGGACACAGGTATGTCTTTCATGGGTATTTTAGTATAGTGGGACTAGATGAGAACATAGGCAAGTATGATGACTAATTTCATGTGTCAACTGAACTGGCCATGAGTTTTTCCGGGATTAAACAGTATTTCTGGATGTGTCAGTGAGAGTTTCTGTACAAGATAAGCATTTGAATCCGTGGGCCTACTGAAGTGGATGGCCCCCTTGGACTTTGAACCCCATCACTGGCTTTCCTGGGTCTCCAGCTTGCAGATGGCAGATTATGGGACTTCTGAGTCTCCATAACCACATTTCTCGTAGTAAATGATTCCTTAAAGAACCATAATACAGTGGGAAAACTGGGAATTCAGATGGCCTTTTAAAAAATGACTGAGGATATTAAAACTAAAACCCTGTGTCAGGCAGGCCCGACATGGCTATACTTGGCTCCCTCACTGATGAGGCTTCAGGCAGGCTGTTTTAGTATGTAGTTAAGGTCATGAGCACCCTGATTCACCATGTACTCAAGGTCATAAACATTTGCTATGAGCATGCATCACGTTGGCAATGTGCCTTCTTTATCTGACCTCCCTATAAAAAAAAAAAAAAAAAAAAAAAAAAAAAAAAAAAACAAAAAACCTATGGTATAAGGCTGCTGCTGCCTCTAAATAAAGCATGACTAGTATCCCAAATGTGCCTTGCATCATCTTTCAACTGTCAGATCCCCAAACCTTGTTTCCTGGGCCTGAGCCACAGGCAGACACCTTGTTTGCTTCCTGACGTAAGCAGATGCAAGAGGCAGTATAAAGTTTATTGAATTACCCCTTCATTTTCAGAGCTAAAGTAGATATAGAATCCTATTAACCAAATTAATCACTTGGAAGTCCTGGCTTTTGGAAAGATACAACACACTAGTAAATGTTTTTCTTGATTTTCTTAAAGATTACATTAAATCTATACTATCAAGTGGTAAAAAAGAGAAGGTATATTTTAATGGAATTAGTGTTTTTGACTTCCATGGCACCCCATTCAAACAGTCAGAAGAGGCTTCAGGAGTCTGGCTTTAAAAACAAATGAACGGACAAATGAAAACAGATCTACTGTACAGTACTTACTGGTTTGCCAAAGAGAGAGAGAGAGAGAGAGAGAGAGAGAGAAAAACCAAAAGATCCCTCATAATAGTGACCCTTGCCTCAAAATCCTTTAGTACACTGGTTTTCAACCTTGTCTAACATTACAACCATCTGGGAAGCTTTCAAAACTCTTGAAGCTTAGGCCACATTCCAGAACAACTAAATTAGAATCTCCGGGGGTGGTCTTCAGTATTTTCAGTATTTTTAAAGCTCCCAAAATGATTCCAATGCAAGCCACAGCTGAAACCACTACCGGAAGAGCTTTCCATTCCCATGATTGGTTGTATGCTCCATAGTGTGGCATTACAGTCCTGCCACACTTGCCTCTATGTCCGTTTTCAGCCTCATGTGCTACACTCCCAAAGCCCTCACCTAACCACTGGTGGTGACTAGTGGATTGGGAGGTAAACAGTTCATGTGTTGTTTGCCCTGATGATGCAATCCCCCAGCCTTGTTTCCATTTATCTCACCTCTGCCTAGTCAAATTGCATTGATCTTTCAAGGCCCAGTTCAAATGGCTATACTTCCAGTATTTCCACAGCTTTCCCAGTGTAATAGTTTTAAACATGCCCCCAAATTCTACTTCTGCAAAAGGTAAATCTAATTATCTTCTCTTTAAGTGAATTTAAAGGGAATTACTAAAGAATGTAGCAGAAGTGACTTAGGTAAGGCTAGATTAGAAAAGTCCATTAGCTTCTACCTGGTATTCTTCTCTTAAGACAAAGGCCATGTGGTGAGACCAGCTAGAGAGACAACAAAGCCAGTGAGAGGCCTGAGTGGCTCCAGCTGTTCAGACCCACCAGTCCTCTGAGTCCAGGCAGTATTTAGTGTCAGACGTGCAAACAGTGAAACTCCACATGACTCTAGCCTTCAGACTTGGAGTCCTCCAGCTGAGGTCACTGATATCATGGAGCAAAGACAAACTGTCTCAGCTGTATCCTGTCCTGATTCCTGAACCTCAGGACGAGTGAGTATTGAACACCCCTAAGTCCTGGAATAACTTATTTCACAGCCTAAATAACTGAAACTCTCACTTTACTAGTCATTTTATCTCTACCTTGCATCTGGTTCTTAACATATTCTTTTACCATGTTATTATACAACATATTATATCTCCCATCCTAAATTGCTAGGTCCTTGATGGCAGAAACCATGTTTTATTGCTTTATGCATCTTCCATAATGCCTTGTCCTAACACTTATTCAAAATTTGAATGAATTTTTAACTTCCAGCAAAGACAAAAATTAGCCTCAAAAGAACATCATTCTGCTTTTGTCTGATTTCAAATTCCTGACTATAATTGTCAATTGTATTCACCTGCTTTAATTAAATTAAAGTCCTGTGATACATCCAGACAACAAAAGAAAATGTTGAGACTAATGGATTATACAAGACTAAATGATAGTGACATATAGTGAGTAAAATAAAATTGTATATAAGCCCACATAAATATAGTTATCTCATACTAGACAAAGGCACAAAAAACATACATAGGAGAAAAGATGCCATCTTCAACAAATGGTGCTGGGAAAACTGGAAATCCATATGCAGCAAAGTGAAACTAAACCCCTATTTCTCACCATGCACAAAACTTAACTCAAAGTGGATCAAGGACGTAGGAATTAGACCAGAGACCCTATTATGCCTATTACAAGAAAAAGTAGGCCCAAATCTTCATCATGTCGCATTAGGCCCTGACTTCCTTAACAAAACTACTAAAGCTCAAGAAATAAAAGCAAGAATCAATAAATGGGATGGATTAAAACTAAAAAGCTTCTTCTCAGCAGAAGAAACAATGAATGAGGTGAACAGAGAGCCTACATTTTGGCAGCAAATTTTTGCCACACATACATCAGATAAAGCACTAATTTCTAGGATATATGAAAATTCAAAAAACTTAACACCAAAAAAACCCCAAATAATCCAATCAATAAATGGTCTAAGGAGCTGAACAGATACTTGCAGAAGAAGAAATACAATTGATCAACAAATATATGAAAAAATGTCCAGTATCTCTAGCAATTAGAGAAATGCAAATCAAAACTACTCTAAGATTTCATCTCACTCCAGTCCGAATGGAAATTACCAAGAATACAAGCAACAATAATGTTGGAGAGGATGAGGGGGAAAAGGCACACTCATACATTGCTGGTGGGACTATAAATTGCTGCAATCAATCTGGAAAGCAATATGGAGATTCCTTAGAAAACTGGGAATGGAACCACCATTTGACCCAGGTATCTCACTCCTTGGTCTATGCCCAAAGGACTTAAAATCAGCATACTACAGTAATGCAGCCACATCAATGTTCACAGCAGCTCAATTCACAGTAGCTAGGCTGTGGAAGCAAATTGTGGAACCAACCTAAATGCCCTTCAATAGACAAATGGAAAAAGAAACTGTGGTATATATACACAATGGGATATTACTCAGCATCAAAAGAGAATAAAATTATGGCATTTGCAGGTAAATGGATGGAGTTGGGAAATATTATACTAAGTGAAGTAAGCCAATTCCAAAAAACCAAAGGCCAAATGTTCTTTCTGATAAGTGAATGCTAATCCATATGGGAGGATGCATGGGATAAGTGGATGAACTTCTTATGGGGCAAAGGGGAAGTGAGAGGGGGCAAGTGGGAGAAGGCAGGGGGAAAGGGGGTAGAAAAGATGGTGGAATGAGATGGATATCATTACTCTAGGTACATGTATAATTGCACAAATGGTGGGACTCTACTTCATGCACAACCACAGAAGTGAAAAATTGTGCTCCATTTGTGTACAATGAAATTGAAGAGCTTTCAACTGTCATGTATAAATGATTAAAATAAACAAACAAACAAACAAATGAATAGATTGTATATAAACACCCAAGTATGCACTATGGATCTGGAATTAGTGTTTCTAATCTTTGCTCTCTTGGAAACTGATGCAATTCATGTTCTGTGGCTCAGCGGAATATTTCCTCTCCTAGTCTATATCCTCTTTTTTGATTGAACTAGATGTATATCTCCACACACAGTATCCATGTCCCACTTTGCCTATGCTAGAATGTTAGTTATTTGTAAGGTTTTTGTTTGTATACCTGTTAAATGCAAAGAGTTATCTGTTTTAAAAGGCAGTGTGACATGGTAAGAAAAGGCTGGAAAACCTGGGTGGAAATCTTAGGTTGAAGTTCCAGGGAACTGATCAGCCTTGGGTAAATAAATTCATCTCTATGATACTCAGGCTCTGTAACTATAAGGAGGAAGCAGGATTCCCAACTTACAGAATTGCTAGGAGAAATAAATGAGATTCTATGTGTACAGTGAATAGGCAAAAACTAGCACATACTAAGCATTCAAAATCATTAGGTATCAATTTTTTTTTAAGTTTTCAAGGAAAATTTACTTTAGATTTAAAACTCTTGTTAATTTTATTTATTTATAAGACTTCTCTCCTACCCAAGAACAAGGAAGGTCTTTCCATCTTCTGAGGTCTTCTATAATTTCTTTCTTTAGTGTTCTATAATTTTCTTTAAAGAGGTCTTTCACCTCTTTCATTAAGTTGATTCCCAGTTATTTTTATTTTTTTTGATGCTATTGTAAATGGGGTAGTTTTCATCATTTCCCTTTCAGAGGATTTGTCACTGATGTACAAAAATGCCTTTGACTTATGGGTATTGATTTTGTATTACCAAAAGCATTATACAGATTTAATGCAATTCCAATCAAAATCCCAATGACATTCCTCAAAGAAATAGAAAAAGCAGTCATGAAATTCATCTGGAAAAATAAGAGACCCAGAATAGCTAAAGCAATCCTTAGCAAGAAAAGTGAAGCAGGTGGCATCACCATACCAGATTTTAGAGCAATAGTAATAAAAGCTGCATGGTATTGGCACCAAAACAGACTGGTAGACCAATGGTACAGAATTGAGGACACAGAGACTAATACATATAATTTCAGCTATCTTATATTAGACAAAGGTGCCAAAAATGTACAATGGAGAAAGGACAGCCTCTTCAACAAATGGTGCTTGGAAAACTGAAAATCCATATGCAACAAAATGAAATTAAACCTCTATCTCTCACCATGCACAAAATTCAATTCAAAGTGGATCAAGGACCTAGGAATTAGACCAGACACAATATGCCTAATAGAAGAAAAAGTAAGCTCCAATTTCCAACATGTCGGATTAAGCCAGAAATTCCTTAATAAGAATCCTGCAGCGCAAGAATTAGTATCAAGAATTAATGAATGGGATAGATTCAAACTAAAAAGCTCCTTCTCAGCAAAAGAAACAATCAGTGAGGTGAATAGAGAACCAACTAACTGGGAACAAATATTTAATACATGCACATCAGACAGAGCACTAATTTCTAGAATATATAAAGAACTCAAAAAACTCAACACCAACAAAACAAATATCCCAATAAATAAATGGGCCAAAGAGCTGAACAGACACTTCTCAGAAAAAGATCTACAATCAATCAACAAATACATGAAAAAATGCTCAACATCACTGGCAATTAGATGCAAATCAAAACTACCCTAAGATATCATTTCACACCAGTCAGAATGGCATCTATTAAGAACACAAACAACAATATGTGTTGGAGGGGATGTGGGGAAAAAGGCACAGTCATACATTGCTGGTGGGACTGCAAAATGGTGCAACCATTATGGAAAGCAGTATGGAGATTTCTTGGAAAACTGGGAATGGAACCATCCTATGACCCAGCCATCCCACTCCTGGGTCTATTCCCAAAGGACTTAAAATCAGCATATTACAGTGACACAGCTATCTCAATGTTTGTAGCTGCCCAACTCACAATAGCTAGGTTATGGAACCAACCTAGATGTCCCTCAGTAGATGAGTGGATTAAGAAAATGTGGTATATACACACAATGGAATTTTACTCAGCAATAAAAGAAAATAAAATAATGGCATTCGCAGGTAAATGGATGAAGTTGGAAAATATAATGCTAAGTGAAGTTAGTCAGTCTCAAAAATCCAAATACCAAATGTTTTCTCTGATATAAGGAGGCAGATTCACAGTGGTGTTGGGTGTCGGGGTACATAGGAAGATTAGAGGAACACTAGAATGGTCAAAGGGGAGGGAGGAGAAGGGAGGGAGCTAGGGTTTTTTTTGGGGGGAGAAAAGGCAGTATAATAAGATGGATATCATTATCATAAATGCATGATTGAAGACTTGAATAGTACGAATATACTTTGTATACAAACAGTGTTATGTGAAAAGAGGCTCTATATGTATATTATGAATTGTAATACATTCTACTATTACAAATACAACATTGAATAAAAAAAAAAGACTTCTCTCCAACATGCACTAAAAAATGGTAGCTATAGCCTGTAACTATGGTCCTCTCTCTTTTCTGCCACCTCCTTGTCTTTCTCCCTTTTTGATCTGCTAATTTCATGCTAAGCTGAACTATGACACAGTATTATTTTACCCCCCAACATATTTCCTGGAAGAAAAGTTTTGAGGTAGATCTAATAGCAAATATCTGTTGAGTAGATATCTTTTGGCTCCATGGTACTTCCTGTGTACAATTCTAAACATTACTTTGGCTGTAATCTTTAGAGCAGAGAATAGCTGTATAATAATTTTATTACTACTATGAATCAATTACAAGTCAATAGAAAACGTAAAAGACAAAAGATGAGTATTGGGCTCTCTGCCTAATCTTTGTCCTTCTTAGAGACACCTTATCTGCCCGCCTCTCTTCATCTCTTTGTTCACTAATTCATGAAGAAGTCTGACCAATTGTTTTAGTGAATGTCTCAAGTCTTCCCATTATTCTTAGCCCTACTATACTAACAAAATAATGCCTATATCAGTGCATCTCAAACTTTAATATGAACCTGAAACATAATGTGAACCTATTGAAATGCAGATTCTGACTCAGCAGGTCTGGGTATATCCCAAGATTCTACATTTTTAACAAGTTCTTGAGTGATTCAGATGATACTGTTAATCCAGGATCACATTTTAGGCAGTTAAGATTACAGTTATAGCCTCATTTCTGAGCTTTTTGCCTCCACTCTTAATGTATTGTTACCAAGTAAGTAAGTAATAAATATCTCACCAAACCAAGAAATTTAAAATACAAATCTCATCATATCTCTTTTGTACCCACACTTCCAGCTCCACACATGCTACCATTCCTTTCAAGGGACCCCCATAATTAGAACGAAGAAATCCAAACTCTTTAGCATGGCCTATGAGGCTTTCTAAGATCTCATTCCTGTTTGCTTCTCCAGCCTCATTTCTCTCTACTTCTTAATTCAAAACGTACTTGATAATTGTTGCTATGACAGACACTACTTCTCTAAGAGCCAGTCAGAGGCAAAAGCTTCCAATGCCTCTAGCAGATCTTTCTATTTCTCAAAATTTTCAGGTGCTGTTCCCCCTATTTTGAATATAAGCAACCCTGCCCCAAACTTTTCTGGGGAACACTTCTTCTGGAAGATTTTCCTTTCCCCATTGTATGGCAATCTATTCATAATCTCTGCTGTGCATGATATCTGGGACAGAACTTAGAAACCACTTGAATGAATAAATAGCACTTAGGGCACTGTATTCTAATGGACTGTTTATTTGAATACTTTCCCATAGTGAATTTCTTGAGAGCAGGAGCCATTGTTTATTCATCTTTTATCTCCAGTGGTGCCAAAGCAACTCATTAATATTTGTTGAACACAAATGAATGAATGCAAAAATCAATAAAAGATACCAAAATTACAGATATAAACAAAGTTATGTATAGATCAAAATATTATAGCAGAAGAAACTAATAAATGCCATGGTTCAGATTGGCTAAAGATAAGCAGGAAAGATTAATATTTAAACTTCTACATTTCTGTGAGGCAGAAGTAAGACTATGGTTAAAATTCCTTGATATTCATGTTTGGTAGAAGTCAGGTCCAAGCAGGAACAACTAAACGGTAACAAATACTCTCAAACTAAGAAAATAGAATTTAGTTAGAAATTCAACCAAAAGCAGCTTTTGCAGCTAACCAGATGTTCTGCTAACTTTAAAAAAATTCTTCAGGTTTTTTTTTCTTTTTGTACTTTAATATGAATTTGAAACACTAGGCGAACCTATTGAAATGCAGAATCTAACTCAGTAGTTCTGGATATATCCCAAGATTCTACATTTTTAACAAGTTCCTGAGTGACTTAGATGACAATATTTGTTTAAAATTGCATTTTAGGTTGTGGATAAGTGCCCAGTGGAATGTAGCATGTAAGCTGTAATCTGAGCCTCATCCCCAGCTTGTTTTTTATTTTATTTTTTTAATTTTGAGGCAGGGTCTTGCTAAATTGCTTAGGGCCTCTCTACATTGCTGAGGCTGGCCTTGAACTTCCAATCTTTCTGTCTCAGCCTCTGAGTAGCTGAGATTGCAGGCATGTGCCTGGCACCTGATTTGATCAGGTTTTTAAAGTGGAATTTCATTTTGAAAAAGCATTCATTCAGCTAGATTTAAAAGTATTTAATATGTCCACTGCAGGCTCCTGAGCTACAAGGAAATCATGCCCTAAGGAGGGTACTGCACTGGCCCATTCTGTAGATGGAGACACAGAATCATTGACTACATAAGACCTCTTTGCGGGTAGAGATGATGAAGAGGGGTGGGGCTTAGTGTCCTGGCCCTGGAGGAGGCTCATGAGACAGGAAAAAAAAAAAAAAAAAAGAAAACCTAAATCACTTTTTTAATTAATGAACTTTATTTTTAGAGTAGTTTTACATTTACAGGAAAACTGAGCAGTAGCTGATAGTTAGGATCCCTCTATCTCTACCAATGCAGTTTTCCCTATTTCTATCATCTTACTTTAGCATGGTACAGTTGTTCCAAATTAATGAGCTAATCCTAATGTAATATTATTAACTCCATAGTCACTCCCATTCTCTTAGTTTTTTGTTTTGTTTTCTTTTGTGTTTTTTGGAACCAGGTATTTAACTCAGGTGCCCTTAACCACTGAACCACATTCCCAGTCCTTTTTATTTTTTATTTTGAGATAGGGTCTTGCTGAATTGCTTAAGGCCTTGCTAAGTTGCTGAGGCTGGCTTTGAACTTGCCATCCTCCTGCCTTAGCTTCCCAACCTGCTGGGATTACAGGAGTGTGCAACCACACCCAGCAAAAATCCTTCAAATTTTAAGTATAAACTATTGAATAGAGTGACGAAACAAATACATTCTCTTTAGTCAGTGTTTCTACATGGGGACCAAGGAGACGTCATTTGAGCATGTCTTGAGTGAGCTACAATTGCACCACATGTTTGTAAAAAGTAAAATTACCCTATAAGATAACAAACACACCCCTAGATATTTTTGTACTTTCCTCTGATTCTTCACATGTTGTGTATTAGGAATTTTCATGGGCAAAGTTCTAAATCATAGAAAAAGATTATTTTCTGTCAAATGTATGACAAGAAAAAACCCAACAGACATACACACAAAACAGACCAGTCTTTTCTCTCCTGGTGGTTTAAATTGGTGGCAAACAAGCAAAACAAACACCTAAATTAAAAGCATAGGGATGGGCAGGCAGTAGTGGAGCACAAATGGAGACCTCTCTTTATATGGGGCATTAGGAAGGACAACCTGTGGTTCTTGCCACAAAACGAACTAAAGGAAAACAACTCTTAACACTGAAAATAAAACAATGGAATCTATCAACACACAAAAATCCCAACTAACCCACCCAATGAGAATCTCAGAAGTGTTTAAGCAAAACCCTCAAAGTTATCAAACAAAAACCAAAAGACAGGATTACTAATGAAAGAAAAAAATCTAAGGAAAATATTCAGATTTAGCTTCTGATTTCTGCCCTTTTCTTCTCTCTCCACCTTGACCCTTCTAACATTTTTGTCTTTCCTATCACCTCATTTTTGTTTTCCCACATCTACCCCCCTCGAGCCTTTTATTCCCACAAATAACTAATTTGGGATGGAGGATGTGGATAAAGGTACATTAAATCCTATCCAGAGTGTGGGGGGTGTAAGAGACAGATCCAGAAGCAGAAGCTAACCTGAGGCTCTATGTCCCTGAGAACCTTGGTAGGGATAGTAATTTTGACTTAGTCCTGGCAGCCAGCAGGTAGGTGCCAACCTGTCCATTCTGGCTCAGATTCAGATCTCTGGTTCTTGAAAGATAAGCAGATCCAGTGTTTGGCCATGATCACACCAGGTGGTGAAAGTGGCATGCCTAGGGGGACTTCACTCCAGGGATTACAAAGACCCTGGCATTGAACCACCATCTGGACCATCAGTATAAGCAGATAAGTCTGGTCTAGTTCTAATTTCTAGTTCATCCACAGAGCTTCTATCTTTATATGTTTACATTTTTTACATGGTATCTTATACAAGCTTTATAAATTTTGGTATTTTAAGTGTTAAGACTTCACTTTCTAGAATCCAAAAATTAAGATGGATTCTGAATTTTAAAAATGATGAAGTAGTATCTTCTAAATGAAGAACAAATGGTGTTGCCATGTGGTTCTACTACAGTATACCCCTGAGAGTAATCTGCATGCTGGACTTAGGCAGGTCATTCATCATTACAGAGTTTATAGGTTTTCTGCTCTCTCGGAAGTCATTTATAGTAAAGTCAAGCAAAGGGGAAAGAAAATGCTTTCTGGACAAATATAAATAAACAGTATCATAGAATTTCTATATTATATAATGCCATAAGTGATTATATTGCATTTTCATGTTCTCCTATAACTGGGGATTATAAGTGTAAGGAATATTTATTGGAAAGATTTTCTTGTTTTCATATAGAATTCTTACAGAATATGGGTAACAGCTCAGTCCATAAAACTAATATGAATACTCAAGACAGAGTATTTACAGTGAAAAATTTAACAGGGATAATTAGTATTGGAGATACACTGAGGTGGGCTCTGATTACACATTGGAGTACATAATTGTGTAGGAAAGAACCAAATACTGATTCCATGTAAATCAGGGAGAAGACAGTTAAAGAAAAATGAGCATAATAAATAGTCTCAGATTGTGCATTTTAAAAACATTAATTTGTTAAATTATCTCTTAAAATTCACTGCTTGGAATTCAGGATTGTCCTCGTAAGAATGACTTTCCAAGACTTAAAATCACTGAAATTTGGGTTTTTAAGTGCAAAAATAATATTAACTTAGAAATAAAGGCAAGGTCGGGCTAAATAGTTTGCCTCTTGGTAATACATCATGATTGTAGCATTTACTCCTGTCCTTCCCCTTGTCAAGATTTTATATTAGATTGACATTCTTAAGTTTCCGTTGAATATCCTCCAATGAGGAAGTTCTTTAGGGCCTTCTGAGTCTTCTTTCTTTCAAGACAGGCTGGAGAGGAAAGCAGTAGTTGTTGAGTGAGTGAGGAAAAACCAACAGTGCCTGGCACATCACCAGAAGTCCCCATGGTGTGCACCATGTTGTCTTATGTACACAAAAATAGTTTTTTGAGTTTTGCTTTTGGTCAGTTTTCTTCTAAATTACTAAGACATTTCTTTGTGAACAACTAATTTAATTGCTTTCATATTGCTTCACCCAATCAATCCTGAAAATAAAAATCAATTTGTATAAGCTGTTTGGTTAGATAGAGAAAGAAAAGAAGAAAAAGGGAGAGAAGGAAAATGAAAGAAAAGGAAAATGCCCACCCCTTCTGACTTAATTGCTTATCTCCTTTCTGTTGATAATACAGGCAATATAGGAATACTAGTTATAACAGAATCTGTGGGCTCAAGATGTGTCTGTACCCCACCCACATCACCGTCACTCTGCCATAGTCAACAAAATGATCTTCAATTTTTGATTCTGGTGCCCTTTATGGTGGTCATCCATATCCATCCCCTGCTGCTAAGGCATTGCTTTATTTTCCTCTCAGTGAAGCTCTGGTATTAGATTAATTGGAAGTGAGTTTATTCTAATGGCTTATTATCTCTGCAAGCAACATTCTTTTTGACAAAGTGCTGAACCTTAACACAGTTCTGTTAGCAACATAGCATTGTCTAATCACTAAATCCACTCTGTACACATTTAGTTTCCATTATAATGACTAAGAGAATTAATGACAGCTTTTATTTATTGTAGCATGTGTTGACCATTCTAATAGCTACTTGTGATAATGGATTTTTTTCTTAACTCTTGAAAATATAAAGTAAACAACTTAAAAATGTTTAATTTAAGATTCACATGTATCACTTATCATTGTTCAAAATGAACAAAATCTATGTTTTGTCTCACAGGAGATTTGATTAGTGTGCACTTATTGCATAAATCTTTATGGCTGGCTAAATTTTCCAGTTAGATAAAGTGTTTTTCTTTTAAGCTGTGTATTTTATTTTAGTAGATTCTAGGAAAGAAGTTTCAGACTGTCTATATTCTTAAATAAAAGGTAATAGTGATCACTTAGCAGCACTATAAATAACAGTAAAACTCTGCTTTTGACATCCCTGGGACCATTTACCCCTATACTAACTTGTCTTAGACTGATGTGCTTTTCACAGTTGGATGTGATTTGCATTGTTTCTGCATTTTACTCATCAGATTGTCATCAGCTTCCACTTTTCATTGTCATGTGCCACCATCAGCCCTTTTCTCTGCTTTCTCTTTTGCTACTTCATGAGCGTAGATTACCAATCTTAATAGAATCCTGTGTGCATTAAATGTGAATACATGTTGCATAAGAAATTGATTTATTTAAAAGAAAAACAACACATGCTTTGTGGCACAGACAAGAATGGGATTGAAGCTGGTTGCTCAGAGTCTTTCTGCTTCCTCTTGTGCCACGTTGGCTTCCACAGAGAGCTGGGTGGAAGGGGTGCATTGTTCTTTACTTTTAGATCACGCTGTTATACAAGCTTGCTCCCTTCGCCTCCCTCCTCCTACCTCACTTGTGGTTTCAGAAAGCCTGCTGTCTTTATGTAAATCCAATCAAGCCTTTTGAATTATACCGAACCATTGTAGCCAACATTAAAAATACAAAATATTAGCAGGGAGGCTGTGATTTGTAGGTGCTCAGAATCAGTGGGCTCATGTTTCTAAGTCTTTGTCATCCTTTCAACACACACCAAAAACATCCCTGGCTTTAAAAAGAATGCTGTGCTTGCAGATCAGAGGTAGCAGTTCACCAAGTTATTCTGAAAATGAAGAAAAGCACCATCACCAAGGCCAATGGGCCACAGCTTTTTATAGTGTTGCGTTTTGACAAGTGGAAGCTTGTGGAATCTGTATTTGCAACTTGTCATTTTTCTCCCTAATGTCCAGTCTATTTTTGGTCTGGGAGAAAAAAGGAAAGAAATAAAAGAACAGAGCCTGAGCTAGAGGCAGCCTACAGGGCTGGTCCTGGGAATATTAGGAAGTTGGTGAAAGAGGTAGCCCCCAGCTTCACCTGCCTCTCCTTTTAGAAGATGCTCTCCTTCATCTTACCCATTCCAGAGGTATTGCCTTCCCTTTCTCCAGGCTTTCTCCAGTTTCCAAACAAACCTTTCTCAGAGTCAATATAAAATATTCCAGTGTGATACATTAGAAAGAACATTCTGATGTACAATCAGCTGATCCTGGTCTGAACTTCACCATTTTCTAGCAGTTTTGACTTAAGAGTAAAGGGTTCAGCTCTGACCTCCAGTCTCCTCATCTATAAAATAGGAATCTCTTCCCAGTCACTTTACAAACTTGTTTTTTAAGGGTCAAATAGAAATATGCACAGGTATATTCCATAAAATTTGAGCACTGTACAAATATAAGGCATGATCAATTTCTATTTGATTATCCTGTGCATGATGTTCAATGGACACTGAATGGTTGCTAAATGAAGTTGTTGTTTCATTTGACAGATGTTGTCATTCTGAGGGACATTTGCAATTTCACTGGGAGTAAGTCTGACATATTTGGAAAGAGAAACTCAATCACTAACATTCTTTAGTTATTCTTTTTGAATAACCAGATTTGATCATTAAAAACAAGTGTTATGTTCCATGGGGCTGGTACACTATTCACAAACCTTGGCCTGTATGTCAGTCTGCTTACCCTAATGGGGATGACACTGCAGCCACTAATGGTTCTATTATCAAATAGTTCCAACCCCTGTGGGTTCCATTACATAACAGAGAGACTAGAAAGCAAATCAGAACAACAAATTACATTTCTGAGATCCCTTTGAAACTGGGGCAAGTGTGTAACATATTTGCTAATCAGATGAACTCACAGTGAGGTTTAGACATAGAAGTGAGGGCTTGGGGGAAACGACGTATGTTTGTGGCAAGCACTGTGGCAAAAACACCTGGGGCTTCAACATCAGCCATGGCAGACTTCCAGCATCTTGTACCTTGATTTGCCTGAGTCTAAAACTTGAAATGACTGAGAAATCACTGCATTTGATGGAGGATACCTAGATATGACTCAATCATGTCTTCCTTCATTAGGGAAAATGGGAAATAAGACTCAGATATTAAAGCAAGTAATGAAAAATTAAAATTACATTTTTGCTCAGCAAAGCTTGTGACAATGAAAATCCTACTGGTTATATCATCCATCCTGAAGATGGTTCCATGTCAATATGTGTAGATTCATCACATTCTTTGAGCTGGCTGTATAACATATATAGCACATTTTTTCTACTTAGACACCTCCATTTATCATTAAAAACTTGGAAAGAATCATTTTTAGTATCTGCACAAGATTTTGTTGTATGTATACACCATGATTTATGAACTGATGACTCCATTTTTATACATTTCTGTAACACATTTTTATGCTATTCTAAAAACTCTGTACTAAAAATACTTTTGACATTTTGAATTATTTCCCAGAAAAATTCATAACCAAATTTTATGTTAATACTTTTGGTCATTTCCATATTTTATAAGATTTCAATTAAGAACACATTCCAAAGAATATTCTTCATACTAACAATCCTCAGAAAATAGAACTGAAACATTTTACCTTTATAATATCCTATATATGGACTTTCTACAATAGCTTTTATTTATATTTATAATTTTCAGAAAACCTTTTACTTAGCATTTGCTGAAGTCAGCTGTTGTTAAGTGAGTTCAAGAAAATAGGGAAGTTATAAATTATCTCCCTGCTGGCTTTTACACCAGGGCAGGATCCCTACTCCCGTGGGCCTTCTGGCTGACAGTCCAGAGTTTAGATCCTATTATAGGTCTGCCTTTCTCCCATATGCTTCTCAAAGGATCCAACAGAAATTAGATACTATTAAGAATTAGACATAGAAGGGTTAGGGTTAGGTTGTTGACCATGAAATTTCCCCCTATTTTAAAAATGTTTTCATTATTGATTTGTAATTATACATAATAATGGAATTCATTTGGACATATTTATAAGTGTATAGCATAATTTACTCCATTTCCATTCCCAGAACCTCCCCTTCGCTCCTCTTCCCTCTTCCCCTGGTTTTTGTCCTCTACTCTTTTGGTCTTCCTTCTATTTTTTATTGTTTATTTTTAAGTGAAAAAACTTGACACCTCCCATAACCCAATCAATAAATAGGCCAATGATCTAAACAGACCATTCTCAAAAGAAGAAAAATGCAAATGAATAACAAATACATGATAAAAATGTTTAACATCCTTGGCAATCAGGAAAACATGAATCAAAATTAGACTGGGGTTTCACCTCACTCCACTAAGAATGGCAAGCATCAAGAATACAAATAACAATAACTGCTCATGAAGAGGTGAGGTGAAAGGCACATTCATGCATTGTGGTGGAACTGCAAATTAATACAAACACTTTGAAAAGCAATATGGAGATTCCTCAAAAGACTAGGAATGGATCTACCATATAACCCAACTATCTCACTCCTTGATATTTATCCTGAAGAATCAGAATAAGTGGACTATAGTGAGACATACATGCTAATGTTTATAGGAGCGCAATTTACAATAGCCAAGTTATGGAACCAGTCTAGGTGCCCTTCAACAGATGAATGAATTTTAAAAATGTAGTATTCATACCTGAAGGACTTTTACTCAACCATAAAGAAGAATGAAATCATAAGCCAGGTGCGGTGTAATCCCAGCACTTGGGAGGCTGAGGCTGGAGGATCACGAGTTCAAAGCCAGCCTCAGCAATGGCAAGGCACTTAGCAACTCAGTGAGACCCTGCCTCTAAATAAAACACAAAAAAGGGCTGGGGGTGTGGCCCAGTGATCTATGCCCCTGAGTTCAATCCCAGTACCCTCCCCCCAAAAAGGAAGAAGAACAATGAAATTCTGTCCTTTGCTGGTAGATAGAGGGAACTGTAGAACATCATGCTAAGTAAATAAACGAGACTCAAAAAAGTCAAGTTTTGAATGTTTTCTGGCATATGTGGAAACTACAGAGAGCAAAGGGAGGATACCATGGAAACAGAAATAAGAGGGAGACCAACAGAGTAGAGGAAGTGGGCTGAAGAGGAGGGAGGAATAATGGGTAAGGAAAGGAACTGCTGAATGAAATTAACCAAATTATGCTATGTGCATGTACAAATATATAACAATAAATTATACTTTTATGTGTAACTACAATGTACCAATCTTATTTTATATTTGATAATTTTGAGTAGGTATTTTTAAAAAAATAACCTTCAGGGTTTTTTGTTTGATTGGCTAGGTAGTCATTGTTGGTCATTTTGACATATGTTTTAATTGTAAGTGTTGTTTTATTTCCTTTATTGTAAGGACTATGATCTTTCCATCCACAGAAAACTGCAGAGGTTTTTTCAGGTAACTCTTTCTGCTTCTCTTCACCACCTCTGATTTTTCTTCAGTCAGGTGAAGTGACCATGTGCTAATGTCAATATGTCATGTTCACAGTTCACCCACTTGGCACATTTCTGGTGACATAGAGGCATTCTGGCACAGCGGCTCTGCCACACCATTTTACAGACATTAACTGGCTCCCAAAGGGGGTGGGGAGCAGCAGCCCAGGACTGCAGATTACACCTTGGTTTCTCCTTTTGCATGCAGTGAAATACAATGTTTTCTAAAGTCAACTTCTAAGTGGTTTAGAATTTGGGGTTATTAAAGAAGCATTTTGTTGTTGAAGAATTCTTTTTTTTCTTTTATCTAAATGTTTTCTTGTATTCTTTTTTTACATTTCGTATTATACTTACAGAGCACATTTTTACATAACTCTGGTTGTATACAAAGTATATTCACACCATTCGTGACTTCATACATGCACTTAGGGTAATAATATCCATCTCATTCTACCATCTTTTTTTTTTCTTTACCCTTTTCCCCCCTCCCTTCCCCTCCCTCCCCATTGGCAAATCTAATGTTCCTCTAATCCTCCTATGCTCCCCATCCCAAGCCCACTGTGAATCGGTCTCCTTATATCAGAGAAAACATTTGGCATTTGGCTTTTTGGGATTGGCTAACTTCACTTAGCATTATATTCTCTAACTTCATCCATTTATCTGCAAATGCCATGATTTTATTCTCTCTGATTGCTGAATAATACTCCATTGTGTATATATACCACATTTTCTTTATCCATTCATCTACTGAAGGGCATCTAGGTTGGTTCCACGGTTTAGCTATTGTGAATTGTGCTGCTATAAACATCGATGTGGCTGTGTCCCTGATTTAATGCAATGCCAATCAAAATCCCAATGACATTCCTCATAGAAATAGAAAAAGCAGTCATGAAATTCATCTGGAAAAATAAGAGACCCAGAATAGCTAAAGCAATCCTTAGCAAGAGAAGTGAAGCGGGTGGCATCACTATACCAGACCTTAAATTATACTACAGAGCAATAGTAACAAAAACAGCATGGTATTGGCACCAAAATAGGCAGGTAGACCAATGGTACAGAATAGAGGACACAGAGACTAACTCATATAATTTCAGTTACCTTATATTAGACAAAGGTGCCAAAATGTACATTGGAGAAAAGATAGCCTCTTCAACAAATGGTGCTGGGAAAACTGGAAATCCATATGCAACAAAATGAAATTAAACCTCTATTTCTCACCATGCACAAAATTCAACTCAAAATGGATCAAGGATCTAGGAAAAAGTAATCTCTAATCTCCAACATATTGGTTTAGGCCCCAAATTCCTTAATAAGAGTCCTATAGCACAAGAATTAATATCAATAATCAATAAATGGGATAGATTCAAATTACAAAGCTTCTTCTCAGCAAAAGAAACAATCAGTGAGGTGAATAGAGAGCCTACTAAGTGGGAACAAATTTTTACCACACACACGTCAGAGCACTAATCTCTAAAATATAAAAAGAACTCAAAAATCTTAACACCAAAAAAACAAATAACCCAATCAATAAATGGGCCAAGAAACTGAATAGACACTTCTCAGAAGAAGATATATAATCAATCAACAAATACTTGAAAAAATGTTCAACATCTCTGGCAATTAAGAGAAATGCAAATCAAAACCACTCTAAGATTTCATCTTACACCAGTCAGAATGGCAGCTAAGAACACAAATAACAATAAATGTTGGCGAGGATGTGGAGAAAAAGGCATGCTCATTCATTGTTGGTGGGGCTGCAAAATGGTGCAGCCAATATGGAAAGCAGTAAAGAAGCATTTTTAAAATTCCTTCAGAGATAATAATATTGATGTTTTACTTTAAAATAGCATAAAATGTCAAAAGCCACCTCGGCATCAGTAGATGGAAGTCATCTGTACTGGAGCAGTACTGTGTTGGGGAGTGGGGACCTGTGATGTGGGTTGAAGAGTACAAAGAGAAGGAAAAAGTAGGAGGAACTTTCCTACTCTACCCTGCTACTGAGAGTCCCAGATTTTGTCACTTGGTTCAAAATTAGTATATGCTACCTCAGGGAAACAGATTCATGGGCCATTCTTGAGCATTTAATTCTTCAGAATATAAATGTACTTCTATGTAAAACCTTCTTCATGCCCCAAAGAATAAAATGAAGCCACTTATTTTTTGATACATCTGAAAATTAGGTCATTGTTAGAAATGCCAAGAAATTCCATTTTATTTTATTATGGTCTGAGACCACTTTAATTTCTAATACACACATCACAAAGAAAGAAAAGGGCCAATGAAATATTAAGTATCTTGAGTTATATAAGATTTTAGACACATAAAAGATTAAATGTTCAAAATAAATCTTAGCTCTTAAAGTACCAAAAGAGGGAAATATTCATTGATTTAAGTCATAAAGACAAGTTTAAACCTCTGAAGTTATAAAATTGCTGAAATACATTTTTCTCTCCATGTGGGTTGTAATTGAGACTTTTTCGATTCTAATGGAAAACATCTAATCCTATTGTTATTCATTGGATATCACTCCTTGAACGTCTACGCTATTCATAACCTTTGCTTGCCCTTTCAGATCAGACAGTTTTGGAGGCATCACCCTTTCCTAAGATTCATGGTGACCTAACACCTAACAGTTTGTACCATGTGCTCCCCATCTGCCACATGCATAGAAGATTCAATTCTTCTCCTTCTGCAAGTATGAAATCTTTATTTTCATTAAAGGTGTTTTTTTTCATAATAATTCTCTACAAATTTTTTTGCAATGTTTGTAACTATTAATAGCCTCTTTTGAAAAATTGCTTTCTGGTCTTTCACAACACCATTATTATTTGAAAATTTCTCTTTTGTCATTTTCATTATTTCACATGTTTTTAATTGGTGGCTCCAGGGGACTGGGAAAAAACATTTTGCAGGACTTCAAATGATTTTCAGTCAAATCCTAGTTTTATACAAGTTGTGTGAACTTAGGCTACTTCTTAACCTCTGATCCACCCTTCTTCTACTCTCACATAATATGGTGATAACTCTAACTATCTTACCAGATTTTTGAAGGAGAAATACAAGTTAGAGCATGTTGTAATCACAAGGTGATTCTGAATGCATTAACCAAGGGCCCACCTGCCAACTTTGAGCCTTCCCCTGGGCCTTATCTTCTCTCAAAGTTCTATCTTGATGACAAAGAAATCTAAAACTCTTATCCTGGCTTCTGTCTCTAGTTTCAGTCACTGTCCCAGCTGTCTAGACATTATAAATCCTCAAGGTCAGGAGACTCTTTTCTATGTCTTTGCATGTCTGAAACCAGCCAGCAAAAAATACTAGTCAGATTGTATTTGCTCACTGGTAATTTAAATAAAATTCCAGCATCTTAACATATCAAATTTAGCCATTCCTAAAGTCTGGATTTATTTCCAAGATTTCCTATTTTTCATAAACATCACTAACACCATGGAGCCAGTGGGGTATTCAACTTATTGTTATTTTTGTTATCATATTCCATAACCAGTCTTGCTTTTCTGTCCTGTTTTTGTCCATCTTCTTCATTCTGGCTCCCTAATGCCTTTCTGGTGTGGAATTTTATTACTTCCTGTCAAGACTATTACAATAGTCCCCTGGTTTACTTTACTAACCACCAGTCTTCTTTAATCCTCCTGTACATTGCTGCCAAATTCCTTTACTGGAAAAAAAAAATGTAAAAACTTGGGTTTAGGAGTGAGCACCTATACAAATCTATAAAAATTCAGACTTGTGCTCT
The DNA here is from genome assembly GCA_025594165.1 of Tamias sibiricus. Classification (NCBI taxonomy): domain Eukaryota; kingdom Metazoa; phylum Chordata; class Mammalia; order Rodentia; family Sciuridae; genus Tamias; species Tamias sibiricus. The sequence continues at coordinate 116,451,389 of CM046664.1, forward strand.
TTCCTTGGTATTCATAACCTTATGAATACCCTCTTTTTCAATGTGGGCTGGGTCAACTAACTTGCCTCTAACAACTAGAATAAGGCAAAAGTGATATGATGCCATTTTGGAGATCAGTTTACAAAAAGCAAAAGACAAAGTAATCCCTCTGATTTTCTTTCTTTTTTGGTGTGTGTTGGGAGTTGTTCTGGAGATTTAATCCAGAGGCACTTTACCATTAAGCTACAGCCCCAGCCCCCCCCCCTTTTTTTTGTTTGTTTGGTTTTTGTTTTGTTTGACACAGGGTCTCACTAAGTGCTTAGGGCCTTGCTAAATTGTTGAGGCTGGACTTATACTTGTGATCATCCTGTCTCAGCCTCCTGGGCCAACACACCCAGCATGATTTTCTCATTTACTTTGTCCCTCACTTACTATGAGAAAAGTCAGCTGCTTTGCTGTAAACTGCACTATGATGAGCCAGTGTGGCAAGGAACTGGTATCTCTGGTCAATAGATCTGAGCCCTTCCAGAATCATGTGAGTGAGCTTGAAAGCAGATCTTCTCCCAGTTGAGCCTTGAGACAACTGTAGCGATTGCTGACACCTTGACTACCATTTTAGGAGTGTCTCTGAGCTACAGAGAACCAAGCCTAGTCATGCCTAGATTCCTGATTGACAAAACCCAAACTTATGGTTTTCAGCTGCTAAGTGTGGGGATAATTTGTTATGCAGCAATAGATAACCAATGCATCAGTGTAGTGTGTGTAAATTCTAGTGACTTTCTGGCCTTCTCCTCACTCTTGACAACTTGTGGTCCACAGCCAGGGGCAATAGGCTATGAAATAATTTTCAATAAGACCTTGAGAAAGCTTTCTCTTTAATGGCCATGTAACAGAATGTAACATGAGTGGGTGTAGTCCCAACTTCAGCAAAAGGACTAAGAAGAGCTGAGTGTTATGAGAATCAGAAGTCACAATCGAAAGCAAGTTAGGTGCCATGCTCTGGGCACCAAGCTACAAATTCTCCATCAAGGTTACAGGAGATTCCATGGCAATGATACAGGAACATGCAGCCTTTGTTAGCATCCATCAGAGGGAATCAGAGAAACCATGATATATCAGGAGGTAGAAGACAATCATAATTACTCATGATACACCTTGGTGTATTCTTAAGCAATTTGAGGAGACCTAGTACCAAAGCCAGAAAATATCTTATTTGTTTCTTTTGTACAAATCTTTCGTATAGGTAGAAACATGGAAAATATAGACTTCACCTGCTTCTATTATGAAACCTCACTACTCTTTGTTGCCTATATTTCAGCTTCCCAACATTTGTCAAATGGATGTGCTTTCTCATAATTCATTGTATTCTTGTCTCTATCCTTCCCACTGGGTATAAACTTTCTCTCTTTAACTAATGCTTATCCTTTTTGAAGTATAGAAGAAATCCCATATATTTGCAAAAATATTTCAGTGATTACTTTGAAATGTCCATCATAAAATTATGGATGAAATGTCTACCAACTGAATATAATATACCAAGAAAATTACAGCATATCTAGTATTGGTTAAATATTCCCAATGATATGTACATTGGCCTCAAAGACTTAATTTTATTATAAAGACAAAACTTTCTCCTGTGAAGAAATCAGAGAACATAGATACTATCAGCATATCATTGATCACCCTAGAACAAGTCAAGGTGCTGGATAGAGATGCTTATTTTTAAAAAGGAAGTGAGGTTAACCATTAAGTCTCAAGTTTTCAATTTTGCAAATATCTCAATGAAATTGACACAGGTACATTAAAATAGCTTATAAATAATAATCTAGAACTTATATATTATATTAATGAATATTAATAATAACATTATATTATATTAATATCATATAATATAATACAATTAATAATAATATTATATAATTATATTATTATGATGTGATTATTTATTATGTGCTATATTTAGTTTCACAGGTGTTCCACATCTGAGGCAATGGGATGAAATGGGTTATGAAAGAAAAGAGTATAGTATTTTGGCTAGGCGTGGTGGTGTACACCTATAACACCAGCAGCTAGGGAGGCTGAGTCAGGAGGATCGCAAGTTCAAGGCCAGCCTCAGCAATTTAGTGAGGCTCTAATCAACTCAGGGAGGCCCTGTCTCAAAATAATAAATAACTAAATAAATAGATAGATAGTCCCAGACCATAGTTATTGCACTACATTGTCATTCATTTTTATTCTCATCAGGATGAGGACATCCAGAATTTGTTACAACACCAATAGTTTATTGTTTTGGTTTTCTACAATTAAAAGCATATAACTAAGAGGACATATCCTGATTGAATAGCTAAAAATGTGGCTCAGTGGTAAATTGCCCCTGAGTTCAACCCCTAGTACCATAAACAAACAAACAAACAAACAAACAAATAATGAAATGGTTTTTTGCTATTTAAGGGCAAGTTTCTGTTTCCATTCTAATCTTGACATTAGCTGAAAATGGAAACGTTCAGTCTCTAGGTATGGCAATGGTTGCTGGGAAGTTAGTCTCTGCTTGAAGCTGATTAGCAAAAGTTTTTGATATCCACATGCCATCTGGCCAGAAAAGAAGACGGAAGGGGAGAGGGCATTGTGAAAAACTGAGAACTTAGCCCCCAAAGGAATAGTTAATCTGCAAGAGACAATTTCTTTTTTTGATTCTCTTCATTTGGGAAAATGAAGATTTCCATCCCACCGCAACCCCTTCAATCGTCATCCGCTCTCCTCTCATTATGGAAACAAGGTCTTCAGAGTAACTTACATTAAACACACAGTTCCATTATTCTGATACTTCCCATCTGAATCATGATGACTATATCTGACATCCCTTAGAAATATTTCTTCCTTTCCAAGCACATTTGGAGGAAAATGAAGAACATACAGGCTCCTAAATTTTAGCATTTACTTCTGAAACAGTTTAGCAATGAAGACCCATCATAAAGTATAAGGGGCAGGTCAAGCTCTTTGGTTTAGTAAAATGAGGGGATAACAATTTTCTAGGTGAATGAAATGAGTGGCCTGGTGAGGGTTGGCCAATCACATTATATCCAATTTTATATCATATCCAAATTCACAATACTGCAAGGTAATACAGGGAGGAGTACTTGAATAACATACTGTGACATTTTTTCATTTTACAATAGCCAAGAGGAAGACTGCATTTTTGTTTATGAGTTTTATTTACTTCTTTTTTTAAAATTGGAGAGGGTAGGTAATCATCAATAGATTGTGGTAGTCTTTTAGGTAGTCTCTCCTGTCTATTAAAAATAAGTGTTTATAATACAGTAGCAACTGTTGTTCCTACAGGTGCTAGTCCAAATGGATTGAAATCCTATGATGTTCAATAGGAAACTCACAACAACTTCTAAGGATTTAGTGAAAAGCTAAGCCATTCATTCTATCTGCACTGGTGAAGCTATAGATACCCCCAATAATACCTCATATAAAAGAATTTTATTTCTAAAAATAGTGATCAAAATGCAGTCTGTCCCTATTTATAGATTAAAGGGACAGAAAATGGAGTATTTTTTTTCCTTTCTCTCAACATTCAAACCCATCCCCACTGCTGGTTCCAAGACCAATCTCCTTAGTCTCTTTTTCTCTGAGTGGCAGCAAGTCTGCTCTGCCTTCAACTGTCCAAAAAATTTCAACAAATTTGCTTCCATTTGAATTGTCACAACTGTACCCACTTCTTCCAACCAGAGGGGTCCTTGTGATGCTATTGACAGCCTGCACCATTCTATCATAACTGATAGCGGATGAATGAGTAGAGGGGCTGATGGAGGCTGCCTATTTTTTTCAATTTTCATTCTAAATCTCCTAGATCTGCATTTCAAGCCATGCTTGGATATTTAATCCTCATGAAGACAGAATACTTCAGAAAAGCCTCCAAGAATCTGTCCTACGGTGCTCTCAAAACCCATTAACATACTGCCTCTGGTCTTAAAACAATCAGATTCTGCCTGATTGTAGATTAAGGAAAACTGCAGTACTCTCAGGCAAAAACTCCCAGTAAGTGGCAGCCATGACAATTATCTGCACAGCCAGGCAACAGAGATACTGCAGAGAAATTTAAGTTATGACCTCACTGCTGTTTAAAAGAAAAATCACACATGCCTACAAGGCATTATGATTTTGTACATTACAAATATCAATTGACACTTGCTCCACAGCTTATGAAATTTTCAATTGGACTAGTTATATTTACAAGATATAAAGCAAATAAAGCAAGATTCTTAAGAGCTCTTGGTAAGGAAAATGGAATCTTCATGTTCCCTGCATTGTAATTATCACTGCTACACAGATCACTGTAAAGGTGATATTTAAAAACTAAAAAAAAAAAAAAAAAAAAAAAGCAGGGGGCATTTGTGAGCTGAGTCACAGAAAAAAATAATTTTTTGTTTTGTTTTATTTTGTTTGTTTGTTTACCATAAAACAAGATGGTAACAGAAATTTATTTTCAAAAGCAAGTTTAGTGTACATTGTGTGATCAAAAAAAATAAAAATCAACCCAAACTCCTATTTATTTTACTACATAATAAAAGCCAGTATTCATGATTACAAAACATTCAGTCATTATAAGATTTTCAAAACCAGAAGATTTTATTATATTTATGGCATAATTTCCATAAAGGATGGAATAAACAAATGTATTCAAATCAGGAAGATCTCAATAAAGCTTGAAGTTAAAAATTCTTTCTATGAAAAATTTGTTGAGACGACTTATAAATGAGTTGCAATGCAAAAATTGTAGCAAACTGTCTGTGAAACCTTACAACCATAAATTCAGAGAGAAAGGGGAAAGATAACTGGGTATCAATCAAAGGAGTTTCCACTGTAGGATCATTGCCAACTCCATCTAGGTCACATAATCTCTGAAGCAGATTATTTTTTGTGTTTATGATCATTATTATGTTCCATTTAAGAATCTCATTAATTTTGTAAATAGTATATGTATTCCAACCACTGATCAAGTTTACTAGGGCTTTCCTCTATTGCGGGCAATGAATACTTAGAAACGGTCCTTCCACCAGAATATTCTGCTAAGAAGATTGGGGATATTCAAAATGGCAAAATCAGGGCTGGCATTTGTTTGCACATGTGGCACCAGGGGACCAGCCACTCCTTTGTTCTGCTCTGTGTTTTTGCCCATCTATTAATAATTGTATTAAAAAAAAACAAGAGCACATATGTTTCTAAGTCATTTACACTTAAATGTTAATAATATTCGGCAAGAGTTAGTCAATATCAAAAATAGTTTTTATGTTTATATCTTAGAACCAATGACTAGAATTTGGCCCATTGTAAATTATTTTGAGCTCTCTGTGCCCCCTTCTCCCTGCAATATACAGTGTTCAAGTTACTTTATATTCACAGTAAAATCATTTTCATAGTCTTTAATACATTAATTTGTGGTCAAAGCTTGTTAAATCTAAATGTAATGTGATTTGCCAGCCTTTTGTTAACTTTTTCACATGTCCAACCAAAACAGACTTATGATTTAAGAAATATAAAAGTAACTACAATATGGAAAAATGACACTTAATATTTTTAAAAAAGGTTTTGATTTCAAAATTTGGAATGACATCTAAGCTTTACAACAGTGAAAGAGCCACTAGCCGGTGTTACCAAACAACCTTTGATTGTAATTGTTAAGCAGTATGATTGTTTAAACTAAAGATACATTGTTTTAATTTATTGTGTTATCACTGAAAACTGTATTTCATGTGGCTAAATGAAGAACTAAATGACTTAATAATCATGTGTCAGTTAAAGATTTTTCATCCACTTTAACCTATATTCAGATGCTTAACTACTAGCGTTCCTAATTGTTTTAGTTTTCCTGGGACTCACAGAAAATTCTATTAGTTTTCAAAACATCACTCACCAAAATCACAACAGTTTAGGACATGTCTTTTTGCATTATTTATTCCAGTATTATAATGATTCTTTTTCAGAAATCTTATGTAGGATTGAAATGATTAGATGTCAAATGCCTCCAAGGTTTCCATTTTGCTATTTTTAAAGAAATCTTCCACTAACTATTGTGATATCTATATCCACATACAGTTGATTATGCACAGTATAATTAGCATGGCATCCCCATGCCAATTCTAAAAAACTTATATAAAAATGAAATATTAAAAAACAGACATTTTGATCAGACATCATACAGAAAAAAAAAAAAAAAACAGATAAATTCCAGCAATAATTTTCAACTGGCATTTTAATATTAAAATGATTTTGATTTCCAAAAAGCATTGTTGGGAATAGTTAAATCAGAATCTCTGGGGGTGAGATGCATCAACATATTTTCAAAGCATTCCAGATGTGAAGGCAGATTTGAAAATCACTGAAAAACATAACAAACTTATACAAGGGTGAAATTTTTTTTAAAAAGACATTTTTATCATTGTGCAGAAAGAAAATAGCAGTGATTCTAAACTGGCATTTTAATATAAAAATGGTTTTGATTTCCAAAAATAGCCCTTCTGGGAATAGTTAAATCAGAATCTCCGAGGGTGGGTCCTAGGCATCAGTATTTTTTCAAAGTATCCCAAATGTTTCTTACATGAAGGCAGATTTGAAAATCAATGACATACCAATGAAAACTAGAAACTAAGTTCAAGATGGAGTACATTCACAGCAAACATGAGCTAATGCAATGCTCTGGCTACAGACTGGCATCTGGGAGAAGGCATGTCAAAAATACCTACAGTACAAAGTGCTGACTCTTGTCTTTGAAGCAGATAACTTGAATAATGGTTTCCCTATTTTTATTGGCCTGATTATATCTTATGCTTTACAAAGACTCTATTTATTGCACAAATATTTATTGCGTTCCACCCAGTCTGCTGGGCACAAAATGATCTAGAGCAGAGAAAGTCCATCCAGGGACCTATAAATCATTTCACCAACCAAGTGTAATTTCCAGAACACATTAACAATAATAAACACATGAAATTTTTCCCGGGTAATTAACCTTTACAGTGGTAACATTTCTACCACTCACTATTCTTACAGTGCCAATTTTTGTGATTATTTGTAGAGGCATCCCTTGGGAAGAAGAGGGAATTAGTTCTAAGATGTCTGATGGATACCAAAACCACAGAAGCTCAAGTTCCTTATATAAAATGGCATAGTATTTACATATAACCTATGCATATCCTCCCATATATTTTAAATCATTTGCAGATATATTATAATACCTAATACAAAATAAATACTACATGAATTGTATTGTTTAAGCAATAATGACAAGAAAAAAGTGTCTATAGATATTCAGTATAGACAAAATATATTTCAGTATTTTTCATCTGTAGTTGATGAACCCTGCAAATGTGGAACCCAGAGATACAAGGCTGACTACACATATAAAATTAGGAAACAAAACGAAACGAAAAAAACAAAACAAAAAAAACACAACAACTAGAAGCCATTTTGGGGAGGAGGGACTTGAATTAAAGACTATAAGAGTAGTAACAACATCATAAGAGACCTCAACATCCAATTAAAAAAAAAGAGAGAGAGAGAGAGAGAGACCTCACATAGCCGGTCTACTAGTAAATAGCATAGAGTAGTCATAGATGAAGGTGACTTTTGCAAGACAAAACAGGGAGAATAAAATTCATAAGCCCTTTAAGTGCTTTAGAGTGGTGTAATGATTTCTAGCTTCTGAACTGCCTGACTCAGGAATGGTTTAATCTACTAGGACATGTTCTTTGGTGGTTGTGATTGGGTTGAAAAGCTTTGTTTGTTTTCCCTTAGTGATCACATAGAGAAAAGAACAAAATCTCCCTGTATTGAAGGCAAATGATGAGGACAAGGAAGTCTTGGTAAAGGAGGTGCTACTTGAGCTGAGTTTTAATAGAAAATCACAATTAGCTGACTAAAAAAAGAATGTGTGAAAGGGAAATGAGGGGTAGGTTTCAAGGCCAAGGGAACAGCATATTTGAAGACTCATATGGACTAAGCCAGCAGTGCTGTTTGTGAATTTCCAAGTGGTTTAGCATGTCTGGAACATAGGGGTTATGAAGGGAGAACTGGGATTAAAGCCAGCAAGGTAGGCTGAGGATGCACTTGAAAAAGCATTTATAATTTATCACACAAACTCCAAAAAAGCTTTGAAGTATCTTAAATAATGGAGAAACACAAAAATAATATATTTTAGATTTGAAGAGTTATTTTGGCAGCTCTAGGGATGGACTAAAAGGGGGTAGACTGGGAGTTGGGGAGAGTGGAGATCAGCTGCAGGCTATTGGGAGTGAGAAAATAAAAGAGGCCTGAACTCAGGGATAGAGGAGGGGATGAAGAAGAGGGAGGAATGCAGGAGCGTGTTGATAAATGTCATCTTGGGCATGGGGCTGAATGAGAGGAAGAAGGGTAATTCCTAGGTTTCTGAATTGAACAACTGATAAAAGCTTTTGTGAAAATAGCATATAGTAGAGAACCAGGCCTGGTAGAGGGGGAAATGAGTGTAATTTTAGGTGCAGTTTTAAGTCAGCTCAAGAAACAGAAATTTTCTTCAACATCTTAAAAAAAAATTTTTTTTTTTGAGAACCCAACTGTAAAAGCCTTTTACAAAAATAGCTGGTCTAAACATATAAAAATTTCCAAGGTTATAATAGGCAATGGAAGACTGAAAAATTCTTCTAGATTAAAATTAAAAGAAACTTTGACAGTTAAGCACACTCACAACCAGAATTTCCTTTCTCTACACAGGACATTATTGGGATAATTAGAAAGCTTTGACTATGGTCAGTTAATCAGCAACTAGTCTTTTATCAATGTAGTACTATTATATTAATTTTCTGATTCCATTCATTGTATTGGTGTTATGTAAGAAAATGTCCTTTACTTTTAGGAAATATACAATGCAGTATCTAGGGATAAAAGAATATAATATATATAACTTATTCCCAAATGGGTCAGGGATAAATGTGTATTTGTAGAAAGACTGAATGGTAAAGGTAACATAAAATGCTAACTTTTGAAAATATGAGTGAAGGGTACATAGGAAATATTTGTAGTATTGTTGCAATTTTCTTATAAGTCTTAAATTATGTCTAAATGAAAAGGTATTTTCATAAAAATTTCTTTTGAAATGTTTAAAACTCTTAGAGAAAGAGAAAGAACAATAAAACAACTATATTCCCTCCACTTGGAATAAACAATAGCTAATAGCATCCTACTTACTTTTAGTCATTTTTCGAACCAAAATTCTTACCTCATAACATTTTATGTAGGAAAAATTGTATGTATGTGTATCTATACAAAGGAGGAGAATGGCAAAAGATGTAGACTAACATAGGTTTAATCATCAATTAAATTAAGAAATCATCAAGTCCAGAATGTCCAATTACCCCAGGGACTAGGGACTCTAAATTTTCTGTAGGTTTGCTGCAATAAAGTCAGAGCAGTGAACCTAAAGTATATTGCATAATTTAGTATATTGTTAAAGGCATAGAGGTTAAAGTGTTCTTTTAGTTTCTATAGAAAAGCAAAAACAGCAGTTCTTTTCATATATCAGCCAACCATAAGAGAGTACTTTATTTGTCCTGTTCTTTTGACTTTATTAAAATTCACAAAAAAAGCCACTTCAAAGGTGCTATTTATTTGAAGTGTAATAGGCTATTCACAAAAACTGTTCAAGAGTCTCCTTGAGAAACCAGTAAATAATACACGTAGGTAAATATTGCCAGAACATGTAATATCAAATGCAAAATATCAGTGGTAGAATTATAACCTCGGTTCATAGCCAAGATTTAGCTTTTGAAATGCTCTTCTTTGTTCCCAGCTGCCGCCCTGTGGTGCTCTTTGAGCTCAGGATAGAAGTCAGGAGACTTGATCTGAACAGAAATTAGAGACAGACACAAGAGGGGCTTAGGACACTGCCCTGGCCTTTCATGATATTAGGTCTTTCTAGGTGTCTTTATCCAGATACTTATTTTTAAGGCCTTTAATCTTACTTTCCTTGGTAAACACAAGAAAGGAGAAGTGAAGGACAGGAATGCAAGACCAGGCGGCAAATTAAAACAGGAAGAAGTGGAACAAATCCATGTGGCCCCATGATCCAGGGCTGGATGGTGGAGTAAGGGGTTCAGTCACACATGGCAGAGAAGGAAACTCAGGGTCGTGGGAGTTAGTGGAGCTGTCTCACCTGTATCCACCTCACCTCTCCTCTCTCAGGCTCTTTCCTTTCGTATCTCCCTGTTCTCTCTCTCTCTTATTGCATTATTTTCCTTATGACTTTTAAACTCTCCCACAAAAATAAGTTGGTTGTCCTTGAAGCATTATACATAAGAAAGCACTGTCATTTGTGCTGTCATCTCTTTGGGAATCTAGGAATAGTCAGTTCCCCACCTTTCTCACATGTCTTCTTTCAGATTCCCCCTTTGTCAGAGAACACATTCTAGATCACAGAGTAATGACCCCTTTTCCTACAATCTCTTCAACAGAAAAAAAAAAATAAGATTAAAAGAATTCTCTTTTTTCATTTTGAACATCTCCCCACATCACATCTTCCAGTTGTGACTAAGACTTCATAGCCTAAGCAAAGAAAATTATTTTCTTAATATATTTTATGACCCTGCATGGGAAAAAATACCATCATTGTTGAATGCTGTGTTCTTCTTTTTAAAGAGAAAAAATATGGCTAGAAAAAAAAAGGAAGGTGTCATAAAGATTTACACACAAGTAGGGGGAAAGTCACTTAGTAACACACACACACACACACACACACAATCTGATGAATTAGTCTTTTTCCAACTTAAAACAATGACTACTAATGGATCAACTAAAATATCCTTACACTCCAGGTATATTGTATATCCCTAACACAATATAGACTGCAACATAAAGGATGTTTAGGGCCCATGGTCTCCACTCTCCAAGAACTTATATTTTACGAGATCACTAGGTTAAAGAATTATTCAGTAAAATCATGATAATTGTGTTTCTATGTGGGCTTTCATAGAAAGATATCTGAGGAGATGTTCAGTTAAATATGAACAGCATTTCTCTCTACATGGTGGTATTTTATGATTTCCAAAAACTTTCTTCTTTGTACTTTTACAAATTTTAATACTTTATAGTATGCATTGTTTTATAATCAGGAAAAACAAAATTATTTCCTTTTCAAATTGAAGAGCAGGTCTTGAAATATTGCAAACACTATTTCTCAGAGTTGACAGTTACGTTAGAAAAAAAACGCATATATTTTAATGCAAATCAAGGTTTAAATTAAATAACATGGATATTGATTTTTATTACTCTATAATATTTGGCTTTTCAAATACTGAGTGTTTGTGAAATTCCTGATTTTCAATTCAGTTTCCTTTGTGCAGGCTGAGTTGCTATGGTGACATCATTTTGTACTTGCATCTGAAACTTCTATATTATAGGTTTATAACTTCATATTATCTCATTCCCAATGAACTTTTAAAAAAGTAGGTTTGAGTACCTGCTATGAGGCCCAAAGGAGTCTTGTATCACTTTCTCAAAAGACAGACCACCAACTGAATACAGTGAAAATAATTTCTCACTGCACTCAGGAGTAGAATCCAGACAGCTCTCAGCCCCCATCCTCTCCCACCTACCATCTGGCCCTCCCTGCAGCTATTGGAGCAGCAGGAGAGCAGAGAGGAGGGAGCAACACCCCCAGCCCATGAATGCTACAACCCCTAGAAACAGGATCCAGAAAAAGAGCCCCCAAGTGATGATTTTTACTTCCACTTCCAAGGTCTCACTGACCTGACATGAACTTTAAGAAATCCTCTAAGTCCCTTTCAAGTCTAAAATCTGTGAATCTACACGTAATTAAAATGAAAAAGATGAGCTTTCAAATTGAGTGCTTTATCCCTTCTTATCAGGATTAGGGATGCAATTTAGATCAACTTTCTGATGGCAGATGTAGGAATAAATTGCCATTGTTCAATTCTGCCCCCTGTCCTGTTTCAATTTTAAATATTTTTTTAAGCTCAGATGTCTTTCTTCTAAAAATATCTTTCAACCAAGTTAGTGTATTCCATCCCTTGGTGAGAAAGGCCCTGCTCTGGGATTTGATCCATCAATTATTCTATCTCTAATTTTCTCTTTTCTAGTTTACAAACAAATTTAGTTTTTCCCATAAAAAAAAAAAAAAAATCCTAATGACATCTTCCACTTTGGCTACACTCCCATTTTTCTCTTCACTCCACTCACATTTCACCTTCTATTCCTATCTCTCCACAGGGTCGTTCCTTCTGTGTCCTCTGCTGAAGCTGCTGTCCTTATGGTCAGCAGTGGCCTTCCAAAGACTAAACCAACACCCTACTTATTGGACCTGCCATGCCATTTTATTTTGTTCATTATTTCTTTTTTTTTTTTTTCTAAAATTTATTTCTATTGGGATGATGGACATTTAAATTACCCTGACTTTCCCCCATTCCACTGGACCCTTCACTTACTTCTTGTCAAATATTGGTATTTAAAGTGCTACTCTTCATTTTCTTCCTCTGCCTAAGCACTTCAGACAAATGACATTGCCAACCACCTGGAGGGATGTATATAGATACTTCCATCTCTCTTGTGAGCTCTATATCTATATTTTTAATTTCCCAGAAGCTATTTACTCTTTTCTCAAATATCACTGAGTCTATACATGACATCAGAGAGGAAACAAAAATAATTAGCTTATTAGTTTTTTTATTCATCTTCTTCTCTTTCCAATCTGTCTTTTATTAAAAAATACAAAGCTTCATTTTTTTTAGGAATCTTTTATTCAAGAAAATAACTTAATCCCAGTAAGAATAGTGAACTCTGTGGCATTTTCTCATCCTTATTTCCAACCACCATCTTCATCACCACAGCAGCCTTGAAAACAAATAGCTCCTAATCCCAGTAAAACACAGAATCTTGGCAGCCACTAGATGAGGTGGAACAGTGTTGGAGCTCCTTCTAAGCCTCATTTCCAGATAACTGTGGTTATTTAAGATGTTTGATGGTTTTCTAGAAGACCTCACTTTCAAGGCTATCCTTTAAAAAAATTCAGGGTCTCTGGTACTGCCTGATTATAATCAAAATTATAAATTCTGTTTTGCAGAGTTCATTTCTCTCTAGCCTACTGCCCCTGCTAAATTTTCTTCCATTCTACTTTTTAGGCCCTGAAAGCCACCAAGCAGCATGTGGTAAACTCCCCTGACACATTATCCTCATGAATATGGCTGCCTTTTACCCTTGGCTTTCCTTGGGCTAGAATGATCTTTCCCTCTTTTTGCTCTTCTTCACCAGCTCAAATGCTTCTTCCTAAGTTAAATTTTCCTGGTTCTACCACCCCTGCAGCCCCTTTCCTATGTCTGATCTTTAACATAAAGCTTTTACTCTTACAAATTTTGAGGGAACAAGGAACAGCAGGGAGATATTGCCTGTGTCCATCACAGGCCCTGATGCACAGTGAAACTCTTCAAATGTATGGATGTAGTAATGCTTTCAATTTTTCTCCATTTAAGATGTTAGCTTGGGGCTTGCATAAATAGCTTTTATAATGTTGATATATGTTCCTGATATTCCTAGTTTTTCCAGTGTTTTGAACATAAAGTGGTGTTGTATTTTGTCAAATGCTTTTTCTGCGTCTAGTGAGATGATCATATGATTTTTATCTTTAAGTCTATTGATGTGATGTATTATGTTTATTGATTTCTGAATGTTGAACCAGCCTTGCATCCCTGGAATAAACCCCACTTGATCATGGTGCACTATCTTTTTGACATGTTTTTGTATCCGATTTGCCAGAATTTTGTTGAGGATTTTTGCATCTATGTTCATTAAAGATATTGGCCTGAAGCTCTCTTTTTTGGATGCGTCTTTGCCTGGCTTTGGAATTAATGTAATATTGGCCTCATAGAAAGAGTCTGGAAGAGCTCCCTCTTTTTCTATTTCTTGAAATAGTTTGAAGAAAATTGGTATTAGTTCTTCTTTGAAAGTCTTGCAGAACTCGGCTGTAAACCCATCAGGTTCTGGACTTTTCCTTGTTGGTAGCTTTTTGATGATGTCTTCTATTTCTTCACTTGTAATTGATCTGTTTAAATTGTGTATAGCCTCCAGTTCCAGTTTAGGCAAATCATACGACTCTAGAAATCTGTCAATGCTTTCAATGTTTTCTATTTTATTAGAGTGCAAGTTTTCAAAGTAATTTCTAATTATCTTCTGTACATCTGAGGTGTTTGTTGTGATATTCCCTTTTTCATCACGAATGTTAGTAATTTGAGTTTTTTCTCTTCTTCTCTTTTCGTTAGCATCGCTAAGGGTCTGTCAATTTTGTTTATTTTTTCAAAGGACCAACTTTAATTTTGTCAATTCTTTGAATTGTTTCCTTAGTCTCAATTTCATTAATTTCTGCTCTGATTTTAATTATTTCCTGTCTTCTACTGCTCTTGGTATTGATCTGTTCTTCTTTTTCTAGTGCTTTGAGGTGTGATGTTAAATAATTTATTTGTTGTTTTTTTTTTCTTTTAAGGAATGAACTCAGTACAATGAATTTTCCTCTTACTACTGCCTTCATAGTGTCCCAGAGATTTCTATAGGATATATCTGTGTTCTCATTTACCTCTATGAATTTTTTAATCTCCTCCTTGATGTCTTCTTCAACCCCTTGTTCATTCAGTAGCATGTTGTTTAGCTTCCAGTTGCTAGAGTATTTTTTTTATTATTCCTTGTTTTGTCATTGATTTCCAATTTCATCCCTTTATGGTCTGATAGAATGTAGGGTAGTATCTCTATTTTTTTATATTTGCTGAGAGTTGCCTTGTGACAAAATATATGGTCTATTTTGGAGAAGGAGCCATGTGCTGCTGAGAAAAATGTGTATTTGTTTACCGAGGGATGAAATATTCTATATATGTTCGTTAGGTCTAATTTATTAATTGTTTTAAGGAGGCCTAAACTTTCTTTGTTTGGATGATCTATCCATTGGTGAGAGAGGTGTGTTGAAGTCCCCTAGAATAACTGTGTTGTGGTCTATTTTACTCTTGACCTTGAGAAGAGTTTGTTTGATGAGTGTAGGTGCTCCATTATTTGGGGCATATAGATTTATGATTGTTATACCCTGTTGATGAATGGTTCCCTTAAGTAGTAAGAAATATCCATCTTTGTCCCTTTTGATTAGCTTTGGCAAGTCTACCTTATTTGATATGAGAATGGAAACCCCTGCTTGCTTCTGCAGGCCATGTGAGTGATAAGACTTTTCCCAGCCTTTCACTTTCAGTCTGTTGATGTCTTTTTCTACGAGGTGTGTTTCTTAGAGACAGAAAATTGTTGGGTCATTTCTTTTAATCCATTCTGATAATCTGTGTCTTTTGAATGGCGAGTTTTGGCCATTAACATTCAGGGTAATAAATGACTTAGCTATAAATATATAATGGATAAAAATTGAGTCACAGAAAAACAAGAGTTTGGAGTTCATGTGAATAAACATGGGTCTCTTTTACATTTGCTTCCACCATTTCCTTGAAATACTCATAACAACTGATTAGTATGAGCCATAATATGACTCCCTACTCTCTCCCCAGTACAAATGTTTTTAACTAGGCAAGCACACTTTTGCTAATTAGCCCCATCCCCAACAATCCCCCAAAGTTAATCCCCCCAAAATAATTCCCCCAAAAAGCTTTGGCTCCATTTGAACATTGTTCAGGAACCCTTTCCTCAACTTAGATTATTAAATTAGAACAGACTTCCTTAATATTTTTTGCATCCCAGTGATAGTGGTGTGGGTAAGTCATTGTATCTAGCTTTTGTTCATTCCTCTTATGATAATGGTGAACAACCTCTATATTGATGTATTCCTTAGTAAAAACATTTAAAATATGCTTTTTAGAGTTTTGCTTTCTCTTATAATCAATAGGAATTGAGGAAACATCAATTTTAGGTTGTGATACCCAGTCCCTGGAATTCAGAGGAAGACTAGAACCTATAAGCTGATAACAGTCATAAAGTTCTTTATTTTTTAATTGTTAGGCCAGTGGTGAGATAACAGTCCATTTGTTTCTTTTAATTGTCTAAGTCATAATAATTTCAGTGGCATATGGCTATTAATGGTATGTGACTCTTTTTTTTAAGAGCAACTAACCATTCATTATCATGCTAGGGAACTAATTATTTGAATGTTTACAACTTATTAAGTACCTGCTAAGTATTAACAAACACACTTTAGAAAATATATTATAAAATGAGTGTTACCAGAGGAAAAACTAGGCAGTTGAAACCTCCTTAAATGAGTATCACTTCCACATGAAGCAAGTTTTACACTTTTAAGACAGTATAAAAATAAACAATTACAATATGCTGGAATCACTTTTAATAGTTTATGTTTCAAATACATAGGCCCAGAACAGATATAGGTTTCATTTTGCTCAATTCAACTAACTTACTTAATTTCTTTCTTCCTTCCTTCCTTTTTCTTCCCTTTACCCCTTCCTCTCCCCCTCCCCCTCCCCCTCCACTTTCCCTTCCTCTTTCCTTCCTCCTCTCCCTCTCTCCTTCTTTCTGGTGCTAGGGATTGAACCCAGGGGTTCTTTTCCACTGAGGTATGTCCCCAGCCATTTTATTATTATTTTTTTATTTGGAGACAGGGTCTCTCACTAACTTACTTACGGCCTCTCTAAATTGCTGAAGCTGGCCTTGAGCTTGCAATCCTCCTTCCACAGTCTCCCAAGTCACTGGGATTACAGGCGTACACCACCATGCCCAATTTAACTATGTTCTTTAGGATAGATTATGTATGAGATATTTCTGAGTAGCTATGCTGTGGGCCATTATCCTTTGTTTTCTTTCTGTCCAAAAGAGAAGAACATCCAAGGCTGAAGTCATTGATACAGCCTTTAATGTTCATATTATGTTGGTACCATTGAACCAGTGATGCATTGGACCTAGAGCCCTAGAACTCTGGGGAAAACATGGCAATATGTCCATTTCCTTCTCAGAAGAGTAACTTATATAGCATATATATTTTGTGTTAAGAATTTGAATGACAGGTGAGGGTAAATTGTAAGGCTCGTATTTAAGGGCTATGTCTTAGGGGTGCTAATATAAGAAATGATAAATATTCAGCAAATATTCAGCTTTGCATATGGAGAAAGCAGATTTAAAGGAATGAAGGTGTGCACTTGAAAAGAATAAAATATGTGCTCAGAGAACATTCTAAGGGATCTATGGAAGGATGATTTTAAAAATCTTCATTTTTGAATGATGGTAGAAAGGTATCATATGTTTAAGTGCTGCATGAAATTTAGATCTTTTTGGTCCCAGTTAGTGAGATCTCCATGTCCTCCTCCTCTTTCTCCTCCTCTTTTTTCTCTTTTTTGATTAGGTGTCTTATTATTATTATTTTTTTTGGTGGTGCTGGGAAATGAACCACAGCACATCATTCATACTAGGCAAGCACTCTACCATTAAGCTACATCCCTAGACCTCCCCCTCTTCTTTATATTACCTACTGAATCACTACTCAGCAGCAGAAAGACCCAATGAAATGGCTCTGCTTCAAGAAGAATAAAAGCTGCCTTTTACCCAAATAGAAGCTTTCTGGTGAAGTGATATATTTTACCTATTAGGTACCTATCTAACCTGTGTATTATGTAGAAAGCATTTCTCTCCTTAAACATCTTTTTTTTTTTCTTATCATTAAGATGGAGTAGATAGGATTTTTGAGATTGGCTAACTTCACTTAGCATTATATTCTCCAATTTCATCCATTTACCTGTGAATGCCATGATTTTATTCTCTTTTATTGCTGAGTAAAATTTCATTGTGTATATATACCACATTTTCTTTATCCATTCATCTACTGAGGGGCATCTAGGTTGGTTCCACAGTTTAGCTATTGTGAATTGTGCTGCTATAAACATTGATGTGGCTGTGTCCCTGTAGTATGCTGTTTTTAAGTCCTTTGGGAATAGACCCAGTACAGGAATGACTGGGTCATCTGCTGGTTCCATTCCCAGTTTTCCAAGAAATCTCCATAGTGCTTTCCATTGTGGCTGCACCATTTTGCAGACCCACCAGCAATGTATGAGTGTACCTATTTCCCCACATCCTCTCCAACATTTATTATTGTTTGTGTTCTTAATAGCTGCCATTCTGACTGGAGTGAAATGAAATCTTAGAGTAGTTTTAATTTGCATTCCTCTAATTTCCAGAGATGTTGAACATTTTTTTCATGTATTTGTTGATTGATTGTATGTCTTCTTCTGGCAAATGCCAAATGTTTTCTCTGCTACAAGGAGGCTGAGTCACAATGGGGTTGGTTTGGGGAGCATAGGAAGATTAGAGGAACAGTAGAAAGGTCAGTGAGGGGGGGAGGGTAAGGGAGTGAGCATGGGAGTATAAAGAGAGAAAAAGAAAAAAAAAAGATGGTAGAATGAGATGGATATCATTATCCTAACTGCATGTTTGAAGACATGAATGGTATGAATATACTTCGTATACTAACAGTGATATGTAAAAAGTTGCTCATTATGTGTATTACAAATTATAAAGCATGCTACTGTTATATATAAAACAACATTGAATAAAATTTTAAAAATCATTAAAAAATCTAAAAAAAAAATTAAAAAATGGTAAAAAAAAAAAAAGGATGGAGTAAATAGGAAGAATAATGCTCAGATGTGGTGCTTCAAAATATTTATTTCTTCTAAATGCAACCCTACTCTTCTTTCAAATGTCAGGTCCTGTAAATATAGGATGGCTCCTGTGTACTTCCTTTTAGTATACCTACTGAAAAATCTGAGAAATAAATAATTCAGATAGTTGAATTCTTAGGGGCAATTTGGTTACTGTTGTTTCAGAAACTAGTTCTTCCTTGTTATGGCTATGGACTTGACTGATATTGAACCATCATTTTTCAAATATCAAAAAAAAAAAAATCTGATTTTCTAAGAACTTTGCCTTCTTCCTTTATTAATTGGAAAAGGCCATTCCAATTTCATAGAAAGGGAGCTGATCAATAGTTAACATCTAACCTAAACTTTCTATTCCAGGAATTAGGGAAATGATATAGAGCTAGGTTTTTATGTTTAAGCAAGGAAGTTTGGGATTAAATCCTGGGTTCCTTTATTCCATTATGGATCTGACTCCTTTCTCATCAGTAAAGCAGAGGTTGTTTTGTAATTCACTGAAGAATTCATTTGGAAAAATTCAATTAAATATTTACATGGGTAATTGCTATTACTAGATACCAGCATTCTGTTTAAAATATTCAACAAGGCTTCAAATGCCACTCATTTGCCCCAGTTTAATTATACAATTAAAAATAACTAGTGTAATTTCAGAAAAATAACACAAATTAATAAATATTTTAGCTATTCAATCAGGATATGTCCTCTTAGTTATATGCTTTTTATTGTAGAAAACAAAAAACAATAAAATCTTTGTGTTGGAACAAACTGTGGATGTTTTCATCCTGATGAGAATAAAAATGAATGACAGTGTAGTGCAAGAACTATGGTCGAGACTATCAGAAAGAAGGTGTGGAAGGTACTGCCAAAGTCAAAGGACAAAGCTGTTCCAGAAAGAAAAGATATGCATAATAGATATCTAAACTGTCCAGATACTTTCTAACGCTAAATTCTGCTACAAATCAATGCATCTGGTAAATATTCACCCTGTCTTCCAGATAATTTTATTTTTCAGATTTTAGAGAAAGAAATAAAGGAAGTCACTAGTCTAAAGTTGGATATGAAGACTGCAGAAGGTCAATAAAGAGAAATTGACAGGAACCTTGGGACCATGCCATTGTATAATTCCCTAGGAAGAATGTATTGGGCATAGGCAACAAGGTCACCAGTCTGAAAAGGTAAATAGTCAAAAACTTTTATAAAAAGCCAGATTGACCCTCATTGTCACTCATGGCAGATTTAGGAGAGTAGGACTGTCATTACGAAAGAATCCCCTGAGAGAAAAAGGAGACAAATGTTTCTAAAGTGATCAGTTTGTCTAGGTAGTATTCTGTACTGAACCCATCCTTTTGTATTAAATTATAAAAGGCAGGCAGGTTCATATCATAAATATACTGTGGATATAGCAGGAACACTTCAGAGGAAGGTAAGGATTGGGAGAAGCACTGAGATATAAAAAGAATTTTCTAGTATTCAGATAAGAGACATTGAAAAAAAACACAAGACAGGCTTTATGATCAGACCAGGAATCCTGGTTTTACTCATTATCACCATCTGGGGATCTTGTTACCTACCAAATTTTTACCTTAATTTCCTCATCTATGAAATGCTTACCTCACCCAAAATATTTCTGTTGAGTATTAAACTGATAAAATATTAAGCACAATGGCTGATACATAATCTGTTTTGTTTTAAAAGCATCAGTTGCCATCAATAGCATGAACCCAATTCCTGGGACTTACTACAAAACAATGGGAATAGCATTGACTTCTAGTTTTTATCACCTATCCCTTAAAATTTTGTTTCATTTGCATGCCTGCATGCATAATGAGAATTACTTCTTTAACATCAAAGACTATAATATATATGTTGACTAGGATTGAGTCAGGAATTTTTTTTCCTTTTAGGTTGATATTAAATCAATAATTCACATGTGTTAGGTGTGATTTAACAAATTGGAAACCAATCTGTCCATTATCATTCAATTCATATTTCACCAGCCTATCCAATGAATATCTGTGAAATCAAATTAACTCTTCAATTCTAACATTTTGTATGTAACACAGTGAAAGTGTTTAACAAAGGTTTGGTGACTAAATAGACCAATTAATAAGAGAACTTGGAAAAATAAAAAGGAGTGATTTTAGGTGGAGGGTAATATTTGTTTCTCCTTTATTTATTTATTTTATTGTTGTTATATTACTTCCATGTTACACAAGGAATACTTTCAAAAAAAAAACTATAAAGAAAGATATATTGGGAGAAACTATTTCCCTGGTTTTCCATTATGATAAACCTATCCAAACAGAAAGCAAATCTAATCTGTTGTAACTTGCTTTTAATGGCTTCTGATTACTACCACATTCTCTCTGAATTATTCACAACTTATCTGTTCAGTTATCTATTGTAACTGTTGCTCAAATTTGATGTCAAGCAGGTTGGTACAAATTCATAGCATCTAGCTTTTTTCTTTGTTGAGAAAATATTTGTCTATAAATTTAATATATCATAATGAAGAAATGACATGTCTAATAAATATACACTTTATGAGGATAAAATGTGAGGTTTGTAATGTATTCTGTTGTTAGTCTCATAAAATAGGCAGGACTGATCCTGAATTAGTTTGTGAATTATTCATTCAATATCAAGAAGAAATGCTTCCTCTTGCCTGGTACTAAATTTAAACTGAAAATAAGAATTTAGAGACTACATATGTTTCTTCATCTCTTGTGTTGTGGGTTTTGATTCCAAGGAACTTTAACTCATAGAATGAGCCAATGCATTTCATTTTTCATTCAATAAACATTTTCTGCATACATTTTTTTTCTACCAAGTGTTATGAATGAATTAAAATTGAATAACATTTACTTAATAAATGTACAGTATGACAAGAGAATAAGATATGTACAAAGTCCTCAAAACCTGATCTAAAAAAATATGCTTAAGAGGAATATTGGTGGTAGGCCAAGGTTTAGTGGAGAAAGTTCATGATTATAAGATAAAATGTAAAATGAGACCCAAAAATCAAATAGTATATTATAAGCAAATAGATATGTTAAAATATAATTCAAGGAGAGCAGACTTCTACCAAAATGTAAAAGGGAAATTTTGTTAGGCACAGCATGTTAATTGTCACCTCGGTATCCTTCTGCTCTTTATTCCTCAGTAATAAAAACCTAACATTTATCCCAGGCATGTGGCTACTCAGAATGAAGGTTACATTTTCGGGTTTCTTTGGTACATAGATGGGGTCATGCCATTAAATTCTGGCAAACAGGATTTAGCAAAAGTGTCCAGAATTTTAGAAAATGTCCTTAAATGGAAAACGTGCTCTGTGCCTCTTCCCTGCTTGGTGTTACCTAAATTGTGGCCCTCCTGGCTACCTTGCCTGAAAGATTCAAGAGAATGGAAAAGCAAAAATCTCAAGTCTTGCTGGTGATCATGAAATGATTATACTAGCTATGATGGTAATATATCTTGTTTAAATTGTTGTTGGTTGGTTGTCCCATCATTTGTAACCAAACTAAAACTTCAGAATTTAATATTGTTCTACCACTTATATTAAAATACCATATTTTACAGAAGGAACCTAGAATGTGGGGCATAGTTACACCATAGGATTTACTGTACAAGGGTCACGGGGAGGTAACAATGGATAGGATCTATGGAATAGAAAGAAGAAACAAAGAAACAAAAGGTATTCACTTTGTATTAATGTGCAAATCCAAGATTGTTTTCTAGACAACCTCTTTAGTATCAGGGATATATTGTTCTTGTCGATAAGTTGGTTTAGGCAACAAATGATGAAGCTGTTTCTACAAATCAGTGTAACAATCAACCCAAGACATCTTGGTACACCTGTTCTATAAGGTGGCATTGCTGCCAGGAAGCATTCATGCCTTGGAAGAGGCTTATTTTCATAAGTCCTGGTAAATTGGCTTTGGATTGCAGAAAAGTGCTCTCCTCACTGTAACTATCATTCAGGAGTATTGGGTGAGGAAGAAATACAAAACATTTAATGGAGAATTAGATTTTAAAATATTTTAAACTTTTTTAAAAAATTTAAACATGTATTAATGGTATTTCTTCATAAAATATCAAAACACCTAGACCAGAAGACTAACTAAATAAATATTTCTTAAGTTGAGAAACACATTTGGCATGGCCTTACCCAAAGCACAGCATACTAGTGTCCTAGGCTGATCATAAGCTGGTAATTAGGGGTTCCTGGGCCAGGAGATGAGGTAGACCCATTGGCATAGGCCAACAACTGTGGCTTTTTCTGCTCAGAGGAAAGGAGAGTATCCAAGAGGTCCAACATGTGTGAAAGCAGTCTGTATCAGTAAAAACATGGAGCATAGAGCCAGGGACAGGGAGAAGTTCAGACAGGAGTTCTGCATCAGGAAGGTTGTGAATGAGCAAGGAGGATGTCTACTAGTGAGCTCTGCACAGCCTGAGGAATTCTGGAAACTAGCTGTGGGGAGGGCTGGCTGGCAGGTGGACCCGCAACATGTGATCAGTCTCCAGCCAAGGGGACTGGAACTCAGGTCCTGAGAAGAAACAGCTAGTTTTGATTTTTCAGGGCCAAATCGAAAGCTGACCTTAGAGCTAAAAGACAAGATGAGTGCTTGTTGTCAAGGATACAAAAGGCTAGCCACTAAAACAAGGTAAAAGTTACAGAGTAAGAGGAGCCAGTAATCAGTTAAATTGATCCTGAGCTATTGAACTATGTAGGGATGCAGGGGTCCTTTTATTCTTGGGACTAGAATGAGGTTGAGCCCACAAATGGGAGCATACTGGTCTCATACTCAGAACATAGATGACTTTGGAGAGAGATAGACAGTTAAATATACTATAATTAATGAGAAATCTCAGGGTACAACTAAGAAATGGCTGTACATTTAAACAATCTGTGAGGCCAGTTCTTCTCTGGTTATATATGTACTTTAGGGCAGATAGTGTTGACTTTTCTCAGTGCACCCTCTGGTCATTTTGTCTCCTACATCCAAGTTCTAATATAATTCACAATCTTCATATAATTGTGAAAATTTCCAACTACACATATACCAACTCTCTTCTCTATGTTGAAACTGTTCAAGAGAGGGTCAGCTTCTTCTTCTATTTCATGTATTAATGCTTCTTTTTTCTTTTCCCCTACCTTACTAACACATTATTTCCATCCTAGGTGGTGATGGCAAGTTTTGGAAAGAAGATAAATCAGCAGAAAGTATTTTACTTGTCAGATATTGTCAAGGAGAACTGGACTTGTTCTCTGCGCTTGGCAGGTATTTAAAGCTATATTTTCCTTTGAGATGTTTTTCAAAGATCTTTGGAGATAAGTCCATTCCTAGGGATTATTTATCCAAAGTTCCTGCAGTAGAGGGCAGTATAAATCCTCAGCTCCTAGACATCCATCCCACACCTCCAGCTTCTCTCTTCTACCCTCAAGTCATGCCTTCAGGCAATCTTCTTGGAGAAGATAGAAGCTATTTCACCTGCTCCTCTCTCACTCCTTCTCTCATCTGGTTGATAGGAAACACTCATTCTTTGTCCCCAGCAAATTCTGAAAGGAAAGGCCATCCCAATGTATCAGCTCCTCTTAGTTGCATACTGGGACAGTCAGTCCAGTCATTCATTCAGTAACTGCCAGCCAGGTAGGTATCTTTGATTTCTCTGGGCTAAGACTCAGTCCATAGTCTTAGGAGTAAATGGCATGTCAAGCTTACAGAGTAGTTATTTTGATGCCTATTTTCCTGGGACTAATAAGGGAATTAAACATAGGTGACACACAGTTCTCTAATAGCTTTCCCCCAAAAAAAACCTCTTTAAATCTCCATTTCTATCTAACCTTTTATGTCTTCAATGTGAGTACTATATAAAACTAGCACTCTGCAAGTTCCATATGGTAATCTTACACCTCATGTTGAAATATGCAGTAGTTTTCACATACCTGTAAAAACTCGAGACTTAAATACTGCATTCTAATAGCCAACTATCACAACAAACAACTGTATTCATTTTTAAATTTAGGTTTCCTCGAGTTTAAATCTTTTGTTGGATTTTTTATTATTATTGTTCCTAAAAAATCACTTTCTTATTTTATAAGCTTTATTATAAAAAAAAAATAATGTCACACACTGATGATAACAGGACAGCATATAGAGGGATATGTAAAAAAAAAAAAAAAAACCCTCCCCACCCCATATATTTATGTAGTATTCCTCATAAACAATCACCAATTTTAAATATTAAGGAGTCACATTTTGCTATAGAAGATTTGCTAAATATTCCCATAGTATGTCTTTCCAATTTTCATGAGGGGACTCTTTTTTGGTTGTTTCAACATGTGGAAATCAATAAATGTAATCAATCACATCAATAGACTTAAAAATAAGAACCATATAATTATCTCAATAATTGCAGAAAAAGCATTCGACAAAATACAGCACCACTTCATGTTCAAAACACTAGAAAAACTAGGGATAACAGGAACATACCTCACCATTGTAAAAGCTATCTATGCTAAGCCTAGGCCAACATCATTCTAAATGGAGAAAAATTAAAAGTGTTCCCTCTAAAAACTGGAACAAGACAGGGATGCCCTTTTTCACTACTTCTTTTTAACATAGTTCTTGAAACACTGGCCAGAGCAATAAGACAGACGAAAGAAATTAAAGAGATACAGATAGGTAAAGTAGAACTCAAATTATCACTATTTGCTGACAATATGATTCTAAAATACCTAGAAGACCCAAAAAATTCCACCAGAAAACTTCTAGAACTCATAAATGAATTCAGCAAAGTAGCAGGATACAAAATCAACAACCATAAAACAAAGGCATTTCTATATATCAGTGACAAATCCTCTGAAAGGGAAACGAGGAAAACTACCCCATTTACAATAGCATCAAAACAAACAAACAAAATACTTGAGAATCAACTTAATGAAAGATGTGAAAGACCTCTATAATGAAAATTATAGAACACTAAAGAAAGAAATTAAAGAAGACCTTAGAAGATGGAAATATCTACCTTGTTCTTGGATAGGCAGAATTAATATTGTCAAAATGACCATACCACCAAAAGCACTATACAGATTTAATGCAATTCCAATCAAAATCCCAATGATGAGTGGATAAAAAAAATGAGTGTGATAAAAAAATGTGATATATATATACATATATGTATATATATATATATATATATATATATATATATCACAATGGAATATTACTCAGTAATAAAGGAGAATAAAATCATGGAATTTACAGGTAAATGGATGAAGTTGGAGAATATAATGCTAAGTGAAGATAGCCAATCTCAAAAATCCAAATGCCCAATGTTTTCTGTGATATAAGGAGGATGGGGTTGGGAAGGTCAATGGGGAGGGAGGGGAAGGGAAGGGGCAAGGGCTATAAAGGGAAAAAAAAGATGGTAGAATGAGATGGATATCATTACCCTATGTGCATGTATGAAGACATGTATAGTATGAATATACTTTGTATACAAACAGTGATATGTAAAAATGTGCTCTATATGTGTATTATGAATTGTAATGCATTCTACTGTTAAATAAACAACTTTGAATGAAAAAAAGAATCATGCCGATCACTTTATATATGTTGTATTTTTAATGCAATAAAAGCATAAGAAATTAAAAAAAAAAACCAATGACATTCCTCATAGAAATAGAGAAGAAGCAGTCATGAAATTCATCTGGAAAAATAAGAGACGCAGAATAGCTAAAGCAATCCTTAGCAAGAAGAGTGAAGCAGGTGGCATCACTATACCAGAACTTAAATCCTCAAAATTCTTCTTGAGCTAGGTATTTCAGTATACTGTCACTTTAGTGGAACTTAATATGTTACATTTTACCTCTGAACAAGAATGGTGGGTGAGGCTGCACTTAGACATTAAATAACATTTCAAATTTCCATTGGCTGACTTTCAGGAAAATTGCTTAATGCATTTTAGGATGTATTTTCCATTACCAAATCGTTTTTGTATCACAGTTAACCATTGTTTTTTTCCTATGAAGTTAATAATCTACAAAGGTCATTCCATGCTATGTCCAAGCTAACAATAAAGTCACTAAAGATATGTAGTACAGTTAGAGACAATTTAAAGGATATAATGAATAGAAAACTTTCTCTGGAAACTTTAACTTTGATTTTTCTTTTCTCAGTTTTATGGAAATAGGACAATGAATTAGCTCAGCTGTAAGGCCAATCAATATTCAAAAACCAACAGAATAAAATACTAACAGTCTCCAAATAAATTATCATTTTGCAAGATAATTAAACAAGTAATTCTGGAATTTTAGAAGTCAGTATCTCATTGATAATACCTTATTGAAATATTAGCTCTCTCTTATTTTTGATTCTTGGGCATCATATCACTCAGACTTACAAAAATGATAAAGTATAATACTTTTTTGAAGAGAAAGAAAGAACAAGAAGTCTGGAGCATATCTTCTAAGGAAAAATTCATTGGAAATGTCAGCAATTAAACTTTTACTTATTTTCAGAAAAAAAATCAATAAAATATATTCTAGGTTAATGAAACAATCAGGTGTTTTGTGTGTGATGGGAGGAGAGATGGAACAGAGCATAATGCTAAAGCCTTTGTTTCCAATATATGTATGCAAAGCCATGCTTTAAAATTGTAAAAGGATGTGGGAATAACTATATTTATCAACTGTTGCACATAAACATAGGACAATGATCAAAAATTGAAGAAATAAAATTCTGTTTTGTGAGGAAAGAAGGAAGATACTGGGCATATTAATTTGCTGAAGACACTCTCAAGGGAAATATGATAAATGTTTTATGTGCTGGCAGGATTGTCATTTGTAGTAAGAATGGATTCCGATGGTTCCTACTTTCTTGAAGAACAAAGCCATACATCACAGTTTGGCATACAAAATTTTGGACAATCTAATTCTAAACTACCTTTCCAAATTACATCTTTCTAATTGGAACCACATCAGATCCAGACAACTTCTTTCTTACTCCTACCTTTTACCGCATATTGATTCCTTACCTACGATGCCGTGTTTTCCTTTTTAGC
This sequence comes from Tamias sibiricus, assembly GCA_025594165.1. Taxonomy (NCBI): domain Eukaryota; kingdom Metazoa; phylum Chordata; class Mammalia; order Rodentia; family Sciuridae; genus Tamias; species Tamias sibiricus. The sequence continues at coordinate 116,479,120 of CM046664.1, forward strand.
CTAAAGGACAATTACACATCCTTTAAAGATAATTTTGGATTTCTGAGTAAATATCTAACCTCCAAATCTACAACCATATCTTCATGAAATGACCAAAGGAACACGAATATAGCAATACCCCACCATAGGATCATAAAATAGGGATGAGTATCATATATGTGCTAGAAAATCTATGAATCTTCTACTACACTAGGTCCAAGTAGAAAGGGTCCAGGTAGAGAAAAGACACTGAAAACAGATTTGCCATTTTCCTCCCCTTAAGATAACTGATATCTCAAGGAAAAACTAGAGGAGATTCAAGATGCTTCTTATTGGGCTGGGATTGTGGCTCAGCGGTAGAGCGCTCGCCTAGCACGTGCACATCCTGGGTTCAATCCTTAGCACCACATAAAAATAAATGCATGTGTGAAGGAGCCCTAATTAGGAAGGGCTGTTGTAGCTAGCTGGAAGCCATGGCTTCCACCTGATATGTATGTGACGCACCTGTAGGCACCCGCAAACCTGAAGGTATATAACCGGGTGAAAGCGGTCCGAGTTAGGAGAACGGAGAATTCAGTCAGCCGGGCAGTCACTCGGTCGGTCAGAAGAATCAGAGCGGCCAGAACGTAGGCAGAGCGGTTACAGAAGAGAAACCAGATAGAAGACAGAAGAGAAACCAGATAGAAGAAGTAATGACTGGTCAGAGTTAGGCCGAGACTCCTGAGGAAGACAGAAGACAGAAGAAAGAAGAAGGAAGAAAGAAGAGAGAAGAAAGAAGCTCTAATCTTTCTCTAAGCTAAGCTCTATCTTTCTTTCTCTCTAAGAAGCTAAGCTCTATCTTTCTTTCTCTCTAAGACTCTAAGCTAAGAAGCTCTATCTTTCTTTCTCTCTAAGACTCTAACTCTAAGCTAAGAAGACAAGAAGAAAAGCTCGCTTTAATCTTTCTCTCTAAAAATCTTTCTTTCCCTCTCTAAGCTCTAAGAAAGTAGAAGTAAAAGTAGTAAAAGCTTTTCTCTGCCTCCGAGATTTCCTCCTGGGTTTCGGTACCAGGCAGCTTACACATGTGTACAACTAAAAGCAAATAAATAAATATTAAAAAAAAAGATGCTTCTTATTGGACAAACAAGGAACAGATGATCTCTTTTGATATGAGAGATCAATACTATTCAAAAGTAGCTGTGATTGAATGATTGGATTTATAAAAGTACTTAAACTGCTACTATTTCAACTGGAAAAAGAGTAGTGAGCACTATAGATGAAACCTAGACTGCACTGGGTATGAAGAACATGTCAAATAGGAACTGATACTCCAAAAACAAAACAAAACTAGTCCATTCTTTCCCTTTTCTCTTCTTCTTCTTCTTTTTTTTTTTGTTTTGTTTTGTTTTGTTTTTGTTTTAGTGCTCTGATAGAATCCAGGACCTCAGGCATACTAGGTAAGTACTTACCCACCTCCCCTAGCCCTGGTCCATTCTTTTATCTGATTGGAAAATGATAATGCTATAATAATTGAAGAAATGTGCTGTGATAAAACAATGACCACTAATCACTACTTCAGAAAAAAAAAAACTTTAAAATATATGAGTTTTATTAATATCTCTTGGCTTCAGTTTCCTCGGTTGTATATCAGAGATGATAATGTTGATGATAACACATGATACATAATACAAGATAATTGTTATTTTAAAGTAATTAATGCATATTCAATGATTAGCACAATAAGCATGCAATATTTCCTAGTTTTAGAATTTTTATTGTTGTTATAACTTTCACTATCATTTTGTGTAATAAACTTAGAAATTTAAATCACTTAGGAAATGATACTAATAATATTGATCTTAGAAAGTGGAAGAAAATTAAGTTTAACCATTACTTTTCAAATTACTTCCTATAATTCATGATAAATAGTTAATATTAGGATGAAGAATACCTTTTCAACAAACACCAGAGAAAGAATCATAAGGAAGATAATTGACGTGCTACAAAAAATTTTAAAGTCAAGTAATGAAAAACATATTAAGCAAAATTCAATATCAAACAACATGGAAAAAATATTTCCAACACAGTTGGGAAGTTTTTACCAATCACATGTCCAAGATTAAAAAAGTATACATAATGCTTACAAGGCAGAGAGGAAGATTCCCAGCTGGTAAGAACTTAAGTTAGAGGCAATTTTCTGGAGCACACTTTAGTAATATTTATCTAAATAGTTTTTTTGTTTGTTTTATTTTGTTTTGGGTACTGGGGATTGAACTCAGGAGCATTCAACCACTGAGCCACATCCCCAGCCCTTTTGTATTTTACTTAGAGATAGGGTCTCACTGAGTTGCTTAGCCCCTCACTTTTGCTGAGGCTGGTTTTGAACTGGTGATGATCCTCCATTCTCAGCATCTGAGCCTCTGGGATTATAGGCATGCACCACTGTACCCAGCTCTAACTAGTTTTTAAACTTGTTTTATTCTATAATTAAACTTCTTAAAATTTATTCTTAAGAAGTAATCTTAAGAAGTAATGGGAAATTTTGCTTATGATGATGAAAATTCTACAGTATTTTAAGAATAAAACAATTTAAATCAATATTTTATTTCTATAAACATAGAGCTTAAATAAATTGTGATCCATCAACAAGACTGCCTTATAACTCAAAAATTTTAAAAGAATATTTCATGAAGTAAAAAATATTCTTGGGATCCTATTAAATAATAAAAAACAAAGTTTACAAAGTATTATGCCAAGCCTGGTCCTTTTTTTACATGGAAAATTTTATGGTATGGAGAAAACACTAAAAAATGCTCACTGAAACACTATCTATTTTTAAATGTGTGTTTAAATTCAATATATGATTTTTGTATGCTTTATGCTTTCCATCTTTTCCACAATCTGCACTGGATATGACATTATTTTATAATAAAGAAGGAAAATAATGAGCATGAAAAATCCCAACTAGAATGAACCTCTGCAAAGTCTGGTTCCGCACATCTATTCAGGGTACTTCTTCCTTTATACTCCCACAGCATTTTGTTCTCAACTACTTTAAACATGTACTAATTCCTTATGTTTTTTTTTTTTTTCCCCTCCATTATACTGAGATCCTTCAAACTGGAGATATGCTATCTTTATGCTTTCCTTTACCCAAACTCCAGGATATGTTCAGTGTTATGAGTTGAATTTTATCTCCCCAAAAGATATATTGAGGTCTTAACCCAGAGTAGCTATGAATATATAACTTGGAAATAGGAGATTTGAAGATGCAATCATGTTCTGGTAGTAACTTTGGGGTGAATCCTAATTTAATGCAACTGGTGTCCTTTTAAGAAGAGAAATACATAGACACACAGGGAAATACTATGGTGATGGAGGCAGAGACAAGCACATTGCATTTGAGAGCCAAAGAATGCCAGGGATTGCTGGGAACAACAGAAGTTAAGAGAAAGGCCTGGAACAGATTCTCTCCTAGAGTCTTGAGAAACAGTATGGCCCTGCTAACATCTTGATTTTAGACTTCTAGCTTCCAGAACTGCAAGAAAATAAATATGCTGTTATAAGAAACCCAATTTTTTACAACAACTTGAGGAAACTAATATGAATAATTGTCAAATAAGATGTTTCTATATAAACCCCAGAGATAAATTCAGAACCAGTGGATGGATTTTAGAGCAAAGATTTCTTCCTCTTATTAGGAGAAACTTTATTAGAACCAAGGTAGTTCATAGGTGGGATGACTATCTCTGGAGGTAATGAGTTCCTCTGTGGCAAGGAACATAAGCATTTGCTGAATAGATAGCTAGTGGCATTGGACAAAGAAAATTCAAGACATGGGTAGTTATTCGGACATGTTGCTAAAGTCCATTATTCTCAAATATAATATTTATCTTACAATTTTAATAAAATAGCTAATAACTTTGGAAGTATAGTCTTTGCAATCTAAGATCCATTGAAATAGTGTGGGAAAGAACAAGCTGCTATGGTTCTAGTGGGACAACTAATAAAAGCACCATCCTATCACTTATAACTGTGATAATATTTATGCAAGTTGCCTGGGACAGTGCAAAACTAATATTCAATAAAAACTGGTTCTCTTTCCTCTTTCTAGAAGGTAAAATAAAAAAAAAACTTTTAATGACGTGAAGTTTCCATATTTAATTTATTTAAAATAAATCCCTATCTCTCATAAAAGTAATTAAAGTAATACATAAATTTCTCTATGCTTTAGATGAAGTGTATCTGAATAAAGAGAATTGCAATTTGTGTATAACTGTGATAAAATGAGATTATAATTCAATCAGGCATATACTGAATAATTACTATTCGAATATAATACATGGTGGGAATACAAATACAAATGGGTTATTTTGACAATACAATTAATTATTGAATTAAAAATGATTCTGACATAACTTTCCTATGTACAAATATGAATATACCACATGTATGCATATGAATCTCACTATCATGTACAGCCACACAACTGGGGTCCTAATTAGAATAAGATATATTCCAAGCTTGTATAATTATATTAAAATAGATTCTACTGTCATGTATAACTAAAAAGAACCAGTAAAAAAATAAGCATTCTTCATTGTGCTTGTATGAAAGAACACATTCAATCAAAGTATATTTAATAGTAAATATCTGATACTAAAGGATTTAGAACATTTTTCAAATAGCATCTCCAGGATTAAACACATCCACGCATATATTTACCACCAGTGATGATCCATTTCTGTAAGACTTGGCTTTTCATACACTACTCCCTATAAATACATGTATAATTACATAGTGTGCATATGTATCTATGTGTGTATCTGTAACTATCTATATACTCATAAAGCCTCCAAATTATTGCACTTCAGGATATAAATCAAATGCATATCCCCATATATATTTTATACAAGTTATGTTTCATCTCTTAGAGTTTGATTTTTTCGTAAAATCTTCCCCATCTACCACAACTTCACTGTTTTCTTTCTCCACTGTCCCCACCAGGAAATCTTTAGAAGCAAACACCTTAGTATATAATGCTACTAGTTTTTAAGTGGAATCTTATGAAATAATAGATAATGAAATTATATCTAGCTCCCTCCCAAATTACTCCTGAGGAATGAGCACATGTAGCCTGCACAAAGTAAGTTTATTCTTTCATCAATCTAAAGTACAGTTCTAGTTAGAAAAGAGTAGTGACTGCTAACTGCTTATTTAAAATATGTCCCCAAGCCAGGCTGGAACTCTGAAATGTTAGTTCTCCTTCAGAAGTGTTTATCCCAAATCACATGTCTTTCAGACTATGTCTCTAAAGAGTTGCTGACTCAGTAATTTGTTCAAATAGACCTCTGTGGGACCTTTATACAGTGATCCAACAAAAATATTTTCAAGAATATTTTCTTGGTAAGTTTTATTGGTAAGTTTATTCAGTGATTCTGCCTTTTGGGACCAAATAAGCTGTGAAACCAAAGCAGCAAGACAGACACCTTTTTAAATGTTTACATAGTTTTTAGCTACATACAATCAATTTCCTTTTTGAAAGTTCTCTTATGGGGTCTGCTATACTCTCAGCTCTCACTATGAAAAAGTCTGACAATAGCAGGGTAATTAAAATACAGATGATAAAAGTGGTTAAACACATTTGTATATTAGGGTGGGTGAATTCCAATGTACACTTGTTGCATTGAGATATTGGAACATAGAGCATATATTTTAGAATCCAAGAGGCAAAGCTTCAAATCCTAGCTCTGATATTCACTAACCAGGTATCCATTGGGCAGTTCATTTCTACTATATCATGTGTAAATTAGGGTACATAATACCTCCATACTAGCATGGTTGTAAAGGTTAAATTAAATCTCATGCCTAAAGCATCTGTCACACAGGGATACTTAAATTTTGATATTCTCTCTTTTCTTTTTTGATGAATAATTGAGGGAGGAGAGACAGGAGGAATTAAACAATGTTAGAAATATTTGTTGTATGACTTGAGCTTTCTTCTCTTTTCTCCAAAATAATATTAGACAATTTATAGAGTTGGCTCCAGGGAAGAAAGAGTACCATCCATTCCTTTTGCTTATTTAATTTTTAGTAAAAAATCACATGACTATAAAACAGACTGCATTTTCAGAGAGAGCAAGCTGAGATTATATCAAGAATGGGTGAATGTGATTGTATTGAGATATTTTGTAGTTCAAAAATTCAAGAGAATGCTCACACATAATCTCACTCACATGTGTCTGTAGGTAACATATGGATATTTGATGCAGAGCCAGGTATATTGTTAGGCTTGGCAAAATTTTACATGGTAAGCACAGTTTGGACAATTTAAGCCCCCATGCTTCCCAACCACGCTATAGGCATCCTAGTGGAAGGTTGCTGGAGGATGGTTTCAACATCATGAAACTGCCCAGGAAAAGAGACAAACTTCAGAGTCTCTTGTCATGGTTGATTTCTCATCAGTATATAGGTGTTTACAAGACTGGTATTCATTTACTCTACAAATATTGGTTAAGCAGCAACCTTGTGACAGACTGAATGTTGACTAGCTGAAATACAGTGGTAAACAAAGCCTACATGGTTCTTGCCATCATGAAACAAAGAGGTCATTCAATTTAATGTCAGGGAGAAGACACGTCATTAAGTACTTATGAAGATGATTACAATTAGAACATTAATAAAAAGAAAGAGTTGACAGGCCTATAAACAGAAGTGAATGACTTAGTAGAAAATCACTGAAAACACTTAAAAAACTGATAGCAAATTTGTAATAATATGATACATATGTAGCCCCAACTATCACTTAGTATAAATAGACAAACCAAAAGGGTAAAAACCTTTGAAAGATTTTATGAATATAAAGCATTCTACTTAATGAGTCTCTTATTTGGGTGATCCTGAAAAGCCCAATGATTGTTATTGTCTAGAATTTAGAATTTTCATTTTCTGGAGGCCTACTTTCAAGAATGTCTTTCTTTCTTATTAAGTTGACCTTTTAAGATAAATTACCCATATGATATATCAAGGTTTAATTAATGTCTCTGCTTTCTACTTTTTGCTACTGAATTGTTATGACATCAAAAGATATGGCCTCAGTCTCAAAATGATTGAAATGCAGTTACCAAAATTAAGAGTATTTAGGTGTGTTAATAGCATTGTGTGTGTCTGCACAGAATAGGATCAGTCTGAAGTTCAATCAACATAGGGGAGTCTTCATTTGACTAGAATTCACAGACTAGCCCATCTGCTTTCTGCTAACCATTGATATGATATTATTTGCCTTTTCAGCATTTCCGGTCATTCCTTACTGTTCAATAATGTTTCTTTTTGCTCTCATATTGACTAGGAAGGATGAAAATATAAATCACATTCACAGAGCACATTCTTGTGTTGTCAGATGAGATCATTACAGATGTCTCTTTCCCAGAGAGAAATAAGTAATTTTCTATATGATTTCAAAAATCAAGGGCTTTCCTTCTCCTAAAATCAACCTCCACTTCTACATATCCACAGTTTGAATTTAAACATGAAAATCTTTATTTCCAAGGTTATCCCAGAAACGTGTAAGTTTTGTAAGTTGATTTCTGATAAAAGTAGCTTTTGGAAATATTAATTTCTGTGAGCATAAATATTGATAATAATAGCCAAGAACACTTTAGAGATAATGTAGGTATTTCTTTTGAGAAGACTTAGGCCCAGAGAGGACAGCTAAGTTTCTCACTGGATCTTAGAAGTTAATAATCAAGGTCTGAACTTAAGTCTATTTCAATATTTATATATTTGGCCACAAAGGTTTTGTTTTGCTCATAAACTTAACATATTATTCTCATGTCATTTAAAATAATTGTGTGACTTAGAATGATGGTAAAACATGGACTCCAACAAGATCCAACAGGATGTTTTTTCTGACAGGGTGTGATTTAGTTTCAATATCTTTATTATTCTCAAAGAATAAATATCAAGCTCTTGTTCATGAAGAGAAGAGTAGATCCTACCCTCTAGGCACTGGAGTGATATGAAAACAATACATTGCTGTGGTTTCAGATTTTTAAAAAATGGTAATCTTGGTAACTGCATTCATTGCATGCATACATATATAGGTGTGTATACACATATATTTTAACAATTCTTAAATGTATTCTTAAATATTTATGCATTTCAACAAGTAACAAATGTTGTTGAGGATGTGGAGAAAAAGGTATACTCATACATTGCTGGTGGGACTGCAAATTGGTGCAACCAATATGGAAAGCAGTATGTCCTCAGAAAACTTGGAATAGAACCACCATTTGACCCAATTATCCCACTCCTTGATTTATACCCAAAGGACTTAAAATCAGAATACTAAAGTAATGCAGCCACATCAATGTTTCTAGCCGCTCAATTCACAATAGTAAAGCTATGGAACCAACCTAGGTGCTCTTCAAGAGATGATTGAATAAAGAAAATGTATATATACATAATGAAATATTACTCAGCCATAAAGCAGAATGAAATTATGGCATTTGCCAGTAAATGGATAGAACTGGAGACTATCATGCTAAGTAAAATAAGCCAGCACCCCGTAACAAAGGCTGAATGTTCTCTCTGATATGTGGATGCTAACACACAATAAGGAATGGGGGATCGAAATTCACTGGATTAGACAAAGGGGAAGGAAGAAAAAGAAGGGGATATAGGGATAGGAAAGATAGTAGAATGAATCCAATATAACTTTCCTATGTTCACATATGAATACATGACCAGTGAAATGGCACACCACATACAACCACAGAATGGGATCCTAATTAGAATAAGTGATACTCTGTGTACATATATTATGTCAAAATACACTCAAGTGTTATGTATATCTAAAAAGAATAAACAAAAAAATAAAATCCCAATGTCTAATTTCAAAAAAGAACATTTATGCATTTCAAACAGGATACCATTATTGAATATTCTGCCTTAAAATACTTTTGTTTGTTAGTATGACATATTTCCTGGTCTTTTTGCCAGTTTTCCACTATTAAAACAAATGGTCATTACTAGTTAAAATTTCAGAAGGAATGTCCTTCTGTGATGAATAGAATTAAAATTTTACCAGTTGGTGTTTGGTTGCAAGACATAGAAAATAGAGCCGGGCGCGGTGGCGCACGCCTGTAATCCCAGCACTTTGGGAGGCTGAGGCAGGAGGATCACGAGTTCAAAGCCAGCCTCAGCAATGGCGAGGCACTTAGCAACTCAGTGAGACCCTGTCTCTAATAAAATACAAAAAAGGGCTGGGGATGTGACCCAGTGGACGAGTGCCCCTGAGTTCAATCCCGGTACCACCAAAAAAAAAAAAAAAAAAGATATAGAAAACAATTCTAGTTAATTTATGCAAGAAAAGGAAGTTTATAGGACATGGGGTGGCTCCCAGAGGGAAAATAAAAGTTGAATGCATATAAGAAAGAGCAAGAATCAGGGCAGCTCTAGGTAACAAGGGACATTTTCTTTAGGGGGTAACTTCTTGAATAAATCAGTATCAATCACTTATGGTCTTTGATCACTTAGCTCAAGACTCCAGGAAGACAGGGCATGATTGGCTTCCCTCAGGGCACTTGCTCATTTGATGCAGGGAGGTAAAAAGCACTTTGATTTTCCCTTTTACTAAATTGTATACAATGAGGAAGAAGTAATTTCCTCCTGTGAAGAAGAATTCCTTACCTAAAATAAGGGAGAATGAGTACTGGAAAACCAAACTAAATAATTGAAAATAGAAATCCCAATACAATAATTTTAGCATATTATTTTCTTTGAATCTTAAAAATCATTTAATATTTTTAAAATTTATTTTAAACTGATAAATACAAACATAACTATTATACGTATTAATGGGGAAATGTGATGTCAATACATGTATTATTATATAAAATTTAAATAAGGTTAAACATCTCTATCTCCTCAAACATTTTTCATTTATTTATGGTTAAAACATTCAAAGTTTTTTCTTCTAGCTTTTGTATGTGTACAGTACATTATTGTTATCTATAGTCACCTTACTGTGCAATACTACACTGGAACTTCTTGCTACAATCTAATTTAGGACTCATTGATCAATCTTTGCATAGTCCTCCTTCCCCACTACTCTCCTCAGCCACTGGTAATCACCATTTTACTCTCAACTTCTCAGAGAACATGTTTTTAGATTCCGCATATGAGTGAGATCATGTGGTATTTATCTTTCAGTATCTGGCTTATTTCACCCAACTTGATTTTCAGTTCCCTACATATCATCACAAATAACAGGATTTTATTCTTTTCATGACTGAATAGTATCCCATTGTGAATATGAACCACATTTCTTTTTTTTTTTTTCCAGAATAACAGACCAATTTGCTTTATTTTTTGTTGATTTTTATTGGTTCTTCTTAGTTAAGCATGACAGTAGAATCAATTTTGATAAAATTATACAAGCATGGGATATTATTATTCGATTTAGGATCATTCTTGTGGGTGTGCACTATGGTACGATTCATTTAGGTATTTTCATATGTGTACATAGGAAAATTATGTTAGATTTATTCAACTATCTTTCATATTTCTATCCTCCATCCTTTCCTTTTATTCCCCTTTGTCTAATCAACTGAATTTCTCTTCTTCCCCTCCCCCTGTATTGTGGTTTGGCTTCCATATATCACATTTGACCTTTAATTTGGGAGGATTGGCTTATTTCACTTAGTATGATAGTCTCCAGTACCATCCATTTAATGACAAATGTCATAAAAGTAATTTTTCTTTATGGTAGAGTAATACTCCATTGTATATATATATATGTGTGTGTGTGTGTGTGTGTGTGTGTATACCCCACATTTTCTTTTTTTATTAATTTATTTTTATTTAATTTAGTTTGTTATACATGCTTGCAGAGTGCAATTCCTTTCATATTACATATAAAGAGCATAGTTTTCCAAGTTATTGGTTTTACACAAAGTATTTTCATACCATTAGAGTTTTTACACGTGCACTTAGTATATTGATGTCCAACACATTCTGCCATTATTCCTATACCCCTGTCCCCTCCCCGTCCCTCCCCTCCCTCCCTTTTGTTCTATTTAACATTCCTTCATTCCTCTCATCCCCCTCTCCCCTTGCCACTATAATTCAGTATCCTCATAGCAAAGGAATCAATCGACCCTTGGTTTTCTGGGATTGGCTGACTTCATTTAGCATTATTTTCTCCAACTCTATCCATTTACCTGCAAATGCCATGATTTTATTATCTTTTAGTGCCAAGTAGTGTTCCATTGTGTATATATACCAAGTTTCCCTATCCATTCATCTATTGATGGGCATCAGGGTTATTTCCACAATCTAGCTATTGTGAATTGTGCTACTATAAACATTGATGTGGCTGTGTCCCTTTAGTAAGCTGTTTTTAAGTCCTTTGGGTATAGACCAAGGAGTGGGATAGCTGGGTCAAATGGTGGTTTCATTTCAAGTTTTCCAAGGAATCCCCATACTGCTTTACAGATTGGCTGCACCAATTTGCAGCCCCCACTAGCAATGTATGAGTGTGCCCTTTTCCCCACATCCTCGCCAGCATTTATTGTTGTGTTTTTGATAGCTGCTATTCTGACTGGCATGAGATGAAATCTTAGAGTAGTTTTGATTCGCATTTCTCTAATTGCTAGAGATGTTGAACATTTTTTTTCTTATATTTATTGATCATTTGTATTTCTTCTTTTGAGAAGTATCCGTTTAGTTCCTATGCCCATTTATTGTGTTAATTTTTGTGTGTGTGTGTTAAGTTTTCTGAATACTTTGTGTATCCTAGAAATTAGCAACCTATCTGAGGTGCAGGTGGCAAAGATCTTTTCCCCTTCTGTAGGTTCTCTCTTCATGCTCTTGATTCTATTTTGCTGTGAAGAAGCTTTTTTAGTTTGATACCATCCCATTTATTGATTTTTAACTTTTTGATTGTGCTTTTGGAGTCTTGTTCAGGAAGTCAGCTCCTGTGTTTGTCTAGTAGGTGTAGGGTTTTGAACCACATTTTCTTTATCCATTTGCCCATTGATGGATACCATTCATTCACTTCCATTTCTTGAGTATTTTGAAAATGAACATGAGAATGCATATCTATTCAACATATTGATTTTATTTTCTTTGGATATATACCTATAGTGGGATTGCTGGATCATATGGTAACTCTATTTTAAGTTTTTCTGAGAAAACTCTAAACTGTTTTCCATATGATTATAATAATTTACATCCACACCAACAGTGTGCAAGTGTTCCCAGATACCTGAGTTTTATACTCAATGGCTTCCATGCCGATCTGGTCCATGCACATTTCATGTGTGGCTTCCCACAGTAATAGTTTGTTTGAGGTGTCTCTGTTTTTCTGTTTAATTTTGTTTATGCTTTTTGTTGTAGGTGTTGATTGCTATAAACTTCCCTCCTTGTACCACTTTGGCTGTATCAGATATGTTTTGGTATGTTATGTCTCCATTTTCATATGCTTTAAGATTTTTTTTAAATTTCCTTCTTTATTTCTTCCTTAATCCCTTGATTATTTAAAAGTTTAATTCTCATGTATTTGTATTGTTCTGAAAGTTTTTCTTATTATTATCTATTCTAGTTTTATTGAATTGTGGTCAGAAAAGATACTCAACTTATTTAAGCGGGTTAAAACTTGTCTTGTGGCCTATCATATGATTTGTACTGAAGAACATTCATGTGCTGATAAGAATAGCTGTTGGATGGAATGTTCTGTAGATGTCTGATAGGTTCATTTTGCCCAGGGTATAATTTGTTCTGTAATTTTTTTGTTGGTTTTCTGTCTGGATGGCCTGTCCATTGTTGAAAATGGGGTGTTGAGGAACCTTACTATTATTGCATTGGAGTCTATTTGTTTCTTTAAGTCTATTCATACTTGCTTTATATATTCAGGTGCTCCAATACTGAGTGCATGTATATTTAGAATTGTTTATTCCTTGTACTTGTGCTGAATCAATCCCTTTCTTTTCCCTTTCTACTGCTTTTACTTTAAAGACTATTTCATCGGATATAAGCATAGTTATTCTGCTTTCTTCTATTACAGTTGCACAGAGTATCTTATTCCATCCATTCACTTTCAATCTATGGATGTCCTTATAGATGAGGTGAGTTTCTTATAAACAATGTATAGTTGTGTTTTGTTTTTTAACCCATTACTCTATGTCTTTTAATTAGTGAATTTAATTTATTTATATTTAAGGTAATTATTGATAGGTAAGGAGTTACTACTGCCATTTTGTAAGTTGTTTTATAACTTTATTGCAATTACTTTCTTTCTCCCTTTCTTACAATCTTCCTTTGTGGTCAAGTGATTTACTTGACTACTGTGTTTTGATTCCTTGCTTATTATTTTTGGTTTTGAGTTAGGATGAGCCATATAATGAACAACTTTGGTTATAACCAGCTATTTTGAAATGATAGCAATGTAACATGATAATGAAAATAAGAACATAAACAACAAAAGATAAAATACAAATAACAAACTCTATGCTTGCACTCCATACCTTACTATATGTTGAATAATAATAATATCAAATAATTGTGTAATAATAATAATACTGGGGATTGAGCTCAGGAGCACTTTGTCACCAAGTTACATCCGTACTCCCTTTATTTTTTATTTTTGAGACAGGGTCTCACTAAGTTGCTGAGGGTCTTGCTAAGTTTCTGAAGCTGACCTCACACTTATGACCCTTTTGTCTCAGCCTCCTGACATATATTTAAATTTCGACATCCTATTATTCTCTATTTAAATAAGATTTCTTCTCCTTTGGCATTCTCAAATCTGTCTTCAATCCCAACAACCTGATATTCTTTTAATGGTATCTCAAAGTTCCCATAGATTTTTTTCATTTTTTTCCCTCCCACAAATATGTTTTCAAATAGTCTATCTTTGAGCTAATTCTTTTCTGTTTTGCCTATCCTAATATGAATGCCTTTTTTATCACATTTTTAGTTTGGCTCAGTGTATTTTTTGACTCAAGGGTTTCTGTTTGATTTTTCTTAATTTTTCCATTTCCCTGTGAAGTTTCTCTGTTACAGTATTAAGTCATTTTTCTGTATTTTCTTGAAACTTATTGAGTTTTCATTAAACAGCTTTTAAATTATTCATCTCATAGTTCACCTGTACTAGTTACTATCTGTTCAGTTTTTAGCACCTCATTTGACTATTATGTGAGGTCATAGTTTCCTGAAAGCTCTTGGTTCTTGGTGTGAAGGAGCCTATAATCAAGGAGATAGCTAAAGATTGCGGTTAGCTGAGAGCCATAAAAGATGTTCTAGTTTCCACCTGATATTAATACATTATTGAAGGAATCTTTGTATGCCCGTGAACACTGCGTGACGCACCTGTAAGCTCGAGCTGTAAGCACGTGTCCTTGTTAAAGCTATATGTATATAACTGGGTGAGTTTGGTTAGTGTGGGTGGGAAGAAGAAGGGTGGTGGTTGGAGTTAGAGCATTTGGAGTGATTGCTGGAGCCGGAGAGAGAAGAAGAATAAAAGACCTTTTTTCATTTTCATCCTGCCTCCGAATTTTCCTGTGGCGTTCGCTGCTCCAAGCGACTTCCGCTTCAAGCAGCGACAGGTGGTGGCCTGTACGGGGAATTCGGCGGCAAGGTAAGAAAAAAGAAAATTTAAAAAGATGGGAGCAAATATAACAAAAAGTCGGTTTATAAAAGCCATGAATGAAATTTTTGATATTGAGAACTCAGATAGTGAGAAAAGTGAACAAGAAAGCATATCCTCTGATTCAGTTGAGACCAGCAAGGAGAGTAGGAATGTAAATTCAAAAGTAAGATCTGCAAAAGCCATCAGAAGCTTAATAAAATTAGCTGAGGAGTATGTACTCTCCTTAGAAACTGAAACTCAGGATACTAGTGAAAGTAATAATAGTAACAAGGAGCCAAACCATGAAAGTACGGTCTCCTCTACTGAGCCGGTTAGGAATTATGAAGCTAGTAGTGAAGAGGAATCAAAAAGTGATTCGGAGAGCACAGTCTCCAATAAAAAGAACAAAAAGAAATTAAAAAAGAGAAAAGACCGTCAAATAGAGGAACCACTAGTGCCCTCTGCTCCTTCATGGATAGAATCCCTAACAGAAACAATAAAGAGTATTGATCAGAGTGTACGTGCCCTTGAACTAGAAATTGGCGGCCTTTCTGAGCGCTTATATGCTCTCAAACAACATAGACCGCAGGAGCACCTAGAACTGTCAGTATTTTAAAATGAAGAGGGACAAAGGTATCATGAGTCCCTAGACTTTAAAACAATAAAGAATTTTAAAGAGGCGGTTGCAAAAGCCCTGTTTGGGAATTGACTTAAATTGCGGTTGACTATGAGCCTTGGAGATTTGGGCATTGTCGCCTCCCGTAGTCTCACGGGACTTGTTGCGGGATCTCGAGTGACTTGGCCGAAATTGCTGATCGGGTCAGCGCCATTTTAGTGGTGTGTTTGGCGTGTGTTAGTCGTTGTTAGAACCAGAGAAAAAAGTTATCAGAATAAAAACCTGTTTGTCTCCAGTTTGCTTCTAAAGTTTTTCCCGCGGCTCCGTTGCTCCAAGCGCTTCAGGCGACAACAGGCGGTAATGACTTATGGGCCTCAAGCTCCATTCACATTAAGTATGATAGAGTCACTCAACACCCTAATCTTAGCCCCCTCAGATTGGAAAAGTCTATGCAGAGCAGTACTAAGTGGGGGACAATACCTAATCTGGAAAACTCAATTCCAGGAACTTTGTTCAGAAATAGCAAAGAGAAATGCTGCAGCAGGTTTCCCTCAATGCAATATAGATATGCTCACAGGGGAGGGTCAGTTCGCCGAACTACAAAATCAGCTACAATACGATCCAGGTGTGTATGCCCAGATACACACTGCAGCTGTGAAAGCCTGGAAGACAATATCAGGCACAGGGGATCTGCAAGGCAGCCTATCAAAAGTTATACAAGGGCCTAACGAACCTTACGCTGATTTTGTAGATAGACTCTTAAAAACAACATCTAGAGTTTTTGGCGAAGTCGAGCAAGCTATGCCTCTAGTTATCCAATTAACATACGAGAACGCTAATAAATATTGCCAGGATGCAATAAGGCCATGGAGAAGTAAAAAAGACTTATCAATTTATATCAGACTGTGCAAAGACATTAACGAGGCTGTTATCACAGGCAATGTAATTGCTGCAGTGATGAAAAATTCCTCCCCTCAAAATTCCCAAAGGATTCAACCTAGAACAGGATATTCCAGACAAAATTATTATAATCCACCAAGATATGCTAAGCAATATCCCCCAAGGGTAATAAAATCAAATTCATACCGTGCTCCAGGCCGATGCCCCAGGTGCAAAAAGGGTATACATTGGGCCAATCAATGCCATTCTAGATATGATATATATGGAAATGATTTATCAAGGATTTCAAAAAACGGGGCACGGGGCCCAATGCCCCGGGGCCCACAAATGTACGAGGCACTAGAGGAGGAAGGCCCTCAGATTCAAATGATTCCTCGTCACAGTCCCTCCTACCCATTAACTCCCTTATCAGAGGGACAAGAGGAAGTGCAGGATTAGATCTCTGTTCTACTGCCCAGATGGTTCTGACACCTGAAATGGGGGTTCAGCTGATTCCTACGGGAATCAGGGGACCTCTCCCTTCAGGAACTGTGGGACTAATCCTTGGGCGTAGTTCCAAAAGTTTATTAGGCTTTAATGTTATACCAGGGGTTATTGATTCAGATTATAATGGAGAGATTAAAATAATGCTAAGTACACACAGGGGCATCATCTCCGTAAATCAAGGAGACAGAATCGCACAGCTGCTCCTCATTCCCAGTCTCCATAATTCTTTTAAAAGCATGCCACAAAATAGAAATAGCAGAGCATTCGGTTCCACTGGTTCAGGACCTATGGCTTTCTGGGTCCAGGACTGTTCACGGAGGCCTATATGCAAATTAAAAATTCAAGGTATAGAGATGGAGGGGCTGATTGATACAGGAGCTGACTCTTCCATCATAAATCTACAACAATGGCCTAAGCACTGGCCTCTACAGAAAGCCTCAACCAGTTTAAGAGGCTTGGGATACAGTAATACCCCAGCTCAAAGTGCTGTAATCTTAAATTGGCAAGACAATGAAGGCCATACAGGAACATTCAAACCCTATGTTTTAAACAGCTTGCCAGTTACCCTATGGGGAAGAGATATCTTACATCAAATGGGGCTACACCTAGCGACCAAGCCTGCAGGTGTTAAGAATAAAAATCCTACTCATAATAAAAAAGGCAAAGGACATTTTTTCTAGGGGCCACTGAGAAAACAATTTTAAAAATACCATGGCTCTCTAATAAGCCAGTTTGGGTCCCTCAGTGGCCCCTATCCAAAGAAAAATTGCAAGCGGCCCATCAATTAGTTAAAGAACAATTAGAAGCAGGACACATAGAGCCTTCCACCTCTCCCTGGAATTCTCCCATATTTGTAATTAAGAAAAAATCAGGAAAATGGAGACTATTACAAGATCTAAGACAAATTAACAAAACAATGCAAATTATGGGCCCTACTCAACCTGGACTTCCTAATCCTGTAGCTATTCCAAAAAACTATTACCTTATAACCCTTGATATAAAGGACTGTTTCTTTTCCATTCCCCTACATCCTCTGGATGCCCCCAGGTTTGCTTTTTCAATTCCTTCTATTAATAATAATGGCCCTGATAAAAGATATCAATGGAAAGTATTGCCGCAGGGAATGGCAAATAGCCCTACACTGTGCCAACTATATGTGGACAGAGCTATACAGCCCATTAAAAACAAATATCAAGACCTCATGTGTCTACACTACATGGACGATGTTTTATTAGCTCACCCTAATCAACAAATCTTATTTAATATATTTAGTGAAATGACAAAAAAATCTAAAAAAATATGGATTATATATAGCAGAAGAAGAAGTTCAAAGCAGATCACCTATACTATATTTAGGCTTTAAAATCATGGATACTTTTGTTAAACCCCAAAAAATTCTAATAAGTAAAGAACATTTGACCACCCTCAATGATTTCCAAAAATTACTGGGTGACATTAATTGGCTTCGCCCTACACTAAGCCTCACTACTGGACAATTAAAACCCTTATTTGACATCCTTCGTGGGAACCCTGACCCATCCTCACCTCGAACATTAACTCCTGAGGCCAGGAGAGCTCTAAAATTAGTAGAACAGGCCATTGAAAGATCCCATTGTGATAGATTTGATTTTGCACAACCACTAATATTGATTATTATTCCTTCACAATATACTCCAACAGGAGTATTTTGGCAACAGGGACCTATATTATGGATACATTTGCCTGTCTCTCCTAAAAGTACAATTGAGTCTTATACCTCCATGGTGGCTAAACTTATTCTTCAAGGACTTAAAACCTCTACTAAAATATTTGGAATTCATCCCGCTACTATTATTACTCCTTATTCATCGTCACAGGTTGAATATTTGTGCTTCAATGATAATGATTGGGCTATAGCTAGATGCTCTACTTCTGCAAATTTTGACAATCATATTCCTAAATCTCCTATACTGTCCTTTTGTATCAATCATCCTATCATATTCCCACAGGTAATAAAAACTCAACCCATTCCTAAAGCATTTAATGTATTTACAGTTGGATCCTCTAACGGTACTGCTGCAGTAGTCACTCAAAATGAAAAAATGATTCATATCACTAATCAAAAATCAGCTCAATTAGTGGAACTCGAAGCTATAATAATAGCTCTGGAAAATTTTAAAGAACAGCCTATGAATATTTTTTTCAGACAGCCACTATATTGTACATGCTGTCCCTAAATTGGAGCTAGCAGGTCCAATAGCACCACATACTCCAGCTTTTAAATTGTTTTCTCAAATCCAAAATCTCCTATGGCAATGAAAAGAACCTTTATTTATAGGTCACATAAGAGCTCACACTAATCTGCCTGGTCCTCTCCATGAAGGTAATCAAAAAGCTGATGCCCTCACTAAAACAATATTTATATTTACTACAGTACAACAAGCTACTTTATTTCATTCCCAGTTCCACGTTAACAGCACTACCTTAAGACAAAAATTTAAAATCACAAAAGAACAAGCTCGTAGAATTGTAAAAGAATGTCCATCTTGTGTAACACTTTTGCCCAATCCACATTATGGGGTTAACCCACGAGGTTTGATGCCCAATCATTTGTGGCAGATGGATGTCACACATGAGCCAAGTTTTGGAAAATTACGATTTATTCATGTCACCATAGATACATGCTCAGGCATGATTTTTGCTTCTTTACATTCTGGAGAAAAAGTTAAAGATACTATATCTCATTGTCTGCAAGCTTTTGCTGCATTGGGCATCCCCAAAATGCTTAAAACAGATAATGGCCCTGTGTATAGAATATTCTAATTAGATAATCAATAGATAGATAGATAAATAGATATTCATATAAGTTCAGAATATTTTAATTAGATAATCAATTATAATGATAATCAATTTTGATTTATAGTTGTCTCCGGGACTTCTCTTCAGCTGTGAATATGTTTAATGTTGTATAACCTGATATTTTGGTGTTCCGACAGAGGATCGTTTATTTGTTATTAACTTCATTTGTTTAATAGCTGATTAATTTGAATTATTTTAACAGGTATTGGATTGCTGTGTATATAGAGACTCGAGGATTCCAGCTAACAAATTATTTTTCCAAAGTGCTTTTAGCTTTTCTTTATCTTTAATGCAGTAAACACCCTCAGTTTCTCTTTGATTATTTCTGAATGTGATATTTTGCCAGCTTATGTTTGTGGGAGCTTAAGCAGCAATGTGTGTGAGCAGAGATCAACTTTTATTTTCTACTCTAATAATTCTTTTTTTTTAGTTTGATAGCTCACCTTCTGATCTCAGTGCTGGAATAGCACTGCCTTTCCCTTAATAATGGATGCTTGAGTTTTTAGGTAGCGGGCCCTGAAGATTTGCCGGTGGAAATGTCTAGACATAAAAAAGACGGCTGCTGCTACAACTGCAGGGACCGCGGTCGCTGTAAGCATCCCTGCTGCTCAAGCATCAAACAACCTAACCAGCAGTGTGGCCTCTGCTCTGCATGCATGGGGCCTCCTGAATCTTTGTGTTATAACTTATGGACATTTTGATTTTCCATTATTTTGGGACATTAAGGGACAATGCCTTGCGGGTATTTGTCTAAGAGAACTCAGTGCGTTACTTGATGACACTAAGGGCAGATGATTGGCTTAAAGAACTTGATACGCTATGGAAACTTGGCTCGTCAGCAGTAGGCTTACCGCCTTAAAGCTGCAGCATCTCCTAAAAATTGGACGGCTGTTAGTCAACACACAGTCGATCCTGAAGGGCTCTATTGGATGGCTGGTTAGCCTATGACGGGTAAGATCCCCAGAAGGGGACAACCTAAGACACGGCACAGTCACACGGGACAGTCTAATGTGGCCGGCATGTCAACCTAAGCCAGGAGTCAGGACAGCCTAGACTCCCATGACGGGTAAGAATGTCGGTTGCACATGGACATCCTAGAACATCCCCTCTTTTAAAACTAAAAGGGGGAAATGAAGGAGCCTATAATCAAGGAGATAGCTAAAGATTGCGGTTAGCTGAGAGCCATAAAAGATGTTTTAGTTTCCACCTGATAGTAATACATTATTCAAGGAATCTTTGTATGCCCGTGAACACTGCGTGACGCACCTGTAAGCTCGAGCTGTAAGCACGTGTCCTTGTTAAAGTTATATGTATATAACTGGGTGAGTTTGGTTAGTGTGTGTGGGAAAGAAGAAGGTGGTGGTTGGAGTTAGAGCATTTGGAGTGATTGCTGGAGCTGGAGAGAGAAGAAGAATAAAAGACCTTTTTTCATTTTCATCCTGCCTCCGAATTTTCCTGTGGCGTTCGCTGCTCCAAGCGACTTCCGCTTCAGGCAGCGACATTGGTGTATAATGGTATGTGGGTATTGAAGGATTAGGTATTTATTCCAATTTTTGAAACCTGGCTTGGTTTTGTACCTGTTATTCCAGAATTTTTAAGCATGTTTCTTAATTTCTGAACTCACAGTCATTTTTCTACTTCAGCTCTAGACAACAGATCAAATCCAGGTTTGCTGTAAATCTGCTGCAGTATGCTGTTATTGTTTCAGCACTAGAGGTTGACCCAAGTCTGGGTTTGTCCCAGTCCCACAATTGGTAAGTTGTTTAACATGAACCAGAGGAGAACTTAATAGGGGAAGTTCATCACCCCTAAATATTTTCCTAAAACTGGGGTAGGCTCAGATACCTTGTCCATATTCACCAACCTATAGTCAGTGACTCTGAAATTATACCAGAATCTGGACAAAATCACCATGTAGAGACTAGCCCTAGGTTCCTATATCATGCCTATGGCCACCAATGTTATAAAACTATGTCACAACCTGAGCCCATAGCCCACCAAGATCCATAAAGCACTGGGAAAGGACCAATGCCCATAGTGCTGTGAGAAGCTGACTGCTGACATGGACTCATGGCCCAAGACCACTGCAATCAGTCGCAGATAATGCTGGCTCAAATAGGAGTCCAGTGGCTCAAATAGGAGTCCACTGGAGTTATTTCAGAGACTGTTTCTGTAGGTACTGGCCTGGGGATGAGGGATTTTAGAATGTTTCCAGGGTTAGGTTTTACTAGCCAGCACTGAGTTCTAAGGCAAAAATCTTATGCTAACTACTCCATTCTACCCTCAGTGAATGGTATTTTATCATATTATGTTGTCCAAGTTTGAGGTAGTGTTGGAGAGGGCAGTTCCTGGATCACCAAGGCTAATGCTAAAATGTGTCATACCTGAGTCATACAACCACAAGGACCTGTACTGTCTCAGGGATGTAGAGGTGCTAAAACATGAGTCTGTTTCATGGGGGTACGGCTCTTTACCTATGCAGAGGTTCTGTCTGTGAGCACTGGACTGTCAATAGTTTTGCTATTGAGGTTGATGAGGTGGGTGGAGATGATCTCTTGTCCATCAAGGCTGACACTAACCTGAATTGTGCCCGAGTAGCCATAGGACCTACATGATCAGGGGAGTGTACCCTAGGCCTACTACAAGGATTGCACTGCCGTAGTCAAAACTCATATCTGCCCCACTAACATGTAAGTCTCTACCTGATACTGGGGGAGGTCTTGAGACTGTCTGAAAGCTCTGGATTGGGTATGGTGACTTTGGTTTCTACTTAGTGGTGGGTCTCACTGCAGCAAGCTAGCACTGGGATCTAAGACCAATACCTGTGATGGCTTTTGTGCTCTGATGCCCAGCCAGTGGAGCCATGCTCCCAAGCTTTTTTGCCTGAGGTTGGAACAGGAGTAGTAGAAGCAATCAGCTACCTGGCTGATGCAGTCACTGTGGATCAGTCTACAGTATTACCCTAGGGGTAAAGATCCTGAGGCTCTGTCCACACCAGGTCTTACTATGGTTAGCCTGGTGCTGGGCTTTAAGTCTAAGGTCTCTCCCTCCCCAAGGAAGGAGGTGAATCTTTCCATGCTGCTCAGTGTTAGGGTGGGAGAAGGGGGTGGCTTGGTCAACTCTTTCCTTCCTACCATCTTCAGTGCTTTTTATTATACTAAAACCAGGCCCCATAGTCCCTCATCTGGCTTCCTTAACTGTTGTTAAGGTAGTATCGTGTGATAATAGCTGTTCAAACTGGTGTGTCTGTGGGGATATGATTGCTGGAGAATTTTATTAGGCCACCATTTTCCTCTGCCTCTAAAACTTGCTCTTTTTAACACTATATTTATATCATTTTGACAGTCGTGTTATTTTCCAAAATAGAAACAATAATTTTTTAAATGTATTTAACATTTTTAATGCTCCTCAAATCAGGAAGCAATACATTTTTGGAATCAGTTTGTATTTTCAGCACCTACATAAAAAGATATGCTCAAAGTGTAAGATTTTCATTTCTGAAATTTTCATTTTGTTTTTTTTTTTTAATTTGAAACTTAATCATTTAGGAACTTATTTCATTTCTTGTATTTCCCTGCCCTTCTTTCCCCAGCCTCTCACATATCCATTTTGGCTCATATATATTTCTTTTCTTTTCTCTTTTCTTTTTTGGTACTGGGAATTGAAACCAGGGATGCTTTACCACTGAACTACATCCCCAGCTCATTTTTTTTATTTTGAGACAGGATCTTGCTAAGTTGCTGAGGCTGTCTTTGAACTTGTGATTCTCCTGCCCAAGCCTTCCAAATTGCTGAGGTTACAGGCATGCTCCATCATGCCTGGCTTTCATATGTATTTATTTCCCTATGACATTCTGAGAAAATCTATAACTATGGTTTCTATGTTCCAAGTCCTGTTTTCAGTCTCAGCATTTCCTATTCTCTTGCTCATTATGATTAATATTTCTAGGTAATAAATATTTTACTTTAAAAGTACATATCATTTGACCTTATGTATTCATCTTCACTTTTTAGAAGTTTCTTTTGTCAACTCAGGATTCTTTTTTTTTTTCTTTTTTAGCAACTCCTGTGAACTTTCTAACTTTGAAGCCTATGCAGAAAATTTATCTATTTTTACCATCTGTCTGTCTCACATTGTATTATTAAGAAAGAACTTTTCAGCATGAATTTCATGAGATGTAGAGGGTGACTAATTCTCATCACATGGTTGCAGGATGAGTTTCTTAACACTTCTGATTTCTGAAGATCCTCTGCTTTGTGGTGAATAGCTCTACTTCATTTGCTAGGTAGCAAAGGTTTCACATAATTATGGAATAATTTAAAACATAATTTCTTTCAAGGGGTACTTAATTTTTTTTTAAATTAGAGCATTATAATTATACATAGTAGTTGGGTTCATTTTTACAAAATCATACATGAAAGGAATTTTATTTCAATGCCCATTCTTCACCCCTTTTCCTTCCCTCCTCCTTCCCCCATTCTCCCTCCTCTACTGATCTTCCTTTCACCCCTTTATTTTTTTTAAATGTTTTAGTTGTATATGGACACAATATCCTTATTTATTTATTCATTTATTTTCATGTGGTTCTGAGGTTGGAACCCAGAGCCTCACACATGCTAGGTGAATGCTCTTCCACTGAGCCACACCCCCAGCCCCTCACTCCTTTATTTTTTTGTTTGGTACTTTTTGCATATATATAAAGGTGAAATTCCCTTCGGGATATTTATATATGCATATGATTTTGTTAATTTTGTTTTGTATTTCTTCTCACTTTCCCTTCTTTCTTCCCTCCCTCTCATTCTCCTTCATCTACTCCACTAATCTTCCCTGTATATTTGTGACATCTAATCCCCCCCCCCCCCCCCCCCCCCCCCCCCCCCCCCATACCGCATTCTTTCCCTTATTTTGCTCTAGCTTCCACATAAGAGAGAAAACATTTAACCCTTTTTTTCTGAGTCTGGTTTAGTTCACTTAGTATGATGTCCTCCATTTCCATCTATTTATTGTCAAATGCCATTATTTCATTCTTCTCTATGGCTGAGTAGAACTCCATTGTGTATATATCCCACATTTTCTTGATCCATTCATCTATTGATGGCCATCTGGGCTGATTCTACAATTTGCCTATTGTGAATTGTCCTGCTACAAACATTGTAGTGACTGTATCACTGTAGTATGCCTATTTTAGATCTTTTGGGAAAACACCAAGGAGTGTAAAGCTGGATCACATAATGGTTCCATTCCTAGTTTCTTGTGGACTCTCCACACTGCTATCCAGAGTAGTTGTACTGATTTGCAGTTCCAACAATAATGGATCAATTACCTTTTTCTTCAGGGGTTGGGGGAGACTTCTTGAGTGCAGGTAGTGTTCTGTTTCTTGATCTAGGCACTGGTCAAAATGCTGCATTTTGTTTAATTTGTGAACACTTATCCAGCTATATACTTAGGATTTGTACACTTTTCTTTAATAAATGCTACACTAGAAAATACTGATTAAAAAGTAAAATCACTGTTTGTTTAAATTCCGTTATATTTAACCTATTTTTCCAGTGAAGTATTCATTATTTTTAAACTGATCTATAAGAGCTCTTACAGTAACTGGAGTCCTTGGAATCAACCTTGACTGCTCTCTTCCTCTCACACTTAGATCCAATCTGTAGGCAAATCCTTGCAGTACTTTGTGGGCCTCATAGATCCCTAATACTACCACTAGTAATATCATCTTATGCAAAGATTATTGCCGTTATCAAGTAAATGCTCTCCTTACTGCTACACTGACCTCCAGCCCTTGTTCAGCAGCCAGAGATCTTATGAAAATATAGGATAAATTATAACATTTGTTTACTCTCAACCCTCCAGTGCCTTCATATTTTTCTCCAAGGGAAAGCCAAAACCATTACTGTGACTCACAGGATCCTATAAAATTGGCCTGAGGTGACCTCTCCGACATCACCTACTCCTCCCTCCTGTCACTTGCTCTGTAGCCCCTCTGTGTCCTCCTTGCTGCTCCTTCAACACAGTAGACAAGCTCCAGCAGCATGTCTCTGCAGTCACATTTCCCACTGCCTGGAAAACTCTTCATGATACTCATCTACTGGTATCGTTTGCCTCACTTTAGACTCAATGCAAACCTCACCTTCTCTTTGAGACCATCTCTGACCATCCCATTTAAAGTTGCAGCTGTGTTCTTCCAGCATTTCCTATCTCCTTCCTCTGCTTTATATTTAAAGTTAACATTTGAATGTGTGTGTAGATATATGCATGTATATATATATATATATATATATATATATATATATGCACACACACACACATATATATATATATATATATATATATATACATGCACATATATACACAATGGGTATGACATAGTTGAAAAGATTGTTTTATATATCATTATCATTTGATTACTATGAGAATTATAGTTAATAAAACTAGAGTTAACAATAACAAGTTCTCAGAAAACAGATGATACATTTAAAAACAATCAAAATAGCCTCATATATATATATGTATTTGAAACTTGGCAAATAGAACTTATAGAAGGCATCTGTTTCTGAAACAACTGAGGTTCATCAATAACAAAATCCTACCCTCAGGCACTCCTATATTTCCTTTAATGTTCAAAAAACATTACTTTGGTTTTCTGTTCCATTAAGTGGTTTCTCCCAAAGTTTTCCTTCCTGTAGACAACTATGCCTGTTTACATTTTTTTTGTACCAGTCCTTGTTGAAATAAAAATTTTATTTTTCCATATAAATTTTTTCCTAATTATGGGTGCAGATCTACTGACATCAGGATACCAATTTAGTGGGTTGTGGTCACTTTTTGATAGACTAGAATAAAATAATGAAAACATTATTGGAAGAATATCAAAAGTAAATATGACTTTATGAAACTTTTGTTTTAGTTGTGTGTGTTTATTAGGGTCATGGTGTGTAATGAATTTTCTAGTGAGGTCTGTAGTTAAAAGGTTTGGAATAAACTGTTCCAGGTATACTTGCTGCCTCAAGCCACTCAGAAACTTGCACTGTCTTAAATCCAGTGCTTGCTTTAATCAGATAAATATTCTCTTGCTTATTTGGGGATAGAAGGTAAAGAGAATCTTATATTTCTAAGGATCAAAAAGTTATCAGCCATTAAGTATATTATTTCCAGAGAGAAACATTCCAGTGGAATAATTAAGACAAACTGTTGACCAGTATTACTATCCAAGTGACATCATCCAGAATGGTTATCACCTATACAGTTAAGTGTTTCCTTTTCTCAGATTGCATCCCCCATGATAAATGGGGCTAAATAATATCTTTTAAAATCCAATTACAAAATGAGATATGTACATTTATTTGCTTCAGTTCTCAAAGAATATTGCATAGCACTGTAGAATTCTTTTCTTTTATTCTAAGTTGTTATATATGGCAGCAGAATGTATTACAATTCATATTACACTTATAGAGCACATTTTTACATATCTCTGGTTGTATACAAAGTATATTCACACCATTCCTGTCTTCATACATGCACTTAGGGTAATGATAGCATTCCGTATTTGTTTTAGAACTCTAATTCAAATTCACATTCTCTTCTCTTCTGAGCCCATTAACATGAGTGGTTTAGAAACAACATATGTGATTAATATTTGCTAATCCACTCACAAATGTCTCCTGTGTCTCTTTACAGTGTTTCCTTATCCTGAATCCAACCCTTTTCTTCCAATGTTGAAGCATGATGAGGTTATTTCATTTGAGGGTTCTTTCACTTGTTTTCCTTCCTAATTTTACTCCTACCTAATGATATAAATAAGAATTAACATTGACCCAGATTCACTTGGCCATTACGTGGCCTTTCTACAAAAACAAGAATTTTATGGATTCAAAGGAACATTTCAGTATATTCAGTTATGATAGAAATCTATTGAGAATTTGTGTTTAGAGATTTGGGAGTTTATATGTAGAAGTTAAAGTGAGCCTAATAAAAAGATAACTACACAGGTATGTCTATGATTTCCATGATTTTAGCACTTCATAATTTTTGTTACTATTCATCTTTTCAACAGTACAAACACTCATTGAGCACTTATGGTGGGCTCAGGATAAAAAGATAAATAAGGTGCAACTCCTAACCATAGGAAGTAGCAGCCCTATGGTGTACATTCCATTTGAATTTGAACGGAAGCTTTAACCTTACAATCTGAGCTGTCAATTAATTCTTATATTTAAAAAATACACTTTCTTTTTTTTATTAAATATATATATATATATTTTGTTTTTTAAAGTAATACCTCCTTATTGCTAAAGAAATGTTACAGAAATATCAAAGATAGAAAGTAAGATTGTGTATTGCAATCACATATTGTTTGCAATTATAAGATACTTCATTGTGACTGTATTCTAGATAGCCCTAAGTAATAACTGTCTATTTTGTAATAACACTCTGGAATAGCTTGTCCAAAGAAAATACAAGGAAGAAAGGAAGTGAAGACAAAACACTCTGTACCGTCAAAATACAAATAAGAGCCGGGCGTGGTGGCGCACTCCTGTAATCCCAGCACTTTGGGAAGCTGAGACAGGAGGATCGCGAGTTCAAAGCCAGCCTCAGCAATGGCGAGGCACTTAGCAACTCAGTGAGACCCTGTCTCTAAATAAAATACAAAAAAGGGCTGGGGATGTGGCCCAGTGGTTAAGTGCCCCTGAGTTCAATCCCCGGTACCACACAAAAAAAAAAAAAACAAAAAAAAACAAAAAAAAAAAAACAAACAAAAAAAAAAAAAACAAATAAGGTCTTGAAAGATACATTTACACATATACATACATATATATGTATTGCTGTATTTCATTGCTGCCAAGTCACATCCAAGTAACATATGTGTGTATGTATGTGTATAAATATATAAATATATTTATAAATATATATATGTATGTATGTGTATAAATATGTATATATATACACACACATAATATATATATTTTTTTAAAGAAACATTCAAAGTTTCCTGCTAGACAAACTTGAAAGAGAGACTTATTGAATAAACATGAAGAAGAAAAATTAAATCCCAAGTGAAAGAAGCGAACAAACAGAAGCAGTGCAGGTTTCTAATAAAAGATAAATGAAGAATTAATTAATGGTGCATGTAGCAGTTACCAATGTTCAGAACTGACTCTTGTTATTCTGAAATCAAGAAGTGAAGAATGAAAAGCCAAAGGCCTCTCTGCAAAATTTGGCCATCTGGGTCAGAAGCTGTCTATCGTTTTCAGTGCTCTCTGGGACAGAGTGCAGTGGGGACCATCAGTGGTGAGTTATCATAATGAAACATTTAAAAGAACTTATTTCAGAGCATTCACTGTTTCCTATTTCACAACAATCATAAACCCTTGGATGTGACTTGGTAGCAATGAAAAAATTACCTCCAGGACTAAGGGGAAAGGAGAGAATTGAAAGGGAGATAATGGTGATAAGTGAAACCATCTCACTGGTTTTCAAACTTGTGGTCTCAGAATACATTCATACAGAGGACTCAAAAGAGTTTATTTAGGTGTGTTACAACAATTGATATTTATCAATTGTAAATTAAAACCAATAAAAAGTTTAAAATATTTGTTAAAAATATAAATAAAATATCCAGTACATGTTGGACATAAATATATTTTATGAAAAATAGCTATTGGGTGACCCATCCACCTGGGTGTCTCATGCTCCTTGACACCTCACTGTGAATACCAAGAAAGCAAGGCTCTGCCTTCTCTTTACCCATGTGTGTCACCCCTGGCGAACCGGTGCTCACTGGGGAAAGCAAGGGAAAATATATGGACATTCTATTCTGACGGAAGTCCCATGTTTTCGAGCAGCCTACATTAAACTGTAGTAAGCTAACTTGCATATACAGTAAACCACAGACCCTTTAACAGGTATTAACAATAACTTTAGTTTCAACAACAACAACAATAACAAAAAAATGTGATGAGAGCAGTCCTTCTGGAAATCTCTAACATCTGACTTAATTGAAGAGAGCTGAATTCTCTTATGTGATTCAATTTTTTACAATGTATTTTGATTGAAATATATGAGGGAAATCTGGGCTCACACAAAGTAGTTGAGATAAAGGGCAACCCTGTAGGCCCACTTAAAGGTTCTCAGGATTCTGTAGACCACACTGAGACAATTGATGATGTATAGCCATGTAGTTAATGTCTAAAATAAGATGTTTTTACTGTTTTGAACCCTGCAATACCATAACTGTTCCACAAATTTGTTGCTTCCAGATATATGTATATTGATAATAACTTTAACATTGTATTTACTTGGTTATAGTTACTGTTATTTTCATTATTTGCTATTTGTTGTTTGTTATAAGAATTGGGGGGAACAAAAAAACATATATCCAAATAGTTAATTGCTAAATTTTCCCTCCTGAGGGCATTAGATCATTCATTGGTCTCTCTGTTGCAAAACTGTTTGTTCTCCAAGGCCAACTCCAAGACCCTTGCTTTGCTGGGTTCACCAATTCTAAACTATTATTTCATAAATTTTGCCAAATCCCTATTAGTCCTTTTACTACTTTAAACTAGACTCTCCAAGCTTTGCAAAAATCCTTGACCTCCCTTTTCGAAGTTACTATTAAAGCACTATCAATATAGTGACCTTCCTTCATACAATAAGTAATAAACTTGGTTTTCCTTTATAAATAGATTAGTCTGGTGGTTTTTTTTTTTTTAAAGATGCTGGCAATCAACACTTTTTTTTCATATTTAAATCACTCCCCTTCTGATAAATAGGTCTCTGTTCTGAGAAACTAAAGATCAAATGTGTTTAATATGATCTTTTCTGCACGTGTTAGGAAGAGAAATTTCTGGGTCCCTTCATTACAAGAAAAAAATATTGGTATTCAATGTCAATAAATTTCATAAAATTATGGCTGCCAGATTTGGCAAATAAAAATATAGGCAATCTAGTTAAACTAGAATTTTAGAAAAACAATAAATATTTTAAAAGTATAAGTATGACCCAAATATTGCATGGGCATCTTGTGTTTTACTGAGCAACCCTACATACAAACTTTGCTGTAGGATTTATGCCTTCATGTTATCAACAACGATTTTCCATTTGCTTGTTCTTAATCCTAAAAGAACTTAATCACTTTATAAAGTTGATTGCAGTGATTACCTTACTTAGTTCTTTGCTTTAGGTTAGCAAATTACAGATGAAGTATGAAAAAAGCAAAATTCCAAGACAGATTTTTAAAAAATCTAACTATCAAAGAATTGTGAAATGTCTGGTTTGTTTAAATTTTGTAGCACCAAATGTTAAGATTTTGGCTACAGCTGCAGACAAAAATTATCTGTCATGGTAGAATGAAAGCTGGAATCAAACTAAAATATTTAAGAGAGAGTCATGGAATTGTAGACACCACACACAGTATGTAAAAGTGTCTTAGTGATTGAAGAGTAGAAGTGTGCCAAAGATGACATATA
The DNA here is from genome assembly GCA_025594165.1 of Tamias sibiricus. NCBI lineage: Eukaryota > Metazoa > Chordata > Mammalia > Rodentia > Sciuridae > Tamias > Tamias sibiricus. The sequence continues at coordinate 116,510,018 of CM046664.1, forward strand.
GACATAATAACTGGTGACAAAGTTTTTCATTTTCTATAGGCCCCCATACATATTGAAATAGTATGAATCCTTTTGTCTAAATTTCAGTGTATAAATGTGTTATATCTAATATTCAATCTTATGTTGATATCCAACATTTGTTGAGACTATCTAATATTCAAGACAAGCAATGGATAATCTTCAAACTTCTCCTTTATAGTACTACAATTTTGCATAATTATTTTTTAAAATTAATCTTATGTATTGATAGTGTAGTAATCTAGAGGAAAATGTACCAACCTGAAAGACCTGGAATTTAGTCCCGGTTCTACAATTAATTAGCTCCTTAACTTTGGGCAATTTGGTCCCTGTATTAGTTTTCCAGGGCTGCCATAACAAAGTACTACAGGCTGGGTGGCTTCAACAACAGAAATTTGTTTACTCACAGTTCTGAAGGCTAGAAGTCTGAGATCCAGGTGTCAGCAGGATTAGTTTCTTCCAAGGTCTCCCTTTTGACTTGTAGGTGACCATCTTCCTGTGTTTTCACATTATCTTTTCTCTATGTGTCTGTGTCCAAATTTCTTCTTCTTATAAGGCTATGAATCATAGGGACTACCCTACTTAGTGATCTCTTTAAATATCTTCAAATATAGTCACCTTCTGAGGTACTGTGGGTTATGACTTCAACATGTCAATTTTGGGGGACCATAATTCAGCTCATAAAAGCTCCTTTTCTGATCTTGGTTTCCTCCTTCATAAAAATAGGGTATTAATCATCTCTAAAAGTCTCTTTCACTATAGTGTTTATATAAAATACATTACAGATTACCTGCTACACTTCATGGGCTACAAAATTAAAAGTACTCTAAGTCTCAAGAAAACTAATATTCATCAACAGAAATGTCTGAAATCATGATGCTATTATAATGTTAATGAAGACCACAGATGGTAAACGTTCATTTGAATTTCAAATAGTTGCAGCTTTGCAAATGTACTGAACCATTCAGGAAAATTTGCATAGTAGGAAAAGTATACATAATTGTTTTTTTCTCATTCCAACAAGAACCAGCAGGACATTGCAAATATCTGTTGAAATGTCCACTGATTTATGCTAAGACCAAAAGGTTTTTTATTAAGGCTACAAAAATTAAGTAATGCCATGATACTATGGTCTATGCTTTGAAGACATAGGAAGACATTTTTATTTGCACTCCTTGTTATTTTGTTTCTTTTCTCTTTATTTTCTGTAATGATTTTATAGCAAAATATATAGCATAATACATGTTTTCTCAAAATTTAGCTTTCTTTTTAATAGCCTCACAGAGGAGAAAACTTTGTCTCCATAGTCACCTGGAGAAACTCAGGCAAACCCACCCAAAACTCCTCCATGGTAGATTAGGAGGGTCTCCATAAACTCTTTCAGATTCATTTTCATTAGAGCCATAGAACCATGGATGCCTTCAATAAAAAGTGATTTAGTATGATGGGTAATAAAATTGGCCACACAGAATTACCTAAAGAGTATATTAAAAACAATATTATGTAGGTCTCATCCTATATAATATAGGATAATTATCACCCTACATTATGTAGACCTCAGCATATTGATTTAGCATGTCTAGGATAGAGCCAAGAATCAAACTTTTAAACAAGAATGATACTTTCCTGTCATCCATGCCACAGAAGATTTTGATACTGCTGGTCCACTGGGATTTGGCAATTGCTGATACTGATAGATCACTAGATCTTATCAACCTTTGGACCTTGGGTGCTACCTGTGAGTCTGTCACTCCCTGGAGCATTGGGATAGGCTGGTTTTAATCTCTCTGTTGCTAGAGATACTCTATATTCCACAAGGTCAAGAATGATGTGTAAGGGAATATTAAGAAATTCTGACTGTATAGAGATACTCCAACATATATAGGAAATCTTATACTTTAATAATCAAGACCATAAGTCCCCAGTGAAGTTTTCTAACTGCTCCTGTGAATTTGAAAAGAGAAGAACAAAGACTCTTCTTTTACCTGACCTCTTCCTAGGGTGCTCTTTCTCCCACTGCATACAATTTATTTCTAAGGAAAAATTGTGGAAGATTTTGAAATTTAGTGGGCGTACTGCCTAGTTCAGCAATCCACATTACCTCTGCCTTTACCTTTGATTATACATATTATTTTACCATAGAAAATTGATATTGATGAGGATAACTCGTGTGTAGAAGTGAAATTTTCTGCCACTGATCATCACCTTGTAGAAACTGAACAGTTTTGCTAGCTTTATACCCATTTTTAAAAGTCAGTTCAGCATTCCTTATCTGACAGTAAATGTTTGAGACTTTGTTCATTTAAGTGGTTTGTAATACCTTATTTTTCTCTCATTAATGAGTTAAAATATATGATGCATGTGAATTAATCTGATAAATTTGAAAATTTATTCTCTAACCTGTTCAAATGTTAACAAATGTTTATTGATATAGGTACCACATTGGGTATCCCGAGGATCCTGACAGTAGCCTTCATGCTATGTGTCGATCCTTATTCTTGAGTATGGGCTAGATTTATTGATGAAGCTGTAAAGAATACAATGAAGCAGAACTAATGAGATATCAATTCCAAGATTAAATCATAAAAAATTGTAAATTCTATGTTGAGCACCCTTTATTGTTCCTTCCTTGCCTGCTCTGAAGGCAGGCTGTACTGTAGAGAGTCTCATGTGGAAAATACTGATGAAGCCAGCTCACAGCTACAGGAACATGTTTGAAGTGGACCTTTCATCAGTAACCCTTAAGATGACTAACGCCTTAGACAATCCATTAATTGCAAACTTGTGAGAAACCCTGAGTCTAAGACACTTGGATTCCTTACCCACAGTAATGGAAATAGTATATATTATTTTAAGCCATTAAGTTTTAAAGCAACTAGTTATGCAGCAATAGGTAACTATGTTAACTTTTTTTCTGGTAAAACTTTTAAAATATTCCAGCAAAGGTGCCCTGCAATAACCACAAAGTGTAGATCAGTATGGGGATCTTGTACTCAGTATTGCTAACCTTTATTAGCCAATGTCCAGCAATTAGTTTCAGGGTGTCCATGTCTAGGTGAACTACACCGGAAACTAGGCAGACAAAACAGAACAAACATCAAAAGAATGCTGAAGAGAGATATGCATTCCCATGTTCAGTGTAGCACTATTTACAGTATCCAAGATGTGGATTCAACCTAAGTGTCTATCAGTGGATGAACAGATAAAGAAATTGTGGTCTACATACATAATGGAATACTCTTTAGTCTCAAAAACAATGAAATCCTATCATTTGTGACAACATGATATGCACAACAAGTATGGACTTTTTTTTTTTTTTTGGTCAATTAAACAAACCAGTAAGAGAAAGCCCATGGATTTTGAAACTGGAAATGCCTAGGTTTAAATTCTGGCTGTCACTAACTGTAAAGCTTTGAGTAAGTCTGAATCTTTAAGCAGGTATTATACTGTTTGCCCTTCAAGGTTGTTGGATTTGAGATTCAGAGTTTGAAGTAATGCATTAAAAGACCCAGCACAGTATGAGTGTGCCTTTCCCCCCACATCCTCTCCAACACTTATTGTTGTTTGTGTTCTTAATAGCTGCTATTCTGACTGGAGTAAAATGAAATCTTAGAGTAGTTTTGATTTGCATTTCTCTAATTGCCAGAGATGTTGAACATTTTTTCATGTATTTGTTGATTGATTGTATATCTTCTCCTGAGAAGTGTCTGTTCAGTTCCTTGGCCCATTTATTGATTGGGTTATTTGTTTTTTTTGTGTTAAGATTTTTGAGATCTTTATATATTCTAGAGATCAGTGCTCTATCTGATGTGCGTGTAATAAAGATTTGTTCCCAATTAGTAGGTTCTCTATTCACCTCACTGATTGTTTCTTTTGCTGAGAAGAAGGCACACTCATACATTGCTGGTGGGACTGCAAAATGGTACAGCCAATATGGAAAGCAATATGGAGATTCCTTGGAAAACTTGGATTGGAACCACCATATGACCCAGCCATCCCCACTCTTGGGTCTATTCCCAAAGGACTTAAAAAACAGCATACTACAGCCACATCAATGTTCATAGCAACACGATTCACAATATCTAGGCTGTGGAACCAGCCTAGATGCCCCTCAGTAGATGAATGGATAAAGAAAATGTGGTATATATACACAATGGAACATTATTCAGTAATAAAAGAGAATAAAATAATGGCATTCGCAGGTAAATTGATGAAATTGGAGGATATAATGCTAAGTGAAGTTAGCCAATCTCAAAAATCCAAATGCAGAATGTTTTCTCTGATATAGGGAGGATGATTCACAGTGGGGTTGGGAAGGGGAGCATAGGAGGATTAGAGGAACACTAGAAAGATCAATGGGGACGTAGAGGAAGGGAAGGGGCAAGGGGGTAGAATGAGAGGGCTATCAATACCCTAAATGCATGTGTGAAGACAAGAATGGTATGAATATATATTGTATACAACCAGAGATGTGTAAAAATGTGCTCTATACGTGTATTATGAATTATAATGCATTCTACTGTCATATACAGCAACTTCGAATAAAAAATACAAAACAAAAAAAGACCCAGCACACAGTAGATGTTAAACAATAGTCATCAGAATTGTTACTCACTTTCTCATTCTCTTTTTTTCCTATAGATGGTCCTATGGCATTCTTCAACATATTTTATTACCAATCTCTTTATCAAACTCTACTTAATAGCAGAAGACATTCCATATTTTACTCATTGCCTACTGTAGGACATAGAAAATCTGATTTCAGCATGAAAGTACATATGAGTAAAAAGTACATGTCCACAATGTGGAAACATTGCTTCTTCACTGTTTATTAAATGTGGGAATGTTGGTTGGTTTGTTTGTTGGCATCAGGAAGCAAAGCATAGGCTAAAAGCATCTCAAATTTTCTACAACACAACTCATAGTGTGCCCACTATCTGAAAATAAAAAGAAATCTAAAATAGATGAACAACTTAAAACATTTAAAATTTTTTAAAATAAATTTAATAATTTATTCTTGGTTGCCTCCCGAGTAGAAAAAACTAGAGAGCTAGAGAAAAAGAGTGAGAAAGGAGAATGGATCTTAAATGTATATTTGTTGGTAGTTGAAATTTTTGTATTAAATGAATAGATTACTTATTCAAAATGTTATTAATTAAAAATGTATATACTCTGAATCATATTAACATTGTCTATTTAATATTTCTCTTTCAGTTTTGTTATCCCTGGCATTTCTTTTTTCTCTTTTAGCAGAAGAGCACACTAATTCTAAGCATTTCCTTTTAACAATAGTATAAATATTCGTTTTTCACTCAGGAGGGTTATCCTTGCCCTCAAATGCAATTTTGCCTTTGATATGATTAAGCACTTCACCCAGCTTTGGTCATCTGTGGTTAGGGAGCAAGTCTTCTCTCTCCCATACTTCTCTGTAGTGATATAAAACAAAGAAAACATCCCACAACCTTTCAAGTCAATTCTTTCTTATTAGCCACAGTTTTGAAGAGTTCATCCTTGGTGTGAATCTGGGACACATCTGGGTGTAGCAACAGCTCTCATTCTTCTCTTTACACCTACAAGAGAACTACTGGGATATGAGCTCCCCTAATATTTTGCCCCTCTTCCTGGAATATCTTAAACATTGCCACTTCGTTTAGAAGTCAGAATAAGATTAGGAGGAGGTAAAAAAGCTTCATAAAACTTAAAATATAAAAGCCATTTTAATTGCCCTTAAACTCAACTAATAATAATAGTTATATCAATGGGTTTAGGGTTCTTATTGCTGCTAAATGGTCAGTGGAAAATGTATGTCCTCAAAAATGTGAAGCTATCAAATCTAAGATTCAAAGAAAACAAAGTAAAGTCTTTAATTGAATCAAAACCAATTAGCTCCTAATTAACCTAAACAAACTAAAGGTTTTTGGTAGAAAAGAACTAAATGAGATCCTGTCAATGTAAAAGGTATGATATTTTTGTACAATATGGATCTTTATTGATCTAAAAAATCTGCTTCTGCTGACAACCTGAATAATACCAGAGATTCTCAAAAAATTATATTTATTGGGAAATACAACAGGATTGCAATGGGAATATGCTGGTCATGGTAAACTATGAGCATATTCAAAGAAGTTGAGGAAAGGGGAATTTATCAATGGCAAACATGAGGATTGCATAAAATATTTTGAAACAATAATCCTTGGCACAAGGATTAAAAATAAGGGTACTGACAATTGCTTGTGTCAACCCTAACAAAATAAATAAATAAATAAAGCTAGTAAGTTAATAATAGAGAGCTCTAAAGCATCTCAAATTTTCTACAACACAACTTATACTGCCTTATAGTAACTATCACAGAACAGTCTGGCAGAACTACAGCCTTGTACACTGGCTTCTGTGTAAAGCTGAAAGGAGGTTAAGTGAAAGGCAAGTATGAGAGTGTACAGGCTTTGTACCCTGCTTCTCTAAAAGGACTAAAAAGACCCTTTGCCTTCCACACTGGAAAGGCACATCCACCTCTAGATCTCCTTAGGGACCTTGTTTTTCTTTGGTTTTTCAATATTTTCCACTCCACCCACATGTTTTTCCTAGTTCTTGAACTTTCATTGAAAACTTATTAACCTCATGGGCTTTATTTTGAACTTGACCTTTATAAGTGTGTTTTCCATTGCTCTGTCAGCTCTTTCAGCTCTTCACTTTCCTACCAGCTGCATGATTTGGGGCAAAATCCCTACACTTCCTGTGCCTTCTTTTTCTGGCTATGAAATGTTCCTGCTTTATAAGGTTCGTAGAAGGAAAAAAAAAAGTTAAAAGAGGTGCTTCATTAGAACAGAGCCTGATATAAAGGAAGCACTATATGGGATGGACGCTATAACTTTTTATGGGAAAATTCATTTATTTTCTCTTATTCTATTTTTAACTTTTAACTTATTTTCTTGAGATTTAATTTTAGCATAGCCTTTCTTCTTCTTACTCTTTTGATGAGATTTCTCTATTGTTTTAAATCACTATGTTTGATTTTGCTTTTATTGTTAGAACTTTCCATTAGTTTACTACAGTTACTAGTGTTAGAGCTTTTACTTGGGTTTTGTTGACCTCTTTGTTTTTCTCTTTTTTTGTTGTATAGAATTGGAAGTTTGGTGGTGGGGTGCTGGGGGTGATTTGTTTTTATAGTGGTGGTGAATTTATGACTTGCCTTCATTACAGTCATGAAGCAGTAAGTCTAGAGAAATAACTACTAAACTTTAGTGTGCCTCAGAATCACTTAGATGGACCATTAAAGCACAGATTTATGGCACACACCCACAATTTCTGATTCAGAAATATATGTCCAGTAAATTATCAGGTGACCCTGATGCTGATGGTTGGTGACCACGTCTTAAAAACCACTGGTCTGAAGGAGTATAAATGGGGAAGGGAGCCCTTATTAAGAACTAGGGAAAGCTCCTTTCATGTACCCCCAACTTAGTTCTGTGTACCTTTACTTGATTCTCCCCAACACATTCCATTCCATGCTCAGTTTGAACTTTTCCCAGGGCCATCATCCCCCCTTTGCATGTAGGCTACTGAGTTGCTGAAAAGTGTGATTAAAACTTTAATCCATTTCCTTGTGTGAAAATACATGATTCTGAATCCAACCAGGCTATCCAAAATAAATCATGATCCAGTTGTAGGCAGACCTTGGCAATTGCATTTCAGGAGGTAAGAGCAATATGAACTTCATGCCCAAGGATATACAGTTCTGCCCTGACACTTGTGAATAGCCAAAGGGAGTGGTTCTTTCAGAGGAACCCTATTCCAGGAACAACATGGTAGAAATTCAGAAGTAAGATCCTGCTAAATTCATTTCTGACATAATTTGGGGAGAACAGTGATAGAAACAATTAAAAATCATGCTATTGTCCATCTGTGGGTTCTGCCAGGGAAGACTGCTTCCTGTAGTGGATGTCTAATTTTGTGTAATTTTATTATCTGTATGTCTACCAGTGGCATAAAGCATTATTGTGTATATATATATATATATATATATATATATATATATATATTTACATATTTATATTTACATAGTTTATGTCTATTTCCCACCTTCTGATCACTATCACATTATGTCTCACTTCTGCTTTTAAAGTTTCCCCTTGAAAGAACTCTTCCCCAATATCAAATAGTCTTTCTGCCTCCTTCCTACCTTTCATACTCTGCCCTTTCTAGCATACCACAAAGTTTCAGAAGTAATAAGTCACTTAGCTGTCTCCTGCTGTCTTGCCATTGATCCCCAATCCAAGGGAGATGATGGCTATTCATAATACCTACAGACTCATCTACCACCTCCACCCAGTGGAGCTCACACTGAGTAGATACAAAGCGTACTGCTCTATGAGAAATGGTACCTCAGCAGGCCATCAGCCACACAAACCACCAAGTGTGCCTTTTTAAGCCTGGTGGACCTGGAACATGATCTGCAACTCCCGAGAGTTCCCTCTTGGATTTGGGCTGGTAGGACTGTGACAGGAATGTCTCCAAAATTGTTGAGTGCTTTTCATATTAATTGTTGTAGTTCTGGATTTTAAATTCTTCATTTCCCTATATTTGGCCTTTTGGATCTTTTATTTCTCTAGCCATTAGGGGGAGAAAAATCTCTTGCAGAGACGCAGATGGATCCACTATCTTTACCTCTTTCACTTTTAGGGCTGCTGTTGCAAAATTGTCTACAGCAAAATAAATGAAATATTTTTCTGGATTTTTTTTTTTTTTTTTTGAAATCTTACTCCTTGACAAGCTGAATAGAAACCAAAGTATCGTATATTTTATCATTGAAACTGGGACATTTTTGAGCATGGTAAATGCTGAACCATTAGGGGTGCTAGTACAACTGAGACAGTCCAGAAAAACAAGAACACATGATCATTGTCACCCTGTAAAATGTACACATTCCCTTAACAGGGTGAAATTTCTAAAAGAAGCTTTCAACAAACAGGCTATGGTGTCACCTCTGCTAGGACCATCTGCCTGTGTCTGCAGCTCCAGGAAGTCTTGAGACTGGCTAAGTTACACAAAGATATTTACACACATGTGAGATCTGTAATCCAACTGCTTGGGTTCTTCTGTTAAATTTGTAGGAGTCTATGTTATAAACAGAAACTCTGTTGTCTGGCCATTGTATGTTCCAGCCTTTGCTCAAGAGGTAGAACTTTCATTAACATTTCTTTTCTCACAGAAATGTATTAGAGAATTTGACAAATATTTCTGCCCTCTGTTGGAACTGCCAAGGAAGAATCCTCCTTTCTAAGCAACTCTCAATTACAAACAATTTCTCATGCAAAGAAAAGTGACTTAGCTGATTGGATAGACCTGGAAAAAATCCATATTCAATAGGCCACATTTCCCTATGGGTCAGGGATAATACTTAATAAATATTTAGTGTTCATTACATATCAGCAACTTTACAAGATTTTGTATGGTATATTGTTTTCCTGTGACTGTCATGACAATTTATTGCAAACTTGGTAGCTTGAAACTGTTCTGGAGGACAGAAGTTTGAAATCAGATTCAGAAACACATGTCTAACAAATTCCTGGGTGACACTGTTGCTGTTTGTTGGTGACCACCAACTGTATGATTTGGGGCAAAATACCTACAAGGTCATGCTCCCTCTGAAGGCTCTAGTGGAGAATCCATTCAGCTTCTGTTGGCCTTTAGTATCCCTTTACTTGTGGCCATGCCACTCCAATCTCATTCTGTGATCACATCACACCTCTCTCTTTTCTGTCTAATATTCCTCTGCTTCACTCTTTTTTTTAAATATTTATTTATTTGCTTTAGTTGTACACAATGCATGTACTAATTTTACGTGGTGCTGAGGATCGAACCCGGGTCGTGCACGTGCTAGGCGAGCGCCCTACTGCTGAGCCACATCCCAGCCCCTCTGCTTCACTCTTACATCACTTGTGTTTGGATTTATGACCCACCCAGATAATTTGGAATAACCTCCTTAACTTAATTATACCTGCAAACACCTTTTCTGCAAATAAGGTAAAATTCACAGGTTCTAGACAGTAGAATGTGGACATACCTTTTTGGAGATCATCCTTCAACTATATATACATTACCTCTCTGAATTTTCACAGTGTAAGCTTAGTATATAACTCTTCATAATATCACTTTTTATTTTCCTGCTGGGAAATTGTTGCTTACTTTTACAGGTCACAGAGCTATTCAGTACAGGAGACAGGATTTGAGTCCTGAGAGCTGGACTATAAAGTTCACATCCCTAACCATGATGTCATACATCAGAGTTCACACCTGGCCTTTCATCTGTATCTTTTACTGTGCTAAACACCTCTTTCCTTGTTAATTGAAAAGGATGAGATTTCTTTATTTCTGACTTCCATATGGAAAGAAGAACAAGTAAATCATCCCTGCCTACAGACCAAGTAGACAAAAACTAAGTACAAAGACCCCAATTCTCTATGTTCTTTTCATATGTTGCATTTTTGATCAAACAAGATACATGTCTCCACTATATAATAAAAGACTATGTTGCTCAAAACAAGTTCTCTAAAATTATCAAAGCCTGTAAGATATTAGGTAGAGGTGGAGCTCCCAAAATCTATGTAACTTGGTGATTAACACACTCAAAAACAAGCAAACACATACATTACAATGACTATATGTTAGAACATTTGGAGTGCTCAAGCAGACAGCTCAGCTACATGGCTGGAGGCTGCCACAGAGGATACTAAAAATACAGAAAATATCCAGCAGGGTGAAAATACTTGATACCTGGTTTAATGTGAGTGTGTTTTAACTTAACTTACTCATGATCACCTGGTAGAGCCAATCACTTGTGTGTACCTACACGCACACATCCTTGGAAGGTCTGTAAGATGGCCCCATAGTTGCTGTAGCACATGAGCTGTGCTTCCACTTGCTCTGTACCAGCAGGAACAGACAGTTGTCATTCATAGTTAATATTAAAAAGAAAGAGAAAATATGAGTCTTCTCTTCTTAGGATATTTTGTTCTGCTATATATGTTTTTGAAATGTGATTTAGCTCATACACAATTAGCAAGTAAAGGTTAATGTCAGGTTAACATAGGCATCAAATTGGTTCATACTCAATTTTTCATTAGTCAAAGGAAACTAGAACAATTATAACCATCTGAAGAAAAGAAAAAAAAAATCTCACCTTCTACAGTGGCAACAGGAGCACTTTGGGCTTTAATTTTTTAAATGTAAAACTAATTATCTGGACCCTTAGAAAGGTACCTTGGACCTTGCATAGCTCTTGGCTCTTGGCAGGTTGTATTGGCTCAGTAGCCACTTTAAAGGAAGCTCCAAGATCTCAGATTTCCATCCATATTATCTCAGAATCATCAAGTACTTCTGCCTTCTCATGTCTGTTTTCCACTGGTTCAGAATCTTGAAGGAAACAGAGGTGAAGGATTGGGATCTCCCTTACCCTTAACTCTGTAGACACAGGCTCTAGTATGGGAAATGCTCAATCCAAAACTGCAGTAATGATATTCATAGAGAATCCCACCATAGCAATCATCTCAATAACAGCAACAGGAACTCAAAAGAGCTTACAATTGTTGCATCCTTTTATATATGTGTGTATTAAATTAACTCATTTAATCCTCAACACACTATGAGGTGGGTGCTTTCAGCTGAGGACTCAGACCCAGAAAGTTTACATGATTCAGCTAAAGTCACTGTTATTAAAATGGCAAAATCTGGAGAAACAGCAAAGTTCAAAGGTTGGTATGACAGTTTGGGTGATCAGGGTTAGTAAGTAAAAGGGGAAGGAAGATAAGCTAATAATAAGTTTCTGGAGTTATTGGCAATGAGATACCATAGGATCAATCCAGAAAAATTAGAATTTGCAAAAGTCCAGAGGCTCCTCTGGTAATTGATAGCTTAGGAAACACATAATTTTATGTGCTTAGGAAACACATAATTAATTACCAGAGGCTCCTCTGGTAATTGATAGCTTAGGAAACACATATAGAATGACAAATTCAAGTTAATTCTTAAGAGAAACAGAAAAATACTTAAATTTATTAAAAGTGAACTTCAGATAGAGTCAAACTCTTCTAGAAGGGTAAAAGTGAAATTATCACTCCAACCATTGTTTGAAAGTTGATTCTTAATGATGAGATTCCAATTTCAAATGAGTTGACCCAAATAGAGCAAAAAGATAAACATCATTTTATAGACCCATGATGTGGTTACATTATCTTGAATCAAGAGTGGCCTGAATAAACAACTGACTCTGCAAGCTCATTATTGTCTAGAAACCAAGTTACAGACCAACTTCTTGAATGTGGAAATAATTACTTTTGGAGGATGTCCCAGAACTATTAACTAGTTTATAAACAACAAGCCAATACAGTAAGTTATATCAGTTACCTTGGTGAACATTTAACAAGTAGGGCATCTCCTTAGAGAGTATCTAAGGAAGTAGAACTGCTCAAAGTTATATAATCTATGGGTACTAAAAGAGAAGTTTTTTTTTTTAATTGTTTTTTTGTTCTTATTTCTGAATAGAGCTTCTGGTTATAAATGATTTAAACTGGTTACAAGCTAAATCATTTGTTGCTGTGATACACAGAGAAGAAGTTTTTGTATTCTAGTTTACATTTATCTGAATGCTAGAATTAATCCCAAAGTATATTTTGGGGAGAACTCTGGCCCTCTGCAGGTGTTTTCCTAACTCACTTCAAGTGGAGGAAATGTGGCAAAGGGCAGCACAGCAACACAGGATGATTGAGTACAAATCTGCTTTACAACACACCCTTGCTACTCTTTCTTCTTTTGTTCCAGTTTTAATATAATTCACCTAGTCACATTTTAGGTACCATTGTAAATAACTATTGATCACTCTTTTTTGAAAAAAGCAAGGTAAAAATTAATTGTGAAAAAATTTAAATATATTTTAAACACACTACTTCAAATATATTTGTATTTTTTCAAATATAAATTCAAGTGCTGATGTAAATATACACATATACACATTGAAACTCCTCCAAAATTTGCATAAGAACTTGTTTTCCTAGTTGAGCAAGTGAATTATTTACTGAAGCTAAGGTATCAGATCTTAGATTATAAAACACATTTAAAGTCTGTGATTACAGAATATTTTTATAGAAATAGAAAAATTTATAATACATTTTCTAAGAGGACAGTATTTTTTTTCAATAAAGGTTAATATTATCTTGAAAATAGGATAGTTGCATGCACATTTAATTTACCATTTCTAAATGTTATGGTTTGGATATGAGGTGTCTCCCAAAAGCTCCTGCTAGTGTGAGAATATTCAGAGGTGAAATGTTTAGATTATGAGAGCTGTAACCTAATCAGTTCATCTTATTTTGAATGAGCTGACTGGGTGGTGACTGTAGGCAGGTGGGGCATGGCTGAAGGAGATGGGTGATGGTGGGCATGACCTGGAAGGGTGCATGTTTCCTGTGGTCACCCCCGACCCCCACATACACACATTCTACTTCCTGACCCTGCCATGAGTGGAGCTGTTTTCCTCTTCTGGGCTCTTCTCATTTAATGTGCTGCCTTACTTTAGGCCCAGAGCAACAGAGTCAGTCATCTATGGACTGAAACTTCTGACACTAAATAAACTTTCCTCCTCTAAATTGTTCTTGTTGAGTGTTTTCATCACGGCTCACTAAAACAGTAAATCTGGAGATATTCCACTTCTTCACAGGAATAACCAACAAAGAATAAGTTACCCTCTCTAGTTGATCTTCCATTGACAAAAGATTATATATTCACTCTCAGTTCCATGAACTTCATACAATGAAGTACATATTCAGTCCTAAGATTGTAAGCCCTTTTACTGAAATTGTAGGACTGGAATTCATAGCCACAAGTTTAAACCTTTCCACAAGTCCTAACTTAGGACTTCATTCTTTAAGTGGAACGTAAGAGGATTTTTCTTGTCATCTAAAAAAAATACCTGAGTTTGTTTCCCCTCAGGAGACATGTCAGAGATCTTTGGGTGGTATCATCTGTCATAAGAGTGGGGGACCAGGGCAAATGACCTCAGAAAGTAGGAAAAGTCAATATAAGGATTCAATATGAAAATTCTTACTGTGGGCAAAAGGAGCTTAATTCACTAAGACCTTCTGAGAAGCATATGTCATGCTTCCCAGAACCACCTTCCTTCAGAACATGAGTTGGGAATATTCATCTACCAGCTTCTATCTTCTATTTGTTTAAGATCATCCTGCCAGTTAATTCACCTGTTCTTTCAGGTTCTCCTGCACAAAGACTTGGGGCACAAAGCAGAAAAATACTAGATCTCACTTGAGGCAGGAAATGCATTCAGTCAAACAGTCAAAAATTGTATAGAAGTATATGCTACGATTATAGCTGAAATCAGAGGTTGGCTTAAGGAATGAGATTCTGTGTCCCAGAGGTATCTAATTGTACCCAAATATGGTGGCACATGGTTAACATAGCAGCACACATTGAGCTCCATGTCTCCATGGAGTCACCTTTTCATTGTATCTGGACTCAGTTTCTGACTATCCTAACCAATAGGATATAACAGAACTGATGCTAGGCCTACTATGGGCCTACTATGCAACTTGAAAGCAAAAATAACCAAAATGGGGAAGGGACCGCAATGGATCAGCAAGCTCTCTTTATTATGTAGTGGAATGGGTTGTAATTCCCCCTTTTCCTGGGGGTTGTTATTCCCCTTTGCCCCTGGGGGTTGTTATTTTCCATATCCCACAAAACTGACCTGGAAGCTTCTACTTCCTGCTTCTGGGAATGTGTGTACTTGACATTCCTTCTTGAAACATAGTCACTGCGACTTGAAACTCAATGTGGACAGATCCTTGGCTAAGAGAGTAGGTCAAACCACCAGATGATTAATGCTGTCACAATGACTCTGGTCAGCACCATAAAGAAGCAGAAAAACTGTCCAGTCAAGTCATGGAGTCACAATCCATAAAACAAAATGTTACTTTATGCCATTGAATTTTAGGGTACTTATTTTATTCAGCAAATTATAACCCAAATATTAGTCCACAAATCTTGAAACAAATAATACTGCCTAAGTCCCAAGGAGGGAAAGCCCTCCTTTCCATGACATATATATTCATAGGAAAGTTGCATTTTTTGTTTTCTCTATTTCTCACCAAGCCATATCGTAACCCTCACTTTACCTCTGCCCATCAATTCAGACTCTAAAGAATTCAGAGTAATTTTAGTGCTTTTGAGAGTGAATACTTTGGTATCTTTTGCCAAATTACTTAGCATGGCATTACTGTGTAAAAAATTTTTATGTATGCTCTAATCTTCCTCTTCGGTGTGGATGGTTATACAATTGCCAGAGTCATTCAATGTTCATTGAACAAATAGTATTTTAAAATTCATTAAACAAGCCAGGTACTGTGACACACACCTGTAATCCCAGCACTTGGGAGGCTGAGGCAGGAGGATTGCAAGTTCAAAGCCAGCCTCAGCAATGGTGAGAAACTTAGCAACTCAGTGAGATCCTGTCTCTAAATAAAATATAAAGAAGGGCTAGGGATGTGGTCCAGTGGTCGAGTGCCCCTGAGTTCAATCCCTGGTACCAAACCAAACCAAACCAAAGAAAAATTCACTAAACAAATATTTATTGAGTACCTACTATGTGTCCAAAATTGTTCTAGGTACCATTAATATAATTGACAAAACAGACAAAAATCCTTATGCTTTTGGAGAGGAGATTGACAATAAGGAAAATAAATACATAGGATATATACCATTTAGAGACTAGAAAATGTTAAGAAGAAAAACTAAAGCAGGGAAGATAGAGAAAATATCAAAGAATAGGTGTCAAAATTTTAGATTGAACGGTCTCAGCTTTACTGAGAAAATGGCATTGAATGAAGGCCTTGAGGAAAGGAAGGAACCATGTAGAAATCTAGGGGGAAAGCAGAGAAAACAGCAAGCACAAAGAACTTGAGGTAAGGCTGTCCCTGAAGTATTCAAGTGATGAAGTCATTATGACAAGAACTGAGTAAGCCACAGACTGGTGTAAAAGATAAGGTCTGAGAATTGATGGGTGTCTAGACCCACAAGGCCTTTTAGTCAAAGTTAGTACTTCAGCTTTCATTGTGAATGAAAATAGAAGTCATTGGAGAGTCTGAGCAGAGGGGTAATGTGATCTCAGTGTTTGCAAGGATTATTATAGCTTCTGAGTAAAAAAAAAAAAAAAAAGCAGACTGAAGGAAGGGGACAATAGAAGATTTGGGAAAATCAATCAAGATATCTGCAATAATCCATGCTAGAGGAGAATGATTTGTACCAGAATGATAACAGCAAAGGTAATGAAAGTGGACTGATTACACACATATTGGATATAATTAAAAATAGAACCAGAAAATGAGATTTGCAGACAGAGCACAGGTAAGGTGTGATAAAAGAAAGAGAGGCAAGGTGATATCAACAAGATGGCAGGATAGGAGGTTGTATTCCCCAACAACAACAAAAAATTTCTGCATCCATCTACAAACCAGTTTCTCTATTGGGAAATTGGAAATTCAGGTAGGAGGTAGCTAAAACCTTGTGGGTCCAAGACCTAGGAGGTTTGATTTGGGAGTGTAAACCTTGCTCATGTAGCAGGCCCCACTGACTCTGTTCTGAGGTTCAACATGAGAAATAGTTTGTTTCCCTAAAGCCTGGCTATAGCTCTGTCTGGCCTGGAGCCTATGACCAATACCATCTATCAAGAGGTCCAGGAGGCGTTACATACACTACCTTGGCAAAAGTGCTTGTTGGTCCACAAAGTAGATCTCAGCAATGGATCTGAAAGTTGCTCCAGCCTCCCTCAGCTGCGGTGCCAGCTTTGTATTTCATACACCAGGACCCAGTGGGAGCTTCACTCATCTGAGCCACTGAATAGTGAATTATCCCACCTGTGCAGGGAATAGCTGGAAGGCTCCCTTGTTTCTGTTACTGTCAGATTTGCTAGCCTCCCTCCAACAGAAGATCCTATAATGGCTCTGAAGCTTGACCTTCACCCTTTAGGGTGAAAGCTGGGAACAATCCCAATGGCACAGAAAAACTATTGGAAGACATGCTTATTTGTGCCAATTGGACAGACTTGACAGCTTCCAGTCCACAACAGTTCCAGAAAAAGGCCTTGAATGTCAGCTCCAGGGCCCTGCTGAGATGTTGTGTGCAAGCAATCCAGCCCACACAGGGCATTGTGGAGAGTCTTGCCCACTGGTGCCATCCGGTTGGGCTTGCTACCACAGCAGATTCTGAATTAGCCCTCAAACTTCATAATTGGTCCTTGGGTGGTCTGGGAGCCATTCTGAGAGATGTGTCCATCTGAGTCCCTGTGGCAGGCTTGACAACCTCTGTCCTGATCAGATCCTCAAACAGCCCTGAATCTTGGTCCTGGCCCCTATGTCTACAAACTGAGAGCAGTTCTGCCCACCTGAAGAACTGGAGAGAGTTGTCTAGTAGTGCCCCATAGGCTGATGCCCTGAGAGATGTGTTAAACAATATTCCAACTTTTGGTCTGAGCAACTACAAAAATGGTGTTTCCATTAACAGAGATAAGGGAGTTTGGGGGGTTGTATATAAGTTTAGTGTTAGACATATTAATTTGAGACAGCTATTAGCTTCCAAGTGAAGATGTTGAGGAAGTTTATCATTTAATCTGGAATCCAGTATAGAGGTTTCAGCTAGAGGTACAAATTTGTGAGTCATTAGCATGTGGTGCTTAAATTCACAACACTGGATAAAATCACTGAAGTATGGCATGTAAATAAAAAAGAAAAGATGTCTACAGACTAAATATTGGGCATTCCAAAATGTACAGTTTGGCAAAGGGGCAGTATACAGTGAGAGCAAAAAAGATCAAGATAGAACAACCAAAGAAGAAAGTGAGAAAGTAAAGAAAATATCTTAAAGAAGGGAATATAACTGGTCATGTCAAATGCCACTGATATTTCAGGATAGATGAGGTTTGAAAGCTGGCTACTGAATTTAATAGTACAAATTACCTTAATGATCTAAATAAGAATCTTGTTTTGGTTTTGCTGACCAGTAGTGATAAAATCCTACTGCATTGAGAATGGGAGTAGAAAAAGTAAAGCCAGTCTCTACAGAGAATTCTTGTAAAGGGTTTTGTTTTAAAGGGAAGAAGCAAATGACGCTGGCACAGTAAATTATTTTTTTTTTAATGATGGGAGAATAAGAGCAGTTGGTATGCTGATGGAAATGATCCAAAAAAGAGGAAACGGTTATGCTCCAACAGAAAGGTAAGAATTGATGGAGTCATGCCATTAGTGAAAAAGGATGTGGTATCATGCACTAATGAGGGGTTGGCCTTAACAAAAGTATGGACAGTCCAGGTTCATTCTTAGTAGCACAAAATAAGGTTGAGTGAATGGACACTGATGCAGAAAGTGAGTAGATGAGATGAAAAAATTCATGGAAGTTTTTCTCTAAAGGCTTGCATTTTGCCAGTGAAATGGGAAGCAAAGTTGCCAAATAAGAATGATTATGGAGGGGAGCTGTTGGAGGCTCAAAGAAAGAGGATCAGAAAGTGTGAGCTAATCAACTAGGAGAGTATGAACCGAGGATATCTAGCATCATTGCAAGGCAGCATTGAGGACCAATGGAGGGACAGTGGTCATGAAGGTAAGTGGGAGTAGTCAGCATCATTTTATGCTGCATTCTGTTCAGTTGTGTGGGTGCAGGAATAACAAAGAGCTGATTGAACTAGGTTGTGTTGTGCTAATCACAGCAGCATACTCTGTTCCCCCATTCCATTCACCCACTCACGGAAACATCAGTTACGTTTTCCCTAGACAGGAACAACAGGCATGTTGTTCAGAGATCTGGGTTATTTTGGATGAATAATTTCAATAATTTTCCCAATGATGTCTTAACAAAAGTTTTGTGTTTTGTCATTCACTTTTCCTCTTCCATCTCACAGTTCACACTTTTCTATTTCAAGCTTGTGTAGTATAATTACACCGTGACTAACTTTTGCAAAGGGCATGAAGATAACCATGGAAGGAGAGGTGTAATTAAAACTCTAGCAATATCTCAATAATGTTAAATATCATGTATTAAGCACTTCTTATGTTCTAGATTTTTAACACACATTTATAATCCTTTCAACAAGTTTCTACATTTTCAAAAGAATGAAAATTTAGACATCCAAATGAGTTGCCCAGCAAAGAAATGCCAAAGATGACAAACTCTTTCCCACACGTGCCACAGTGCTGACACCAGACACAACCTCACACTCTCTAGCTCTGTCTGCCAAGGCAAAACTAAGCTTTTCTTATCCTAGTTCCCATTGTCACCTATTCAAATGCTATTGTGTAGGCTTGCACAAACACCCCTACTCTAAGAAGTGTTTTCAAACACCAAACCTCATTTGCTCCTGACCTTGAGACAGAATTTTTAATATTCAAGGTCCAGTCCTAACTCATTCTAAAACATTGAACTTTTACAGCTAGGGATGTGGCTCAGTAGAGCAGTTGCCTAGTGTGTGCAGGCCCTGAGTTCAATCCCCAGTACAAAACAAAACACTGAACTTTAACAGGTGTTCTCCTGCCTCTGCATTTTAGGCCATTCTACAGGGTCCCAAACCTCTATTCACTAGATGTCAGTAGAGCCTTTTCCTCAGTTATGACAAACAGAAATTTCTTCAGGCATTGGTAAATGTCCTATGGGAGGCAAAATTATCCATGGTTGAGAAACACTGAATGAGAAGTGAACAGCACAAAGGAATTAGTTTTAGTTACTTTTTAAAAAAAAAAAAATTCTCTAAATTATATATTATTACTTTATCCATAATAATTAGACATTTTTATATTTGTTGCTTTCAGAATTTTGGGGGTGGGTGTTGGGGACTGAACTGAGGGCCTCACACAAGCTAAGCACACACTGTACCATTGAGCCCTATCCCCAGCCCAGGGTTTAGATTTCTTTTTAAGGAAAAAGACAAGCCCTTTTGACACTTTTATCTTCTCTGTAACCTTAGAACTCCTTGCCCCATCATCATTATCATCATCCAAATTAATTGTAATGTCTCTATGTTCCTATTATACTTAGAAATTAAAAAATCTGTAATTGCATTTATTGTATTCTATGATAGGGCTTAAAAATTTCTGATTTCAAGACTAGCATCTCTTTGGTGACAGAGATCATGTAATACTCATCTTTGCGTCTCTAGCACTTGCAAAAGTCCTAATATATAACATGTGCTCAACTTGTGCTTTAAATCTGTGCTGGAAAAAAATCCATATATTGGCTCTTTTAATTATTATGCCTACAGAATATCAATTTCTGGCTTGTGACCTTTATTCACATCACAGTTCTGCCATCTAGTGGCCGATTACCCAAACTATATGTACAAAACCTAAGATGAAATAAGCTTATACGCTGTTATTTGTCAAATAAAAAATAAAATAAAATTACATTCACTATCAAAAGATAAGTAAACATATAACTCACATTTACATGTATTCAAATGTGTTTTTAACTATTGAAATATTCAAAATTTTAACTTTTGCCCATATGAGTGAAATTAATTCCTATGTATGGAGGTTTTTGATTATTTATTTTGCATTTCTGGGAATTGAATTCAGGGCCTTGCATGTTCTAGGAAAGTGGTCTATTGCTCAGTTACTTTCCAAGCCCTTTTTATTTTATTTAGAGACAAGGTCACACTAAGTTCTGAGGCTGACCTCCAACTTATGATCTTCTTGACTCAGCCTCCTCAGTAGCTGGGATTACAAGTGTGCACAACATGTCTGGTGGCATATGGGTATTGTTTCCAATGTATAGCTTTTATTTACAAACAAGTGAATATGTTCTGAATGCATAATGTCCATATTGATTTTACATAATGTCCTTTTCCAATCAAACTTGGGCATTGCTGGTTTTCCTCTCAGAGGCCTTTCTCCAAGCCATTCAGCAAAACACGGGCCAAAACACAGAACACAACAAAATAGGAAGACCTCAAGACAAGCCCCTCAGCTACCATGATCCATTATCCTATTTGACCAAATATGTTCTACTATTTGGGTTTAAATAAACAGTTTTTGAAAAGTAGGCTATTACTATATTTATAGTGTTGACTGAATTGATCAATCAATTCAAGCAAGTAGGTTAATAGGGAATTTGTTTAAGCATAAAAAATGAATTGTAAAGGAACATTTTCATTATCAATTGAATTAACTTCCTCACTAACTCAATGTCTTAACCAAGTATGATTGTCTACTTTCAAGTGACGCATTCATTATCTTAATATTATAATAACAATACTATAATCAATTAATAATACAGATTGGATGATGGGCAAAAGAATGGCAGGAAGGTGAAAGATAAGCATTTGAAATTCAATTTCATCTTCACTATACTATTTGCATTTGTGTTATTAATAAATTACTAATTCATATCTATGAGTTATAAAATGCATTTGCTTTAGCAGGAAGGTATAACCAAATATCTCTAAAATATGCTGAATTGTTCTGTCACTTATCTGTTTTGTTGAGATCATTAGCAAGCTTTAAAGCCAATTGTAGCGGATTTATAACTCTCAGATATTTCATATTCTTTCTAATATTAGCTCCTGTTATGTTGTTGATTTGAAAGATGAATACTTATTTCTGATACTCTGAACTTCCCAGTGGCATGTTTTTGCTGAGATATTTAAAATACCTGAGGTTTAAGAGGTTATTTAGATCAATTCCTCATTGAATAGATGGGAAAATTAGGATTTTGAGAGTTCTAGCACCTTATCCAATTAAAAAGATCATAGGGATTCTTGTGAATAATTATATGCCAACACATAGCATGGCAGATGATTCCAGAACTCTCAACTGCTGAAAGAATAAGTACTAGTCTTGAGGCCACACCATATCTTAATTCCTGAGGCTGCATACAACACCAAGGTTTTCACAAGGTGAATCTTGGGTGCAAGCACATCATGCTTCACATCCCTGTGTCTCTCCCTAATCAGCAAAAGTCCCCACTTCCGTAAGTCACTGTTTTTCTCATAGACTTTAAACCTATAAGCTCTGTTATCCTCCCCACTTCCCTCTCTTCATAAACAAACACTTCTAGTATCAGCTATAACTTCAATCCATGATCAGCAGACTCGTTTCTTTCAAATATTCCCTTAACCTTCTTGCTGCATTGAAAGCTACCTGAGAGAACATCAGGAACAGGAATTGAAGTAGGTACATGTCTTGCTCCTTCCCATTGCTGCTTGCATTATCTCACCCTTTCCCTTCTGCAAGTTACTGCTCTTCTGGTGCTTATGTCATCTGGATATACCATGGTCTCTGATTTTGTTAGTAGAAGGAAGGGAGACATATGTATTACAGCAGAGATAAATGAAATAAGAATAAACAATAGAAAAAAATCAATGAAAATTACAGTTGGTCTTGTGAAAAGATAAATAAAATTGACAAGTTCTTGACTAAGAAAAAAACAGAAGACAAAATCAGAAATAAAAGAGGAGATATTAAAATAAACGACATAGAAATTAAAATGGTCATAAGGGATTCTTGTGAATAATTATATGCCAACAAATTTGATAACCTAGAAGAAATGAATAAATTCATAGACACATTTTATCTACCAAGACAGAATCAAGAAGAAACAGAAAACTAGAACAGACCAATAACAAAGAGATTGACTCAATAATCAAGAATATTCCAACAAAGTATAGCCCAGAAGCCGAAGCAGAAGGTTTTGATACTGGTTTCGGAGATGAGAAAAGGGTCCTTCTTCTCCGGTTTTGAAGATTAAACACCTGAGAAATGCAAGTATAGAAAGCAACTTTTATTTAAGAGAGGGACAGAGGTAGCAGACTTCTCTGGAGAGAAGGCTCAGAGCTGGGTGTTCTTGGGAGTGGGTATGTCTTGCTCTTTTATAGACCCTAGGACCCCCCACCTTCTCTTTCTTCTCTATGTATGTTCCTAAGGACAGGAAGGAAAAGGACAGCGGGTAATCATTAGCAACTCCTTGTGCTGGGAAGTATGATCCAGAGAGGTTGGCTGTTACACCTCATTGTCTTTTCTTTGACAACTAACCAACCTTCATCCTCTGAATCCCATCATTCAAAACCTACACCTCATGGCAGACCTCCTGCCCTCTGCCTGAGTTTGTTAAAGAATGTGACATTTCCTGTCCCCTCAGGCTAGGTGGGGCTGCAGGAAGATTGCTTTTTCACAAAGAAAGCATGTGGGCAGTTAGTAAGGTATTTTATAAAATAAAATTCTTATTTTATAGAATTATTCTCTTAACCTCATGTTCCCATCATCCTCATCTATTTGGCCCTTTACAGTTTCATGGGTAAATTCTACCAAATATTCAAAGAACTCATATTAATCTTTCTTAAACTCTACCAAAAAATAGGAGAAGAGGGAACACTCCCACACTCAGGAACAGGAATTGAAGTAGGTACATGTCTTGCTCCTTCCCATTGATGCTTGCAAATTATCTCACCCTTTCCCTCCTGGAAAAGTTACTGCTCTTTTGGTGCCAAAATTATGCTGATTCCAAAGTCAAAGACATCACAAGACCAATATCTCTGGGACCTCAGAACAATATCCCTGAGAAGCACAGACACAAAATCATCAATAAAATACAAAAAAAAAAAAAAAATTGCACAATTCAACAGCACAATAAAAGTATCACAATCTGATCAAGTGGAATTTATCCCTGTGATGCAAGAATGGTTCAAAATACAAAAATCAAATTGAAATCTATTTCCATTCATCATTCCAGGGTGAAACCAACGGCTGTGTACAACTATTATGCTGTAATAAAAAAGAAAAATACAAAAATCAATGTATATATGACATTAACAAAATGAAAGACACACCAAAAAACCTAATGTAATATCTACACATGAGAAAAAGTGTCTCACAAAATTCTTCATCTTTACATAATAAAATAGTTATAGAAGGAATGTTCCTTGATATAATAAAGGCATATGTGAAAAAATTCACAATTGACAGTTTAATCAATACAGTAAAGCTCAAAGTTTTTCTTCTAGCATCAAAACTAAAGCAATGATATCCGCTCTTGCTATTTCTATTCAAAATAGTACTGCAAGTCCTAGTCAGAGCAATCAAGCAAGAAAAAGAAATAGAGGGCAATCAAATCAGAATGGAAGTAAAATTATCTGTTTGCAGATGATATGATCATACACTTAGAAAGTCCTAAAGACTGCACATATGGGCTGGGGTTGTGGCTCAGTGGTAGAGTGCTTGCCTAGCATGCGTGAGGCACTGGGTTCAATCCCTGGCACCACATAAAAAATAAAATAAACAAATTTAAAAAAAAAAAAGACTACAGACAAAATGTGAAAGAGAACTGTCAGAACTAATAAATAAATTTAGCAAAGTTGCAAGATACAAAATCAACATACAAAAATCAGTCATTTTTTATAAACCAAAAATGAACTATAAAAGGATGAAAGAAAACAGTCCCATGTATTTTATCAACAGAAAAAATGGAGTACTTAGCAATTGACTGAAAGTTGAAAGACCTATACATTGAAAATTATAAGCTGGGCATGGTGGTGCACACCTGTAATCCCAGCACTTGGGAGGCTAAGGCAGGAGGATCCCGAGTTCAAAGCCAGCCTCAGCAATGGCGAGGCACTTAGCAACTCAGTGAGACCCTGTCTCTAATAAAATACAAAAAAAGGGCTGGGGATGTGGCCCAGTGGTCGAGTGCCCCTGAGTTCAATCCCCTGTACCAAAAAAAGAAAAGAAAAGAAAATTATAAAAACACTGATAAAATAAAATGAAGAAAAACAATTTTAATAGAAATACATTCTGTATTTATGGATTGTAAGAATTGACACTGTCAAAACATCCACACTACCCAAAGTGATCTACAGATTAATTTGAATTTCTATCAAAATCCCAACCTTTTTTAAAAATAGCAAGAGGAAAAACAATCCTAAAGTCCATATGGAACCCCCAAGACCCCAAAAAGTAAAAGCAACTTGAGCAATAAGAGAATGAAGCATCACACTTTGAAATTTCAAATTTTATCACAAAATCAGAGTAATTAAAACAGTGTAACATTGACATAAGAATAGACATATTGACCAATGGAACATAATATAGAACCCAGAAATAAACCCACAAATTTATGGTAAATTTTTATTGACAAGGGTGACAAGAATACACAATGGGGAAAGAATAATCTCTTCACCAAATGGTGTTGAGAAAACTGAATATCCACATGCATAAAAAAAGAAATTGGCTCATATCTTAACATTGTACATAAAAATCAAAAGGGCTTGAGAGTTAAACATAAAATTTAAAATGGTAAAATTTCTAGAAGAAAACATAAGAAAATACTTCTTGATAGTGGTCTAGATATGATACCAAGAACACAGGCAATGAAAGCAAAACTAAATAAATGGCATTACATTAAATTAAAAATCTCTGCACAGCAAAGGAAATAATCAACAAAATGAGAAACCAACCTTTGGAATGGAAAAATGTAATTGCAAATCATTTATCTACAAACACAACAAGCAGTTACTATCCAAAATATGTTAAAAACTCATTCAATCCTAAAAACACAAATAACCTGGTAATTAAACAGGAAAAAGTCCTTCTAAAAGGTCCTTTTTAAAAAAAGACTGCAGCTATTGCCACCTGCAGCAATGATACCTCGGGATGATACCGCGGGAAAGAAATCAGAGGCAGACTGGAAATGAGTAGGTTCTTTATTCTTGCTTCTTCTCTGCTTTCTCTTCTGTATTCTCTCTCCAACTCCAACCACCCCTCTCACCAGCCCTACCTGGTTAAATACTCTTCACCTTAACAAGTATACACGTGTCACAAGCTCAACTTACAGGTGCATCACACAGTGTTCACGGGCACAGAAAAATTCTTAGTTGATTACATTAAGGTCAGGAGAAAACAATTAAACGCCTCCTCTTTGGCTCTCAGCCAGCCACCATTTTAACTACCTCCTCATTAAGGCTCTTACAGAAGACATTCACATAGTCCAGCGGTGCTCAAGGAAGAGGTGCTCAAAATCTCTAATCATAAGGGAAATGCAACTAGAAACCATAATGAGATATCACCTCCATACCTTTTAGGATGGCTATTATCAAAAAGACAACAGATAACAAGTTTTGTTTGATAAGGATGAGGAGATACATTCCCTTAGATACTGTTTGTGGGAATGTAAATTAGTATAACTCTTTTGGAAAACAGTATGGAAACTCCTCAAAAACATTACAAATAGAACTACAATATGATCCAGCAATCCCACTTAATGGTATATTTTCAAAAGAATTGAAAACAGTGTCAGGAAGAGACATCAACATACCTTTCTTCAATAGAACATTATCCAGAATACCCCAAATAAGGAAATAAACTAAATTTCCATCCACAAATGAGTGGATTGTAAAAATGATGCATACATTAAATGGAATATTACTCAACTTTACAAACAAACAAGGAAATTCTGTTAGATTTGACAATGTTGATGAACTTTGAGGGTATTATATACTAAATGAAATAAGTGAATCACAGAAGGATAAATACTGCATGGTTCCACATAAATGAGGAGTAAAAAATAGTGAACCTCAGAGAAGAAGAGGATAAAATGGTGGTTGTCAAGGATGGGGAGAAGGAGGAAATGAGTTATTCGATGAGTCTAAAGTTTCAGTTATGCAAGATGAGTAATTTCTAGAATGTGCAGCACAGAATTGTGCCTCTAAGGATAAGAATGCTGTATTGTGCACTTAAAATTTTGTTAAGGGACTAATTCTCATGTTCAGTGTTCTTACCACACACTCATGAAAAACAAAGAAACAAAAACAACCACAAGGAAACATAGATCATCTTTCAACCTCATTTTAAAGACTTCTACTTTTAAAAACAATACTCTATCATCAGACATTTATATTACAAGTATTTTAAAAAGCATTGCAATAAATGTCCTTGCAGCTAATTCATTATATTCTTTCATGATGATTTCCTTATGAGCTATTCTTAGAAATAGAATTGGTGGATCACAAGTTTTTAAAATGTTGTTATTAAATGTTCCTCTATAGAGCACTTGCTTAGCATGCATGAGGCCCTGGGTTTGATCCCCAGGACCAATAAAATGAAATAAACAAAGACAAAACAAAAATTTACTACATAAAATTTTAAAGAAACATATGCTATATTTCTATACGAAGTAACTATATACCATTAATCAATGTAGTAGCTAACAATGGATATTATCATGGTCTTAATTTTATAGACCAAGATAAATCATTTTAATTTACACTCATTTCTTAGTGAAGATAAACATTTTTGCAAATAGTTTTTGAACTCTCTTTTGTGGATTGATTGGACTATTTTCCACTTGGTATGTTAAATTTTGCCTTAATGGTGTATAAAAATTTTATGTGTACCTTGAGTTTTTGCATAAAGTACACAGTAATAGAGTTATTGACAACAAGTCAAAATACAGATTAGAACCTCAGAGATTGAAAAGTAAGTGGTAAACTAAGGCTGATGATGGATTTAGAAGGATGATGAATATCTTGTTCTTTAGAAAATAGGCTTTCATGGGGACACTTCTGATCTAATTTATTTTGCAGAATATAACACTTTAGCCACATCCAGACCACCAAAGTTTCTGAAAATAAAGTTTTATTGAAATATATCCTCATCAATTCATTCATATATTATTTTTGGAAACTAACATACTACAATGGCAGGGTTGAATAATTGCACAGAGACCATATGACCCACAAAGCCTAAAATAATTACAATTTATCCCTCTACAGATAAATTTGCCAACCCCTGTTTCACGAAGATAATTCTGGCAAAGGCCAAAGTATAAAAAGCAATAGGGTGAAATTAGATGCATGGAAACTATTTGGAAGGGAATTTTATCAGTCCAGATAAAGTTGATAAAAACCTAGTCTGAGGCGATGGTGGTAGGTATACAAAAGAGGGAAACTTGAGAGACATTCTGTGTATATTTATCAGTAGGATTAGGCCAATAATTGGATATTAGAAAAAAATTAAAATAGGTCGATTCACTAAATTTTCCATTTTTAGTGATTAGAAGGATGGCAATGTTTTTACCTGTGAACTGTGGTAAAGGATGACTGGAAAGGTTTCCAGGAACAACAATGATTTGTGTTTTGGATAAATGGAATATCTATGAGACACATGCATGGAGCTTGCCCAAATTGTCTTGGATCAATCTCTGAAGCTAATGGAGTTAGTCATAAGGATCATTGGTCTATAATTGGTAGATGGTTTGATGGAAAATCACTTAAGGAAATGTAAAATAAA
This sequence comes from Tamias sibiricus, assembly GCA_025594165.1. Lineage (NCBI taxonomy): Eukaryota > Metazoa > Chordata > Mammalia > Rodentia > Sciuridae > Tamias > Tamias sibiricus. Next base: position 116,538,358 of record CM046664.1, read on the forward strand.
CAAATGGTGCTCTGAAGGTCTTTAATTAAACTGTCACTAATTTATATAACAGAGGATTACAGAGAGATTAAAGTGAATTAACTGAGCCTAAATATGTCAAATAGATCATTCTCAAATACATGAGTTTTTTTAAAAAATGTTACCAAAGGTGCTACAATATACTACATATGTGAGATATTAAAAACATTAAATAACATATTGTATACAAACATACTAATGTATAAATGATAATACGGCTTCATAGGATGACAGGGAAAGAACAGGAACAGTGATTGGTTTGGTGTGTCATGTTGTATTTCTTTTTGTTGAAATGGCACATAAAATACACCAAAAAAAGAGAGAGGTATAACTTGTAAGGAATAAAATTAAGAAAAGACATAGGTCCTAGACATCAGAGAAGGAAAGAAGTATGTTTCAAAAGAAGAACACAAGGGGCTGGGGTTGTGGCTCAGTGGTGCAGGGCTTGCCTAGCACGTGTGAGGCACTGAGTTCGATCCTCAGCACCACATAAAAATATAAAATGAAGGTTTTTTTTTTTTTTTTTTTTTAAAGAACACAAAATATTTCAACTAACTTTGCAGACAAATCCAGTAGAATGATGATTAAGAAGCTCTATTATCAGTCAGAAATTTAAAAATTTTCAGCACAACAAAGGGGGTGGGAGCCAGATGGTGGGGGGTGGAGAGGAGAGAATTGGCACTGAAGAAGTGGAGGCAGTGAGAGCAAATTGCTTATTCAAAAAGTTTGACAATGAATCAAAGTGGAAAGGAAGTTTAATTTTGAATGTTCCCCAAAGACTCATGTGTTGAAGCTCAGTCTAGAGCATATGACACTATAGGGAGAGGTAGGACCTTAGAAGGTGGGGCAAAGTGGAAGGAATGTAGGCCATTGGGATTGTGCCCCAGAAGGGGATATTGGGCTCCTAGCCTCTTTTTCTCTCTTTGTTTCTTGGTCACCATGTGATGAGCCCCCTCCTTCATCATATGCTTCCACTATGATGTACTACGCTGCCATAGGCCCAAAGCAACACAGCCAACTTACAATGTACTGAAACTCCTGAAACTGTGATAAAATTATAATCTTTTCTCCTTTAAGTTGTTTATCTCAAGTGTTTTGTCTCAGTGACAGAAAGCTGACAAACATAGACATATGAGAAAGCTATCTGGTCTTTACTTTCAGACCACATGATTACTCAAATAACTCAACTTTTTTTTTTTTTTTTTTTTGAAAAATTGAGTCCTTATATTAGGAAAAATAAATAACAAATAAGTATCTTTTTTCTTAATATGATATCTCCAAATTATCTCCTATGTTAATATGACATAAAATATTAAGAACTTGTTTCAAATAACAAACAACACAAATAGTAGTGTTGCAGAAGTTGAGAAAATATGAATGATTAGACCTAGGGATTTTCCAGGTATACTGCTAATGCTGATTGAACCCCACAAATTGGTTTGCATCTTGATTCAGCCACCCAGTCTAGTATCTTTCAACCTTTCAGACTTAAACACTTCATCTCATGATGTGAATTCAACTAGAATATTTCAGGAAGCTGATTCATTCACTAACAAATCTTATCAGACTGATGTTTAAATGCTTACTTATTTATAATAAGGAGTTTGATTATAAAGCAGTCTAGACTTATCAGTCTGGCCAGTGAGCCCAGTTATCACCAGGACATTTGAAGAGCAAGGAAACAGAACAAGGAGTTACATTATTGGAATACTTAATGACATCTGGCTTTGATGTGACAATCTCTAAAACAGGTATATTCTTAAGTAGCTTTTTGAATTGGCTTAACAAGAGTATTTTCTCTTCAGATGAAGCCATAACTCCACAGATTTCCTTCTCATGCACTTTATTTCTAAACATACTTCTGAAGTACAATTCATTCCTTACAAAATGTCAATAGTATTCTGCCCAGGAAGAATCACTTTAAAAATGATTGTGATTTTTCTCTGCACTGAATGCTCTGTGCATATTTTTTTTAACTTTTAGAGTTAAGAACATCTATGATCACCTACATATAAAAGACAAAATTTCATTATTATTTATAAGTTCATAAGCACATGCTGAAGGATAAAGTCAATGTTCCTCATATTTCAGTCATACTTGAATGACTTCAATGATTTTTACTATTCCTGAGGACAACTATAATTTCATATTTTATTCTATTTTTCTTCAAGCAAACTTAATTCTTTGTCTAAATTTACTTTTAAAGGCGACTTTATATTACCAATCCAGTCTATACTTGACCTAAATAAAATTAACCAAAAGGAATAGCAATAACATTTTTTGACAATTCATTTGTTTCACCACTATTGTACATAAATAGATGCCACCATTTATCATCACAGTGGCTAAAACATGACATATCATTTTGTATCTTCTCATGCAGGTCTAGTATAGCTCTATAATTCCATCCTGTTATTGAATATTGCAAAATAGTACATTGTTATTAACATAAGCATTGCTCAGATCTATCAAAGCCTGATGTGAATGCCAGTCAACCTTTAAAAGATACTTTTTAAAAAAGACTAGAAGATATGAGTTGTTTACATGGAATGTTCCTGAGGATAATATATTTTAAATGAGATCAATTTCCATAGAAATAATCTATTATGTCTTTCCTGAAATTTTGTGAAAGAGTTCTAATGGTGTATTTAAACCATTTATTGCCATGTAGGTGGTGAGTTTTAAAACATTCTCTCATACGTAAAAGGGTATATTTCTTTTGGACCTGCAACAAAATGTTTGTTATTACATAGTTCGTTTTATTCAATATGCATGGCACTCTAAGACATAGTAAAACATTTGAAAGTAATCATCAAGGAAAAGAATAAGGAGTTCAAAATGTACATAATTAAAATGTTCAGTGATCTGAAGGATGAAATAAGAGAACAAATACAGGTAGTAAAAGATCATTTTGACAAAGAACTTCATAAACAAATACAAGAAGCAAAAAATACTTCAATAGGGAGATAGAGGTTCTAAAAAGAAACCAAATAGAAATTCTGGAAATGAAAGAAGCAATAAACCAAATTAAATATTCAGTTGTAAGCATCACCAACAGATTAGACCACTTAGAAGACAGGACCTCAGATAATGAAGACAAAATATATAATCCAGGCAAAAAATGTAGACCACACGTGAAAATGGTAAGAAATCATAATCAGAACATTCAAAAAATATGGGATAGCTTAAAAAGACCAAATTTAAGAGTTATTGGTATAGAGGAAGGCATATAGTTCCAAACCAAAGGAATGAGTAATTTATTCAATGAAATAATAGCAGAAAATTTTCCAAACATGAGGAATGAATGGGAAAACCAAATTCAAGAGGCTTACTGAACACCAAATGTACAAAATCACAACAGATCCACACCAAGGCACATTATAATGAGAATGCCTAACATACAGAATAAGGATGAAATATTAAAAGCCACGAGAGAAAGGAATCAGATTACACACGGGGAAACCAATTGGATTATGTGCAGATTTTTCAACCCAGACCTTAAAAGCTAGAAGATCCTGGAACAATATCTCAAGCTCTAAAAGAAAATGGATGCTAACCAAGAATCTTATATCCAGCAAAATTAAGCTTTAGATTTGAAAATGAAATAAAAACTTTACACGATAAACAAAAGTTAAAAGAATTCACAACTTGAAAGCCTGCACTACAGAACATCCTTGGCAAAATATTCCATGAAGAAGAAAAGAAAAACAACAATGAAATTCAGCAAAGGGAGATATTAAACTAAAGGAAGCACTAACCAGAGGAGAAACCAAGTCAAGTTAAATACCAAAAATAAACAAAATGGCTGGGAATATGAGTCATGTTGCAATAATAACCCTGAATGTTAATGACCTAAACTCACCATTCAAAAGACACAGACTGACAGACTGGATTAAAAGAAAAGACCCTACAATATGCTGTCTCCAAGAAACTCATCTCAGAAAAAGACATCAAAAGACTGAAGGTGAAAGGCTGAGAAAAATATCACTACTCACACGTGCTGCAGAAGCAAGCAGGGGTTTCCATTCTCATATCAAATAAGGTAGACTTTAAGCCAAAGTTAATCAGAAGGGACAACGAAGGATATTTCTTACTGTTAAGGGAACCATTCATCAACAAGACATAACAATAATAAATTTATATGCCCCAAATAATGGAGCTCCTACATTCATTAAACAAACCCTTCTCAAGTTCAAGAGTCAAATAGACCACAACACAATTATTCTAGGAGACTTCAACACACCTTTTTCACCACTGGATAGATCATCCAAACAAAAGCTAAACAAAGAAATCTTAGACCTCATTAATACAATTAGTAACTTAGACTTAACAGACATATATAGAATATTTCATCCTTCAGTGAATGAATATACTTTCTTCTCAGCAGCACATGGCTTCTTCTCTAAAATAGACCATATTTTATGCCACAAAGCAACTCTTAGCAAATATAAAAAAGTAGAGTTACTACCCTACATTCTATCAGCACCTGGAGATACTACCTAGAGATACTACCCTGCATTCTCCAACATCTGGAGACTAAACAACATGCTATTGAATGAACAAGGGGTTGCAAAAGACATCAAGGAAGAATAAGGAATTACGGGGTTTGTTGGGAAAGGAACAAAGCAGGCATGGACAATACTGGAAGAAAGACTAAGAACAGCTTTTCTCTCCTCAGGTTATCAGTGACTATGTGTGATGGTCTTTGCCCAGAAAGTTTGTGAGAATGAGCTTCCAAAAAATAAATATTATATTCTGAACCTTAAGATTTTTAGAACTTCTCATTAAAAGGATAGCAGTTATACATGTAATATCATAGTAAATCTTTATTTACAAACCTAGATCCAGTTATGTAGAAAAAAATTTAAAAAATTTTAGTAATATTTTAGGTACTACAAATACATGTGTACATATACATATACAATTTTTAATATGTAAACATGTAAACATGTCATATATAAATAAATATATATGTATACACACACACACATACATATACGGAATGAGATTTAACTCATTATAAATGAATTGATGAGCTATTTAGCATCTTAAGAGTCTGTTACTTTAGTGTCAAGTACATCTTAGGGAATCGTGGATATTTGTTGTCTGCTTCCTCAGCATTCATATGTCCTTTATTTCCAACACAAAAGAATCTACTTTCCTTTAGGATAACTTATACATCCCAAGTTTAAAGCAGCCATATGGTTTGAGATGAGAGACCCCACCTTCAAGTTAAGTCCAGCAGAGTATCTTGCATCTAACCACAGTGACTAGTTCAGAATTGGGCATTTTTATTTTACCTATGAAACACGAAAGCTCTGCTAAAGACTCCTATGAATAAAGTTTCCTTGCTTTTCTGTAGAAGCTCCAAGAACTTCCCCTGGAAGATGTGAGGAACATATGAGTTCAGTTATTACTTCCAGGAGAGGATCCAGCATGAAAGTGAGTCCAATACCTCGAAGAGGACAGAGGTACAGGGATCAAAATGGAGTCATTGCCTTGATGGCATTGAGAACCTGTAATTTGAAGCTCATTTAAACCCTAAAACTAGAACAACCTGTGGGCAATTTCATCAACCTATATATTCCCCATTTTTTCCTTTCTTAATTCACTTTGGTTCAGGTTTTCTATTACTTGCAACCAAAACCTCCAAATGAACCAGGGAAGAAAATTGGAACATTGGAGGAACGATTGTTTCAAGAGGTCTGAGTTCTTAGCTCTGCCACTGAGTATTTCCATGTTCCTAAGCAAGTTCTTTAACCAAATACTTCAATCATTTTATCCTTGTCTGTCACAACAGCATTAGTTGTGCATGATTTCTAAAACACAGCACAGACTGTCTAGATGTCTACCAACTCTTCTGCTCTTTCTGGGCATATAGTTTGACCCTATTTCCTTGCCTCTCATGCAGTTTGGTTGGGGAATTGTCTGTTTTGGAAGATGGGATGTAGACCAAAGTGATGAAAATCATATCAAGTCCTAGGCTTTTCAAAGTACTTCAATTTCAGATTTCCTAAGTCCTCTGTTCCCTTTCTTCAGTGAATATGGAGGCCAGGTGTTGAGGATGGCTGAATCATGCATCCCAGAGTCTTAACTATAATAGCACCCTCTAGGAGAGCAGCTCAACTCACATCAGACTCTAGGTGAATAATAAATAGATACAGTTTTGTATAACAATAAAAATTTTGAAGATTTTAAAAAATCAGCTAACTATACACTAAGATTTTTTTTCATTTAAACTGTTTAAATTAGGGTGGCAATAGTAAAACATGAATAATTTCAATTATTACTCATGTAATTCTGAATCAAGGCAGTTTGCAATTAGAAAACATTTTATCTACCTAGGGGAAGTTTTAATAGGAAAATGAAAGGATTTTGAAGAGCTTTCAGAATGTTTTAGAGATATTTTGTGAAAACTGGAGGAAGAGGCTTTTGAATGAATGGGACACAGCCGTATATAAAAATTCAGGGTGATGTCAACTAGACATCATGTGAATGGGCTTGAACTTACCCCTCAGCAGCAGGTAAGAAGCCACAGCACAAACTTGAGGGAAGGGTATGGCATGTTTAGAGGTACTGGCCAAGTGGTGAAATGACTGCGAGATATCAAGAATCTTTAAAAGTCAACTTGGGTAATTTATCTCACAAACACAAGTAGGAAGACACTCAATCAATAGTTAATTACTATACAAATTTGGAAAATTTCTTCTAAATTGGGTTTATTTTGTAGAAAAATAAAGCCTGCTGATATTTTTGATATTTAGTATAGACTCTGCCATAAGTTTATCTGTTAAATCTGCAGACACAAGGGTTTGTTTTTTGTTTGTTTGTTTGTTTGTTTGGTACTGGGGATTGAACCCAGAGGCACCTAAACACTTAGCCACATCCTCAGCTCTTTTTTGAAAAATATTTTATTCTATTTAAAGGCAGGGACTCACTGAGTTGCTAAATGCCTCACTAATCTGCTGAGGCTGGCTTTGAACTAACTCACGATCCTTCTGCGTTGCTGGGATTACAGGCGTACACCACTGTGCCCAGCTGCAGATACAAGTTTTAGTGAAAATATATTTAAAACATATAAACAAAATATTATGTGCTAGGAATTACTTTCTTTGCAATAAGTAAGCTTTCAATACAAAAACTTAGGACTGTAATTGTACAAAATGATTTTAGTTGGTTCAAAACCTTTTTAGTTGAAAAAGTTTCCAAGAAATATCAGCAAAAATGCTAGAAAACCATTACAGCTCACTGCTAACATTTACACACCCAAATCGCTTATGTTTTAAAACATTTCTGTGGAAACTGAATCCCATTATATAGTCAGAATTATTGGTTGCCAGCAACAGAAATCAACTTGATCTGACATAAGCAGGAAGGAAATTTAGTAAGATACTGAATAGACAACATTATTAGGATAAGTGCTGGAAAGTTAAGATTTAGAGGATAGGTAGCCTGGTAGCATGGCCCCAAAACATAGCAAAGCTGGGTTAATCAGGATCCTGTGAATCCCATAGCCAAACAATACAGAAAAAAAGCTTGTGATCCAATAGAGTTGGCACCACCTACTGTACCCTGGATGTCATGACTAGCATTGATGGAATACTCCTTTATGAACTTGTCCTTGCTACAACTGGCTTAATATAATTATCAGAGTAGATTGAAAAATCCTGTTGTTTGCAGCAATAACTCCCAATTCAAAGTCTGGGGTGGTCTTAAGGAGAAGCTTAGAATTTCTCACTGAAGAAACCCCAGGAAAAAAAATTGCCTGATATATTGAGCTATATCTACTACCAAACTTCAAAAAGTAGAGAATTCTCAAACAATGATGAAAATCAACAGAGGGAGGTATTGCACTAAAGGAAAAAACAATCAGAAGAGAAACCATGTCAAGGTAAATACCAGAAATAAAAATGGCTGGGAATACAAAAACACATCTCAATAATATCTCTGAATGTTAATGGCCTAAACTCACCAATCAAAAGACACAGATTAGCAGATTGGATCAAAAAAACAGACTCAACAATATGCTGCCTCCAAGAGACTCATCTCATAGGAAAAGACATCCATAGGCTGAGGGTAAAAGGTTGGGAAAAATCCTACCACTCATATGGACAGAGGAAACAAGCATGGGTTTCCATCCTCATATCAAATAAAGTAGACTTCAAGCTAAAGTCAATCAAAAGGGATAAAGAAGGACACTATATACCGCTCAAGGGAACCATACACCAACAAGACTTAACAATTATAAATATACATGGCCCCCAAAATGGAGCATCCATGTTCATCAAACAAACTCTCCTGAAGTTTAAGAGTCAAATTGACCACAACACAATAATTCTGGGTGACTTTAACACACCCCTTTCACCACTGGATAGATATACCAAACAAAAGCTGAACAAAGAAACTATAGAACTCAAAAATACAATAAACAACTTAGACTTAACTGACTTATATAGAATATTTCATCCTTCAACAAGCGAATACACTTTCTTCTCAGCAGCACATGGAACCTTCTCTAAAATAGACCATATACTAGGCCACAAAACAACTCTGAGCAAATACAAAAAAGTTGAGATTCTACCCTGCATTCTATCCGACCATAATGGAATGAAATTAGAAATCAATGATAAAATAAGAAATAAAAGCTACTCCAACACCTGGAGACTAAATAATATGCTACTGAATGAACAATGGGTTGCAGATGACATCAAAGATGAGATTAAAAAATTCTTAGAGGTGAATGAGAACACAGACACAACATATCGAAATCTCTGGGACACTATGAAGGCAGTTCTAAGAGGAAAGTTCATTGCATTGAGTTCATTCCTCAAAAGAAGAAAAAGTCAACAAATAAATGACTTGAAATTACATCTCAAAGCTCTAGAAAAAGAAGAACAATCCAACACCAAAAGTGGTAGAAGACAGGAAATAATTAAAATCAGAGCTGAAATTAATGAAATTGAAACCAAAGAAATAATTGAAAAAATTGACAAAACAAAAAGTTGGTTCTTTGAAACAATAAATAAAATTGACAGACCCTTAACCAGGCTAACAAAGAGAAGGAGAGAGATAACTCAAATTACTAATATATGTGATGAAAAAGGAAATATCACAACAAACACTATGGAAATACAGGAAATAATTCAAAATTAATTTGAAAACTTGTACTCTAACAAAATACAAAACACTGAAGGCATCGACAAATTTCTAGAGTTGTATGATGTGCCCAAACTTAAGCAGGATGACATACATAATTTGAACAGACCAATTTCAAGTGATGAAATAGAAGATGCCATCAGAAGCCTACAACCAAGAAAAGCCCAGGACTGGATGGATACACAGCCGAGTTCTACAAGACCTTCAAAGAAGAACTGATAATAATACTCTTCAAATTATTTCATAAAATAGAAAAAGAGGGAGTACTTCCAAACTCATTCTATGAGGCCAACATCACCCTGATACCCAAACCAGGCAAAGACACATCCAAAAAAAAAAAAAAAAAAAAAAAAAAAAAAAAAAACTTCAGACCCATATCTTTAATGAATATAGATGCAAAAATTCTCAATAAAATTCTAGCAAAACAGATACAGAAACATATCAAAAATATAATACACCACGATCAAGTGGGGTTCATTCCAGGGACGAAAAGATGGTTCAACATACGGAAAACAATAAATGTAATTCACCACGTCAATAGACTCAAAGATAAGAACCATAGGATTATCTCAATAGATGCAGAAAAAGCATTTGACAAAATACAGCACCCCTTCATGCTCAAAACACTAGAAAAATTAGGTATAACTGAAACATATCTCAACATCGTAAAAGCAATATATATGCTAATCCCCAGGCCAACACTATTCTAAATGGAGAAAAATTGAAAGCATTCCCTCTAAAAACTGGAACAAGACAGGGATGCCCTCTTTCACCACTTCTATTCAACATAGTAATTGAAATGCTGGCCAGAGCAATAAGACAGAAAAAAGAAATAAAGGGATACAGATAGGTAAAGTAGAACTCAAATTATCATTATTTGCTGATGATATGATTTTATACCTAGAAGACCCAAAAAATTCCACCAGAAAACTTCTAGAACTCATAAATGAATTCAGCAAAGTAGCAGGATACAAAATCAACACCCATAATGTAAGGCATTTCTATATACCGGTGACAAATCCTCTGAAAGGGAAATGAGAAAAACTACCCCGTTTACAATAGCATCAAAAAAAAAAAAAAAAAAATACTTGGGTATCAACTTAACCAAAGAAGTGAAAGACCTCTATAATGAAAACTACAGAACACTAAAGAAAGAAATTATGGAAGACCTTAGAAGATGGGAAGATCTACCCTGCTCTTGGATAGGCAGAACTAATATTGTCAAAATGACCATACTACCAAAAGCACTATACAGATTTAATGCAAAGCCAATCAAAATCCCAATGACTTTCCTCATAGAAATAGAAAAAGCAGTCATGAAATTCATCTGGAAAAATAAGAGACCCAGAATAGCTAAAGCAATCCTTAGTACAAGGAGTGAAGCAGGTGGCATCACTATATCAGACCTTAAATTATACTACAGAGCAATAGTAACAAAAACAGCATGGTATTGGCACCAAAATAGGCCGGTAGACCAATGGTACAGAATAGAGGACACAGAGACTAACACATATAATTTCAGTTATCTTATATTAGACAAAGGTGCCAAAAATTTACATTGGAGAAAAGATAGCCTCTTCAACAAATGGTGCCCAGAAAACTGGAAATCCATATGCAATAAAATGTAAATTAAACCTCTATCTCTCACCATGCACAAAATTCAACTCAAAGTGGATCAAGGATCTAGGAATTAGACCAGAGACAGTACACCTAATAGAAGAAAAAGTAAGGTCTAATCTCCAACATGTTGGATTAGGCCCCGAGTTCCTTAATAAGAATCCTGTAGCACAAGAATTAATACCAAGAATCAATAAAGGGGATAGATTTAAATTACAAAACTTCTTCTCAGCAAAAGAAAGAATCAGTGAGGTGAACAGAGAGCCTACTAATTGGGAACAAATTTTTACCACATGCACATCAGATAGAACACTAATCTCTAGAATATATAAAGAACTCAAAAATCTTAACACCAAAAAAAACCCACAAATAACCCAATCAATAAATGGGCCAAGGAACTGAACAGACACTTCTCAGAAGAAGATATACAATCAATCAACAAATACATGAAAAAATGCTCAACCTCTCTGGCAATTAGAGAAATGCAAATCAAAACCACTCTAAGATTTCATCTCACACCAGTCAGAATGGCAGCTATTAAGAACACAAACAACAATATATGTTGGAGAGGATGTGGAGAAAAAGGCACACTCATACATTGTTGGTGGGACTGCAAAATGGTGCAGCCAATATGGAAAGCAGTATGGAGATACCTTGGAAAACTTGGAATGGAACCACCTTATGACCCAGCTATCCCACTCCTTGTTCTTTACCCAAAAGACCTGAAAACAGCATACTACAGGGACACAGCCTCATCAATGTTTATAGCAGTACAATTCACAATAGCTAAACTGTGGAACCAACCTAGATGCCCTTCAGTAGATGAATGGATAAAGAAAATGTGGTATATACACAGAATGGAATGTTACTCAGCAATAAGAAAGAATAAAATCATGGCATTTGCAGAAAAATGGATGGAGTTAGAGAATATAATGCTAAGTGAAGTTAGCCAATCCCAAAAAGCCAAATGCCAAATGTTTTCTCTGATATAAGGAGGCCAATTCACAGTCGGGTTGGGATGGGGAGCATAGGAGGAATAGAGGAACACTAGAATGGCCAATGGGGAGGGAGGGGAAGGGAGGGGGCAAAAGGGTGAAGGAAAAAAAATTAAAAAGATGGTAGAATGTGATGGATATCATTACCCTAAGTGCATGTATGAAGTCAGGAATGGTGTGAATATACTTTGCATACAACCAGAGATTTGTAATAAAGTGCTCTATATGTGTAATATGAAATGTAATGCATTCTGCTGTCATTTATAACATCTTAGAATTAAAAATAAAAAATAAAAAAAGAGAATCTCTAAAAAGATCTGGAACTTAAAAAAAGAAAGAGAGAGAGAGAGAGAGAGAGAGAGAGAGAGAGAATTCTCAATAACAACAACAAAAAAGGTAGTTCTGTTGTTGAGCAGCCCAGAAAGTGAATAATATCCCCTATAAATAGCTTGTGTGTGTGTGTGGTGCTGGGGATTGAATCCATGGCCTTGTGCATGCAAGGCAAGCACTCTACCAATTTAGCTAAATCCCCAGCCCTGTTTATCTTAATTACAGCTGAAAATTTGATGCAATCCCCTTCATTATTACAACACATTTGGGATTTTTTTTTCTTGTGCTCATGTTAAAATCAGATCATTCTTTATTTTCTGTCATTACATGAGTTATTATCCTACAGTATAGTGACTTAGAAAAATCCCTGCATGTTCTCAATTGAAATCCCACCAACAATAGGAAGAAAGCAGAGGAAACAACAGATGTTCTTCTGATCTCCAAGCTGATGTTTTGTTTGTTTAGTTATTCTTAACCTAAGTGCATGTATGAAGACAGGAATAGTATGAATATACTTTGTATACAGTGATATGTAAAAAATGTGCTCTGTATGTGTATTATGAATTGTAATGCATTCTACTGTTATATACAACAACTTTAAATTAAAAAAAAAAACTTAAAAAAAGATACTAAGTTCAGAAGAATGAAGGAATTGTATCTCAGAGTTGGTCAAAGATGGGCATTATGATAACATATGAGGATAGTCCAGATGATGGATTTGGTAATATGAATGTACCATTTGTTGATGTTAGAGAACAGGGGTCTTCAAACTTTCTGTGAATTTCAAATAGTAAATATTCTATCAGTGTACCTGAAACCATGTACCTCTGTTGAAATTACTCAACTGTGCTGTTGTAGCCCCAAAGCAGCCACAGACAATACACAAGTTTATGGTTGTGGTTGGGTGTCAATAAAATTTATTGAAAAAAAATTTTGGCCTACAGGCTATAGTTTGCCAACTAGTCATAAAAAACTAAATAGCAATAACACAGATGCTAAATACTAAAGAATAAATAAGAATAAATGTACCAGAGACATTTGTTGAATCTGCCTCTTTGTAATTATCTTAACCCAGAATCCAAAGGAAGAGTCACAATTGCCCAAATCTGAATGACCTTACTGAAACTATGGAATATGCATGGATATGCCACAATGAAATTCATTATTATATATAATTAATATGCACCAACAATTTTTTAAAAGAACCCTTTATCTGTATCATGTCCTTTATTTTTTCTGGGCATTTTCCTTGGACAATGCCAATGGTAGTACAGCATGGTGGAGCCTGATTGTCTAGGTTCAAAGACCAGTTCTGTCAATTACTAACAAAATAACTTGGGGTGTTTCAGTCCACTTTTTCACTGCTGTGGATCTGATCAGAACAACTATAAGGAGGAAAAGTTTATTTGCAGGCTCACTGTTTCAGAGGTCTTAGTCCCCAGAAGGCCTGTTCCATTTGTTAGAACTCAAGGTGAGGCTGAACATCTTGGCTGGAGAGTGTAGTACGTTTACCACACTCACATCAGTGATCAGGAGGCAGAGGAAGAGAAACTCCACTCACCAGATACAAATATAGACTCAAAGCCATGCCCCAATTCCCACCTCCTCCAGCCACTCCTACCACTTTAGTCACCACTCAGTTAATACCTCTTAGGAGATTAAATCACTGATTGGGTTAAGATCTTACAACCCAATCATTCCTCCTCTGAACCTTCTTGCATTGTCTTACTAGTAAGCTTTTGGGGGGACACCTCACATCCAAACCATAACATGGGGCATGAAAATAAAACTCAGAAAAGAAACTAGCATAGGAATGATAGAGGCTGAGAACACAGTAGATACTTGGCCAAGAACATAAGATTTAAGTTGAGTGAACATGTATCATTACTACTTGTTCAGACAGCAAAACATAATTATAGTATATATTTGGCTCTCCTTATGTGAAGATTTTTGCATATATGGATTCAACAAACTAGAGTTTAAAAATACTTAAGAAACATATACAGATTTTTTCCTTTGTCATTCCCTAAACACAGTCTAACAACTATTTACATTGTACTTGATATTATAAGTAATCTAGAGATGATTTAAGTACATCAGAGAATGTACATTAGGTTATATAGAAATATTACACAATTTTAAAAGAGGGATTTGAGCATCCACAGATTTTGGTATCTAAAGCATGGCCTGGAACCAATCCCCTATTGACACCAAGGATGACTACAATGAGAAAAACACACAAATGAATTGATCAGTATTTGGAGCTGAAGAACCCCATCTTTTACTTCATGTCACCAAATAGGAAATTTGTGAGGATAAGTTTAAATTCAGAGGGACTTTTTGCAAGAGAAAAATATTCATGAGCAACAGTACTTAAGTTCTTTAGAATGAACTGAACTTGCTCCAGATTTCATAGGCACACGACAGTTGTTTTTTCCAATGATTTTCTTTGGCCAAAATCCAAGAATAAATGAAGAAGTCACACATCTCTATTATTTTTCTATTTCCCTTATAACAAACTTAGTGGCATAAAACAACAAAAACTTTATTTTACAGTTCTATAGGGCAGAAGTATGTTATGAGTCCACATGCACTAAACTCAAGATTTCAGCAGGGGCTGGGGATATAGTTCAGTTGGTAGAGTGCTTGTCTCAAATGCACAAGATTCAATCCCCAGCACCACAAAAAGAAAGATTTCTTCAGAATGTATTCCTTTCTGGAGGCTCTAAGGGAGAATCCATTTCTTGCTCACTTAAATTATTGGTAGAATTCAGTTCCTTGTCCTTGCAGGACCAACGTCCCTGTTTTTTTGCTTGCTGTAAATTAAGGGAGGCTCCCAGCTTGATCTCCACATTCTTGGCTCATGGCTTCCTCCTTTCATCTACAAAGCCACCAATAATAGCAGGACTAGTCCTTTTCCCAATTTTGAGTACTCAGGTTGATTTCAGTGGGCCCACCCTAATCACCAAGAATAGTCTTTCTCAAGGTTCCTACCTTTAATCACATCTGAAACGTCATTTGCTCTGGAAAGTAACAATCACAGGTAACAACAACTAGCATGTGGTCATCTTTTTTTTTTTTGGGGGGGGGGCATTATTAACTTTTTCTTTTCTTCCTACTAGTATTGATACATGGAAAACACCAATAGTTGAAAATCAGTTCCTTCTGATTTTCAAAAAAACTGAACCCACAAAAGCAGTTAAGGACATATCCATGGGTATATGCTAATCATCTGTAGATATACACTCAAAATTTTACCTTGTGAATAGTCACTTTATTATTAAGAAGCACTGAACTATAACCTAGTAGGTCTTCATTGCAGACTCTACTATGTGATCCTGAGTCACTGAGATTCTTTGAGACTGTTTCCTAATGCACAAGAGGAAGAATGTGGACTTGGAAATTCTTAAGGTTCCTTTCAGTTCTAAATATCTATGCTCCATGATCAGAAAGAAAAACAGTAAAGGTGGGACACTAATTCTATTTTAATTAGAGAAACAAAATAACAAAACTTATAAAAAGAGGACTTATTAGAAATAGTAAGAAAAAGTTTTAATTTTTCATTTTTCTTCCCATATGTTTTAATATAATTTGAGCCACTCACTTTCCATTAACCTTAATTTATGCTTATCTTTTGTTGATATAATTCTTACATTTCACTTTTACCAATCCATTTATCTTCCTGTACTTTCTTGTATTATTCACCTCTCATAGGTTAACTTTGGTATTTTCCTCAAAATATCAATAAATTAGCCTTGCTGAACAAGTTAAAAACAATGTACATTAGATAGTTTCATGTTATAAGAAAATACCCGAGACAGGCTATTTGTGAAGAAAAGGTTTATTTTAGTTTTGAAGGTTCAAATCCAAGATTGGGTGGCCTGTTGGTTTGGCCTCCAGCAAAGGTGATGGATCACAATGGCAGGAGCACATGTTAGAAGGAATGGTCAGTCACATCATGAGTCAGAAGTAGAGAGGAGACAGGAGTTCCACAATCTCCTTTAAGGGCATAGCTCCAATGACTTAAAGTTATCTCCCAGTTGGCCTCATCTACTAAAGGTCCACCACCTCCCAAGAACAATACCCCAGATGGACTTTTGAGGGATTTATTCCTTCATTATAGATTATACCACTCAGAAATGAGTTCAGGTTAAAGATTCTAGAGACTTAATTTGCATCATCAATATTATTTTCATACACATGGCAAAATCACAATGCAAAGGATAGTATATTAATTGTATTATAGTCCAAATTGTTAAAGACAACTAATATTAGTCATTATTATTGTTGGTGGTGGTGGTACTGGGGATTTAACCCAAGGCATTTTACCACAAAGCTATTTCCTCAGTCATTTTCATTTTTTAAATTTTGAGACAGGGTCTCCCTCAGTGCTGAGGACCTTGCTAAGTTGCTGAGGCTGGATTCAAATTTGTAATCGTTTAGCCTCAGCCTCCGGTGTCACTGGGATTCAAAAGCATCTGCCACTGTGCCTGGCAAGACAACAAATCTTTAAAAGTAAAAAACAAACAAATAAAAGAAAACACATTTAAAAAAGAAAACACATTCACTGTTTAAAATAATGTTCCTTAATCTGCTTTGTTACAGTGATGGCACATATATGGTAATTTATAAGAATACATTGAAAATGTTCAGGTGTGGGTTCTCCATTTGGTTTCTTCATACTCTCTACATGGCATCTAAATAAAGTTGCCCCAAGTCATGTGAATTCAAGTACCTTTCTAAGGCAAAGTCAGGGATGTAAAAACTGTCTACCAAAAAATTTACCAGGCCAGGCATGGTGGCACGAGCCTGTAATATCAGTGGATCCAGAGGCTGAGGCAGGAGAATCCTGAGTTCAAAGCCAGCCTCAGCAACTTAGCAAGGTCCTAAACAACTCAGTGAGACCTTGTCTCTAAATAAAATATAAAATGGGCTGGGAATGTTGCTCAGTGGTTAAGTGCCTGTGGGTTCAATCCCCAGTACAACAAAACAAAACAAATTCATCAAATGCTGGAAAAAAAAAAAAATCAATAAATATTGTTTAAAAAAATACCTGGTGCTAAAAGAGAGTATGAACCATAGGAAAAGAGAAGTAAAACAGGGGGCAGGTTTACTGTATTTAAAATGCAGATCTTCTGGAATATTGATGTCTGTTGTGCTAGAGCACTGTTTTTTTTTTTTTTTTTTTTAATAATATATATCAATTCACATGCAATTGTTAAATAAGGGAGCAATGTTAGAATGCCAGGGAAGATTAGTTGATTCATCCTTAATTTTTTATAGCACTATAATTCTTCTGAAGAACAAGCAATTCAGTTTATTTCATAATCAACTGATTGTACCAATGCAGACCTGGAGGAATATAGTACTCAAATGTTTATTTGCTGTACAGAATCTCACTCTTCCTTGAGACTGGCTCACTCATAAGCCAGTGTTCTTACTGAGCAATTTCCCCCCCAGTGTTAGAGACTGAACCCACGGTCTTGCACATGGTAGACAAGCCCTCTTACCACCAATTTATACCCTTAGCCTAAAATTCTTAATCATGATACTATACTGATTCTCAATTAATGTAATTTAGAATAGCCTTTTCCCCATCCCTGAAGATACAGACTTAAAAATACCTGTCTTAATAAAGACATGGAAAATAATTATAATATGTGAAAAGCACTTAATAATTTACACTGTTAAATGAGCTAAGAGTTCTATATAAATTATGTTGCTTTACTATAATTGGGGATTTTTTCCATGTATTATTACTATTAGTTATAAATTATACATTTATAACTAAGGCTCTGTAACTATTCAGAAATGTCCTTGTAAAAAGAGAGTCATTATTTATAAATATCCTTTTTTTGCCTAAGAGAACCCTAGATAGAAATAGTCAATATTTATTATGGATTGATTGATACCTTTGCAACATGTAGGAATATTAGCAAAAAAGTAAAAGTTCTCATCATATGTATTGAAATATTATTTTAATTTTCAAATTACAATTGTGATTTTTTTTTTCTTAACTATTCGCAAGGAAGTGAAAGTTCAGTTTTCTAAATTGTAGTAGGAGTTTGATTCTTCAGGTTAATGTTTTCTGTCCAAGATTGAGTTTCAGAACTAAGTTAAAGTATGCTATTCCAAGCATACTTTTTTGGTTCATGCTTTACCACCAATAGAATACAATTTAAGTGAGGACTTTTAGAGATTGCAACTTGAATTAAGCCAAAAGTCTCACTGTACCTTTCAAAGTTTGAGTTGCCAGATTGCCTGTATGTGCATGCATGCACATGCACACACACACAGACCCATCAATTTTCTTTTCTCTTTGGAACTTTTAACTCTCCCTTATGAGATGTTAAACTCTTTTATCTACTCCCAGGGTCACAAGGCTAATTAAATTAAATCACAAATGTAATGTTTGAATCAAGACGTAACTTAATTTTTTGTCTTAATAAATGGACTTTTCTTTATCCATATTCATGCTCTACACATTTGTGATCCTTAGGGACTACAGAAAATACATGTTTTAAGACATATGTAAAATAAATTTCAAACCAAAGAGATTTTGAGATGCTCTATAAACACTGCAAACCTGCTACTTATTTGGCATGTTAATATAATGGAAACTACATAAGCTCATGGACTTATGATGTATTTATGATGAAATTACTTTCATAAGTTACTATTTAACATTAATAAAAGTTTTCCAAACATAAGCATATTCTAAGAGATGAAAAGCTACATGGACACATTGGTTATTTTTAAAAATTTAGCATTAGTTGGTACTTCAGTTTTCTTTTAATTCAATACATAACCTTAGCAAATCTCTTGTACGGAATTTTATTTGTCCTCCAGAAAACATGGAACACTCATCACTTAATCCCTGATTATGTGAAGCTTCAAAAGCATGTAAAATATGAACCATGTACAGTTATTATATTTTGTGGGTAAGTTCTAATGAAGAGAGAAGCCTCAATTTTCAGAGGAAAACAACCACCACTGATGGCTACAATTCTTCAATTAAGGGAAAAAAAATCGGAAATCATAAAGATATTTTGTGAAAAAAGGGAAATCCTTTCTGCCAGAGTTCCTACACTTCAAGCCTTTTCAAGTTAGGAAAGCACAGTAAAAAAACGATGAGGTACTGTGAAGTTTTCTGGTCCTGTAGTAATTTCAAATGATAGCTGTGGCAGGATCTCAGGAAACTGAGGTCCTGAAGAAATGAAATGCGTCGTACAAGAACACCAATTAAACTGCTGAGTTAGGACTAGAACAAAGTCTGGTGCTTACCTATTACATATTTTCTGAATCAGTCCTTTCACCTCGGTGCAGCAGCCTTTTACTTATTAATTTCATCCTGAAAAAAGGTATCCCTCATAGTGTGGTAGAAATATGGATATCTATTTCCTATGGGAGGCTTACACACTTTTACTTGGATATAGTTTCTTAAAGAAGTTAAAAATGCCTCCATTTTGAAGTACTTTCAGAGTCGAATATAGAATACACATGCTTTTCATTGTTGGGTTTTCCAGAGATGTACATTGTTTACTTAAACATGCATAAGGCGTCCTGGGCCAATTAACTTCTTTTTTTTTCTGTTTAATATTCGACCCATGGTGGAGAAAAATAAGGATTCCACTTCCCTACACCCATATTTCATTTAAGAACTGAAAACCTCTTTTCATTCGTAACGAAAACACCTCACTCCGTTTTTTCCCGCCTGCCTTTTCTTTCCATTTTTTTCGCCGGTAGCTTTTACCACATTGCCTTTTCCCACCGTCTCCCTCCTACCCCACCTTCATGAAGTGTTTTCCTTTCTTCCGTCTCTCGGTGGCTTTTGTCCCTTTTGGCTTCCGGATCACCGCCCGGAAAAGTACCGGAACCACTGCGCACGCGCACTAGCTCGTCACAGATTTGCTTCCTGTTTGGTTGGCCGGTTCCTTTCAATTTCCAATTCGGCAGCTGCCGTAGCGTGACAAGTCTCGCGGTATTTGTTGCCGCCGGTGGGCGCGAGCTGCGGCTTGTTTCTGGCGGGCCCTTTTAGCTCTATTTGTCGCCTGCGCCGCTTCATTGCCTGGAACCTCTGGGCCTGATAGCATGACGTCCGCCTTGGAGAACTACATCAACCGTATCCTCTGGCCCGCTGCAGTAACCTCCGGGCCCACGGAGGGGTTCCCGTGGGAATTGGAGCTGGACCCTTGCGGGAGAGGCACGGGCTAGGGATCCGCGATCGGTCTGGGTGAGGGTTGCGGGGCTGAGTATCCAGACCCGCCAATCCCTCGTTGGGGGCTTGGCCAGCCGCGCTTTGGACCCGAGGCATTTTTAATTTTAGCCACAACCAAAAAGCTCAGTGTAATCATTCAAAATTTTTCTCTATCTCCTAATGATTCATTCTTACTGTTTTTCTAAGGCATTTATGTTCCAGTTTGGAAATAAGCTGAGCAGTTGTCCTAGTGATGTTTGTAATATTTTGCAAATCTATGTATTGTTTTATTCACAGGCTTTGCTTTTTTGTTTTGAGGATAGCAAAGTTGTCCCACAAATTGAATTTCTGCTCCATTCCACTTGAAGTCTCAACTTGTTGGTAGAATAAAAAATATGCTTGCTATTCTAAAAGGTTATAATAAGGGACAAATAACTTAAAAAAAAAAAAAAAAAACTTGTGAAGCTTTTAAAAGTAGTCTTGCAAGTGTTGCTATTTTAAAGTCCTAGGACAAAAACGTAACGTGCTCATGTACAAATTGGGGACATTGTTAAATACTAAAAGCTTTTAATGATGGGTGTGTTATTAGTATCCTGTGAGTTAATTACAGCTTCTTCTTTTTTTTTTTTTTTTTTTTTAATTCCAAAAGTCAGATCCTAGAAGACAAGTATCTTAATGTACCTGAAATCATGCAACATTTTGAAAATGAAGCAGTAGTCCTAAGGGGGACATATGTTGCTCAGAATCAGATTGACAACATTTCTAGTAAAAAAAGAAAAAAAAGTTCCAAATTTGACCCCACCTGTCTTGAGACGATATATGCTGATCATAAAGAGGGTTTTCCTTTTGTTTTGTTTTGTTTCTTTTTTGAGCAAAGGTGGGGTGGGGCTTTTTGATTAATTATCAAGGGAAGAATGTATTGAATATAGTTAATATGTTGAACAGGTAGATTTAGATTCTGTCATCTTTTTTCTAGTAATTCAAAGCATTCCTGTACCTAATCTAAATTTTCACTTTGTATTCTCTTAAGAAATGTTTTCCTTGATTCAGTTATCAGGAACTGTTGCTGTTATTACTTCTGATGGGAGAATGATTGTGGTAAGTGTTGACATTTTCATTCTCTACTTTTTTGTGGTCTGATTGGAAACCTCTGACTTCTGATGCTTAAGCACATACTATACCTGTGTTGCAGTTTGATTTTGATTCAGCTGTTTATCTCCTTGCTGCTGATCCACATTTTCTTTACAAATTAACATTGAGTGTATAGCATAAGGCATCTAGTAAATAGAATAATAGATTGTGCCCTTAGAGAACTTCTGATCTGCACATCTGTATCTTACACTTATTTATTTTCCTTTTCCATTTTTTATTGCCTTCCCCATACAGTGCTCTGGTATTTACAGCGATCATATTTTTGTGTGTGTGTGTGTGTGTGGTACTGGGGATTGAACTCAGGGGCACTTAACCACTGAGCCACATCCCCAGCCCTTTTTTTGCGTTTTATTTGGAGCCAGTCTCACTGAGTTGCTAAGTGCCTCACCATTGCTGAGGCTGGCTTTGAACTCGTGATCCTCCTGCCTCAGCCTCCCAAAGTGCTGGATTTACAGGCATGCGCCACTGCGCCCGGCCATATTTTTTTGTTTGTTTAAATTTTGTGGATGTTTTTTGGAAACTTATGATTTAGATAGTACATGCATATTGAGTCATACATATATATTCCTTAATAATGTGGATCCATTAGGTGATTTCATTTTTGTGCAAATATCGTAAGAGTGTGTTTACACAAAGACAGCTATGACATCACTAGGTGATATAATCTTACAGTACCACTGTAGTTATTTGTAGTCCATTCTTGACTGTAATGTTGTTATGTAGTGTGTGACTATAATTTAATCCCTTGTTCACTCATTCTACAGGTGTTTTTTTTTTTTTCTTTCTTTCTTTTTAATCCTTGTAATTCTCAGTAGATCCTTAGTGACTGCTATTAGTTGAAGTGCTGGACTATGCCATTTATTAAATGCATAGCATGTGCCAGGCACTGTGTTGTTATTATATTATCTAGTCTGCACTATCACCTTGTGAAGACTTACCCTTTAGGTTAGGAGCCAAGCTCAGAGTCCTTATCCTAGAGTTACAGCATTATAAGTGACAGAACCAAATGAGGATTTAAGTTGGGTTTGTTTCCAAAACCTAGGTTAGTTGCTCTGCCTCCTCTTTAATTAAGGAAGCAGCCATGGATTTTTTATGTACCTCACATTGTGTTTTGCAAAATATGGGCAATTTGAAAGATTCTAATGTCAACAGTGACTTATCTGTCTTTGTGCAAGGACACTCTTAATGATGTTTGCCTAACAATGAAATCACCTAATGGATTGCCATTATTGATAGGCTTTAAGAAGTCTAGTGCTATGAATGTATACTTGCAAATAATTTTTTATTTTGAGAAAACCTCATTTAAATTTTTTATTTTTGTTAGCAGGGTAGGTAGTAAATTGAAAAGTTAATTTTAAAGGAGAAGGAAAGCTATGTAAAAAGAGCATTTTTAGTCCTAAACTTAATAGTTCTGCATTTCTTGGACATATAGTTACTTGATAGTAGTTATGTATAAAATAAAGCTGGGAAGTTACATATAGGTGTTATAACAATAACCATGTGCTAACTTGTATAGTAATTACTCCAAATTTTGTTTCTCTTCCAAATTCTAAGTTCTGAGTTTCTGCTTGTTACATTCTGATTTTATGTATTTTGATTTTCAAATCATGAAACAGTTTAACAGTGAGCTTGAGAGGTTAACCATTCAAAACCAATATAAGTTGATGTTTCTTCAGAAACTTGAATAACTTCTGAGTCACTATGTTTGGCTACAACCATGTCTTCCTTATTTAAAACCAAGCTTCTTTCAAAAAATTTTGCCTGATTATTTCCTTCAAGTTCTGGTTTAATTATTAGAATCATATTTGTATCTACTTTATTGTATTATTGAGAGAATTAAATAATACATGTGAGGCACACAGAATACTGGCAGCTAGAAAGTACTCATTAAGTATTATAACTACCTTTTGAAGTTTGTATGTATTTATGGGATAGATTTCAGTCTCAGAAAAATGGCAACTTATATTCACTTGTTTATAATAATATGCAGTTGTTCAGTGGTATTACTCTGGAGCTAGCCTTTTGTGGTTTGGGACCTGGATTAGCTATTTACTTTCCATGAGACCTTGAAAGATACTTCTGTGGGCCTCAGTTTTTCTTCTTTGAAATGGGCATAATTATGGTTTTACCTCAAAAGGTAGAAATTAGTTGAGATAATGTGTGCAGCATGTGTAGTACAGTACCTTGTACTAGTCTGTAGCATGTAGTGATACTGTTAAGTTGGTATGCACGTTATACCCCTTATTTGTACATTATCTTTCCTTAAATCTCCCTTGTTTTAATTTGTGTTTTTAGAATGTTAACTATTGGATTACATGAGCTTTGTGCTAGTTACTGGAAGTACTCTGGTAATAAATACCATCCTTTGTAACTCTCAACTCTGCACACTAGTCAAATGTGTGGTGAGCCTTTTTTCCCTATCATAAAGGAAAGTTCTGTGCCCTGAAATACTGTTGGTTATAAAGAAAATAATGAACTTATATTTAAGATAGGCAACTTACGGACAACTACAGTAGTTGTAAGGTTGAATTTGCACATTCAGTAAACCTGAATGTTTCTCTTGTATGTTTTCTTTTTAGGGAACACTGAAAGGTTTTGACCAAACCATTAATTTGATTTTGGATGAAAGCCATGAACGAGTATTCAGCTCTTCACAGGGAGTAGAGCAAGTGGTACTAGGACTGTACATCGTAAGAGGTGACAATGTGTAAGTAAAATATGTTTCATTTTTCTTTTGGCAGTAGTAATGATTGCTAGACAAGCACTGTACCACTTGGCTGCATCTCCACCCCTTTATAAATATATCCTTTGAAGTTAGGATAGAATTATACTATAGGTATGCTTCCATGCTTTATGGAATAGAGATTTTCCTTCACATATCATACTATATCATCCATACGTAGATCATAAAATGTTGCATTTGTTTTATAAATGTGACTTTCCTTATATTTGTTTAAAATAAGGCAAATCTATGCATTTTATGTTGATTTTTTTTTTCAGGAGCAACCAAAATGATCTTTTTACAAATTAAACCTTGACCTACTTAGATTTGTCCAAATTTCTAATAGTTAAGTGGCCTGAATAGGATCTAGAAAGGTTGCTTAGTTGCACTAAATACTTCAGTATAAGCTTTCTAAAACATTCTTCCAAATACCCTGAATTTCAGAGGAACATAAATACACTCCTAGCGTCCAAGGCTAGGGTTTAAACAAAAATGTCTTTGAAATCTCCTGTTTGAACAATTTTAAATAATTCATGCTTATTCATAATTCATTAATTTTAAAGTATAATTGACACACTAAAGACATCCTGTGTTTATCCTGTGGTCTTAGTTAACTGGGGACACACTAATAATTCAGTTGGAGAATATTTTAGAAGTAGCAGTTTAAGGAAAATCTGCAACAGTGTAGAGCAGTGCTGTCCAAAATAATTTTTCAGATGATTGGAAATCTGCATATTGGTGTTTTCTAAATTGTTAGCTATTAGCAGTGTGTGGCTATTGAACATTTGAAAAGTGCTAGCCTGACTGAAGAATTAAATTTTAAATATCATTTAATTGTCATTTTTAGTAGTCACGTGTGGCTAGTATTAATGCAGTTATAGAGGCTAGAAAGAAATGTTAAATCAATTTTTCTAGCAAGTTTGTTATTATTTATGGAAAATTCATTGAAGAGTCATTCACACAACATCAGTAATGAAAACTGTTTCTTGCCCTGATTTTTAAGAAAGTCATCATAATGTAATTTTTTACTTCTATATTTATCAAAGTATGACCGGAAGGCAGTATGCAATTTTTAGGTTATTTGGGGGATATGTAAAATATAAAAGATGAAGGAATACTTTATTTTTTTAAATCTTAATATCACCTTTAGATAGATAATGTGACCTTTAATCAAATCACGGATTTTTAAATTATTCTACAGAGATGATTTTTAGGTGAACTTACAAGATAAGTTGTAAAGAAAGAGAGGCAGGCCAGATTGGACCCAGATCCCCTGACTACAACAACAATGATTGTTTATATTGGGATATGTGTAATACTTGTTCTGAAGAAAGTTTCTCTTACTGTAATAAAAATGTTTAAACTTTTGCCTAGACTTACTGGTGTGCTAGAGCCAGCTGGGTCTGACTCATGAAACAGATTGTTATATTTTCAAGAATTTTGCAAACTAATTGATTGATGTCTGTAGTAGCTTGAAATTGGCCATGGTGGGAATATTTGCATGAAGAATATTAGTAAATGCTATATATCAGCCTCTCACTTTTTCTTCAAAGAGCTGATTTTTTTTAATGTTTATCAGTATTCCTTTAATATTGTTTCCTATAATAATGTTACCTTCAAATTATTTCTTCTAGCAATTTGTCACTTGAATGCGCAGTTTACTAACTCATGAAAATATTGTTTACTTTCTACCTTAAGTACTTCAGTTTTATATGTTAGAAGAATGATGCCAAGTGCTTTGATTTGATTAATAAGATTTTAGAAATATATGTAAATATATTTCAGAAATGTGTTTATTATAACTCTTATTTTTTTTTTCTTCCATAAATAATTATAGTGCTGTCATTGGAGAAATTGATGAAGAAACAGATTCTGCGCTTGACTTGGGAAATATACGAGCAGAACCTCTAAATTCTGTAGCTCACTAAGGAAAAACTACGTATATTGGACATCTAAATCTTGTACAGAAACCAATTAGTCTGAGGAAGATGTTTGGAATTTTTAGGAACATGTTATTGTGAATTTTGACTTCGTATTGATTCACTGTAATATGTAAATTAAAATATTTCTACATTTTTATTGAAAAAATATTTTGCCTAAATTATAAGTGTGGTGGCTTGGTTTTATTTTTCTCTTAAATGATGTGGAAATCTGTTGATTCTGAAAACATAGAAAATATCAGTACTTTGATATTTTGATATTTATTATGAAAAACTAGTTGAAAAGAGAAATGTTTGTATTATATAAATTGTGCACACCAATAACATTAGTAATGCATGCCATATGTGTTTCTTTTCCTAATTTTTTTTTTTTTTTTTAAGAAAGTCATTAGACAGTATATCTTGTCTTCTACTGGTATTCAAGCCATTGGCATTTATCCCACTGAACTAGTGGTGGTTTATCAGTACTTTAAAAAGTTGCTTCCTAGTATTCAGAGGTCTGGTTAAAATGTGTTTAATCCAGCAAAGAAAAAATAACTAACAAAAATTTTTAAAAATTGGGCCAAAAATTAGAACTGAATTCTAAAGATGACCAGGAAAGACAGGACTGACTAAAATTAGATGGTTGCTATAATCCTTGGATGCCCACCCAATACATTAGATCTGAAAGTAGTATGAATACATTAATAGTGAATTTTATAAACAGTGTTTTATTTGAAAATCTAAATTCTATTGTAGCTTTTAATTTTTAAGAATTTTAAGATTTCTAATATTGAAAATTTTGCTAATGTTAAATGTGGGTATATAAACCTTTAGTGTATATTGGAGCAATGCTTGCTATTGCCAACAACTTTCCTGCTTCTATAAACCTAATCTCAGAAATAAACTTGTTTTTTGGAAGAATACATAGAAACATTGTAAGTAATATTTAGATAATCCAGGCTAGCCAACAAAAATTCTTGTTAATTCATGTGTAGGCCAAAGTATGTCTTTGTGATGAGAATTATAAATTTACATTTTTAGTTATTTTTTCTTTCTCTTTTCCCACTATGGAAGTGTTTAAAATAGGGGTTGGCTAACATTTTCTGTAAAAATCTTGTTAGTAAATATTTGAGGCTTTGAAGGCCATTTGGCCTCTATGACAGTTTATCAACTGTGCTGTTGTAACACAAAAGCAGCCATACATGATGTATAAATGAGCAGTAGTGGCTGTGTTCCAATAACACTTCCTGTACAAAAACAGGCACCAGGTCTGATTTTGCTTGAAGGCCACAGTTTACTGACTGTTGGCTTAAACTTCAAGATCAGTAGGCAGAAACGGTGGACAATTTAAATAAATCCTGTGAAGGGCTTTTGGAATGGATCCTTTCAAAGAATTTAGAGGTGACTTTCATTCACATTTTTAAAAATACTTAAAACTTAAGACATGATAGTTTGAGTTATAAATAAAACAGGAACAAACCTTACAAGAAAAAAAAAAAAGTTGGGATGGTTTTTTCGTTGGTCAGCAATCACTATCATCCTAGAATAACTTGTTAATGTTCAGGAGGATAAGACATCCGGGAGAATAAGAGATTAGTGAGTATTGGCTATTCCTAAATATTTGGCCTTTATAAGGTTGTTATAGTTTGGATCTGAAATGTCTCCCAGAAGGTCATGTATTGAAGGCTTGGTCCCCATGCAACAGTGTTCAGAGGTTTGAGAAAGTAACTGGATCATGAGGGCTCCAACCTCATCAGTGGATGAATGCATTGATGGATTCATAATTTGATGGCATTATTGAGAGGTGGTGTATCCTCAGTGTAGGAAGGTCACTGGGGGCATTCCCAAGAGGGGGTATATTTTGTCCCTGTCCATTTGCACACTATTTCGCAGCTGCTGTGAGGTTATCAGCTCTCCTTCACCACCTGCTCCCTGGCATGTTTTGCCTTACTACAGGTCCAGAAACAATGCAGGGAGCTGAACCTGGGCTGAAGCCTCTCAAACCACGATCCAAAATAAATCTTTACTTTTTCTAAGCATTTTTCTCATGTATTTTGTCACACAGTGAAAATCTCACATAGGTTATATATAGTCTATTTAGTAATAAAATGAAAGTGATGCAAAGTGGGTAAAGCAAATAAGGACTATGAACTAGATATTCTATTTTAGTGGAACTAATTCCTAAAATTAAAACTACAGAACATTCGTTTTGTAAGAAAAAAATTCATTCTGATGGTACAAATGAAATCCAGATCTCCCAAAATGCTTTACACAGCAACATAAATTACATGTAAATATGTAAACACAAACCATAGTCATCACCCTCCTGTTGATGGGTTTCTAATGTAATGTATCCTCTTTTTGAAATCTTAGATGTATTTACCAGGTTGATGCTGGAAAGTATACTCCTAAAATCTGAATCACTTTGTCCTTTTACTAATAGTGTATGGAGGCCAAGTGTCATACCCAGTTCTTCCTGGATGCATTATGGTCAGCTTTTTATGCTCATGTGAATTCAGATTGGATTTCTTTTTGCATGAAAATTGTAAGGGAACAACAACCATATGTGGTAATGTGATTAATATGAAATATCATGTTTTTTATATTCTTTAATGAAACTTAAATTCTATTATCAGTTTCTTATTGAGGCTCAAGTCAATTTTAACCTGTAATTACCTCTGTGACTTGACACAGGCACAAGGCACAATCTAAAACTAACTTGATAAGGAATTACAAGTATTGGCAAGATATTTTCTTTAAAGTTATTTGAAAGGGGCAATTAAACAATTTAATTTTTTTCTTTTTTCCTGAAAAGGGAAAATCTAAAATAATAGTGTAACATTGCTTGGGCTAGCAATATCGCCTATAGGTAGAGCACTTGCCTGCTTTCCATGTATAAGGCCCTGGGTTTAATCCCCAGCAGTGCAAAATAAATAAATAATAATAATTACTTTGCTTTTAGGTTAAAGCACTTTGATAACTTAAATGGCCTTATACTGACAATTTTGGCTTAAATATTACAAACCTTGATCCCAGAACAAGAGATACTAAATTGTTATTAATATCTGCTTTACTGAAATGTTCTATTTAACATTTATAATAACCATTCTGAAGTTTTAAGCTAATAATATGGGATGTAAGTAGGACTAAAAAACAATTTTTAGGTGGTATTTAATGCAAATATAAGGTAACTATCATTTTTCTTAGAAGAAATGGAAGATTTACCATGTGAATAAGAATAAACAGTCTCTTCATAATGACATGTGTACCTGCTTTGTCTAGTAGCCAGAGTTATACAGCAACTCTTAACTAGTAATATAGTCTGTTCTTAGTCTTCACTTTCAAAATTAGTAGATACCTTTTTTTTTTTTTTTTCCCCACTCAATGCATATCATGTGGCAGGAATGATGCTAAATGCTTACAACAGTGATCATTTTACACATGGGAAAATTGAAGCTTGGCAGAGTTAAGTGCTTTACTAAAGGTAGCACTAGTGAGTAATGGGAATCTTAATTCAACCTGGTTTTTGTACTAAATACAGAAAGTATGACCTCAGAGTGGAACATCAGAAGTCTGAGAAATACTTAGATCTAAATCAATTCCCAAAGCTGTCCTGTGGGCCATTTTCACTGAAATTATCTGAAATGCTTTAAAATTATTCTTGGGCCCTATTTTCTGATTATGGTTCAAGAGATCTGTACTAGGACAAAAAGGAATAGTTGCTAATAGCAAAAGAAAGCATGGCAGAATTATTAAAAAAGACCTAGCTAGATCTTGTGTGTGCCGATATGTCTCTACCCCACAGAATCCTTAAGACAGAGAATCCTGCCTATCTTTCTGGGCTGTGACAAAACTAGGCTGCATTTAAAACACTTGGTATGATTTCCAGAACAAAACAGTAAACATCTGTTATTCTTAGTATTCGAAGGTCAATGTGGATAGGCTTCAAATGTGGGACTTGTCACTTCCATTTTTCAGTCTGTCTCACTGGATACCATATCCTGTACAAGAAACTTGAGTATATAAATCATGAAGAATTTTGGTTATGTGAAAAGTATGTATAAACTTAACACTATTTTAACAAATATGCTGGAGAATTAAATGTGCTCCTAGAGCAGGCATATCTTTGACCAGGAATTGAACATTCCAAAGATTTTTTTTATTCGAAGTCGTATATGAAAAACTCTTCATTCTGAACTTTTATTCTTACTACCTCATTTGATAGATTTATTTCTACTCATTTTATTGTTATTTGCTTTTATATTTGAAAACTTGGGCTATTAGTCTCAATTTTTAAGTCATGAGCAAATTGGTTAAATTGCTTTCAGTTTACATGTAACTGAAAAAAATCGGTATGTCAAAGCCATCTCTATCTGGCTTGATGCTGATCCATTAAACAGCATAGTGCTCTCATTCAACCAGCAACAAATGCATTTAATTGCAAAATATCTAGGTTTTATATACCATCTTGTTTATAGGGATTGTTATTTGTGTGAAATTTGGTCAGATTTTTTTGTTTTGTTTTGTTTTTGTTTGCAATACTGGGGATTAGATTGAACTTCAGGACATTGACATACTAGGCAAATGCTCTCCTCTGAGCTATATCCCAGCAAATGCATTGATGTCAAATGCATTGATGTGATTTTCCTTCCTCTGTGTAGTGGGAACTTAGTAATTTAAGCTTAGATGGTCTTTGTGAATTGATACTGCCTCCTAGTGATCATGTGTCCACCAACTTTAAAACATACATTTTTGGAATTTTTGTGAGGGACATTTGTCAAGCCATTAATATATGCTGGGTATTCTGCTTAACACTGTGTATATATACTAGGGAACAAAATTTAAAAATTTTTGTCTTTATGAAGCTTTATCTAACACTTAAATCTTTTTTTTTTTTTTTTTTTTTTGGTAGTACTAGGGATTGGACTCTGCATGCCTCACACATGCTAGGCAAGTGCCCTTCCACTGAGCTACATCCCCAACCCACCTCAACCAAATAGTCTTGAATCAAAGATTTACTGTTAAAGATCATGAGTTATTTCATCAAATGTTTTCAGTATTCTAGGATATCATTTGTGAAGCCTGGATTCATTTAAAGCAACTACAAGTGGTCTTTTTAAATGGATAAAATTCATATCAATCATTTTTCCCATCCTTTTTTTTGTTATTATTTAAGATTGCTAGGTCTGTGTAAATTGCATAACTAAGGATTAAAGCAAAATAGAATTCCAACAGCCGAGTTTTCTACAATTAGTTAACAGGATACCATCTGCTGCCTCCTGGCGTCACTTAGGGGATGGAGGAGTTGAGAACTGTTCTTCAAGACAAAGTTTAAATAGAAAGAGAGGTTTTAGCCTTAAAAAATTAAAAAACCCAATGTTTGCATTAAATATTTTTGTAGGGTTTTTTGTTTGCTTGCATTTTTTTTTTTTTTTTTGGTAAAGGAGATTGAACCCAGTGGAGCTTCACCACTGAGCCAATCCTCAGCTCTTTTTATTTTTCATTTTGAGACAGGTCTTGCTAAGTTGCTTAGGGCTTCCCTAAGTTGCTGAGGCTGATTTTGAGCTTGCAATCCTGCCAGCAGCCTTTGGAACCACTGGGATTACAGGCATGTGCCACTGCGGCTTTTTGTAGTTTTTTTATGCATTTTCCATCCCATCTTTTTTTTGTACACTTAAAAAATTCTTGTATTTTATGGAGTATTACTTGCTAGAAGTAACATAGATCAAGTATTCTTACAATACCATTGAAATCCCATTTCATTAGGTATACTCCATTGTTCTTTTAACTGCATGATGTGACTTCCCTATTCTTAGGGTAATGCTCCATTATACTGTAATTATTTTTATTGTTTTCCCCCACATATACTGTATTACAAATACTATAAAATAAAAAATTATCAAGTTTTTATTATGTTTGAAGTACATTAAAAAGAAAAGAATCAGGAATGAGGTGGGTAGGTGTGAGATATCTTTGAGGAGATACAACACATTGTCATGTATTAATAAGTTTGTGTGTGTGTGTGTGTGTGTGTGTGTGTGTGTGTGTGTTGGGGTGGGAAACAGGTAAGGAGATAATGTGTTTATCTGGAAATATGCACAAGATAAATATGTTTTACTTAATTTTCCTCATATCAGGAAAATCATAGATTATAATGTATTACACTATAAAAAGGAAAGCTCACGAAATGATAAATGTTGCCAGAGAATGCTGCATTGTGGCTCATATAACATTTAAAAATAAATGACCTCATAGAGGTTACAATTAGAGTTAAAAACTTGAAAATTATTAATTCTACTTATACTGATTTGTCAAAATTAATAATAGATAACATTTATCCTAAATATTGAATGATGGACTCCAAGTTATTTATTGTGACCTAGGAACAGTACTCAAAATTAATTAAGGGCATTTCCTGGTAAAGTTCTTTGATGGGAGAGGGGGAACCCTAGGAAAATTCTGAATAACTAGAAATTTATTAGAAATAAAAGTCTCTTTCCCTTGTGCAAAATGTCGTGTGACATATTGATCATTATATTTAAAAAAATTACAGATAAAAACACCTAGAGTCAAAGTGGTTAGTTAGAACAATGAAAAAATTAGATTGTTTTATTGAGAAAAGATAAATGGGAAATGAGAATATGCTAGAACTCTGGAAAAGAACTTATATATTTCATTTTGTACATCAAGACTAAATGGAAAATTGGAGGATAATTTTAGTGACAATGAAATTCTAAATTAAAGAATAAACAGAAACAATTCACCAGTAATACTTCATTTTCTTTGTATTTACTACATGACAGCTGTATTAGAGAGATGACATACCCAGTAAAGTAGAATTTGAAGGTGATATATAAAAGTGTCCAATGCATGGCAGGGATGCAAGTGCTTCTATGTGTGGAGATGTGGGAGGACATGAAGGAGTCTTCATGAAAAGGGATGGACTTGTGCTGGGTCCTTAAGGATAGTAAGGATTTTCATAGATGATTAGGAAAACTTTTCAAATTGATGAACATAAAGGCAAGAATGAGCAAGATGTGGCTGAGTAATAAAAAGGGGGACTGACCTACCTGCACAGTAAAGGCTCAGATCCAAAATAGGACCTGTCCTTGACTAGCTCCTTAGATCAGACGACTGAGCAATTGGAATGTCCAGTCTGAGAAGAGTGTTTTTGTATGCCTAAACCCTGGGCCATGTGGTATCACTTTAGTTTCCTGGGGGACTAGAGATTCAGAAGTTCTGTGGGACCTGTGCATGTATGTTACTGAACCAGATAAAAACCCAGGAGAACAGGAAGGCTCAAGTGAGCGCCTTTAGGGAGGCAATACTTTGCACGTGTTGTCAAATACTGTTACTGGAAGAATTAGTTGCTCTCTGCATCCCCACCAAAGAGGATAACTGGGAGCTTGTGCTTGGTTTCTCATTGATTTCGTCCTATGTACCTTTTCCCGTTGCTGATTTTCATCTGTACCCTTTTGCTTCAATACATGGTAATCACGAGTATAGCAGCATTTCTGAGCCCTGTGAATTCTGGTGAACCATTTAACTTCTAGATGGTCTTGAAGTCCCCTATCTCACTAAATTTTTCATTGAAAATTTTGAAACAAAGGAAAAGATTACCTTAAATATTAGGATAAAGTTTATGCTTCATTCACAGAGTAGTAGCTAAGTAACTTTTTATTTGGGAGATTAAAAATGTAAGCGGTGTTAAAGGAACATGGATTTAGTGGCATTGAATAGAACTGATAGCCTGAATGAAAACTGATTTTAAGTGAGGAGACTAATGCAGTAATTATGTGGCCAGTTGACAGATTTTTATGTCAGATTTTCAGATGTGACACAGGCTGCTAATATAGTTTTAAAAATATGTGTATAAACTTAGAAAAGGAAATTATAATATTTTGAAATGGTGAGTCTATCTTCTAAGATTGCCAAAGAAGGAAAACAACTATTAGCTTGCAATAATTTGTTCAGTATTGAGAAGCACCAATGTCAACACCGTGTTAAGAGCTGAGAAAGTAGATGGAACTTAGGGAGATATCTAGAGCTTTAAGATCAACTATATTGGCCTCATTTCTATTTCTTGAAATAGTTTGAAGAGCATTGGTATTAGTTCTTCTTTGAAAGTCTTGTAGAACTCGGCTGTAAACCCATCAGGTCCTGGACTTTTCCTTGTTGGTAGCTTTTTGATGATGTCTTCTGTTTCTTCACTTGTAATCCATCTGTTTAAATTGTGTATAGCCTCCAGATCCAGTTTAGGCAAATCATACGACTCTAGAAATCTGTCAATGCTTTCAGTATTTTCTATTTTATTAGAGTACAAGTTTTCAAAGTAATTTCTAATTATCTTCTGTATATCTGAGATATTTGTTGTGATATTCCCTTTTTCATCATGTATGTTAGTAATTTGAGTTTTTTCTATTCTTCTTTTCGTTAGCATCGCTAAGGGTCTGTCAATTTTGTTTATTTTTTCAAAGAACCAACTTTTAGTTTTGTCAATTCTTTGAATTGTTTCCTTAGTCTCGATTTCATTAATTTCTGCTCTGATTTGAATTATTTCCTGTCTTCTACTGCTCTTGGTGTTGATCTGTTCTTCTTTTTCTAGTGCTTGGAGGTGTGATGTTAAGTCATTTATTTGTTGTTGTTTTTTTTTTTTTCCTTTTAAGGAATGAACTCAGTGCAATGAATTTTCCTCTTACTACTGCCTTCATAATGTCCCAGAGATTTCTATACAATGTATCTGTGTTCTCATTTACCTCTAGGAATTTTTTAATCTCCTCCTTGATGTCTTCTTCAACCCCTTGTTCATTCAGTAGCATGTTGTTTAGCTTCCAGTTGTTGGAGTACTTTTTCTTATTCCTTGTTTTGTCATTGATTTCCAATTTCATCTCTTTATGGTCTGATAGAATGCAGGGTTCCAAAGCCAGGCAAAGACACAGCCAAAAAAGAAAACTTCAGGCCAATATCTTTAGTGAACATAGATGCAAAAATCCTCAACAAAATTCTGGCAAATTGGATACAAAAACATATCAAAAAGATAGTGCACCACGATCAAGTGGGGTTTATTCCAGGGATGCAAGGCTGGTTCAACATTTGGAAATCAATAAACATAATACATCACATCAATAGACTTAAAGATAAAAATCATATGATCATCTCAATAGACGCAGAAAAAGCATTTGACAAAATACAACTCCCCTTTATGTTCAAAACACTGGAAAAACTAGGAATATCAGGAACATATCTCAACATTATAAAAGCTATTTATGCAAGGCCCAGAGCTAACATTATCTTGAATGGAGAAAAATTGAAAGCATTCCCTCTAAAAACTGGAACAAGACAGGGATGCCCCCCTTTCACCACTGCTATTTAATATAGTACTGGAAACTCTGGCCAGAGCAATTAGACAGACGAAAGAAATTAAAGGGATCCAGATAGGAAAAGAAGGGCTCAAATCAGCACTATTTGCTGATGACATGATAATATACCTAGAAGACCCAAAAAGCTCTACCAGAAAACTTTTACAACTAGTAAATGAATCCGGCAAACTTGCAGGATACAAAATCAATACCCATAAGTCAAAGGCATTTTTGTACATCAGCAACAAAGCCTCTGAAAGGGAAATGATGAAAACTATCCCATTTACAAACATAAAAAAATAAAATAAAATAAAATACCTAGGAATCAACTTAACAAAAGAGGTGAAAGACTTCTATAAGGAAAATTATACAACACTAAAGAAAGAAATCATAGAAGAACTCAGAAGATGGAAAGACCTACCTTGCTCTTGGATAGGTAGAATCAATATTATCAAAATGTCCATACTACCAAAAGCATTATACAGATTTAATGCAATTCCAATCAAAATCCCAATGTCATTCTTCAAAGAAATAGAAATAGCAGTCATGAAATTCATCTGGAAAAATAAGAGACCCAGAATAGCCAAAGCAATCCTGAGCAAGAAAAGTGAAGCAGGGGGCATCACCATACCAGACTTTAAATTATACTATAGAGCAATAGTATCAAAAACAACATGGTATTGGCACCAAAACAGACTGGTGGACCAATGGTACAGAATTGAGGACACAGAGACTAATACATATAATTTCAGCTATCTTATATTAGACAAAGGTGCCAAAAATGGACAGTGGAGAAAGGATAGCCTCTTCAACAAATGGTGCTGGGAAAACTGGAAATCCATATGCAACAAAATGAAATTAAACCCTTATCTCTCACCATGCACAAAACTCAATTCAAAGTGGATCAAGGACCTATGAATTAGACCAGAGACAATACGCCTAATAGAGGAAAAAGTAAGCTCCAATTTCCAACATGTCGGATTAGGCCCCAAGTTGCTTAATAAGAATCCTTTCTGTACCATGTACAGTTAGAGGAATAAGAAGTTGTGTTCCATTTGTGTACAATGTGCCAAAATGCATTCTACTGTCATGCATATCTAGTTTTTAATTAGAAAATAAAAAGAAAAAAATCCTATTCTAGGGAAAGGGAAAATTTTGAGGAATGATATTGTCAAATTATATAGTTACACTGTGTGCATGTAAGAATATGTAACAACAAATCCCACCATTATGTACATATGCTATAATGCACCAATAAAAATATGGAAAAAAACCCATTCTATAAAAAAAAATGAATCCTGTAGCACAATAATTATTACCAAGAATTAATGAATGGGATAGATTTAAACTAAAAAGCTTCTCCTCATCAAAAGAAACAATCAGTGAGGTGAACAGAGAGCCAACTAATTGGGAACAAATATTTAATACGTGCACATCAGATAGAACACTAATTTCTAGAATATATAAAGAACTCAAAAAACTTAATACTAAATAAATAAATAAATAAATAAATAAATAAATAAATAACCCAACCAATAAATGGGCTAAGGAATTGAAAAGACACTTCTCGGAAGAAGATATACAATTAATCAACAAATACATGAAAAAAATGCTCAACATTGCTGGCAATTAGAGAGATGCAAATCAAAACTACTCTAAGATTTCATTTTACTCCAGTCAGAATGACAGCTATCAAGAACACAAACAACAATAAATGTTGGAGAGGATGTGGGGAAAAGGGCACACTCATACATTGCTGGTGGGACTGCAAAATGGTGCAAACACTATGGAAAGCAGTATGGAGATTTCTTGGAAAACTTGGAATGAAACCACCCTATGACCCAGATATCCCACTCCTGGGTCTATTCCCAAAGGACTTAAAAACAGCATATTACAGTGACACAGCCACTTCAATGTTTATAGCAGCACAATTCACAATAGGTAGGTTGTGGAACCAACCTAGATGTCCCTCAGTAGATGAGTGGATAAAGAAAATGTGGTATATATACAAAATGGAATTTTACTCAGCAATAAAAGAGAATAAAATAATGGCATTTGCAGTTAAATGGATAAAGTTGGAGAATATAATGCTAAGTGAAATTAGTCAATCTCAAAAATCCAAATACCGAATGTTTTCTCTCATATAAGGAGGCTAGTTCACAGTGTTGTTGGATGGGGGTACATAGGAGGATTAGAGGAACACTGGAATGGTCAAAGGAAAGGGAGGAGAAGGGAGGGAGCAAGGGGGGAGAGAGGGGAGAAAAAAAATTGGTTGTTGAATGAGATGGATATCATTATCCTAAATGCATGATTGAAGATCTGAATGGTACTTATATACTTTGTATACAAACAGTTGTATGTAAAAAGATGCTATATATGTGCATTATGAATTGTAATACATACTACTATTATAAATAAAAAAAGAAAAAGAAAAAAAAAAAGATCAACCATAGGCTGAAGTGACTGGTGAACAGGTTCATATAGCAATTTTAATGATGATAATAAATGCATTATTGTCAGTATAGGCATTTATGCTTATAGTTTGGGGCAAGTGGTGAAAGACAAGATATTTCAGTCTGACAGCAGCATCCAAATTACAGATTAGAGAACTAAAGACCTGTCATCTCCAAAGCAATGATCTAGAAATGCCTTTCCTAAGTGCCAACAGATAAGTAATGAAAATTGAATCAATAGCTTTAAGTGAGTCTATGCATCTTAATGCCTTTCAAGCTACATGTCTTTCTTACTGCCAAAATAAATAATATAAAAATCACGTTGAATCAGTGTAAAAAGGAAGTGCAATCGCCATGGGGATAAAATGTCCAGGAGCACATTATATTCACTTTGTACAGCCATTGGATGTAATAATAGAATCATGAGCC
The DNA here is from genome assembly GCA_025594165.1 of Tamias sibiricus. Taxonomy (NCBI): domain Eukaryota; kingdom Metazoa; phylum Chordata; class Mammalia; order Rodentia; family Sciuridae; genus Tamias; species Tamias sibiricus. Next base: position 116,576,708 of record CM046664.1, read on the forward strand.
AGGAACTGAATTCTAAGTGGCTGCTATAGAGCTCTCTAGAGGCAGAATTTGCTGCAGCTCTAACTGGTTGCTCAGCCCAAATAACATCTTTGAGAAAGCTTTAATTTTAGCTTTCCAGAAATATTCATATGACATGTTTAGGGTCTTGAGCATTATTACCATGAAGTTGGAACTCTACCCAAATTAAAAAGTAGTGGTCCCTGTCAAGTTGAAATGATGTCAATATTTTCATTTATGTTTGCTCTATTTAAGAGAGCATTACTAACAAAGATAATTTAATTTTCAAGTCATGAATGATTTTTATATAACAAAGATAAACTGCCACATTATGTTAACTTACATTTTGTCATTCCTTAGAATTCAAATTTAATGTTCCAGTATTTTATTCCTCAAGTGTTTAATTACACCTTTTTTCTTCTGTAGCATAATCTTTTCCCAAACAACCAACATTTTAATGGAAAAAATTGAGGTCTGCAATTGCTAATGTGCATTTTTCTCCTGTCCCATTTTCTAATAAGAAGGAAGTTTTCAAGCGTGGAATTTTGCTTGGTAATTGATGAGTAAAGCTTTCTTTTTAACACTCTGCGTTTTTTTTTTCACATGTATACTGGTATTAGTATATAAGTTATATTAAAATCTCAATAATTTGGTATCAATTAACTTGGAATTTGTGACACTTGAGCTAGATAGAAAGTGTATGTACTTATTTCACTGAAAGAGAAGAGTTACTAAAATGAAGAGGGTAAGTTTAAAATAACCATAGGAATAAGCCTTTAATGAAATTTTAATACACATACTCAATTATAAATAATCACTATTAAGTCAGGAGATATTTTATATACTCAGTAGTTATTGTGAGTTACTTTATACATCATAGAATTTTGCGCTGAAAGAAAGGTAAAAATCACCTAGCTGAATTTCCTTTATATTTCAGAAGAAGAGAGAATATTAAACTAGGTATGTGCCAGCCTGAAGCTACCAAGTAACATGTAGAGGGAGTTAGCTGAGTAATGCCAACTAATGAAAGCTAAGCAATGAGGAGATATCTGGACTTGATAATATCATAAGAGCTACTGGATCCATCCATGCCTGAGGATCTGACTCCTAATACTTTCAGTTATATGAAACAAAAAGTTTCCTTTGCATAAAATACTTTGAGATATATTCTGTTAATATACAACCAAGAGTCTCAATAATAGATTTATTTTTTTCACTCTTTTTTATTTATTTATAATTTTTAATATGTACAACTCATAGTGCATGTATTTAGCATCTTTTTACATACAATTGTTTGCATACAGAGTATATTCGTACAATTCAAGTCTTCAATCATGCATTTAGGAAAATTATATCCATCTCATTCAAACACCTTTTCTTTTCTTTTTCCTTTTCTCCCTCTCCCTCCCCCATTGCTCCCTCCCTTACTCTCCCTTCCCTTTGACCATTCTAGTGTTCTTCTAGTCCTCGTATGTACCCTCCCATTCAACAATACTATGAACTAGCCTCCTTATATAAGAGAGAACATTTGGTACTTGGATTTTTGAGACTGACTAACTTCACTTAGCATTATGTCTTCCAACTTCATCCATTTACCTGCAAATGCCATTAATTTATTTTCTTTTATTGCTGAGTAAAATTCCATTGTGCGTATATACCACATTTTCTTAATCCACTCATTTACTGAGGGACATCTAGGTTGGTTCCACAACCTAGCTATTGTGAATTGCACAGCTACAAACATTGAGATAGCTGTGTCACTGTAATATGCTGTTTTTAAGTCCTTTGGGAATAGACCCAGGAGTGGGATGGCTGGGTCAAGGGTGGCTCCATTCCCAGTTTTCCAAGAAATCTCCATACTGCTTTCCATAATGGTTGCACCATTTTGCATTCCCACCAGCAATGTATGAGTGTGCCTTTTTCCCCACATCCTCTCCAACATTTATTGTTGCTTGTGTTCTTGATAGCTGCCATTCTGACTGGAGTGAAGTGAAATCTTAGAGTAGTTTTGATTTGCATTTCTCTAATTGCCAGCGATGTTGAACATTTTTTCATGTATTTGTTAATTAATCGTGTATCTTCTTCTGAGAGGTGTCTTCTCAATTCCTTAGCCCATTTATTGATTGGGTTATTTGTTTTTTTGGTGTAAAGTTTTTTGAGTTCTTTATATATTCTAGAGATCAGTGCTCTGTCTGATGTGCATGTACTAAATATTTGTTCCCAATTAGTTGGCTCTCTATTCACCTCACTGATTGTTTCTTTTGCTGAGAAGAAGCTTTTTAGTTTAAATCTATCCCATTCATTAATTCTTGGTAGTAATTCTTGCGCTACAGGATTCTTATTAAGGAACTTGGGGCCTAATCCGACATGTTGGAAATTGGAGCTTACTTTTTATTCTATTAGGCGTATTGTCTCTGTTCTAATTCCTAGGTCCTTGATCCATTTTGAATTGAATTTTGTGCATGGTGAGAGATAAGGATTTAATTTCAATTTGGTGCATATGGATTTCCAGTTTTCCCAGCACCATTTGTTGAAGAGGCTATCCTTTCTCCACTGTACATTTTTGGCACCTTTGTCTAATATAAGATAGCTGAAATTATATGTATTAGTTTCTGTGTCCTCAATTCTGTACCATTGGTCCACCAGTCTGTTTTGGTGCCAATACCATGCTGTTTTTGTTACTATTGCTCTATAGTATAATTTAAGGTCTGGTATGGTGATGCCCCCTGCTTCACTTTTCTTGCTCAGGATTGCTTTGGCTATTCTGGGTCTCTTATTTTTCCAGATGAATTTCATGACTGCTATTTCTATTTCTTTGAAGAATGACATTGGGATTTTGATTGGAATTGCATTAAATCTGTATAGTGCTTTTGGTAGTATGGACATTTCGACAATATTAATTCTACCTATCCAAGAGCAAGGTAGGTCTTTCCATCTTCTGAGTTCATCTATAATTTCTTTATTTAGTGTTCTATAATTTTCGTTATAGAGGTCTTTCACCTCTTTCGTTTGGTTGATTCCCAGGTTTTTTTTTTTTTTTTTTTTTTGATGCTATTGTAAATGGGTAGTTTTCATCATTTCCCTTTCAGAGGCTTTGTTGCTGATGTACAAAAATGCCTTTGACTTATGTGTGTTGATTTTGTATCCTGCAACTTTGCCAAATTCATTTACTAGTTGTAAAAGTTTTCTGGTAGAGTTTTTTGGGTCTTCTAGGAAGATTATCATGTCATCAGCAAATAGTGCTAATTTGAGCTCTTCTTTTCCTATCTGGATCCCTTTAATTTCTTTCGTCTGTCTAATTGCTCTGGCCAGAGTTTCCAGTACTATGTTAAATAGCAGTGGTGAGAGGGGGCATCCCTGTCTTGTTCCAGTTTTTAGAGGGAATGCTTTCAATTTTTCTCCATTTAAGATAATGTTAGCTCGGGGCCTTGCATATATAGCTTTTATAATGTTGAGATATTGTAAGCTACCTGGTACCGAAAACCGGGAGGAAAACTCAGAGGCAGAGCATAGCTTTTACTACTTTTACTTCTACTTTCTTAGAGCTTAGAGAGGGAAAGAAAGATTTTTAGAGAGAAAGATTAAAGCGAGCTTTTCTTCTTGCCTTCTTAGCTTAGAGTCTTAGAGAGAAAGAAAGATAGAGCTTCTTAGCTTAGAGTCTTAGAGAGAAAGAAAGAGCTTTTTCTTAGCTTAGAGTGTTCTTCTTAGCTTAGAGTCTTCTTAGCTTAGAGTCTTCTTAGCTTAGAGTCTTCTTCTTAGCTTAGAGTCTTCTTAGCTTAGAGTCTTAGAGAGAAAGAAAGATAGAGCTTAGCTTAGAGAAAGATTAGAGCTTCTTTCTTCTCTCTTCTTTCTTCCTTCTTCTTTCTTCTGTCTTCTGTCTTCCTTGGGAGCCTCGGCCTAACTCTGACCAGTCATTACTTCTTCTATCTGGTTTCTCTTCTGTAACTGCTCTGCCTACGTTCTGGCCGCTCTGATTCTTCTGACCGACCGAGTGACTGCCCGACTGACTGAATTCTCCGTTCTCCTAACTCGGACCGCTTTCACCCGGTTATATACCTTCAGCTTTGCGGGTGCCTACAGGTGCGTCACATACATATCAGGTGGAACTTATGGCTTCCAGCTAGCTGCAACAGCCCTTCCTAATTAGGGATCCTTCAAGATATGTTCCTGATATTCCTAGTTTTTCCAGTCTTTTGAACATAAAGGGGTGTTGTATTTTGTCAAATGCTTTTTCTGCGTCTATTGAGATGATCATATGATTTTTGTCTTTAAGTCTATTGATGTGGTGTATTATGTTTATTGATTTCCGAATGTTGAACCAGCCTTGCATCCCTGGGATAAACCCCACTTGATCATGGTGCACTATCTTTTTGATATGTTTTTGTATCCGATTTGCCAGGATTTTGTTGAGGATTTTTGCATCTATGTTCATTAAAGATATGGGCCTGAAGTTTTCTTTTTTGGATGGGTCTTTGCCTGGCTTTGGAATTAATGTGATATTGGCCTCATAGAAAGAGTCTGGAAGAGCTCCCTCTTTTTCTATTTCTTGGAATAGTTTGAAGAGCATTGGTATTAGTTCTTCTTTGAAAGTCTTATAGAACTCGGCTGTAAACCCATCAGGTCCTGGACTTTTCCTTGTTGGTAGCTTTTTGATGACATCTTCTATTTCTTCACTTGTAATTGACCTGTTTAAATTGTGTATAGCCTCCACATCCAGTATAGGCAAATCATATGACTCTAGAAATCTGTCAATGTATTCAGTATTTTCTATTTTATTAGAGTACAAGTTTTCAAAGTAATTTCTAATTATATTCTGTATATCTGAGGTGTTTGTTGTGATATTCCCTTTTTCATCACCAATGTTAGTAATTTGAGTTTTTTCTCTTCTTCTTTTCGTTAGCATCACTAAGGGTCTGTCAATTTTGTTTATTTTTTCAAAGAACCAACTTTTAGTTTTGTCAATTCTTTGAATTGTTTCCTTAGTCTCGATTTCATTAATTTCTGCTCTGATTTTAATTATTTCCTGTTTTCTACTGCTCTTGGTGTTGGTCTGTTCTTCTTTTTCTAATGCTTTGAGGTGTGATGTTAAGTCATTTATTTGTTGGGTTTTTTTCCTCTTAAGGAATGAACTCAGTGCAATGAATTTTCCTCTTACTACTGCCTTCATAGTGTCCCAGAGATTTCTATATGAAGTATCTGTGTTCTCATTTACCTCTAGGAATTTTTTGATCTCCTCTTTGATGTCTTCTTCAACCCCTTGTTCATTCAGTAGCATGTTGTTTAGCTTCCAGCTGATGGAGTTGTTTTTCTTATTCCTTGTTTTGTCGTTGATTTCCAATTTCATCCCTTTATGGTCCGATAGCATGCAGGGTAGTATCTCTATTTTTTTATATTTGCTGAGAGTTGCCTTGTGACATAATATATGGTCTATTTTGGAGAAGGAGCCATGTGCTGCTGAGAAAAAAGTGTATTCGTTTACTGAGGGATGAAATATTCTATATATGTCCGTTAGGTCTAAATTGTTAATTGTTTTAAGGAGGCTTAAAGTTTCTTTGTTTAGCCTTTGTTTGGATGATCTATCCATTGTTGAGAGAGGTGTGTTGAAGTCCCCTAGAATAACTGTGTTGTGGTCTATTTTACTCTTGAACTTGAGAAGCGTTTGTTTGATGAATGTAGGTGCTCCATTATTTGGGGCATATAGATTTATGATTGTTATATCCTGTTGATGAATGGTTCCCTTAAGTAATAAGAAATATCCATCTTTGTCCCTCTTGATTAGTTTTGGTTTGAAGTCTACCTTATTTGATATGAGAATGGAAACCCCTGCTTGCTTCCGCCGGCCATGTGAGTGATAAGACTTTTCCCAGCCTTTCACTTTCAGTCTGTTGATGTCTTTTTCTATGAGGTGTGTTTCTTGGAGACAGCAAATTGTTGGGTTGTTTCTTTTAATCCATTCTGATAATCTGTGTCTTTTGATTGGCGAGTTTAGGCCATTAACATTCAGGGTTATTATTGAGATATGATTTTTATTCCCATCCATTTTTATTTGAATTATGGTCTTTAGCTTGATTAGGTTTCTCTTCTGGTTGGTATTTCCTTTAGTTTAATATCTCCCTTTGTTGATTTTCATTATCATCTTTCTCTTCCTCTTCATGAAAAATGTTGCCCAGGATGTTCAGAAGTGCTGGCTTTCGAGTTGTGAAATCTTAACTTTTGCTTGTCATGGAAGGTTTTTATTTCATCTTCGAATCTAAAGCTCAGTTTTGCTGGATATAAGATTCTTGGTTGACATCCCTTTTCTTTCAGAGCTTGAAATATGCTATTCCAGGATCTTCTTGCTTTTAAGGTCTGGGTTGAAAAATCTGAACATAGTCTGATTGGTTTCCCACTATATGTGATCTGCTTCCTTTCTCTTGTGGCTTTTAGTATTCTCTCCTTGCTCAGTATATTAGGCATTTTCATTATAATGTGTCTTGGTGTGGATCTGTTGAGATTTTGTTTGTTTGGTGTTCGGTATGCCTCTTGAACTTGGTTTTCCCATTCATTCCTCAAGTTTGGAAAATTTTCTGTAATTATTTCATTAAATAGATTACTCATTCCTTTGGCTTGAAACTCTGCCCCTTCCTCTACGCCAATCACTCTTAAGTTTGGTCTTTTTATGCTGTCCCATAATTCTTGGATGTTATGCTCTTGATTTCCAACGAGTTTTGCTGTACGGTCTAAATTCTTCTCTAGGACAAATATTTTGTCTTCATTGTCTGAGGTTCTTTCCTCCAAGTGGTCTACTCTGTTGGAGATGCTTTCAATTGAACTTTTATTTTGGTTTATTGCTTCTTTCATTTCTGGAATTTCTATTTGGTTTCTCTTTAGAGCCTCTATTTCCCTATTGAAGTAATCTTTTACTTCCTGTATTTGTTTTTGGAGTTCTTTGTCAAAATGATCTTTTGCCTCCTGTACTTGCTCCCTCATCTCATTTTTGAGTTCATTCTTAAGTTCCCTAAACATTTGGCATATGTAATTTCTAAATTCCATCTCTGGCATTTGACCAACTGTGTTTGCCATGAAATCTACTGATGATGAATCTTGATTTGATTGTATCACTTTCTTCCCTTGTTTTTTCATGCTGCTTGTGTGTCTTTTCTTCCTGCACTGTGGGACCTTGACTGTTTCGATTTTACCTTAATTCCTTATGTTGTTCCTGTAGTACGAAGCTATCAGCTCCCCTTATAATTCCTTTACACTTTAAAACCTAACACTTTCTATTCAGAAAATTCAATTTTGATCACAATGTACAGATTTTGTTAACCCAGATATTATTTCCAATTTACTCTGTATGCTTCTGATGGGGTTTTATAGCTTCAAGTATTGGATACAGAGGTATTATGTTTAAGAAGAAGGAAGTGTCTTGAATTGTTCTTTCTTGGAAAGTATGAAAGGAGAGTTCTATTGACGTGGTTTACTGGAAGTGGTTTAGTATCAGTAGAAGAGAGAAGATAGAGAATGGAGTAGACACTTAGGTGGAGAGACCAATTTACATATAAAGTAAGATGGAAAAGAAGAAAAAAAATGATAAAAGAGTAGAAATTGGTGTAAGAGAGAGGAGATAGAGAATCAAGAAAATGGAGAGTAAACTATATATAGCACCTCTTTGCTATCCAGTTCAATTGCGCTGTTTCTAGAAATCCCAAATTCTGCGTACAGCTTGTTTTTGCCTCTGTTTAGTATGCACTGGCAGGGTGCAAATATGAAAGATGAAGGAGGAAGAAGAGATGCCAAAGTGAGAAGGAAGAAAAGAAGGAACGAGAAAAGGAGCAGAAGCAAACAATCAAACACACTGACAATCAATGCAAAAAAAAGCAAAACAGAACAAAGCCAAAAAAAGAGAAAGAACAATAAACAATCTAACAAAAACCAATAACACAAGCAGACCAACCAACCAAAAAAACAAAAAAAAAAAAAGTCAAATCCCAAGTCTCAAACAAAACTGGCCCTGGGAAGCCCCCCCTCTCTCTTTTCCCTTTCCAGTTTAAGCCAACTGCATTGGATCACGTCCAGAAAGTCTGCGAGTCAAATCTGCACCCTATGCCAGCGGCCGCTCAGGGGGAAGATTGGCTCAGGGTGGTTGTGTGTCAGCAGATGAATGGCACCGGGAAGGGGACCCTCCAGAAGGCACCCTTTCCCCACGCCCACCCACAGTTGTAGCTTCTTGTGGCCGCTGGGCTGGCCTCAGACACGCCCTCCCCTGCTGGTTACCCAAGTCTCACCCAGGTGTGTGTTGCCTTCAGAGCGATGGGGTTCCCTGGATGTCTGCAGCCGTTGTCTCCTCCGTCTTTTCCCCTTTGTCTGGATCAGCCACTGCACTTCTCAAAGATGGCGGAGTTCTCCTCCCATTCAGCAGCTGCTCCGCAGACCCTTATGTCAGTCCAGATCGTGCGGGGGTCGGCTTGGCAAGCAGTACGAAAGAGCTCCACATGGACACCGCCCACGCCTCTAGGCCTCTTTTTATCCCTCCTCGCCGATCGGTTTCAAAGCCGCTGGGTGGATCGTCTCCTTGCCGAGATGGTCTTGGCCCCTGCGCCTGCAGCACCGACAGCGTTGTTTCAGGCTGTGGACCGCTGGGACTCTGTCCCTGGTTGTTGTGGTCCTGAGAACTTTGTATTTCGCTGTCCAGAGGTGCAGGAATGTCTCGGCTCCCTTTCAGTTGCGATAGAACCGCCAGCAAAGCGCTCAAACTTCCCACTCCGCGTCCTTCAGCAACTGCGTCCAGAAAGCACCTCCCTCCTGTCGGCCATCTTCCCCCCTAGATATATTTTAAACTAAATACTAATATATTTTATACAAAACTCAATGAAATCCATTCATTTAGAAATGTGCTTATATGATAGTTAAATCTTTAAACCTTCATAATTTTCAATATTTATACCTTTATAGAAATAAAATGCAAGTTTATGTTTGTCCTAGAGTTATAAAATTAAACTGTTCTTAAAATTCTACTCATGAAGCATAAAAAATTAATTATTGAGCATCTCATTTATACAATTAATAATAACAAGTTTTTTTTCATTTTAAAGGCATCTTTTGTATGTTTCTATTTTCATTAAACAACCTTCAAATGTTATTTCATGTATTGAATGTCCCTATGTTTAATTAAGGATTTGGACTTAGTTTACAATTATTTTCTAACACAAATTTTATAAATGAATGCCTTGTGCATCTGTATAGTATAAATGAAGCTTCCTGGATCCTAGTCACTTTAAGTGATCACATGTAATATTCTGCTTATGGATCTGTAATACCAAGACCAGACTCCTAAAGCATGAGAGATATAGTAATTCAGGATAGTTTAAAAATCCTGACTGCTTCATCAGTGCATTAGGGATTCTACAGTTGTATTGGAACACACTTATTGGCAGTTCCTTTGCTTGTCTCACAGTGCCTATGAAGAGATCTGACCCTTATTTAGGGTAGGTTTCACAACTAGGAAAATGTGCATATTAATTGAAACATAGTGACTTTTAATGAGTAGGTTAAATAAGTAGACTCAAATGCAGGAGGCTGGACTATGAAGATAGAACAAGAGAGAGCACAAGCATGTACCTTGTGGTAATATCCTGTACTCCTCCTGAGAGTTAATTTCAGAGGAATGTGATTCTTCTAAGGGCCAGATCAACATTTTGCATTGTAAAATCAACAAGTCAGGCCTGTAATTAGGTCTATTATCTTTTCATTGATACCCTAATGAGGTAAAGGTAAAGAGGTTTCCTTCTTTTCAAAAGAAAATTTCATCATTTTACTATTAGAATTCTTCTTTTGTTACCAATTCATAATAACATTACACTTTTCTAAATATTGCTATTTCCATGAGCATTTTTTTGCCTTTGAGTAGTCTGTAACTGTTGATACAGACATTGGCCCATAGCAAAGTACAAAGCAAAGCAGCTGTCCTTATTACAGTAAGATAAATTAAGGAATTAAATAACATGATTATGAGAGCAATTTTTTTTTCAAATTTATATTTTATTCTATATTGTTAGAAATGACTGCAGAATGTATTACATTTCATATTATACTTGTAGAGCACATTTTTACATATCTCTAGTTGTATACAAAGTATATTCACACCATTCATGACTTCATGCATGCACTTAGGGTAATGATATCCCTCTCATTCTACCATCTTTTTTTTTTTTTTTCTTGACTCTTTTGCCCCCTCCCCTTCCTCCCTCCCCATTGGCCATTCGAGTGTTCCTCTAATCCTCCTATGCTCCCCATCCCAACCCCACTGTGAATCCACCTCCTTATATCAGAGAAAACATTTGGAATTTGGCTTTTTGGGATTGGCTACCTTCACATAGCATTATATTCTCTAACTCCATTCATTTACTTGCGAATGCCATGTTCCCAATTAGTAGGCTATCCATTCATCTCACTGATTGTTTCTTTTGCTGAGAAGAAGCTTTGTAATTTAAATCTATACCATTTATTGATTCTTGATATTAATTCTTGTGCTACAGGATTCTTATTAAGGAACTTGGGGCCTAATCCAACATGTTGGAGATTAGAGTTTACTTTTTCTTCTATTAGGTGTACTGTCTCTGGTCTAATTCCTAGATCCTTGATCCACTTTGAGTTGAATTTTGTGCATGGTGAGAGATAGAGGTTTAATTTCATTTTGTTGCATATGGATTTCCAGTTTTCTGGGCACCATTTGTTGAAGAGGCTATCTTTTCTCCAATGTATGTTTTTGGTGCCTTTGTCTAATATAAGATAACTGAAGTTATATGTGTTAGTCTATGTGTCCTCTATTCTGTACCATTGGTCTACCAGCCTATGTTGGTGCCAATACCATGCTGTTTTTGTTACTATTGCTCTGTAGTATAATTTAAGGTCTGGTATAGTGATGCCACCTGCTTCACTCCTCTTGCTAAGAATTGCTTTAGCTATTCTGGGTCTTTTATTTTTCCAGATGAATTTCATGACTGCTTTTTCTATTTCTATGAGAAATGTCATTGGGATTTTGATTGGCATTGCATTAAATCTGTATAGCACTTTGGTAGTATGGTCATTTTGACAATATTAGTTCTGCCTATCCAAGAACAGGGTAGATCTTTCCATATTCTAAGGTCTTCCATAATTTCTTTCTTTAGTGTTCTGTAGTTCTCACTGTAGAGGTCTTTCACGTCTTTGGTTAAGTTGATTCCCAAGTATTTTATTTTATTTTTTTTATGCTATTGTAAACGGGGTAGTTTCCTCATTTCCCTTTCAGAGGATTTGTCACTGATATATAGAAATGCCTTAGATTTATGGGTGTTGATTTTGTATACTGCTACTTTGATGAATTCATTTATGAATTCTAGAAGTTTTCTCATGGAATTTTTTGGGTCTTCTAAGTATAAAATCATATGGTCAGCAAATAATGATAATTTGAGTTCTACTTTACCTATCTGTATCCCTTTAATTTCTTTTGTCTGTCTTATTGCTCTGGCCAGCATTTCAATTACTATGTTGAATAGAAGTGGTGAAAGAGGGCATCCCTGTCTTGTTCCAGTTTTTAGAGGGAATGCTTTCAATTTTTCTCCATTTAGAATAATGTTGGCCTGGGGATTAGCATATATAGCTTTTGCGATGTTGAGATATGTTCCTGTTATCCCTAGTTTTTCTAGTGTTTTGAACATGAAGGGGTGCTCTATTTTGTCAAATGCTTTTTCTGCATCTATTGAGATAATCATATGGTTCTTATCTTTTAGTCTATTTACATGATGAATTACATTTATTGATTTCCATATGTTGACCCATCCTTGCATCCCTGGAATGAACCCCACTTGATCGTGGTGTATTATATTTTTGATATGTTTTTGTATTGTTTTGCCAGAATTTTATTGAGAATTTTTGCATCTATATTCATTAAAGATATGGGTCTGAAGTTTTCTTTTTTGGATGTGTCTTTGCCTGGTTTGGAGATCAGGATGATATTGGCCTCATAGAATGAGTTTGGAAGTGCTCCCTCTTTTTCTATTTCCTGAAATAAATTGAAGAGTATTGGTATCAGTTCTTCTCTGAAGGTCTTGTGGAACTCGGCTGTGTATCCATCTGGTCTTGGGCTTTTCTTAGTTGGTAGGCTTCTGATGGCATCTTCTATTTTGTCACTTGAAATTGGTCTGTTCAAATTATGTATATTATCCTGCTTAAGTTTGGGCAGATCATAGGACTCTAGAAATTTGTCGATGCCTTCGATGTTTTGTATTTTGTTGAAGTACAAGTTTTCAAAATAATTTCGAATTATTTCCTGTATTTCCATAGTGTTTGTTGTGATATTTCCTTTTTCATCACATATGTTAGTAATTTGAGTTTTCTCTCTCCTTCTCTTTGTTAGCCTGGCTAAGGGTCATTGAGTTCATTCCTCAAAAGAAGAAAAAGTAAATAAATAAGAGACTTAAAATTACATCTCAAAGCTCTAGAAAAAGAAGAGCAATTCAACACCAAAAGTGGTAGAAGATAGGAAATAATTAAAATCAGAGCTGAAATTAATGAAATTGAAACAAAAGAAACAATTGAAAAAATTGACAAAACAAAAGTTTGGTTCTATGAGAGCAATTTATTTGCATGAAAGTAAACCCTTTAGAGTATCTTCTATTGAGTACATTACCAACCTCAGATAATCCAGGAAAATTACCGTTTCAAGTTCTTTGTGGCAATCAAAGACCAGTCTTGAGACACCAGGTTCCCATAGGAAGCATGAATCCTGTTGGTTTTTCTTTTCCTGTGGTAGCTCTATGAGTGATCAGCAACATCTGAAAGGTTCTTCCCAGGGCAATGGACATCTGTCCTGTTTCTTCAGAACACCTTTATATAAATGAAATCTCCAGGTCACAAACTTCTTTAAGAAAAAATAAGAAATTTCTAGATCCTTATTCTGCAAATAAGGATGTTCTTGGTCCTTTTGTCTTTCTCTTAGGTTTTCTGATACTGAAGGCAATGCTGAAATTCCCCCCAGCTCACTTTCTACAGGAAGGGTTTAAGTACAGCTGTCAGTAAAACTTCGTAAGGGGTCATCAGTGTTTTCAGCCTTGTCATTATTGTGGGGTGTGGATAATCAGCCTCTTATGGCCATGGCACTTCCAATGTGGTGGTTTATACTCAGGCCTCCTAACAGGCTTGTTTCATTAAACAAGCAAAGTTCGCTGGTAGTAGTATTTCATGCAATAGTCATGTATAGGGCTGTGAATTGAACACACACTGTGTAGTACTTCTACAAACTTCTGTGGATTTTCCTGGGGTATGGAAGAGAGTTGGAGAAAAAAAGGCATATGTACTCTTACTCTGGTGTGTCCAAGACAGCTTCTATTTTTTTTTTTAATTTTTAAATTTATTCTAATTAGTTATACATGACAGTAGAATTCATTTTGATGCATTGTACACAAATGGAACACACCTTTTCATTCCTCTGGCTGTACATGGTGCAGAGTGACACCAGTAGTGTAATCATATATGTATATAGGGCAATAATATCTGTCTCATACTACTGTCCTTCCCATTCCCATAGCCACACCCCTCTCCTCACTCCTCTCTGAGCAATCCAAAGTTCCAAGACAGCTTCTAAATATCACTCATCTCACCCAAATCCTAATGTATTCATATGAGAACACTCTCTTATCCAGGCTTTCAATAATTTCTTACTTACCTTTCAACATTTGGCTTCTGTGGTTACATGGTATGTGGAGGGTAGGTAACTGTTAGATATGCAGTCTTGGCTGATTTTCCAAACAGGAGATTAAATTTTAATTTTTTCTGTGTTACTTAAATGTATAAATAGTTTAACTTCTGGATACTCCAATTTTAGCTGTAAAAAGTTGCACAAATGCCCAGATTTCTCACTGGGTTGTAGTAAGATTAAAAGAGAAAACACAGAGAAAGAAGCCAAATGTATGTTGTGTTAGCCAGTTTTTTGTTGTTGTTGCTGTGAGCAAAAGACCAACAATAACAATGTAGAGGAGGAAAAATTTATTTTGTTCCACAATTTCAGAGGTTCAGTCCATGGTCAGCTGACTCCATAGCTCTGAACCCAAAGTGAGACAGAACATCATGGTAGACGGGTATGGTGGAAGAAACCAGCTCAGGACATACCACCCAGGAAACAGAGCAAGCTCTACTCATCAAGAACAAAAAAAACCCCAAAAGCATGTCCCCAGTAATCTCCCTCTCCAGCTACACCCTACCTGTCCACAGTTACCAACCAGTTAATGCATATCAGTGTATTAATCCACTGTTAGGTTACATTTGCATAATCTAATCATCTCTGAACATTCTTGTCTCACATATGCACTTTTGGGGAAAAAATCATGTATAAACCGTAACATGTTTAGAAGCCATAAAGTATTATATAAGAGGAAGTCATGAGTATTATTAGTAAGTGTATTAGTTAGAACTGTACTTGGCTACAAGCATTGGAAACCCTGACTAACAGTGGCTTTAACAGGTAGTAGTTCATTCATCCTAAAAGAACAAAACATCCTGGGGAAGACAGATCAGGTCTGGTGGAGCTGCTTGAAGATTATTATTCAAGTACCCGGGCCCTTATTTTCTACTTTGCCATTATTTTATCCTAATAATTTTTCTGTGGTACCTCATGCCTTATATTTTCTTTATAGTTGAAAAGAATATAGGCTAGGTGTGGTGGTGTGTGCCTATAGGCTTGTAGTCTCAGTTAGTTGGGAGAATCTCTTGAACACAGGAGTTTAAGATAGTCTGGATAACATAGTGAGACTCTGTTTCAAAAAACAAAAACAAAAAAAAAAAGAAAGAAAAGAAGGAAGGAAGGAAGAAAAGGAAAAGAAAAAGAAAAGAAAAAAGGAGAGGGAGAGAGGGAGGGAGAAGTGGGGAGGAAGATGTTATAGGAAAGGAATGTTACTATATCAGAGCAGCAAATGTTTTTATAACTATAGCCAGCAGACTGTCCTGGCAATATATACATCTTGAATGCCATTGGCCAGAACTCCATCATATGGTTATGTTTACCTGCAAGAAAGGCTGAGGAAGTGACAGATTTTATTTTTATTTTCATGGTGATACTTTGTCACTCTTATAAAAATGGGTGGTAGTAGAAAGAGTGGAAGAATGGAGATGGGAGGACAAGGATGCCTGTGGTAGTGCTAACGTAGAAGCAAGCATCTCAGAAGCAATCAAATCCAACTCCTACACCCAAATAGGATTCCTTATAAATCTCTGGTTGTTAGTCATTAAGCCTAATTTGGGCTGTTCTCTAATGCTAGCAAGAACACCAATTTATATTATTTCTCACTTTTAATACTTCCATTGTTAGAAATATTCATGAATTAAAAAAAAAAAAACTTTTTGTATTAGGCTTACACTACTTCTCCATCTCCATGTATTCTAAATGTTAATCCTTGTTCTGCCTTCTGTAACATACAGAGTAAATCTTCTTCCTTAATCCCTGTTCCAGATGCATGCCTCTTTGCTAGGCCAAGCCATATGGAGCCTAAGGCAACAAGAAAAATGTACATCTTTACATATACTTTTCAAAATATCCTCCCAGATTTTGAACCAAGCAGAATGAGGTAATAAAAGCTCTATGATCAAAAACAAAACAAAACAAAACAAAACAAAAAAACCACCATACCACATAAAGCTGTATGGCTGTATGACTAACAGAAGCTCTACAACTTTGATAACAACAAATAAAGGAAAGTTGTTATGGACCAGGCTATATGGGCAATGACCAAACAGACTCCATTTTGCCCTGAGACTCCACGCCATGTAAGAAATGCTTCTCCCAGTGAAAGCCCCACCTCTGTACCCATCAACAGTTGCTTAGCTTAGCATGTTTGGCAACACAAAATGGAAATTCTTATACAATGTAAAATTGTTCTATTTTTGGTTCCTGTTTTTCTTGGACAATGTACCCTGTCAGAGATTAATTGTCCAATGTTAATAGCCATTCTTTAATTTGTACACAACTAGGGATGTTTTGACACATTTCCCTTCTGCTTGTTTCCTGCTATGCCAACCTGGAAAGTACCAATGTACCCATTGCATAGTCTTGCCAACTGCCCAATTTGCTTCTGTACCTGCTTGCTTTCAGCTACGTCAACCTGGATGTAGTTTTTGCCTTTAAATATCCTAAAATGCTCAAGCTGGGGCTGTTCCTTGCAGAGACAGTTATGGGTCCTGTGGGGAGCAGTCGCCAGCCAGCTGGCTAAATAAAAACTCTTCCATTTGGAGAAAACTGGGACTTGGTGTGTTTTCTGAGCGAACTTCTCCACAATAAGTAACTGCCGAGAGTGTTTGACGAATGTGAAACATTAACATAATCATAATAGGTTTTAAATTTGAGGAATGTTAGAAGTTAGATAAGGAAAGTGAAAATTACAAAATCTAAATGACTTGCCCTAGTGGAAAGGTAGATCTGGTTCCTGATTCAGGTTAGTGATCTTGCTAAGCTACAGCTACCTCTAGTCTAGAGTGACATGAAAAGGCTTGATTTTAAGATGACCTACATATACAATAGTACAAAGAGAAAAATATCTGTCTGTAGCTACTATTATTCTAGTTTTTCTTTTAAACATGTTGTCATCCTCTGCTAATGGATGAGAGGAACTACTAAATGCTACACTATGACTACTACCAACTAGTTCTTCTGAAGAGCAAACAGAACATTGTGGAGCCCTAGTTTCAGAAGCAGGAGAAACATCCCATTTTTATCATTAAGCCAGAAAATTGATTTCTAGATGGTCAATTGCACATGCATCCTGACTGAATATTAAACAAAAAGCCTATTGAATATTGAATTTTATCCCACATTGATGTTATTAAATGCCAGAAGATACTCTATCAACAGTCAGTGATGATATCAAGGTTCAGATTGCCCAAGGTTCTATGCTCAATTAATTTCAATTTTCCTCTGCTAGTCCTAAATCAAAGTTAAATGTTTTGTTTTTCCTCTGCTGCTAATATTCCACTTAAGTCTCATAACTTTAGCCCAGTCAGGCATTCAAATATTGATTGCAGTTTTTATTATTTTCCAGGACCTCTGGACCCATCCCTGTTCTGATCACTCTGAGCTTCATTAGACATGCCAGTGATGAGTGAAATATTCTTTAAAAAATTTTTGTTTTAATTAGCTATACATGACAGTAGATGCATGACATCTTTACCATAATTGATTTTAGGACTATCAGCAAAAAAGTCTCTACTAAAGAGTTCAATGTAGGTAAACATTGTATTTTCCTCTTGCTGTATTTTACTTGGCCATTGGCCTGGAAGAAATCAGTACTCCAGGTGCTGAACGTCCCTTTACTATTTTTTCACAAACATTTATCCAGTATATTAGTTTGTAGAAATGTGTTTACAAATGCATAATGTGATAATAAAAAGAAAAAATTCTTTAACAAGGCTTCTGGCCTTGATCTGGAGCTTCACAGAGGTCTATATTTCAAAGATAAGAGAAGTTACCAATTGGGCTCCATGGTAACAGCTGGCAAGGGGAGGAAAGAAAAGGGAGAAGAAGCTCTCCCCTTCTCAGGTATTGTCCTTGAAAGGTTAACTTGCCCAAAACATTGAAAGAAAAAGCTGCTTTTATGTGAACTTCTGTAGACTGTGAAATTCTGAGCCCCTCCCATTACATACTGGGTATAAAGATCTGAAACTACCTGAACTTGGGGTTCAGGGAATTAATTGATTACAGTGAAAGTTGTACCCTCTGAACCTGGCTGCTGCCAAATAAAACTGTTTCCTGCTATGTTCGGTGCCTTTCCTTATCTGTCCCTACAACAACATATAAACATAAAGTAATAATATCTGTTTCACTCTACTGTCCTTTCTATCCCCACATCATCTCCCCTCTCCTGGCTTTACTTCCCTCTGCCTTATCTAAGATAACTATATTCTTCTCTAGTGCCCACACCCCCCACCCCCATTATGTATTAGAGAAAACATTCGGCCTTTGGTTTTGGGGGATTGGCTTATTTCACTTAGCATGATCTTCTCCAACTCTATCCATTTACTGGCAAATGCCATAATTTAATTCTTCTTTAAAGCTGAGTAAAGGGAAGCAGTATGGAGACTCCTCAGAAAACTTGGAATGGAACCACCATTTGACCCAGCTATCCCACTCCTTGGTTTATACCCAAAGGATTTAAAATCAGCATACTACAGTAATACAACCATGTCAATGTTTATAGCAGCTCAAATCACAATAGCTTAACTATGAAACCAACCTAGGTGTCCTTCAATAGATGAATGGATAAAGAAAATGTGGTGTGTACACACACACACACACACACACACACACACACACACATTCAATGGAATATTACTCAGCTTTAAAGAAGAGTGAAATATTCTTACATGGAAATACTTTAGGGAACAATCTAAGTTCATGAAAATCCTCTTCTTAGCCAGATCTTTAACTATAGGAAACTGGTAATGGTACTTCTTTTCAATTGATTTTACTCTATACTTCAACTGGTTTAACCCCTAATCAAACAACTTAGCAGTAACAGCTTGCAGTATGCTGAAGCACTGGGATCCACATAACTAGCCATAGGATGCTGGGTTTCCCTGCTCACAAACAGAAAAGCAAATATTTGCTTCTCTAACTCCCAGACCTGCTCTGAGAATGAAATGTGGTGAGAAAGCACTTTGTACATGATATGAATGTAAAAAATTACCAAGTAAGATGAAAAATTACATAAAAGTCCACAAAAATTCCTTCAATCATTCTTAATTCTTTTTAAAAATTATTCAAAAGGGAAAAGTCATCATCTTTTCTTTGGCCCTACTTAGGTAAAAAGTGTATCCTCTAGTGTTCCAAATCTTAATTTCTAACTTCTTCCTTTTTCAGATTGTGCTCTGAGGTTTTTGTGCTGACCTTAGTTCAACGTCTATGAAATGGGAGTCAGAAATGGGAAAACAGCCAAATACATCTAAATTTCTGAGGGTCAGAGGAGAATTTGGGGGATAGCCACCCAGATTAGGAATCTTTTGTCTGAAAGAAAAAAAGAAATCCTGGTGGCAAGTGGGTCCCACAGAGCAGAGGGTCTTGGTGGAGGGAATCGGGATGATTTATATTTTCAATAGAATGTCAAAGGACACTATGTTGTTTGAGATTCTTGTTTGACCAAAAATTTCCCCATCTTAAGGAAGGAGGTATAGGCAGATCCATTTTGCTACTAGGTCTTTACCAGTGAGGAGACCACCATGGGCAGTGCTGGATTGTGGCTGACATTGTTCACACTTCTTCCTGGGACTAAGGTCATTGTCAGCCCTCAAACATGATGACCAGGGGACAACATGGCAGATGCATGCCTGAGAATGGTGTACTGCTTAGAAATAGACATGTGGGTGTCCAATTCCCAGATGCGTATATGTATAATTCTTAGTGGGAAAGATGAATATGTACAAGTATTGACATATGCCAAATCATATTTGAACACATTTTGCCTGGACAAGTAAAGACTTTACAGAAAATGTAAAAGGTAAACAGGCTTTGTGATTGAGGAACACAAGTTGCAAGAACTATGGGAAAACTTCTAGTTCAAGATTACAAAAAGACTGTGATTATGGACAAAAGTACTGTGATTATGGTATATGTGGTGCTTTGTAGAAGCATGAAGCCCAAAGACCAAAAACATGTAAATGAAGAATTGTCACATCCGTGAGACTAAATACTTAAGGTCATTTCAGGTGAACTGTGCTGCAGGAAATAACCACATGGAGACAGAAATTTACCTTAATTTTGGGGGGTCTTGTGAGGGCTCCTTTATGACCTTAGGGGTCCATGGAAAGAGAGAGAGGAGCATGTGCTGAACCCTTTTATTGGGGAGAAGCTGTTCAAATGAGGCAAGGTCAAGTTTCAGGGGGTTGAGGCTAGCTTCTTCTTTGTTTTTTTTTAGGCTGTTATAAATTTTTTTCTAATTATTATCATTGTATTTCAAAACAACTATCAAATCAATGTGTTTGGTCTCTTGACTTACTGAATGTTTTCTAACATTTCTTTTTTTTTTCTTTTTTTTATTTATAATAGTAGCATGTATTACAATTCATAATGCACATATATAGCATCTTTTTACATACAACTGTTTGTATACAAAGTATATAAGTACCATTCAGATCTTCAATCATGCATTTAGGATAATGATATCCATCTCATTCAACCACTAATTTTTTTTCCTTATTTTCCACCCTCCCTTTCCCCTTGTTCCCTCCCTTCCCCTCCCTTCCTTTGACCATTCTAGTGTTCCTCTAATCCTCCTATGTACCCCCATCCAACAACACTGTGAACTAGCCTCCTTATATCAGAGAAAACATTCGGTATTTGGATTTTTGAGATTGACTAATTTCACTTAGCATTATATTCTCCAACTTCATCCATTTACCTGCAAATGCCATTATTTTATTCTCTTTTATTGCTGAGTAAAATTCCATTTTGTATATATACCACATTTTCTTTATCCACTCATCTACTGAGGGACATCTAGGTTGTTTCCACAACCTACTATTGTGAATTGTGCTGCTATAAACATTGAAGTGGCTGTGTCACTGAAGTATGCTGTTTTTAAGTTCTTTGGGAATAGACCCAGGAGTGGGATGGCTGGGTCATAGGGTGGTTCCATTCCCAGGAGGCTAGCTTCTTGATGTCTTGCTGTGAGCAGGCTGAGGGACATCTAGGAAGTCCACGCCCATCTCATGTGCTGAGTGGGGATCAAGAGTAGAGCAGACAAAGGGAATTTCCATGGAACATTCTATCCCAAATAGGGTAAGAGGATAAGATACAAAGGAATAGTTGCTTGTAAATCAACCCTAGTGGGCACAGCTACTCCTAGGGCCACACCTTGTATCTGAGCCTGAGAAACGCCTGAGTCATGAGTCCTGACACTTCTGCACCAGACATCCGTGCACTTTCAGATCCCAGTAAAGGCATCAGAAATGAAAGGGAGCACCTAGTGTAGCTTCCCACAAAGAATAGAATAAGTTTATGTTTATACTAGATACAAAGTATGCTAAGTGCCATAATAGAGAAAGGAAACATAAAACCAAAAAAGGAAACACATATTAATCAAATTGTCAGATTTAAATTTTAAGATGCATGAAAGAAGGCTGCTATGGTTTGGATATGGCTTGATTGTGTCCTCTGAATGTTCATCTGCTGTAAGTTTGGTACCAGTGTGGCAAGGTTGAAAGCAAAGGCAATGGAACCTTTAAAAGAGGGGCCTACTGCAAGATAACTAGGCCAAGGAAGTATACCTTTGGAAAGGATTAATGAAGTTTTCATAGAACCTCAGTTGGTTCCCACAAGAATGGGTTGCTATAAAAATTAATGTGTATGGCTTCTAAATTTGTTTGTCTTCCAACACATCTCACCATGTGTTGTTATGCATGCACTATTGCCATTGTGATGCCATCCATCATGATGCCCTCACCAGAAGAAAACAGATGAATTATCAGATCTTGGATGTTCAAGCCTCAAAAACTTTGGACTAAATAAACCTCTTTTTCTTTTAACATATTACCCAATCTCAGGTATTTTGTTATAGTAATAGAAAAATGGGCTAAAACAAAAAAAAAAGTAGAAATGAAAATTTAAAGGTCCTTTCATCATTAAAGTTTCCTTTTGTCATTTTATATGTATTAACTTCATCAGTTTTTGAAGACTGCATATTGTAAGCAGTCATAGGAATGCTACTTTTTCCACATTTTGTAATCACAGATGCCATACACTCCCTTGTCCTCCTCCCCAGTCTGCTAAGCAGAGCATCTGGTCAACATGAGATCATCAGTGTAACTAAATTAAGTTGAAATCATCAAAGGCAAACACTTCCCATGTTAACAAATGGAGTTCACATAATGTTCTAATTCCAGTACATTTTTTAAAATATTATTAAAAAAAACCTTAAAGGATTCTGTGAATCTATATGAAATGTAGGGTTTCCAAACTGAGAACCAGTGCTTTAGGGTATCTGGAGATACAAAAGTAGAAATTTCTTGGTTATATATTGTTTTCTAAGTAATTTTTTCTTTAGCTTTTATGTGTTTTCTTAAAAAGAAAATATAAACCATGTTATATGGATTATTTATGTCTCTCCTCAGTGAATTTACATGCAGCACAATGGTTTCAGTAATAAGAAGGCTTGAGCATGATAAATATTTTAAAATACACTTCTTCATGCAGTTAAGTGTGTAATGCAAAATTTACCTGGTTCAAGTGGTTCTACATTCTTCATTCCTCCTGCTTTATCAGGAGAGAATTTTTCATTTCATGAGAAGCCTGAGAGGGCTATTAAACAAGATGACTCATGAATAAGGTGTTGAATATAATCTGAAGTTAATAGTTGAGATAAAAAATGTAAAAAATTGTTATTCTGAAATGAGGCAATTTCTCAGAATAACCTGAAAAGGAGAAAGGGACATAGAATTCATTTCACATAAATAATTACAAAAGCCACTCATACATTCATGCAGAGTTGGTGTTGAGATGAACTTTCATTCTTGACCTCTGACATGATTGGTTTTTATGTCTTATATTTCATGGAAGAACAAGAACTCAGCACAAATATGAATCCATTCCATTGTTAATACTAAGGAGAAAACAAGATCATATATTTGACACTAATAAACACTAGATGTGGAGAAAAAGGAACACTTTTACACTGTTGGTAGGATTGTAAATTAGTACAATTACTATGGAAATTAATGATATTCCTCAAAACACTAGGAGTAGAACTACCATATGACCTAGCTTTACCACTCATTGGTATTTATCCTAAAGAATTAAAGTTATACATATGATACATGTATACCCATATTTATAGCTGTACAATTCACAATAGCCAAACTATGAAACCAACCTAGGTATCCATCAATGGATTAATGGATTAAAAAAAATATGTATATACACAATGCAGTTTTATTCAGTTATAAGGCAAAATAAAATTATTTACAAGAAAATGGATAGAATTTGAGTGCACTATATAAAGTGAAGTAAGCAAACTCAAAAGATCAAGGTTATATGTTTTTTCTCATATGTGGAAGCTAGAAAAGAGAAAAGGAAAAAAAATGGGGGGAGATCTCAAGTAAATTGAAGGGAGATCAGTAGAGTAGAGGAAGGTGACCAGGGGGAGGAAGGAGGAAAGGAAAGGGAAAAGGGACATACCGGAGAATGATGTTGAACAAATTATATTGTTATATTGAGTGCATGTACAAATACGTAACAACAAATCCCACCAAATGTACAACTATAGTGAACTATTAAAAATGGGGAAAAGTCTATAAAAAAGAATACGGGTTTGATAAAACATGCAGCTCCTATTTTGAATGTAAAATCATGTTCCAAATGACTTTCAAATAGAACTATGGATGAATGTGAGCCTGTTTATTTATGGGGAGAACCATGCCCTAAGACCATTAATTTCATAGTGGATGGCGGAATGTGGCAGTATGATTTTAATGCAAGACATGAGAACAGTAACACCACTACAATACAGTACTTGTGGTGATTGTTCTCCAACTTATTGTGTAAATCAAACAGTTGTAATGCAGAGCAATTAAATACATCATTATTTTTTATTCAAAGAAATAAACTGCTCTACATTGACCAGCCAGGACATACACATGAAGAACAAAAGGGTAATAAATAATAAAATGTTCGTTATTTTCATAACTATGTGCATTATTGGTGCACCTACGTTACTTGAAATATTCAGTTCAGCTATTTTAAAGACACTTGATACACTTATGCAGGAGGGCATATAAAACTCATCTAATAAAGTGTATAGTATTTGATTTTGAAATACAATTATCAAAAAGTGAATAATTGAACTTTCACATACTTATTAATTACTAGTAACCTTTTATCTTTTAAATTCAGTGTAATATATGTTAAGGAACAATTTTATTGTGCAGAGAATAAATTCTATAACTTCTTTTCAAATTCTATTTGGGTAGTTTTATCACATGGTAGGTTTTTATTTTTTTCATTTCACAAAATACTCAAAAAAGATTTGAAGCAAGTAGCAATTATTTACCAGAGAATATCAATAAGTTAGAAATCACAAAAATATTGAGCTAAGGGGAAATCAAGACTAAGGACAAATTTTAATTCATGATAAATCTAATAAGACTGTTTTATGAAGACAGGTTTTGCTAACTTAGTAGTTATTAAACATTTTGTCTTTTTAAAAAGTTTTTTTATGTTTTTTTAGTTATAAGTGGACACAATATCTTTATTTTTTATTTTTTTATGTGTTGATGAGGAGCGAACCCAGTGCCTCACACATGCTAGGCGAACACTTTACCTCTGAGCCACAACCCCAGCCCCAAACATTTTGTCTTAAAGATATGGTGATTAAGTTTTCTCTCAAAATGCATATCTTTGTCTTCATAAAATTTGGCTATAATTCAAAAGTATAATATTTTCTACTGACTTCCTAACTATTAGATAAATTAATTCTTCATACTTGTAGTATAGAGAAAGCCCATACTCTCGTTTAAGCCCGTTTTTCCTTTTTTATTCCTATTACACTCTTTGCTATAGTGTCACTCTTCTTCCTCATCCTCTATATTTGTCATGTCTTTTAAAAATGAATTTCCTCTTACTGACTAGGATAAATATATACATATTCTTCTAGCTGTTCTTTCTGGTTGCTAATTCTTTTCCTCTCTTACTGCCTACCTATGACATGTTTAGTTTTATCAACATTTCTACATTTCAATACTATAAATACATTTCTGTTAATTATTATATTTTAAAAAACATATTTACGAAGGTCACAAAGAATGGTCATTTCTTTCTGAAAGCATTGTCATTTATAAAAGTTGATGTATGATGCATGGGATTAGGAGACAACATGTTAAACAGCAAGAAAACAATTTAAAAAGAAAAGAAATAAAAACTTAACTTTGAGGAAAACCCTACACCTTTGATGCTTTGGAAAGAGTTTTGATTATTGTCCTTCAGTATAATTCTACTTTCTGGTCTGATATGACTCTATTTTTCATCTAATACAGTAAGAAATAAAGCATATAACATAATTTGTAATGTAAAATTATTATATAATTTAACAGATTTCAAATAGCTCCAAATTCTTTTTTATATGGATGAGAAGTAATCATTAATTTATTAAACTTGGTTTGGGGATATTCTGGAAAAATATTATTAAGAATAATGAGTATCAAACCGGACCAAATAACAATTATATTCATCTTTACTATAGTCTAAGCCAAAGAATACAGATTTGGGTTTAGATGTAGTTGAAATCAACTTCAATAAAGAGTTTAGCTTTACAACCATAAATTAAGTCATGTGATTACATGAATATGCTTAATCTATAACCTGAAAGTTGTAGATAATTAGAGAGAGAAAGAAGTGCAATCAATCAAAAAAATCTGATAAATACTTTTCTCTCCACGTGAGAAAATAATCAATATTCAGAATTTCTAGAGTTTCGTGAGTTTGAAGAGATATATTTAATGATGATACATGGTCATGGGTTAAGAAATGTTGAGAAATTATGATCTAAAATTTTTATCTAAGCTCACAATTGGAAAATGGTAATCCCTCTCATCTGCTGGGGATATGTTCTAGGAAGCCCAGTGGATGCCTGAAACCATGGATGACACTGAACCCCATATATACTGTATTTTCCTAAATACACACACCTATTGTTAGCATAATTGCAGCCATCTTCCTTTTCCCTACCCCTCACTTTATGAATACTGTTCTTATTCCAAGAAATAGAAAGTAGCCCAAGATAAAACCAACCAGCCTGGAGATGGGCTGGTCTTTCCCTGTTCTCTCATTGAGAGATAGGAGACAATTACCAGCCCCTGAGATGGGGACTTATTGGTTTTCCTGTACTATCCTTGAGAAGATAAAGGGACAGGGCAGTTTCCCTGTTCCCCCTTTGAGAGACAGGAAAACTCTCTGTCTCTGTTCCCAAGAAACAAACTTGCCTTCCACAAGATCAGGGGATGATTCGTATGTGAGTCAAAACTAAACCCGCCCCTAGCCTGCAGCAGTGATTCTAGCCTCAAAATGATAACATTCAAGGGAAAGTTGCTGCTCCCTGTCTTTGTGCAGAGCAGCCTTGTCAGGCTCCTGACAATAAACCTGCTTCTTATCTCAGGTGTGTGTGTGATTAGTCCTGTGCCACTTTTCTTTCATCTATGATAAAGTTTAATTTATAAATTAGGTAGAATAAGAAGTTAATGGCTAATAATAAAATAGCAATTACAACAATATACAGTAATAAAAGCTATATGAATACTTTCTTTCAGAATATTTTATTAGGCTGTCATCTTTTCATTTAAAGTAAATATTTTATAGCTTCTCTTTGGCATATCCAAAATGCCAGCATCACAACTCTTCCACCTTGGGGCCATTATTAAATAAAGTAAAGGTTACCTGGGCATGAGCATTGCAATACCATAACATCAATTTGATAAATTTGGTATTTTCTGATTGTGGTTACTCTCAGGTAACTGAAACTGCAGAAGGCAAAACCATGGATAAGGAGGAACTACTATATTATTTAAATCTGATAACTTAACCTGTCCCTATTAACTCTTCTTAGATGTCCAACCTGTGTCCCACTTGTCTTACCACACTCCCAGCCCTGGTGTACTAGCAAGAACTACAAGGGTCTCAAAAGAGAACTCAGCATGAAAGTATGGGCAATGATTTGGGTTCCACATAAAGTCCTGAGTGAACTGGGGGAATGCTTTGGGAACAATAGCAGAGCACTTCACTGTAAACTAAAAGAGCTGAGTCTTAGAATTCAAAGTGTGGCTCACAACTGAAGACTTGGAGGGATCTGGGCCTACATTAATGAATGATTTATCCTTTCCTACTAATTTAAATGTCACAATAATCAGGTACTACTAGCCTTATGGCCTATGCCATTTGAACAACTGTAAGGGGCAATAAAATGATAAAGACGCTAATCAATAAGTCATAAATTGGCGTTGATAATAGACAATAAATATTTTAAGCACACATGTCCAATAAGACTCTGCTACTGTGTTGATTCAGTTAGAACCCCAACTTCCAGGAATGAATTTTTACCCTCCCTACGTTCAAACAAACAGAATGTACTTGAAATACTCACATTATCCTGATTTTGTCAACAATAAAAGATTTTAGCTGAATTAGGACTCAATTATAAAACATAATTAGTGTCTAAGAAAAGGGATTATTAGTCAATGCAGTTAATTGCCCTGTTTTTCAAGTCTGTATCTTACTACTCATGAGTGACACACTAAAAAATGAGCAAGAAAATTAAGAGAGACTGCACTAGCTTATTTTTCATATAGTGTAACAGTTCTTATCTAGAAAGAGTACAATGCAGAGTTTGGATTTTACCTGTAGATCAAGTTATCTGTAGGGAAAATATTCCCTATAAAAATACTCATCAATAAACAAAGCCTCTGTTTCTGATTATGACGAAGTAAAAAGGCTAGGTTTATCCCCTGGCTCAATCAGCACAGAGAAAATCTGAACAAAATTAGTTTAACAATGGCTTACAGATATTAAAAGAAGGCAGAGTAAGGGGTGACACCAGAAAAACAGTGAACAAATACTATGAGCCATACATTTGCTGTTATTTGTTGCCTGGTGAGTTTCCAGTCCACAGATCAGGGGAAACAAATCAAAATAGATCCTTGAAGTCTTGTTAATCAAGGAGACAAAATTAAGTATTCCACCATCTTTTCTCCCAACCCCCTCTCTCCCTAACACTGCCTCCCTTTTGCCCCCCATTATGGATCAGAATACATTTATCAGAGAGAACATTCACCTTTGGTTTTTTGGGATTGGCTTACTTCATTTAGCATGATATTTTCCAACTCCATTCATTTACCCACAAATGCCATAACTTTATTCTCTTTTAATGCTGAGTAATATTCCATTGTGTATATATACCACAGTTTCTTTATCCACTCGTCTATTGAAGGGCATCTAAGTTGCTTCCACAGTTTAGCTATTGTGAATTGAGCTTCTATAAACATTGATGTGGCTATGTTTCTATAGTATGCTGATTTTAAGTCCTTCAGATATAGACCCAAGAAGTGGGATATAGCTGGGTCAAATGGTGGTTCCATTCCAAGTTTTCTAAAGAATTTTCATACTGCTTTCCAGAGTGGTTGCACCAATTTGCAATCCCACCAGCAATGTATGAGTGTGCCTTTTCCCCCACATCCTTGCCAACATTTATTGTCTGTATTCTTGATAACTGCTGCTCTAACTGGCGTAAGATGAAATCTTAGTTTTGGTTTTCATTTCTCTAACTACTAGAGATGTTAAACATTTTTCATATATTTGTTGATCAAATGTATATCTTCTGAGAAGCGTCTGTTCAGTTCTATAGCCCATTTATTGATTGGGTTGTTCATTTTTTTGGTGTTAAGCATTTTGAGTTCTTCATATATCTTGGAGATTAGTGATCTATCTGATGTGTGTGTGTCAAAAATTTGCTTCCAAAATGTAGGCTCTCTCCTCACCTCACCTCATAGTTTGTTTCTTTTGCTAAGAGTAAGCTTTTTAGTTTGAGTCTATCCCATTTCTTAATTCTTGATTTTATTTCTTGTGCTTTAGGAGTCTCATTAAGGAAGTCAGGGCTTAATCCAACATGATGAAGATTTGGGCCTACTTTTTCATCTATTAGGGTCAGGGTCTCTTGTCCTTGATCCACTTTGAGTTGAGTTTTGTGCATGGTGAGAGATAGGGGTTTATTTTCATTTTGTTGCATATGTATTTCCAGTTCTCCCAGCACCATTTGTTGAAAAGGATATCTTTTCTCCAATGTATGCTTTTGGCGCCTTTCTCTAGTATGAAATAACTGTATTTATGTGGATTTGTCTCTGTGTCTTCCATTCTGTACCATTTGTCTGCATGTCTATTTTGGTGCCAATACCATGCCATTTTTGTTACTATAGTTTTGTAGTACAGTTTATGGTCTCATATTGTGATGCCTCCTGCTTCACTCTTCTTAGTAAGGGTTGGTTTGGCTATTCTGGCTCTCTTATTTTTCCAAATGAATTTTCTGATTGCTCTTTCTATTTATATAAGGAATGATGATGGGATTTTGATTGGAATTGCATTGAATTTGTGTAGCACTTTCATCCTGATACCAAAACCAGGCAGAGACACATCAAGGAAAGAAAATTTCAGACCAATATCCCTGATAAATATTGATGCAAAAATTCTCAATAAAATTCTGGCAAATTGCATACAAAAACATATTTAAAAAATAGTGACCATAATCAAGTAAGGTTCATTCCAGGGATGCAAGTTTGGCTCAACATAAGGAAATCAGTAAGTATAATTCATCACATCAACAAACTTAAAGATAAGAATCATATGATTGTATCAATTGATGCAGAGAAAGCATTTGACAAAACACAGCACTCTTTCATGTTGAAAACACTAGAAAACTAGGGATAGTAGGAAAATACCTCAACATTGTAAAAGATATCTATGCTAAACCCAAGGCCAATATTATTTTAAATGGAGAAAAATTGGAAGCATTCCCTCTAAAAACTGGAACAAGTCAGGGATGCCCATTTCACTACTTCTATTCAACATAGTCCTTGAAACTGTAGCCAGCGCAATTAGACAGATGAAAGAAATTACAGGGATACAAATAGGAAAAGAAGAACTCAACCTATAATTATTTGCTGATGACATGAGTTTATACTTAGAGGATCAAAAAAACTTCACCAGAAAACTTCTAGAATTAATAAATGAATTCAGCAAAATAGCAGGATATAAAAATCAATACCCATAAATCAAATGCATTTCTATACATTAGTGATGAATCCTCTGAAAGAGAAATTAGGAAAACTACCCCATTCACAATAGCCTCAAACAAACAAACAAACAAAAAAACTTGGGAATCAGCTTAACAAAAGATGTGAAAGACCTCTAAAATGAAAATTGTAGAACACTAAAGAAAGAAATTGAAGAAGACCTTAGAAGATGGAAAGATCTCCCATGCTCTTGGATAGGCAAAATTAATATTGTTAAAATGGCCATACTGTGGTCCATTTTTAAATTAGGTTGATCACCTGTCTTTGCTTATATTTTCCATCAATTTTTGCATGGTGTCTACTTTGTTCCTTCAGATTCCATAGTATCTTAACCATAGATTCCTTAAATTTAGAGTTTGATAATTTCAATAGTCTGGCCATATTTCAGTCTGATTCTAATACTTCAACTGTTTGTTGTTGTTGTTTGTTTGTTTGTTGACCTTCAGTTTGTCTTGCAATGTTTTTGTTGGAAGCCAGACACAATGCATTGAGTACAAGGAATTTTAGTAAATAGTCTTTTTGCAATATCATGATAAGGTGTTGGAGGATGAGAGTATTTGAGAGTATTCTATAGTCCTATGATTAGGCCTGTCTTTTCATGAGCCTGTGCCCCTGGACTGTGAAATTGGGAAGTATCCCTCTGCTTTTCCATTCTTTAGGTGGGACAGGATGGCTAGAATGAGCTGTAGTTGAGTATTTAACTTCCTTCAGATGGGTGAGGCTTCGATAAATCTCTATTTGTTTCTCCTGAGGGAAAGCCTTATTATTAAGAGTAGAATACTGAATGCTCTGCATTTTTCAAAACAGTTACTTTTCTTGCTCCTCTTGCTGAAAGCAGGAACAGATGGATTTTTCACTGTTATTCACTGTGAGAACCTGGTAGAGCTCCAGGAGGTAAATCACAAAATGT
The DNA here is from genome assembly GCA_025594165.1 of Tamias sibiricus. Lineage (NCBI taxonomy): Eukaryota > Metazoa > Chordata > Mammalia > Rodentia > Sciuridae > Tamias > Tamias sibiricus. The sequence continues at coordinate 116,607,432 of CM046664.1, forward strand.
GAAGCCACACCTTGGAGTGTCTTATGCTAAGAGTTGTTCACACTGAGGCTCCAGCAATTCTTCAATGGCAGTTTAGTAATTGACTGAATACTGGATCCTGTGAAAGTTCCCAGTCCTGGTTCCTTGAAGCATTCTGCTCCTGGCTCTCTACTTCAGTTACCTGACTGTCTTCTCTCTCCAATTCTGTGACAGTGGTTTGCACTGTGAATCACTCTTCTAATGTATGTAAGAAGAATTGTTGATTTTCAATTTGTTTAGGTTTTTGCTCATTAGGATAGGGTTGTGGCTTCCAACTGCCATCCTTGTCAGATAGGAAAGTCAATATGTTGACTTTCTTTTTTTTCAACTATTTTTCTTTGAAGTGGAGCCCATCTTTTTGCATCTTTCTATAAATCAAAGGATGAAGTTATTTCAATGTGCTTTTATTTTATGTACATTTTTCACTCTCTCTTTCTAGCTTTTAACTTTTTCTGTATTATCAGAACACACAGTCATCAAACTGCATATTTTTTTCCTGAAACCAATATTAGTCTTTGTTTGACACACTGAAGATAATAATGACCACCGACCCTTAGTCAGTGCTATTTGCATCATTTTAATAGCCTAGAATCAATTTTATAATACATTATTTTTATGTTATTTATTTTAAGTGAAATGGGAACTTTTCTTTTTAAACATAGAGAAGTGGAAGATTTTAAAATAAGGCTAAAGGCTACAACAACTCCCATTGTTCTTGGCTCTGTTTAACAGAGTTCAGAAAGGTCATACGAATCAATCGAACATATTTGTCTATTTTTACTTCCAAAATTTCAGAAACAATATCACAAATACTTTTTATTTTCAGGTGTAATCTGAAGAGCAGGACTGTTTCAAAATGTTCCCAACTGGATGGGAGAACTAGCAGCCAATCTCAGTCTCTCTAGGGTTTAGTGCTTTCCTTCTCTTGGAAGGAAGAGCTAATTCTGAAACCAACTGCTCATGGATCCCAGAATTGTCACAGGTAGGCAACTGTCATTCCTAAGCAAAAACTCCAAACAGGACTGCAATTCTGACTGCTTGTTTACCTGGTAATCTGATTACCCCACTACTGAAAATGCTGTCTTCTTAGAAGGTGATGGTCATAGAGTTCCTTTTTTGTTAAGAAGAAAATATATTACTGGGTATCCAGAATTTTTCTTAGTCTTCATGCTTCTTGGTCTTAACATGATGATTGGAAGGCAACTGTATTTTCTCTTCTTATTGAACACCTACTTTTTATGTTTCTCATAATAAAATACATTCTTTCATGCAAAACATGTATAATAGAGTTGTCCTGAAGTACAATATGTAGTGACCACAAAGGGACACATTTTTCACAATACTTCAGTAAATTTTCAAAATAGATTCTAATAGATAAAATACCCCCTTTGTCCAAACCAAAATTATGACTCAGCTTAATAGATTCTATACATATATTATCTCAGTAATCAAATATTCAAATAAATTCTTGATTTCTATTCACTTGAAAATTGTCTAGTGAAATTATACATTGCTACAATATATGTTTTTTCTTTCTTTTTCTTTTTTTTATTTATAATAGTAGTATGTATTATGCTACAATATATGTTATAGCACTACATACACTATACACCATATATCGAACCATATAATGCATTCTGCTATAAAGTTACTTTATGTAGATACCTTAACAAACTAAGCCATGGGAACACCCTTAATTTTGCTGGTATATTATTTGTTAATCAAAAACATAATTGCCTTTCTATAGTTTCTAACCTTAGCTTCTTAAAAATAAATTGTTCTTCATTTAGTAATGAAAAAGAAACTCAAATAAATGAATTGCAGGAGCATCACAGTTTGGTAAAAGCAAGCATAATTTTTTCAGTGTCAAATCTATTCTATACTTCTTCACATAAATACCCAAAGGCAGGCTTGAATATTTTACTCTTATTTGAAATCATGGGGGTGATTATAGACATTATTCATTCCCTGGTGCCACCATCAGCAACAATGCTACCACCATTTTTATTTACTTATCTCAAACCTATATTTTAAACTGATGGTTAGAAGCAAGATTCTCACAAACCATAGCAGTGTTTCAACAGATCATGCATAATTATCTTCATTTCAACCATGAGATATAGCAAAAAAAATTAAAAAGAGATAGATCAAACTACTCTACAAGTCTTTTTCATTATGCCCTCTTAACTCCGAAGCTAAGTGCTTAGATATTTCAGTGTTAAATTCACACTGTGCACATTCTATTGTTTCCATCTTCTCCTACACCAATAGTTACCCACAGCTTACACATTTTACACTTGTGTTTTAGTCAGCTTCTTTGATGTTGTGACTAAAAGATCTCACCAGAACAATTTTAGAAGGAAAAGTTTATGTAAGGGCTAACAGTTTCAGAGATCTCAATCCATGGACAGCTGGCTCCATTCCTCAGGGCTCTAAGTGAGGCAGGAACAACATGGTGGAAGAGTTTGGCAGAAGGAAGCAGCTCACATGTAGATCAGAAAGAAGAGAGAGACTCCATTCTCCAGATACAAAATATATACCCTGTAGCTCCACCCCCAATGAATGACTTCTTCCAGCCACATCCTACTTACCTCTAATTACCACTCAGTTAATCCTGTCAGGGATTAACTCACTGATTAGGTTAATGTTGACATAACCCAATCATTTCTCCTCCAAACCTTCTTGCATCCTCTCACACTTTTGGGGGATACCACATCTAAATCATAACACCGTGTCATATCAACTGCATATAGCTACCATTTTATATGGTCCATGAATAAATAAATAAGTAGCATAAATAACAGTGTATTCACAAAAGAGGGTGGGTTTCTGTGACTTTTCTGTCTGCTCTCTGATTTTCTTGGGGTAACTGCCCTTCTTCAGTAAGCATCCAAATACTTGACCTACACCAGGAAATTGGAGTACTCTATATGACTGGACAAAAGATTTGGTGCAGGAGTATCCATAAGACTCAAGGAGGGTGAATTAGTGATCTTTTCAGGAGATTGACAGGACATGTCTTTTTTCCTTATGAAAGGGCTAGTTGTAAAGACCATGTAAACCCCAGTGGCAGAAGCATTCTTTCCTGTTGTAGGCAGAGCCCTTTGATAGAAATAAAGCCAGCATAACTGAAAGTAGAATGAAAAACATGAGTAAGAAAGAATACAACACCATTTTATAGCTTAGAGAGCAAATATATTTCATATTTTATTTTGCTTTTCTCTTATTGTGGTTTTAAAATCAGTTCAAGTTGATTTTCTAACATTGTAATTGAATGATTTCTGATTTACATAACTGTCCTGTATAATTTAACACACATTTCCTCCCTACACATCAGAATTATATTTTAGCCTAGTTAATTTAAGAGATAAACTATAAGGCTCCTAGCAAGGAATATATTTGATAATATGTCTGGCTGAACTGAAAGAATTATTGGAGAGTCTATTTATGGAGGTGTGGTCAGGATAAATGGGACAACAAAGGTATGGTGGAGCTGCCAAAATTGAGGGACAAATGGAAACCACCTGCATCTCTGGACTCTGCATGTCAAGGGGCGAGAGAGCCTTCTCCTAAGGCAGTGAAGGCTACAGCATGGGAGGCTAGGAGCACCTCCCCTACATTAGCAGAGCCTATTAAGTTACATCTCACTTTCTTTTTCAGGCAGATCAATCATAAAGCATCTTAGCACCTATGATAATAAGTGAATACTTCTCTGAAATAACCAGTAAGGGGGAATATGGAATAGGCCTTGACATCTTACAATCCTAATTTCCATGTTACAGGTTTTCCATAAATTGATTCAGTGTGGTAGAGCATTTGTCACCGTTCCTCCATCATATGTTCATGAATTTCTGTTTTCTCTCTTGATTGGACATTTTTAAAAAATTAAATTTTCTTGGTCAGTTTGTATTTAGTGTTAACATTTCTGAGGTATTGCCTCATATATAAATGTGACTATTGACAATGATCTGAGCCACTAGCCTTCAGAGACATATATGAGTTTGTTCGTGAAAATATCATTTAAAGTTGTTTTCTTTCTAGTTGACAAGAACTAGGTGAGATCAATAGAAGTTTCATTCAGTTTTGCTTGTACTTAAGCTCCGTTTCATCTTGCGAGGCTTATTCTAGGATGTACATCATTGGAGCAAGGCCTAGGCTCTTAGGATTCTTACTCATTCCATTGTGTTCATTCTCCCAGCATTGTTGTAAAAATGGTTTTTGCTTTTTTTTTTCTCTAATGTTTTCTTTTCTTTCAATCTCCTCATTGCCTTTACAAAATACCTCTCCAAATACTCATAATACGTAACAAATAAATTATGTTAAGAGAAACAAAATCCCCTCTAATTCTGAATAATGTGTGTGTGAAGTTAACTATTTCCTTCTAGAGACAACCAATTTAGTGAAGGGACACTATGCGTAGAGACCTCAGGCCAAGGATTCAGGACAGGTAGTACCAAGATCCTGGTGTGATTTTAGAGAACATATTTGGGGCAGGCAGATCTTCCTAAATGTGTCAATTAATTCATGAAGATTTTATACAGTACTCCCTAATTGTGTCCACATATTGGAAACTCAGGCTATCTTCACACCTAACATATATTTTGTTCTATTCTCTAAGGAGGGTTAATATGCCCAGTTTTCATGCTCTCAGCCCAACTGAGCTAGGGCAGTGTAGTAGGTTGTGGAGAAACCAAAGAATGTGCTGGGTATGGGATGTGAGGCATATGACGTATTAGGAGAGAAGCTTATGAGAGATCAGAGACTGCTCCAAGAAGAGTTAGTGGTGATAGTTTAGCTCTTATATTGAAACCAGAATTATTTGTTGTTACCAAGTTACAATATGATTTCAAGAGCCTATCGAACAAGCCCAACGATGTCTTCTATGTCATCTGTTTTTGTCAAGTAGAGAAGTCTATCTCATTGACTTAATATTGCAGCATGTTTAAAAATCAAAACTGAGGAAAATGGCTAAATTGGATGCTTGGCTTCTGAGAGAGGTCTCTATAAGTCCTCAAGAAAGGATCATCTTTGCTCATAGGATGGACACCTTGTTTACCTCTCATTACAACAGTTGGCCAGGTTGTTGCTTCCCAACCCCATTTATAAAGTTGTGAGCCATGCATTTAGTTCCCCCCATGTTTTTAATAACTTGGCATATTCAAAAGCAATTGAGCCTGAACTGGTCACTGAAGTTGGGGAATAAAGTGCTGGATTCAATCATTCCTAAAAGACACAGTAACTCTTTGTAAAGCCCCTGAGCCCTGAACACGACTTCATTTCACATTTCTTCTGTATGTGTTGTTCTCGGCATGAAATAGTTCCAAAAGACATTAGAATTGTGATATTCAGGTAATCTTTGGATCAAGTAATTACCATTTCCTTCATTATATGTAAATCCAGCATGGCTTCCTTTCATTTCTTGAGCATAAATGGTATTGTAGTTTCTATTTTTTTCCCCTGAAACATTTGGAATGTATTCCTGTTCAAGGTGATCTGCAGCTCCTTAGGTGACCAAATCTTTCTGTTCTTGATTTTTTTTTCTTGATTAACTGTTGAAGGATGTTATTTGGGAGTGAGAAGACATATAGGGTCAGATTATTTTCAGATACTTTGTTCAAGGATGTCATGTATTCTTTCAACATGTTTCTACTGAAAAGATCTTCTGTTTTTCATATACTATCTCCAAGGTCACAGTGATACAGTAAAACATACATGCCACACATATATTCACAGGTACACACATGGCTCACAGGAACAATAGAACAGAAACCCACATGATTACATGATGCCTTGATAATTCTTCACCAACATATAAAAAAAAGACAATTTAAGATTTAGACAGTTAATAGAATTACATGATCATATAGGATGGAAATATTATTGCCCCTCTCTGTGAGGTGATTGGGAAAGAATATAAAAGATGAAGGCATATTCCTTGCTCTTGAGGATAATGCTACACCAATGTATGAGAATGATATGAAACACACTAATAACAGTGAGGACGGGAGCCAGTGTACAGGCAAGCAGGAAACTGTAACCAGCACTCTCAAAACAATCTGTCCTCACCTAGTGGGCTGTGCTTAAAGGAACAAGAAAATTCTTTTGTCCAGCTAGAAGTAGAGGAATTTTAGACAAAACCACTGTTGAATGCAAAATTCAATGAACATGAGAAATAGACATTTAGGTGACAGAAGGATATTCTGTTAGGAACGCCAATGAGTAAGTCTCAGAGAATGAACGGCGAGGGTAATAAACACAGACTGTTTAAGAAAAGAGAATAATATCAGCTTTCTTAAAATAGGAAAACCCGCAGTTGAATTTCAGAATTAAAAAAAAAAAAAAAAAAAAAGGTTGACGGCCAGACCACAGTGATAAGTATAAGAACAAAGAATGTTCCAACCTAGAAGCAGAATAAAAAAATATGTGGCAGAGGTAATCTTAATGTGAGGCTACAGATGCATAATCTCCCCAGTCCTTCATTTGCTGGACCCTTACCAAGAATCAACCTGGTAAAAGTTTATCATTCTGAATAAATATTCACCTTTATATCTAATTTTGCATTTATAATTTTGTATTTTTTTTTCTTTGAGAATGCCTTCAAACTGTATAAGCTTTGGGTCCACAAGTCCTGGATTCATCATCCTACAAGCTAAATTCATGTTAGTATGAGAAAGGAATAATGAGAAGTGGGTGTGTCAAAGTAACTGATCATTTTAGAGAGTATGTAGATATGAATATATATGTATACATATGTAAGAAAATGTATATAAACCTTTCTCTCTCTCTCTCTCTCTCTATATATATATATATATATTACATAGCATTAATGATAATGGTGGAGTTAAATTCAGGCTTAGTTTTTGGTATAAATTTCTAAGTGAATATACATGAGTATATTTATGAATGCATATAAACATATATAGAATATATATGTAAATATAAATATATACATGAATATATGTGTTCATTTATACATGAATATGATTTCTTTTAGGGGTAGTTTAGGGTAATGGTTAGGGTTATATAAGAATATAATACAAAGAGATTCTGGAAAGATGGCAGAATAGAGGTGGTCACTTTCCTGGCTGCTCTGTGGTGTGAAACCAAGAAAGCTGAAAGGTAGCTTCTCAGCAAGGTGTGTGAAAAAAGATAAATAAAAAGGGGACTTTCCTGGGAATCAACACTGGGCATTTAAAGCAGATCAGGGACTAGGAAGTTGTATATAATATAATAAGGAAGAAATCCTCAGGGATATTGCCACTACTGCTGGTGCAAGCCAGAGTGGTCCCCCTGTGAGTAAGGGGAAGAATAAGGAAATTAAAGAAACCCACTTTTTCAGGAGGTCTATTGTGTGTTTGAGTACAGAAAGATCAGAAATCAAAGACACTAATCTGAAAGGTTAGTGCTTCACACTATCCTTGTGTAGGAAAGGGGCCACATATCTCGTGACTGGCTGCAGACAGAGAAGGGAGCCATTTTACAGCCATGCCATGGGGGCCAGCAGCTGTGGGGGATGAGTCCTGGCAAACACTGTGGACCCAGAATACCCAAACCACATGACAAGGAGTGTGCTTAAGCTCCCAGGAATAGAGGTTTCTGAGCATAGAAAGATACTACTATGTTTCACTGTGCTGTAACCTCTAAGCCTGCCCACTTAATAGAAACTTTTGACAAGAGGCTTCCTGAGTGCCACAGGAAGATCCTAGTGTTGCAACAGTGGAATAGCTACAAAAATGTTTCTAGTCCTGTAACTTTCTAGTGCACAAAGAACAATGCCTCTATAGTCTTTAACTTTCTAATTATGAGACCCTAAAAAAGAAATGTTCTGGGCCAGTTCTGAGTCATTGCTTTTCAACCAGAGATCAGTGTCCCACCTAATCCCAGCTTTTTCTCTTAATGTATGTGTATTTTTGTTAATTGCCCATTGCCCCTCACTGGTATCTGAATTAATGACTGTGCAGGTCACAGCAAATAAATACAAATAAATATATAATTTAATCTATGTAAATATGATTATATGTATATGAAAATATATATAAAACTAAGTATACATAGTTTCATATAAAATAGGTTTATGGTAATATGTATGTCATGGCTTGGTTTAAACCAAGAATATGGATATATTTAGGAATATATATATATATATGAATATATAAATAAAATATAAAATATATATGAATATTCACAAAAATTTATATGAATTTATTATAACAAGGTTTGGTTTTATAGAAAGTGTTTGGGATAGGAGTAGGTGAGGGAAACAGTTAAACTTAGGGTTAGGGAAACATCAAACATATAAATATAAATATGAATATATGTATATAAATACAGAAGAAAATCATATAAATAAATATCACATAAATACAAGGTTAGAGTTAGCTGTAAGGCTATGGTTTTGTTTAAATGTATGCTATGGAAGTATTCATGAATACATTTATATTAATATATAAAAATTTATAAATATATATTTCAAATATATATGAATATTGATATATGTACATATGGTTTTATATATAAGTATGATTCAGTTTATTGTTAGTGTTAGAGCAAGTTTAAGGGGTAAGATTAGGGAATGAATGTACATATCAACATATGTGAATATAAATACTAATATATATGTGAAAATATATATAGGGAGACATATATAAATATATATGGTTTCATATATGTGTATGTTTAGGTCATTTAGGTTTAAAAACAGGGTGTGAATATATATTTACATACATGATACATATGTGAATATAAAAAAGTACGTCAAAAATTTATGAACCCAAACCTTAAACCTACCCCAATCTTATTCTTACACCTAATGCTACCATTAAATGCCACCTATTTATATATTAAATCAGATATATTTTCATAAATATTCATGCATATTTTTACATGTACTAGTAATATTCACATATATATTCATATATATATATAAAAATATATATATCATGTAGTAATTCATGCCCTTTTTTTTAACCAAAATGAAGCATACACCTAACCTTAAACTTACACATTTATGAAACTGTACGTATTTGTACAGGTTTTCCTCTATAATTTCATATACATCTTCATAATTTTATTCATATATATATTGAGATATATGCTTTTTCCCTAACCCTAAACCTAACTCTACCCTGAAACCTAGTCTTACCACTAACACTACTACTAAATGCAAACTTACTTATATATAAAATCACATATATTTGTTTAAATATTTATATATATTTCGACATATGCTTTTATATATTCACAAAAATATTCATATATATTCATGCATGTATTCATGCCCTATTTTTAAACTGAAATGTAAGTATACACCTAACCCTAAACCTATCCATTTGTGAAAACATATAAATTTATATATTTTTTCACATATATATTCATATTTATATTAGATATATTGATACATATGATTATTTTCTAATCCTAACCCTAACCCTACCACTAAACTTAGTCCTAACCCAAACACAAACATTATACCAAAACCTACTTATACATAAAACCATATATACTTATATCAATATTTATATATATTTGAAACATATGTTTATATACTCACATATATATTTATACATTTTCATATGGACACATATATATTTATTAATACATTCATACCCTATGTTAAAACAAAATTGTCACCATACCTATAACCATAAACTTGTACATATATAAAACTATATCTATTTACATAGGTTTCTTATATAATTTCACATATATATTCATATTTTTATTTAAATATATATATATATATGTCCTTTATTAACCCTAACCTTAACCTAGACTTAAACCTAGTCGGACCTCTAACACTACCAATAAATTCAAAACCACTCTTACACAAAATCATATGTGTTTATATAAATATTCATATATATTTTAACATGTACTTTTATATTTTCATATTGTAGACAGAGATTTAAGATTATAGATGATTCTGTCAAGGAATTGTATAAAGGAGAGAAATTGAGGTGAAATTTTCAAGTGGAGGTGTGATCCACGGGTAGATGTCTTAGAACCCTGTAGAATTTCTGTTCTGTCTTTCTCCAGGTATCAGGTAGCAAGGTGATTAACTGAGGAAGTTTAAAAAGAGAGAAGAAGCCGGGCGCGGTGGCGCACGCCTGTAATCCCAGCACTTTGGGAGGCTGAGGCAAGAGGATCACGAGTTCAAAGCCAGCCTCAGCAATGGTGAGGCACTTAGCAACTCAGTGAGACCCTGTCTCTAATAAAATACAAAAAAGGTCTGGGGATGTGACCCAGTGGTCGAGTGTCCCTGAGTTCAATCCCCAGTACCACAAAAAAAAAAAAAAAAAAAAAGAGAGAGAAGATACTGCAGTGGTCAAGGAAGTGGGAGTGTGGGTGGACCAGATCTAAGAATTGCTAGGAAGAATAAACAGACTTCTTGGAGTGATTTTTGTGAAAATAAAAGATGACAGCATGGTTGTGTTCCGTCCTTTAGTCACATTCAGTGTCTCAGGGCAGAAAAAATGGGGACAAATTTATGAAGCTCAGGAGTGTGTTAATTATTGATCGTTGAATTTAACTTAGTTGAGGTGGGAAATGAGGATGCAGGGAGAGGTGGTCAAGGTCAGGGAAAGATGGTAGGATTAATGGATTTTACATGCAGTGAGTTCAATTTTCAAAAAAGACTTGGAGTATTATAACTAGAGAAAGTGAGCTGGTACATTGAGGTGGTGCTCACAAGGTAAGTTTGAAATTGAGATTATAAGGGGATTATAGTTATCATTAAAGACAAATTAACATGTGACTGTGGAAGTAAGGCTGGGAGTGGGTTGGGGGCAAGAAGAAGAAGGTAAATCTTGTTAATAACGAGTTCAAGCCACCAGCTCTATCCCTGAAGAGGGGCACTTTATAAGACAGTAGGGTTTTCTCTATGGGCTCATGACCTAATAGGAAGGTTGCAGAGGAAATCAGTAGTAAGGCCGAGGTCAGAGGTGAAAATCCTGTGTTGAGACTAGGTCATAACCAAGATGGGCGTTACCAGGCAACGGCAGCCTGCAGCTCCAGGTCTGCACACACCTGTATTTCTGGTGGGGCTGGAGCATCCGGGAGCCAGTGGAGCCACAGAGGGGTGGTCAGTTAAGAGCCCTAGGAACATCCTGGTCTGACGAAAGACCTCACTGCCATGAAGAAGCTTTTCGGCTTATGGAAGAGGAAGGATGAATCTTCCAGCCTCCCCTCATGCCTGCCCCCAGGCCAGGGCTACACTCCCAGAGCTAGGCATTTAAAGAAACTCCACAAAGCCGCTTTAGATGGGGATTTGGAGAAATTGAAGGAGTATCTTCAGCTCAAGAAACATGATGTGAACATGCGGGACAAAGAGGACAGGTGGGCAAAACCCAAGAGCCTGAGCGAAGGGCAGTAGTGGTGAGACGCTGGGGACACTGGGCCCTCCATCCCAAAATGAGTCGTGCCTGGGCAGTTTTACTCTTGTCACTCTGGGTTTCCCTGGGCAGAGAGGTGGTCACGTGCAGGGGCCATGATTCTTACTTAATTTTTTGTGAATGCTTATCTGCATGTTTGAAAGTCTTTCTGCCCTCCCTGATTTCCTCAGTGCACTTGCTCTGTCTTTGCCCCATTTTGTTGTTTTGCTCTCTGGTATAGGTTGTCCCTAGTCATATAACATTTACACTTTTATTAATGGAGGACTACGAACAGTGAAGAGGCGACTATCTAGAACAGTATTTTTTAAGAGTTTAAGACTTAGAAACACCAACAATTGACATACATTAAAAATAAACTTGTTATCAAACTTATTGGACAGAGGATGATTTTTGCCTTTTCTGTGTTGCACATTCCTTAGCATTAATTTGCTTAGCTTTGAATTAATTTACTCAACAAATATATGGGGAAAATATATAACCACTATGTAAACAAGGCAGTGTGTTAAATTCTGGGATAAAAATGGTGAATAAGCTTGATATGCTTTTCAGTAACCACATTCATTGCCACGGAATTTATCACAGAGGTTGTAATAGCCCAAACGGTCCTTGACACAATGCATTCAACTAAGTACCTTCAGTTACAAACCATTGACCTTACTGTAGTTAGAATTTTTCAAGAAACTTTCAGAATCTCCAAAGTCAAGAGCTGCTATTTAACTTGGTTTGACAAGTAGAGGAACTCCCAGGTAGAGGTATATCCAATCTTAGCCCTATAAGAAGTAATTTATAGCATCTGTCTTGTTCTTCAGATTGTAAGGGTGGTTTCAAAACAGGAAGTTCAACTACTTGATCAATAAAAATGTAATGAACCCCCATCTACAAATTTTATGATGGGCAGAAGAATTTATTTTGGTAAGAACACTTAATATTTGACCTACCCTCTCAACAGATTTTTAAGTTTACAATATATTATTTTGATTATCATGCAATATTCTACAGCAGATCTCTAGAGATTATCCTGCTTTACTGAAATTCTTTGCCCTTTGATAACTCAACCTTTCTATATAGAAAATTATGTCAATTGCAAAGAGGGCCTAATTTTCTTCTTTTCTGATGGTGATACCAGTCTGGAAAATAAGGATCAGATCCTTATTCCTTCTGTGCTGAAGATTAAGCACCCAAGAAATGCCAAGGCAAGAGCAGAAAGTAAATTTTATTTAAGAAAGGGAACAGAGGAGTGAAATTTCTTTGCAAAGGAAGGGGTCCAGAGCTGGTGCCTGAAGGGAGTAGGAGTGTCCTGCCCCTTTATAGATTTTAGGTTTCCTTTCTTTTCATGCATAACATGACCAAAAAGCAGGAAGAGAGCCATCCAGGGAGTGATTGCTTGTGTTGGTAATTGTGATCCTTTCCCTGGGGGAAGGGAAGGGCTGTTAGCAACAGATTGATGGGGTAATGCTATCTACCCCATTTCCTTTTCTTTGATAATCATCTACCTGTCCTTTGCCTGGTCTCAATGGAATGCTTTTTTTTAATTTTCTTGTCACTTTCCTCTGAGGAGGACTTCCAATATTATGTGAAAGTAGCATATTTGCCTAATTCCTGATCTTGGGGAAAACTTTCAGGGTCTGTTGTTTTGTTTTGAAGAAGAGTTTTGGAATGTATAGTATTCTTGGTGGCAATATTTCTTTTCTTTCAACACTTTTTAAACACTTTTAAGTTGGCTTTTATATATACAACCTTTATTATATTTAGTTAATTTCCCTCTTTTCCTAGTTTGTTGTTGTTATCATAAAAGGATGTTGAGTTTTCTCAAAAGCTCTTTCTGCATCTAATGGAAAAAGCATGATTTTTATTCTTTTATTCTGCTAATGTGGTTATCACATTAATTGACTCTCCACCCCGTTTTTTATTTGTATGTTGAACTATCCTTGCATTTCTGGTATAAACACCACAATCCTTTTAATGCATTGCTGGATTTGGTTTGCTAGTATTTTGTTGAGGATTTTAATATCTATATTTATCAAGGATGTTAGCTTGTAGTTTTCTTGTCTAGCTTTAATATTAAGGTAATACTGGCCTTGGAAAGTGAATTTGGAAGTATTTCTTCCTCTTCAGTATTAGATTCATGTTAATTCTTCTTTAAATATTTGGTATGATTTACCAATGAGAGCTGTGGTTTTGGGCTTTTCTTTTTTGGAAGTTTTGAGTATATAATAATTCATAGTAGTCTCTCATGGTCATTTTTATATTTTCATACCAGTTGTAATTGTAATGGCTCTTCTTTCATTTCTGATTTTATTTATTATCTCTTTTATTCACGTTTAAGACTTTGACAGTTTTGTTAATGGAAGACCCTTAACTTCACTGATTTTTTTCTATTAGTTTTCTATTTTCTGCTTATTTATTTCATATAAACTGTTATTTATTTCCATCTGGTAACTTCAGGCTTATTTTATTTTAGGCTTTTTGAAAATGAGTAAGAAGTGTTTAATATATTTGGGATTTGAAAATTCTGTGCATGCTACACTCTATGCTGACAACTCTTTTAACAGTACATAAGAGAGTGAGAGACTGTATTAAACAAGATTACACTAGCTAGCTGGGAATCCAAGAAACTAGCACTGGTCTTCATATGGATTTAGAGTTCTGGTTAGATAAATTCTGAGAGTTAAGTAACAATATAAACTAAAGTCTTACATTGGGTATGTTGTATATTGATAAAATTTGAGGATTTTTAGCAAATGGAATAACATTATTTAAAAGTATTTCTCAGATATCTATGAATATGCCCTCTGCATTCAGCTGTTTAAAAAATTAAAACTTTAAAAAATATTTTTAGTTGTAGATGGACACAATACCTTTATTTTGTTTATTTTTGTGGTGCTGGGGATCAAACCCAGTGCCTCATGCATGCTAGGCAAGTGCTCTACCACTGAGCCACAACTGCAGCCCTCAGTTTTGTTTTGGATGTTAGGTGGAAAATACTCATCTTAGCCTCAAAGCATATACAAATGCATTATATATGTAAACAATTGGAAAAGAGGCCTTAAGAACTCTGTTGATTAGAATAATGATTAGAGTTCTGCTTTTTATATTTTAGCCATATTATGATTTTTACCTTTTGTAATTATATTCAACTATACTGGACTGGAATATAGCATTCCAATATCGTTATTTGCTGTATTCTACACTTGTGCACTCTGGAATTTAAGGATAGTTAAATCTAAATATTTAAATAAAATGAATGCAAATGTGAATTCTGTATATTATTAAAACATTTTGTCTTTTAAACCAGGATGACTCCTTTGAAAACGTGCCAGGTATTCTAACTAAAAATTCTTTACAAGACTGTCTTGAAGATTTTAACGATATTACAAACATTATAGTGTTTCATATTTGCTCAAAATAGATTAATTTTTGTTTCCAGATTTTGTGTAAAAGATCACAAAATATATTACTCAATACTTCTTTAGAAAGCTGAATCCTTCATGGCTATTTTATTTGATTGAATTTGTGGCTAATTCCATAAGTTCACTGGAGCAAATCAAGGATTTAATTGTGAAAGTAGGTTTTAGGCTTTAACTAGAAGAGTGAAATTATCCACCAGGGGTGCAGCATCCACTTTTAGAAGACATATTGGAGATTAGCCAAATACGCTTTTCATTCTCTTTAGAAAGCAGTGTAGCAGTATTCTGTTGTTCTTGTTGTTGTGTTGTTGTTTTGTGTTTAATAAATTAAAAAAACAGAGTTTATAAAGAAGCAGATCTCATGATAGATAGAAATTACCAAAGTTCCTTGGGACTAAATTTTTATGATATATGTATTTGCCAATGAAGAAGACAGATGAAAACATTTTTATGCTGTTTCAAGAAGACATCTTAGGTATGATCAAAGCTATTTAGCTCTGTATATTTGGTTGAGGACTCCAAAAGCTTACAATTACTTATGGAAGTTCATCCTTCAGCCAAATCATAAATCTTAACAACAACAACAACAAAATCAACCAGTGCTTTCTTGTATCAGGATTGTTGAGAAACCAAATTAGTCACCAGAAATTTGCTTAGTAAGGATGAAATCACAGCAAAGGGTAAGGTAGGTAGGTTTTCTTTTTTTTATTTTTTTTTGGTACCGGGGGTTGAACTCAGGGGCACTCGACCACTGGGCCACATCCCCGTCCTTTTTGTATTTTATTAGAGACAGGGTCTCACTGAGTTGCTAAGCGCCTTGCCATTGCTGAGGCTGGCTTTGAATTCATGATCCTCATGCCTCAGCCTCCCAAGTGCTGGGATTACAGGCGTGCGCCACCTCGCCTATCTAAGGTAGGTCGTTTTGAGAGAGATTTCCTCTAGACATGATGTCTGAAAAATCATTTTTGTTTTACAACAAAATATTGCTTTCTCATAACTGGGAAGTTTGTGTTCCTTAAACTTAGATTGTCTTTTCCATGAAGGATATTGATTAATTGTGAATAAATTCTGTTTCCATTCTATCATTCAAACTGATTCCTCTTTTTCCTGTATAGTCTTTTTTCATCTAGAGAATAATGGATAAAAGTTCTGCTTTTTATATTTTAGCAGTATTATAATATTTCCTTTTGTAATTATATTCAAGTATATTGGACTGAAATAGAGCATTTTGAAATTGTTGAAAGTTATTTTTATACTTGTTTAGTTTACTTGCATAGATGGTAAGTTATGACATTCTATACTTATTTTGTTAGTTTAGCTTTTTGAAAATTAGCTATGTTTTAAGTTTTGAGAGCCACATTTTTGCTACTCCTTGTGTCAATAACAGATCAGTTTAAACACCTATGAAATACTTCTGAAAAACCTAAAGTAAAGCAAAAAAATGACATATAAGTTCTCTTGTTTGGACCATCAGCCATATATATATGAAATTTTATAAATACAAGGATACAATAATATGACCTTAATAAATAAATAAAAGATTAGTAAGGACCAGTCTGGGCTAAAACTTGCCAAATTCAAATGGGGCTACTTTGTATTCTTTGTAATTTACAAATATGTGCTTGGCTTCTGGTAGACTATTTAAAGTAGGGTTCTTTGAGAAACAGAAATTAGTGTAATAACTAAAATTTATATCTAAAATTTAAAGAGTCCTTCAGCTTTTACCTTATGTATTTCTTTCTTTCTTTCTTTCTTTTTTTTTTTAGATGCAGTTGTTGCCAACTTTAATAGCTGGACAAAGAGAGAGAAACACACAATAATTAGGGGTAGCTTGCCATTGAATAGTCAGTGTCTCTTCTCTCTGTTACCTATTAGATATTTTTGAGATCATTTCTAAATTTTATGGTGATATCCAATCTTATCATCCTTCCAAGGTCCATACACCATTTTGGTGTTTGAAAAACCTATTCTAAACTCATTAGGGTTCAGTTTACCCTCAAGTGAAACATATTAAATATTATTTGCACAGCATTTTAAATCCAGTAAAAAGCAATTATAATTAATGTAAATTTTGTATAAATGTAAATAAGCACCTTAAGCAAATATTCTAACATAAATTCAACTTTTGGGGATATAATAAATAACTGTACCAATGAGACATATTTAACTTCATGTTTTATTATATTGATATAGAACACCTTTGCATATGGCCTGTGCTAATGGACATACACATAACAGATCTCTGTTACCTATGAAAAAATGCAAAATAAATGTCCAGGATGGTGAAAACAAATCTACACTGGTTAAGGTATTTCTATTTTTTTCCTTTTCAGTTGTAATATACTTGAGTTCTTTCAGTTAACTATTATTGATTTTCATGCTTTAAAACATAATATTAGACATTAATTTGACATATCATATCCTGAGTAGTAAATGGGCAACACATCTATTCTTGTTGTATTGACAGACAGTACAGTTACAGAAGGAGAATTGTGCTACTGTTCTTCTAAGCCATGGTGCAGACCCAAATCTGGTGGATTTTCATTATAATACTGCTCTTCATTATGCTGTGTGTGGTCAGAGCATCTCATTAGTCAGAAAACTACTTGAACACAAAGCAAATCTTGAAGCTAAAAATAAGGTAGTTTTCTATTAAAGAAAAAACTTGTATTTTAGAAAGCAACTAGAGAACATTCAGTTCAAATAATTCATATAATAGTAATGCGTGTTTTATAGAGAATGAATTTTCTAAATTGAAACTGGGGAGAAGGTGGAGATTATTAAAAACTGATAACATTTTTTCTTTTTTAAAAAGTCTTCATTTAATTGCAGACTGAAACCCTGGCCACCAAAGTAATATCATATTTAACCATAATTGTTCAAAGATCCATATCAAATGAGAACTATTTGATGACCACATAAATGAATGTTGATAAAAATCTGAAACCCCGTTTTTTCTATTTTATTCATACACTCATGAATAATAGAAGTTACTACACTAAAAGCAATCTAACTCAACTTTTGAGCTATTTTAAATAACTGATGAATATTTTTTTTCAAAAAGCCTCTTAGCATTTGAGTTCACTGATATTTTGTCTGATAGCCCAAATAAATGCCAGTCTTGAAGCTTGAAGTGAAGCCCTAAAGATATCCAATTATTACATTATGAAATATGAAATAAATGATAGGTACTCATTACTTAATTACTCCAGGATGTTCTTAGCTACAATTTAAATTAAGACTAAAATAGAAATTCAGTTTTTAACTGGCTAACTCTAAGTTGCTTTATTGATCTTTGAAATCATATTTTGTTCTGTATCAAAATCTTTAAAATTTGAAGTGTATATTCAGAAGTTTCTTCTAAGCATTCATTTTTAAAAATAGAATGAAATCTAAAAGTCACTTAACTCTTACATAATGCTCTAAATAATAATTTTGAAATAATTTTGCAGGATGGATATACTCCACTTCTACTTGCCATTGTTGAAAATAATGAAAATATGGTAAAATTTCTTCTGAAGAAAGGGGCAGATGTGAATGCTTCAGATAAGAATCAAAGGTATAATTACTAAAGCTAAACAATATTGCGTATAATTGCAGCTACTTAAAAGAATTGCACACACACACACACACACACACACACATATTTGATATTGGGAAAAGATAGATGAAATCATGACATGATTTTCTGCAAAAGTACTTAAGATTCTCAGAATCAGTTTTTTTTATCTGTAAAATTCAACAGTTGGACCAGATTGGTAGATTGTTTGTTGTTACTGTTATTAATAATATTGGGCATTTATATAGAAGATCAAATGTTGTATTTAAAGGGGGTAGTGGATCCAGGGTCACAGACACACTCTCTTCCGTGGAATTTTAAGACATCTTGAAAACACTAGCCAGCCTTTCAGGAAGCAGACACTGAAAACCATTGAGCTGGCTCTTTCCTAGGGATTCTTATCTTTAGACTCTGTGTTTAACAACCTTTTTTTTGACAGCTCTGCCCTACTTTTTACATTGTTTCCTTGAATTTTCCTAAAGGAGATCCTACATCGGAATGATAAACTAAGAAGACTAAATTTGTTTATCTCTTACTCTAGAACAGCCCTTATGATTGCTCTCAGTGATGAACCAACAAGTTTAGTAAGTCTTCTTCTTCAGGAAGATGTTGACCTATCTTGCCAAGATATTTATGGATTCACAGCTGAGGAGTATGCTTCTTTTAATGGTTTTACTATGTAAGTGGTACTTTATGTCTTTTAACAATCATGGTGTTTGATCTTAAGGAACAAAGAATGAACCCCAAAGAGCAAAGTTGGAATAGGCTCAGCAGGAATGGAAACCACATGCAAACTCTGACCAATGAATCCAGAGATCCTGGATTTCCTACATTTGTAAGGTCCAGTTTGTATAAGAGA
Source organism: Tamias sibiricus (assembly GCA_025594165.1). Taxonomy (NCBI): domain Eukaryota; kingdom Metazoa; phylum Chordata; class Mammalia; order Rodentia; family Sciuridae; genus Tamias; species Tamias sibiricus. Next base: position 116,626,665 of record CM046664.1, read on the forward strand.
GTCAAATGAGTTGAGTCAAAAATTGAACTCCCAGTGGCATGGGAATTGGCCAAGGACAAGAATTCTCATACCAGTAACATAGGATTCTAGGACAGGGATTCTCACACCAGTAACATAAGCCATTAATAAAATATATGGGTAATTGAGTTGGACAAACGATGATCAGTTCACATAATGTATTTTCATTTTTATAACTTAAAAATGTAAAAATTTAAATGTTTTGAATATTGTTAACATTTATTAACTAACTTCAGTTTGGTATGTTTCCAGAATTCTTAAGTATGTTCTCATTATACTCAGAGAACAAAACATTTTCATGTATGAACATGCATTTCTGATTTTTAAATCAATGATAAAGTAAAATGTAATGTACAGAATTTAATGAAGTTAAACAATGTACACAATTTTTAAAATAATTTTATTTTAAAGACAATTAACTTATGCATGGGTTTTCCATTGTTTATTTTTTCTAGTTTATTGATTTATTCTTTCACTTACTTTATATTTTAGAAATATCTTTTAATCATTAATTCAATATAATAAGTGTATGTGCAAAGGGGGCAGAAATAATATGCATATTCAAAGGTTTATTTTTGAAGTCTTAATTAATTGAACTTTAGACATTAAGAAATTCAGATAATATTAACTATATGAACCATAATTGAATGTAGTATTTTTTCTTTATCATACTGGACATGAATATCTTGTTTTACCTAGGTTTTTTTATACACACACACATTTAAATGAAATAAAAAGATAATTTTTTTGAATGTCCATATTTTAAAAGGATTCTTCACTTTGTAAAAGAGCTCTCCAACTGATCCTTTTAAATATGGAAATTTCTCCCAACACATAAAAAGTTTTGAGTATGTGAAACTAGGCGACACATGTGTCTGTTTAGTGTAATGTATCTATTAGTCAAAAATAGTACTTACATACTTGAAATACTTTACTTACATGTACAAGTCTTATGAAGCCATTATTGGTTATTTATGTGGAGGTCTCACAATTTTTCATCTCCTTCAAATGTCTATGTGTAAACTGTTCCATCATGAATTTAAAAATAAATAGAAGCATGTTTACTAGGGAATTTTTACTCTCTCAATATTGTTTTCATATTTTAAGTGTTGGAATTCTGAGAATTATATTACTTTTATTTTTTTTCTTCAAAGAGGTAAAAGAGAAGAGAAGTAACTTCTAATGGCTAAGCAATTAACTATAGAATGTGGGAAAACTTAGCATTTAATGAAAGTTGTGAATGACTCTTCTAAGCTACAGTCTAATTCCCCCTGTCCTTTCTTCTGTCTTTCCTATTTTAACTAAGTTTTCCACAGTTGTGATTTTTATTGCTTAAGTAGCTGTTTCCTATCTAGCATACTTAAACACATGGCCTCTGCTTTTTAGCATCATTTGTTTGCTCTCCTCCCTGGTACATAGGTTCTATGGCTTAGAATGGAAGCCTATGAAGGAGCCTATAATCAAGGAGATAGCTAAAGATTGCGGTTAGCTGAGAGCCATAAAAGATGTTCTAGTTTCCACCTGATAGTAATACATTATTCAAGGAATCTTTGTATGCCCGTGAACACTACGTGACGCACCTGTAAGCTCGAGCTGTAAGCACGTGTCCTTGTTAAAGCTATATGTATATAACTGGGTGAGTTTGGTTAGTGTGGGTGGGAAGAAGAAGGTGGTGGTTGGAGTTAGAGCGTTTGGAGTGATTGCTGGAGCCGGAGAGAGAAGAAGAATAAAAGACCTTTTTTCATTTTCATCCTGCCTCCGAATTTTCCTGCGGCGTTCATTGCTCCAAGCGGTTTCCGCTTCAGGCAGCAACAAGCCTAGACAGTATTTCTCATGTAGTTTTAAAAAATAAACTGTCTCAGATGTGAGAATAATATTTATTTTAAAGTTAGAATTAACTCATATACCTCTTTTTTACTGGCACTGAAATTTTGGAACTGTAAGCCTATTATTAAATGACTATAATAGACACTTTTGGGGAATGGAGGAAAAGTATTCTTTGCTGGATATGTTTAGTTCCTGACTAATTGTCTTCACTTTGTTAATTTGTTAAACCTAAGTCCTTACTTTGTTAACAATCTATTGAATTTTGAATCCTCAAAATTAATGTTAAAGCACTGCCCTAGTACCTCAGGATGTGACTTTTTTGGACATGGGCCTTTCAAGAGGTGATCAATTTAAGGTTAGTAGGCTAGGCCCTAATCCAATCTGATCTGTGTCTTAAGAAGAGAAGATCAAGGACATACAGAAAAATATCAGGTGTGTTTGTACACAAAGGGACAACTGTTGTGAGGAGACAACAAGATGACAGGCATCTACACTGGGAGAGGCCTGGAACAGATCATTCCCTTACGGCTTTCAGAGGAAACATCACCACCGGCACCTTAATTTTGAAAGTCCAGGCTACAGAACTGTGAAAAAATAAATTCCTGTTTAAGCCACCCACCCAGATTGGTGTTTTGTTGTGGCAACCCTAGCAAATAAATGTATCAAGTATAACAAGAAGTCACTTTCTTCGTAGCTTTTAAAAATTATATTCATGATAGCAGGAAGAGAAGAAACGCCAGGGAAGGGGAGTTTATGGAAAAACTGGTGTCTTTCAATAGAGTAGGCTTGAAGGAATATATGATAGACTAGGAAAAATTTTGACTTGTTAATGAGTTTAATTGAAATTTACAAATGTTGGAATTTTTGCATGTTTTCTCTTTGTGACTAGATATCATCAATTTATTGCTAATTATGAAAAGTAGAAGACAGTTGAACGAACACTCTGAAGATACAACTTTGGAAACTACTTGTGGTTCAAGAGAGCTGAAGGAAGGTAAGCCAGTAACTGAGCAAGTAGTTTTTTTATTGCCTTTTGATTTTAGGAAGGAAAATAACTTTCTTAGTTAATATTTAAATTCAAAATTTGAATTTTCCTCTATTTTGAAACTGTTCTTAAGAATATTTGTGATTAAAAATACTCTAACACTGTATTGACTGAAAAGGTAATATAAAGATATGAATGATGAAGATCCTTTTTAATCCATAGTCTCTTGACTAGTCATAAAAACCCCCAAATTTTGCATGAGACACTTCAGATAAATATACTTGATAATATTTAATATAATATGCACCAAGCCATCATGTAAAATTTACAGTTAAGTAACATTATTTGTGCCAGGAGTGGTAGAGCACACCTATAATCTCAGCAACTTGGGACGCTAAGGCAGGACGATTGCCAATTTGAGGCCAGCCACAACAACTTAGTGAGACCCCTAGTGAGTCCTTGTCTCAAAATTAAAAATAAAAAGAGCTGGGGATGTAGCTCAGTGGTAAAGCACCCCTGGGTTCAATCTCAGGACTACCAACCAACCAAGCGACAAACAACCAACACTGTGAAGAATTCACTTTATCTGCATCTACGGAAATAATTTTTGGTGTTCATTTTCAAAAAATACCCATAGCTATTTAGGTTTGTAAAATGTATCTTTTTTTTTTTTTTAATTTGGTGTATGTGTTGACTTTTTGTTGGTTGAAAGAACAATTCTTGCAACTATTTTTTGTATTCCCAGCAACCATAGTTCTACCCTAGTCTTCACCCACAGCAGGAAAAAGAGGTCATGGAAAGAGCATGGTGGCAGTAAATCATACAAATGTCACAATTATGCACACTGTTTTCTCACATCTATAAAGATAATGCTTACAAAAGTTGACCATGTTGACTCCACGTGAGTAAACTTAAAATTTCCCTGAATTCCTCTTAGCATGCACTCTTAATTTTCCTTTCCTACATATCTTTAAAAAAAAATTCACACATCTATAAGAGATAAAGCGTTTCTTTGATACACTTAATTTCCCAAGTGAACAAAAGCAGTAGAAACTACAGAAAAAATACTCCTGTATTTGAATGTGTCCTGAGCCGTGAACATTTAAAACTACCCCCAATCATTTTTCCTTAACAATATGTATTTCCAGTTTTCAGCAAATGGTTAATCTTTATATATTTTAAAGCATAATAGAAATATTGGGTAAAGAAAATTCCCAATAAGTTTTACAAAAGGTGATAAACTTAAAATTTGTATTTCTGTCAGATGGAAAGGGGGCAACTTAATCATTTCTTAAAATGACAAAAATAGAAGTATTATTGCTAAATTATAATTGTGTTGTAGCTTAGGCATAGGATTTAAGAAATATAGTTAGGAGTGAAAATATTTGGAGTTAAATGAAGATATTGTCAGTATCATTTGTTTTCTAGATGTGTAATTTCATTTTCACAAATCCTTTATTTCTTCCTTAAATTAGAAAGATATGTTTTGTAAGAGCAGTTAAGTGAACTGTCATAGCTACTCAATTTGAACAGAAGTTTGTTAAATGAAAAACAATTTCTTTAGCCTTCCTAGACATGAAGACATTTCTAGAGACAAACTTCTTTATTGTGAACCTTCAGTTGAAAAGATTCAATTCATATTCAGGATATAGATAGAGACAAATTTGTAGTCAAAATGTTGACTAGAATAATTGTAAGGGTAAGCTGTGTTAGGTGTGTATTAAAACATTGAAGTAAAATAAAAATGCTAACATGTCAGCTACAATGTAGAGGAAAAATTACATGTAATACTGTGTAAATGAAAATTCATTTTTATTTATAAGTACTTTCATTGATAAAGCCTTTTGATTTTTTAGAAATGCTATAGTAATACATATTTAGAAAACTTGGGTACGACAGAAAAAAAAACTACATCACCCACAGTCTTATCACCCAAACAAACATGTTAAACTTTTTGGAATGTTTTTGTAGTCATTTGCTTAGCTTTCTTTCCCCCTTGAAGAAAATATACAATTTTGCATTTTTCTCTTAAAAAAAAATACATTTCGTGCAGTTTTCACTGTGCCCCTTGCTATACCTGAAACATTCTAAGCATGCCTTGGCTTCAGGCTTGTTCCCTTCCTTTAGCTGTTACCTGAGAGAGCTTCCTCTCTCCACATGGGACCCCAGTGGCTGTTCTGTCCTTCTGTAACTTAATTGGGTTGCTTTTCATTCCTTTCTTCATTACGTTTTAGAATTCACACTCTAATAGCTTGAACTTTTTATTTCCTGCCACTTTTAAAATCTCTGGTGTATAGTAGGTATTCAGTTTGCTAAGTGCATAATAGTAATTAAAATGTCAGACACTGTTCCAAGAGCTTTACATACCCTAACTTCACACGGTCTTGACAAGGTAGATAATATTTGTATCCTCGTTTTAAGATAAGGACATTGATGTGCAACACAGTTAATGACTTGCTAAAGGTTACTAAGCTAGTAAGTTGAAAGCTGGATATAAACCCATATACTTGGATTTAAACCTAGCCAGTCTGATACTAGAATTTGTTCCATTAACCAGTATACTACCTCATCTCTCTCATTAATGGATGAATATGTCTTCCTTATAAGCTCCATGTTTAATGGCTCAGAATGAAAATTTTAGTAATATTTGCAACTTATTTAACTATTCATTTATTTAAATATATTTGTTGAATTCCTTCTAGTCCTATTTGATACTGAAAGAAGTAAAGTGGAGGAAACCACCTGACAGTTCCTGACATCAAGGCAATAAATATTTAATTTACACTATGGTTTCTGTCTTTCTTTTTAAAAAATTTTAATTAGGTATATATGACTGCAAAATGCATTTTGACTCACTGTACACAATTGCAGCACAACTTTTCATTTCTCTGTATACAATGTAGTTTCGTACCATATGTGCAGTCACACATGTACCTAGGGTAATAATGTCCATCACACCCCATCATCTTTCCTGCCCCCAAACACCCTCCCTTCCCCTATTTCCCCTTTGCTCAATCAAATTCCTCCATTTTCCCCATGACCGCCCCCCATTATGGATCAGCATCCACTTATCAGAGAGAACATTCGACCTATGTTTTTTTGGAATTGGCTTACTTTGCTTAGCATGATATTATCCAACTCCATCCATTTACCATCAAATTCCATAATTTTATTCTCTTTTAATGCTGAATAATATTCCATTGTGTATATATACCACAGTTTCTTTATCCATTCATCTATTGAAGGGCGTCTACTTTGCTTCCATAGCCTAGCTATTGTGAATTGAGCTGCTATGAACATTGATGGTTGTGTTACTGTAGTATGCTGATTTTAAGTCCTTTGAGTATAGACCAAGGAGTGGGATAGCTGGGTCAAATGGTGGTTCCATTCCAGGTTTCTAAGGAATCTCCATACTGCTTTCCAGATCAGTTGCACCAATTTGCAGTCCCACCAGCAATATATGAGTGTGCCTTTTCCCCCACATCCTTACCAACATTTATTGTTGTTTATATTCTTCGTAACTGCCATTCTGACTGGAGTGAGATGAAATGTTAGAGTAGTTTTGATTTGCATTTCTCTAATTACTAGAGATTTGAACATTTTTTCATACTATCTGTGTTTCTTTTTGGGAGCAGTTTGCCTCCACCTCCCCCAGGATACATTTGGTAATGTCTGGAGTTTTATTTGTTGAGAATGAGGAGAAATATTGCTAAACATCGTACAATATACAGGACAGACCCCTATGATGAGTAATTGGCCCTAAACGCCATAGTACAGAGCCTGGGAACCCTGGTTTGGATTCCATATTATATGCTGGGAAGCCAAGATGAAGAAGATTTTCTATATTTTTTGTCCTCAGTGAGTTTGCAAGTGGTTAGTCTGATCCAGTTTTTCCAACTATGTAAGTGAATTATACCTCTGCCAAAAGTGCAAAAGAAAGGAGTGATAAACTACCTAGTGTAGGTTAGAAAGGGTTGGGGATGATTTCAAATAAAAAGGAAAATTTTTAACATAGCCTGAAAGAGTTTCTTTGGGTCTTCCAATAAAAACTTGCTCAAATATAATAAAAATTTATAATACAGACATCAGTACAACACTAAAAACCAGAGGGAGAGATTATTTATGGGACTCACCTTTAGGTTAACATTGGTGGAGTAAAGGAGATTTGAATAAGGTCGTGAAGACTGGAAGCAGTTTTGACATAGGACATCTAATAAAATAATCAGATGGGACAGAAAAAGAATCTTGTGTATTATTAAGTTTGTGTTGACTATCCATTTGGGCAAACTATGAACTCCATATGTTGTAGTGCAGGTATAGTGCAGATACTTGAGTTTAAATTGTTAGCTTTGTTTCTCCATTATTATAACACCTCTGTACACAGTTCTTTGTGAATTATCTCAAGTATTTAAATTGAATATTGTCAAAAAGTAAATTACATTTTAGTGTGAATGGCAATACCTAAAATAAAGCATATTTACTTTTCCTTCAGAGGTTTAATAGAAAACAGCTAATACATATCCAACTTCACATGAATATTCATACTTCCTTTAAGCAGTCATGTAAATAGATTGCTTTTCCCACTCATGTGGACAGCTTGAAGAAATGTACTTTTTCATAATTGAAGTCCTCAAACTTTAACTCCCCCTCTTCTCTTAGCCAACTAGAATTATAATATAAATTTGTGCAGATTTAGAACACTTTCCTAGAGGGAGCAGATGGAGTTGGTTAAACCATGTGCCTTGAACACAGGTCTGTCAAAGGAAGAAAGGGCAAATTTTTTCTCATTTTCAAAGGCATTCTATGAACATGGTGGCGACCCTGTTCAGCTCCATCACACAAATGTACAGGAAATTTTTCCCCTTTAGGTATCTCACTGAAACCAGCACAGGCTGACACCAGCCCATCTCTGGATGGTGTTACTACAGTGCTCTTCTTTTTTTCTTTGGCAGGGGAGGGGTGTACCAGGGATTAAACTCAGGGGCACTCAAATACTGAGCCGCATCCCTAGCCCTGTTTTTGTATTTTATTTAGAGACAGGATCTCACTGGGTTGCTTAGTATCTCGCCATTGCTGAGGCTGTCTTTGAACTTGCCATCCTCCTGCCTCAGCCTCCCAAGATGCTGAGATGTGAGCTACTGCATCAGGCACACTGCTCTCTTCCAGAACCATACTTTTACCTGGGCTATAGCACTAGCTTGTTTTAACTGCATTTCCACACAAAATACATCCCTCCTAATTTTGATGAAGATTACCATCTTTGTGTTGTTCTAGTGTCCTATTTGCCACTTTCTATGCTAACTGCTTTTACTACGAGCCCCTTTCCTTAGTGTTATGGAATTGTAATAAATTGGAATATCGTTCAGCAAGTACTCTTCCCTCCCTGATCCTTTTCTCCTTCCTGCTGACTTGGTTGGCCCATGTGACTTGCCATGACACAAAGCAATATGGGTGGAAGTGACAGGTTGCCTTTTTCTAACAGAAGCCCCTACCCCCTTGCACTCTTACCATTTTCCCTGAGATAAGCATGTTTAGATAGCATCTACTTCTTAAGCCTGAGTCCCAGTGGACATATAAGGTACAGATCTGAGTTCAAGCCTAGCTGGTACCAGGAACCCAGCTAGGTCCTGTCATGACCCACGTGATATTTACTCAGTTTCCCTGAACTAGGGCTCTGAGTCCAATTAGAAATATTAAAGGTATGAGAAATTGAAGGAATAAAGACACGGAAATAAGTGAAAAGTGGGGATGCAGTGAGATGATCCAGCTGATGGAGACTGGATCTATCAACAAAATGGAACCTGCACTTTATTTAAATGGGCAGGAACATCAATGGGATTCAGAATGAAGGACTTCCTGAGGAAAACAGGAAGAAGATGGCAAAGACAGCTTGGCTGGGGCTTAGCAGGTTACACCTATTTCTTTTACTTGCTGGTTGCTGCATTTGAACCTAGGGCTGTCTGAGCCAATGGGCAGGGTGTCGGCATAATTTGAGCAGTCTCCAATTGGTGGAATTTCACTGAGAGTTCTCAGAAAAGTAATCCCCCTGCCTTGAGATGGCTCAAACAAACCCATAATTCATTCACAGCCCCTATCAGGTCCAAGAAAGCCATGGTATGTACCTGTAAGTAACAAATGTCTGTTTAAGTCACTAAATTTTGGGATTATTGACCCAGCAAAAAGGTGATGAATTAGCAGAAATTATTCTGTATTAACAGAAACCATGAGTGATTTCAACATGTGTCTTGTGGCATTTCATTCATACAGTACCCAGGAGATGTTCTTTTTGCCCAATACCCCCATACCTTGATACCAGATCCTTCCCTTCTCCCAAACTGTCCCTCTCAGCTCAGTCATGCAATCCTCATTGGTCTCTCTTTTTTTTAATTTTTTTATATTTATTTGCTTTTGTTGTACACAATGCATTCATTTTTACGTGGTGCTGAGAATTGAACCTGGGCTGTGCATGTGCTAAGCGAGCGCTCTACCGCTGAGCCACAACCCCAGCCCCCATTGGTCTCTTTTTTATGAAGGAAAACAGTTGTTCTTTTCTTGCCAGTGAAACTTGCAAGAGACTTGTCATTTTCACAGTGTGCATCTCATTTACAATGTACTTACCCAAGCACATTCTCAAAGTCTCATATCAGCACTTTTACCACAAAAGATTTTTACATTTCTCCACATATATGTAAAGCATTTGTGAACCTAGAAATTTTAGAAGATGAAAAGAATATTTACAATAATTTGACACTTTAGGAGAACTCATTATACTTTTTTGAACATAATAAATTTTAACATTTTGATATAATATTTCAGAAATAATTCCAAGGATGCACACATACAAAAAAACCCCCATTTTTAGAAAGATTGATTTTTTATTGGTTTGAATAAGAGTTTTCACTCACAGGACTATTCTAGATCACAAACTATAGTTTTCAATGTGTATCTTCATTTTTTGACCTGGACATTCTACAACTTGGAATATGCTCAAAGGAAATTATGAGAAAATAAGGCAAAGATTTATGTACACTGATGTACATCACAGATCTATATTAGAAAAATTTAGAAACATTTGCATCCACATATATGCATATCATGTATGTCTACATAGTGTATATGTATGGATACATAAACATACATATGTAGTATGGCTTTGTGTAAGAATGAGATCATATTTGTTTTGGAAACTTTTTTCATTTAACAATTTTTTATAAATAGATTTCCAAATCATGGGACATTCTTTTACAACAAAATCATAATGATTAATAATATTTTATGGTATGAATGGGTATGCTCTTATTTATTTTTTAAAAATATTTATTTTAGTTGTGCACAATGCCTTTATTCTTATGTGGTGCTGAACCCCGGCGGCGCATATGCTAGGTTGGCGCTCTACCGCTGAGCTCTTATTTAGTTTTAAAAGTCATGTGGTAAACATTCAGGTTATTTCCAGTTTTTGGTATTATAAAAAACATTATGGTGAGCCTTTTAACAGATGATTTTGCCTATTTGTCCAGTTATTTTCTTAGGGTATAATTCTAGAAGTGTGTTTGCTGAGTAAATGATGAATGGTTTAAAGGTACATGTTCCTAGATGATCTCAGTAGGGTTGGGACTAATTTATATTCATCTGAGTAATGAGCAAATTTTTATCCATCAACCCTGTGTTTCTCTTATGCTTCTACCAGTGATCTATTTGATTTTTTGGGGGAGGGGTATTAAATGCTTGTTCATATTTTTTGCTCCTTTCTAATTTTTTTATTTGTTTACATGAATACTTAGAATATTGACTACAAATATGTGTTTATTGTATATGACAGAGTAATTGATTTAGCTTTGGTTCATAAAACTTTAAGTTGGTGATCTCTTGTAGTAACCAGTTCCACCTCTAACATTTTATTTATCTTTCACTGAACTACTACATATTTGGAATATGCACTCTTCATATATTCATATAGCTTTTTCTAGGCAGAGCTATTATTTGTAAGTGATTATAGTATTTTATACTCTAGATGAGTTTACTCTCAGAGCTCCTTATGGCATATATTCATCTTATTCATGTTAGTGATGAATAATTACAAGCCTCTTATTTAGTCTCAAAACTAAGAAGAATTTTGTTCACATAACATTTCATTTTCCTTCCTTTCTCGGTTGCTTCTTTCCCTTCTTTCTTTTTCTTTCTCATCTTAGTTCTCTTTCATAGATAATTGCAAGGTAATAGGATTGAAAGGGTTTTTATTTTCTGGATAAAGTTTTATGGTGCTTTTAGGATTTTTTTGGTATTTGTTTTATTTGTAAAACAAAATCTGCCTTCTCTTTATAACAAAATCTATAATACTAGAAAATATTTTTTAGTATTGCTGTTTCCCTCTGTAACTGTTTGCCATCTAGTGGACAATCCAAGTGCTGCTTCATTTTGTAAAATAGAGGGTTCTGTGCAAGATATATGAAGATGCAGAATGAAACTGAGGAGAGACATGCTGTGGCAATCTGTGTTTTCCATTAGTGTGCACCAAATCAGATTTTATAGTATAAAAATACTTAACCTTTCTTTTGTTTAGTCCTTATGGACTGACATTAGAGATATACAAATTTATTACACATAAAACATGTTATTCTTACTGTAGATGCAGTATTCAGAAACTGAGTTGAAAAACCAATTCATATAGATGCTACTTGACCTATTTGTGGTTATGTCCTGATAACATATCATAAATAATGGATGTGGTCCAAAGAAACAAATAACCCAATCAATAAATGGGCTAAGGAATTGAGAAGACACCTCTCAGAAGAAGATACAAGATTAATTAACAAATACATGAAAAAATGTTCAACATCGCTGGCAATTAGAGAAATGCAAATCAAAACTACTCTTAGATTTCACTTCACTCCAGTCAGAATGGCAGCTGTCAAGAACACAAGCAACAATAAATGTTGGAGAGGATGTGGGGAAAAAGGCACACTCATACATTGCTGGTGGGACTGCAAAATGGTGCAACCATTATGGAAAGCAGTATGGAGATTTCTTGGAAAACTGGGAATGGAGCCACCCTATGACCCAGCCATCCCACTCCTGGGTCTATTCCCAAAGGACTTAAAAACAGCATATTACAGTGACACAGCTATCTCAATGTTTGTAGCTGCGCAATTCACAATAGCTAGGTTGTGGAACCAACCTAGATGTCCCTCAGTAAATGAGTGGATTAAGAAAATGTGGTATATACGCAAATGGAATTTTACTCAGCAATAAAAGAAAATAAATTAATGGCATTTGCAGGTAAATGGATGAAGTTGGAAGACATAATGCTAAGTGAAGTTAGTCAGTCTCAAAAATCCAAGTTCAAATGTTTTCTCTGATATAAGGAGGCTAGTTCATAGTATTGTTGGATGGGGGGGTACATAGGAGGACTAGAGGAACACTAGAATGGTCAAAGGGAAGGAAGGGTAAAGCAAAGGGGGAGGGAGGGGGAGAAAAGGAAAAAAAAAAAAAGAAAATGTGGTTGAATGAGATGGATTTCATTTTCCTAAATGCATGATTGAAGACCTGAATTGTACGAATATACTTTGTATACAAATAGTTGTATGTAAAAAGATGCTAAATTCATGCACTATGAGTTGTACACATTAAAAATTATTAAATAAATAAATAAATAAATAATTAATTAAAAAAATAATGGGTGTGGTTGTGCTGCTCTTACTAAAAGCTGTTATTTCACTTGGTATTTGCTTTATATTTATTTATTTATCATATTTATTTATTTTTAGTTATTCATGACAGTATTCAACCAGCGGGAACTTACACATGGAATCTGTCATTGAGGAAGTAAGGTAGTTGAGAGTGCTGGAAAATAAGGTTATAATCAATGTATGCTTTAGAAGTCTTACTCACAAAAAGTCAAAGGTTCCAATTGCCAAATACATTGGAGATGTTACAGATGGAAAATCTCTTACCTTCTTTCAGAAATTGTGGTATACTTTCTATGAGTCCCCATGCTTTGTATGATAAGCAGAATTATAAGATAATGCCCAGTGACCCATGCCTTTGTACAATTTTCCTTTGAATGTGTAGGAAACCTGTGAATATGATGAGAATATTACTCCTGGTGTCATGTTAAATGGCAAAAGGGAGATTATTGCTTTGGGTATGACCTAATCAAAAGAGCCTTTTAAGTCTAGATATAAAAGACACAGAAGAAGTCAGAGATGCAAATATTAGAGATATCTGAGATGAGGGGAATTCTGCTGGCTGTGAAGATGAAGAGGGCCATGTAGCACAACCTGAGAGTGACTTCCCAGGGCTGAGGGTATCCCCTAGCCAACAACCAACAAGAAAAGCAACATCAGTCCTGAAGACACAAACCCATTTTTTTAGCACCTGTATGAGCTTGGGAGAGAACCCTAAGAACCAGATGAGAAAACAGCTTTGAATATCTTGATTTGAAACCCTGAACAGAGAGACCCCAACCATCCTGTACCAGGACTTCTCACTTACAGAGCAGACATCAGTCTCTTACACTTTATAATATACATGTCTTTCACCTCTCTAGTTAAGTTTATTATTTTTTATGCTATTGTAAATGAAATTGTTTTTCTAATTTCCTTTTCAGATAGTTCATCATTGGAATATAAATGGAACTGATTTTTGTGCATTGATTTTGTATCCCCAAAATTAGTTTATTAGTTTCAAGGTTTTTTGGTGCGGAGTATTTAGTGTTTTTTTTAATATACAAGATCAGGTCATCTGGAAAGAGTAAATTTTATTTTTTGCTTTATGATTTGGATGCATTTTGTTTCTTTATATTGTCTAATTCTTCTGGTTTGAACGTCTAGTTCTTTGTTACAGAATGATAAAAGTGAGCTTTGTTCTTGTTTTAGAGGAAAAGCTTTCGGTTTTGAGTATGGTAGCTGTGTGACCATTATTATGTTTAGGTAATTTTCTTCTATTTCTAGGTTGTTGAGTTTTTATCATAAAAGATTGTTGGATTTTCCTCAAATGGTTTTCTGTATGTATTGTGAGGATAGTATAGTTTTTATCTTTCATTCCATTCATATGGTGTATTACATTAATTGATAGTTGTATGTTGAACCATCCTTGCATCTCAGGGATAAATTCTACTTCATCATGATCTATGAATTCTATTTGCTAGTATTTTATTGAGGGTTTTTGTATGTATGTTATCCAGGAATAATTTCTTATAGTTTTCTTGTGGAATCTGTTTGACTTTAGTATCAGGGAAAGGCTGGATTCATAAAATGAGTTTGAAAGTATGCCCTCGTCAAATTTGGAAAGAACTTGAGAACGTTTGACATTATTTCTTCTTTAAATATTTAGTAGAATTCACAAATGAAGCCATGTGGTCCTGGACTCTTCTTTTTGGGAGATTTTGAATTACTGATTTAATCATGTTAGAACAGATTTGCCTTTATCATTAAAATAACCTGGTTAGTTGTCAAAGGAAACAGTATCTGGAATTCCCATTTCTATTTTGTTTCTTTGATGTTAATTATGTTTCTGATGATTTAGGCATAAATAAGGGAAATAATAAAATTGTATCTGTAGAAGTTACATAATTTAACCTAAAATCTTTGATGAATTCTGGATTTTGAGGATGTATATATTATAGATATTCTTGGGAAAATGAGACTAAGCTCCTCAATATCAAGGGTATTTTTCTAGTTTAGAAGCATGAGATTAACATGTATCATGATTTTCTATTATGAGTAAGATACACTAAGGTTAGTGTTATATCCTCTTCTCAAACAATGAGGAAAGGAAACATGTTTATGAATAATCCCGGGTTATTTTTATAGCTTTTAAAAGTTAATGCTAAACTTCTCCCTTTGTAGGTAAATATGACATGTTAAAATTGTGATAAAATATCACCATGGATTCCTAATTTCTGCTCCTGTTTAGGTATCTGATCCTACTCACATTTTGGTTATATACTCCCTCCCTTTTACTACGAGAATCCCCCAGCTGTTTTTTTTTTAAATTATTATTTTAATGAGACTTGGCTGTACACGAGAGCTTTCATAACCAAGTGAGATACACCTACTCTAGAACTCAGTGTTCTGGGGACTACTGAAGAATTTAAATTTCAGCAGAGAACCTGAAAGATTGTGGGTAATATCACAGTCTTCTGATGTCCCGAAATATTTTTATTAATTTTATTATTAGGGGATAAAAGTTCAGTCTTGATCAAGGAAGAGTAAATGTATAAGTAGAACCTTAGACGAAAATTCTGGAGGCCTATGTTATAATCTATCATGGGATATCAAAAATTCCTAAGAAAAAAACAATGGCTTTGGTAATTGTTTTAGTCAGCTTTTTTTTTTTTTTTTTTTTTTTTACCACTGTGGCCAAAAGATATGACAAGAATAATTTTAGAACAGGAAAAGTTTTTTTGTTTTTTTGTTTTTTTTTTTTTTTGCGCTTGAAGGCACACCCCCAGTGGGACCTACTCTTCCAGCTACACCTTACCTGCCTACAGTCACCACCCAATTAATCCACTCAAGTGGATTGATGTACTAATTAAGTTACAGTTTACATAACCCAGTCATTCTCCTCCAAACTCTCTTTTATGGTCTCACACATGAGCTTTTGGGGGACACCTCAAATCTAAATCATGACAATAATATCCTAGTAAAGGAAAAATAACAACCCTTTCTTTTAGCCTCTCTCTCAATGTCTTGATCTCTATATTAAAAAAATTGCGTTGTTACAGTGGTAGGAGGGGGCTGATTTAGAAAGAAATTGAATCAGATATTATGGGATTTTTCTTTATTCTTCAAAGCTTGTGAAAGTTTCCCCCTGTGGGTAAGGCATAGCTGCTTTGTGATCTGATAAATACTCTGAGATCAAGGAAATATGTTGTGATCCTGTCAGCTAAATTGGTCTTAGTTTTGTTTATATTTTTTCAGGATTTCAAAAGCTACAATGGAGGATCCTACTACTAGTAATACTTTCAATGATTATGTGTGTTTATATATTTATGTATGTAAGAATATATGTGTACATATACGTGAAAATGAACAAAACATCAAACTTTACAAAGTTAGCAGCATGTCTGAAATATTTATAACAAGATAATAGGAATGATTGGCATGCTATGAATTCTATAAAGTCAACAACAGCCTTTGGAAAACTATGAAAGAGGGAGAAATGATGGATGTATTTTGTTTTACACAATAATCAATGATACTGGGATGATACATACGCTCAAATTTTTCCTGCTACTGCCGCTTTAAGAATCACTGATTCAGAAGTAATAAGCAAAAAGACTATAAATTCTACTATCTATCTTTAAAAAAGTACAAAGTGAAGAAGAAAAAAGACTTTGATTCTTATAAAAGTAAAAAAAGTATATTAATGTATTCTTATATTAAATACTTACTTTGGTATTGAATAGGAAAGATTAAATGATTACCTTGACATTGTCTAATACTTCTGTGGCTTAAATACACCTTTCACTTTACTATCCTTTTTTTAAATTAATTTTTAATTTATCTTGTACCCCAGATTGAACCCAGAGGTTCTTAGACACTGAAATACATCTCAAGCCGGTTTTTTCAATTTTTAAAAAAAATTTGAAGCCAGGCGCGGTGGCGCACACCTGTAATCCCAGCACTTTGGGAGACTGAGGCAGGAGGATCATGAGTTCAAAGCCAGCCTCAGCAATGGCGAGGCACTTGGCAACTCAGTGAGACCCTGTCTCTAAATAAAATACAAAAAAGGGCTGGGGATGTGACCCAGTGGTCGAGTGCCCCTGAGTTCAATCCCTGGTACCACAAAAAAAAAAAAAAAAAGAAATTGAGACAGAATTTTGTTAAACTGCTCAGGGCCACACTAAGTTGCTGAGGCTGGCTTTGAACTTGCAATCCTCCTACCTCAGCCTCCCAAGCAACTGAGATCACAGGTGTGTGCCACAGCTCCCTGCTACTTTACTATCTTCACAGGGGTCTGTGATGCCATCAGGAATCAAACAAAACACATGCATAATTGCAAATTTTCAGTTTAGATGATAGTCTTGACAGCTGTTATTCTGACAACTATTACCTGGAATTTCTGAAAAGTATTCAGTTTAATTAATTGGAGATTTTTTGTTGTTGTTTGTATATTTTTATCAACTCTACATTGTTGTCATATGATAAAAGGTTAGGCAGTAACAAGTTTTAGGGGAGTATATTTAAAGAGTCAGTTTTGTGCACTTGAATTTGTGTATATAAATAAATTTGACTGAAATAGCTGAATTATATTTCAGAACTATGTTGCCATCTCTTTGATGTTAGGCTTGGTATTCTCAGTTGCTCTGGTTTTCGATTGTGGAGTGTATGATATAGAGTAGATAATCAGCCAACCTGCAGGTGGAAAATCCAGCATGATCATAAATAAATCTTTGTTTTTTAAGGCACTGAGTTAAAAAAAAACAGCAAAACATTCTATTTTGATTTAGATATTAAGTTCCTCCTTAATTTTACATATATATATGTATACATATATATATATATATGTTCAATGAGAAAATAAAATTTGGTGCTATCAAAGGAATCAGTTTCCATCACTTTCAAACAACTAATTTAATTGATATTCAAGGAAATATCTTAAAAATAGTCAAGAAGCACAGTGATATTTTCTTTGTGAACTCAATTGAAATTGCTAATTAGAAATATTAAAATAAATAAAATTGTATTGAAAGATATAAAACAAATCTGTCACATTTGTAATTATCAAATTTATATACATTTTGTGGTAAGTAATTTATTTTAAGAGTGCTTGTGTACTACATGAAGATCAAAACCACATATGAATGGCTGGGATTAAGTACATCTGTGAGAATTTAGAGATCACAAATATTTTTTGAACTTGGTCTTTATCTGTAACAGAAGGCTGTTTGAGATTAAAGAAAGTTTACTTAGAGGTTAGCAAAGGAAAAAAAAAGACTTCTTTTTAGAATCTCCATAAACCTGAAGACAATAAAGGGAACTGTCTTAAAAATTCTAAAAGAGTCAATCTAGTCTTATATACACATTTAATGTCTTTCAAAAATAAAGGCATAATGATCTTTTATTACATAAGGAAAAGAGTCTTTTTTATACAAAGAAAAGCAGAAATATTCTAGTGACTAAAAAATGTTAAAGGATATTCTTTAGGCAGAAGGAATATGATAACATGAGGAAATTAAGTATAAACAAAAACAGAAAGGTAAAAATGTCAAATATGAGTAGATAAATTTTACAGTTTAAGGAATTTATAGCATGTGCAAATATGTAAAAGTCATGTACATGACAAATGATAAAATACGGAAGAAAGGTCATAGATGTATACTTTGATAAAATTACTATGCTACATGTGGATTGGTTTAATATTATTGGAAGATAAACTGTGATAAGATATCTAATCCAAGAGCAACTACAATTTTTAAAAAATATTGTAGTCAAAAAATGCATTCATTAAAAAATATGTAGCTACTGCAAAAGAATGGAAGAAAAGAGAGAAAAGGCCAAAGAGGTGGAGATGATCAAAAAATAAGCAAAATAACTGTAGTTTTAAATGCAGACATATCAATGATTATGTTAAATGTAAATTACATTAAATGTATCTCAACACTCTAGTTAAAAGATAGAGAATGTTTACATCAAATACAAGAGCAAGAACCAATTCTATGTCATCCACAAAATACCCACTTAGAATAAAGAAAAAGGAGTTAAAAGCAAGAATTAGAAGAAAATACATCAGGCGCGTACTAATTAGAATTAGTTATGTTAATATTAATGAGGTACATTCCAAACAAGAAATAACCAAGTGGTATTGCATAGTGATATAGTGTTGTTTAATGCAGAAGACATCTGTCATGGGTTGAGGTATCCCTCCAGAAGCTCATGTTAGACAATGCAGGAGATGAAATAATTAGATCATGAGAACTGTAACTTAATAAGTAGACAAATTCATTTGATGGATTAATTTGAATCGATTACGGAATGCTAAATATAGCAGGTGGGATGTGGCTAGAGGAAGTGGTTCACTGGGGGAAAGCCCTTGGGGATTATATTTTGTCCCTGGCTGCTCTTTCTTTTTTGGGGGGGATTGAACTCAGGGGCACTCGACCACTGGGCCACATCCCCAGTCCTTTTTTGTATTTTATTAGAGACAGGGTCTCACTGAGTTGCTAAGTGCCTTGCCATTGCTGAGGCTCGCTTTGAACTCACAATCCTCCTGCCTTCAGCCTCCCAAGTGCTGGCATTACAGGAGTGCGCCACCGCGCCCAGCTCCTGGCTGCTCTTTCTCTTTGCTTCTTTGAAGCCACGAGCTGTGCAGCTTTCCTCTACCACACCCTTCCACCCTGATGTTCTGTCCCACCTCAAGGCCAGAATAGTGGAGTCAACTGACCAGGAACTGAAACTTCTGAACTGTAAGCCCCAAATAAATTTTTCTCCTCTAAGTTGTTCTTCTCAGATATTTTGATCTCAGTAAAGAAATTCTAACACAATATCCAACCATAAGTATATGTGCATAGCAAGAGATCTTTAAAATATGTTAACTAAAACTGATAGAATTGAAAAGAGAGACAAACTATGATTTTAGTTGTCAAACTTTTTTTAAGTAATTGATAGAACAAGCATACAAAAATATCAGTACACATATAGAAGTCTTTAAATCACTATCACCCAATGTACCATAGCTGACGTTATAGAACACTATTCCCAGCAATAGCAGAATATACTTTTCTTTTCGCAAGGGCACACAAAATATTCACCAGTGCTATAGTATATTTGGAATATCCCCCCCAAAATCTCTGAACTAAATGCTTGTTACCCAGCTTGGCCCTGTTGAGAAGTGTTGGAAACTTTTAAAAAGTGGGACCTAGTGGGAGGTCTTCGGGTCATTAGGGTCAAGCCACTGAAAGGAAGAGTAGGACCTCAACCCTCCCTTCTTCCTCTCTTTTACTTTTCTTCCTGCCGTGAGCAGTTTTACTCAGCCATGCATGTCCATCATGATGTGTTGCTTCAACACAAGCCCCAAGTCAACAGGGCCAATCAAATGAAACCTCCAAAACTGTGAGCAAAAATAAACCTTTGCTTTGTATCAGTTGATTGTTTGTTATTTGATATGGTGATGGAAAACTAACACAACCCTGATAGACCATATTATGAGTCAAAACATAAATCTCAAAAAGTTTACAAAGATCAAAATATCACAGATATATTCTATGACAACAATGAAATTAATCTTGAAATTAATGATAACGTATCTAGAAAATCAATATTTGGAAATTAAACAACATTATTTTTAGTCATACATCAAAGAAATTACAAGGTAAATTAAATTAAATTAATTAATTTAATTAAATTAAAAGAAGAAGAAAACAGAATCCTTTAAAATTTGTGGGATGCTTCTGAAGCAACTATGTAGAAGGACCATGTAAATAGTGTTTAGAGGGAAAGTTCTAACGATTAGTGCTTATATCTTTTAAGAAGAACTGTCTCAGGGGAACAATGTATGATTCTATCTTAACCCATTTTGTCACATCATCCCAGATGTGAAACGCTTATAAAAACTTAAATGGAGCAACAAATATACTACTTACGTTAACTTTGAAATGATTATGTTTTTAGAGCTCTATTCTTTTGAGAAAAGTAATAAATGAATGATTAGAGTGTTTGAAAATATTTATTTTCATACATACATGAAATAAATAAAAAATACATTTAACATATATGGGAAAAATATAAAAATATGATTTCTAAATTGTGATTTCCAATCTCTTAATGCACCTGTTTCAACTTTGTTGAAATATTCATAGAATTGAAAATTTGGGACTTAATGAGTTAAGAAACTGCATGAAAAAAAGCACAAAGGAAGAATGAAGAAAGAAGTGATGAACAAATATCAATAAAACAGTAACAATAAAAGTGAAAAATCAAAGAAATTAAGATTGTTAAACCTATAGTCAGAATGATCAAGGAAATAGAAGACCCAAAAACATTAGGAAAAAATGAAGCATTATTATTAAAGATTATACAGACATTAAATGGATTATAAGGAAACAATATCACCAATTTTATACCAATAAATTTGAATCATAGATGAAATTTATAAATTCATTTAAAAGATATAAACTGCTAAAACTCATTCAAGAATAAATATGCAGTATGACTAGCCCTCTGCCTATTAAAGATGTAGCTAAATGCCTTCAAAAACCAAACAAATTCCAGACTTAGCTGGCTTCACTTGTTTAACATAGTGTTAAAAGTTCTAGCCAGTGCAATAAAGACAAGAAAGGGAACTAAGAGGCATATAGATGGGGGGTGGGATGGGGTGGTGGTGGTGGTGATAAAAGTCTTCATTTGCAGATAGCATTATATTCTATATTTAAATCCCAGAGAATCTGGAAAAAAAAAACTATACCAGATAAATAAGTTTGTCAACCAGAAATATGAGATAAACATAAAACTCAATTTTATTTTTATATACTAGCAATGAACATGTGGGCATCAAAATTAAAAATACTTTTTCAGAAATGAAGTGCTTGAAACACTTATAAATGGAAACATGTATGGGATTTGTATGCAGAAAACTACAAAATAATGAGTCATAAAAACTTGCAATAAATAGAGAAACATATGTGCACAATGAAATATTAATCATAGCAATTCTCATCAAATAGGTATGTGGGTTTAATGCAATCTCACCAATATCCCAGAAAGACCTTTTTGGTAGCTATAGACAAGATTTTTCTAAAATTCATACAGAAAGGCAGAGGAACTAGAATAGCTATAAAATGGAAGGATTCATTCTACCTCATTTAAAGACTGACTGTATTATTGCTGTAGTCCATTAGTAGAACTGATGTAGGGATAAATACATACATAGATCAGAGGAAACAATGAGAGAACCCAAAAATAGACACACACAAATATGCCTGACTTTTTCAAAGCTAAAAGAAGGTTTTAAAAAAATGGTGCTTGAACAATTGTACATCTGTTGACCAAAAAGCATGACCTTTGACCCGATTCTCACACTTTATATGGAAATGAATTTGGAATGGATCATGGACTTAAACATATAAAATACAACTATAAAACTTATATAAAAAAAATATAGGAGAAAGGCTTTAGTCTTCTAGTGTTAGGCAGAGAGTTCTTAGATTTGATAACAAAAGCATGGTTCATTAAAGGAAAATTTGACAAATTAGACTTATCAGAAATTATCTATCTTGACTGTATCAGTGTCATTATCTTGGGTATTTTACATGGGGAAGATCAGGTAGAGGGTTAATGGGATTTCTCTGTATTGTTTTTGCAACTGCATGTTAATTCACAATGACCTAAAAATTATAAGTTTAATTAAACAGTGTATACATATTTTAAAAATTACTAGAGCAAAACTCACTCCACTCTTCTGAAAGCACAGGTACTGAAGAATAGTTTACTTTTTCCAACCTAATATTAATTTCAGAGAGCTTCACTTAATAGTTTTATGTCTTTGAAATATCTTAACTATTCTGCATACTTGTAAAGCCAGTCTCTATTCTATGTGTACAATTTTTTTTTTTATCTAGAGACACTAAAATTTTTAGCAAAAATAGAACTCTAAAAGATGATGTATTTATTTTTCTAAACAATAGGGGGCATCTGAGTTTCACAAATAAAATTGATTATTCATGCCAAATGTATCAGGAAACATTTTTTCAAATTAATTTAAAAATCAATTTACATAGAATTTATCATAGTTTATATGTATTGATTAAATAATACTTTTTTTCTAAAATTAACATTGGAGATTTTTCTCCTTTTTGCAAAAAATATGAAGATAAACTACTGATTTCATAATGCACTTTTATGTCCTTCTGAATATATTATAATTTATACAGTATAGAAGAATACTCTTTTCTTCTCAAATCTACATTGGATGTATTAACTAAAATGGAGTAAATTCTAATGCATGTGAAATGTTCATTTTCCAATTTTACTTAATATTATTCAAATGTGTAGAAAAATCAAATGGAATATATGAGTGAAATGTAACTTTATTTTCTAATAAAACTTACATAATTTGGATTGCACTTTTTTGTTGTTGTTGTTGTTGTTCTGGGGATTGATTCTGGGAGCTCTTTACCACTGAACTATGTCCTCAGTATTTTTTATTTTTTATTTTGAGACAGAGTTGTGCTGGATCTCACTAACTGCTGAGACTGGCCTTGAACTTGTAATCCTCCTGCTTCAGCCTCCAGAGTCTCTTGGATTAGAGGTCTGTACCAGTGGACCAGGCAAAACTTACATTATTTGGAAGTACTAGCATTTGAACTATGAATATAGAGTACTTTCTACCATGGGGAAGTACTTACTTACTCATGGGGATCATTTTAGGCCTGAAGAATTACCCTAGAACAAACTAATCACTATCTCTTGTTTTCAAGTGTCCAGTACCTATTTATTCTAGCTTAAGACAAAAACAAAAACAAAAATATAACAACAACAACAATGAGAGTGGGAGAGAAAGTAGAAAGAGCACCTAGATCCTCCTGTGTAATTTACCTAATTATACGACCATAAACTCATACATGTTTGCAGAGGTTGACTTAATTCTTTCCTAAGAGCCACTGGGCTATATTGATTCTGAATATGTTTGTATTTATGTTGTCATTCTTTCATGGTTCTCAGCAGCACATAAACCTACAGGAAAAAGGCCATGAAGAAAACCACCTACCAGCCTTGGAAAAGCCTGAACCCTGACTAAAGGAGTGGTAGGAAAAATCCCATTTTTCATTTAGAGAATGGAGTTGAATCCATGTCCGGCCATTTATGAGCTCTGAAACCACTTAAGTTTTTAAATCTGAGACTGAGTTTCATCTACAATTTGATCTGCTGTGAAAATTGATTTAAGTTAAGTAATATATGGGTAAGCTATTCTGTAACAGGGTTTTTACTTCTGCCTTTGATCACTAGAAAATAAAATTTTAAAATTAGTTTCAATTTATAAATTCAAGCTGTAATTAAAGGAGTACTCAATATAAATTTCCAGTAATATAATATGCAGTCAGCCATTGTAAAAATAAATTAATAAAAAGAAGAAAGGAAAGAAAATGAACTAAAAGGTTGAAGAAAATTTATTTTCACTTTGAAAGTTAGTGTTCAGTGTAGAACTATATGATTTGGTCACAGACTCATCCTGCTTGATCGAGGAATTACTGTAAGAACTTTAAACTGAGTTTGGATAAAAACAGAAGCTGCTGTGAAGAGGGCTTATTTTCACTGGGGAATGTGATGACAGATGTCAGGAAATATGAACAATGCTGGAGGGACTCTGGCTCCCTGGAAAGTGTGTATGGGGTGGAGAGGAGCTATTTATACTGAATCAAGGGTGTGAATGCCTGGTCAAAAGCCTAAACTTGAACATTATCTCACAGCAACATACAATTATATCACAGTCATATACTATCAGATATTTAATAATTTTATGAGAATATGTCTTATGTCCTTGAGTTGTAATGTTTTATTTTTGTGTCCC